>JAPXFQ010002199.1:0-1409888 GCA_028564705.1 Apricaphanius iberus
TGAGTTTTATTGCAAGGCTGTAAAAGCAGGATGTGTAGATAAAAACTGGGAGAAGAGTTTGGGGGAAGCAAATAGCAATTTAACCATAATTCTTTATAATGAACCTTTGACCCAGAACAGAGACGACCCATCTTCGGACTGCATAATTCTCTGACAGCAAATCATGGCTAAGAGACTGTTTGGAAATGATCTGATTGGAGTAAGATTGGAGAGATTATAAACGCCCAGAGGCCCGGTTGTCTATAAAGCTGTGAAATAAAGATCAGTTAATTGTTCAGATTTCTTTAAGTCTGGACCACAGAGGAACTGACGGGGGCAAAATTCCTCTGTAAAACTGCAATTTGTTAATCTGTTCAAAATAAATGTTAAACTGGAAATTGGCTCCATTTTGTCTCTGCTTGAACATGCATTGAATTACTTATGATAATTATTTAATTCAACAAATGGTGACCTCGACTGTGTGCAGAGTTTTGGACCAAAAATCCAGTTATTTTTTTTTTAAGTTAATAAACGGACATGTATTTGCTCTATTGACAATTTGCGCAGAGTTGCGTAGTTTTTTAATTCTATTGATTGGTTAATCTAACATTGGGTAATGTTGTCATGCAAGTTAAATATGTTTTTTTGTTTTGAGCAGATTGACTATTGCATGCCCGGAGTGTTGACTCTGTCTGTCTGTTTTCCTGTTTCTGAGCAGGATTGACTCCTTCTTTTCGCTCCGTAGAGGAACACCGGTGCATGCTGGGAGATGGAGTTTTTTATTCTGCGCGCCCGGTGCGGGCTGCTTGTTCTCCGGGGCGGACAGTGGAGCAGACGGACCGATATCTTCAACGACTCAAATTGGAGCCACGGTGCGGATCGGAACTCGACGAGTTGGCCACTCTGCCCAGAATAGGACGCGATTTGGGAGCTCCCAGGCTGCGAGCGATATGGCAGCGGCAGGGCCTGTGGCGCCCTCTGACTGCTGGACGGCTGACCTGGGAGTGGGGCTGCGTGTACTTCCAGACGCGTGGCTGAGCACCACGAACGGGAATTGTGTTAATGGTCCGGCATTGTTTTTTTGTTGACCTCCGATGAGGTTAGTGTTTTGATTTCTGCTTGTATAAAAATTGTGTCTGTATGTGTGTGTGTGAGATGTTTTGTACGCAGGCGCTTTGCGAGACGTGCTGGTGATGTTGCGTTTTGTGTTAAAATGTAATTGTATAAATAATGAACTCGAGTATAATAAATAAATTAAAATAGATAAATGAATATCTAACTACATATGATGGATAACTGTAATTAAAAATCTATAAGAATGAGTTGTGAACATTTACGACAGGCCATCTGGGTGGCCGCCCTAAGCTAGGTGCTATGGCGGAGCTAATACTGTGTGAGTTTTTGCTTGATACTATGGCTAACATACGACAGTTTTGACTATATGTTTTGATAAATAAATTAGTGGTAGTAGGCGGTTTTCTGCCATCTGTTCGAGTCTTTTGAGTGGTTTTCTGGAGGCCGGCGCCAGGAAATTTCTCAAAGCGGACTACGGAACTTATAACAGATTGGTGTAAACCTCCGCGAGAAAATAATTAATACGGTCTAAAAGTCACCGCTTATAATGTTGTGTTTTTGGTTAATGGTTTTGGGCTGTAACGGACGTAGTTGAATCGGTGTTTGCTGTGCGGGACGGCTGTAAGGAAACATATGATTTAGTCCGCGTGGAAGAACAGGAGATTTTTTGTTCATGCCGAATTAAAGTTTGGTGACGTGGTATAACTTGTGCGGATTAAGTCCTGGTATTGCGGTAAATCATCTTCTAAAGTGTGTGTTGCGATGTTCTGGAGTGTTTTCGCCGTACGTTTTGTACTGTATAACGTTTAGTTTCACAAAGAAAGCTAACGGTAGCACGTTGCTATAGGCTGTTGTGCTAACCTAGCGGTGGTGGTTTTTGTGTGTCAATGTGTTTCTGGTTGAAACTAACTGCATGTTCTATGTGTTGCAAGCTAAAAGTTGATTTTGGATAGAAAGTGATTACAGACTCCTGCAGAGGATTGCCTTGTTAAGACTTAGACTTATTTGGATTTTTGTTAACTTTTTCTGGTTGAGTAGGATGTAAAACGGCCTTAACATAACTGGTCAGATAAATTTTGATTGCAACTCTTTTTCGGCAATATTTTAGCACATTTTCTACGAAGGGCAATTTAAGGTGTTTCATGTTTAACTGAACTGTTACGGTACGGAGATTAAAGATTAAGAAGTACATGCTGTATTTGGTTAACTGCTTTAGCCTGAGAAGGCTCGATTGATAACATGAGGAGAGCAATTATGCATGTTATAATTAAACGCGAAAGGCTGAGAACAGTTGCTCATGAGTCGATTCTGACTTGGTGAAGTTTTAATTTTTGATTTCATCTTTGAAATTAAAAAGAGGGGAGTTTATAGTCAAAATAAAAGATGCATTTTTTTGAATCTTACATAGGTGGATTTTTTGCTTTTTTGATTGATCTAAGCAGGAGTTGTTAAGTTGGCCTAAATAAAGATAAAGCTATAAGTAGTAATTATAAGAATTTAACGAAAAGCAAACAGTGTTAATTGGAAAGCAACAAACTGGTTTAAATTATTTTTAATAAGCACCGTGTTGTATGATACAGAGAATGAACTCTTTCTGTGATTTAAATAAGTATCATTTATGCTAAAATTATGTTTGGCTTATTTCTGATGGCTCTATAGACTTTAGAAATATAGCTTAATCTCTGAATGAATGACCTAAAGGAGATGGGTGTAAAATTATTTACACAATTAAACATTCTTAAGGATTTTGTGGACACTCAAGGCTTATTGGAGTTATCAAAATTCAACTGGGGCTCAAGAAGTAACCCAGTACATTTCAATTCCGTTACAAATTAAATGTTTTTACCATGCAAAACAACACTTATCATAGTGATAGTTTATAAACTAGTGGGATTTGAATGTTTGAGTTTGAAAAAAAAGAAAACAGTAAAACACAGAGTCATCTTTAAGTAATCAGTTTGTTTTTAAACAGGCTGGGGATAAATTTAAATTGGTCTAAGGATTGAAAGTAATGAATATCACGGTGATCGAAATGATGGTTTAATTTGGAAGTAAGAAGTAAATTCTAAATTCATTTATTCTGATCGTGTAGAGGCAAAATGTGATTGGACCAGCTACATTGAAATAATTTTTACCATATATTTGAATGCACATTTTGTTTTAACAAATAAGAATCGGTTTTAGTTTTAAAATTTAAGATTAATCCTTCAGATGTTCTTTATTGATTGTTAGCTAGTTTATTTGATGCTGAGAGTAAATTTACAGGTCCTAAACATTTTGGAACAGATCTGATCCTAGAATAATGGCATAATATATCATTTGATTAGTGGGGACTCTGTAACTGACAATTTATTTAGATTTTTTTATTTTATTTTCTTTATTTTTTCTTATTTTTTATTTTTTTCCTCTTTCTCTCTCAAAATTTATATATTTGGTTCGACTTGGATTATGACCCAGATTTCTGAACTGCGGTCTGCTTATTAATTAGAACTTTGGAAAAATGTTAATTTGGGAAGCTGGATTAAAGAAAACATGATTCAGTGGTAATGTATTTGACATCTCTAGAAGCTTCAATTTAATTTGGTGTTTATCATTGGAGAAAATAAAATAAAAAAGAAGCCTGAGAGGAAAAGGGGGATACTGAAAAGAAAAATGCTGGTTTTTAGTTTTTTATTTTTTATTTTATTGCGACTAGTTTTTGTTTAGAGAAATCTCATCTCTTGAACCTCCTTTATTGAATTTTTTTGTTTTGTTTGACTGCTGAGGGGAATTAGACTACTATGTATCCTACAAAAATTTAAGAGGAGTTTTAGTTGCAAAAATCACTTTGACTATGTTCAATTCCCTTCACAGAATCGGACAGATGTTTTTGAAGTATGGAATGTTTTCATTATTTACAATCAAGAATATTTGGGCAAGTGAGCACATTTGGGTTTGTTTAAAGAGGAATCATATAAGCAAAAGTACTTTGAATTGATGTTGGATTGTGTTAAAGAAAAAACAGTACTTTAGGCTTGGCAATATTTATAGGGAAGCTGTTTTGTCAGTGATTTAAATTTTGGATTTTTCTTTAGAACTATGGATGGAATTTGAAGTATAGCAAACTGAAGACTGTTTTTGTAAACTATGTTGTGTTAATCGGTCAGTGCTGTTCTCTGGTTTTGTTTTAAACATTTGATGTTTTTAATTTTGATAATTTTTGTCTGAGCCAGCTTGATAGAGATCCAGTACACTAAAAGATGGGGGAGTTTGGAGACTGGATCTTTGCAGATGGTTATTGACTTTATTTTTGTTATTGCAATGTTTGAGTGGTGCTTTAGCAATATCTAACAGAAAAATCCAGCCTTTTTGTTTGTTTCTTTTTTGATTTAATTTTATTTTTCTAAGAACTAAGTGTGTTGATGAGATATTGCGATGCTCAATCTTTATAAATGTTTAATTTACACATGAGATGGAAGAGACATTTATCAAATTGACAAAATAGAGAAAGGCATAGCATTGATAAAATATAGAATATGAATTGGATGAAAAATGAAGGAATCATTAACTTAAATAAGCAGGGGAAGTATTAGAACAACAGTTTAATTAGACGTATAAGGATTAATTATTATTCCTGGTGGAGAGAGCAAACCTGTTGATTGGTATATTTTTACCAGAATTAATACTGAAGAAATTATTACTAGTATAACTGACTGAAGTAAAATTAAAATAGAGCCCACATAGGCAGTCTGAGTGTGGAAGATATTTAAATTCAGCATTCGAGGAAGGAGACTAATGAATATGAAAATAAAAAGTTTGAATGTAACTTGATTTGAATAAGCTGAGAGGATCGACTGTCTGTTTTTTTTTTTCTTCTTACTCTAATTATATATTTTTTCTCTTTTTCTCATCCTGCAACAGAGAACCCCTCAGATAAACATTCTTGAGATGGAATTTATGATCCTGGGGAGATAAGATGGGTGGGGGTGCGTGGGCTGATGACGGATAGTGCCAGGCGCCCGCCGTAACTGTCACAGAAAGAAACATCTATAGACCAGCACAGAAGTTTGTCTCTCTTGTGCTCTGCTCCCACACAGGGGGGCACAAGTGACTGTATATTTTCAGGGGTGAACTGGAGGACACCCTCAAAAGAGCACGTTTCCTCATGCTGAGCTGAACTTTCAAGGACAATATGTGTGAATTCACTTGGCTGGCGTGAGATGGACAGTTTCTGCTGAAGAAGTGATGATCAAAGACTGTTGATTCAATGTCACTGTTGCTGAATTAACCACAAGAGTTTATGTTTGTCTGATCGAAGGTGGCCGAGGTTCTACGAACTTTGATAACCCCATGTCTTCCCCAGGATTATCTCCGGGTAAAATACCACCATTTACCGGGAACAAAATTTGGCAGGAAAAATTGGGCCGATAGCAGGGGGTTGCTGGCTGGTGAGAGAGAAACATTTTTTTTTTCTTATTTTTACGTTTTCATCCACAGGGATGTACTGAATTTAAGAAAGGATATATTGTAATGGAACAGACATAAGTGTCTTAAACTGGATAAATAAAATAAGTAAATGTAAGAATCAATTTGGGTGAACAAGCAAATGGATAGTAATCAGTTGAACTGTACACAAAAAGTAAACTCTTGAGCCTGCTCTTGTTTTTAAATCCATTAATGAGGGAGGTGTTTTTGGTTTGGTTTTTAGAAAAAACAATGGTGTTGTATCAAAATAATATGGACTTGCTCTTTCCCCAGGGATTATTTTTAATTAGATGGGTGAAATAATTTCTTGGCACAATACAGTTGAATTAGATTGAAAAGGAGTGATCACAAGACTGGAAAATCGACAAACTGTCTTTTTTAGATGTTTACAAGCTTATGCCCCCAGGTTTATCTCCAGGATTCAGCAGCACGTGAGGAGCACACAATCTCCTCTGGTCACAGCTGACTGCAGCTGCTGAAAAGGGTCCAAGGTACAGCTCCAGGTCGAAGGCGTGAGGAGTCCAGTGGTTCAGTAAAGTTCCAGATGACAGCTGGGAACACACACAAAGTGCAGCTCCGCGCCAACGACGAACCTGGTCGAGGATCAGCAGGATTCTGCCTAAGGAGGGTCGAGAAGGTTTTGACCAAGCTGAATCGGAAGCTGGGGCCACAGGCGGCGGGGCCTAGCTCACCCAGAAGGTTGTTTGGGTGGTGATATTACTCATCCAGTGTGATCTATGTGCCAATGAATGAGATGGGCAATTTGAAATTGCCATCTCAAAAGAGGGATCTACAGAAGAAGATCACAACTCACCAATCAGCTGCACAGCAGGTTTTGACCAGCCCACATCGGTGGGCTAAGCTATGGGAGCAGGGCCTGTCTGTGCATTTGTGTATATTGGGGGAAATGCTCAATTAATGAAGTAATTGGCATTTCAGAGAGTGGTTATCTGCATATATGGGAGTAAAACTGGAACACTAAAAAATAGGAGCCCTCCACACTGATCAGCTCTGTACATCGCTCTCCAGCTGCCAGGAGCCACTGAGGGGGATAAAATGAGAGTGAAGAAAGAGGATCAGAATACAAATATAAAGACTGAACATTTATTAATCATTTTCTTGCATTTTACAGGTTGTTTAACTATTTTTATTCACAAGTGTAGAGTGGTAACACTGCCTAGGAGGGTTTCTTAAAGAATTTTTAATCAGTTAATTTTCAGGATTTCTTAATTTCCAGTTGTTTTTAAGGTTGTATTAAGGTTTGCATTAATAAACAACAGGGTCTACTAGAGGAAAGACTAAATAGACTCGAGGATTACATTTTAAAGGGTTCTTAATACCTTCTATTTCACAGGTTTCTTAACACTTTAAGTTTGATTTATTTCAGAATATAACATAGTAAGAATGTATTTGTTCATGGATTTTTTAAGCTTCTTCCACGAGTATCAACATGTTTCAAGTCAGATTTAATTATCTCTTTACATGTAAGACATTCTTATACATTTTTGGGTTTTTGAATTAGTTTTTGGGAATTGTTCAAATAATTTTTTTGTATAATGCCAAAAGAGGGTGAATTTATGAAATTTCTTGGATTTGATTTCTTGCATTTTCAAAATGCTTTACAGGTTTTGATCTTAAGTTCTAAACACTTACGTACAGGGGAGATATCAATCTATTTTTAAAAAAGATTGAAAGAGGGAATTGTGGTGTAATTCTGCATAAGGTTTAAACTTTTATTATTCAGAAGGTAAAAGACTGTTTATATAGTTTGCATGGTTGTAAAAATGGGTCTGTCACTATTGTTTATGCAGGTAAGCTTTTAAGTCATAAAACTCTGGGGTGAGTTTTATTGCAAGGCTGTAAAAGCAGGATGTGTAGATAAAAACTGGGAGAAGAGTTTGGGGGAAGCAGATAGCAATTTAACCATAATTCTTTATAATGAACCTTTGACCCAGAACAGAGACGACCCATCTGCGGACTGCATAATTCTCTGACAGCAAATCATGGCTAAGAGACTGTTTGGAAATGATCTGATTGGAGTAAGATTCGAGGGAGAAGAAACGCCTAGAGGCCCTCCTCTGTAAAACTGCAATTTGTTAATCTGTTCAAAATAAATGTTAAACTGGAAATTGGCTCCATTTTGTCTCTGCTTGAACATGCATTGAATTACTTATGATAATTATTTAATTCAACATGTCTCATCATATATTTCCTTTTGTGAGGCTTCCATCATTCCACGGAAAGAAAATTTTCTTTATCATAACAACAAGCCGTGGGTGACAAAAAGTATTAAAGCTGTGATTAACCAAAGGAACATTTGCTACATTCAGGGGGACACTGCTAGATGCAAAGAGCTTCAAAAACAGCTAAGGAAGGAGCTGAAACTTGCTAAATGCAGGTATAAGGACAAGGTTGAGAACATGCTTAAGGCAGGCAGCTCTCGTCCTGCATGGGAGGGGGTTAAATCCATGTTGGGGATTCGACCCAAGAAGACCCATGTCTCCCTTAACAGAATGTCTGATTTAGTGCTCTCAAACGAACTGAAAATATTTTATAATCGTTTTAATAACCATAATTTTAGTGAAGAATTGTCCGTTTTTAAAAATGTTTCTTCACAGAATACTGTTGTTGACAGGAGCAAGGTGTGTAAACTTTTCCGTGGAGTCAATGAAAGGAAAAGCCCTGGTCCGGATGGCATTGGAGGGCGTGTTCTCAAGAACTGTGCTGACCAGTTGGCAGACATTTTTACTTTCATATTTTCAATGTCCCTCCAGTTTCACAAGGTCCCCGCACTCTGGAAGGATTCCATTATTGTTCCAATTCCCAAGTTTGCTTCCCCTAAACTATTAAATGATTTTAGACCCGTGGCATTAACTTCCCTAGTTATGAAGTCCTTTGAGAGAATTGTCAAGGAAACACTACTGACCTGTGTTGAAGATAACCTGGACCCACTACAGTTTGCTTACAGGTCAGGCAGAGGTGTTGATGATGCTTTAGCCACCATTTTAAATATAGTTTTGAATAATCTTGAGGGAGCCAAGTCTTTTGCCCATCTCTTATTCATTGACTTTTCATCTGCTTTTAACTGCATCCAGCCACATATTTTAGCAGGAAGATTAAGGGACTTCCACAACATAGACCCTGGTCTAATAGCCTGGCTAATGGACTTTTTAACAGAAAGACCACAACTTGTGAGGGTCAACGGTGTTCTGTCAGACACCCTTGTCTCCTCCACGGGATCACCTCAGGGCTGCGTCCTTTCCCCCTTGCTGTTTGTTCTGTACACGAACGAATGCCGTAGTCAGCATGCGGGACGTCACATTTTAAAATTCGCAGACGATTCCGTAATTGTGCCTTGCTGACCAGTAACGACCCTGACCATGGCCCTGTAGTGAGGGAATTTACTGACTGGTGTTCCTCATCCTTTATGAGTATCAATGTGGCCAAAACAAAAGAAATGTTAATAGATTTTAGGAAAGTTGTCCCAGGCACACCTTCTCTGGTCATCGAGGATCAAGTTGTCGGAAGGGTCCATAATTACAAATACTTGGGAACAAATGTTGACGACAAACTGACTTTTAATGACCATGTTGATGCTATTTGCAGCAAGGCTCATCAACGGATGTACTTTTTAAGGAAATTGAGGAATTTTAATGTCGACAGCACTTTTATGAAAATGTTTTATTCTTGTTTTATTGAGTCTATTCTTACCTTTTCTTTTATCTGTTGGTATGGTTCTCTTTCCCTTAAGAACAAGAACAGATTGCAGGGCATAGCGAAAGTGTGCAGCAAAATTGCAGGCATTAGTCTTAATGACCTGTCTGACCTTTACAGGTACAGAACCTTAAGTAAGGCCCGCTCACTCCTCACCAACTTAAGCCATCCCCTGGTTGGTGAGTTTGTACTGCTCCCGTCGGGCCGCAGGTATATCATGCCAAGGTGTAGAACAAACAGACTCAAGAAATCTTTTATCCCTGCTGCCATAGCTTTTCTTAACAAGTGACTTTTTATCTTTCTTTTGTACTTCATGTTTGTTGTTTTTAATATTTTATTTTTATTTTTCTCTCCCTTTGTATTGTTAATGATATCGACTGTCGACTGTGTCTGTTACTGCTGGCTGCAGAACAAATTGCCCCTCGGGGACAATAAAGACTCCTTGATCTTGAATACTGATATGGTTTATTACGGTTTGAAGTTTAAATGTGTACAGTAACACTGTACCCATTTTGTTTATTTCCTCTTGTAGCAGAGGCAGAAATAGAAGATAATGTTGATATTCATTTAAGAGATGAGAGGGAAGGTGAATAATATGATGAAGGTAGTCCGGAGCAGGAGGACAGAGCTGAATAAGAAATAGAAGAGAAGGATAGACCTGGAGATACTGATGAGGGATTATCAGAGGACCCAGGATTATGGCCAAAAACTCTTACTGATAAACATAGATAAACTATTGTTCAAATGCTAGACAGTGAAGGTGGAGCACAACCTGGTATTGTAAATATCCCACCTAAAGATATGGGGCGCCCACTGGTGACTATGGTATTTGGTAGGGGGAGCCCAACAAGATCGTTTGTACCCAGGGCCCAAAAGTTGGTGCTACACCCCTGGTTATAGTCATTTTACAGTAAATGTTTGTCAAAAAATGAGATAAGTGAAATTAAACATGTTTCTGTTTATTCTTGTCACATTTGTTGTTTAGTTTTACATTTGATATGAATAAACTAACTGAAACGAGTGATTCTCAATTATTTATTTTATCAACAGTTTTATTTACAACTGGTTTTAACATGACCATAAAGCTAACTGAATAATTTATGTCAAATTAATGTAAATAAAAACTATCAGTAAAACAATAGGTAAAGAACAAAATAATTAGAGATGGAAAACTTGTGTATCTTATTTGATATTTTTTTACATACAGGGTGAACCTGAATAAACATTTGCTGGACAATCCTTTAACGTTTAATAGAATAACCAGAAAGTATCTGGTAGATGATTTTTCTTCAATAGATCCACCTCAAGAGATTTGGATGAGGAGCTGCAACATAGAAGTGGAATATCATAGAGGGTGGTCTGCAGGAAGTGCTCTGGGTAGCTGACTGCCTCCAAACCACCTCTTCCTCATCTTCTGCTATTCTTCAAGCTCATTCTCAGGGATCACAGCATCAACACCGCTGAAGCAGATGTGGAGAATCCTGCATGCTGAGATGACCTGCATTGATGTTTAAGCAAAATTGTTTTGGTTTTGTAACTATATTTTATATATATATTTTCAATTAGATAATAGATAATAGATTAAGATTCCTTTTTTAAAAGCATTTTTTTTAATTCAGTTTTTGATTACATCAAGCCTGTAGCAGTATCTTTATGATTCATGAAATAAGGATTCAAAGGCAGTAAGAAGTCTTTACTTTTAAAGATAAAATAGGAAGAAGTTGGTTTGGACATAGGTTTTTCTAACTTTAGTTGATTTTAGTTTCTACAACACAACAGGGGAGAACGTGGATAGAGTAGAATAGAACAGAATAGAATAATCCTTTAATTGTCCCACAAGGGGAAATTTGTTTGTAACAGCAGCAAAAAACATATACAAACAGAACATGACACAGAACAGAACACACACAATTGTTAAATAAGATATATATTTACATCACGTACTATAGTTACAAAAGCAGGGTACTGTATAGTTAAAGTAATTAAAAATATTTCAAATTTTCAAAGTACGGATTGTGCATTGAGCTGTGCAATAAAAAAGTAGGCGTGCAATTTTTCAATGTTATTGTATAGAGTCTGTTAAAAAGTAATGTGCAAGTTATAACAGTTTTGTTGTCTTGTGCAACTTAACAGTGCTGATGTAAGCATCTATGTTTGTTGGGAACAGTTTAGATTGTGGAGTCTGACAGCTGCAAGGCAGAAGGACCTCCGGAAACGCTCCTTCATACATCTACGATGCAGAAGTCTGTCACTGAAAGAGCTCTGTAGTTCAGCAACATTTCCATGCATGGGGTGGGAGACTCTGTCCAGCAGAAATGTTATTTTGGCCAGTCGTTCTGACCAGTCGTTCCGACCATCTCCTTTTCGTCTTTTCTCCTAAGTATCCAGCATAAAAGTTCTGCTTTGTTTAAGCTCAAGGGTGTCGCCATCTTGTAAACAACAGTGATTACTAGTTCTACTATGGTGTAGTGTTGTATGCATGCTGTAGAGCCTTACACTGCCCCCTACAGTCTTTGAGAATATTGATTCTCAGCAAGGACAAGCCGCAAAAAGTATAAACGCTGCTAGAAGGCGTCTCAGCCGGTTCCGCACGTCTCATATCCGCGCAGAATGTACATGCGTCAAGCATAAAACATTAAAGTATGAATAAAAGCCTCGGCTACCGAAGGCACGAGGGGGTGGGGGCATGGGGGTGCTCCGGCGCGCCCCTTGCCACCCCTCCGTGCCCCCACCAATTGAGAAGCACTGCATTAGGGTAAGAGAGCAACAGCACATTGACAATTTCATGTTATAGTTTAGAGAGAAAAAAAAAAAACGCTACTGACATGCTAATCCTAATGCTGTGTCCACACTGAACGCGATAGGAGCGACTATAAAGCGCGACACATGCCTAGCTGTTCGTGTGCATATTCACACCTTGAAGCGAGTACAACGCGAACTGGTCGCGTTTAAAATATGGTATTTTCACGCGCGAACTGGCCTTCAGCGAAGCTGGGGCCAGAGTGCATCTGCAGTGGATTATGGACCGAGCTGACGGAGGACTGCATGTTTGGCCAGCGCTTCAGCGGAGCTGGGGCTAAAGTGCAGCTGGCAGTGGATTACGGGCTATGGTCTCCGATCTGACGGAGGACAGAGTGGAGTACGTGTTCGGCCTGGCCTCCGGTTGAGCTGGGACCGCTGCACTGGGGGTTTGGTGAGCTACAGATACAATCTAGCTACGGCGGAGGGATCCATAAACAGCAGCGAGCACCCTCTCATAAACACCGGCTCCTCGCCGCCTGGAAAACGTGACTTGCTCTCCCAGTTTGTGCCGTGAAGGTCCAAGCTTCGCCTGCCGACACACCAACTACATTTCTGAGCAGCTGTCCATCTGTCTGTAGCTCGTAAAAGTTTATAATATTTGAGCAGCGTGGGACGTGGTGCGGGATCTGCTACCAGTAAACCAGGTGAGGAGGCCGTTTCAAGGCTGACTTCTAGGCCAAGAGGTGCTTTTACAGCAACTGCTCTTTTAAGAGCCAGCCACAAACCTCTTAAGAGCATTCATGTCGAAATAGTCTAACCTATTTATAATATTAATTTTTTCCTGTGTCTGTATAGCAAACTGCTTGTGTCATGTAGCTCGGGGTGATTAGCCAAGGTGTTTATCAGTATTACCTCCATGTCCTGCTGAGGCTGTGACTCCATGACAGTCACAGAATCACTAAAACCAGTGTTGCCAGGTAGGAAATGTAGGATTATCGTACCAGAGACTCAAAATTATCGTATTTTGAGAGAAATTATCGTACAAATGTCAAACAAAATGACAAAGCTACTATTTAACTATAATAAAATAAAATCACTCTTGAGATCCTGTCCTGTGGGTTTTTACAGTTTTGTGGCGCACGGGATGGTTAGGTTAACTCACTAGTTGTGTGTCCCCCACAAACAAATACATGGGAACTATTGAGCTGCCTTCAAGTGCTATTGTAATTATGGTAAATACCAAATACTAACATCGAAATTACACATGAACCCCCACTCATGTTGTATTTTCCACTGGAAAATGTTTATGATACCAGAGTTGCTGAGATGAGATAAACTTTGACCTTTCAACATGGGCAAAGAAAACATACTGGATGCTAACCATAGCATCATGTTAAAACTCTGCTGCTGTTAGTTAGTTAGTTAATTTGAAGTCTAAATAATGCTGCCGCAAACAGATTAATAACATCCCCTTTTTAACTTACTGTCATTTTATTAAAATACTGTTATTTGGTTTTAACTCCTAAGAGGAAATGCTAGCTAGCAGTCAAAACCGTTATATCGAACTAGCAGGTCAGGACTTGAACACGACACACTGGGAATTTCCACTTCACAAGTAGAAAGCATCATCTTTCCCAATCTTACAAATAGGGCTATCCAGTGCCGGACTTTTTTCACCGGTTTTTAATCAACCAGACTGCTTTATGGAGATTCTAAATGGAGGAGCAGCAGCGCTCTGTGGATTTGGACGGAGACGCCGACGAGGGAAACGAGCTGGTGTGCTCGTTAAATTGCGACAGCGGGGATTACGCACCGCTCTCCCATCCATACACCTGGGGAACGTCCGCTCTCTGCCTAACAAAATGGATGAATTGCTCCTTCTCCTATCCAAGAACTCAGACTTTCGTCGTTCTGCCGCCTTTTGCTTCACTGAAACCTGGTCCAGTGAACACATCCCGGACAGCGCACTACAGCTGCCGCGCTTCCAGCTGTTCCGAGCGGACTGCTGCGCGGAACTGCCTGGGAAGTCAAAGGGAGGAGGAACGTGTTTCTACATTAACGAAGGTTGGTGTACCGATGTCACAGTGTTAAAGAAGACATGCAGCCCTCACCTAGAGTATTTCTTCATAAACTGTAAACCATTTTATTCACCGCGGGAGTTCGCCTCGTTTGTGCTGGTCGCTGTATGCATTCCACCGCAGGCGTGTGTAACGGAGGCGTTACATCACCTCGCCGACCAGATCACAGACATGGAGAAAACTCACCCGGACTCTCTGCTAATCATTCTCGGGGATTTTAATAGAGCAAATCTCAAACTTGAACTGCCTAAATATAGACAACACGTGACGTGTCCCACCAGGGACATGAACACTTTAGACCACTGCTACACCACAATAAAGAATGCATATCGCTCTGTCCCCCGTGCTACTTTGGGACTTTCTGACCAATGCCTGGTCCACCTCATCCCATCTTACAAGCAGAAGCTGAAATCTGCTAAGCCTGTAGTAAGAACTGTGAAGAGATGGACAGATGAGTCAAAGATGCAGTTACAGGCCTGCCTTGACTCCACTGATTGGAGCGTCTTTGAAGCATCCTCAGCAGCCTCAGACCTGGACAAACTGACTGACACTGTGACATCTTACATCAGCTTTTGTGAGGACATGTGTGTGCAGACCAAAACCTTCTGCACGTTCAACAACAATAAACCATGGTTCACTGCAGAACTGAGACGGCTACGCCAGGACAAGGAGGAGGCCTACAGCAGTGGGGATCGGGACCTGTACAAGCAGGCCAGGAACAAGCTGAAAAAGGAGATCAAGGCAGCAAAAAGGAACTACAGTGAAAAACTGAAGGAGCGTTTTTCTGCCAACGACTCTTCTGCAGTTTGGAAGGGCCTGCAGACCATTACCAACTACAGGAGACCATCCCCCCACCCTGTGGGGAGCCCCCGCCTGGCTGAGGACCTCAATGACTTTTTCTCCAGGTTTGAAACAACTTTCACACCTTCCACCTCCCCCACCATCTCCATCACAAAAGGCCTAGCATCACCCCAAACCATCCCCATACCTGACCCCTTGCCTGCGCTGACGATCTGTGAACAGGATGTGCGCCAACTATTTCAGAGACAGAGGATTAAGAAGGCATCAGGTCCTGATGGAGTGTCTCCGTCCTGTCTGAAAGTCTGTGCTGACCAGCTGGCTCCCATCTTCACTCAGATCTTCAATAACTCCCTGGAGCCGTGTGAGGTCCCCTCCTGCCTCAAACGCTCCACCATCATCCCGGTTCCCAAGAAGTCCCCTGTCACAGGATTAAATGACTATAGACCAGTCGCCCTGACATCTGTGGTCATGAAATCCTTTGAGCGACTGGTGCTGTCCCATCTGAAGGAAATCACGGATCCCCTGCTAGACCCCCTGCAGTTCGCCTATAGAGCAAACAGGTCAGTGGATGATGAAGTCAACATGGCTCTCCACTACATACTGCAACACCTAGACTCTGCAGGTACCTACGCTCGGGTCCTGTTTGTGGACTTCAGCTCTGCATTTAACACCATCGTCCCAGAGCTCCTCCACCAAAAACTGTCCCAGCTCACCGTGCCTCCCTCCACCTGTCAGTGGATTACCAGTTTCCTGACTGACAGGAGGCAGCAGGTGAAACTGGGTAACTTCATATCCAGCACCGGTCCCTCAGCATCGGCGCCCCCCAGGGATGTGTTCTCTCCCCACTGCTTTTCTCCCTTTACACCACTGATTGCACGTCAAGAGACCCTTCTGTGAAACTCCTGAAGTTTGCAGATGACACCACCGTCATTGGACTCATCCGTGACGGCGACGAGTCTGCATACAGAAGGTAGGTGGAACAGCTGGTCCTCTGGTGCAGTCAGAACCACCTGGAGCTAAACCCACTCAAAACTGTGGAGATGACAGTCGACTTCAGGAAGAGACCCCCTTCAACATCTCCTCTCATAATCACCAACAGGCCAGTCCCCACAGTAGAGTCTTTCAGGTTCCTAGGATCCACCATCACACGGGACCTGAAGTGGACCTCCCACATTGACTCTATAAGGAAGAAGGCCCAGCAAAGGCTGTACTTTCTGCGCCAGCTCAGAAAGTTCAACCTGCCTCAGGAACTGCTGACCATATTCTACACAGCAATAGTCCAGTCTGTCCTGACCTCATCCATCTCTGTCTGGTTCGGATCCGCCACCAGGCAAGACAGGGACAGACTGCAGAGAACAGTCAGGTCCTCAGAAAGGATCATATGTACTGATCTTCCCTCCATTGAGGACCTATTCCGGGCCAGGGTCAGGAAGCGGGCCAGAAAAATCACCACTGACCCCTCACACCCTGGCCACAATCTGTTTAGGCTACTCCCCTCAGGCCAGCGTTACAGAGCACTGTACGCCAAAACCACCCGACACAAGAACAGTTTCTTCCCCAGCCATCGACGGCTGCCATGTCCAGATCAAGCCTCCAAGCGGCCCTGATGGTCAGTGCTACAGAAACAGGAAACCGTTTCCATCAATCATCCTGAAGGCTGTTTGTGACCATCAGGGCCGCTTCATTGACACCTACGTGGGCTGGCCTGGATCAGTGCATGACTCTAGGGTGCTCCGCCACAGCCCACTATACAGGCAGTCAGTCTAACCTCCTCCAGGGCACTTAATCGTCGCAGATGGTGGATACCTATGCCTACAAAGCCCATTCCCCCTCATCACTCCTTACAAGCGTGTAAATCAAGGCGTGGGAGCCCAGCGCTTTAACAGACATCATTCCAGGGCACGCTGCATTATAGAGCGTGCTTTTGGAATGATAAAGACCAGGTTTAGAGCAATCTTCCTGCAAGCGTTTGAGGTGCACCACACTTTTGTACCTCACGTAAGTTAAAATATAGTGGCTTTTCAAATATCTTTAATATATTATAATAATTTTTATATTACAGGTTGTTACCTTTGTGCCATCCTCCACAACATCTGCCTCACTGCTGGTGATGCTGTGGCCCCGGAGGATGAGCCTGAGGATGATGCAGGAGATGATGAGGGGGAGGCTGCTTCGGAGGATGTCAGTGGTGCTCTCTGGCGGGACCAAGTGTGTTCAGAGGTTTCTGCCCTGGAGGAGGTACCAGCGGACCATGACTACTTGTAACAGGTAACTAATTTAGTAAAAAAATGTTTTGAAAGCAATACGTCTTAACAGTAATATCATGATTTTGTATTTGTTATCTCCCGTTTGTCTACTTATGAATAAGCCTTGGTCACCCATCAGCCGTCGAACGCCAGCCCTGCCAACTCTATCGATGGGCGATGCAGTGGACAGCGAAGATCTCTGCAGACCACCCAGTAGGATGTTCCCATTGTCAACCAAGAAGGGCCAGCCACGGGTCTCAGTTGCACCACTCCAACCATGCGGCTCATCTTTGTTCAGCAGATCCAGCTACACTGCTAAGAGACTTCCTGCTTAAAATGAATTACTTCCAAAAGGACACTTCGATTAATCCTGCAAAAATGTTCAGTGTTATATTTTACAGGACAAACTTTTTTTATTTTACTTCTTAACAATTAAATTAAGTTTATATATGTTCAATAAAGTTATTAAAAATGTATAAATGAATTCATGACAAGTTTTAATTTCAAACATTTATTGTATTTCCAAAACATATATTTAATATTTCACTTTTTAGCGACTTTTTCCAGGAGCGAAAACAGCGTCTCAAAGGTTTCCCACCTCTCCTGTGCTCTTCTCTCCTCTGCAGCCTCATGTCTTCTCTTATGAGCTCAAGAAACTCCTCAACACTTTCCCTCCTTTTTCTTCCTGCAGTTCCCCCACTCCTTCCTGGCTAACTTGTGCCTGGCTCATTTACCTCCTCCTTGTCTTCTTTTTCATCCATTGCCGAACTCGGCCCTGGAGTTCCCTCATGGATAGAGGCAATTAGGACAGGAGGACAAGTCGAAGGCCTCTGTCCTAATACCTCATCCATGAGGTCAAACCAGGGCCAAGTAGCAGCAGCGGGCTTACCACTAACCCCCTCTCCTGAACCGGGATACTTACATCCTGAACAAATAGAATAGAACTTTATAACCCTTTGTACAAGCACCAGATAGTAGAGGTGCATAGTAATTCTCTGTTTTCTCTCAAGGTCAGACAAGTCAAATAAAATGTTTTAAAAATCAATAGAGGTAAACAAAAAACAACGAGGCGTATTACAAAAAAAATTGTTAAAACACCAATAGAAAATAGTAAGTTAAATTTAATCAAATGTCAGATGACAAAATTAGTTATAGGTTTTTAGAAAATTTACAGTACAGATAAAAAGGGCCAACAAGTACTAAACATCTCTGGGAAGTCCTTCAAGATGGTTGGAAAACCATTTCAGGTGACTACCTCTTGAAGCTCAAGAGAATGCAAAGCAATAATCAGAGCAAAAGGTGGCTACTTTGAGGAATTTAAAATATAACGTATTCAGTTATTTCACCCTTTTTCTTTAAGTACATTCAGTAATTCCATACATCATGTGTTCATTCATAGTTTTTATGCCCTTAATTGAGAATATACAATGTAGTCATGAAAATAAAGAATGCGCATTGTATGAGAAAGTGTGTCCAAACCTTTGGTCTGTACTGTACATCTAACATGTTTTAAACATACATTTTATACCTGTCACCGTATACATACATACTTTGTATTTCTTTTTAAGTTGTCCCACTTTTTTGGCCCATTTTCTCCATAATTGTCCTATCATACACATCAAAAAAAGAAGAGAAAAAGAGGGCAATGGTGTTAATCCCTTCTGCAAAAAAAAAAAGTTCTTCAAAGCAAAACACAACAGGAAATAAACTCTAAGACATATAGACGTTCTTTTACTTCCATGACACAGCCGCTGAAAACTTTGCCCCCATAAAAAGGTGGTCCATCTTGGCCCTCAGCTTTATAAAAGCTGCCGTCTTCTCATTTGTCCCTAAAAAATACGTTGTAATGAAAAAAACCCCCCCCCGAAGAATCATAAAGGGTCATCTACCTGTCATACGAACGAAGACCTCGATACAATCACTTGTGCTGACTTTTCAGACTGAAAAAAACGACCTAATGTCCTAATACTAACAGTTAACAGTTTACTTACATTTATAAACTGTATCATCTTCCGTTCCAACTCCCGCTTCTTTACTATACGCCATCTTTACTCCTGTTCGACCACAATGGATCTTGGGATATGTAGACCAGCGAAGGATACACCGCAACGGTCCTTCAAATCAGGGGAAAGTCGGACGGATTCCCCTACAGCATTCACACAAGAATAAAGAGAGACAGGAACACTATAGTGAGAATGCCTACATCATTCACACAATAATAATAATAAAGAAAATCAGGAACACAATAGTGTGAATACCTACAGAATAACTGAAAAATGTTTGCGAAATTGTCTTGCGTAGAAAAATATTAGCTAAATTGCAAACATTTTTAAATTTTTATAACAAGCTCTAGATAGCATATTGCGGAACTATAAAAAGTAAAAATCAGCACAAAAAGGAGAGAACCATCAAGTTATATTTAATTGCAAGACTGTTGAAAAGCTAAAATTTGGGTGTTAGTTAAATTAAGCTAAAATACCAATGTTAGCTAAAATGCGAACTTTAACATGTTTCTGAAATTTAGTAAGCAAAATTCTCTTATAAAAAAGATATCTGCAAATGCTTATACATAGAAAATTTGGCAAATTGTACTAAATTATTGTTATCCAAAATTAGCTAGAAGCCATAGAGTACCTAAATGAGCCTTAAAAAGCACTTTGGAATTCAATTTATTTGTATAACTTTTTTCATACAAAGTTTGATTTGATCAAATGCTAGTCGTGCTATGTTGTTGATCCTTTATACATCGAATAAGCTGAAAAAGAATTATAATGTGCAAGCTCGTATACTTAAAACTGTAAATTAGTTAAAATTCGGAAAAATTGTAATATTAGCTGAAATGCAAGGTTTTGCATGTTTAAAATTGCTAATGTAAGCTAAAATGCTAGCAGTGAAATTTGGTAAAATACTAGCATATTTCGTTTTAATGAATCAATCAATTCAGTATAATAAAACTCTTTGCAAAGCCAATCTTTCCTAAAATTAGCTAAAATGCTACTTTTAGCTTAAATGCTACCTTGAATATAATGGATGTCAATATCAAGTTGGATAACAATATCATACTCCATGTTATAATGCCCACAATAACCTTACCATAAAAGCCTGCATAAATGCCCTTTAAAAGTAATAACCATTGCTCATTGATGGTAGCAGGATACTTAATTGTAGACACTACTTCTCTAGGTCACTGTTGCAGGGGTAAGGCTAAAGGACAAAGGCAAATTTGGACCCTCTGAATATCAATAGCTAAGGTGGGTGAAGTCTCTGGTCCGAGCACAATGAATGAGAAGGTAGAATCTGGTATTTGGGTGTTTTTTCATCACTTTGGGGCAATTTGAGGCAAATCTGCAAATGTCACTTCAGTGAGGGTTACATTTCCTAAATCCCAACAAAATTTCATACGTTTTAATATATAATATGTGTAGATTGTGTGACATTTGTATGAACAGGAGTAATTTGTTTGTAAAGATCATAAAAGAGCAAAAAACAGCAGTTGGTAGAGTGCACACTCTGCCAGTTGAAGAATTCAGTCATTGAAAAACATTGTAAATTTGAAAACCTGAAAAAAATTGCACGATTTTTAAATTATGATTTTAGACAAACTGTAAAAGATATCAAAAAGCTGAATCATACGAAGAAGGCATAAAGCCTTGTGAGCTGTTTAAAAGTTTAATGGCGTTTCTAGCTGAAAATTTATGGAAGAAGTTAGCTGTGGAACAGCATAAAGTTTTTGTGGAATTTCTATGAATTTCCATTCATTTCAATGGGCGAAAAAAATAAAAAATAAAAATCTCATATAAAGCTGAATATTTTTAAAAGTATGAAAGGTATGAATACCAAAAGTCATAGCCGGAAAGAGCAGAACAAGCTGAACGTGTGAAACTTTGAATCGAGGAGACTTTTGCACGAGGAGAATAATAGGAAAGTATAAAGAGAAACAGGAACACTAACAACTAGAAAAAGTGGCATTTCCTGCGAAAATGCAATGTGAATGCTGTAAGCTGAATTTGGTTGCCTAAAATTGTTGAACAATTTGCAGTCAACTGCAGAACATGTGCTGAATTGTAAATAAGACAGGTTTATAAAATGTTCTTGCTTAGCAAAATTGTTCAAGTTGGTTAAAATGATAAAAAATAAAGTTATATAAAGTTAGCCGACACGCTAGAGCTTTTAATTTGCTGAACTATAATTACAATCAGTGGAAATCAGTTAGAAAATATCATGTAGCTAAATTGTCAATAGCTCAAATAGCCATTTTAACTCAATTGAGCTAAAATACGAATGTATTATCTTTTAGGTAACAACTTGCGTAACCATGATAATTCCAAGTGGAATTATCAGGAAAAACAAATTCTTGTGTGAAAAAAAAAAAAAAAAACTAGCTTAAGTCAGATTTAGCTAAAATTTCTACATTAGCTGGTATTGCCTGAAATGCTAAATCAGTGTGTGTTGGGGGGGATTGTCTGCAAGCCGTCATAAGAAAACTGCAAAAACCTATGTCAATATATGCAGTGGAAAAAAAATATGTTGGTAATAAGGTTTTGATATATCCAGTATAATGAAATTCAGTTAAACTACAGATCTCAGCTTCATTCACTAAAAGACTATTAGCTAAACATCGGTGGTTAGCATATTGCTGTACTATAGTAGATAAAAAAAAAAAAAAGAATAATCAGGAAATTACCTAGCCAAACTTTAAAAACGAGCTTGGAAAAAAAAAAAAAAAAATTGGCTGAAATGCCAGTGTTAGATAACATAAGCTTAACAGTCAAATAAGCTGAAATTGACTAAAATGCTAGTTGTACCATGATGCTGCACTGTTATGTGGCGATGAGCATAAAAAAAACAAAACAAAAAACAGTCTACAAGTACGCATACATAACGAAAATATAAATAAGCTAAAATCCCATAGTAGCCAAAATGAACAAAAATTCTAAAATTAGGTAAAACGTACGGGGAAGCATATATTTGAAATGCTAAAAGCAAAAAAAAAAAAAAAGAAAACAGTTATCTGAAAATTGTCTTACAAAGCAAAACTTGGATAATAAACTAATTTAGCAATACAAGCTAACGCTACATAAATGCAATTTGTTACATCTTGATGCATGCTAATATGTTGGCTAATAGTAATCCATTATCCAACTTTATCTAATAAAATAGATTTTAGAGTCCTACACTCTGTAATATCATTGTATATAGAAATATAAGACTGAAATATAAGACTGAAGAAAGCACTCAGTTTTACCGAGCAAATGCAATGTTGCAACTAAAGTAAATTACTCAAAATATTATCCTACTGAAAAAAATAAGAAAAATACACATTCACACAAGATTAAAGTTTGAACTTTATTGAATCCAAAACAAACCAATATTTCAGTCTTTAGCTTTTTTCAAACATATATATATATATACACATACATACATACACACACACACACATATATATATATATATATATATATATATACATACACACACACACACACATATATATATATATATATACATACACACACACACACATATATATATATATATATACATACATACATACACACACACATATATATATATATATATATACATACATACATACACACACACACACACATATATACACACACACACACATATATAAATTAATGTGGGCCCACACCTAGTGTCCACCTAAACTGACAAACAATAAAAAAAAAAGGTAAAATTAAACTAAATCTCTGTTGCAGGCCCAATGTGATGCTTGAGCGTGGAGGACTCACTACCTCACTTCAAAAGTTTGTGACATTTCCTAAACTTGTAACAGAAAATAACATCTTAATTCTCCAAAGGCAGAGTTTAACCTTATTTATAAATATTTTAACTTATTTCCAAGACCACTTTTAACCGTTTAAATTACTCTTCACATAACGTACCATAAATGACAAAAGGTTACAGAAGTTTAAAACCTTTTAACATTGTAGACAAAATTTTGTATCAAAAGGCTAAACAAAAAAATGTCCTCAAGAACTACTAACCTGTAGTTTTAGATGAACTGAAGCCCTTGTCCAACAGCCCCCTAGGGAAGTCGGCCGACACAGCTGTAGCACGTTAACAAAGCCCTCCAGAGACTAACTGCTGATCCATTAAAAGCTTTAGTGCAAACCCAATATGTTTGACAGGCAAAAATAAAAAACAAAAATCAGAGAAAAAATAAAAATATAAAGTCACAGCTGATTGCACATTTTACTAAAAGCTTCTTGGTCAGTAGATGAGAATAGGGATGCAAATTACCTTGAAATGTGGTCATTCAAGTTTTTTTGGGCGTTGGAACTTTGTGAAACGAACTCCCAACTAAAACAAACTCCTGGAAGTACTTTAGACTAAGGCTACGTCCACACTAACCCGATAAGGTTATACGGGGAGTTAGACGCCTAATGTTATCCATTTACGCCCCATTTAAAGTCCCATGATAATCCCATACAAACCTGTGCAAATACTGGGCATGCGCAAAAAGACGCACGAAACACGCATATAATCTATGTGACGCCAGCGCCTACATACAGTAATATATACAAGAAGCTCTACAGCACAGTACATATCTGCTTGTCCCGTTAACCGAAGAGAGCAATAGCTGCTCAGAAGAAGAGAGTTTTTGGTGTGGACAGACAACGAGATCGATTTATTACTCTTCACTGTTGTCTTTGTCTGTAGTGTCGTATTGTTATTGACGCAGCATTCATTTACGCCACTTCCTTTCATTATCCAGGGAAGCTGTCCACAATAGCTCATTTAGCCGTTGAATTAAGATTTACACTGCTTCTCTTACCCAGCTAATAGTTATCCGGCCACAGACCTTAAACAACGCCGGTTTAGTGTGGACGATAGAGGGGTGTATAATAAATAATTATACGTTTAAGGGATTATCCGGCTTAGTATGGACGTGGCCTAAAAAGATTGTAGATTGTGTTATTGTATCGTTCTAGATAAGCTAACAATTTACATTTTTGTTCAGTGTCAAAAGGATTAAACAGATTACTGTGTCCAGTAGTGCAGTAATACAAACTCTTTGTTTTAAAATAAAGAACTTAGGTTGCATGTAGTAGAGTCTTAAGACAAATTGTGACAAAACACTCCACCCAGCCACTCTAGCCTGTTAGTGAGCATTTTGTGCAGTTTTTTTATTAACCTTTAGTTTCTACAGATCTTTGCAGAAAAAGGACAATATACAAAAATTAATTACTTGCATTTCAGTACTTTGTTTTAAAATATAGAAAGATAAACTTTCCCAACAATAAAAATATACAATCAAAGCAGCTGACTTTACATACCTTAAAATAAATTACACTACTGTGATTGCTTTCCATCTGCTGAGAAGTTCATTGAACATCATTAATAAAAAGGTGTCAGAACTGGCAGTTTTATGTCCTGTATCCAATTTGTGGGTGGGGCTTAGTTCACCTGGTTTGCATCATCATGATTAGTCACAGCAGTATTGGGGTTGAGCTGCCCAGTTGTTTGGTTGGTAAGCTATACAGGTAAGAGTGGAGAGAACTCTATCTACCCATCTATCTATCTATATCTATCTGAAAGCCTCTATCCATATACTTATGTCTTCAGTCCCAAGCACACAATGTCCTGTACACTGGCCATTTGTATGAACAGGAGTAATCTGTAAAGACTGATGGTCTACATTGTAAATTTGAAAACCTGAAAAAAATTGGCATAAAACTTAAATAGTGATTTCAGAAAAACCGTAACAGATAGCAAAAAGCTGAATCATTTGAAGGTAGCCTAAAGACTTGTGACCAAGTTTTATGTTTCTTATTTTTGATTTTTTTTTTAACGTGTCCTGTCTAGCAGTTTGCCTCTCAGAATTGGTGTCTGAGTACCAAGTACAAGCCCAACAGATTTACTTTCCCAAGCAGAGTATTACAGCTTTTCTGTAACACTCCACTTGATGTATATGTATTAAAAAATCTTTATTAGTGATTACTGAGGGTTCAATTTCCTGAAGTCATGGACACGAAACCGAGAAAAGAAGGAAGAAAGGAAGAAGGTGAAGAAAAGAAACCGCACCAGCAGAGGCGCGAACTGACGACACAAGACAGGGAGGCAAACAAAGAACACAAGAAAACATCCCAGTCCTCCGCCTCTGCCGGATGGCAGAGAAGTGGTAAAACAAAACAAACAAAAACAACGAACTGAACAGAACCACACCAATAGTTCAGATCCAGTAATAAAAATTAAGAATTACACATTCACTACACACAAGCATGGATTAATAAACACAATACTAATGGTAAAAGCTAACTAATGACAATAACCTCAGTTTAAGATATGTCCGTCCACACCAATGTCCCCACACCTATGTGTGTGCGAGCATGCAGGTCTGAATAAGGTTTCCCCATGCAAGTGATTGATAGCTGGTGTAAGGAACCGTCAATCCGTCCTACAGGAATCGACACAGACATGAAGGAGGCAGGAGACGCATGCATCCAGAGTCCCACAGAGCGCAGGAGCCGCAGGCGGACCAGCGCAGGGCCGATCACCCACCAGGAGAGGAACAGATGGAAGCCCCAGGGGAACACCAAGCAGCCGCAATGCTGGGGCCCCGAGAGATCGCAGGGATGAGCCCACGGGCTCCGCCGGAAACCGGCTACGCCAGGGCGGGCCCGGAGGCCACGGGGATAGGGGGCACCCCGCCCCCCAGCAGGGCCCTGACCAGGGACACGCCGAGAGGGGTCCCCCGCCGCCGCCGGGCAGGAGGCGCCTGCAGCAGACCGACGGACAATACACGCCGCCGCCACCCCGGACCAATACCCACCCCCAACAACCCGGCCCCCCCCCCACACACCCACACGCCAGGGAGCCACAACGGATGTTCGCCCTCCCCAGGCCACGCCCCGCCAGCACCTGGACATCCAGATCTACCAGCTCCCAGGTCCAAATCCCGCCCCATGCAGAGTGCCAAGATCTGGGGCCCAGCCAATACCGGACAGCCCCCCCAGATGAACCGACCAGGCAGTAGAACTCATGGAACTGGCAGGAGCTTGGGCGCCGGGCACGGTCCCCACCGATCCACCGGACGCACCAACCTACTTACAACCCCGGCACCCCCCTTAGAGGTGCCCCAGTCAATCCAAGGAGGATGTCGGCCCGAAACAGCGGCCGCCCGACACACCGGCCCACCCAGGCATGCACCATGACCGAGCCGGGCCACAACCGGAACCCCCGGCCCCAGGCATCGAGAGCCATCATCGACCAGCGGGCAGGACCATCCATCACCGACGGGGAGTGACGGAGGGGAAGAAGATGCACCAGGCCAGAGGGCAGCCAAACACCCAACCTGACAAGTAGACATAGACAGACAGAGACACTCATACGTACCCTCCCTCTCATGCGCACACATTCTTACATATACAGGACACACGAAAAAAGGACACTGTACACTCATTCATACACCCCATACATACTCTATACTCGCAGGCCCAGGGACAGGCGCCCCAATAGAGCACCCTGCCCCTGCACCCGGGAGACAGACCCATGGCCCACCAGGACGGGGACAAGCAGACCGCCAAGGCCCCCACCCCGGCAAGAGTAGCCCACTAGCTTATGTCCCCGACCAGACGACCTGATAATCTACCCGGGCTCCAACCCCTGATGGTCCAACGAACAGGGGTGTGGAAAGACCCCCAGCCTCTCTCCCCCTGCCCTGGTGTTGTTGCGTGTTGTTCTAATGTGCACTTAAAACAGATGGGTGGGACATGGGAATACTGCCAGGTACCACCATCTCCCTCCCCGGGCCCTCAGTGTCTAGATGCATTTAAACAGTGGGTACCGGCACCACAGGCGAGGCCCCGTATAAGGGGCCCCGCCTCCAGTGCCGAGGCGCACCCACCGCCAGGTCCCTACATGTCCGTGTGTCATGTAAATGTTGCAAGTGTAAGTGTCTAAATTGCTCAATAAAATTGGGACCCAGGCCGCCACCGGGTAGCGAAGACGGAAACTCCATCCCGCACCCCAGTGATGTGCCCACATCCCAAGGCCTTGTGAATGGTAGAATGAAGGAGCAGGTGGACAGAGGCAATTTAAAGTTTGAATGGCGTTTCTAGCTGAAAGTATGCTGAAGTAGTTAGTTACCAAATGGCACAGTTTTTGCTGAATTTCGTAGGATTTTGAAAATTCTCCATGTATTTCAATGGGACAAAAATGGCTATAAAAAGCTGAATATTTAAAAAAGTATGAATAGTAGAAATACCAGAAGTCATAGTTGGAAAGAGCAGAATGAGCAGAATAGTTTAAAAGTGGAATGGTTGAAATGGCCCAAAAATTGTAGGAAGAGATACGGTCCAAAAAATGTACAGAAACTTAAGTGGGAGAATCTCTATAATGTGAATGCCCACAGAATTCACATAATAAGAAAGAATAAATAAAAACAGGAACACAATAGTGTGAATATAATAACTGGAAAAATTTGCATTTCCTGCAAAATGCATTGTGAATGCTGCAAGCTGAAATTGGCTGCATAAAAATTGCTAAATAAGTTGTGCAAGACTGAAGAAAATGTGCTGAAATACAAAATAGGATTAGGAGAAATATTGCAACTGCAAAATGTTGAAATAACAAAATGGAAGTAGAAGAAAAACATTTTTTTAATTCTTATACATTGAAAAAGAATCAAAATTGGCTGACATGGCAGTATTAGCTAAAATACGCTAAACAGTCAAATCAGCTGAAATTGCGTAAAATGCTAGTGGTAGAATGATGCTGCACTGTTTTATGCAGAATGTAGTTAAAATGACCTAAAATCCGGTAAAATCTAAGGTGAATCATATTGGTGAAATATTAAAATGACATGAAAATGAAAAAGGTAATCTGAAAAATGTCTTAGAATGCAAAGGTGGGAGAATTAGCTAATTTGCCAATGTAAGTGAAAGCCAGCTAAAATGCAATTGGTAACATCTTGCCGAATGCTAATATGTTGGGTAATAATAATCCATTGTCTTCACTAGTAACACTAGTTTAAATGCTAAATTTAATGCTTAAATGCTTGTTATCATAAATGACATGGACAGCATACATACAGGCAAACATTAACACTAACTAACAATGACAAAAAATTTTGTTTATTAAAATATCCCTAAAAGCATATGTTAGCTTAAACAAGCTAAATTGCTAATGCTAGCTTAAATGTTAGCGTTAGGTTAAATGACACCAACAACATTTAGGAAAACGCAAATATCTTGGCTAACAATGAGACAAACCATTCAGTAGGTTAAAATATACCTAAAAAGCATATGTTGCTTAAACGTGCTAAAATGCTAACACTAGCTAAAATGCTCATGTTAGCTTAAATGACACCAACAGCAAGTAGGCAAATACAAACATGTTTGTTAACAATGACACAACCAATTCAGCATGTTCAAATATAACTAAAAAGCATATGTTATCTTAAAACAGAAAAAAAGATAATGCTATTGTTGGCTTAAATGACCCCAACATTATCTAGGTAAACACTAATGTTAGTTAACAATGACCCAACCCATTCAGTAATTTCAAATATACCTAAACTGGAGCTAATATTAGTCAAAATGCTATTGGTACCATGTTAGAAAATACTAACATGTTGTATAACAATAACTCAATCCATTCAGTATGTTAAAATATACCTAACATGCTCATATTGATTTGAATGAGCTAAAAGGCTAACACTGGCTAAAATGCTAATGTTAGCGTAAATGACACCAACAGCATACAGGCAAACACTAACATGTTAGTTAAAAATGACAAACCATTCAGTATGTTAAAATGTACCTAAAAAGCATGTTAGCTTAAATCAGCTAAAATGCTAATGCTAATAAAACCGATAGGTAAACATTTGATATTGTTTTTATTCAGCACATAAAATTCAGGCACTTTTAAAGACAACAGCATAACATACACAATTCAATCCAATAATATTTTATTCATGCCAGAGTGAATCAAGTTGTAGCTCATACTATTCAAGTTTCTAAAAAGGAGTTTTAAATGCTGATGGCTAGTAGCATGGATGTCCTATAATCTTATTCATTGTGAAGGAATCAGTCATGGTTCCTACATCCAAATTCAATTTAAATTTCCCAATGACAGGATAAAATAAATAAGACAAACTTTAGCCAAAATTTAGTACATAACTCAAGTTTGAGAGCAATACTTTACAGAATAGTAATATCTTTTCCTAATGCATGAAGTTATTTTACACTGCAAGCTTTCAATTTACATGAAACCACTACTGATTACTAAATAAAAAAATAGCAGCATGGAACAATGTGCATGCAGTGACATGCACTCCAACCTGCTTACACGTAATTGAAGACATTACTTAAATGGGTGTGTACCCCCCGGGCGGGTACCCCCAACAACACGCTTATGGAATCTATGGAATTCTGCCATATTGTTAAAACAAGGCATTTTATGCAATTAAGGAAAAAAAATGTGAACACAGAGGAAGCTTGAAGAAGCAGCTACTCACCAACAGCCCCTTGCCTCACCAGACAATGTTTAGGAACTAAAGATGAAACATATGAAACAAGAAATTATAGCAATTATTTGGACAATTCTAACATTTATAGAGTGTTGATTGAAATAAACCAAGGAAGACTGCCTAAGCAATGTAGACATGCAGCTTGTAGAAATCACATTAAAGATACATTATACAAAACCAGAAGTTTAAAAATGTTGTTAACATTGTTGACATAAAGTAATTGTATTTAAAAAGGCTAAACAAAAAAATTTCCTCAATAGCTTCTAACCTGTAGTTTTAGATGAATTGAAGCCCTTTTCAAACACAGCTGTAGCAAATGAATGGCTCGTTAACCAAGCCCTGCAGAGTCTTTTTTGTGTAGTTTTACAGCGGTTGGTAGGTTGGCAACCAACGTAAAGGTGCATTACCACGCCTACTGCTCTGGATTGTGATCAGAGCCCTGCGGAGTCTAAAAGCGTATCCATTTAAACAATCAGTGCATCTCTAACATGTTTGACATATGACAACCTAAGTTTAAAGAAATAGTTTAAAAAATAAAACATTTATATACACTTTTAGAGAATCATAGTAGCTAACATCCTGTTAAACATTTGACTCTTATTCATATCCATTGGATAGGACAGTAAATTGTTGGAAAAAAAATCTTCCAAAATACAGACCATTAACATTTAACCTAAAGGAGGTATTAGAATATCTTACTGGGACTAAACTTGGGACCAGCCCTTGTTTGCCGTGCAAAATTAAAGACACTGCACAGCAATATCAGCAAACACAGAAGGAATATGAAGTCACAGCAGTTGTCTTGCACATTTTAGTAATAGGTTCTTGGTCAGTAGACAAGAATAAGGAGGCAAATTACCTGGAAATGTGTTCATTCAGATTTTTGGGCACTTTGGGAAACAGACTAAAATTAAAACAAACTCCTTGAAGTACTTTAGACTGAGGAGAGTGTACATTGTCTTCTTGTATCATTCTACATGAGCCAACAAATGGCATTTTTGTTCAACGTCAAGAGGATTGAACAGATAACTGTGGCTAGTAGTGCAAGAATGATAATAGAAATCCTTTTTTTTGTAAAAAGACTGATTTTGCTTGCATGGAGTGGTAAGCTAAGACCAATTGTGACAAAACACTCCACTTAGTGATTCTAGCCCATTAGACACAGCATTTTGTGCAGTTATTTGAATTAGCTTTTAGTTTGTACAAATCTTTGAAAAAAATAGAGCAAAAATAAAACACAAATTACTAGTATGCAAGTACATTATTTTAAAATGTAGGGAGCGAAATACTTTCTCTACAATCCAAAAAGTTGATGCAGCTGGTTTTACATACCTTAGAAAATGGCACTAATGTGATTGTATTCCATGTGCTCTGAAGCTCTGTCCACATCCATGGGCAAAAAAGTTTCAGCAGTGGCAGCTTCTTCTTCTTCTTTTTGTTTATTGGCGGGTGGCAACCAACTTTAGGTGCATTTCCGCCACCTTCTGTGTGGGAGTGTGAGTCGTAGTAGGGAGAAAAAATTCTAATTAAATTCTATTTATTAAGTTACAATTTTTTAGAAATTCAATTATTAATTTATAAACATCTAATCCTCCAATTAATAGATTACTTAAATTCAACGTTTCAGTATCTTTCATCTTTAATTTCCTTGATAATATTTTCCTATTCCCTATATATTTTTCACATTTACATATTACATGTTCTACTGTTTCTCTATCCATTCCACAATCACACATTCCTGTATTATGTTTTCCTATTATAAAGAGTGTACTGTTTAAACCCGTATGTCCCATTCTCATTCTTGAAATTATGATTTGATTCCTATTACACATTTGAATATTTTCCAATTTACCTACCTTTTTCTTAATCTTATATAAATGTCTTCCTTTTTCCTCTCTTATCCAATTCCCTTGCCATTCTTCCATAATCTTATTCTTAATATTTTCTTTTATTTCTGCCACACTATAAGATATTTCCATCGTATTGTTCATTTTAGTAGCTTGTTTTGCATAGAAATCCACTATTTCATTACCCTCTATCCCTCTATGAGCTGGAACCCACATAAACCTAACCTCTGAATTAACCTTTTTTAATCTAAACAAACATTCATATATTTCATATAAAACATCCAATCTTTTATCCGATGACATTGTATTGATTGATACTAAAGCTGACATTGAATCTGAACAAATAATACATTTCCTAATTCTATTTTGCTCTATCCACTGTAAACTAAACGAAATGGCTAACATCTCCACTGTATAGATTGATAGGCTATTAGGTGTTCTTCTTTTATTACATATGCCTAAATTTGGAATCCAAAAAGCAAATCCTGTTATATCTTTATTTAATTCCTTTGACCCATCTGTATATATAGGAATGAATGTTCTATGTTTCATTTAGTCGTTTTTCCACTATATAATCCCAATTTCCTTTACCTTTTCTTTTAATGACTTCATTCTGAATGTAAAAATCTACATTTACTTTTGGAAATAGCCAAACAGGTGTAACTGAATATAAGAATTTATTAATCATCATTTTATTATTCAATTTTAATTTCTCTGCTAATTTACATGATTTCCAGATCGCACTCTCATATTTCCTACTACCATAATTTCCTGCTATTATCATCTCTTCTTTTATCATATGTTCATCTGCTTTACTTCCTTGAACACTAGCCCAATAATTAAGTTGAATTAATTTAAATCTTAGATTTAAAGGCATCTCTCCCATTTCAACTTGTAATGAAACTATTGGAGTAGTTTTTATTGCTCCACAGCATAATCTTAGAGCCTGGTTTTGTATTATTTCTATCTTTTTTATTAGTGTTTTACTTGCTGAGCTATATACTATGCTACCATAATCAATAATGGATCTAATCATTACTATATATATTTTCTTTAATGCTTTAGAACTAGCTCCCCAATCATTCCCTTTTAGACATCTCATTATATTAATCACTTTTTTACACTTTTCTTTTATTTTATTTATATTTTCCTTTCAGATTAATTTCTCATCAAATACAACTCCCAAATATTTAAAACTATGTACTTGTTCTATTGTTTTACCATACAATTTAAGGTCAATTTTAATATCCCTTTTATTTGTAAAAACCATACTCTTGGATTTATCAACTGAAAATATAAATCCCCAGTTAAAAGACCAATTTTCTACCTTTATTATTGCTTCTTGTATTTTTTTCTGTACATATTTAATATTTCTTCCTCTTTTCCATATAATACCATCATCTGCAAATAAAGCTTTACCAATATCTAATCCTATGTCATCAAACACATCATTAATCATAATAGAAAAATAACACTGGACTAATTACACTCCCTTGAGGAGTACCATTATCAACTTTATAACTTTTTGACATTTTATTCCCTACTCTCACTTGAATGAATCTGTTAAACAAAAAGTCCTTTATCCAATTAAATGTTTTCCCTACAATTCCTAAACTTTTTAATTTAATCATTAATCCCTCCCACACCATATCATAGGCTTTCTCTATATCGAAAAAAACTGCTATTAGACTCTCTTTATTATTCTGTGCTTTTCTAATTTCATTTTCTAGACTCACTATTGGATCCATTGTTCCTCTACCTTTTCTGAAGCCATTTTGATACTTAGTTAACATTTTCTTACTTTCTAAATAATAATTTAACCTTTCTGTAATCAACCTCTCCATTATTTTTCCTATATGTGATGTTAATGCTATTGGCCTATAATTTTCTGGTCTACTTGGATTTTTTCCTGGTTTTAGTATTGGTATTATTAATGCCTCTTTCCAATTTTTTTGTAATTTTCCTTCATCCAATACTTTATTATATAATTCCAATAGTTTATCTTTCATCTTATTCCCTAATTTTTTAAGCATTTCATAATTAATATTATCTTTACCAGATGCTGAAATTTTACTTTTTCTCATTACCCTTTCTAATTCAAATAATGAAAATGGTGCATCTATTGCTGTTGATCTTTTCTCTTCCTCTCCTTCAACAGTATTTCTTTTTTTCTTCCAGTTTCTTCTCTTCTTCTTTGTCTCTCTTCTGATAAATTTTCATTACTATTTATCCCCATAAAGGTTTTTACTAACAATTCTGCTTTATCTTCATTTTTAATAGCATTTTTTCCATCTACATTGATTATTGGATATCTGTACTCTTTATAAACTCCTTTCATCTTTCTTATCATTCCCCATATTTCACTTATTAATGTTGTTCTTCCTATTTTATCACAGAATTTCCTCCAGTTTTCTCTTTTTGCTCCTTTAACTACCCTTCTTGCTTCTGCTTGTAACCTTTTATATTTTATTAGATTCTCAAAATTGTGTGTTCTTTTTAATATCTTCATACTTTTATTTCTCTCCTTAATTATTTTTTCACATTTTTCATTCCACCACGGAACATTTTTCTTTTTCATGGTTCCTTTACTCTTAGGTATAGTTACTTCTGCTGCTTCAGTTACTATCTCCCTAAATGTTTTTTCCACTATTTCTATATCTTCATTCATATTTATCCTGCCATATTCTTTTTCACATATTTCTCTAAATTTAATCCAATTTGCTTTTTTTAATATCCATCTCCCTTCTCTTTTTTCCAACCTTTCTTCTTTATCCCCAAAAATTTTTGTGAAAATTATATAATGATCACTCCCTAAATTACTTTCTTTAACATCCCAATTACATTTCCCTGCTAATTCATTTGATGCCAATGTTAAGGCTATTGCAGAACTTTTACCTGTATTTATGTTTAATCTTGTTCCTCTCCCATCATTTAAACATACTAAATTCTTATCATCTATTAATTCTTCAATTATTTCCCCATTTTTATCTTCCTTATTTCCTCCCCATAATTTACTATGTGAGTTAAAGTCTCCACATATGATTAAATTTTTATACTTATCCTCAATAATTAGTTTAAGTTTATTAATGTCTAATACTTTGCATGGATTATAATACTTAACTATATATTTTTTCCTTATTAATATAGATTTCTATTCCGATATATTCTTCTTCTTTTCCTATTTTAATTATTCTATAATTAATTTTATTATTAATAAATGTTGCACATCCTCCACCCTTTCCTTCTTCTCTATCGCGTCTAATTATTGTATATGGAGACAATTTAAAATCTAACTTATTATTTAACCATGTTTCTTGAATACAAATAATATCTGGTTTATCTATTAATTTATCTATATATCTTTTAAACTCTTGTCCATTAGCGATCAGGCTCCTTGCGTTCCATTGTAGGATCTTTACCATTCATTATCCTAATCCTTCTTGTCTTGACTGAGCACTTAAACGGTTCCTGATTTCCTCCCATGATAATTCATTAATATCTAGATGATTTATTGCTGCTTTCACTATAATTTGAATTCTTTCTGTTTTTGATTTTGATTCCATTGTAGCATTTATCACTCCTGCAATGAAGGTCACCAGTTTCTTAACATCTATCCATATTTTTCCTTCTTTCTCCACTCTTTGTGGTTCTTCTTGTACTCTATTCACATTTATTTTCTCTGACACCTTCCCTACCCTTTTCACTGCTTCAGAATATGAGATTTTGTTTTGAACTTTGGTTTGTTGCACCTCCATTTCTCTCCTCATGACTTGACATCCTGCATATGCTGCACTGTGTTCTCCCCCACAAATACAACATTTCGGTTTCATTTTATTTTTGCATTCTTCATAGCTATGCTCTTCTCCACATCTTGGACATCTTTTCTTCCCCTTGCATACGTTTGCTGTATGACCAAATCTTTGACATTTATAGCATCTAATTGGTTTTGGTATGTATTCTTTTACTGTATATGACATGTATCCCAAAAAGACCCTATATGGAAGAATACTTCCTTCGAACTCAATTAGTACCGATTCTTTTTCTTTCTTTTTCCCATCCCTGAATTCTGTAAATCTCTTAGCATTCTTAACTTTTGCTCCTTTCAAATTTGTCTTTATTTCGTCAATAGTAACATCCACAGGAATTCCCCATAGTATTCCTCTTGATCCTTGTCCACCCATTCCCACTTTGTTCACACTAATTACTTTATGTTTCCCTACTTCTTTTATCTTACAAGCTTTTTCTCTTTGCTCCTCAGTTTTACAAATTATTAGCAGATTTCCATCCCTTAGAACTTTAGCTAATTTAATGTCTCCCACTTGATTTTTCAGTATAGAAGTTAATTTTACTGGACTCACTGCGCTCACTCCATCTCTCTCATTGAATCTCAGAATGATTTTAAACTCATTTTCTTTTTCATCATTAGAACTTTCATTTGCTTCAATCCTTCTCTGTTTTCTTGCTTCTTTTTCATCTGAATTATTGCCTCTTTTCCCTTTCACTGAATCCTGAACAAAACTCATCTCCATGCTATCCTCACTTTCATACTCTTCTATCTCTCCCCACTCCTTCTCATTCACCACACAGTCGTGCCTACCCGCCCTCGTCTTTCCTTCTTTCTTTTTCGGCATTTCATCCAACAGGATTCCTCTTCTTCTTTCCATCAATATATTTCCCAGGCTTTTATCCTTTCCATTCGTTTTCAAGCTTTTTATCTCAGTTGATTGTTTTTTACTCATATAATCCACCACTCCGCGCTCTGATCACAATCCACTTCCGCCCTCAGCAGTGGCAGCTTCATGTCCTCTAAGCATTTGGCTGGTGGGGCCCAGTTCACCCGGTTTGTATTATTGTGATTAGTGACAACAGTATATATTGTGGTTGAGCCGTTGACTTTTTTGGATGGTCAGCTACAGGTAAGAGTGGAGAGTGAGTATCTATCTATCTATCTGAACAGGAGTAATCTGTTTGTGATGACTAATGTGAATGCCTACAGTATTCACACAATTACTCTCGTCTCCTCTCTGATAAGCTGAACACGTATGGAATTTATAGTTATCGTTTGAATTAAATAAATATAAAACTCCCTCAACTGGCAAAATATATTTGTTTTACAATGAGTGTTGGCCGCAATTAAAACAAGCTGCAAACTGTTTTATATTACATTCCTTTTTTTCAAAATCAAATTGTAAATAATTTTATGTGAGTGATGTCACTATGCGGTAATGCAAATGTTAATTTAAAAGTTTTATAATCTTGACCTGTGACGTAAGGTGGAGGAGTCAAATTGCTTTGCTCTGCTTTCTCAGTTACTACTTATCAGATCCTGCGGTTGTGTCATCAAGAGTCAGTGTGTTCGTTAGCTTTGGACTGGGATAATTTTTCTTAAAAAAGGTAAATTATTGTGTTTGCTATAAAAACACCAGCCTGTTGGGACACGGAGCCCATTTCCAAATAACCCCCCCAAATGCCAGGCAGCATCTTTCCTATTTGGCTGCCTGCATTATACGCGGCTAAACTGCCATCAACTTGTGCTTTGGTTATAGAAAACTCTTGAAATGTATGGCGCTCTCTTCAGACCAGAGGATTAGAATACCAGCAATGTGACAGATTTTATACCGAAGCAAATTTCAATTCAGTTTATTTATATAGCGCCGTTTCACGACAGATGTCATCTCAAGGCACTTTACGCAAAGATCATAAACTAACCAGCAAGCGTGCTGCAGTGTCTTTTTGTCTCAAATTTGCTAATTACTAGATTTGTTGAAAGATTGTTATCAAATATTTGAATCAATGTGATATGTGGGTTTTAAAAGAAAAAGTACAGCTAACTTGTGGCACAGAGGCTAAGTGTTAGCATTGGCTAGCATTGGTATGATTTTGGCTCTATTGCTTCTCCTGCTTTCCTCCTCATCTTTGTGTTATCTGGGGCATTAGGCTCATAGCTGTGTCATGAAGTGTTGTTGTAAATGTTTAACATTTAATCTGTGTCAAAGTACCCATTAAAATCCATAGTTTTCTATTGATTGAGTTGACAGGATTCCTCTACCTCACATCACTTCCGGTCTGGCATTCTCACAAAAACGACTCTTAAACTGATAATGTATATATAAGTAAATTTTCCTTTAGAAACCTTTCCTTTTATATTTCTCTAAATTATAGTTTAAGGGGAGCTCTAACCTGCAACCCACAATTTAAGTGTCATTGTAACTAAAACAAATGACTTACTCAAAGACTTTGTTTAGATCAAGATGGCGGTGGGCACGAAGGATTTCCTGTAGTAGTAAATGGTCTGTATGTGTATAGTGCTTTACCTAGTCCCTACGGACCCCAAAGCGCTTTACACTACATTCAGTCATTCACATGGCAAGCTATGTTGTAGGATACAATGAGCTGGGGCTCGAACTGGCAATCTACAGATTACAAGACGAACACCCAACTCCTGATTCACAATCGCTCCATATGTGTTGCAGCAAAACTAAAGAAGGCACCGACTGAAGACACTTCATGAAGAATGATTTAACCATGTTCCTCAAGAAATCTACAATTATCTCATTTTTTTCATTATAATTGAAGTTAAGATGATTGTTTCCACTCCATACCACAAAACATTCTACCAGGTCTCTGTACTTAGCTTCTTGTCCATCTCTGATAGACATGATGTCTGCAGAGCAGTCTGAGTATATATTTCTGCAGATGACATCTGGGTAATTTCAAAATATTTGATAAATTTTAGAAATAGATTTGTTTTTAACTACATTAGATGTGATTATTGACTACTTAGTCCAATACTTTCTGTGAAGTACATTTAAAAAAAAAGTAGTGAATAGTTATTTAAAGAACTCTGTCAACATATATGGAGGACCAAAACGGACATAATTAAAAATAAAAGCAGAAATATATATATATATATATATTGCTTTTCCTTTTCCTTAAACGTGCATTTTTGTAAAGAAATGTATGTATTTTGTTTTTCCTTTTCCTTATTACGTGCATTTTGTCATGAAATATATATATTGTTTTTAATTTTTCTTATTACGTGCATTTTTGTCAAATAAAATAATAAATGTGTTTTTCCTTTTCCTTGTACATTCATTTCTGTCTGACCACGCTGAAATAATCCTGGAAAAGACCTGAAAAAACAGAACAAAACTAAAGGAAAAATAGTCACAAAAAATAGAGAAACAAATTAACCAATAATTACTTAAAACCCATGTTCCAAAATCTTGATAGGTGCTATGCCACTGTTGTGGAAACATGAGTCAAATGCTAGACCTGGCCATTTCTTGATCCATGCTGGGTAATTCTCTTGAGCTCTGTCCCTGACTTCTACTTGTGCTTGAATTGCCAAGTGACTGATTCAAGACAGACTGTTAGTAAGCTCTGTACAGCTACTCTGCCAGCCCCAGCCACATGGGAAGAACCTTACTGCAGATTAAAGATGAAACAGTTTAGTTGATCTTTAGTTAGATAGCACACATTACTGACATTTTACCCGTTGACTGAGCAATGATTTAGCTATGAGAAAATGAGATAGGTATTAATATTTTTTTTTACGTCTGATGAATAACCCTGTCACATAAGATAATATCAGGCAAAACTGTGGGTCATAGCAAAAGACAATAGTGATTACTTAATTATCACCAATAGTTCATCCCTAATAAAAGAAACATCTCTTCATAATTTAGCACTTCACTTTAAGTGTGAACCATTGAGTATGATATCATCAAATTTACCTGTGACTCCATGATGGGGTGGTACCATTCCCAGCTGTGGTAATGGATCTAAAAGGACAGTTAAAAAGCAATGGATAGAAAAGGGGGAAAAGTTAGTTGGTTAATAAAGAAGAGAACTGACTATAATGAGACAGTTGTTTTCATAGCATGCTCTTCTTTATAAAAACTGAAATAAGGACCCTTGCATTTACAACTAGAATGAAATATAGATGTCAGTCAGTGAAGCCCAGCAGATTATTTTAAGGACTGAGGAATTTATTTTTCTTCCAAAGTAAGAAAGAAAGGGAGATGACAATACTGGGGTGTCTACTGCATATCTCCAGCGGTCATTTGCGAGAGGCGGTGTACACCCTGGACAGGTCGCCAGTCCATAGCAGCTAAATACTTTAATTAAAGAAAAGATTTCCCAGATACTGTATCCAATGCACCTTGCTGACCAAGAGCTTACTGCACCTTGGGAAGTTACAGAGCCTCTTTAAATGCAGTGCAGCGGGCTAGACTCATTCAAAAGAGCCTAATGTGTGTCAGAGACAGGTGTCATGCCGCGCCCACTGCTACTTTAAATGCAGGATTTCCTCCGGTGGTTTACGGGTAAGGAAACGGTTACCTCTCAAATTCTAAAAGATTAATAAGCTAAAATAAAAGTACTCCCATAAAGGGTACTTAATGAAAGACTAAATGTAATAAGACTGCTATTTTAGCAACAACAAAAACAGTAATACTTCTATAATTAGGGAAAATGTAAGCTTTATTACTTTATTGTTTTAAGAATTGTTGTAGTTTTTTTTTCTAGTTATTTTAAGAAGCTGGGCATTTAAGATTACAATATCACACAAGCGTGGATTGCCTTGAGCTGGTGTCAGCATGCTAACAATTAACAACTTTGGCAATTTACATCGTAAACTCGACATTTAAAACCCAAAATATAATTCTGATTTAAAGTCAAACATGTCATAACAGCATACATTATATAGATAAATAATAGCATTGCCTACCTTTGCAGTTGTTCGTCAATGTAAAGTTTTTTCAGTCTTTCCGGAGTGCCGCTCACTTTGTTATAAAACCATCAAGTTGAATGAACAACATCCGGGTAACGTTTCTTCTTTTCATTTTAAATGGCTTCTGGCACACAGCTCAACCCACCCACTCCAAACCACCATAACCAATAAAATAGATGCGCTGCTAAGCACCACCCACTGGGACTTTGAATAAGATGCAAAAGCAAATATTTACAGCAGAAGCTGTGGGGTTATAACGACACCAGCTTGAGATGAAACTGAAAAGAAATATTGGCTCTGAAAATAAAATTTGGCATTGAAAAATATAATTGTAACTGAAAATCTTAATGTTGAATCTGAAATAAATGTAGTGAAAATGTCTCTATTAAAAGTTAAATAAAAATTGAAAGTGAAAAAAATGGAAATGAAACTCAAAATATTTGCATTAAAACTACTTTCAGTTACAATAATATTTTTCAATGCCACATTTTTTCATCTCAAGCTGGTATCGTTATAACCCCATAAGAAGCAAAATCCTGAGGAGCAAGCCTAAATAGTCTGAGTAATGCAAAATTAATTTAGAGCCAAAAAGATGCATCAAAAGAATAAAATATTAATAATTAAGAAGTAAAAATACATTTTTGGTTTTGAATAATAAATATTTAAATTAGGATTAGTTTGTTATGTGTTTGATTGATTTTGTTGTTTTGATTTTTTTTGTTTTGTTTCTGTAATTCACATTTTTGCTTCTGAAATGTTCTATTTGGTTGCTTTATTGTATTATATTTTGTTTGAAACTGTATTTTTTGTTTTTTTTATCGGCTCAAATCTTATCCCATAGAAGCCCAAGCAGAACTAGAGCAACGTTCCTAAGAAACAGCTCTAGAACAGAATCCCGAGCATAATTTGGTGATCAAATCTCATTGGCCAAACGGGGACCCCTCTCCCCCTGCTGACACACAGCAGGTGTCACCGCCAACCAACCTAGTAGTGATGGGAAGACCGACTCTTTTTACTGACTCGGATCATTTACTCTCGAACATTAAATTGAACGAATCTTGAACGAATCATTTAGTTCATTTTAACAGCAGGTGGCGCTGTTGCCCTCTTGTGGGCGTCGTAGTAAACAATGCAGCGGTTCTCCAACGAATCATAATTCACAACCCCAAGTGACCCATTTACCGACTCATTCCTGTTACTCTTAGCAACTAATTTCATTAGTAGAAATATTTATAGTTTATAATTAAATTTGTGGGGGGGGAAACACCCAGTAAAAAAACATTTCTGCTCTGGACTGGAAGAAAAACCCTGAGTACAAAACTCACATCACGAGAATAGCTCATTAGTTCACAGTAGTATAGCTCTGCTAACATGCTAACAGCACATTGAGTTACTCACCCCTTCCTTTCCGAGAGCTAACCGAAGCTAGCTTGCAATGTCTGGTGCTGAATCGCTAGCGTGAACAAATCGCTCACTCCCGGCTCACAGCTCAAACGAGCTGAACGACTCATTCACCCCTCCTCCTTTCCGGCTCACAGCTCAATTCTCCACTACAATACAGAAGGCAACATGTTTTGTTTCACCTGACGATAAAAAACAAAATGCCACAAGCTATTCGAAAACCTAGGAAAGCATATACACACCACAATAAAGTTATTTGTGTCCACGCTGCCATCATTGTTTAACAACGCGACAGTGATTAGGTAGGTGTCACATGACAAATGAACGAATCTACTACTCCACACACGGTACACCCTGAGCTGTGAACGATGAACGAGGAGATCCGTTCAGTCCGAACTGTTGGTCACATTACAGCTGGGTAGAGGAAGAGTGACTGTTAACTAATTTTGACAATTAGTGATACAATTAAAACAAAAAGGAATAATTAATAAGTTCCCTATGTTTACGTGGTGCGTTTATTGTGTACAAAATTTTACATTATTATTATTATTATTATTATTATTATTATTATTATTATTATTGATTATGTTTGTTGTTATTATCATCATTATATATTTATTATTTAATGAATATGCTGATATAAGTTTCGAAAGTATTTCGAAACTTATATCAGTAAATGTATATTTACTACTTATATCAGTTAGTAAATATATCCATATATATTTACTAACACACTTTAAATTATACACACAATAACACATCTACAAGAATTGAAGTCCACTAAATAATTATGATTTAATGAATAAATAATATATATCGGGTGTCGAATGACAAATAAAGGAACATTAGATATCAGACATCATTCATTTCCTTGTTCATCTCTCAGTCCGCTCCACAGCCCGTAGCAAGCTGAGCCACAGTTTTCACGTGACGAATGAGTAAGAATGATCCGTCACGATCCGTATATGAACGAATCGTGAGCGAACTGTAGTACTTGCTGCTCGCCACACACAGCCTGAGCGGTCTGGCTGTCACATGACAAAAGAACTGGGACCTGAAAACGGACGCAGCAGCTGAGTGAGTCATGAACGAATCATTTCTGTTTCCTGTCTTGCTGCTGACTGAGCTCATGCAGCTGCTGACATGTGGCAAGAGAAGGTACTGCATGACAATGAACGAATCGCTCACTGAGAGGACTCGTTACTCTCGGGTCGTATAAAAGATTAGTTCATTTTGAACGAATCGTTCACGAACGACACATCACTACAACCTAGACAGACACTGGACCAGACCAAGCCAGCGTCGCACCATGTTGTGGAGCTGCGACCCCTCAGCTTGCCAAAGTACGGGGACTCAGAGCTGCTACTTTAACTACACCAGCTGTAAAGACAGCCAGGAGTATCCCACTGGTGGAAAGTGAGTGGGATCAGCCCATAACTTTTCCAAGACATGCTTATGCCTTGGCTTTCAGTAGTGGGGATCGAAGTACTCCGGATTTCAGAGATAATTATGTTTCATTCACTGGTGCACGTGCCCTAGTACAAGTATACAGTGCCCCAGTAAAATTATAGCGCTGCTCTCTCTGGAAACGACATTCATGAGCGCATCTCCATGCCTGCATAACTCAAGTCACTTCCCAGCCAAAAAGGAAAAAAGAAAGGGGTCAATTCAATTCAATTCAGTTTATTTATATAGCGCCATTTCACAACAGATGTCATCTCAAGGCACTTTACAAAAAGAGTTATTACAATACAATGTTTAGTGTAGAAATTACAGAACCACAGAAGATTGCGTCGTGGAATTCTCAGCAATCCCTCATACTGAGCAAGCATGCAGCGACAGTGGGAAGGAAAAACTCCCTTTTAACAGGAAGAAACCTCCGGCAGAACCAGGCTCAGCACAAGCGGTTATCTGCCGCGACCGTCTGTGGCTTGGAGAATACATAACAGAGACACAGAAAGAGCAATAGAACTGATGCACAAGTTTGTTGCAGGACGTGGAGAATTTTCCGTCACTGCAATGCCATCTTAGTCAGGGTCGTCAAGCAGGGCTAATCCGGAGCACCTACTATAATAGAAAACAGGTTAGTGCTTGAATTGACAGCACATCATGCAGTTGGGGAGAAGTAGGAGAGAAAGTAGGAACAGACCCTAATAATGTCCTCCAACAGCCTAGCCTAAAGCAGCATAGCTACTAACATTAACCTGTCTCCTAGCTACTAGGAGACCTGGCTACCAACACTCTGTCTGAGTCCTCCTGACCCGTGGACGGTGTAGGGCCGGTAACGGCCCCCGTCATGCCGGGGTCTTCTCGGAGTCGGGTTGTTTGAGAATGCAGCCCAAAGTGGGTGGTAAACTCCATCTAAGGCTAAATACCGGCACGAGACCGATAGTCGACAACTATCTTAAGGAAAAATAGACAGAACTGAGAGGACAGAGTTGAAGAGGGCGAGAAACGTTTAAGAGATAAACGGGTGGGGTCCGCACAGTCTGCCCGGGGGATTCAACCCGGCAGGTAATGGGCGGCCGCACTGTGCGGGAGGATCCCCTTGAGGGACCTCTCTCCGGCTCCGGATCTTTACCTGGCTTACATTAATCTATCTCTACCTAGCTACTCTACCTCTTCCTATCTCTTCCTAACTTTTGACACTCTGCCTGACTACTAACATTAACCTGTCTCTTCCTATCTACCTGTCTGACCTGACTCTAACTACCTATAAACATATCTCTAACTGTAAGCTTTGTCAAAGAGGAAAGTTTTTAGCCTAGTTTTAAAGATAGACAAATTGTCTGCTTCACGAACCAACCCTGGGAGCCGGTTCCATAGGAGGGGAGCCTGATAGCTGAAAGATCTGCCACCCATTCTACTTTTAGAAATCCTAGGAACTACCAGTAAACCTGCAGTCTGAGAGCGAAGGTCTCTGTTAGGAACATATGGAACAATCAGGTCTCTTATGTATGATGGAGCTAGATTATTAAGGGCTTTATATGTCAGAAGGAGGATCTTGAATTCTATTCTAGATTTTACTGGGAGCCAGTGAAGAGAAGCTAAAACAGGGGAAATGTGATCTCTTCTTTTAATATTCATCAGAATCCTAGCAGCAGCATTTTGAACTAACTGAAGACTTTTAATTGTATTCTGTGGACTACCTGATAATAGACAGTTACAGTAATCCAGCCTTGAAGTAACAAAGGCATGGACTAGTTTTTCAGCATCATTCCTGGACAGGATGGTTCTAATTTTTGCAATATTCCTAAGGTGAAAAAAGGAAATCCTAGAGACTTCTTTAATGTGAGATCTAAATGACATATCTTGGTCAAAAATGACACCGAGGTTTTTTGCTTTATTACTGGAGGCTAATTTAATGCCGTCCAGGTGAAGGGGCTGACTAAGTAGTTTCTTTTTCAGAGCTTCTGGTCCAAAGACGACAACTTCTGTTTTATCAGAATTTAGAAGCAAGAAGTTTAGAGTCATCCAAGTTTTTATGTCTTCCAGACATGCCTGTAGTCTACCTAACTGATTGGATTCATCAGGATTTATGGATAGATATAGCTGTGTATCATCTGCGTAACTATGGAATTTTATCCCATGCTGCCTAATTATTTTACCAATAGGAAGCATATATATAGTAAAGAGAATCGGCCCAAGCACTGAACCCTGTGGTACTCCGCAAGTAACTATTGAGGTTGAGAAAGATCTATTGTTTACCTGAACAAACTGAAATCTGTTAGACAAATAAGATTTAAACCAACCTAGTGCTGTTCCTATTATACCGACACTTTGAAGCCTTTCTATGAGAATATTGTGGTCAACAGTGTCAAAGGCAGCACTGAGATCTAACAGGACCAGAATGGTCACCAGTCCATTGTCTGAGGCTATGAGAATATCATTAGTAACCTTCACCAGAGCTGTTTCAGTGCTATGATGAGCTCTAAAGCCTGACTGAAACTTCTCAAACAGCTCATTATTGTTTAAATGCTCACATATCTGGTGTGCAACTATTTTCTCAAGAATTTTAGATAAGAAGGGAAGATTAGATATCGGTCTATAGTTAATTAAGTCGTTTTGATCAAGAGAGGGTTTCTTAAGTAGAGGTTTAATTACAGCAATCTTAAACTCCTGTGGTACATATCCATTGACTAAGGATAGATTCATTATATTTAAAATTGGAGCAGCGATCAGAGGGAAAACTTCTTTTAAGAGTTTAGTTGGGATTGGGTCTAAAACGCAAGTTGAAGGTTTAGATGAAGCTAATAATTTTAGTACATCACAAAGTTCGGCTGCATTAAAGCAGTTTAAGCATATATTAGGTTCCACCATTTTTGAGGCTGCCTCATTAACTAAGGAGGAAGCAAGCATATTGGGAAGGTTCCCAATTATCTTATTCTTTATGGAGTCTATTTTATTTATAAAGAATTGCATGAAGTCGTCACTGCTTAGAGCTTGGGGAATGGTTGGCTCGATAGAGCTATGATCCTGTGTGAGTTTGGCAACTGTATTAAAAAGAAACCTAGGATTATTTTTATTCTCCTCGATTAAAGATGAATAATATGCTGTTCTAGCTGTGTGAAGGCTCTTTTTATATAGCAATAAACTATTTTTCCATATTAAAAAGGAATCATGTAAATGCGTGGAGCGCCATTTTCTCTCTAGTTTTCTAACATTCTGCTTTAGGGTACGTAGCTCTAAATTAAACCAGGGAGTTAATCTTCTATGGCTAGCCACCTTCCTTTTCAAGGGGGCAACTTTGTCTATTGCCCGACGCAGGGAGGAATTAACGCTATGAACTAAAATGTCAAGTTGTGAGGGGTCACGAGTTAAATCACTGTTTTCTGTTCTGCATTTATAAACTGAGGAAATTAAAGTTGGAAGAGCTTCTTTAAAATTTGCTACAGCGTTGTCTGATAACGTTCTGGTATAATGAAGTTTTCTTTCAGGTTTGATATGATCCATTAGAGTAAGTTTAAAAGTGATAAGGAAATGATCAGACAGGATAGGGTTATGTGGAAAGACTGTTATTTCTTCACAGTCAATGCCATAAGTCAGCACAAGATCTAAAGTGTGGTGACAAGAATGTGTTGGTCCCTGCACATTTTGAGTAAAGCCTATTGAGTCTAGGATAGTGTTAAAAGCTGTATTTAGACTATCACTTTCATTATCAACATGAATATTGAAGTCTCCGACTATAATGACTTTATCAGTGTTTAAAACTAAGTCAGATAGAAAATCTGAAATCTGATCTAAAAATTGAGAATAAGGTCCTGGTGGACGATATAAGACCACAAACAAAAGTGGCTTTACTGCTTTGTTATGTGTATGAGGAAAGCTAAAAACTAGATGCTCAAAGGAACTGTAACTATTATTTTTTTGGAGATTAATTAGTAAATCGGAATGAAAGATAGTTGCTACTCCACCTCCTCGACCAGTACTTCGAGGGACACTAAAGTTTAAGTAGCTAGGGGGAGTTGACTCATTTATTGTGACATGGTGGAACTGTAATATTATTTTTTTGGAGATTAATTAGTAAATCGAATGAAAGATGTGCTACCCACCTCCTCGACCAGTACTTGAGGGACACTAAAGTTTAAGTGCTAGGGGGAGTTGACTCATTTATTGTGACATGGTCCTCTTCCTGCAACCATGTCTCTGCAAGACAAAACAAATCAATATTATTTTCACAAATTAAGTCATTTACTAAGAGTGTTTTTGAGGGGAGAGATCTTATGTTTAGTAAACCACATTTAATTGATTTGTTTTTATGTTCAGTCCGAGTTTTATTTATCTTTATGAGATTTTTATACTTTGCTCTAGTAGCATTAACTTTTAATTCATTAGTTTTGGGTAGTGGACGGGAAACTATCTCTATAGGGTAGTGGGTGGGTGGCAGTCCATGTTCCTTGACCTGGACTCTGGGTTCCCTGATCTGGACTCTGGTTTCCCTGAGCTCGACTCTGGGTTCCCTGAGCTGGACTCTGGGTTGTCACGGCTTTGGGGAACTAGAGATAACCCTATCAATGTTCCTGGAAAGAAGCGAAGCTCCGTCCTCGGTGGGATGGATGCCGTCTCTACGTAACAGTCCAGGTTTTCCCCAGAAGGCCCCCCAGTTATCAATGTAGCCCACATCGTTTTCTGGACACCACCTTGACAACCAAAGGTGGAACGAAAGCATACGGCTGTACATGTCATCGCTAGTACGATCAGGCAGGGGACCAGAAAAAATTACAGAGTCAGACATCTTTTTGGCAGCCCTACACACCGAAGCTACGCTAATTTTAGTGACCTCCGACTGCCGTCGCCGGGTGTCATTGCCACCAGCATGGATAACGATCCTGCTATACCGCCGTTTGTCCTTGGCCAAAAGCTTCAGATGGGACCTAATGTCCGCAGCCCTGGCCCCTGGAAGGCATTTGACGGTGGTCTTTCGTGTCTCTGGAGCCACATTCCTAACTATGGAGCTGCCAATTACAAGAATCGGCCTCTCCTGCTCGGCGGGTGCGTCGCTGAGCGGGGCGAACCTATTGTTCAGAGAAAGGGGCTGGAGGTTGGCCGCGGACTGGGGTCTGGCGCTAGTCTTCCTACGAACAGTCACCCAGCTCGCCTGAGGTCCCGGCTGCACGGGAGCTGTTGAAGGACGGCTAGGTCCTGTCCTAGTTGACTCCGCGCTAGCTACTGCTGGGCCTGGCTGTTCTACAGCGCGGAGCCGGGCCTCTAGCTCAGAAACCCTCGCCTCCAAAGCTACAAAAATGCTGCACTTATTACACCTACCAACTTCACTAAATGAGGCGGAGGAGTAACTAAACATCTGACAGAGAGAGCAGGAAAGAGGAGGAGGTGTAGAGAGAGATGGAGGGACAAGAGAGAAAGCTGCCGAAGCCATGCTAGCCGTAAAGCTAAGCTAACCAAGCGGTACCTTACCTTACCTAAGAACAAAGTAATTAGCCCAGTAAAACGCTTAAAGAGTCCTAAACCGTGAAGAAAATTAACGTTTTAATGTGTTTGTGTGTTAAAGCAACTCAGAAAAAACTTATTGACAGAGAAAGTTAGATCAGTTCAAGAGAGAGAGAAACACCGACTTGCTACAAACGAGTTAGTCACAAAACAGGAAATGACGCGATACGTCTTACCAACGCGATACGTCTCCACGCTCACCCAACAGCGCACTACGATGAGAAGCTAATTCTCTCATCGTCACAATAGCCAATCAGGAAATGGTGCCTCTGTAGCTGGGTAAGGTTGAACGCTACAACCAATGAAAATCGTTAACATGATTCCTCCTGGTATTTCGGGTTTTTCTTGCAGACACATACAGTACACAGTGGAAACCCTGCTGGAGCTCGTCACACCAATTTGAGCACAGAGTAAGTCATCCCCTGTTTTAATGTTACCGCAAATTCACAACTTGTATGACAGAAAAAATGTGAAGTTAATAATTTTTAAATAATGTTGCCCACATAATTAGCATCTGTTTTTCAATTCTTAGCGTCATTGTGGTCTAAATGTAGCAGTTTATTTTAGTTTACCAGCCTGTGCTGTCTCCCTCACACACACTCTCACACCATGCATTCGCTGCATGCACACATGCGGAAAATTAATAATCATTTATATGTATACTGTAGAGCGATCCCTGTAAAAGTATTTTATACTGTTCGTGAAGGTGTTCTACTGTAAAACTAAACATATCCTTCTGATAAACTATTCAGAGATGGACATCAGAAAATTCTTCCTGAACAGAGGCATAGGGAGAGGAACAGAGAAGAGAGATGAAGAGGATAAGGAAGGTATGACAGTTGTTCACATTAACAGTAACATAAACATTTATGCTGGTAATAGCAGTGCTGTGATTTGATCAGTGGTTTAAGGGCAAACTTAAATAAGTTTGCTGCATTTGCAAATGCTGCCTATAGGTGATAGTTTGCCCATTATGTATCTTATAATAATCTACACAGAGTCAGAGTAACCTATGGGTGATAATTTTGCCTATAATGTAGCCTATAGGTGATAATTTGACCATAATGTAGTTTATTATAATCTACACAGAGTCAGAGTAGCCTATATGTGATAATTTGCTTATAATAATCTACACACAGTCAGAGTGGCCTATATGTGATAATGTGCCTATAATAATATACAAAGAGTCAGAGTGGGCTATGGGTGATACTTTGCCTATAATATAGCCCGTAATAATCCACACAGAGTCAGAGTAGCCAATATGTGATAATTTGCCTGTAATAATTTACACAGATTTAGAGTAGCCAATGTGATAATTTTCCTATAATAATTCACACTCTGTGTAGATTATTATAGGCTACATTTGCAAATTATCAACAAAAGTCAATATGAAGGCTTTGTATTAACAGCTTTTTTGTATAACATGTTCCAGGTTAAACCTTGTTTAATGCCTTTTCAGTCCATATTGTTCTATCAAACTTATGCTGTTATGCTGTGCTCCACACAGCTTGTAAATGAATGTGCAAGGTATGTGCATGTTGGATGTTACCATCTTGATAGAGTTTGTTAGCCTAATAATGCACAGCAGCTTCTCTTGAGGAGAGAGCATCCTGTATAATATAAAATAAAGATACTTTTTGTTTTTATTAGTTACTTTGCATTCCTGAACTACTCGTTTTAAACATGGACTGATGTTTAGATAGTAAGAATCTGACTCTTTCTAATCTTAAATGGTTGCAGTAAGAGGATGTTGTTTGTAAATCTTTTAGGTGTGTGTGCAAAAAAAATGTAATTATATTGTACCCATGAAACGATCCTTGTATATTTACCAGTGGTTTAATATAGCCTACAGTTGGACAGTGACAATAATGATTTTGAAGATTGTACCCGTGGGCTAGCCATTTATTTCATATTGCGAACAGGAGTTCGGGGCCTGTGCACCGGGTGTATGGGATCAAGACACGCCAGTTAGAATCGTTAGCAATAGACAATGAACGATTCAATCCAAAAGACAAAAATTCAAACATTGATCATTAACTGAGAGAAGTAGCAAGATGTCTTTTAGACTTGCCCAATCCCTCAACTCGCAAGAAGCTCAAACTTATTTTACAAAGTTGTGCAAAACTTCATGGGGTCAGTGACTCCAGCCATCAGGGACGATATTCCAGACTTTGCGAAGCCCTTAGGCAAGAGCACTCAGTATACGTTGACCAAGCTTCTGCTACACTGGGAGCCTTCTCTGTGGTTCAAAAAAGAAGCAAACCACCTAGAGAAAATGACTCGGTTTCCACAACAGAACCAGGGGGATGGAGGCTGGCAGAAGTTAAAACTTCAGAAACCAGACCACACCCAACATAACCAAATGGTCCAACATCCAACCGTCATCAGGGAAATCAGAAAAGGTTTAAAGATAAACCTGAGAGTCAAACTTTAACACAGAAAGACATAGAGAGCACATGTCGAAATTTTTTCTCTGAGGCGATACAGCAGCTGAGGGATTCAGCTACTCCATCAGCCACACAAGCCCCTCCAAAGGGGCCCGAAAAAAACCCACTATCAGCATGACTAGGCATGAATCCGGTCCCTGCTGCCAGGGTTTACCTGGTCAGCTGGGGAATCACGCCCACAGTTCACCAAGAGTCCCCAGGGATTCCAATGATAACTACACCCCAGACACCATTTCTTAGATTCCTAGGTGAGTTAAACCAGAACCATGCTCACCACCTGTACTGTATAACCATTGTAGTAGGCTGTGTTGAAATCAATGCTCTTTTGGATACTGGGTCAGAGATTAGCCTGATGTGCTCAACTCTGTTTAAACAAGTTTCTAGAGACATGCTCCCCTCAGGTAAACTGTTTCAGGTTGAAACCTGCAATGTGAGCATCACCGGCTACACCCAGGCCCAGTCATGCATAAAAAGCAGAGTGTGGCTGGTTATCACCATTTAAAGAGCTGACACTTGTTCACCCCATCTATATCTGCACACTACACACAGAACCACTCCTCATCAGCCAGGACCTGCTCAACAGGTTGGCACCATTAATAGATTGGCGGCGGGGACAACTCTGGGCCCAGGTGGAGACACCCAAGCCCCTCCACTCACACAGCAGGCAACCAGATTCCAACAGGCAGGTAGCCAACTTAGAGTTCAGAGAACACATGTCCCAACTCATGCCACTGACAGAACGTTTTAAAATACTCCAGTCATACAGGCTGATCCAAACACACTGAACACACCACTCTGCAACCATACAGAATTTCTCTGCTCATTAAGAAACACAGGTGTAAAGCCCTACAGCCCTCAGTTGGTTGGAGGCATGCATGTAGGTGAGGACCACATCCCAGAGGTGCACTTGGCACTCTGGTCTGATAAATCATCCATCAGCTAAGACATACAGTATTCGAGAATCCTATGCAAGCTCCAGTTCAAATCAAAGCAGGAAAGTTTCTTGGCATGCTTGTAGACTGCTCATTTCATGATTTTGAACTCTCCATTCCCATAATTGGTGAACTACTGTTGTTCATTTGTGACAGACAGTCCGCCTCGGACATGCTGCTCACCTTCCCTTCCCAAATGATTCCAGTAAAGCGACACAAAGCTTTACCAGATTAGCCCACTTGTGGCGACATCTTGGGGCCTGAAGGCCACCTACTTGTGTATGCGCTGAAAACTCAGCCAACAGAGTCGGCCCACCAGGACCAGACTCCTCCCTCAGGACCAGACCCTGGTCTTGAAGATGAAATCAACCCACAGCTTGGAAAACCTGATGTGTTAAAAACAGCAGCTGTTAAAATAGAACTGTTCTCCAAATTTCAGCCTATTTCTTCAAAAGATTCCCAGCATTGTTTAAGCAATGATCATCACATTTTTTATTCTCAGACAAACTCAGATGTTTCTCACTGGAGGAAAGAGACTCCAGTTTATAGTGCTAGCAAACGGGTGCATGCTGCAAAACTCACACCTGGCATGCACTAACTAACAAACTACTGTTGGTTCTCAGAGTATCATCAAGTATTAAAAAACACAGACACAGGCTTAGAGAATGGATATGCAACCTTGGGCCAGGTTTTAATCAAATGCCACAAAATTATGACAAAAGATCATACCTTAACACAGCATCAAACGATCGTACCGGGGACTCTCACTCAGATGGGGTGTACAGATTCTTAAGTACTTTTCGGCGCACGGGGGAATGTGCACGTCTTGCATACACACAAGTGTGGTGCCTAAATGATAGATTCCAGCTATAATGGGGGAGATCTTGCAATGTGGAAACTAGTTATATAAACATTAATCCTAACAGTGTAATAAAATATGAATCTGCCTTCTACACTACCACTAACGACTAGTTAACTCAACCGTTAAACCCGGCTCAGTAATGAATCATCAGTGAGAATCTTTTAAGGCCCTTCAGGTCACTGTATTGAGTTTAAAGCTGCATTCCAAACTAATCAACTAAACAGTGTGTATTTTGCAACCTTTTTCAGTGAAGTGAAAAAAAAACATCAGTTAGAATCTTTTACGGCCCTTCAGGTCACTGTATTGAGTTTAAAGCTGCATTCCAAACTGGTCAACTAAACAATGTGTATTTTGCAACCTTTTTCAGTGTTGGCAATGGCAGCAGGCAGGTGTAAGCGCATCTGCACGTACAGTGAGGTGAAGACTTTTGGAAGCATGCCTGGTGTCAAGAAGGGGAGCAAAGAAGCCACTTCTCTCTCAGGGACAGATTGATCTTCTGCAGAAAGTATGGTGAATGGACTGTTAAGGACTGGGGCAAAGTCGTATTCTCTAAAGGAAGCCTCTTTCCGATTGTTTGAGGCATCTGGAAAAAGTCTTGTCAAGAGAAGAAAAGGTGAGCGCTACCATCAGTCCTGTGTCAAGCCAACAGTAAAGCATCCTGAGACCATTCATGTGTGGGTTGCTTCTCATCCAAGGGAGTGTGCTCACTTACAATTTTGCCCAAAAACAGCCATAAATAGAGAATGGTACCAAAAAACCCTCCAACAGCAACTTCTTCCAACAATCCAACAAGAGTTTGGTGAAGAAAAATGCATTTTCCGGCACCAGCACCAGCAAAAGTGATAACTTAGTGGCTCGGCGAACAAAACATTTAAATTTTGGGTCGATGGCCTGGAAACTCCCTAGATCTTAATCCCATTAGGAATTTGTGTTCAATCCTAAAGAGGCAGGTGGACAAACAAAAACCAACTAATTCTGACAAACTCCAAGAAGTGATTATGAAAGAATGGTTTGCTATCAGTCAGGATTTAGCCCAGAAGTTGATTGAGAGCATGCCCAGTCGAATTGCAGAGGTCCTGAAAAAGAAGGCAACACTGCAAATAATGACTCTTTGCATAAATGTCATGTAATTGTCGATAAAAGCCTTTGAAACATATGAAGTGCTTGTAATTATATTTCAGTAAACACAGAAACAACTGAAAGAAAGATCTAAAAGCAGTTTAGTAGCAAACTTTGTGAAAACTAATATTTGTGTCATTCTCAAAACTTTTCGGCCACAACTGTAGACAATCTTGTATTACAACGCAACATAATTTAGTCCCATGAAACTTGTTAAAAACACTCTTAAAAGCTCTAATACAACCATTCTACAATCCTCGAAATTCACCTGGCGTACAGCCTGGGTAGAAAATTCCTATTGTTATTAATCCAAATCAGTTTGAAATTGGTTTCATAATGAACTTTCTCATCATTGAGAAACCAAACATACAGAGGCTTAAATCTATAACAAAATACAGGACCTTGGAATGGGAACATCCATTTCCATTTTCAAACTCCATCAATTCTAGAATAAATAAACCCTAAAACTTTATTTTTTCCTAATTTTGATCTTTGCACCAAAAAAAAAAAAAAACACCACAAAAAAAACAAAGAGTTTGCACACTTTATTAAAGGTGTAAATAATTATCTATGCAGTTTAAGAAACGATGCCCCTCAACAAAACTGTCATGCTATTTTGACATTTAAAGATGCAGGAATGGAAACAAAAATTTAAGGGCGGGGAACCACTGGCTTCTTAGCACACCAATGTCAGAAGCTTTAATGTCATATGATCAGCATGACACAATCCCCAAGATTAAATTGTTGAACCAAACTATGTTCCTGACTGTTCCACCAGGGGCAGTGTTGCACGTCGGTGACATGATCCTCCATCACCTTGATCCCGATAGACATGATACAGAGATTGAAATCATGAATGCGTTTAACGACTACAACGTTTCTAGTGACACAGACATTGAGAAACAACTGTTGATAGAGGGGACCAAATTGGTTAAATTTAACCTTACTGATTTAACCCTCACCCCTCTATCTCGCTTCCCAAACAAAGCTGATTAGACAGAATCCCACACTATGACTACTACCTTGATTGCACTTGTAATTGGGTGGGTCATCATGGCTGTGATGGCCTACACAGCTTACAAGCAAGTTAGACAATTGCGCGCTAGAACTGACGCCATGACCTTTATTACACCACGGTTAATATCCAATCCAAGGCCCACGGTGCAAACGCACACCTGTGCCTGATGCACGCCCAATGTCGCCGATCTGCCACCTCCCTGTCCTAATGTTACCCCTCCTCCTAATCGACTACCGCATGGCGAAGGGGGGTCAATTCTTTTATATACATTTTTCTTTCTTTCTTTGGCTCATTACTTTGGTCATGCACTCATTTTACTATTGTTTCTCATTTTATTCTTATGTATATTGCTCATTTAAATACGGCTTTGCCCAAACGCCTCCACCCAGAATAGGGTTCACCAAATACATTTTGGGATATATGTACCCAATATGGCTCCACTCTATACAGCTAGGGGGGAATGCTGGGACACATATCATCAAACCCATATCGTTTTTTTTTTCTTTTGTCGTTGCGTCATTGGACTGAATCGTTCTTGCGACATGGACTGTTCAACTGCCATTCAGCAAATGGACTGAATCGTTCCCTGTGTTCATGGACTGTTCACCTGCAATTCCGCAAATGGACTGAATCGTTGCTGCGTTCGTAGACTGTTCACCTGCCATTCCGCAAGTGGACTGAAATGTTGAACCAATGCCCACCAGAAAGATTCGGTGCGGTTCATGAATGATGGATACAGACCCTTTACTCGCTCCAAAGAATGGACTTAGCGCACTCTTCGAAACTGAGGGGGGAATGTTGGGTTTGACCCTGGATATATGAAATTATAGCAAAGGGTTCTATGGTAAAATATTGCCAGCATCCCAAGTGCTGGTTTCCTGTCGTTATCATAGAAGAACATTGCTCTGAAAGGGAAACTTCCACCCGGCCGGATTACAACGCGCTCTCTCTTCCCCTGGGCAAGCAAGTACTTGGACCGTCTCTGATAAGCCCCTCCGTGTCAGTTGGTTGATACATAATTTTGACCAACCCACTGCATCTCTCCTTCAATCTGCCTGTACAGTTGGAATAAAGACGGAGAACCTCGCGGTTTAAATCCTCTAAGCAGGAAGGAATTGTTCTCTCTGAACATTGCTTCTACGTTAGTTCTCCGTCTGTGAGTAAAAAGAGAGACCGGGCCCTTTTCCCCCCTCTGATACCAGTGCTGGACACATGTATCCCCTGTTACCGCTAGCAAACCTTCCCCGAGCTCCAATTGGCTATTGGAGTTCCAACTGTTCTCCCCCTTTTCTTTTCCATCCTCCGAATGGACTGAATTATTCCTCTCTCCTTTTTTCCTCGCGTTTTTCCGTCGCAACCAAAAGGATTTACTTTTCTGCAATCAATCCCTCCGGGACTTCTCAGAGTAAGATGGTTCCTTATTCGAAAGTATGGGTGGAGCAAATCTATAATCAGTGTTGTGTTTGAAGTTACTGTGTTTTCTTTATTATTAAACAAGTAGTGTTTGATTGTGTGTGTGTGTGTGTTTTTGCTTTGACTCGGTGTTGAGCCGCGAACTGGAGAGCAGAACTGAACTTCGTCCGTTATAATCCGTGATCAGTCAATTCATAGTTCTTTGTCAGCCAAGGCTACGTCAGTGATAAGAGCCATGCGGTCTCTATGTTTCAGAGCGGCCCGGAGGTAAATTGCCGAGGTAAACGCGAACCCCTCCCCCCCCCATTAGGCATCCCGTTCGTTAATGTTCGTACATATGTTCTATGCGTGCACGCCTGTTATGACGTACAGACGTTAAGGAAGCTCCCTGCCACATGGCCTTTATGTCATCAGTTTGTCTGCCATCTTTGCAGTTTGTTTACGTAGCATGTAACCTAGCCATTGTTGAAAAATTCCTAACTTCGGTAACTCCAAACCTGCTCCTTAAGGGAACAGGTGCCCAAATATGGGATATACTGTTACCGTTTGAAGTCCACTTTCCAGCGTGTTCGTTATTTCTGTCAGAGAGCAAAAGAGTCCACTCGCACACTGATATATTGATTTTGCCAACAATCCCACCTTTGCAAAGGGATGCACCTAATTCTCCTCAGAATGCATGCCAATCCAGAGTGGATGAAGCCTTTTATTAGAATACAGATTCTCACACACAACAGTTTCAGTCTGTCTCTGACACACTTCAGATAAGCCTAACAAATAATTCATGGATCTCTTTTTTTTTATTTCTTTCTTTTTTTTTTTTTTTATTCATGGATCTCTAAGCATGTTAACATCCTTCTGTCTCCATCTGACCTTGATTCTCACCAACTGCTAATACAGTTCCTTTTTGGTCAGACACATGCTCTATTCTGTCTTGCTCTCAAACTCAAAAAGTTTTAATCTAATTCCTTCCTTCTCACACTGTGGCTAATAGAATCAGCATTGTTCTCCTTTATGAGCATGCACACACATTAATTATTATTAATACACTGTATAATAATATGGGATTAAGAATACAATACCTCACAGAGATGTACTCAGGAAGCCTGCAGATGTGTTTTGTGACAATAACTGTGGAAGCTAGATATCACAGACCAGCTATAAACACTGAGATCCCCATGATCACAGGTTCACAACAACTTTATTTGAGTACATGACCCTAATGACTTAAGCTGCATTAAGACCGCATCCGTTGGATACTTCGAGCAACGCATCCAACGGATGAAGTTTGATGTATGTACTTTTTGGCTTCCATAGCCTGCTTCTGAGGAAAACACAACGCGTGGGCGGGGCTTCCTCTGTTGCCGTACGTTCTGCACTATGGTGGATTGTAACGAGAGAGTGGCTTGGCTTTATTAGCTAGATAAAGCTAGACAACGTTGACATCGTGTGCATCAGCGCCCATTATTCAGATGTGTTCTGAGTTTGGGGAGTTTAACCATTTGCTCCAGGAGCTGCGTATGGATGAGGTTCGCTTTCAGTGCTACTTCCGTCTCTCCCGCACCTAATTTTATGACCTCCTCGGCCGTATTGGAGCTTAAATCTCCTACCAGGACACCAACTATAGGTTTTCTTTTCATCTTTAGAAGCGCCTGTCCATCCGTCTTCGTTAAGTGTTATTTCTGATTTTTTAAATCTGCGTTTGTTGAAAATGTTTTCACTGGGTTCGCGCTTCATTCAAGATACGGCGTATAGTGACATAACTACTGTGATGCGCTCTGATTGGTTGCTGCACTGCGTTAACTCTGTTGGATCCGTCAAATGTTCAGCTTGCTGAACTTCTGTGACGCATTCGTTGGTACGTTGCTGTATGAAACGCAAGCGTCGGGGGGCCAAGATGGCGTCGGAGGAGGTAGACGTGTGTGAGATATAGCTCGTCAAGTGAAGTGGGAACACAACACTAATAGCGCATAACTTTTGTTCGAGCGCATGTGTGACCAACTGTGTAGAAGCCATATTAATCTACAATGGATGTATGGGCAAGAAAACTAAAGGTAAAGCTGTGAACAAACCGAAGGTGCAAGCTGCTACGGTAATTGATAGCTTAGCTGCTATGGCATCATCTGAGGGAGAAGATAAAATTTGGGTTGACTCCTCTCCAACGTTGGAAAAGGATGTTACTTTAATTCCCATCCCAGATACTCCAGAGAAACCATTGACCAAAAAATCTAAACGTGAACCTGAGACTGACACAGATTTGAATAAAAGTACAGACATTTTGGTTGCAATCCGTAAACTTTCCCTCAAGCACGATGCTACTTTTCAAAAAGTGTCTTTAATTGAAAAGACCACCCAGGCTACTTCAAGAGAAATCGAAAGCCTATCCATGACAGTTTAACAACTTGTGTCGGATGTTGGCGAAAACAAGAGGGAGTTATGTCGCTTGCAAAGTGAAGTTAAAGAGTTGCGGCAGGGCAATACGGTACTTAAAGCCGCCCTGGATGAATCACGGCGCTACGGCTGGAAATCTTTCTTGAAGCTCCATGGCCTTAAAGAAGAAGAAAGCGAAAACGTGAGATCAAGGGTCATTGGAGTTCTACAAAAGGTTGTGCCTGATGCACCTGTCAGTTTCGATGCTGGAGTGGACATCGTACATCGTCTTGGTCCAAAAACAGGGAAAACCCGATCCATCATCGTCATGTTCTCTTTACGGCGAGTGCGAGATGCTGTTTGGCAGGCGGTCAGGAGATGCAAATTCCTCAAAGACAACAACTTGACCATCACGGAACCCGTACCACCAGAGGACAGAGCAGCACGTGAAAAACGTTGGCCGCTCGTTAAAAAGGCAAGAGAGGAAGGTAAGAGAGCTTGTTTCAAGGACTCATATGCCCTCATAGATGGGAAGAAATTCAACTACGCAGATGCCTGAGGTGAACCAGTCACTTTAACTTACCAGTGCCTTCATTTTCGTAAATACTGTCTACGAAATTAGACCCACTTAAAATAGCCTTTGGTTAGTAGGATATTGGACGTTTTTGCACCACATTTTAGTTGTTATGACAGTTCTATTGTGAAGTGAAACAACCTTGCTAGTTCTTATAAACAACAATAAATGTTTTCTCTTGTTAATTATTGTAAAAACAATTTACCAAGAAAGAGGCTACCTAAACATGTTCTGTGCCTCCATTAGCTGCCTTAAATGTTGACTACAAGGTTTGATCTATGTTTAATATTTTGTTGAGATTCGGGAAAAAAAAAAAAAAAGAATACATTTTTCGTTCTTTGTTTTTTTTTAATTTTTCCTTGAGTCAAGACTAATGCAGCATATGGTTTGCTTTCATCGCATATTGTGTTGTAACAGATTCATTAGGAGGTGATCTACCTTGTTACTGACTCTACAATTGAAGTTTAATAACTCTTTAAATACATGGCCTATATTTTTCTTCACTGAATAGATCCCTTGTCTGACATAACAATACATAAACCTACTTTGTGCAAACTTTAACTTTATTTATGTTGACCACAATTGAGCCAATTTGTTAAAAAATCATTAAGTGTACTTTGACTGGTCAATAATAATCTTTATGTTTTTGAGTAATTAGCACGTGTTAAATCAGATTTTGGTTACAGTTTGGCCTAAGTCTGATATTTGCCTCATATTTAGTTATAACCAAAATAATTGTAGAAAATCGTTTGAGTTAGTTTAAACTACTGGACAATAATTGTTAGTTTTGAATCACACATTGTGTTGTGACATATTTGTTGTTATCCACTTCTCTTATGTAGGTGAGTTTTGAGAGTTCTTTAAGTGTTTATATACTTTCTGTAGTCATATGAGTTTTTTGTTTAATTCTTTGTCTATTGTGTCTTTTAATGTGAGAGGAATACGTGAAAATGTGAAAAGAAAAGCTTTATTTTTATTTTGTAAAAGAAATGAGGCAGATATTGTAATGATCCAAGAAACACACTCAAATGAAAAAGAGGCTAAATTTTGGAAATCACAGTGGGGAAATCCTATACATTATTCTCATGGGAGCAGTCACTCAGCAGGTGTTCCAATACTTTTGCACAAATTTAAAGGAGAAGTACTGGAGGTTATCAAATCAGCTGAAGGAAGATGGATATTAATGGTTGTCAAACAGGAAAATGCCACTTTTGTCCTAGGTAATATCTATGGTTATAATTCAAGTCAATCCAACAAAATTCTATTTGGCCAAATATCTAATAAGGTTAAGCATCTTAATGGCAAATATAAAGATTCATATGTCATTTTGGGAGGTGATTTCAATGAGTGTGTTGACACCAGTGTTGACAGATTTCCCTCTAAGTTGGATCCAAGATCCATTACGAATAACTTAATTTTGTCTTTGGGATCAGATCTTTCATTAGTAGATACGTGGCGCTTCTTTAACCCAGATTCTATCGATTTTACATGGTCTAATAATAATCTAACTCTTAAATCAAGAATAGACATGTTTTTGATTTCACAGTCATCTTTACATTTTGTTAAAGATGTTTTACATTTAGTAGCACCATTATCGGATCACAAATTAATATCTCTCAAACTGGGAATCCAACATAATACACCAACATTAAGGGGATTTTGGAAAATAAATAACAACTTATTAAATGATGTAGAATTCAACAACTCAATCAAGTAACTTGTAAAGAGTATATTTTCTGGCTGCACTGAAGGGTACAAAGAAAAATGGGAATTTTTCAAGTATAAAACCAGACATATTGCTATTAAAAGATGTAAAATTATTAAAGCTAACAGAAATCAGTCGGAAACTGATCTTCGACAAAAACTTGATTTGCTAACCAAAGAAAATAATTCAGAAGAGGAAAAATTAGAAATTAAAAAAATTAGTTTAAAACTCGACGAACTTTATACAGATTTAGCTAAAGGAGCCTTTGTGCGCTCAAAAGCCAAATGGTTGGAGGCAGGAGAAAAAAACTCCAGTTATTTCTTTGCTTTAGAGAAAAGAAATGGACAAAGGAAAATGTTATCTTCTTTAAATATAAATGGCACAATCTCTACAGATTCTAGTTTAATTTCAGAACACATTACTAAGTTTTATGAAAAACTATATTGCTCTAAATTTGATCAGAATGCGAGTATACATTACATTAAAAAAATAAAGGAACACATACCTATCATTGATTCATTTTATAAGGAGGCCTGCGACTCTAATATAAGTATTAATGACTTAAAAGATGCTCTTCACTCAATGAAGAAAGGAAAAAGTCCCGGCATTGATGGGTTATCGGTAGAATTTTATTCACATTTCTGGGAATACTTAGAGGGTCCACTATTTGGTATGTTTAACGAATGCATTAGACAAAAAGAAATGACATCTACTATGAAGCACGGAGTGATATCGCTGATCCCTAAACCAGGAAAAGATACTTTACTCATTGACAATTGGCGTCCAATTTCATTATTAACAATTGATTATAAAATTTTGGCTTTAGTTTACGCCAGAAGATTAAAAATTGCCCTTGACAAAATTGTACCAGTGACACAATCAGGATTTATTAAAAACCGACATATAACAAATAATGTAAGGCTGGTTCTTGATTTGCTAGATTATGGAGATGCTGTACAATCTGAGGCCCTCATATTATTTCTGGACTTCTATAAGGCCTTCGATACTATCGAACATAAATTTCTATTTCAATCTCTTAAATTGTTTGGATTTGGTCTACCCTTTATTAATATAATTGAGTTGCTCTATAAAGATATTAATAGCTCTGTTATAGTTAATCATAATACAACTCAACGATTTAGTATCGAACGTGGCATAAGGCAAGGGTGTCCTATTTCACCCTTCCTGTTTTTACTGGTAACAGAACTACTAGCTTTGGGTATAAAACATGATCTTGACTTAAAAGGATTAACAATTTTTGACAGGGAAATTAAAATCTCCCAACTGGCCGATGACACTATCTTGTTTTTGAAAGATAAAAACCGACTAGCTTATGGCCTAAATATTACTGAGCGATTCTCTAATGCCTCGGGTCTGAAATTAAATGTAACCAAATGTGAAATATTACCCTTAAAAAAGTGTAGTGACACCATCTTAAACAATATACCAGTAAAAAATACAGTTAAATACTTGGGTATTCAGATTACTAAAGATTATAAAAATAGACAACAATTAAATTTTATAGGGAAAATAATTAAAACTAAAAGTATTCTGAATTCCTGGTTACAACGTGATCTCAGTATGTTTGGCAGAATTTGTTATCTAAAGCTGATGGAATCTCTCATTTTGTTTACCCATCACTTTCATTATTCATTAATGATAAAACATTAAAACAGATCAACAAAATATTTCTAGACTTTGTTTGGATAATAAGCCTCATAAGCTCAAAAAGGAAGTACTTACAGGATGTAGGGCGAATGGTGGTCTAAATTTTCTGGATTTTACTGACACCATTAATACATTTAGGATTAGTTGGATCAAAAGATGTATTACTATGTGCAACTCCCTATGGTTCTTCATTCCTAATCACATATTCAACCAAATAGGAGGCCTTTCCTTTGTGCTTAAGTGCCAAACTGCTCCAAATAGACTTCCTGTTGTATTATCTAATTTTCATCAACAATGTTTACTAGCCTGGAAACTCTGTTTCATCCACAATTTCTCCCCTCATAAAATGATTATCTGGAATAATGAATTGATCACAATAAATAAGAAATCTATATTTTACCCCAGATGGTTTGAAAACGGTATTCATAATGTTGTTTCCTTATTCGACTGTTCTGGTTCAATTTTGACTTATGAACAATTTCTGTCCCGCTATTGCTTCCCAGTACCCTTCAAGGAATTCAATTTACTGATTAAGGCTATACCTAAAGGACTAACACAAACATTTAAATGCCATCTCTCATATGGTTTACCAACCAGTAGTCCGACACAACTTTTACTTAATGGTATTAATATACTTGATAAAAAATGTGACAACAAACACATCCGACAAATATTTGAACTTAATCACAGAATTTCTCCCAGGGGCAAATTCTACTGGGCATCTCTACTTAATGATATCCAGTGGAAGGAAGCATGGCTTTTGCCTTATAGGTACTGCATCACAAACAAGGTAAAGGAGATTCATTTCAAGATTCTTCATAAGATTTACCCTACCAACATGAATATAGCTAAATTTACAGATATAAGCCCCAAATGTTCCTTTTGTGAGAGTGTGGATAAAACATTGATGCATCTTTTCGTTGAGTGTGGAAAAACTAAATTGTTTCTCAATATCTGAATAACTTTCTTTTTGAAACCTTAAAAAATCCTTACTCCCTTACAGCCAAAGATATCGTCATTGGTTATGAGAATTCAGATAAATCATTCGAATATATGGTTAACTTTTTTATTTTGCAAGCAAAATTCTTTATTCACAAACAGAAATGGCAAAAAAGCTGCCTTGCTTCAAAAGCTTTAAGTTAGAGATTGATTCACTTCTTCGATCACTTAGAACTGTCCAAAATAACAAAAAGAATGACAGACTTTTATGTATAATCAGTAAAGTCTTAATAGATTGATGTATTCCTCTTTAAATGTGTGTTTTTTTTTATATTCTGTTTTGTTATTGTGTAACCGCTAGTTGTATGCAGCACCTTATACTCTGTATGTACTGTGATTATATTTTTTGTATCTGTACTTTCATTAATAAAAAAATAAAAAATAAAATCCTCAGTCTCCGCCATCTTGGTTTCCTTTCAGCGGCAAACTGTGTGTTTTTTACCTCGGTAATAGAGGAGGTTCTTGCAATTCTGCACTGTGTTACCATGTTTGGAACTCACTGCTGCGTTAAAAACTGCTCTAGTACCACACATTTAACTACACTAGCCAAACCAGAAACCTGGTGCCATATAGTCTATGCCTGGTACAGTATGTGTCATTGGGCTAAAATCAAATTACAACTAAATACCTAAACATACGGTACACAGCTTTAGCCTACATCAAAACATGTTGGAAACGTTTGTGTACATTGAACATCTCGTCACAATCTAGTGTTTACGAAGCAGTCGAATCAGAAGTTTTACTGAATAAAGAGAGACTGCAGGGGGGTGGCCCTTTGAGGCCAGGAGACTAGCTGAGAGGAGGAGAACAGACAGACACGGTAACCACAGTATTCCTCCTCATCTCCCTCTGTAGAACTGATTTTATCTCCCTCTGCAGAGCTCTATTGATTGCAATTTCTCTCCGACCCCTGTGTGTGATTCTTTCTAGGTCAACCACTATTTTTTTAAAATTTGCATTTTTCTGTTTAAGTAATGTTTTCGGACTTAAATTACTGCTAATAGTTAGCAGTAACTATTAGCACATAGCGGAAGTAGCTGTGTAGACGCGCAACTTCACAATAAGATCATGTAGTCCTATTGTTTAGATTGAGAGTTTGTTTGCTGAAAGTCTATATTACATTTGATTTATTTAATATTTAACACAGCTGCTGATATTCAAATATTAAGTTTATTCATATATTTTGGTTATTTCTACTTCACCTTGCATTTGTTTTTATTTTTCATATGAGATCACACATATAATCTCCTTCCTCACATTTATATCACCCAAACCTGTATCAGCAGCTTTTTGAAAATAATAAAAATTGATTTAAATGCAGGAAATGTTAGCCAGTTAATTTGCCTTAGCAACTGGCTAAAAGATAGAACAAGCTATTAATCGCTCCTTTATTTAATTAAAAAGAGTTAAGGCAATTGGATTAGTCCCTTTACACCGTAAATTGTTGTTTTTTAGTCATATTTGGAATGTTAATTAGTCATGATTCATTCACAGCTACCCTGTAATTAATTGGGTTAAAAAAATTTAATCGTTTGGCAGCTAACATTTAACCATCATAGTCATAGCCCCCCCTGGAGAAAATTCCACCCGCCGCCACTGTACTTTACTGGGGATTATAATTTTTTTTAGGAAGTTTGATACGCTTTTGAACGTTAGCCTATGTTAGCATTACGACTCAGAGACTGGACCCATCCTGTCTCCCTCTGCCTCAGCAGCAGCCCCGGCTTTGGGCGGTGCTGACTCAAATCCATGTAGGCCAGTGCTGCTGGGCTCCATAAAGCCTCCCTCATTTTGACTGTAACCAAGATGTTTCAAACTTCTTAATGGACTGTGGTCCTTGCCACATCTCTGTTCCCCCATCCGCTCATCCTCCACACTTGGCCATGCTCATCTGTGCCTCCTGGCCCTGCCCACTTTGGTAAAGTTTTTCAAATCTTGCCTGGGAGCAGGATAATGTTTTTTATGGGGTTCAGTTACAATCTTTCTTTATATTTCTATCACCAGCTGTGTCAGTAGTAGGGCAAAGTCAAATTTTCTCTTGAAGGAGAAATGTGGTTTCTTTTGGGTTTTAGATGATTATGTCAATGTTGTATTATTGAGGTCTGAGATTCCACTGGAATAAGGCTGATTTTGTGTCTGGAGAAATATGTCTGTTTTGCATGGAAGTGGAGAGCTGCCACTTAGGAAAAACAATACGAAAAAAACAGAGCTATATCACGTTACTACATGAAACCTTTCTCGTTTGAACAATACATTTTTCATGTTTGTACAATATAATATCACATTATTACGTGAAAGCGTTATTGTTCAAACAATATACTTTTCACATTTGCACAATATAAATATATTGTATAAACATGATGATACATATAGTTCAAATCTGAAAAATACATATATTTTTAACAATAAGGTTTCCATTTTATATCATATATCTTTTTGTTGAATCATCTCCAGGAACTAAAAAATTAAAGTTCCTCTGGATGTTTATTTGAAAAGCAGCTCAGTAAAAGCAAAATGTTGCAAGCCTCAATCCACGCATAAAATAGAACTTTATTCCATAAAACAAGAAATTTTCTCTCACACTGATCTGCACCATTATCATCTTCACTATATTTTAAAGAAAACATTTATTGTTATCAAACAAAAAACATGATGATATAACGTGAGTTGGGCGTTTGTCTTGTAATCGGATGCTTGTTGGTTCGGGCCCCGGCTCTGACGGTCTCAGTCGTGGTGGTGGTCAGATGACCTGTAGACGGCAGTGTCTGGCAGCCTCGCCTCTGTCAATGCGTCCCTGAACACCTGTGGATACAACGTAGCTTGCCATCACCAGGGTGTTAATGTGTGACTGAATGTTGTTTAAAGCACTTTGGGATCTGTAGGGACTAAGTAAAGCGCTATACAATACAGGCCATTTACAGGCCAATATATTTATATTGTACAAAAGTGAAAAATGTATTGTTCGAACAGTAATGTTTTCATATAATAATATAGCTCTTTCTTTTCTTTTGGCTGGATGGTAGCTTTAAACTTACTTAGTTTTGATTTGACTATTTAATACAACAAGCTATTCCTTTATGCAACAAATCAGAAAGTTGTCTTGCATTACAGCACAACTGTATATAGACATACATACTCACACTCAGCTGCTGACAGAATCAAACGTACATAAGGCAAGACAAACGGCTGACAACATCCCATGCTGGGTAATAATCCATGTTTAGCTTTAGTTATTGACGGATGTACAAAAGCATTTTCAGTTTAACCTTATTAAATTGTGGAATTTAGTATCTTTGACAGTCTATATCCATGATTAAGAGTGTGCTCAGGGTTGGAGGTTATGTTCCTAGCTAACCTCCCCATATTATTGTGGTATGATTCATAAATATTTTCAAATAGGTGACCTACAGTCTTAGTGCACATTTTTCAGCAATAGACAGACTTTTATTATACCAAATGGCACTACAATATAGCAAAACACTCCATCACTGAGATAGCCTATCAGGAAAAATAAAAGCTTCCTTACTTAATCTGAAGGACCTCAACCATAGAAGAAAATACATCCATTTAATATTTCTTATAACAAGTTCAGTGTGGTTTCTCCCAGAAACATAGGCGCCATTTTAACCGGGGACATGGCCCCAGCAATATTTATGATTAACAGGTATGTCCCAACCAAGCCTGATGCGGACATTTTTACGGACCTAACAACCACTTCTGCTCCCAGTAAAGTTTCTGCATCAGTATCTAAGCAGAATATTATTTAATTCACTCCATTCCAGTTTCTTATGCAGGCATGTTCCTTTCTGCTAATACAGACGTGGACAAAATTGTTGGTACCCTTCATTAAATAAAAGAAAAATTCATAATGGTCACAGAAATAACTTTAATCTGACAAAAGTAATAATAAATAAAAATTATATAAATGTTGACCAATGAAAGTCAGACATTGCTTTTCATCCATGCTTCAACAGAATTATTTAAAAAATAAATACATGAAACAGGCCTGGACAAAAATGATGTTACCCCTAGAAAAGAATGAAAATAATGTGACCAAAGGGACATGTTAATCCAAGGTATGTCCACTGATCAGCATCCTAGGTGTCTACAATCCTGTAATCACTCAGTGGACCTATATATAGGACTCCAGGTAGTCACTGTGTTGTTTGGTGACGTGGTGTGTACCACACTCAATATAAACCAGAGGAAGCAAAGGAAAGAGTTGTCTCAGGAGATGAGAAAGAAAATCATAGACAAGCATGTTAACTGTAAAGGCTATAAGACCATCTCCAAGCAGCTAGATGTTTCTGTGACTACAGCTGCACATGTCATTCAGTAATGTACGATCCATGGGACTGTAGCCAACCTCCCTGGACTTTGCTGCATCTGACACAGGGTGTCTTGAATCTGTGCAGGGTACAAAGAAATCTCAGGACTATCAGGGGATTCTAGAGAGAAATGTGCTGGCCAGTGTCAGAAAGCATGGTCTCAGTCGCAGGTCACGGGTCTTACAACAGGAAAATGACCCAAAACACACAGCTAAAAACACCCAAGAAGGGCTAAGAGGAAAACACTGGCCTTCTATGAGCCCTGATCTCAATCCTATTGAGCATCTTTGGAAGGAGCTGAAACGTGCTGTCTGGAAAAGGCGCCCTTCAAACCGGAAACAACTAGAACAGTTTGCTCATGAGGAGTGGGCCAAAATACCTGCTGAGAGGTGCAGAAGTCTCACTGACAGTTACAGGAATCATTTGATTGCAGTGATTGCCTCAAAAGGTTGTGCAACCAAATATTAAGTTGTGGGTACCATCATTTTTGTCCAGGCCTGTTTCATGCATTTATTTTTAAAATAATTCCGTTGAAGCATTGATGAAAAGCAATGTCTGACTTTCATTGGTCAACATTTATATAATTTTTATTTATTATTACTTTTGTCAGATAAAAGTTATTTCTGTGACCGTTATGAGTTTTTCTTTGATTTAATGAAGGTTACCAACAATTTTGTCCACGTCTGTATATGCTACAGTAGAGCTGAACATCTCGAACCCGACCGGGCTTAATTTCTGTCATTGTCCACAGTACAGCCTTAAAACAATATTTATTACAAAATAAAGACGACTGCTCTGCAGATTTCACCTGTTGCAGGTTATTTTTAGAACTCCCGCACCATTGTAAATGAAATTTAGTGAGTCTGGTTGCTTTACTGCGGGTAGGAAGGAACAAAATATTCATGTAATATTTATGCTTGTTTAAGACTCCCAAAGATAAGATGTTGACATTCTGGATTTGTGTAGAGAGCAAGCCAGAATTCTCGCTATCTCGGCATCCAGCTGCCAGAGACCCTTCTGTGACGCAGGAACGGAGAACCAGGGAGTGGATAACATTTCCATCAAAGTTGGAAAAAAAAATCTTAAAGAAAAATAACCCATTAGTGAAAGTATGGATGAATACACGGCAACAGCATTGCATCATCAGCCCATCCTCGGGGAAAATTCCCTCCTGCTCCCTCCACCAAAACAACACATGAACATTTTCCTCTTTGGGACTTTTAAAAAACCTAGGTTATGTCCGCTTGCATTGAATAAACTTCCTTAAACTTCCGTGAAATTCAATTAGGGTTTTTCTCCACCTGAAACAACTTCCACAGGTAGCTGCCCTATTGCAGGACTGTCAGCTGTAAGTTACATTTGAAGTTTCTCCACACAGAATAGTGTTGGGGTTGCAAAAGGAGCACGTTTTATTGTTGCGCATTCTTCTGGTGCAAGTACATATGATATCCAACATTGTTCTTTGTGCTACGATGTGGATTTTAATAATTTTTCCAAGCCGACAGCATAATGTTGGTGAAGTTTAAAAAGGAAAACAGTTAAACCTATGGCTTTTAACTTGTATTGATTTAATAAAGATACGATTTTCACCACGTTTATACGCTGCACTGCATACGGTAATGAAACATGAAACGGATTAATACTTAGAGGCTAAATAAATATCCTCAAACCTCATTCAAGTTTATAATTGCGTCCCCACCAATTTTAAAAACAAACTGACGCCCTTGCCCAGACAACACATGGTTATTCATGAAGTTACATAAATGTTTTCATACTGGATAAATAAAACTTGTTAATTGACGAGGAACAGCATTTTGCATTGACTGTCCTGCTCCTAGTTATATAGTATTAAAATATCACTTTTCATCTTCACTTGCATTCCCTTCTTTCCGTGTCAGTCCTCTGTGCCTGCCTTGCTCTGCATGGTCTGCTTTGTGTAGATAAATGATATGCTGATGTCTGTCATTTGCATTCTGACATATATCTACGTAGTCTATCGTGCTTGAACATCATGTTTGTTCTCCGTAGCGTTATGTCATGTTATTCCCCCTAGCATTCACTACTCACATCCAGCCAGACAATACAGTCATACTGATCAATACAGTCATCCTGATTCCGGATTCAGCCCTTAATACCAGATTATTTTATGTCTTATGTGTATTATTCTGGTGTAGCTATACAGCAGTCATAAGAAGAATTATTTCAGTGTGCCGATATTATGAATCAGGATGGCAACAGCGAGCTTCATTCTTTGTCTCTGCTTCGTGCATTGATAAAGATCAAGTGTGTTGTTACTTGCGTTCACAAGATGATTACAGATCTTCTCTGGAGCTTTCATTACCTCAAAGGTCAGGTTCAGGACTACAGAACAAAGGTCATCTACACCAGCAACTCTTTCTTTGAATTTGTGGATTCCCTGGTTGGTTTTCCACTGCAGGGACCAGACCAACTTTGGACCATCTTAAGTGGTTGAGCTCAGCATATGGCAGGAGAGTATGTAGTTACACAAGGCATTTACCTTTTGTTGTGTCCAGATAAAGCACTATGAAAAGGGGCATGTCAAATATGGAAAAAAACAGTCCCACAGTTAAATATGTGTTGATATGATTAACATAAGCACTGTTATCACAATAACTTCAACAACTACATCTAGCTTAATGTAAACATGGATTTGCTTCATAGCACTTTGTATATTTTACCCTCTTTTCATCTTTGCAAATATAATTTTTCCCATAGATCCACTAGCTTAGTCTACACGGGCAACTGAATGGAAAATGCTAATTGTAATATCATAAGGGTACAGGTTATTTTATCCTGTGTTTGCTATCTCTTAGCTTCCTGATATTTGTCAGGGTTTACAGTGATTCCTGATGGCTCAAGAGGATATTGCTCTCTGTATTGTAGCGATGGATGGACGGCGCAGCCAACAAACAAAATCCAAACACCAGCCAGCAGCCAATGTTCCTGGAGACAAACATCATAATCCTGTAAGTTATAGTGAACCTCCCCTCCAAAATGTTAGTGGTGCAAAGTTAAAACGTAAACTTGAAGCTCAAGGTTAGTTTGCATCACAGAAACACTCAGCATAAGCAAAAGCTGACCAAAGTAAGCAACCATCCCACATTTGCATATTTTCGCTGGTGTTTGAGACTTGGTCTTATTGTTAATCCTGAAGACTCCAAAATGTATGCACTACTTAATAGAAGAATTACCTTAAACTGTATAGTTGGTCAGTGTGATCAGAACAACTTTGTCCTTTAGGACTGCAATTTTTTGTGATCAGTCTCCCTTAAAGGAAACATATGTAAGAGATGTATTTTAATTAATCATAAAATGGCCCCGATATGTCACTAGATATTAAGAAATCATGTTCTTTTGAAATATCTATATCACTGTCAATAGTGGTCCGGCCAGGATAATGTTATGTAAAAGTGAAAGTTGCAGAGCTCAAGTGATGTTATTGTTGTCATGTTCTGTTTTGGTCTGAGGCTCCACCCTCAAGCTATCTACAAATCACGAAGTCAGTAGAGTTTCCTCATCCGGGTTGCCAGCTCTGCTCTGTTTACCACAGCTGAAGCTCCGAATTTTATGGACAAAACATGTATAACGTTACGAAACCTAAAAGACCTCGTTATCAATCCGAAATACGTTGTGACAAAGTCCGAAATAAAACAAGGATTTGTATAGGAGATACCTTTGAAAGATGGAGACGGCTGAAAATGGAGAAGAATTTGAATATAGACGTCAACATCGCCAATTTTCTCCTGGACAGGTAAGATTCACCTATGTTTGGCTAACTTACTTGAACTTAATGTAAATTGACATTTCAAATATTCACGACAGTTGAAGAAAGTTATGCATGTTCGTGAAAAGTAACGTTACGTTAGCGCATATGGAGGAGATTGGTCATCAAATTGAAAAGGTAAGGAATTGTTCAGGAGATAAAAACGACGAGTCGTCATTGCTAACATTAGCATCAGGGCCCGTTTCTTTGTCATTATGCTGAACTGTCGAGGAAAACAACAGCATGTCGATTCTGGCAATGTGAAACGTAATGTAGACGTATTGAGTAGACTATACCTCGGTACAAATAATTCCTCATTCGTTCTTCGCGTACATTTTGAACTACACATGCTGCAAGTTCACCTGTATGACCATTGCTAATGTTATTTAGTTAGGGTCCGCCGTTTCTGCTGGATCCCGCTGCAGCTGGCAACCTCGAGTCGGGAAGGGATACACAGTTCTACAGTATTTTGAATGTGATTGCAGTACCGCTTCTGGCCACAATGCTACATACTTTTCCTTTGAATATTTATTTAAGGGAGGTTATTTTTTTTAACCTAAAGTTTTGTGTCTTCTGTGATGGAAAATTAAAAATGCTCACAATTTTTTATTTAATAGGTTCATGAAAACTTGTTACATGAAACCTTTGGAATGATTTCTGTTTAAAAAGAGATGGGAAAAAAGGACAAAACAGAATTAGCGTCATAGATTGTTTTCTCGATGGCTTCTGTTCCAGTGACAGTTCTGTCAGCAGAAATAGGTTCAGCACTTCAGAGTATAGTCATATATTGTGCCAGGTCACATCTCGGAAAGACAACAAAAGATTCCTTCACAAAAGCTATGACATTCTCCTCCTCGTTATTGTTGTTGTTGACATCCCTGACATTTTTTTCATTAGTGCCACACCTGTGTTGAGTTGCTGGTTTTAAATACTTCTACTTTCTTTCTATTATAAGTTATCTTAGTCTAAGTTTCATTTCCCAAAGTTTTCCCACAATCTCTGTTTTTCTGTTAGTTTCTAAAAGCAACTTTCCCTTTATTAAACACTAGTTTTATGTTTCTAAAAATGTATGACTTTTTATTTGGATAGTTTTTTTTATTTTTTGTAAGATGCACAGAAATGTCTATACTCATTTGTAATGGTTGTAGCGTCATCTACTGTTTTGAAATACATACTCCACTGTAGGGATGGGCAATTAATCGAACTTTAATCATAATCACAATATTAAAAAGCTTTTTTTCTGGTTTAAGTCTTTTAAATTTGGTTCTATACACTCTGATCTTATCTACATCTTTGTCAAATTTCAGTATTGGAGGTCAACATATAGGTTACATTTGGCACATTCTAGAGAAATGCTTTAGATTTACAAGCCATTTGTCCAACATTTTGTCCTTTTGTGTATTGTTTTTTTTTTACATCTTCCTCAAAGCCGGTCATCAGACCTCCAAGGCCACATTGATTTAGATCACCAACAACTAAACTGGGGCGTCTGGATATTTTAGCTGCAGTTCATGTAAGCAGTTAGCTATTCTGCAAGCCACTGGACAGTTTTGCAGCTGGGAGGTGTATAGACTAAATTAAATATGTACAGATGCCTCAGATATTCCAGCACTAACGTCCATGAGTATAAAATCAAGAATTTGAGTCTGACATTAAAGTTTCCAGCCAACATTCAGTGAAGCACAAAAGGTATATGCTTATTAAGTGCTTTGAAGCTCTCAACAACTTTACACCTGACCTGACTGCTATGTTCCTTAGTCTTCATCCTGCTGTTTGGTCACAAGAAAGTTATATGGCCTTCACAGAACATCTTTTATACTGAGATTACTGGGATAGTTATTACAAGGTGACTTTAAGAGGCAGTTGGTCACACTTGATTTTATCAAAGATTGAAAGAAAAAAAGAAACGGAATAGGTACATGTATGCACATCAGACTTTTTCTGATTGTCATTTGTAAAAATTTAACAATGAGACTCCATCCATCCATCCGTCCATTCATCCATACATCCTTCCCGCTTATCGTTGCAGGGTCTCGGGGGAGCTGGTGCCTATCTCCAGCAGTCGTTAGGCGAGAGTCGGGGTGCACCCTGGACAGGCCGCCATTCCCTTGCTCTGCAACACACAGGACAAATAGCCATGCACACACACACTCATACCTAAGAACAACTTAGAGTAACCAATTAACCTAACTCTGTTATGCTAAGACTCATGTGGCCAGACCCAGGACCTTCTAGCTGCAAGGCAACAACAGTAACAACTGTTATCAAATGTTAATTTTAATTACGTCACCCTACAGTTACATTTCCATTTAGGAGCACCTAACAAACCAATCTAAATCAATTAAACAATCTAAATGTTATTTTGCTTTAAATCAAGAATTACAATAAACCAGTAGTTAAGGACTATATCAAAGTCTTCTTTATCTTACACTCATCACATATTGAGATTTTGTCCTCAAGATTCAAAATAAGCACGTTAATATATTTCAAACGTTAGATCAGATTAAAGAGCAAGCATATTATCCCTCTGAAGGCTTGTCGACTGCTGGCTGGGTCACATAATTGAGTGGACCAGGCATCATCATTGGACCTGGCATCATCATCTGACCAGGCATCATCATCTGACCAGGCATCATCATCTGACCAGGCATCATCATTGGACCGGGCTGCATGTTGACAAGATTTGTTGTCTGAGCGTTGATGACAACAGGGCTCTTCTTGCGATGTTTCAATTCACGATACATCTGACACCAGGACAAGTTCATACAGCAACACGAAATACAAATGTCTTTGCATATGGATCCCTAGAAATAAGCAAATTGAAGCCTTTTACTGTTGGCTTGGTTTGTATTACACTGTATAAACAATGAATTTAATCATACCTTGATTCCATATTTGTGTCGCATGGCAACTCTCATTGACAAGGCTGCAGGAGGAATACCCACACAAAAATCACATAAAGGAAGACAGTTGTTCTCTCCAAATCCCCTGGAAACTGTCCCATGGAGGCAAATGTTGCACCAGAAGCCATAGCAGCCTAAAAACACAGACAGAAGCTCATCCAGAGCGCTAAAGGGACCTTTTTATTTAGCTTATATTTGCAAAGTTGAACTCTTACATGTGCTTGCATCCTCAAAGCAGTCAAAGAGACCACTCTCCCAGTCGGTGAGGGGTTCCTCTTCCATCAGATCTTAAAATTCAGACACAAACTGTGAACTCTCACCATATGAAAAAATGTATTCCAGGATTCATAACAAAGAGCAAATACTCAGCATTGAAAATCACACAATATATCCTTTATTCTGCAGTCAATCATTTAATCCATTACCTTTTTGGGGACTAAATCAAAAACCTTTTTGGGGTGACTTTATTATTGTTGGCTGCTGTGTGTTCCAACATGTTGGAGTAACTAATTAATTTTCAACACCAACTTCTAGAAGAAAACGGTGCAATTAATAATCTTCAGAAGAACAGATGCCAGAGTCCTGGGCAGATACCTACTGAGTAGAGCGTAATATGGTCAATGAAATAGCGATGACTAAAACTAATTTCTTATGCCATCTTTGTTATTACTGTTTGCCAATGGGATCTTAAGGCATTTGCAGTTCAGAGTTTATTTCTTTGAGATGTGATTGCCATGTCCCTTTTGTACACTGAACAAAAATATAAGCACAACACTTTTGTTTTTGCTCCGATTTTTTATGAGATGAATTCAAAGATCTACAAAACCTATTCTACATACACAAAATAACCACTTCTTTAAATATTCTTCCCAAGTCTGTCTAAATCTGTGATAGTGAGCACTTCTTCTTTGCTGAGATAATCCATTCCACTGTGGCTGGTCTCAGACGATCATGAGGGAGCGTGGAGTTGGCATGCTGACAGCAGGAATGTCTACCAGAGCTGTTGCTTGTAAAATTAATTTTCATTTCTCTGTCACAACCATCTCCAAAGGCATTTCAGAGAATTTAGCAGTACATACAACCAGCCTCACAACCATCGTCTGAGCAGATAAAACGCTGCAAAAGCCTCACTCCTGACATCGGTGGTAGGGACCGTCGCTAAATTTTCGCACATCACAGAAAATAAATTAATACCTATGTCTTCTCCTGACAAAGTAACCCCAAACTTTAGCCTACCTGCCGGGTATACATTTTGCAACTGATGAATCAGTGGGGAGACCAACATGTGCTTTCATTACATACTATCATTGAAAAGAATTTCCTAAAAACACTCTGGTCTTGTTTCTCTTTGCCCTTTCTCTTCCTCTCATACACCTCAAAGACTCTTTTTTTCTCTAGTGACTAGTGACTCTAGTGACAGCCATTTTAAAAAAATCCGATGAGAACTGTGAGGCAGAAGGAATGGGTAATGGGGCAGCGCGACAGATAAACATGTGACAGTGTGCATGCGCATGCAGACTCTCAGGATGATTGATAATTAAGAGGACCAATAGTTTATATGATCCACCTGGAAGAAAAATATCTTCCACAATACCTTTAAGTAATGTTATCACTCAGAGCAGGTTTTCTCATGTATAAAACTGCATAAAATTCCCACTAAAACTGTACTGAGGCTCAGCAAAAAAATAAAGAAGGAAAAAAAGAATTACTTTCACAAACAAATATGTTTACAACTGCAAAGCTGCATGCAATTTCTGCTTTATTAATCAAGCTCTCTCTAGAATGCGTGGAAATGATTATAGGCCATATCCCACCTCTTACACACCCGCTTTCTGACATAAGGTCAATTCACATGGTCAATTCAAAATGCCTAGTGAATATTCTGCATGAAATTTAAGACGGCTAATATGGGGTGGGTATGATTATGTTGTTTTGACTGGATAGTTGAATTCTTTTTGTTAGTAAACCCTTGAATTTTGGAAGTTTGTTGTGTGTTGTTATTCCATATACTGTACATGTATAGTAACTTGCTGTTCGAAGAACGCCAATAACTTATTTTTTTCATCAATTATTGTTTAATTACCTTAGCAACATCGTAAATGGTAAATAACATGCATTTGTATAGGGCTTTTTCAGACAGAGTAACACAAAGCGCTTTACACTACATTCGGTCAATCAAACATTCATGCACACATTTGCATGCTGACAGAAGCAAGGCTGACGTAAATAAAAGAAAATCTACAAATAAAAACTAAATTACAGCAAAAGGTAATAGGTTTCAGGAATCCTCAGCTTAACAGAAAAAGTGTTTTAGGGCAAGGCAAGGCAATTTTATTAATATAGCACACTTTCAACAACAAGGTAATTCAAGGTGCTTTACATGATTCGGTGGAAAAGATATATGATGCAAGAGTGGAAGTTAAAAACAGCAATTAGTAATAAAACATGAAAAACATAACACACAAAGAGTTAAAGTAAAAATAAAGCAGTGTAAAAGCACGAAAAGTAAAAACAGCAATTAGGCATAAAATATGAGAATCATTTAAAGAAAAAGATTACAGAACAATTAAAAAAGTTTACTCAAAGCCAGCTTTAAATAAATGAGTTTTAAATTTTGCTTAAAGCATCTCAGTTTTTGAGCAACTTTGCAATCATCAGGAAGTTTGCTCCAGATAAGGGGCACATATAAACTGAAAGCTGCTTCTCTCTGCTCTGAGCTACAGGGAGCCAGTGTAAGGACTTTATAACTGTGGTGATGTGCTCTAATACCCTGGTTCTAGTGAGAATATAGAATAGATTCTCTGAACTGAATTCAATTGAAAATATTAATATTCACAAAAAAACTGCATATGGAACCCCAGTCACAACTGTTTTTGGGGTAATGTAGTTTTAATAATGTAGTTGAAATCTTAGAGACATGCTTGTTAAGCAGCTGACCTGCTACCCGAGTCATTAAATATCTGCTTGTTATATTTATATTATCTTATAATGAGCAGAAAAGCATTATAGAACAAAGTTAGACAAAACAGTATAGGCACCTATAAAAACACCAGTCATTTCACAAGCCATTTCTATAGGTTACTGTGTATGTGAAGTCTAGATCACAATGTTAAAACTGTTATACACAATTTGTTACATTATTTCAACAGCATTTTATGCATTTATGTTTTATGTAAAAGTAGTTTGACAATATTACACATTTTTTGTCTGTAAATACCATGAAACTCTATTTTTTATGAAGTGATGGTTCTGAACTTGGCATTGTTCCTCTTTTATTAGTTACAGCATTCAAGAATCTCTTCACTATGATCTATCTTGGAATCTTAAAGTTCAATTTCTGGTTCATGAGCAATTTCTTAGGCATATTTTAAAAATACATCAACCTTTCTAAAAATAAAACAAAGTCTTACCCGACAAATTAACAACCTTGGGTCCAAATCTTAGTTCATCAAAATCTTACTATCACTTGTGTGTTTACAGAGCACTGGTTGTGTAAGGTGTGGTCTTTCCTGATTTATTCAGAACCTTAGGGGGGAAAAAAATGCAAACTAACTTTCTCTTTCTTGTAATGTGAACACACAAACCTCCCCTTATGATTGAAGGACTGGGCACTATTTGCATACCCACTCCGGTTGCTGCAATTCATTTGCCTATGCAAGATTTGCATTCTGGAGTTTCACTTTAAAACTCCACAGCACAGAATAGAACTGAAAACTTAATTTGGTTGACATCAAATGGTCACATATAATTTTTACCCTCACATACAAAACAGTAAAAGACTATAAGACCAAATATAGCTCAAATAAAATCAAAAACATTGATACTTAAAAGAATCTTTTTATCATTGTAAAAAGTCATTTACTGTTAAGGGCTACAACAGCAGTTGGAATTAATGATTTTTCATATACCGTTTTTTGGCCAGTGGGATTTTGTATCTTCTCCCTGATGGGAGAAGATGGAAAAAATAATAAAGGGGATGGGAGGGATTCTCTGTGATTAGGTATGCTTTCCTGACCACATAGCTACATCCAAATGCAACAGTGGAGTTTGTGGTGAACCAATTATTTTGCCTATTTGATATATAGTCTTGGGGCTGCACGGTGTCACAGTGGTTAGCACTGTTGCCTTGCAGCAAGAAGGCTGTGGTTTTATATCCTGGCCCAGGGTCTTTCTGCATGGAGTTGTATGTTCTCCCCGTGCATGTGTACTCCAGCTTCCTCCCACTGTCCAAAAGCATGATTGTCAGGTTAATTGATCAATCTAAATTGTCCTTAGGTGCTTGCATCTCTCAGTGAATGGAGTATTCATCTTGCAATCTGTAAATTGTTGATTGGATTAAAGCTTCCTCCTGTCACAAGTGGATGTGACACTTAACCCAAAGTGACCTACCGATTGGAGATTGGTGTTTGAAATGTGTGAGTGTGATTGGGTTAAATGTGGCCCCAGTGTCAAGTGTTTTGGGAGATTAGTATGACTAATAAAGGACTCTGTAAATTCTATAAATTATAAATTCAGTCAATTTACCATTCATCATCAAAGATGAAGGAGATAAAGCAAATTTCCTTGCTGCCACATGTAAATGAAATCTTGCTCGGGTCAATATTTGCTCAAGTTCAGACATGAATTTCTATGCAAGATCTCCTATCTTTGACTTCTAATGAGTTAGTCTTTCATTTAACAATTAGGAGATAAAGTAACCTAAGGAAATGGGTTTGTATCAATCCTAGGTGTGCCCAGATAAAAGCACAGTGGGGGTTTTGATTATCCTTAAAAGTGTGGCAGACTAAGCATCAATAATTTAGTTGTAAAACTCTTGTGGCCCTTTTTCTTCTCTTTTATGAATTTAATTTAAATCTACTAGCGTTTTTACAATACTAGGGTAGTGAAACAAGGTTTTACATGGGAAGCATGAAACAGGAATTTCTGGCTCAAGCAAAACAATTCTACTAAGTTTGTAGCACACATAATTTTGTTCAAAAGAATCATTCTAGTATGCTGTATAATCATCCAAGCTGTTAAAAACAATACTTAAAATAAGCTATTGAAAGAAGTAATATAAGTAATATGTAATATGAGATTCCTGAACATGGTGCACATAAAGTTCTGACTGCATTGTAATTACTGCTTTCATAAAGTTTGACAATATGTTCCACTTAGATATTCTGTACATAAAGGATGAAGCTGTGTCAAAATGCACAAACTAAAAAGATTAATTAAGTGGCACACAAACTCCCAGCCAGCAACTACATGTGTGGCCCATGAGGATTGTAAAGGGGCTGAAGATACGGGTCCCAAGTTGGTTTGTCCGCAGTTTCCATGGTGGCCCCACATGTATTGTCCCATGTAGGCTGCAGGTGGGCCAAAAGTGGGTTTGAAGTAGGGCCCAGCATTGCATTTTACAAAGGACAATGTAGGGCCCATATCCGAACCCATGTGAGCCCATATTAGAATCAAAATAGACATTGAATGGGGCCCAACAGGGCAACTTATCAGAGACCCATTTAGGCTCCACTTGTTTGACCTCATAGGGACCTGACTGTGCTTTAAGTGGGACATTTGTCAAGGTTGGTCAAAAGTTTCCAATGTGGCCCTATGTGTGTTATGCTACAATGGGTAGGTTTTGGCAATGGGGAAATTATGAATAATTGCTCAGGGCAACTATTATTAAGATGAATACTTTAATGTCAAAAATAGTACATACAGGCACCATCCTGTGAATCAACAAAAGAACTGCAGACTAGTTCTGTCTCAGTTTATAATTAACTGCCTGACACGGCTAAGATAATTAAACAAAAGAAGAAATTAGTTCTATATGTTAACTGAAAAGTAAGTTACTAGATAAGGATGTGAAGTAATAAATGGTTTTCCAAAATACATGAGTTTATAAGCAAAAAGAATTGAGTCAAACACTTTAATCAATAAATTCATCAGACTACTAACACACAACTAAACTACTAATAATAAGAAGAAAAGAATAATGAATAATAAAACCTAACTACCAAAGTGAATGTAGGTGGAGCTACCAATTTTTATATTTTTAAAAAGAAACTGTTATGCTACATAACCAAACATATGCTACATAATAAACCTTTAAAACAATGTTCATACCACAGGCCAAACAGCCTGTTCGTACCTAAACAATTGAAGAAGTGAATCTTACAAACGTAGCTAAACAGTGAAATAGACTATCAAAGCAATCCTTAAAATTGTTTATTTTAACTAATCTCTTCTCAGACTAAACCTTACATGATTTATTCAGCTAGTGCTAGCATGGAGTCCTAGCCATGGGTACAGCAAGCAGTGATGCCTTGTGGGTGTGTGGGTAGTAGGGCCACAGATAGCCACAGTTAGCTTCGACGTCGGGCTGTCCTCCTGGCATGGCTAAAAGCATTCAGCTGCCATCTTCTCCCACAGAATAGTATCTTTTAGAGGCAGATTTCAGATCAGCGTCTCCTTGCTCCAGGGCTGCCAACTTTTGGAGAACTGTATGAGTGAGAATTTTTTTTTTTTTTTTTTTGGGGGGGGAGTCAACGGCTTGCTCTGTTCGAAGAACATGAGGTTTTTCAAGGGTTTAGGAAGACAATTCGGCAAGGCGCGTCACCTATGGGATTGTGTAGTATCATGCAGGGTGAAAAAGCCTGATGACAGTCTGATTAAACAAATTTAAACTAAGTGGTTGCTTAGGGTTAATAAAGCCATCCAGTGATGCTGGATGGGATAAATGCTGAAATTGAACAAAGACTACAGATGTAATCATTTATGAAAATGTAAATGTCACTCAATTTGATTTAGTTTTTCAGTATAGATTGTAAAACAAATGTCATTGTTTACACTTTTGTGTAGCAACTTTGCATGGATTGGTTCATTAAGCTCAATACTGACATGCTTCCTTTTTCTGCTTTAGTTTAGAATCATAAAACAAATGCACTATAGCAAATATATATTTTTTATATTTAAAATGTATTTAAAATATTTAAAATAAAAATAATTTCTACTTCTGGCAAATCTTTTTATGGTAAAAATAACTACGATAAGACCTAACCCATGCCAACCACCACTGATCAGATATACTGAATTTCCCCTCATGGGATAAATAAAGTATTTTTGATTTAATTGAAAATTAACTCTAACTTTTATTCTGATAATTCCACTCCCCAATGTTTCTGTGTGAGAACCTGATACTCAGAGAATTCAGCAAAAATACTTCTGAATGGTTATTGAAGAAATGACTTCAAGTTAAAAGAATAGATTTAACTTCTTACCTGGCACTCTGATATCTTCCTGAGACGCCGACTCTAAAGCCTTCCGGCTCCATCAGCTGACTGCAGCTCTCTAGCACCGCAGAGACCCCGCTCTTTGAAATCCGTGCAGCGGCAGGTCCTTCCCCTCCCTTACCGCCAGCATTTTACCATAAAAAATAAATCCAACCTATGCTGCTCTTCTGCGGCAGATCTTACGTCTCCTGACCGGTTCTCAGAAGCTCAGTTTGGCGGTGCGTTTCCCTTCTACTCCGCGGTTGCTTCTTCTCCTGTCCTCCCCTCTCTTACCGCCAGCATCTTACCATAAAAAATAATTAAAAAACCCATGCCGCTCTTCTGTCCTGTTCCACTGGGACCCGATAAAGTGTTTTGAGCTCTTTTGAGCAGCCAAAAACGGAGCATATTGCGTGGAGCTGCAACATGGTGTTTTTTAATCTGAACAAGTGCTTTCCAATCGGAAACTGTTGTTTGCTGCTGTACCTGGTTGGTGGAGACAGCAATCACCTGGTGGGTGGAGGCAGCTCTGAGGAGGTGTGGATATTCCAATATTCCGGCTTTCTACGTCAAAAGCCGGACAGATTTTGAACAGCTCAATCAGAGACTGAATGCAGGATCAATTAAAAAAATCATATCTTACTCAAAACAGAATGGATGTTTTTTTCCCAAATTTATATGCATGCATATGCACCAGAGACACACAGTAACAACCCAAATCCCAGGAAAAGTTATTTTTTTCATTATATGTCTCCTTTAAATACATTTTTAATGCTACTGTTTTTAACTCCTAGGTACCTTAGGGGAAGTACATGTAAATGCAAAGTGGACATTCAAATACCCACGCAAATACTTGATTCAGGTTTGAATAAAGTAAAGTATTTGGACACATATTTTCCAGTGGAACATTTTAAATAATGTGACTATTGCATTAAATCTTCCACAGCTTGCATTTATTTCATAGAGGTCTAAGAGAAAATTGCAGTGGCTATGGCCAAAACTAAATTGTGTTTTAAAAAAAACAGCAGAGAGGTGGTGAAACTGAAGTGTTGAAGAAAACCTGAGTTCAGTGATGACTTTCTTTCAGCATAATAAAAAATTTTGTCACTAAACTTACAGTTTACAAGCTGTGTAGGTATATTGGTGACACATATACTTATGAACTACTTGTTTTTAGTCCCAGATGCTCACAGGTCCAACTCAGAAACTAGGGTCTCAGAAAAAGGTATGCAAGCAATAACTGTAGAGACTTATAGCCTTGATTCAGGCAGGATATTCAGCATTTGAGCTTTCTGTAGCAAAAACTCAGAGCCCCAAGCGTGGAACTATGATCTAAGAAGCACCCTTAATACGCTTTGGTGAATCATGTCAGTAAAACTGCCATGTTTAGTTTAGTGTGTTCCCCCCAATATAAACACCTTTTTAATTTTACACATAACTAGCTGAAGGAGGTCTTGAAGACATCATCTGCAATCTGCATGATAACGGTTATTGACTGCACATTGATAACAACAGGAGTTAGTTTGTGATGTTTTCATAGGAAAGGATTAGCGATCTGCCAATAAAAGATAGATGCTCTATACATAATATAGACTGATTGTTGGCTTTTATTTCCTGTGCTTTAGTAAAAACAAAGTCAACCAGAAATTCGAATGATAATTTTATACTGTTTTATTGTTTCAACAGAATCAGTAGAAGGGATATATGTTTTTTTTAAAGTAAATTTAATTCTGGATATGTTTGTATTTCTTTTTGTATATTTCCCCCTCCCTGTGCTGCCACCTTACCGCTGTTGAGGGGTTTGAGTGTCCTAATGATCCTAGGAGCTATGTTGTCTGAGGCTTTATGCCCCTGGTAGGGTCACCCATGCCAAAATGGTCCTAGGTAAGGGATCAGACAAAGCGCAGCCCGAAGACCCCTATGATGAGTACTAGTATTGGAGTCAGTGTTCCCTCACCCAGACGTGGGTCACCGGGGCCCTACTCTGGAACCAGGCCTGGAGGTGGGGCACGTTGGAGAGCGCCTGGTGGCCGGGCTTAGCCCAAAGAGGCAACACAGGCCCCCCTTCCCATGAGCTCACCATCTGTGGGAGGGGCCATAGGGGTCGGGTGCAGTGCAAGATTGGCGGTGGCCGAAGGCGGGGACCTTAGCAGTCTGATCCTCGGCTGCAGAAGCTGGCTCTTGGGACGTGGAACGTCACCTCTCTGGTGGGGAAGGAGCTGGAGCTGGTGTGCGAGGTTGAGAGGTTCCGACTGGACATCGTCGGCCTTGCCTCGACGCATGGCTCTGGCTCTGGAACCCGTCTCTTCGAGAGGGATTGGACTCTCTTCCACTCTGGAGTTGCCCCCGGTGAGAGGCGCCGAGCTGGGGTGAGCATACTTGTTGCCCCCCATCTCGGCGCCTGTACGTTGGGGTTTACCCCGGTGAATGAGAGGGTAGCCTCCCTCAGCCTACGGGTGGGGGGACGGGTTCTGTATTTGTTTGTGCTTAGGCACCTAACAGTAGATCAGATTACCCACCCTTCTTAGAGTCCTTGGAGGGGGTGCTGGAGAGTGCTCCTTCTGGTGACTGCCTCATTCTGCTCGGGGACTTCAACGCTCACGTGGGCAATGACAGTGAGACCTGGAGAGGCGTGGTTGGGCGGTATGGCCCCCCCAATCTGAACCCGAACAGTGTTTTGTTGTTGGACTTCTGTGTTCATCATGGATTGTCCATAACGAACACCATGTTCAAGCATAAGGGTGTTCATGTGTGCACTTGGCACCAGGACACCCTAGGCCGCGGCTCGATGATCGACCTGGTTGTCGTTTCATCTGACCTGTTTTGGACACTCGGGTGAAGAGAGGGGCAGAGCTATACACCGACCACTATCTGGTGGTGAGTCCGCTCCGGTGGTGGGGGAGGACGCCGGACAGACCTCGCAGGCCCAAACGTGTTGTGAGGGTCTGCTGGGAATGTCTGGCGGAGTCTCCTGTCAGAAGGGGTTTTAACTATCACCTCCGGCAGAACTTCAAACACGTCCCGGGGGAGACGGGGGACATTGAGTCCGAGTGGGCCATGTTCCGTGCCTCCATTGTCGAAGCGGCTGACCGTAGTTGTGGCCGCAAGATAGTTGGTGCCTGTCGCGGTGGCAACCCTCGAACCCGCTGGTGGACACCGGCGGTGAGGGATGCTGTCAAGCTGAAGAAGGAGTCCTATTGGGCCTTCTTGGCCTGTGGGACTCCCGAAGCAGCTGGTAGTTACCGGCAGGCCAAGCGGAGTGTGGCTTGGATGGTCGCTGAGGCCCTCTTTAAAAAGGGGGACCACACAGTGTGTTCCAACTACAGAGGGATCACACTTCTGAGCCTCCCTGGTAAGGTCTATTCGGTGGTTCTGGAGAGGAGGGTCCGACGGATAGTCGAACCTCGGATTCAGGAGGAACAATGCGGTTTTCGTCCTGGCCGTGGAACATTGGACCAGCTCTACACCCTCAGCAGGGTCCTGGAGCGTGCGTGGGAGTTCGCCCAACCGGTCTACATGTGTTTTGTGGACTTGGAGAAGGCCTTCGACCGTGTCCCTCAGGGTGTCCTGTGGGGAGTACTCCGGGAGAATGGGGTACCAGTCCCTTTGATACGGGCTGTTAGGTCCATGGTGGTGAAGAGAGAGCTGAGCCGAAAGGCAAAGCTCTCGATTTACCAGTCGATCTACGTTCCTACCCTCATCTATGGTCACGAACGCTGGGTGGTGACCGAAAGAACGAGATCACGGATACAGGCGGCTGATAGGAGTTTCCTCCGTAGGGTGGCTGGGTTCTCCCTTAGAGATAGGGTGAGAAGCTCGGTCATCCGGAGGGGGCTCAGAGTAGAGCCGCTGCTCCTCCACATCGAGAGGAGCCAGTTGAGGTGGCTCGGGCATCTGGTCAGGATGCCTCCTGGACGTCTCCATGGTGAGGTGTTCTGGGCACGTCCCACTGGGAGGAGGCCCAGGGGAAGACCCAGGACTGGTTGGAGGAATTATGTCTCCCAGCTGGCCTGGGAACGCCTCAGGATTCCTCCCGAGGAGCTGGCCCAAGTGGCCGGGGAGAGGGAAGTCTGGGTCTCTTTGCTTAGGCTACTTCCTACACGCGACCCAACCCCGGATAGGTGGAAGCTGATGGATGTATGGATGTTTTCTATTTCTGTTTGCAGTAATTAAATGTAACGAGAAGCAATAATTAAGATTTAAAAAATAAGGTGTGTCCAAAAGTTTGGACACCTTCTCATTCAATGCTTTTCCTTTATTTTCAAGACTATATTGTATATTGTCAATTAAGGGCATCAAAACTATGAACCCTACAAGAGGAAGGAACAGTTAAACTGTTTCATTGTTTGTCAAGTATGCATTTTATTTATTAGTCATGTTGTATAGCTTGATGCCATATTTGTATCGCATAACAACCCTCAGAGACAGGGCTGCTGGAGGAAAAACAAAATCGGCAAACAGATCACACAAAGGGAGACAGCGGTTCTCGCCAAATAATTCTGAAATATCTCACCCCCCTTTTGATTGACTTTTACGGACTGGAAGCAAACATTTCAGCCACACTCTACGTTCACAGAAAAACATGGTTTATTTAAGTGATGGTGAACTTTATGAAAATGCTGCAATGGTAAGCCATCTTGGTTATTAATGTTTTCCCCCTGAGCTTTATATTGTTTAAAATACCTATTATGATTTGGAAAAACAGGCAGTAAAGTCTGTTTTATAGCTTTATTTCTACATTTTTCTCATTTTTAACATTGTGATGAAACTTCAGTCATATCTAAGTTCTGATCAATTTTTGTGTCCCAAGTTCCACAGCTTTTTAAAGATGTAATTATTTACTTATAAAATAAAAACAAGTAAAATCTTATCTCTGCAAATTGTTATCAGTTCTGTTAAATTTCAAAACTTAACAGAACTAACTTCATGCTTGCTCAGTATGAGGGATTGCTGAGAATTCCACGACGCAATCTTCTGTGGTTCTGTAATTTCTACACTAAACATTGTATTGTAATAACTCTTTTTGTAAAGTGCCTTGAGATGACATCTGTTGTGAAATGGCGCTATATAAATAAACTGAATTGAATTGAATTGAAAAGTGTTATCACCTCAGAAAGTTGTACACAAACATCCTTGATATGAGGAGGAACTTTTATTTGGTTGTTTTTGGCCAAAAAAACCCCAAAACATAGCAACACTGTACACAAACCTGTTATTCGCATGTGACAGTCTCAGCATTTCTCAATTTTTTATTTCCTTTTTCCTTTTGTCAAAATATCAAATTTTATATAATGGGAGACCGTGTAAGGACTTTAGAACTGGGTTTATGTGCTCTGCTTTCCTGGTGTTAGTGAGGATGTAAGCAGCAGCATTCTGGATCACCTGCAGCTGTGAAGAAACTGTTGCAGTAACCAATGCAACTAAAGATAAAATCATGGATGAGGTTTTCAAGGTCTCGCTGCAACATTAGTCCTTTAATCCTAGAAATGTTCTTCAGGTGATAGAAGGCTGACCGTGTTATTGCCTTTATGTGACCATGGAGATTCATGTCTGAGTCCATCACTACACCTAGATTTCAGGCCTGACAATTAGTTTCTAGTTTCAGTAGTATTAACTGAAATTGTGTATTGACTCTTGATTGTTTCTCTTTAATTGTTCATTTGTTTCTCATAGCAGACAAGAGATAAGGCCGCAGGAGATGCAAACAGAGGACATAACAGATTACTGTGACTGCAGGGCTGAAAATGTCACACAAAGGGAGGCAGAAATTCTCTCATAATGGCCTGGAACGCTGCAGGCAAAGCAACGGCTGCACCAGCAGCCATAGCAACCTGAAAGACAAACCCATACAAAAACAGAGAGTTGATAAAATCTCTGTTTGAATGTAAAGACTACATCATTTTGTTAAAGCTAGGTCTTCCAAGTTTGGATCTTCAAGCAGTCACAGAGACCACTGTTTTAGTCTGTAAAAGGTTTTTCAGCCATCAGATGTTAAAATTCATCTCAAACAACTGAACTGTTTTCCTGTGAGATAAGTTTACCTTCATAAATCATCCAATAACAGAACATTTAGTTATTTTAAGATAAAAGCATCAACTTCCTGCTACCCCCCCCCCCCAACACACACACACACAATTATGCTTGGGGTGTTGTAAGACTAGTTTCAGTGTTCAAAGACATTTTGTTTCAATTACGTTTTTCCTTCTATAATGCATTTTCCACTGACAACTAAGAACATCTTGTATAACAGTACCACCTTGTGTTCCATAAGCAAATTACAAAAACTTTTCTTCTATAACAGAAAGCACTGACTTTGTACAGACACTTGGGGGCTTACTGCTAAGTTTATTGATTTTTTTCCACAGTGTAAAATTCACAACTTGGGGCAATTGTGGCTCGGAGGGTAGTTGGCTTGTAATAGTAAGGTTGTAGGTTTGATTCCAGGTACTGTCTGCCACATTTCAATGTTCTCCTGGGCAAGGGACTAAAAGGGAAGGACCCTTTTAGGCAACCTACCTTATTTTTGACATTCATTATGTTCATTTACTCACCTAGACAAGTCTGGAGCTACTTGGAATCCTTCAGGAGAAGTTTATATCCATTCACGATAATGGGAGTTAATAGGGTAACCAAAGTGCCGCCAGTGTTTTCTTCTGAATGTCTAGTGCTATTCCCCTGTGAGTGTGGAGCATCTCGGATGTGCTTTGTTGTTGTTTCGGTGGGTATTTTAAAAGCTTTTGTCCAAATACACTAACACGCAATTTCAATGAGGTCACTGCGGTGCTCCATCCCAGTGGTAGTCTGAGCAGGGCTTTCACACTGTGCTTGACAATGGTTGGTTAGAAAAAACTTGCTACTTCAAACATCAACATTGTTAGCGTGTTTCCAAATTACACAAACAAAAATGAGCAAGTGGACTGCATTAACTTTTCAGATGCTCCCTTTCCCCTACCTACGCAGACTACAGCTTTAATGGCGGACGGCTGCAACGTCATTAATATTGGCAGTTAGCGTAAGATGGAATCGGTTTGTTTAAAAACCCTGGATGACAACAACACAGTACCTCCAAAATGCTCCAAACTCACAGGGAAATATTGCTAGCGATTAATAACAATAAGGTCCAGTTTAAAAAAAAAAAGTGTACTTTTTCTTTAATTCCAAGTTGCCTGTCGTGAAAAAGCGGCATAGAAATACAGGTTATTTACCATATATGCACAGAACACATAATTTAACCAACGATTATAACGTCTTGGCATGCAATTTTTTCTGTAAGCTTAAAGCCAGAAAAATGCATATAAATTGATTTATTGTATTACATTGTTTATATATAGAGAGCCAATTGTTTTTCTATTTGATCGTTTTCAGTTTGAGTTCTGTTTAACCTTAAATGTTTTTATAACAGAAAGATGAAATCTTGCTCGGTCACTTTACTGCCCACATAACTCCCCTCAACCTTCCACCGCTTCTATCTTGTTTTTCTTTAAGAGACAAACAAACTGAACTGTCACGCTATTATTTCTTACCAACAGATGACACTGATTAAAACTGACCCTTTAAATAAGTTAAAACAAGTACAAAAATTTTTGTATTTTTGTGTATTTAATTACATAATTCTTTTATCTGCTTAAATCAAATCTTATAATTAGTAAGTACTTGAGTAGTATTTATTATATATATTGATATATATATATATATTGATATAAATATTTATATATATATATATTCATATATATAAATTAATTGCTGTTGCAATGATAAGCTACTGACTAAACAGAGTTTGAAAACATACATTTGCATCAATCATACTGTTCATACACTGTCAAGTGTAAACAGTAACTAACATGAACAAACCACCATTAAAAAGTAAACATGTTTTTTTTTTTACTATATTAAGTTACTTGGTGAAACAATTAGGTCAGCTAAGACTTTGATAAATGGAGTGGATGATGTTATAAACTATTAGGATTGCAATTAGTATTGGGATATAGAAAGGAGGCAAGCATATTCTGACATTCAAAGGCGAAAATTGACATTACTTTTTAAAATCACAATCTCAGTATATCTAAAATGAAGCTAAAAGATAGACATTTAAACATGATTACACTAAAGATGATCACCTTTACCCAAATTTAAATCATTTTGGAGCAGCAGCTATGAAACTTCAGTAGTTTTTTATTGCCTAGCAGGCTGGTTGCTGACAACACCGCCGGTTTTCTTGCGATGCTTCAGCTCCTGATGCAACTGGTACCAGGAGCACCACACACACACACAGGAAGTGGTGATGTCATTACAGAGAGTACCCTGCGGGAAAACAGATAAAATATGGTGTTTCACTTCACTCATCCTATTACAAAACATGAGACAAGTGTTCTTCCGCTGTTGGTCAAAGAGCAAAACAAGCATCATGTGCTCATGTTTTACCTTAATGTTGTATTTTTGCCGAATGCCGACTCTCAGGGCTAAGACTGCGGGGGGCACACAGAGAGGTATCCCAATACCAGACACTGTAGTAGCGCAGATATCACACAGTGGAAGATAGCGGCCCTGGCCAAAATCTTCTGACACGGTGCAGGCAACACAGGGACAACACCAGAAAAGATAGCAGCCTGAAAAAAAGTAAAAGGTTGTAGATGTATTATTCAGCAGCTTTATTATGTGAAACAATGGTGTGAATAGAGTAATGAAAAGATAAATGTTTTTTAAAGAATAAAATTGTTTATATTTACAAGATTTCATGTCATCACAGCAGCCGAAGATGCCTGAGTGCCAATCTGCTTCTGAAGCCATCTTTCACTAAAGTTTGACTAAAGAAAGCAGAAAAATTAAAGTCACCAGATGTAAAAAAAAATGAATGCAGTACATGTTTATTATAAAATATGCAGCAATGCTGATATACTTTTCCTGAGTCTTTTGTCAGCGGTTTTGGCAGATGGTGAAGTTTACAAACTACACTGCATTAAAGGCAGAATGAAGGTCAAAGTGTCCACTTTATCATGTAAAACAAACTTTCAGTTTGCTGAAAATATGTGCAGAGAAAGTCAATGTGGATAAATGCAGAGGGAAAACTTTTTGTTTCTGATCAACATGTTAATAAAGGTTACTGAGGATTGTCAAATACTGACTAAAAAGCACAGGTGTAACCAACAATGCAGTAAGATAATATTTTTTGAAATAATGCAGGAAACTAGAATTGAGTTCAATATAATTGAATATGACTACAACACTTTGTTTTGTAAAATAGAAGGGGTATTTGCTGTTAATTTTATATTACTGAGCAAGTTGTGATTACAATATGTGACAGACTGTACATGTGTATGCGATTAGAATTCACTTCCGTTTATTTTTATAGTGCTGATTCACAGATGTCATCTCAATGCTCAAGAAAAGTCATTTGAATTTTAATCATACCTAAATTTCAATCATTTTAAATGTTTTCTAATTAAGGAATCCCAGCAGAATGCACTGAGTCAAATTCGTCAATCTTACTAAAAAACAAAAGACTAAGAAAAACATATAGAGTTTATAATGCTTGAATTTTTTGTGAGATTTGATTACATTAAATGAATCTAAATAAAGGAAGGAACATCAAAGTAGAGCAAAAATAGGGTTTTGCTGAGTTTTTTCCATTGGTTGAGCTAATTTCTTTAAAATTTGAGAACTCTAAGTTAAGCAAAGCATCACTTCTGTAGAACAAGAACAAGAAAAGATTTGATTAGATTAGAATGAAAAACTGTTATGCTTTAAGATGTTCCATCTACACTACAAGTTCTTTTTTTTATATTTTATATTTTGTGGATCAGATTTCTTTAATAAATTTGACTTTTAATGCTGATGCAAAGAAATGTACGACAGAGTATTAGGGCCATAGTAAACAAAACAGAAATATTTTGGAGTAAATTTCCATCGAAAAAACTCAGAAATTCAGAGATTAAAGTTATATATTTAAATTCTATGATGCCAAAAAGTAGCAAAATTATGAGTAAAAACTCAGAATTTCTAAGATTAATTGCACATATTTTCCAGAATAAAAACATGGACATTTTTTGTTACAACATTCGTATAATTACAGTTTAAAAGACAGAAATTTTTAGACTAATTTCAGATATTTTCTAGGAAAAACAACTGTATAATTATCTGATGAAGAATTTTTTTTTTTTAATTCTCTGACTTTACAATGTCAGAAACGTCTTAGTTTAGATATAGAAAATGTGTGCCTTTAATCGTAGAAATTTAATTGTTTTTTTCTCACAAATTTTCTTCTTTTCTACATCAGAGAATTATTCTTTGTCCAAGAAAATATTAGAAATTGATCTTAAAATTTATGTCTTTTAACTTGTAATCTTATGATTTTTGCGACAGAGAATTTCAGAGAGACGGTGAGTTTTTTATGTGGAAAATATGTGACTTTAAACTCTTAATTTCTGAGTTTTTCGGGTGGAAATTTACTCCAAAATATTTTTGTTTTGTTGACAATGGCCTTAATACTTTATTGTAGAAATCATTTTCGTGTTTTAAAATCTTACAAACATTTGATTTTGGCAATTTTTGATTTCCTTTTTTTAAGGAAAAAAGCATCAAACATTCACAAAGAAACATAAGCTTACCTGATTAATCTTGAAGCCCTGCTGTCACCTTGAAGAGTGCTGAAAGAATTTGATTGTGTGGTGTGTCAGGTGTTATTCAGCACTTTGGAGGGAAGAAAACTCCCCACAATTCTGCAGGACAAAAAGATCTAGCATATAGTGGGATGTAAGTTACAGTGTTAGGAGCACTTCTATTTATTCATATTTCTGCAGGTGTGGTTGACCTGTCAGCAGGTTACCGGGTTCCAGGGAATGTTGGCCCTTACAGAGACACTGACACCCATCATATCCTAATCAGAAACAGCAACTTCTCGGCACTTTTAACATGGAAATAAAAGCAAAACCACAAGAACAATAAGATCAAGATTAATACCTGTCTGGAACTGCTACTTGTGTTTTGACTATCTGATCCAAGTGAAACCTGAACAAAAATAACCAGTAAAGGCTGAATATGGAAAATTTTCATAAAACGCTACATAAAAACCCCAGAAAGAAACACCCACAGGATTTTTAGAAGGATGCTGATTGAAAGTACAAAATTTCCTTAAAAAAAGTATTCTTGAATTAAAATATAATAAAATACACATTTAAAACGGGCACAACATTGAGGTTATGTTTACATCTACCAGCCAGTGGTGGTAGCGGGTTGACAGATACGTCTTTATGATCCAGCTATACAGCGGCACAGCTCTGCTACCACTAGGAAGAATGGTGGAGTCAGCAAGTCAAAGAGCAGCTTCAGAGCCCCGCAGATATCGTTATATGTCTTAGGAGAGGAGCAACCGCAGAGGAACAGAAACTAGAGTCGTTTCAGGTGAAGCCTACACTAGATGGACCCAAATAAAACATTTCCATGGCATCAAACACACAAACAGCGATTTTCCTCCTGGATTGGAAGGTAACTCAATTAATAACTTTGCTAATGTTTGCTGTCAGTTAAACTAATCTAAAATACATTCCTCACTGGTCACATTTCAGGTTGTTCACAGGGGGGTATTGACATCGAACCAGGCAACCCAAGAGGTGCAATGTTTTTAATTGTTCTAACTACAACCTAGATAAAGTAGATGTCAGTATCATGCTCATGTTCCATATCAAACCTATTTTAGAGGAGTTTAACTGACAGCTAACATTAGCAAACTTCAGAAGGAAAGTCACCATTTCCGCTTGTGTTTGATGCCGTGGAAATGTTTTAAGTGGGTCCATCTAGTGTAGGCTTCTCCTAAAACTACTCTAGTTTCTGTTCTTCCGCGGTCACTCCTCTCCTGAGACGGATAATATCTCCGGGTTTCTGAAGCAGCTGCTTGACTTGCTGTCTCCACCATTCTTCCCAGTCCAAGCTGAGCAGTGTCAACCATATGGTGGGATCATAGAGACCGTATCTGTCAACCTGCACCCCGTGGCAGCTATTGTCTGCTATATGTAAACATGTGGCAGTAAAAACTAAATAGTAAAAAATTGTTATAATATGTCTCCTTTAAGGAACTGTACTTTCATTCTGAACCCTCTAAAAGCTCTGTGAATGTAATCATTCTTTTTATGTCATATTTCCATATTCAACCTTTAGCATACACACACAGGGTGGGAAGAAATGGGTAATTTACCATGTTTGCAGGGTGTTCTACTTTGTTCAGCCCTGATGACAGTCTCTTGATTACTGACAGGCCTTGGCCTGGCATTTGCCTCCACGCAGCAGCAGTCACAAGATATATCTATAGAACATGTAATTTAATCAATGATTAGAATTTTCAATCATTAAATTTTCACTTAAAAAATTTAGCAGCCATATGTTGTATTAAATAATTAAAATGCGTTGAAGTACATATTAAATGTTATGTTTTGAATGTTGAAAGAAGTATGAATGTATGCATTTTTGCTTTGATACACACAGATGCAGTGCCAACATTTTTCAATGTAGTCATTTTCAGTTTTCGTTCTTTTTAAACATCAAATGTTTTTATAACAGAGATTAAATGTCACTCAGTAGTACTACTGCCAACATTTTTCAATGTAATCATTTTCAGTTTGAGTTATTTTTAACATCAAAGGCTTTTTTATAACAGAGTTGAGATGTCACTCAGTAGCATTACTGCCAACATAATTCGCCTCGACCCTTTTTTCTTGTTTATCTGAAAAGCACAAACAAAATCACAGTATAAAATAGGGAAGGTTCTTTTGAACTCTCTTGCTAGATTTATCAAGCATAAAAATATAAAGATAATCAGGAACTGCTTTAGTTATTTTTTTTTCAGAAACAAGAATGATCTGCGCTCTGTTCCTAATGATTTTTTTTTTCAATTTTTAACAAGAAAAATCAGAGAAAACTATCACATAATTGTCTTTGGAACAATTCCTAAATATATATTTTTCCTAGCTGTACATAGAGTCTAGTTAAAATATTTTATTTACCAGGTATGAGATTGAGTTTAACCTCTGCTAATTTCATTTTCAGATCATGGAATCAGACATTTATTAGTGTAACTTTTTGAAAGAAAAACTTCTAGTTTTCCAGCAGAGTAGTTTTTATTTTTACATGGGTAATATAATTTTGAAGTACTGCTGCTCTAGTGGTACTTAAGAAAAAAATTAGAATATTCTCCCAACCTCTTATGTTTTTCCTAAATGAAGAACAAAAATATTCTAACAAAAATTGCTCCATACTTATAGGTTATGTTAAGTGATACTTTCTTTATGCACAACTCCATTCCTCTAATGCAAATTTGTATCTGAAAATTGACCTGACAATTGCCTCCACCCAGCAGTAACAGTTGCAATTCGCACTATAACCTTGAAGTAAAAAATGAAGAAGTCATAACATGTTTTTTCATATAGTAAAATAAAGTGAAGTATAAATGAAAATTTAAGTTTCGAATTTTGTGAAGCATCTATTTATGCATTTTTGCTTTGCTACACACTGATAGTGGCTGTGTTATTTCTACATGCAGTGCCAACTTTTTCCCTGTGTAATCATTTTCAGTTTGAGTTCTGTTTAAACTCAAATATTTTTACAACAGAGAGATTACATTTTATTCACTGCCAGCAAAATTCCCTTTTACAATTAGGTTTAAATCCTCTCATGCAGTTTTCTATTTGGTGAACCTGATGAGGCATTTAGAGAGGTTAAGTGAATATAGAGTAAACATTACTTGTTGTCTTAAGATATACTTAATACTTTTATGACATATATACAGTAACTAATGAATGTATTAGTTTTATGAGGTTTATGTTTCAAATAATTATTTAGATTTTGGAAATACATATTGGTTCCTTGGTGAATCTGTGATATTTTTAATGGTTTTCAGATTTTTGTATTTTTTTTAAATTGTATTCTTTTACATACCAAAAAAAAAGATTTTACTGTGTCTGGTTGTATTATTCTTTGTGCAACTTAAACCTATTTTTATAATTAAACAGTTAGTACTTGAATAGCCTTTGCACCCAATACTTTTTCAATCTTACTTGAGCATACTTTGTGGCATCTGCTGTTTGTTTTTTACTACGTTTTAATCTACTTAAGAAAACATTCAGTGAAAGCTATGCTACTTTTATGGAGCTACCGTTGTTTGCGTTCCAAATATTTTTTGATAGTCTACTTTTTATGCTCACAACTGTGTGCAAATAAGTCTTTATAAGTAATATTTCATTTTCAAATATGAGCTTCGCTTTGGTTTGAGCTATTCAAATTACTGTACTTAATCAGTTTATTCTTTCATGTCTATGAATAATATTGTATCTCGTTGAACTACCACAGCAGAACATGATTCTTTTCTGACCTGAAAATTAAACAGCATGTAGCCTTGAAGCTGTTGACATGACTGAGGCAGGAGGGCACTGAGGATGTTATAAACTCTAAGTTGTGGTATGGCTCCGAGAGACAGTGTAGAGGCAGAGAGGAGATAATACATGTCTTTGCGGGGCACTGTCTTGTGCCATTAGCAGGAGGAGAGTTCCTAGAAGAAGAAATCCAGGGGTTGGACCAAAACCTTTGAGCCAACAACAAGGCTGCAAAGTTTAAACCAACAGCATCACCTCCAACAGTTTAGCCAATCAGATAGTTGCATATTTCCATTCATAACACTGTTTACTGCCATGTCAGGTACACTTTTTATAGAAGTTACAGACTGAGGAGTTAAGTCTGTACTGAATCAATTTCTCAGTGTGTTGGCGCTTATTTAAAGGAAACTTTGTTAAGCTTTACCAATCTCCTTCTGACCTCTATTCTAGAAAAAACAAAGCAATTTGCTTTAACAATGTCTAAATTGTGGTGATTGTTGTCAAAGTTAAGAGCCCTGGAATAAATTATGCCAAAATGAATATTAAAAAAATGGAGTGGAAAAGGCATTAAAGCCTGAATGGTGGAATATTATTAGGATTTAATTTATCTATGTATTTACATTAATTTGTAGTAACTGCAGAAATTCACTGTAAAATCAAGGAGACTGTTAAGATCCATAGTGTTGAAAATAGAGTTTGAGAAGCATACTGTTAAGGGTAATGTAATAATAAAAGGACAGATTGCCTTATTGATCACTAATAAAAACAGCTAAGTATCTTCGTGGGAATCTTCCTGATAGTGTACATCCAAACGCTGTAGGATGAAGGGTGTGTGTGTGCCTATGTGTTTGCGTGTGAGTGCTTCTGTCTAGAATTCAGACTGAGGACCAATTTTTAGCATTTCGGTAGCTGTCATGGTTTGTCAGTCTGTTTGTCAGTCTGTAAACCATAAGTCCCAAGCAGTAATGTGGAGCAATGGGATACTGTATTAGTATTTCATAACGTGAGATAATGCTGTAAAACTCATACAGAACTTCTGGTAGCCGTCCCGGTAGAGAAAGTTGTATAGTACGGTTTTCAGCCGTGGGGTGCTCCCAGGCAGTGACAGCTCTGAAAATTAACATAATAAATGCTGGTGTGCTGCCAAAACCTTTGAGACATAAAAGTTGTGGGGTCTTTAAATCATGCCTGGTTCTATGGCATTGAAATGCACTTTTACATCTGAGATGTTCTCAGTAGATGATATCTGAAAGCAATTTGATCAGGCTGGAAGAATATAGAAACATGACAATGTGTTAGCCTTAGTTTGTTTAGATTCTGAGTTTGAGACCGTAAAACAACGGTTGAATCAGTGCCAGAATCACAGATTACTGAGAACCTACTGTTTGGGTAGTGTTGAATTAAATAATTATCATAAGTAATTCAATGCATGTTCAAGCAGAGACAAAATGGAGCCAATTTCCAGTTTAACATTTATTTTTAATAGATTAACAAATTGCAGTTTTACAGAGGAATTTGCCCCCGTCGTTCCCCTGTGGTCCAGATTTAAAGAAATCTGAACAATTAATTGATCTTCATTTCACAGCTTTATAGAAAACCGGGCCTCTAGGCGTTTCTAATCTCTCCAATCAGAACATTTTCATACAGTGTCTTAGCCCTTATGGGCTGTCAGAAAATTATACAGTCATATGGGTGAGACGTCTTTTCTTAAAAGCTCCTTCTGAGTTTTATGGTTTTATGGCAACACACTAAATCTACAGACATCCTGTTTTTTACAGCTTGCAATAAAACTCACCCCAGAGTTTTATGACTTAAAAGCTTACCTCCATAAACAATAGTGACAGACATATATTTTACAACCATGCAAACTATATAAACAGACTTTTACCTTCTGAATAATAAAAGTTTAAACCCTATGCAGAATTACACCACAGTAGCAAATTTGTCAGTTACAGGGAGACATCTGTAAGGAGGTAAGAGTACTTTTCATCCAGTGACCCTATGGTTCCTGACCCTAACTGACAAAAGACTCAACCAGCATTTTCTGCTGAAACTTCTTAGTCTCAGCTCAGTGGAAAACAAGGAAATATACAAGAAGGATAACTCTGATCTGAGTAGTGAAAAATGGTTTGATGGTTTAGAGATTGTTCAGAAAAAAACTTAAGACAGTCCCCACATGGAAAGAATCTATATGAGGATATATGCGCATATATAAAACCTATATGCAGTTTATATGCACATATATGCTGCCTACAGCAAGAGCATCTCTGAACCCACAACATGTTGAACTTTAAGGGAGAGGAGCTACAGCGGCAGAAGACCACACCAGGTGCCACTCCTGTTAGCTAAGTTCAGGAAACTGAGGCTACAATTTGCACAGGCTCACCATAATTGGACAATAGAAGATTCGAAAAATGTTGCCCGGTCTAATGAGTCTCGATTTCTGCGGCAACATTTGGCTGGTAGGGTCAGAATCTGGTATCGACAACATGAAAATAGGGATCCATCCTTCCTTATATCAATGGTTCAGGCTGCTGCTGGTGATGTAACGGTGTGGGGGACATTTTCTTGGCACACTTTGGGCCCCTTAGAACCAACTGATCATTTATGCAACACTACAGCTTACCTGAGTACAGTTTCTGACCATGTCCATCTGCTTATGAACACAGTGTACCCATTTTCTGATGGCTATTTCCAGCAGCATAATGCACCATGTCATAAAGCTTGAATCATCTCAGACTGGTTTCTTGAACATGACAATGAGTGCACTGTACTCAAATGGCCTCCACAGTCACCAGATCTCAATCCAATTGCACCTTTGGAATGGGGTGGAACGGGAGATTCGCATGATGGATGTGCAGCAGACTGCAGCAACTGCGTGATGCTTTCATGTCAATATGGACCAGAATCTCTGAGGAATGTTTCCAGTACCTTGTTGAATCTATGCCACCAAGGATTAGGGTAGTTCTGACGATAAAGGGGGTCCAACCCGGTAGTATCAATATGTACCTAAGAAAACGACCAATTTTAGGTATGCTACATATCTTGAAAACCTATATGTTTATTATATCAATTATTTGCATGTGGGTTTACTCAATGATTACTGGTAAATAACACTGTGATTTCTTTATTATCTTGATTATAAGTTTTCCTTTTTTTAACAATCAATAGTGAGGGCATTGGAAGAAATCAATGGATCTGCCTTTTACAGTAGGGTTAATAATGGATTGGTTTATGAAAGAAGGTTTGACTTTGTAGGACTGTAGGGGTTGGTATCCCTCTGGTGAATGAACATGGGTAAAAGAAACTAGTATGACACTAGCTAAGAGAATATACCTCACCATTGGACAAGGAAAGTCTCATTATACATTGAAAGACCCATAGACAGAGAACATTATATATTTTTAGGAAATGCTTTTAACTCAATAATATAATGCTTCCACAATAAATGCTTCCTTTTTTTCATTTATTTATTTATTTGATCGGGACAACACACATTAATGAACAATCATATACAAGTTGTACACAAATTGTAAATGTGCCAGATTATAGCAAACTGCTAATTTACATCTGTAGTCCCGAGGCAGGTCACACAAGTAAAACAATGTAAGAAAAAAACCTACATACAAAACACAATATAAAAACCTTACAAATTACATTTTAGTTCAAATGAGTGCATGACTGATTTACTTTGAAGTGATAATTAAGTTGTTTCTTAAAAGAGCTGTAAATCGAGCATTCTCTTATATCTGTAGGAAGGCTTTTCCAAGACTGGCCTCCTATGACGGTGTCGTGATTTCATATTTTTTAGGGCTACTTTATATAACAGTCTCGTATTGAATATGTTTATATAATCTTTAGTTAGTATTCAGAAAGTAAAAGTCTGTTTTTATTAGCTTGCATGATAGTAAAGAAATGTTTGTCAAGTATGGTTTATGGGGGAAAGCTTTTAAGTCGTAAAACTCTAGGCTAAAGTTTATTGCACGTTGTAAAAGTGGGATGCGGAGATAAGAAACAGAGTAGAGAGTAGACAGTCATAAACAGACCGGACGTTTACAGCGATAACTCAGGAAACCTTGAGAATAAACGTTTGGTGTAATAAAATCTAGGGGGAGGAGAATAGACATGTGACTACGTTTTTTGTTCTTCTTTAATAAAAATGGTACACCCCTGTATACGACAGTTCAGTTCAGTTCAACTCAGTTCTGACTGTTCTCCATCTGCAGATGTGTATGAGTGTGAAACAGAAATTCTGTGTCTGTGCATTATTTCACTCTCTGTCTCTCAGCTCTGATTTTATTTTGGAAAACTTCCCGCCGGGGTAAATGTTGGCGCCCCTACACTCTCCGGAAGCGAGTGCCGGTCGCATGGGAACTAGGAGCCAACAACGGACAGCACAGTTTGTCCAGATGTTGTGTTTTCTGTATGGGATCTCTCTGGAGGAGGCTCTGGTGCGGAGACCCCTTATTGCTTTAGGTTTCATGTAGTTAAATGGGGGGGCGGGGCAAGACCATGAAGTGCTTTGTGAACAAGGCAACAGTTTTTAAAATTTATGAAATTTTGAAAATGTAGTATTTTATATTTTTACAGGATATTGCAGTGATGATATGACCAAGGCTTCATGTATACTTGCTGATGGCTGTTCAGTGCAAACTGATCCTTGTTGGATTCTCTTTTCATCACATTCTTCAGTGTGTCGCTAGACAGTCTTATTCACACAGGATGGGTTGTTGCCGGGAAATAAAAGGCATCAGACTGTTTGGGCATTGATACCTGGAGAACTGGGGTATTCCTGCTAAACCAGCATGGTAAGTGGCACGTGAAGTTACATGTACATGCATGAAAATTGGTGCCAATAGGCTTTACCTGGCTTATTTGGTGCCAACAGTGCAAGTATTTTTTTTAGCTGCATCAACATCAGGAAAATAATTGAGAGAAAACAAAAAAGAAGCTAAGCAAAGAATACCAGATTGGAAATAAATGTTGGGGACTGTTAAACATAAAGATTTAAAAGAGAAACAGGGCTGTCAAAATACCACGTTGACTCCAGCATGCATGGAATACCGCCCTGTTTATGGTATGATTCTATATCTTCATCTTCATGTTACCATCTCTTGATATTGCCATATCCACCTCAATGGCTTTCCCTTGCTCTTTATCAACCACCAAAATTTCCAGTGGGTTTGCCATTACCATCCCGTCTATCTCTATCCGGAAGATCAGATCCCATAGAATATTTTCTCGGTCATTCTCCACCACCTTTGGAGGTCTTTCCCACTATGACCTTAAAGGTTTCCAGCCCATAGTCAGCACAGATGTTTCTGTACACTATGCCAGCATGTTGACGACATATGACGACAATTAAGCACATAGCAGCTGGGTGTAAAATGCTGGCAGGGAAAGCAAACATGAAATGTCATAACTAAGTGGCTGGCATAGTATACAGAAACATGAGCGGGGTATGGACTGGAAACCCAAAGGTCAAAGTGGGAAAAACCTCCAAAGGTGGTGGAGATCGAGCAAAGATCCTGTGGGACTTCTGGATCCAGACAGACAATATGGTAATGGAAAACCAACCGGACATTGTTGTGGTTGATAAAGAGCAGAGGAAAGCTGTTTTGGTGGATGTGGCAATGCCAAGTGATTATATCATCAAGAAGAAGGAACATGAGAAACGTCAGAAATACCAAGAACTCAAAGAGAAGCTAGAGAAGAGGCTTGGAAGGTGAAAGTGACAGTAGTACCCTGCTAAAGCAGATCCCTGGAAGAACAGAAATGCACAGTACTTGGAACAGCAAAGATACTCAGGAGGACCCTCAAGCTCCCAGGCCTCTGGTAGAGGACCTGAGCTTGGAATGGGGAAAAAAAAATGCATTTGGTGGTGAGGGGAATTTTATATATATATGTAGGCGTGCTACGATGCGCTACAATGCGTTCCTTCGCCACACTGGGTGTACGCGGTGTTGCAGCTAAACTAGACAAGCTAGACAACTTATCAAAGCTTAAGTGTAGTTTTACAGATGAACAGAGCTGGCATAGTTAGCATATGTGTTTCTGTGTGTGACAAAAGGGGCAAAGGTTCCATAGGTCTACATAGACACAAAAACTATTATAATGGTGTGCAAAGTGAGAGTTCATCCATGAATTGTTTGAGGAGAATGAGGATGAAAAACTAAAAACCAGAGTATACATTTTTATTGTCATTTTGGGAATGCTACATTTTACTTTTATTACCATAAAAATATTTCTCAGATGTTTAACTTTTGTCGAGTATGACTAAAAAATAAACTATTATTGTTACTGGTACATTTTTTAATACCGAAGAGCAATTTTAATATTATTAATTATTATAATGAGATTTTAAAGTCACTTTTGTACAGGTTGAAAAACCTGTTTGAAGTTTGTTGTTTAACTGTTAATTCTAAAAAGTCTTGATCCAGTCCTGAAAGTGTTTTTGGGCTGGGCCAATTGTCCTATTTGTGGATATTAAAATATAGTCACCATAATATAAAGGGATTATTAGTCTACGTCACTCCCTGCTCTACTGTGCATGTCGTCAGAAGAAACAGACGCGATCATGTTTTCTTGTGTTGCTGGTTGCATAAATCACTTAATAAATTAAACTGTAAGCTTCACCTACGGAAAATGTTAACCAGTTGGTTTGCCTTATTAACTAACAGATGAATAGGTTGAAAGGGCCACATGTAAATATGATAGGGGAGTTAAAAACAAAAGTTCCACGCATCTCTCCTGTCTTTCCTTGAAAAATAAAACTGCAATGGCATTATTTTTTGCAACAAAGAAGTTTATTTTTTTCAGTCACATTTAGGAATTTTGATCAATTACAATTCATTTACAGCTATCCTGTAATTAATTAAAGCCTAAAAAGCATCCATGTACATACAGTAACTAAAGTGACCAAGGCATTGTTAATGCAAAACAGTAAACGTTTTTTTAGCCCTTCATCTTCATATTAAATTAATTACTAAAACAATTAAGTCTGCTAACGCTTTAATACAGGGAGATGGGTAATATCAAATAGTAAACTGTCAGGATTACAATTATTATAGGGTTATAGAAAGGAGCCAAGGAAATTCTTATGAATTTATTTAAATAATGTGCTTATTAAAGCTGCAATGAAACAAAGCTAATTCTGATCAGATGGACATTTAGGAGTTTACACCAAAGATCATCACTTTCACCCAAATCAGTGTGCTTTTAAATTATTTTGGAGCAGCAGCTGTGAAACCTCGAGAGTTTTTCAGTTTTTAGAAGGCTGCATGTTGACAACTGCAGGGGTGTCCTTGCGATACTTCAGCTCTCGATGCATCTGGCACCAGGCACACCAAACACAGATGCAGGATGTGGCTATGTCCTTACAGAGAGAACCCTGTGAAGAAAATATCAAATTTGTTGTTCCACTTATTGTTTTATAAGTATGAAGTGAATCTTCTTCAACTGTTGGTCAAAGAGCAACACAAGCATCTCATGTGTTCATATTTTACCTTAATGTTGTATTTGTGCCGAATACCAACTCTGAGAGATAAGCCTGCAGGGGGTACAAAGAGAGGTATACCAATAGCGGACATCACAGCAGGGCTGCAAATGTCACACAGTGGAAGACAGCGGTTCTGTCCAAAACGTCCTGACACAGTGCAGGCAAGACAGGGGCAGCACCAGAAACCATAGCAGCCTGAAAAAAAAAAGTCATAGATACACATTCTTAACCAATTTCATTTGCTAAAATAATAGCAAAAATAGAGAAGTAAATGAAAAATCTTTTTTTAGAACAAAAATTGATATTTACAAGATTTCATGTCATCGCAGCAGCTGAGGAGACCTGAGTTCCAATCGGTTTCCACAGCCATCTTTCACTAAACTTTAACAAAAAAAAAAGAGAAAGAAACAAAAGAACGTCTAGAAAATGTGAATGCAGCACATATTCAGAATAAACTGTGGAACATTACAGTAGTTGCTCAATAGTCCTTTTAGTCCTAAAGACTAGGGATAACGTCAAGGGATTTATGGGTCTCAGTCCTTGTATTTTCAAATGATCTGTTTCTAAATAACTACGTTCAAAAACCCATACCCTTGTTGGTGTACCATCTGTGATCTTATTTTCCCCACACTCACAGCAACAACTTGCCTACTCTTTAGCTTTTAAAAATCACAGACTCCACGGCAAAACAAGCATGGAGAAGAAAAAAAATTACCCTTAACATATAGACTAAGAAATCTAGCGGGCTTCGGAGGATCATCATTTCTTGTTACGTCTTTGAAATATGTTTGACTCTCTTGAACGGGCCTTTCTTTCATATTTGAAATTAGATTTTATTATTCTATGAATGCCTTCAAGTCGGATAAATATAACTCAAAATAATGTTTTAATTATGAAGTATCTTTAGATGCAGTTGTTCTCATCAGTAGACATCATACTGCTTAGATTAAAGAAATCAATTAATGTTATAATTTCAGCACGTCCTGCTACAATGAAATGTTTTTATTAATGTCTCACAATGTCTCCCACGTGAACTGGCTCTGAATAGGTAATTAATTTATGCAGGTTCCGGGGTAGCACTCAAACAGGTTTGGTGGAAAAACTTCCTTTACAATCAACTATTTGGGACAGGCCTTTTTAAATGAGTCTTTCCATTTTTCCCAGAGAATACATGAGTCATGTGTATATATAGTAATCAGCCACACCCTATTGGATCAGCTTTGACTGGTTCATTACTCAGCTCTGGGAGAACAAAACACATCATACAGTTATGGTAAGATAACTAACACTTTGTTCTATGCATCAGAGGATAAACACAAGACAAATTACAGAACAACATGGATATGTCAGCAGGTAAACAAGATCTGTCATGAGGCAACAAAGGATGTCTCATATGAGATAATTAGCTTCTTGAGGTACATGTATCAAAACTAGAACAGCAATATTTTATCTAGGCACTGAGTAACAGAATCAAACTTATAAATACATAAGCATTAATTCAACACAAATAAGCAATGTTCAGTTAACTAATGTTTTATCTAGGTACAGTGAGTAATAAAATAAAAAAAGCTTATAACTGCAATAATAATTCCTACATCTCCTTCTCAGTCATTCAGCATCTGGTTTGGTGTGCCGTGAAGTTCACAAAGTAGAGCACTCTAAATGTAGCTTGAAGGTCCAGGGATCCACAGAATAATATGCAGAAAAATCCTTTTCAGTTTTGAAAGAAAAAAGTATGTAGTGAAAGTAAATTTTGGAACTATTAATTAGCTTTGAAATAAAATATTAATAAAGGTTACTGGGTATTATCAAATACTCACTAAATTAAATAGATATAGCCCAAAAGGTACTCATCTTTAACTTAAGGAGTTGTTGGAGCAAACCTTAACTTTAAAGTTCTTCTGATATTTAGGTAATATGAGTAAAACATATTTTTGCAAAAGATTCTTAAAACATAAGAAATACTTGGAGCGTGCATTTACATCTAACAAGAAACAGTTGTGAAATAATGCAAGGAAATAGAATAAATATGTTTTGTTTTATGATTAAAATATTTTTGTAGATAGATTATAATAACTGGATCTTAAACACTGTAACAAAAGTAATTGGAATAAACAGGGTGTGGCTGTGTTTTTTACATGGTGGACCTTTGGGTTTGTTCTAATCTTTGTTGCCTTAATTTCTTTCAAATTTGAGAAATTTTTTAACAAAACAACATTACTGCAGAACTACTAGGAAGTAGAACAAGTTTGATATTGAATACAAACTGCAACATGCAATTATACAAATGTTGATTGTTCTTGAACAACCAAAATGAAATATTTTTTTATGCTTTTAGTAATGCTGAGCTTGAGTAAACTGGCCTATACTTACTAGTTCAGAAGTTATTATTGTGTTTTTCTGCTTCATATTTTTACAATTAAGTGTTATCATACCTCTCTCTTAATGCTGATGCTAAGAAACAATTAATTTTCTGCTGGGTTTAAAAATCTTGCAAACCCAATTTCTTTAGAAAAATTTAGTTTTCTTTTTTGTAAAAACAATATCAAATGTTTTTTCAAAAACAAATGCAATCTTACCTGTTGAATCTACCCTGCTGCCACCAAGGAGGGTGCTGAAAGAAGATTGTGTGAGGTGTGGCGTGTCAGGAGTTATCAGAACTTTAGGGAGAAAGAAAAAAAAAACCCTGCAATGTTGCTGAACCAGAATTCTTGCATAAAGTGGGGTTTGAGACAATGCTTGCCATGAGAAGCACACCCATTTGTTTATAATTCTACGGGTGTGGTTGACATGGTAGCATGTCACCAAGATCTGAAGAATCTTGTTCCTTAGACGCCAACACAAATCACATCCCTATTAGAAGCAGTGACTTTTGTGCACCTTTAACATGTTTGTTTCTGTGATAATCCTTTTTGACTCTAGATATTTATTTTCAACTGTTCTGCAATCTTTGTTTACTAAAATTGCACCTTTCACCCATTCCATGTGATTCAAAGAAAGCTTTTATATACATAAATAAAAGAATGATAAAAAAACAAAATTTCTTGTCTGATTATAAGAACTGTTAATGTGTGTGTGAAGCAGTGAATAATTGGGAATGAATATAGTCTAAAGAACTTTATTGTCCTTTGAATAAAAAAGCGCTATTTTACCTTTTGCTTAAATATTAAAAAGAGTTTAGTAGACTTTGTGTGGCTAAACAGAATCAGAAATGCAACCAAACTGGAATGTTGTATGTCAAGAATGACAGCAATAGCTTCCATTGCAAAGCACACAGGACTTTGTGTTGTTCGAGACATTTTCATGTACAGTGGGGAAAATAAATCTTTAAAAAACATCAGTTTTTGTCATGGTAAATGAATTTCTAATTAGGTTGTAGCCACAGCTACCGTGCAAAACCCTATTAATAATTAACTTAATTTTAGAACATTAATTAGGACTGAATGAGAAAATATTACCTTACTTTAGGAATTAGCAGGATTGTTTTCTTAAATACTGACAGCTTTTAGGGCTTTCTTATCTGTTCACGTTTTTCGTGGTTTTGTTAACTTTAAATATAATCTGATTAGTGGATTTATCTGTTTTGATTTCCTTACCAAGGTTGTTTTTTGATGTCAGTTTTTACCAATCATCCCCAGTGTGTGAATGTTAAGTATTAATTTCATGCGAGTAGCCTCATTAGAAGTATGAGTTCAATACTCATTTGAGTATGTCAAAGAACTTAACTTAAATATCCCCAATCACTCACTCTGTGCCTTGTCACACACACAGCTTTTGAGGGATATCATTTGCCTGAAACTGGTTCCCTTAAAGCAAAATTGTTACAATGAAGGAGTTGATGATGTTTTAGTTTTTTGGTTAGGTTGAAAGGAAACCCGTAATGTTCTGCATTTTTATCTGTGAGATTAAGAGATTATTATTTTGGCATTTCGACCGTTTGTTAAATGTATTTGTTCAGACACATTTTTACAAATGTTACTTGAATTGTTCAGACATTTATTTGCCTCTACGAAGGCTGCCCAGTTGTTGGTGCATACTTAAACATTGTCTTAGTATCACTTGTATGTACATTTATGTTTGGGCTTTTGTACTTTTCAGCCTTAAGAGGATCTTGGTCCTTCTGAAAATGAAAGGATAGGATAGGTCTTTATCGGCAGCTCAGTAAATGTCACCCTGCTACTATTCTTGTGTGTACAAGTCCTTTATACGTTTACTTCTAGTTTATGTAAAGACTGGCTCTGAGTCTATGTAAAGGAATTTTGTTGTTTGAAGCTGTCACTAAACTTTGATGATCTAGTGGTAAATCATGGTTGACCTGATGACAGATTGGCACATAGTAGGTAGTGCCGTCTCATCTGAGAAAATATGTGATGACAAAACTTGCGATAACACTTTCTACTTATTAAAGAGCCTAAACATTCTCATGATGTTTATGCTTGCTATATCTTTTTGAACAGGTGAATGTGGCACATGGATTCATCAAGAAATTATTCCCATTTTAATAGGTACTAGTACAGGGGAGGTCCACAACTCTCTCCTTGGTGTATCGCCTTGTCTTTTTTTCCATGATGTCACCCAAGAAAGGACAAAGGGGAGTGTTTGAGGTGTGACTTACAACACATTCATCGGTATGCAATGGTCTCAAATGTTATAAAGTCTTTAGAAGTTTTGCAACGTGATGTAATGTGGGCTATACCAAATTGATTTAAAGGCATTATGATTATATATATATTTTTTATCCCTGCTTTTATTCATTTTATAGAAATAAATGTGGTCATCCTAACTTTATAAAGGTTTCTTTTACACAATTTGTATACAGTCTATTTACTTTTGCCAAATAATCAACAATACTGCTCTCTGCTGCCTGTTTTGTAAATTGCAGGAGGAGATGAGAGGAGAGGGAATGGGAGTGGGAGTGGGAGTACTGGGACAGGAACAAAACTGTTACCGTCAATTCTTTAAATAAACATGACCTGAAATCTGTCTGCAAAACATTTAGAATTTTAAGAAATTAAATTGTTTGACTTTGTGAAAAATTTATCCTATTAAGACATTGGCTGTAGATAACTGCCAAACCAAATCGACTCTGAAATGAACTCCCTCCGTTTTTGCGTTCCTTGTATTCAGAAGAATCTCTTAAAAGCAGCTTTAGACTTTTCTTTAAACAAGCTTTTTGAAATAAGCAACTAGACTATAGCTAGGTGTGTGGCTGTATTTCATTCAAATTATTCACTATTGTTATATTTTGTTATTTTTTTCCTTTCTGTAAAGCACTGTAACCTCTTTTGGTGAATGGTGCTATATATATATAGTATAAAAGCGCAAGAATAAATATACTAATACTATTTCAGTCCATTGCTAAAAAACTCTAGCACCCTCCTTGGTGACAGCAGGGTAGATTCAACAGGTAAAATTATTGATTATTATGTTTTGTAGAACTTACCCAGGGAAGCTCTCTGTCTTCTATTAACTTTAGTCTTATTTGCTGATATACCTGTCTACCTCTGGTCAGTAGAACTATTATTCAAGTCCTTTTTGGATGTCGTGTTTCACTGATGTCTTTATTTATATGATGTAGTATTTGTGATTATGTGATTAATTTTTTATTTTTTTTTAACTGAAGCTTTTTGTCACATTACTCAACTGGTGTTTTACAATTGCAGCCCCTGTTGTTTATTGTATGTGCAAGCCCTGAGGAAGACCGTTCAAAACGCTTTGGCATGTACATCTAGATGAAATAAAGGACTTATTCAACACAGTGCCTAGGATCCACTCCTCGTTTTTCAGTTTATTGGATTTCCCTTTTTTTTGGATCCTGATGAGCACCTGTTTGCTACACTGATCTACCACAGAAGCACTCACCGCTTCCTCTCTTTCTTACGGAAAACATCCGTATACACCCAGTGCTCTCATAGAATGAATAACATAAAAGGCTAACTCTAGTTACAAATCAGTGGCAAGACATGAAAATATATGTTCACTAACTCCATCCATCCATCAATCTATCCATCCATCTGTTACAGCCTGAAGTGTTTTGAAAATAAGAATGTCATTGGTAGAGGCATACCTTAAAAAACTTGTAGGTGTAATTGCAGCAAAATGTGTCATTACTCATGGGGGTTGAATACAAATGCACTCCGCACTTTTCAGATCTTTATTTTTTTTATTTTTTTTTATTCATGAAACAATTTTTTCTTGTCTTCACAATCAACCAAGAAGTTGAATGGGGTATGAATACTTTTGCTTGGCACTTTACATACGTTTCCAAGTATCACATTCTAAATATGCTTTTTTTCCCTTTTTGATCAATTTAAAGAGATCAATAAACGTCACAGTTAAAAAGTTTAAAGTTTTCTAATTTTCTGAAATGCTGTCAAGACATTGCTTGATTACTTTTTACCTTTTGTGTTTTCTCAATGACCGTTTGTCTCTCTAAAATAACACTGTTGCTTCATGTTAATGAAAAAGAACGAGCAAGAGGTCTTCTCTCAGTAAGCTGTTTAGGCACAACCGTTTCCAGCAGCCTTTTCACCAGACCCAAGCGTCCTGTCCTGATCAGAGTCTTGGACAACTCTGTGACCTCCTCTGTGTATGTTCTGTAAAGGGCCCGAAGTTCGGATGTTACATTATCGTGAGGGTATCGTTCCTCTGCCTTGTTCACCCACATCTCCAGCTGTGTGATGACAGAACTAGGGTCAGAAGCTTCCTGCATAAATAGATTCAGGAGCGTCATTAGGAGGCAATGCAGGGTTGTGGTGTCAGTGCTCCCTGGTCTCTCCAACTCCATCGCCTGCTTGAAGCACTCTACAGCATTCTGCTCTTCGCCTTTTATTAGAAGGCACCGTCCTCTGAGCACGTGAAGGTCTGGTAAACTGTCTCCTGGCTTGAACTGTAAAGCATTGGACAGACTCACCAAAGCATGGTTTATTGAGCTTTCATCCACCATAAGGCTCTCTTGGAGTGCATCTACTCCCATGTAATAGTATACCTGAAGAGAAGAGCGGAAAGTTGTCATTGTGTTTCCTGCTTATATCCCAGACCCTAGCCACCATAGCTTTAGCTTTACCTGTGCCATTTCTAGATGAGTCCTCAGACATGGACGAACGGTCAGCACCTTGTCCAAATCTTTTCTAGCTTCAGCTAGTTTCTGGCGATCTGGAACTCCTCCTATTCCAAGTTTTACTTTCTCAAGTTCATTGACATATAAGATCACATTGATCTAAGAAGAGATTATAAAGTAATATTCAACAAATCAAAAAGAGGCTCTTTAGTCAGGATAAACTATCTCTTGAAAACTTCAAGAGATTAGCGACAGACTTCTCTTTAAACCCAAATTTCAGCAAAAAAAAAAGATAATTATTGTCAGAATTTAACATTCTACCCTTTTTTTCATTGGCTATAAGTGGAAGTCATTGCAAGGCTTGAAAACATCCGTCTTTGTATTATTAATCTATATCATGTGTTTCACTTTTTGAATTGAGTCACTGAATTAATTTATATTTTTACTTTCAGTGCTTGTATTATATGTTTTGTTTCTTTATCATTGAATCAAGTAAAACATATTTGTTAAAAGTGTTATTTATGCAAATAAAATTGGCTTGAATTTAATGAATTCTTCATTAGTATCCTTATTTGCTAAGTATGACTGAACTTAATATATTGCTCACACACAAACCCTTACCGCATTAGTGTAATCAGATTTTTTGCATGCAGATGCTGTCAGTAAAAAAAAAAAAAATAACTAAGGCATTTGTAGATTTAGCATCCTTCATATTTACTGACCATCCTGGAAAAAGGCAGTTGTTATTGCCAATGCAAAATCTCGCACTGAAAAAAGTATCTAGAGATTTCTTTATCTCCCTTCGATTCTCTCTGTTGTAATTTTTGACATGATAAACTTAGGTCCTCTTTGAGGCCTGTCTGTCACAGTTTTAGCTGTTATGAAGGTCCTAATTACTGCGCGGACTGCAGATGTGGAAATCCTAAGTGTAGCAAAGTACTTGTTTTCTTATAGCCATTTCAGATCAACACATGATATGAACATCACCTGTTTTTCCCCATTTAGAAGAGAATTGCTATTCTGTCTCATCATATTTTTAACCAAGAGAACCAGAAAGCCATGGATTACAAGTTAAAATATTTGGGACATTTTGATCAATTAGAAAGCTAAGTATTAATAGAAAATGCTTCTGTTAGATTAGCTAAAGGAAATTGTTAGGAGTGTTAATAACTGTTGCTCCATTTTGTTTTTTAACATAATTGTTAAAATTGGATATTTTCCCAATATTTTCAGTGTGTTTTTGTTTGACTGGAAAATGAGATTAGGATGTTTTGATAATTTTGACATGCTTACTAAGGTTGTAAATAATGTTGGAGGGTATTGTAAATATACTGAATAAAGTATACTTATTTTATTCTCTGTTATCATAATTAATAATCAGAGAAAAAATGCTCAAACCTTATCTCAGAAACTTTAAATAAAAGGTATCATGAAACACGTTGAGTTATTGCGTGTCAGATGCAGTACCTTGGCACGTGTACAGTAGGCCTGCCAGTTGAGCTCTGGATCTGGCAGGACATTTAGAGCCATGTTGCAGATCCCTGTGGCCATGTCATGTTTGCCTAGCAAAAAGATTATTTTGGCAAGAAGGTTCAGGATGAATGCGTCGTCCCTGGCCAAATCCATGGCCTAGAGATAGATAGATAGATAGATAGATAGATAGATAGATAGATAGATAGATAGATAGATAGATAGATAGATAATAGATAGATAGATAGATAGATAGATAGATAGATAGATAGATAGATAGATAGATAATAGATAGATAGATAGATAGATAGATAGATAGATAGATAGATAAATAATAGATAGATAGATAGATAGATAGATAGATAAATAATAGATAGATAGATAGATAGATAGATAGATAGATAGATAGATAGATAGATAGATAGATAGATAGATAGATAGATAGATAGATAGATAGATAGATAGATAGATAGATAATAGATAGATAGATAGATAGATAGATAGATAATAGATAGATAGATAGATAGATAGATAGATAGATAGATAGATAGATAGATAGATAGATAGATAGATAGATAGATAGATAGATAGATAGATAGATAGATAGATAGATAGATAGATAGATAGATAGATAGATAGTAGATAGATAGATGATAGATAGATAGATAGATAGATAGATAGATAGATAGATAGTAGATAGATAGATAGATAGATAGATAGATAGATAGATAGTAGATAGATAGATAGATAGATAGTAGAGATAGATAGATAGATAGATAGATAGATAGATAGATAGATAGATAGATGATAGATAGATAGATAGATAGATAAGATAGATAGATAGATAGATAGATAGATAGATAGATAGATAGATAGATAGATAGATAGATAGATAGATAGATAGATAGATAGATGATAGATAGATAGATAGATAGATAGATAGATAGATAGATAGATAGATAGATAGATAGATAGATAGATAGATAGAAGATAGATAGAGATGATAGATAGATAGATAGATAGATAGATAGATAGATAGATAGATAGATAGATAGATAGATAGATAGATAGATAGATAGATAGATAGATAGATAGATAGATAGATAGAGAGATTTTTTTTTAATTTAAGATATTTATTATTTTATGATTTATTGCAAACACCAAAACAAACAAAAACCCACAACACAAACCAAAACAACCCAAAAACAAAAAAAACAAAACACACACAAAAACAAAAAAAACAACAAAAAAAACAAAAAAAAAAAAAAAGTAATAAAGGACTGAAATGACAGCTTGTCTATTTATTTTCCACATATTTGATTGTAATTCTGTGAGTTTACTTACAGTTCCATAGCAGATCAGAGGATCAGAGGCTGAGAAGCCACAGTCATGTATTGACATGGGCACGGAGGAAAATTCGTCCTTTCTTTCCAACATGATGCCAACATAACACCAAGCTAGAGCTAACAGGAAACATCACAATAAGATTATTTCCCCATTATCAATGAAGCATGCTATTCATCTCTATCTCCTGTAAAGAAACAAACCTGGCATCATTTAGATTCCCTAGGTAAACGATACATTTAAGATGCCCAAAGTTGTCATGACTGAATCATATTAACTGGAGTTTGTTGACAGTTTTTAAATAGTATAGCTTTCACTAAAATACCAGGTCTGGCCTTTTACTCACAATAACTACCTGTGACAGGTACCCTAATCCCAGGTGGAGTTTATAGATTTAACTAAATTAACCCTTTATCCTACCTGTTAATAACGCTGAACTGTTATGACCAAAGAGTCTCATCTTATTGTCGTTTATACAAGTCAAAGCATTTCATATGAATAATCTTACTTTGCCTATTATGATACTCTAACTGGTTCATAGAATATGGGGAAAAAAAATGTATTAGACTTTGATTGTTGGCTGCCTTTAACAATGTGGTGACGCATTGTTCAAAGTCTGCTTCTGATTGGTTGATCAGGCCCTCATGATGATTCACCTCCCTACTAGCTCTGGACGCCAGTTTCAGAGAAATCTGAGTTCTGAGACTGCCACCAAATCATATATTTCCCCTCCCCCACTAAGAAAAGAGACCTTATGAAATTCTGTTGAGATAAACATTTGTTTTGCGCAAGACACTTTATATATTCATCTCATTTTTGCATGAAGTTTAAATGGCGCGGCCTGTCCTCTCACCCAATGACTGCTAGACCCTGCGAGGATAAGTGGGTATAGAAAATGATAAATGGTTTATATTTTTGTAAAGTAATATTTTTCTTTTCCTCTATACATTTGACATGATCAAAGATACATTATGGTGTCACTAGATCATTTTATTTTGTTTTGTTTTTTCTCTCTGTGTCTAATTTGGAGGGATCCTGATGGGTAAATCCTCCAATCATCCTACAACCTGGCCAGAAAAATGGACCCATAATGTAGGAACTTTCCAGTTTGACCCCTGGTGTTTTTGGTTTAGAAGTTCACTTCTCCGAGTGGCATATACATTAAACCTTTAATGAGGTTACACACTGCTATAAACATATATGTATAATTAAACAAAACCCTAGTTTTTTTATCTTATTTGCTCTTTTTTAATTTTACGTAATTAAATAGTTAGACTGAATAATGAAAAGGTATATAGTCCTTGATTTCGTGCAATTCATTTGATTGATCGAGAATACATTTTAATCCAAAAAAGAAATCAAGTTTTCAAATATTTCGGACAGGTTCATTTTAAAACAACAACTCATTTTTTTCTCAGCAAAATAAAACAGAGTATGGGTCAATCTTTCATTGAAAGTGTTGTTCTTTTGTTAGTTTATGCAATGAAATGAGAAAGATAGGAAAAAATATGATTGGGTGTTAATTTTTTATGACATAGATAATTTTCTAATCCTATTAATTTGTCAACAGAAATTATGCCATTATAAAAGTAAGTCTCCATTTGCATCAATAATTTGTGTTGTGTTGCCAATTGCAGAATGTAGCAATCTTAAATGGTGGTCAGGGGTTTTACAAAATCAGTCGAAGGGCTGTAAATGGCCCCTGGGCCGCACTTGGACATCCCTGGTCTATGTGATGAAGTTTGGTTAAAGCAACAATTTGACAAATTATTTCACAATGTAATCGCAGACTATAGACTTGAAACTTCGGTAGCTTTTGACATTTAATTAGTAGACACTTGCTTTACCTTTGTGATGTTTTGTCTCAGATTCTATCGTTTCCTTTAGGAGTTTAAGGCCCTTATTGTAGTGAAAGAGTCTTGAGTATTCATCATCTTTGGTTTTTATGATGTGGTCCAACCTTTAAAAGGAAAATAATTTCAATATTTGTACACTTTGTTGGGGGAATTATATAGAGAGAGATTTCAAGTTTTCTCCATACCTTACATAAATAGTTGCCATTTTAAAATACCAGCTTCGCTTTTCCTCTATTGGTATCTGAAAAAGAGAATCCTCTTAATAATAACTTTTAATAACGTGTATTCCATGTAAATTCTTTTTTCCTTCAGTTTTTCAGCTTTCAGAGACAGGAAGTGATCATCTTAGGCCAATATTTGACACTGGACACTACAAAGACCTGTTTAGTATAAAGTTTAATTTCATTGTTCTTCTGAATGTATTGGGCTTAATCAGATGACAACCAGTGAAAAGAAAAAGGGTTATTGATTCACGTTCATCATCCATTCTCAACATTTATTGTGTCTTTTTATTGTTTATCTCTTACCAGATGACCCCCATAATTCAAAGCTTTGTTATAAAGCGACAGAGCTGACATCAGCCTCTCCCTCAAGCTGTCATCGCTGTCAAGCTCCACATCGTACAGACATGCATAGGCCTGCTCAGCCAGGCATCTGGCTGCAGGTAGCCTAGTCTCCTCCTTGAAATCATCTCCTGAGTTCATCCCCATGAGATTGGAGACCTTGTCTACACATTCCTCTGCATTCAGCTCTCTCCCCTGTGTGTCATACACAAAGCCCAGGTTAGCCCAGGCATTGAGATTTGCAGGGTCCTCCTTACAAATGCTCCTAAAAGACCAGAAAACACAAGGGTTAAAAGAAAATTCCCTTTCAGCGCCTGGATAAATTGATTTAAATTATTAATTTTGATCAAATGACAATGGTTCCATGAGGCCACACTGTTATAAAAGATTCCAAGAAATCTTTCTTGCTCCCAAAGTAATGATGCAATACTCATTTTCCAGTGTTCAAGTCTTGTTTTGGCTACCTCTACCTTTTAGAACAGATTTTTATGGAATAACAACAGACTTATAAAGCCAATAACGACCTTAATCATTTATACAGAATCAATTCAGTTCCCTCAAGTCCTTTAAGAGGGCAGAGGTGAACCATCACTTGCTTTTTATGGCCCTCCCTTGAGGAACAAATCTATTAAGCTGGCTTTGAGCTGACACTTATAAATTATGAGTCCCTATTCCTAATTCAAATTTACTTTGGTTAATTACCATTGGATTTATTATACCTTGGATGTTATTTGAAATAATTTTAATAACTGTAATTTACAAACAATTCTTATTTATGTCATTAAAATATTTTGAAAGATTAACTTTTGCATAAATTGAATAAATGTACATTTTGGTTTCCTTGTTTCTGACCTTTTACTCTTTTTAAACATGTTTTTTCTATGCCTCTTAAAATTTTATACCCAATGTGTTACCTCATCATCATCACGAGATTTAACCGAATAGCCTCTCTGTTTATCAAATATTTCTCCACAAACTTTCCATGAAGTCCTAATTTTTCAGAAATGCAAATAAACTGTGTATTATAGCAACATTCATTACTGGTAACATAAGTGGCAGATTTAAAAAAAATAAATTTGTTTTTTAGATTTTGAAGTTGTAAGAAACTTTTAAACTTCTGAGTTAGTCATCCTACTTAATACAAACGTCTCAGTGTTACTCTGGTAACATTGCTGGCTATCCAATATTGGAAGTGATAATCTTAAAAAAACATCACAAAGAACTTAAAAATCTTATTTAAAGTTACTCAGCTCTGAATTACACAATTATTAGAAGTCAATGACAGCCAGGAAGTAAGAAAAGAAAACTATTGGTTGGGTATTCTAGGCTTAAATGAAATGTACAAGATGAGATGCATACTTTCGATAAAAAAAGCAGTAAAAATTGTTTGCTGTTAAAAAAAATTTTCAGCTGAAATAAATAAATGAAATAAAAAATTTTTTGATAGGAAAGTTACTAAAATTTCATTAACATGAAATATAATAAGTTCTGAGGTGGAGTCCACTCTATTGAACAAAAACAAAGGACCTTTCACATCATGGGACCTAGTATGAATGTGTTACGTATGCAGTATTTAGTGATTTAAGGTATGTCCTGTGCTTCTTTTTTTCCATAGCAGTTTGTGATTAGTTGAAACAGAGCAGTCTAAATTATACGGGTTTACTGTTGCTGTCCTTTTGTCCTGCAAACGTTCGGTTAGTAAAAAACCTGAAGTTAAAGCAATTGTACAGCACATATTTCATTGACTGTTTTTCCATTCTATCGGAGGCTGCCAAAATCATGACCGTCCAAACTATGTCTAAAAATGTCTTTCTGTATTAGTTTTCTTATCACACCCTGCCTTCCAGAAGATGTTAGTGTCTTATACCTGAATATTTCCTCAGCTCTGTCCAGCTGTTCCAGGTGAAACGCCAGCAGCCCCAGTAGATTTCGGACAGCATACTGCAGATATCCTACTTCAACTTCCAGCTCAGCCTGCAGGCTCTCCTGTTTCAGGTAAGTGTCTCTAAGTCGCAGATTGACAGGACCAACAGGATCACAGTTAAGGTTCAGGTCCAGGTGAAAATGGCCTGGGATGTACTTCATGTTCTCAATCAGAGACTCAATGTCCTCTGAGTTATCTGTTTCCATGTCCTCCTTCTTTAATCCTGTTGAAAAAGCTGAAAAGTTTCTGGCAGTGTGTATTTTGGCTAGTGATCCTCAACACTTCGTCTTCCTTAGCTTTGGCTTACGTAAGTCTCAACATACTGGCAGGTTGAACAGGTTAGACGTAGGAGTAACCAGGGAGGGATCGCTAGTTATTTTCAACAATGAAAACCACTGGCATTAGAATTTCTTTTTTTATTACGGTTTTACCTCCCTCAGTCTTTTATAAATAAATTGAAATGTAATTTTTTATTTATTTCCTTTATTACGAATACAGTTCATTTTCTTTGATTGGATTGGTTTTGGATCTGTACCATTCGTCATTCCTTAAAGTTGATTCAGACGAAATAATTATAACCTTTGCATTCTAGAAGCCTTCGTTGCAGGAAACAAAAAAATTTTTTTCCTGCTTATGGACTGTCTATTTGTCTTTGTTTCATTTAGTTTTTTCATATTTTCTTTAACTATATATCTAATTACACTTCGAAATTCCTTCATCGTTGAGCATTCCCTCTCCACAATTGTTTGATCCTTTCTGAGTATTTTTTTTCTTTTATTAAGAACCCTATTGTTACTTCCTCTTTGTACACCACTCAGGTTATTGGCTTTCAAGCTTGGATTATTAGGTCTTTAGGATGTGGTTTAGATTTAAATAAGCACTTTGATGTTTTTTCTGACTCTAACTATAGCTTGGTGTTTCAAAGGCTTTCATAGTTTTATCTAATCCTCTGTCAGCTGTGCCAAAGAATGTGACCAAGCAGGCTCTGTGTGACTTAAGAAAACTCTGAGGAAATCCCAATAAATGTTGTTCTTAATTCAGAATAGAATAGAATAGAATTTATTGTCATTCAAAATAACGTGTTATAGCCTACAGCAAGGTCTGTATTGCCTCTATAACAAATGTTCATTGAGAAGTACAAAACACAAATAAAAAAATCAGAAGCTATAAATGATTATAAATTAAAATATTTAATAAATCAGGCTTAAAGATGTCAGATGTTGACTGAATATTTGATCCCGTACAGCAGATGGGGAACATTTAAATATCTGAACTGAAGCAAACGTTTGTTTTCGCATCTGCTAACTTTGTGTCCCTTCTGACACTTTCATGGTTTTGGAGTTTTTTGCAAAGTCCTCCACCAGGTGGCAACATTATATAATATCACATTTTTACTATCAAAGCAACTCAAGAAAAATATCTCACCAATGTATGTTGCACATTCCAGATGATATGTTGTATATTTTTTGGGAGGTTTCTCTCTTTTCATTCTTGTCACTTAAAATGAGGGTGGAAAAAAAACAATGACAACAAAGATCAAACTAAGTTTTATAGAAGTGTTATAACATGAATCTGGGACAGTGGAATAAAAATGTAATTTGGATGACACATACGCATTAGTTATGTGTTTTACTTGGTGCAGGCAAAGGTTTCCCCTTATTGGTATCTTTTGAACATAAAATAGATTCCACTGCTTTGTAAATCTATGTAATTTGTATTTCTATGGACAAGAAAGTGTTTGTTTTAAGACCATATGCAGTACTTTTTAATCCACCCACAAGCATAGATGTTATTTTTATGCCAACATTGTGCTTTTTAGAACCCAAATCAAGCATTGTTTTCCTTTTTTTCAAGAAAAACCTATATTCACAGGCAGCTGATTTAACATGTGCACCCTGTAAAAAAATCCCTGGTTTTTGTGGTGAGTCCAAATTTTCTACTTTAAAAAAAAAATAATGAGGCATGTGTTCTATATAAATGCACAGTGAAAGAAAAAAATATTAAGAAAATAAGGAAAGGACAGAGTTTGCCAAGAAGCTGACATCTGTCCTAAAGGAGACGTTTTACATGTGCCAACAATAACCTGAAGTTCTGAAACCAGGATTGTGGCTGGAAGATGGAATCCTTTTCTACCAAATAAATCCCCAATTCTAGCAACAAAATTTCTAAACCTATGTAAGAGAACCATGTTATGGTCTGAAGGAATAAACTGTTGGGCAAGGGCGAAATGTTGCAGACGATATGTTTGGTGTAGAAACGAAACACACAGTGCCTATGTTGAAACATAGAGGTGGAAACATCATGCTTTGGGGTTCTCTTCGTCAAATTGTAATTAGGTTTATGAAAACTATACAGATTTAATGTACGTACATAATATTTAACTGTCTATAACGAGCATGAAGATTGATTCAAGTTTTTACTATATTAGCCAATGCACACATTAAAAATAAAAGATGACATCAACAGAAGAACATGTAGTTTTTTATGAAGTCTAAGACTCAGCTCAGAAATATTGTTAGATTAATAGTATTGCCCTGGAGAAGCCTACAGAGGACATATAGTTGCAGTCTGACAGGCAACCTAAAAAACTCTGTTAGGTAGAACTGTATTTGATCAATTATCATTGGAACATCATTAATTCTGGTCTGGACTGCAGTTTTTCATTACCTCTATTTATTTTGTCACTGTAAACTTCTTTTTTGTTTGTGTGTTATGTTATGTTTTTATCATGTAAATGACTTTCAACTGCCTTGTTGCTGAAATGTGTTATGCAAATAAACTTGACTTGACTTAGCCACATAAGCAGCTGTAGATTTCCTCAGTAACATAAGCCTTTTGATTAGTGTACAACTTCCTTCTGTTACAGCATGTTAAAATGTAGAAAGGCAGTAAAATTGATTTTATCAGTTATCCTGTTGCATTTGAACATTCCTTTCAGACCCAGTGTAATGCTGCATGCCAAAAGTGAACAAATGTCAGTCTATTCTTTTCAAATGAGACAACAGGGTCATAAGGGTCAACAAAAGAACACTTTAATTAAAATTCAGCTTTCAGAACCGATGTGAAACCAGATCACCCTGTGCAAGCCCATGCAAATATAAAGCCACCATGCAAACCCACACATGAATGCTTGAGTTAAATTTGAATAATGCTGCTGATTCTGCAGCGACATTCCCGATAGATTTGCAATCCAAATGCTGTGAATCAATCTGGATACTGTAGATCAGCCTCAGCATGTGGGTGTACAAGAAGCTGAAAATGTTCTCCTCCACCAACCGTTGCCATGGTGGTCATCATGGATACCAGGCTAATTGCATGGGAACATAATCATTACAGACACGTGTTTGTGTGCTTTTAAGGCCAAAAACAGAATTTCATCTCAGTTTTTTAGATACTTGATCATTTTAAAAAGCAAATGTTACATTCCAGCAGCAAAGAGAGAAGAAAGAAAAAGGATTGTAGGATGCAGCATGAGCCTCGATAATCCCTTCAGTGTCACTTCTCTCTAATTTGGGATTATACCATGTGTACCACATATTACAATGTGGACACAAATCTTTAGTTTTTAATCTAACCTATTGTTATTCTATTTAGCCTTTTAGCTGAATGGTTACTGTAACAAGGAGCAGTTAGTTCCCTTTCTGCTAGAGACAATCAGTTGGCTAAGGAGATCTGAAAAAAGATCCTGTTTTTATTTATAAATGTATCAGGCAATGCAAAGCACAGAAACAACCCAAAATCAGAAAGGAACAACATATCTTATTCTTGATCTGTATTATATATCATTTATCTTTTAAAGACAATTCCTCTTTGGTCTACCACATATTATTGATGTATTTCTAGTAAGCCTGTGGACAAAAAAACTAATTTCCAAATATGGCTCTGCTTCCCACTCAAATCACACACACACAAAAATCTCAGTAACAAAATGTATGCTTGTCATTCATCTTTAATTTTTGACAATTTTTGTCCATGCCTGCTGAAATTATTAGAGAGACCAGTCAAAAGCCCTTCCAGTAAATCAGTCCTCTAGTCTCACAACCACATGGCTTTAACCTGACGTATACCCACAATCTTACGTCACGGTATGTGTTAGAGGGAGGGAGGGGGAGATCTGGCTATGCTGTGTTTGTGGAGGCAGGGAGAGTTGTCAAATGTAAGTGTGAGTTAGACTGTGGAGAATGGTGTGATAATCATTAGTAACACCTCATTTATCACATTCCTAACACCTTTTCCAGCTAAATGGTTTCCAAGACATGAACTGTAACTTCAAACCTGTGAACTCTTAACCAGAGATTTAATAAAAAAGGAAAAATGACACTGAGTTGAGACAGAACATAGTTTTAAACTTTTATATATACAGTAAATACATTTATTTTCATTTGCATCTATATGAAGATGATACTATAATGATATATGTAATGCTTTGAAAAGGTGTGGACGAAGGTGCTCTGCTTAGACAAGACTATGGATGCGTGCACCTGTACCGATACTGGTATTAGGGCCAACACCATTCTAATGTAGGCTACTCGCATTGGTTACCATGAACTGATACTGAAAAAGTGGAAACTATGCAATAATTTCACTTAAAATTTTTATTTTTCACTTTAAATTTTAGTAAAGAATAAAATAAAATCGATAGATAGATAGATAGATAGATAGATAGATAGATAGATAGATAGATAGATAGATAGATAGATAGATAGATAGATAGATAGATAGATAGATAGCATCTGTATAATAGGTCAGCTTCCTTTATATAGATTTTATTTTGAAAGTAAGCCCGGATGCAGATCAGGGTTTTTACGCTTAACTTGTCTCTACTCGTCTGTTCTCCTCTCGTACTCTGCGGCTGGTGCTGGTCGCTGCATGTCATCATGCAGGTGGAATCTGCGCAGAATAAAGATCCATAGCGGGGGACCCCGACGCCACAGCTCCTCTGAGCTTCCAGCTGGGCTCCTGACTTCAAACCGCTACGGAGAAAGCAACAAGCCATAGGAACATACCGACTAATTGGATATGTCCCCCTTTATGCCCTTTATGAGCTTAAGTTAGAAAGATGTTTGAAACTGAATTAAGATTTCTAAATTGATAATCAAGAAAATCTCGCTCTGCGTGATATTATCACACGCTGTTGTGTTGCAAATTGATTTCTGTCTTGGCGCAGTCCAGCACAGCTCAGCGGGAGTCGCAGAGGATGTCGTCCAATCCTGAAGGAAGTGAAAGTCACAAACAGACCAGACGGACGTAATCTTTTGGGGATATCTTCTCTTTGCACATCCCGGCGTGATGGATGAAGGCACGGCCAGCGACACCATCCCGGATCTGAAAGACATAGAGACAAAAATCGGCCGGAAGACTCCCGAGGGTTTGCTCAGGTGGATGAGAGAAGATGCGTCCTCTCTCCGGGGAGAATGCAAACTGGCCAACCCTCAGGAAACCAGTACAGATACTGGAAGGAAGAGTTTGGATGACAAGATCAGGAAACTCAGGATGGACATGGTAAGATCGTGCTGCGTCTGTGTGCGGTTCTGTGTCCACCAGTGGATCTAGATCCAGCGTGTCTGTCAGTCAGTGAGTGCAGTTTAGAGCTGTCACACTGACGCAGCTCAACAGAGGCTGTAATCCAGATGAAGAATGCTGTTCTGAATAGTTAAACACATTTAAGCATGTTAATCCATGCAAGCTGCGTAGCAATGGTTTAAAAGGAGGCACGGCATGTACTACACTAGATGGGGAAACAGTGCAGGATCCACAACAGGCCATCAGAAAAAGGTTCAGATTAATCAGGTTGGGTTATATAGTATATTTTGGCTCTGGAGAAAGTATTTTGGCTAGATTCCATCTTATCTTTTGTCCTTCATTTTTAGCTAAATTCTCAGCCGAAAAGGAGTCTCTTTAATTGTTTCTGTGGATTGAGAAGAGCAAGCTCTTTCTAAACTCTTAAAAACTGAGATTTCTCAGGTGGAAACAAAGGGACATAGGCACATGATATACATTAGTACAAATCTGAAAGCTGTTTCAGTTAGCATTTTGGGTTAAGAAGAGTAAACTAAGAATCAATTTATAAAACAAATATATCTATTTCCATTTTATTAAATAATACCACGTCAACAATATCCATAGCCTCTATGTAATCTATGAACCAACCCCTCATTTAATTTGACTTCAGAGTAAACAAAGTAAAAAAAGCTTTTTGCTTTTCACTCATATTCAACTCCTCTTTGATGATTAGTTTCAATTGCTAGAGGGTGGAAGGTCTCCTTGCCATCACCCTAATCTTTAGCTCCATGAACAGATCGTCTATCAGATTAAGGTCAGGACTCAAACTGGTCGAGAAGAACGAAAGAATAAGTAAGACAGATTGACTGAAAGAACATGACACTAATGACACTAGTCAGGAAAACTGAGTGGATGACTATATGTGTTGTTTGGTTGTGGCACTGTTGGAGAGCAAAAGTAATATCTTAATATTGTATACATAATTTCTACAGTGACTTAATTAGGTCAAATTAATAAGGTCAGTCAGCTACAAGGAAATAAATTCTGAGACAAGAATCAAAACGATCCAAACCATTATTTTTTAAATTGAACAGCGTTTACCTGTACCATGATCTACCAAAGTTTTAAAAAGGTACAGCTTCAAAACGTAACTTTTTTAGCGGTTCCAATTCATTTTAATGAAATAGTAAAGAGAGTGTTTAAGTGACTGGAATTTTCTATGGCTTTAAGGAGCCTGAGAGAAAGTAGTGCTTACCCTCCTCCACCTGTTGCTGTGAATTGCTGTCAGCTGGCTAACTGAAAACTGCTAATCTTTTCCATTTCTAAGTTCTAAGAAAAGAAATGGTTATTCTGAAATTTCACATCATGAAAAACAAAGAGAGCTATTGTGTAAAAACTAAATAACCAGCATTCCTTTTGAGTTGATGTTATGAAAATCTACACTTGGTAAAAAAATATGTTTTCTCCACATTGAGCATGTTTACTTGAAAACCATTACAGAATGTACCTGGTTTATTTCTGTATTTCTTTCTTTTTTAATCTGAGTCAAAATCAAATTAAAAACAAATAAAAATTATGATAATCAATGTAATGATCAATATGTCTTATTATTTTAGCAGCAGTGGGGATAACTGTTGTTTTTGTGTGATACATTTAAGCAGTCGGATCATGTTATGTAATTTTTATGAAAGTTTTTGTGTCAGTACTCTGTGTGATACTTTTGTTCATTATCATCTGGCTGTGGGAATCTAATACCAACCCATGACTAATTAAAAGTATGAATTTTGAATTTTAAATCTGTTTTAAATTCATTTCAGTTCAACATCATTTGTTACTTTAGTGCAGCTTAGCTGTTTTTAAGTAGATATTAATATTGTAAGCTCTAACTACTACCAAAAATATGAGATCCCTCAAGCCATGCTATCCATCAAGAGAACTGCTTTATTAATGCTTAATTGGATACTTACACTGAAAAAAATATATACAAGCTGAATAAAAACCATAGACTACTTTGTATTTTGCGACAGATATCCCTCCAAATAGACAAATTACTTATGCAGCACAGTAAATGTTTCACGGAACAATTTCTTTCCATACTTTCTAATAAAAAGTAGTTTTATTTTGACCCAGCACCGTTTAAGTATGTAAAGCTAAATATTGCTTTAAAACGCACCATGTGGGAAACATGTTTACCAACAGACAACAGAAAACAAAAGCATAAAATAATGATATGATGGTTTAAAGGTGATTGCTTTATTTTGTTTTTTAATGTTATTTATGACTCGTTTTCCTCAAGTATAGGCAGTTTTTTACTAAAGCAGATTTTTCCCAACGAGCAGCTGTTGATTTTTCTGTCATCTTGTTTACAAGGGTCCCATCTTTCTCTGAGCTGCAGATTAACTCTGCTGCCCCACAGTTTTTTTCTTTCCACTAAGTGTACATGCAAATAATGCATTCCTGCGGCAGATGGAGGCGTGCATGCAGCCTGAGGTTTTGACACAGAGCACATGCACTACCACATTCAGATCTCCTAACAAAGCAAGCCGTTATCTCAAGAAGTTTCTTCGAAACATATTGGTTACAAGAGCTAAAAACACAATATCAGTTTGTCACATGTTGGGCATAAAAGATTATTTCACCTCAGGATTGTAGCTCAAAGCAGTGATAGAAAAAAACAATCGGAGGCTTTGTAAGGAAGAAATGGATCAGTGGTCTGTGTTGCTTTAAAGTGACAGTGTGTAGTTTTTGCAGTACATCTTTCAAAATAGCCATTGAAATATTATGTAATAATAATTACGTAAAGCACATTCATTGCAAAATATTGGCCATATTGTAAAATATGACTTCAAAAATTTGTTTTAAAATACATAGGTGTGGGTCCTCTTTTCAGGGGAAAGCCATATTAGATGACGTCTTTACTTCTACAAGACCGGACGGACAAAGCACACGGAACACACCCGCTATTAAAACATTGATTTCCCCTCAAAATGCAAAAAAGTTTTGCCACGAATAAATTTTTACCTCTTCGCTAGTTCCAAGCGATGAAAGATAGACTGATGTGCTCGTCATGTTGCTGCAAATAGATCATTCTCAGGGAGTTGAGCGTTTGAAAACAGCACTAGTTGGACCTCCGTTGTTGAGTTTCTTACTCGAAGACACAGATACCGTATGCTTGTGATAATTTAGATATTCACTGCCCCCTACTGGCCGAAAATTACACACTGTGCCTTTACAGCAAAAGTCTGAGAAAACATCATTAGTATTAATAGCATGAGTTAAGAATTAGGGCTGCACAATTAATTGGATTTCGATCCAAATCTCCATTATGGATCTGACTAGTAAGAAGAAAGTCCCCGAAAGTTTACTACCGCCACAGTAAGCAGCCGGTGGATGATACGCTATCCCACAATGCAGCGGACGCCCTGAAATCATAGAAGAAGAAGGACCTAGCTAAAAATGGCTACAGACGAACTGGCAACCATTGAATCCGCCGCAGTTTCAGCGGATAAATGTACGTGAAGCAATGTTACTGATTACTGTAATAGTTTTTCGACTGATCAAACATTTAAGTTGTTAAGTCATACCAGACAAAATAACGTCTAGAGGATGGCGGGACCACAGGTGAACGTAACGTAAACATCTGGGTCAACAGAACAGTCAATACGGGTCAAAGGACATGCAAAATATGTGGAGCAGTACGGCTAATTTCATGCTATTACACGATTGTTTGCTATGCAGCATTTACTACATTAACGGGCGAGTAATAGTTGCTAAGTAGCATATAGTAAATACTAAGGATTTGGGTACAGGGAATGTCAAAGGCCTTTTCTGTAAAAGCTGTAATTGTTTTGTTAAATCGCACTTTGAGATTGCACTCTGCAATGACATATTTAGCTTGTACTTATATGTATATAAGTATTGGAGTTTGTTTTTCTGTTATTTGTTTTTTTTGCATTTTTATCATCTATTCTAATCTAAAGTTGTATTTTTCGCAAAAAAATTTCGCAACATTGTACGTTCATAATGCAAAAAAATAGATATTTTACAGGACTGGATGAATGATCGTGATTAATAATTGTGATTACAATATTGATCAAAATAATCGTGATTATTATTTTGGTCATAATCGTCCAGCCCTATTAAGAATGCCACTAAAGTTATTACTGTAAAACTGTTGTTTTTATTTTGTGTAAAAAGACAAAATCTTGGATTTTTTTTTAAACCCAGATGCATTGAGGATTTGTTTTTTTTTTGCAGTCATAACTTATGTTCACACACATCACTTTAGGAAAGTAGAATGCAGAATGTTTTTTTCAAAACAATGACGTCAACAAATACATTTATTTATTGTCGTGACGAATCGACTGATTGTGGCAGCCCTAGACATAAGATATCCAACGTCAGTGAGTAGGTCTTTCACCTATTTAACTATAACTGCAGTGAGAATTGTTTTGGATTAACCTTGTAAAGTATATCTATTTATCTGTGAGGGCTAGAAGCAGAAGCTGCTTAAAGGGAGTCAGACATGATGATACTTTGAAAGCAGGTGTCATAGAGCCGGGGTAGCCCAGTCTGGCTTCTGTGCAAGACTGGCCTTAATAAAATATAAGAAAATGCTGACCCAGACTGGAGCTTCATCCTTGTTTATGGAACAAAGACATTGTTTCCTATGGAAACTGGCACCCAAACCTGGTGTGAGTTTAACTTCACAAACAAAGGGAAACAAAATGGCTTTTCAGGCTGTGATAATGGTTTACATGTAATGATTTATGTTATTTTATTTAAGTAGAGATGTAGTGAGAAATTGGGTTACCAGAATCATAACATTATTAGCTGGTCAGAATCTTAAAAATACAAAATCTTTTTGATCAGTAAATACACACCACTGAGAGCCAGTTCTAAGTGCTGACAACAGGATTCTATGATGCTGATGCTGTTGCTGTTAAGAATATTCTCCGCTCTATAAGCTCTGAGAGAGTGAGAAAGTGAGAGCTAGATCAATTAATATGAAGGTTGAGCTGGGTGGATCACAGTAGCTGTGTTTCACCCTTTCACTGTTTTAACCTTGTCTGTTATAGAACATACTTGATTGGGAAATGTTGTAGGTGTTTGGAGGTGTTTTATTACCCATTCACAGCAGATAAACATGTTACACCATTCATAACAGCTTTCCTTCTGAACATTTAAGCCTGCAGGGGCTAGCTCGCTCCGGCCACCTGGTGTCCTATACAGATTTATGATACCCCAGCTTAAAATGTCTTGGGAGGTGTTTATTATCAAATATATTTTACTTAGTAACTTTTAATGCAATAATAGAAGATCATACGATATTTTTTTAAAAAGTTACAGTTATAGTTTCCCGAGTCCTTTGGGGAAGGTTAACTAAGTGGCAAAACTGTATGAGGAGCTTAAAGTGACAGTGTGTAGTTTTTGCAGTACATCTTTGAAAATAGCCATTAAAATATTTTGTAATAATAATTACGTAAAGCACATTAATTGCAAAATATTGGCGATATTGTAAAATATGACTTTAAAAATCTTTTTTTTTAAATAAAACATTTTCAGGGGAAAGCATTATTAGATGACGTCTTTACTTCTACAAGAGCCCGGATGGACAAAGCGCACGGAACACACCCGCTATTAAAACATTGATCTCCCCTCAAAAAACAAAAAAGTTTCACCATAAATACATTTTTACCTCTTCGCTAGTTCCAAGCGATGAAAGAGAGACTGATATGCTCATCAAATAGATAATTCTCAGGGAATTGAGTGTTTGAAAACAGCACTAGTTGGACCTCCGTTGTTGAGTTTCTTACTCGAAGAAACAGATACCACATGCTTGTGATAATTTAGGTATGCACTGCCCCCTAATGGCCGAAAATTACACACTGTGCCTTTAAGTGTCCTCCCCTTCCTATCTTACCCCCTGAATCACCCATATGTTGTACCTCAATTTTTACTGTGTTCTGGATTTATTTGATTGTAAAAATTTGCAATTAAAATTCCTACAAATCAAAAGTGGCATATATAATGTCACTGAGCTAACACTAGCTAACATTAGCTAGCAATCGAAATACTCACCGACACATTGTAGAGCTTCTCCCGCATGCTGGCACTCACTCAACCGTCTATTTCTCCCCCAGCATAGTCAGATTTATGGTAGGTTTCTCCATATTTAATGCTCCTTCCTTTGTCCTGGAGGAAGGATGGGGGAGTCCGATAAACTGATGGATATTTTTCCCCTTCTTCTTCTTAAGTTGTAGTCCACTAAGTGATTTTACATAAAACCTAAAGTAACTTTTGCCGCCGGTCAAGTATCACCGTCTTTAACATTTACAGACACAGGATCTGAAAATAACTTTAATCGCTCCATTGACTTATTCATTTTGTTTTGGCAGAAGGGGACCCATGGACTGGAAGTAGAAGGGTGTAACTTCGGCTCCCCATGAAAAAAAAACATTAGAATCTGCATGAAAGATACAGTTCCCGTTTTTTTTCTGTGTCAATGAAGGTTATTAAAAGTTAAAATGAAGAAATCATGTGCACAAATGTGGCAAAATTCTTCCCTGTGGGACTGTTGAGGACAGATGTACAGTAGATGGCATTTACCTATTACTGCAAAGTACATCCAGAACATGTTGCTGCTGTTGACAAACTAGTTGATGTGGTCCCCATATTATTTAGTTGAGATTATGGATTTACACACTAAAGGAGGTTACATTGCACCTATAGTTGCACAGCATATATGGTATCTACCCTATAATAATCAAATGATGACAAAAAAATTTTTTTTTTCTTTCATTCAAAGCTTTGTTATACTCTTCTGTTAAGAACATGACAAACCAAGATTATTTTGTGAACTATATTTTAGATAATAGATCAGAAAAAAGGTGAAAAGCTGCATCTTAGCAGCAGTCAGAGCTCTATCAAAATGAGGAAACACAGGACATGAGGACATTGATTGCTGTTTTTATATATATTTTTTTTAATTTTTAGAACAGACCATGAGACAAGGGCATGAGTCATACCTGCATGTTGTTGCTATTTCATTCATTTTTTTGTGTTTTTTTATCATACGTTTTCGCAAAAATGCCCACCTCAGCTGCTAAACGACTGCAAATGGTGCTAATACCAAGAATCGACCCTGCTCCAGGGTTTTCTTAATTACTCTGAATTTATTACGAATGAGAATCTGACTGATTTGTTAGATGCTGTCAATCCCTTCTGCTGGGAAGAAGGTCGGGCAGTATAGCTTTGGTGATAAACAGCAACTTCCTGTTTTCCAGATAGTGAAATGTTCACCACATACACCCTCCTATGTGTTTGTGCGTGTGTGTGTGTTTCATTCATCTCACAGAGTGGTGCAGTGTAATGAGAGTGCAGAATAGTAGATGTGAGCACTGCACTTTCATCAGCTATCTGCTTAGTAAGATTTACAGTAATGCATGTGTGAAGAGCCTGCAGAGTTATGCCAAATGGGAAAGCTGAGATACACACATAGTTGTGCATACTGTCTAGCAGACACAAAATGTGTTTTTTTAAGCTTTTTACACCTTCCACTATGCTGATAGGCTCATTACAACATCATTATGAGGCAGGCTGTTATTGAGTAAAGTTTAGACAGCATCTTTCCATGCAATACTTGGCAATAGTTTTAAACCCTTCTTTTATCTATCTGTTATGGTAGAAGCACAGCAGAGGGACAAGGGATTCAGCATCTGTCTGTTGTGTGCATGTGTGTGTGTGGGATGGGGGGTTAATTAATTTAATTAATTAATTAATTAAATTAATTTAAAACTGTGATTATGAAATTGGTAGCACTGCTACCTTTCATGAAGGAGGACATCTGTCTGAATTCTGGTCTGTGGTCTTATGGCATGGATTTAGTGTGCTCTTCCCTTGCACACCAGGCTCTCTCTGGGTACTCCAACTTCCCCCCACAGTCCAAAAACATGACTATTAGGTTCATTCGTCTGTCTTGTGTTCAGATGTGAGTTGCCTGTAATGGTCTGGTGAACTGTCAAGGGTGTACCCCACACTCTCCCCGAGGACCACTGGAGATATGCACCAGCCTAGCCCCCCCAACACCACCCTGCAAGGGTACATAGGAATTGATGATGGATGGATGGATTTAGATCTAGTTAGTTTCCTGACATTAACCTGTGCCTTCAATATAGCTCATTTTTTATATACATTTAGTCTTAGCTTTAGTTTAAAAGAATCAAGAACATTTTATACGGTTAATGTTAACCTGTTTTATCCATACCAGAATGAGCTTTTGTGTGTGTGTTTGGGAGTCATTGTCCTGTCGTAGCACCGAGTTCTGTCCAGGTCTACCCCCGTCTGATAAAATGAAATTGGGATGCTTAATCGCTTTTGGAGAAAACAATTATTGTCAAACCAGCAACAACAATGCTCTATTTGTCTACAATGACAGAAATTATGTCTAAAGGAGTCACAGTGAGGTTTTAAAATGGGTACACACATTACCAAATGTCTAGCATGGTGCTGGCAGCATGATGTTATGGAGCTGTTTTTTCTCTCAGTGCTACTGGTGTACTGCACAAAGTGAATGGAATGTTTTTTGAAATAGCAGGACTTCTTTAAAACTTCTGGACCTTACATGTTGAAACTTAAGACACCTAAAGAATCCAAAAGCTTGGTTTGGAATAGAATCAGAATCAGAATCAGAATCAGAATCAGCTTTAATGACACATACAAGGAATTTGACTCCGGCAACTTTTCTCTCCAGTACAGAACTTAAATAAGTGAAATTAAAAAACGGAAAAAATAAAAATAAATAAAAATAAAAAATAAAGGATAATATATACACCAAACCAGGGTTATTGTACAGTAAGTATATACAGTAAGTATATACAGCAGTGCAGAGTTATAGTTTGTTGTTCATGTGAGTGGACTCAGACTCTGTGACTATTCAGAGTTCATCAGAGCGACAGCCTGGGGGAAGAAACTGTTCTTGTGTCGGGTGGTTTTGGCGTACAGCGCTCTGTAACGCCGGCCTGAGGGGAGGAGCCTAAACAGATTGTGGCCAGGGTGAGAGGGGTCAGTGGTGATTTTCCTGGCCCGCTTCCTGACCCTGGCCCGGAAAAGGTCCTCAATGGAGGGAAGATCAGAACCTATGATCCTTTCTGAGGACCTGACTGTTCTCTGCAGTCTGTCCCTGTCTTGCCTGGTGGCGGATCCGAACCAGACAGAGATGGATGAGGTCAGGACAGACTGGACTATTGCTGTGTAGAATATGGTCAGCAGTTCCTGAGGCAGGTTGAACTTTCTGAGCTGACACAGAAAGTACAGCCTTTGCTGGGCCTTCTTCCTTATAGAGTCAATGTGGGAGGTCCACTTCAGGTCCCGTGTGATGGTGGATCCTAGGAACCTGAAAGACTCTACTGTGGGGACTGGCCTGTTGGTGATTATGAGAGGAGATGTAGCAGGGGGTCTCTTCCTGAAGTCGACTGTCATCTCCACAGTTTTGAGCGGGTTTAGCTCCAGGTGGTTCTGACTGCACCAGAGGACCAGCTGTTCCACCTCCCTTCTGTATGCAGACTCGTCGCCGTCACGGATGAGTCCAATGACGGTGGTGTCATCTGCAAACTTCAGGAGTTTCACAGAAGGGTCCCTCGACGTGCAGTCAGTGGTGTAAAGGGAGAAGAGCAGTGGGGAGAGAACACATCCCTGGGGGTCGCCGATGCTGAGGGAACGGGAGCTGGATGTGAACTTACCCAGTTTCACCTGCTGCCTCCTGTCAGTCAGGAAACTGGTAATCCACTGACAGGTGGAGGGAGGCACGGTGAGCTGGGACAGTTTTTGGTGGAGGAGCTCTGGGACGATGGTGTTGAATGCAGAGCTGAAGTCCACAAACAGGACCCGAGCGTAGGTACCTGCAGAGTCCAGGTGGTGCAGGATGTAGTGGAGAGCCATGTTGACTGCATCAACCACTGACCTGTTTGCTCTATAGGCGAACTGCAGGGGGTCTAGCAGGGGATCCGTGATTTCCTTCAGGTGGGACAGCACCAGTCGCTCAAAGGATTTCATGACCACAGATGTCAGGGCAACTGGTCTGTAGTCATTTAATCCTGTGACAGGGGACTTCTTGGGAACCGGGATGATGGTGGAGCGTTTGAGGCAGGAGGGGATCTCACACAGCTCCAGGGAGTTATTGAAGATCTGAGTGAAGATGGGAGCCAGCTGGTCAGCACAGACTTTCAGACAGGATGGAGACACTCCATCAGGACCTGATGCCTTCTTAATCCTCTGTCTCTGAAATAGTTGGCGCACATCCTGTTCGCAGATCGTCAGCGCAGGCAGGGGGTCAGGTATGGGGATGGTTTGGGGTGATGCTAGGCCTTTTGTGATGGAGATGGTGGGGGAGGTGGAAGGTTGTTTCAAACCTGGAGAAAAAGTCATTGAGGTCCTCAGCCAGGTGGGGGCTCCCCACAGGGTGGGGGGATGGTGTCCTGTAGTTGGTAATGGTCTGCAGGCCCTTCCAAACTGCAGAAGAGTCGTTGGCAGAAAAAAACGCTCCTTCAGCTTTGCACTGTAGTTCCTTTTTGCTGCCTTGATCTCCTTTGTCAGCTTGTTCCTGGCCTGCTTGTACAGGTCCCGATCCCCACTCCTGTAGGCCTCCTCCTTGTCCTGGCGTAGCCGTCTCAGTTCTGCAGTGAACCATGGTTTATTGTTGTTGAACGTGCAGAAGGTTTTGGTCTGCACACACATGTCCTCACAAAAGCTGATGTAAGATGTCACAGTGTCAGTCAGTTCGTCCAGGTCTGAGGCTGCTGCTTCAAAGACGCTCCAGTCAGTGCAGTCAAAGCAGGCCTGTAACTGCATCTTTGACTCATCTGTCCATCTCTTTACAGTTCTTACTACAGGCTTAGCAGATTTCAGCTTCTACTTTTAAGATGGGATGAGGTGGAACAGGCAGTGGTCAGAAAGTCCCAAAGCAGCACGGGGGACAGAGCGATATGCATTCTTTATTGTGGTGTAGCAGTGGTCCAAAGTGTTCATGTCCCTGGTGGGACACGTTACGTGTTGTCTATATTTAGGCAGTTCAAGTTTGAGATTTGCTCTATTAAAATCCCCGAGAATGATTAGCAGAGAGTCCGGGTGAGTTTTCTCCACGTCTGTAATCTGATCGGCGAGGTGATGTAACGCCTCCGTTACACACGCCTGCGGTGGAATGTATACAGCGAACAGTACAAACGAGGCGAACTCCCGCGGTGAATAAAATGGTTTACAGTTTATGAAGAAAGACTCCAGGTGAGGGCTGCATGTCTTCTTTAACACTGTGACATCTGTACACCAACCTTCGTTAATGTAGAAACACGTTCCTCCTCCCTTTGACTTCCCAGACAGATCCGCGCAGCGGTCCGCTCGGAACAGCTGGAAGCGCGGCAGCTGTAGTGCGCTGTCCGGGATGTGTTCACTGGACCAGGTTTCAGTGAAGCAAAAGGCGGCAGAACGACGAAAGTCTGAGTTCTTGGATAGGAGAAGGAGCAATTCATCCATTTTGTTAGGCAGAGAGCGAACGTTCCCCAGGTGTATAGATAGGAGAGCGGTGCGTAATCCTCGCTGTCGCAATTTAACGAGCACACCAGCTCTTTTACCACGGCGGCGTCTCCGTCTAAATCCACAGAGCGCTGCTGCTCCTCCAATCAGCTAAAAGAAGCTAGCATCAAACTTCTGGAATTTCCAAAGCCCAACCTTAACACAATTAAATAAGTATGCACTAAATATAAAGTACAAGTAAGTCCCAAGAAAACTACCCGTTTAGATATCCTTAACCAAATCTGCCTTAAAGAGTGGACTGGAAGCATTAAGGTAGCATAAAGCTTGCACAACTTGCCACGGCATACTGTATTTAATCAATGTTTAATCAGGATATGTGTTTATATTTTGGCCTTTATTTGTAATTTTGACTATTTGTGGACTGGACAAAATGCACACCAACTCAACTGGGTCAATTCTAGTTTGTTCTCTTATTATTCCAATGGACAAAGGCATTTATTCTTCACAACCATGACAGATCGACAGAAGGCTGGACATTCTCACAACTCTTTAAATATCAGAAGATTTGTATGTTTTCCTGGCGAAAAGACACATTTTGGTAACTTGGTAACCTTTCTTGTATTTTATGTCCCTTTTGTCCCCCTTATTGTTTTCTGTAAGTTATCACAGTCCTGCTCAGCTTTAGGACTAATAAAAGTGGGAACCAATTGAGCACTAAACACAAAAATAGCACTGTAAAAAAACTTTTTATCTGGCCAGCTGGTTTTAAATCTCTCAGTCAGTGCTTGGTTGTGTCAATTGAAATTATTACCAAAACAATACTCTATCTCTGACCTGTTTCCAAAAACTTGTACAGCCACCCTCTGATGACATTTTCGTTTGGTTTATAAACTAGAACCAAAACCAAACCAGACAGCTTGGAATTCAAATTAGAATACAATTAGTGAAACTATGATAATTTGTTATATTAAATTACCACAAAAAGAAAATAACGTTCATTTGCTGGACTCAGTCTGCTGGGATTCCATATATAGAAAATTTAATTGATTGCAATTTTTGTACAATTGTATTGAAATTACTTTTCTTGTAAAGTGCTTTGAGATGACATCTGTTGTGGTGCTGTTGTTTGTGCTATATAAATAAACTGAATTGAACTAAATTTGTATTTAGTTAGTCCTGTGGTTATCAAAGCTGCTTTATTACACTTCACCTTAATTTGGGTTCAGATTCAAGCTGTAGCTCCCCTTTTTGGGAAACCCAGACTAAAATGCAGCAGTTTTCTTGATGTACACTAAATTGAAATTTTACTCTTAATTTGTATATTGTAGTTTAACTCCTCATGAAGCCACTTAGCCAAGGCAGCTGAGTAGAAAAAGGTATGCGATACATTTCAGGGGGAGGATTGCAGACATATGGTTTATTTCAGGGTGAAGGGACATTGCAAGGACACCGTCTGTCTGCAAATGACCTCAGAGAGACTGAGGTGATGAAAAAGCAGACACCGACACCAGAGGATCAGATAGGACAGGAGGATAGGAGACGGTGTGCATGTTTTTTTGTTTTTTTTGTTTTTTTTGCTAAATGAAATAACTGGTGTTCCAGCTGGCAGCAATTCAGTGGTCTGTTTGGAAGCTGTGTGACATTGGAAAGCTGGGTTTTTTGCCATATGGGTGGGTCTGCGTCACGCTTTCTGCCTCAACTGACTGTGCTATCATTTCAGCTAAGGTTGTGTGTCTGAATCTTGTTTCTTGGAATTGAAGTTGTACAACATCAAAAAAACCTTAATCACAACTTTTCTTATTACAGAATGTTTACAGGGGAATGAATAAATAAATAAATCTTGATTGAGCTTTTTTCCTTTGTAATCTTGTATTCCTAAGGCCTTGTAACGCAGGACAGAAGGGGTATAAGCAAGTTGCAGAGAATGATTTTTAAGCTTTCAACAAAATTAAATTAAATGTATATATATAGGGTAAATTCACAACAGATTTAATCTCAAGCCACTTTTCAAGAAAAATAATTTCAACACAATTATATGAACATTCCAATTAGTTTTCTATATAAGGAATCCCAGCAGATTGGGTTGAGTCATTGACACGTGGTGCTCAGAACATGCAGACTCCAACCACAGCAATCCCTCAGTAATCCCTCATACTGAGCAAGCATGTAGCAACAGTGGAGAGGAAAAACTCCCCCTTAACAGGAAGAAACCTCCAGCTGAACCTGGCGTAGTACAAGCAACCCTCTGCCACAACCGTCTGGGGTTTTGAGAAGACAGAGAGGAGACACAAAAAGGAACCGATGTAAGAGTACTTTTGATATTAAAGAAAGTAAAAAGTTGACAACAGAACATGGGAGATGTTCGGTCACTGGGAGCATGATCTGAATCAATGCTCCCCATCCAACAGGGCGTTGTAGCTGAGCCGGATACCAGACCAGATATGGCTTCTATAAAGAAAAAAAAAGAAAGAAAACAAGGTTTACAACTGCAACAACAGGAAAAAATTAGGCCAGTCAAAATTAACGCATGGAAGATTAATTCATAGAATTAACGTCATACTTTTTTTTAAACGAAAGTCAGACATGCACAGAATACTTTGTTTATTTTATAATCCAGCCCTCACCACATCCATTCTCCTTCCTAACCACCCAGACTGCATCTGGATGGTGAGGAATTGTGCAGCAGGACACGTATGTGTGCATAAATGACATGTGAGTATATTCTTATTATTGACATATTGACTTTGAATTGATATCATTCAGTTCATAAGTTGTCAGTAGAAATTTTCTAGATATCAGCTTGGCCATAGCCCCCCGTTCCCCCTCTCTCGGACTATAAATTCCCATATTTATGTTGCTTAATGCATTTTGGTTCACTGTATGGTTTCAATACATTTCGTAGTGAGATACTGCTGCATTAAAATGCGAAATTAATGTTTTCTGACTTAAATTAATGCTAACTCATTAGCGGAAGTAGCTGTGCCTGCTCTTTACAATAAGAGCATTCATTTTCTGATGTTAACATTGATAGTTTTATCTGCTAAGTGTTTACTTATGGGAAAATGGTAGAGTATGACATTTGATTACTAAGCCTATATTACATTTGATTTATGTGAGGTTTACCACAGCTGCTCATATCTGAAAGTTCAGGTTATTCATATATTTTCGTTAGCTCTACCTTAGTTAGTTATTTTTTATAGGAGACTACACATACATTCAGCTACCCCCTCACATGTACACCATCTAAACCTGTATCAGCAGATTGTCTGTCTCAAGGACAAAACTAAACTGGGACTAAAACAGGGAGCTGGATCCAGAGGAGAGGAGCCTGATAACGAAAAGATCTGCCTCCCATTCTACTTTTAGAAATCCTAGGAACTACCAAAAAACCTGCCGTCTGAGAGCAAAATGCCCTGTTAGGAACAGGGGTATGCAAAATAAAACACTTCTAATTTACATTATATGTAATAAACCAATAAAATAATTATGGATATGCAATATTGCTTGATGTTTTCTTTTTAATCCAGCAATGGAATGTTAAGGTTTTTATACTTAGGAAGGATAATTTTAAGCTTTATTCTGGATTTAACAGGGAGCCAATAGAGAGAAGCTAAATCAGCAGAAATGTGACCTCTCTTTTTAATATTCATCAGAACTCTTGCAGCAAGCAAGTTAACAGACTTGAAAACAGGATAACATTAAACATATGAAATGCTGATTCTTTTAAACTAGAAGTGACAAATGCATCGACTAGTTTCTCTGCATCACTCCTGGACAAGATGTTTCTAATTTTAGCAATATTCCGGACGTGAAAGAAAGAAATGTGTCTTGATTAACACCAAACTGTTCCATTCTATTACCAGAGACCTTCCAGATGAAGTGATTGACTTTTAACTGCTTTTAAAAAGAGACTAAGACTGTATTTGTACTCAATATCATAATATCACCTGGATTGTTTGGGTGAGGTTGTGTCATGTGCTATGTTGCTTTTCCTCATTATATTATTATTTTAATAAGTACTTTTAGTATAGTTATTATTTATTGTTCTTTTATGTGTATTAATATGTGATTTATTTGGGAGTAATTGCGAATGTAACTATTGTGTTTTGTTTGGACCCCAGGAAGACTAGCTGTCGTCTCGGCATCAGCTAATGAGGATCCTTTTAAATAAACAAATAAACAAATAAACTTAGCAGTTTTCAATTCAACGCTTGTCCAAAGACAACAACTTCTGTCTTGTTTGAATTTAAAAGCAGAAAGTTAAGCGTCATCCAGCTTTTTATGTCTTAAAACATGCCTGTAATCTACCTAACTGATTAGATTCTTCTGCATTTATGGATAAATATAGTTGTGTATTATTGGCATAACTATGGAAATCCATACCATATATAGTTATTTTACCAAATGGAAGCATATCTTTGTTGTAAAAAGAACTGACCCAAGCACAGAACCCTGTGGCACGCCACAAGCAACCTTTGCGTGTGAAGATTTATCATTTACATGAAAAAACTGGAATCTGTCGGAGAAATATGATTTAAACCAGCCTTGTGCTGTTCCCTTGAGTCCTGCAACATGTTCAAGTCTTTCCAAGATAATACAATGATTTACTGTGTCAAAAGCACTGAGATCTAACAAAACCAGAATAGTCACAAATCCATTATTTGAGGTCATGAGAATATCATTAGTAACTTTCACTAGGGCTGTTTCAGTGCTATGATGAGATCTAAAACCTGACTGAAATACTTCAAAGTGGTTGTTTCTGTTTAGCTGCTCACATACTTGATTAACAACTATTTTCTCAAGAATTTTGGATAAGAAAGGAAGGTTAGATATAGGTCTGTTGTTAGCTAAGTCATCTTGATCGAGGGAGGGTTTCTTAAGTAAAGGTTTAATTTTCATATACATATATATATATATATAATGAACAACAAGGACGTACTAACGTAAAGATCGGTGCGACTTGTGAGCTAATATAGCTAATAATATAGTATGTACATATTTGAACCTGTCAATATAATGTTGACCCTGTTTGGTTTAAAGCAAATGTTTTTCAGCCAATTCTTTGTTTCAAATTCTGCTCAGCTAATTGCTTTTTATTCAACTCTGAACATTTTGACCAAAACTACATTTTCTTTTTTCAAAGGCTTTATACAAATACACAAATGTTTACAAAACTGCATTTAGCAATTTTTACACATATGTTATTGTCATTGTAAATGAATTTCAACAATCCTAGAAAAAGTAAAAACTCCTCCTCTAAAAAGAAAAATATGGTACTAGTGTACATGATATGTACAGCAGGAAAATGAGCTTTCCAGAATCCTATGGATAAACCAGACGGTGCCTCATGCCTGAGTTGTTAGCCCAAAATGTGTCTTTGGCTGTACTCATGTCTTCAAAAATATGAAAAAATCATTAGTGATGGTTTAGTTCTGAGTTGTCCTTGAACTACGTATTCTACTTCCATTCCATGTGGGTCACAGGATAAACATTTAAGATCAGCAACATTAACAAGGCTTATCAACAATGACACAAAGGCAAACTGCTTTTGGATTCCACTGTTGCCACAAAAAAGTACATTTCAGTGGCATTTTTAACATATGTTTGCTCTGTTGATTTTTTGATTAGCTATTAACAAGTTTTCATTTCAGAAAGATGAAAAAGCAAAATTATCCTAAGTTGTGAGTCAAGCATTTTTGTGGTAATTTAAACACTAGTAAACCAATAAAGTATTCTTTCCCCCTGTCCTCACCTTAGTTTAACGCTCATTAATATACTGAGCCCCGACAGCATCATAAATTTAGGCAATCTCTTAACTCCCCTGTAGCCAAAGAGTTCAGCAGCTGAGTGGTCCATACAGCCTCCATTACATTATGCAAGCTCAGCGCTGACAGGCATGGAGCTACTTTTATCACCCCCCTCATTAGACACTCCGGCGCTGCCAGCCAGAATCTTCCTGTGCCAGGTTGCCAGCATGTTAGGAGCCACACGTTCAGGAAGCTGCAGTTCCCTTTTTCCTGAACCCATTCATGCAACAATCCTCCCTGTAAACCGACAGCGTCCATTTAAATTGAAGTAGAAGTAGTTTGTCAACATGCATATTTTGGTTTAGAATGTCGTCAAGAAGTTACATTACACAGACTAATGCAGTTTAACGGTTTGTTTCTGGTTAGTTTAGCTGATTATGGCCTAAAGATAATTAAAAACCGAAATTTGTTCTAGGATGATGTTAACATTACATAAGAATTGCTTCGTTCTGTTGACGCCCTCTCAGTCCATAATGATTAAAATCTGACTTCACTTTGGACAGTTCAAGCTGTTTTAGTGCATAACAAGCTTGAGCCTAGAGGTTGCTTAGAATGCTCTTGTACATTCTAATCCTAACTGATCGTATATAATCTAAGGATGACATGTTGAATCTTTTTCCTAACTTGGCAAATTGGTGACACATCTAGATTACTTTCACGTCAATACATTTGTTGACCTGGTGATCTTTTAATGTTTGGTGAGAAATAGCTCAAGGTTGGGTAAAGATACTATTCAATCTCTTCTGTCTTTTGATTAGGCTCCCTGTTTTTCTGACTGTTGCCATTTCAGGGAGTGGGAAACATGATTACACAAAACAACATATAGTTGAAATAGTGCAGTAAAATCTTTTGTTCTTTCTTCTTCAAATCACCCAAATATAATATAATTGCTTTCTACCAGGCCTGTTTTGAACGGGTAACATGTCTAGGGTTTAGCCTGCAACTCACGAAGGCCGGATACAGGCTGCAGCCCCTTGGCTGCCCAAAATGATAAGTGGGTATAGACAAAAGTCTGATGGATTTCTACTTTAACAGCAGTTCACTACCAAGGACCATGCCACAGATTGAGAATTTTAACAGTTTATTGAAGGCGTGGAGAATTGAATGGTCTGAGGAGGGGCATCGTCGGAGACCCAGGGGAAGACTCAGTGTGGGGGTGCAGTCTTGGAGAAATCGTCTTTCCGAGCATACTCAGGACCCCCTCAGACAAAGCCTATATGATGTACATGGCGCCAAGAAAGTCATCTCAAGGCCCTTTAAGACAAAAGTCATTGCAATCCAATTAGTTAAAAGTTTGTCTAAGTAAGGAATCCCAGCAGGTTGCTGAGTCGTCAACATGGGGTTGAGCAATTTCTCAGCAATCCCTCGTACTGAGCAAGCATGTAGCGACAGCGGAGAGGAAAAACTACCTTTAACAGGAAGAAACCTCCGGCAGAACTTGGCTCAGAACAAGCAGTCATCTGCTGCGACCGTCTGGGGGTCTGAGAAGACAGAAGAGAGAGCATGGAGGATGCTCGGTCACCCGGTGCATTTGGACCAATCCCCCCCACATAGCAGGGGGCATTATAGTTGAGCAGGATACCAGACCGGATGGAGTTTCGATCTCCAACAGTCCGAGCCCACAACAGAACACCTGCGGGAACGGCTCGTAACCTAAAAGAGAGGTTAGAAGAGGTGGTAAAGGAGTGAACAGGGGCACGGAACGTGGAGGCTGTGTCCGATGGACGCTGCTAAGAAAGGGGGAAGGGTCGAAGGGGCGGGTCGGCAAGTACCCGGAAGAGAAAAGGCGGGTCGGCAGGTACCCAGAAGATAAAAGCGGTTTGGCAGGTACCCGGAAGAGAAAAAGCAGGTCGGCAGGTACCCGGAAGAGAAAAAGCGGGTCGGCAGGTACCTGGAAGAGAAAAGTGGGTCGGCAGGTACCCGGAAGAGAAAAGTGGGTCGGCAAGACTCTGCAAAGAGCGGCAACGGGTCGGCAGGTACCCAGAAGAGAAGAAGCGGGTCGGCAGGTACCCGGAAGAGAAAAGTGGGTCGGCAGGTACCTGGAAGAGAGAAGCGGGTCGGCAGGTACCCGGAAGAAAAAAGTGGGTCGGCAAGACCCTGCAAAGAGCGGCGACGGGTCGGCAGGTACCCGGAAGAGAAGAAGCGGGTCGGCAGGTACCCGGAAGAGAAAAGTGGGTCGGCAGGTACCTGGAAGAGAGAAGCGGGTAGGCAGGTCCCCGGAAGAAAAAAGTGGGTCGGCAAGACCCTCCAAAGAGCGGCGACGGGTCGGCAGGTACCCGGAAAAGAGAAAAGCGGGTCGGCAGGTACCCGGAAAAGAAAAGCGGGTCGGCAGGAACCCGGAACCTAGAGGGAGGGGAGGGGAAGGGAGGGGCGAAAGGAACGAGGCAAATGAGGGATGAAGGGCAAGCAGAGTTTATAAGTGTATCGTGATGTTTTTAGAGATGTAGAGCAGGTGCGGGGTACCGGATGAATTGGGTTAAGGCTAGGATGTACGAAGCGGATCTGAAATGTGGTCAACATGTTGACTCAATATGTTGCATTATATATATATATATCAACAGTCTTTAAAAAACAGAGAGACTGTTGGGGCAGTATAATAAATTAAACAACCAATACAATGAAAAATGAATGCCTTTAGTGGTGATGTAAGAGTTCTGATGAGAGGACATAATTTGGCTAATATGTAAATATTGGTGCCATATATCACCTCCTGGTGTGCGCTTTGCGGCAGTCCTCTGCAAATCTAGTCTAAGAAGAATTTTCCATGACCACAGAAACTGTTTTTCTTTCTCTGTATCCAGCTGAACATTTTGCAGTTAATCATAGAAGCAAATTTTGTGTAATTATTATGTTTAACCCAATGTCACTGTTTTCAATTTAACTTTTTGGATGGTTTTAACATTTTCAGAACATTTAAAAAGCTGTTTAGGACCACTAATGTGTCATACTTTCCACTCTGTCCAATTTTAATCTCTCATCTTCTTCTACAAGGCCAGTTTTAGTCATATTCTCCTTTAATTTTTCCTCGTTGAGCCTGTTTCTTCTCTTAATTTGCTTCCCATTTATAGTGTTGGGGCCTACACCTGCTTGTGTCTGTTATTCTTTTCTTCCAATTATGGTAATCTGTAAAACTTTAATAGCCTTATAATAGTGTTAGCACATGTGTATTGAGCCAATAGCTGACTGCTTTAAATGCTTTCCAGGCATATCCTGTAGATTAAAAGTAATTTCTTGGTGTAAGCAAATATTTTCCTTTCCTGGCACTTTTGCAATACATCATTTAGTTGTGTTTTACTTTTAGTCGTACAGAATATCAGCTACTTAATCTTTTTTATGTACAAAAAACAGCATCACCGGTTTCTCAAAGTCAAACCCATATCTCTTTTCAGTAAAATTAATTCATCTGAAAATGAGTTATCCTTTCCAGGGAGTAAACAACTTCATTATTAAAGGAAGAAAACATTTCCTTTCTTAATTAGCTCCAAGTAACTGTTTTTCTTCTTATTGAAACACTAAGTAGGAAAAATCTTTTTTTTACTACGAAATGTAAAGATACATTTTTTTAGCTATGTAATTTGAAAGAATAAATGTGAAAAATGTAATAGTTAAAAGGAAAGTTATGTTTTTTCAAATCTGGATCTTATTTTTAGCATGCATTAGGTCCATTTACCCACCCAGACAAGTTTGGAGCCTTTTGAGTCCTTCTGGAGAAGTTTATATCCATTGGCGATCAGCGTATATCTATATATTAGGTGTTAAAGGGGCAACCAAAGTGCAGCCTCTAAAAAAGGTGTTATCTGCCACAAAACTTCTTCATATAACCAATGTTTTATGAATCGCTAGCGCTATTCCCCTTTGAGTTCGGAGCGTCTCAGAGGTGCTTTGTTGTTGTCTTGCAGGGTGTTTTACAGGCTTTTAATCCAACTACAGTGTGTGATTTCAATGATGTCACCGCCATGCAGCATTCCGCTTGTAGTCTGAGGAGGACTTTCACTCTATCTTGATGGCAGTCGGTTGGACAGATCTTGCTACATCAACATCAACATGTTTCGTATTTGCTTGTTTCCATATTTCCACAAACAAAATGACTGAGTGGACCTTCCACAGGCTCCCTTTCCGAACCGGACACATGCGACGTCATTGAAGTCAACGGTTAGTGTAAGTTGGAATCGGTTAGATTAAAAGCCGCGGATGACAACAACAAAGCACCTCCGAGACACTCCGAACTCACAGGGGAATAGTGTTAGCAATTCATAACAACCCCCACCCAGGGTAAATGTGTGATGTCATTACGCATTACGCTGCATCTGAAAAGCACTTGGGAAATCTGCTTGTTCGACCCAAACACTCGCTATTGAAGTGAATTTACAGTCATATAGAGGCAACCTCGGTTAAAAGGCCAGGGCTCATTCTTCTGAGCAGGGCATTGCTGGAGAATGTCTATCCATCCATTTTCCAAACAGCTTATCCTCAAGGGGTCGTGGGGGGGCTGGTGCCTATCTCCAGCTGTCAACAAGCATACACACACACACACACACACACACACACACACTCTCATACCTACAATTTAGAGAGACCAATGAACCTAACAGTCATGTTCTTGGACTGTGGGAGAAAGCCAGAGAAATATAAATGGTTATATATATATTTGTGTTAAAACTTTTGTATAGTCCATTTAAATGAAGGTGTTTTGTGGCTGATAATGCCTTAATTAGAGGCTGCACTTTGGTTGCCCCATTAACTCGCATTGTATGGATGTACGCTGATCACGAATCGATATCAACTCCAAACTTGTCGAGGTAAGTAAATAAACGTAATGCAAAATAGAAATAAGGTCCAGGTTGAAAACAAAATTGGTACTTTCCTTTTAAGTAAAGATTAGAGAGAAAAAGAATCATGTCAAATACAAATCAAAGTCTATCATCTACACTACAAGACAAGACACTTTCTGTTATGTAAGCTACTCTATTGTAAAAAAATATTAAAAGGTGAATATTATTTTATAAGGAATAAGCTGATTAAAGATCTAAAGGTTATCAAGAGTTTGTTTCAATTTCAGATGTCAAAAGGAATGTTATTTTGATTTCAAGATATGTAAGATCTCTGTCTGACGTCAGACTATGATGGGAAATTGAAAAAAAAGGACATTTTATATAACAGTCAATTGCACTATTTTCAACATATCTCCTTTATTGTGTTTATAGGCTTATCTCCGGTCAGTGGATGTCAAGATTCTGCAACAATTGCTGGCAGTCCATGAGGGCATCGAGGCAGTGAAATGGCTGATGGAGGAGCGCAGTACGCTAACCAGTCATTGCAGCAGCCTGACAAGCAGTCAGTACAGTCTGGGGGAGGGCCCTGACACGTCTTGGAGAGGATCCTGGAGCAGCCTGCAGGACCCCACTAATGACAAGCTGGACAATATTTCGATTGGCAGCTACCTGGACACTCTGGCTGATGACTTGGACGAGTATTGCCCCTCCAGCTCAGAGTCTGTCATTTGCTCCGTCACACCACTGGTTTCAGAAGCCACCGCTGGAAGTAATACAACCGCAGGCCCTAGAGTGTCTGCAGCTGGAGCTTCTGTGGGAGCTAGGTCTAATGATGGGGATGGGAATCGGATTTGGGCTGGGACAGGTGAAAGAGAAGCAGTAGGGGGACCTGGTGTTAGCAGTACTGTCGCTGGGCCTGGGGTTAGCCTAGCTGGAAGATTAGTGGATCCTGTCAGGCCTTCCCAGGTCAAGTCAGACAGCTCCAGTGGAGATACACCAGTCCGGACCAAGCCTGCAGAGATGGACAAGGGCAGCCCTGTTTTAAAAGACAATGCTAAAACACAAGCCACTAAGGCCAATGGTGTTTTGGAAACACCAGCAACACAGACAGGCAACCCGACTCGCAAAGGCCTCATTGACAAACTTGGAACCAGACAGAGCCCCAAAGCCAAACAATACAAAAATGGAAAGATTGACTTGGATACACGCACAATGAATGGTAAAATGCACCTGGAGTACGACGCTCACTGGCGATGGGTGCAGTCACAGGATGATGTAACATTTTTGTAAAAAGGACCATCACATCTACAGTGAACTGCTGTGGTAAACGCACATACTCAGTGAAAGTCACTGGGAATGGTAGACAACAACATGTTTATTGATTCTTCAGTCTTGTGACTGCTCTGACTTTTCTAGAAAACACTGATGTCAAACATTGATGTCACCATGTTACAGAATTTGGTCCAGTTTTTTTGCCCCACATGGGGCTGTCTCACTTCAGTGTAGAAAAATATTACTCTAAAAACTCAGTAGATGGTGCATCTCAGGATATTTTTAGCATGCCCTGATTTTAATTTATATATATATTTTAATTTTCCTGTAGAAATAAAGCACAGTGACATGATATGCCAGAGAGCTGAAACATTATTGCAGATTCTGTGACATGGCGGGGTTTCTGATAAAAAATAGAATCTTATTGACCCACAGTAATCTTATGTTGAGTCACTTAACCGGATTTAGGTTAGGAGTCATGAAAATCTCACTCCAAATTCTTCTCATGACCAATTGCAGGGGTCCTATCCCTTGAGACTGGACATTCCAAAAACAATGGCACTAGTGTAATTAGATGTACTATATTTAAGACGATAGACGTCCAGTATAAGTTAACCCTTTATCATGCATTAAATTTCCATACAATGTACAGTACAAACTTATTTATACATAACTGGGCTCATCCGGTCATTATAGGCCACATTTCTCAGTGCATTTTTACCAAAACTTGGAGTGCAGGTGACTATTATCAAATTTGTGCGCATGTTACTACCTAAAACATTCCTCTAACCAATGGTCATTTTTTTATGTCTTAGAAAAAAAAATGCATTATGGTATGAAAAAGTGTAAGAAAAATAATATAACACCAATAGTAATTGTGTCATTGTACAGTTTTGCTTCGGTGCAACCGTCTTCAATAATGAAAATTCACAATACAGCTACTCTGCACATCAGTTATTAGTGGTATCTAACTATGTGAAAATCCTAAATATTGCCTATTTTTTTTCTTTCAGTTTTATGCAATGAAGTTGTGCCTCTTTAGTGTAAAGTTTAACAGCTAAATTCTGTATTTTCCCTAATATGATTGCACTATCATCATGATAGCCTGAATGCCTTGGTTCATTTAATGTTTTTTTAAACTGCACCTTTTCCTTTGCGTGTGTGTACAGATATAACTAGACCAGAACTCTGTGTGCTTTTGAGTGCTGATTGGTAAATGTGTCTTGCTGTCTGGGTAGACGTTGCATGCCTGGTGCTGAAAGCTTTAGCAGTTGATTTGTGGAGATGGTGGGGAATACCGAACAATCAGACGTGAAAAGCAATATTTTTTCATACTTTTACTACTGGTTTACAAAAGTGGGCTTATTCAGCAAAAGAAAACTAATAATATGTTCTGTTCTTGGCTGGCAATGTTTCTTATGAGCTAGATGTGAACAGATGAGTCCCAAAGGTTTGAATAAGCTCTTTGGCTCATCCATCGGAGTGTTACATTCTCTTCCTGTCAGTCAGCAGTTGAACATAGTAAAATTAAAGGGTTGGTGGACTACATCCGTTACTCAGACCTGGACATCTTGCATTTTGTGTGCATGACATTTTGCCTATACAGTAAAAATCTTTTTGAAAAAGAAGTTAAAAGGCATGCATCATAATTTTTGTAGTTTTTCATTCCCATGTGTCTTCTGGCTCGTAGTTTCATCCATCCGTTTTTTACCTGCTTACTACAAAATGCTAACTGTGCAGCCGGCTACTAGTTCACAAATTTCTAAAACTCTAAAAAGAAATAAAGTGTGTGAAAATAAACTGAGCACAAGTCTTCCAAAGAACCCAGTGGGATTTTGAAAAATCGAGACATTAGGTCTGCAAAACAACATTGTTCAACACATTACGCTATAACCATCCGAGACAAAATGCATTATAGCAAAGTTTTTAGCTTGAATGAGATCTAAGCACCCTATCCATGGATTTAAAAGTAACTTGAATCTGCCTTTAAATCACCACAATGGTGAAACTATAATTTAAAAGTAGGAAATTCTGGTAGCTTTCAGACACATGTTTTGTTCTGGCTCTGACTAGCATTGTTATTCTAACGCCCACATGGGTCAGAACCTATTTTGTCCAACAGCTGTGTCACAGGAATAAAGTGACAGTAAAAGTTTCACTTTTTTCCATGTGTTCAGTATGTGCTTCAAGACTTGAGAGTTCCTACCACAACAAGTTTGTTCTTTTCCACATTTGGAAAGAAATGTTTTAATTTGTGCTTCGGTGGGAGTCATTGGACATGATTGTGTATCTCTGAAATAAAGCCATTGAAACATTTGTGGGCCGCTGAACTATCCAGGTTGTGCAACTCCTGCAGCAGCAATGCACATTTAAACACAGTTAAGCTGAGATTTAAAAAATTGAGGTATGAAAGATGTCAAGTTATCACCATCTACCAATAAGGAATGGATCATTTGTCTTTTCTCTATTAAATTTATTTTTATCGTGGCCTGAAAGGTGTCATCTAAAAATATACAATCAAGCAACATTCCAAAGAAAAAAGGGTTTTGTAAGCTTATACTGGATTAAATTTAACATCTATTGATTTTGAACCACTTGAGTGTTTCCTATCCTCACTTTCTTTTTTCCAAACTTTTTTACAGCCTAGTAGTAGGATGGAAACATTAAGTCTGTGCCAACAAACACATCATGTGCACACAGTGGTCTCTCATTGGAGACAGCACCATAAAGCCAGCACTGCAGAAGTGGTGACTAGAGACAAGTAAGGAAAAGTGAGCTAAAAACTTGACCCTGAACTCTTAAACAAACGGGAACACTAAAAGACCCATCCCCCCTCTTTTCTCTTTAAACACGCGAAGTATGTCTAACCTTACACAGCTACAGCCTTGGTACTGTTTTCATTCATAATACAAAAATGAATTCATTTGAAACATTAGTTCCTTTTAACATTTGTGCTGGATGAGAAGCAATACAAAGAAGGGATGTCTGTGCTGCTACTTTGTGGTTTTGCTTCCATAAGAGTTGAGGTATGAGTTAAAAAAAATGTGCAGAGAACTAAGCTGTAAAACTCATTACATCACTACATAGTGTGTCTTTAAGTGGACATACTGCAGCTCATGATGGATTTAATGTGTTTTCTCCAGTCACATCCAGAGATTTGAAATACAGACATGGTTCTGACTCACCTCCTGGCTAGATTTTATGAGTGCTAATGATGCAAAGAGGAGCTACTTGTGGTCAGACGGTTATTTTATGAAGGAAAATGATTCTTGAGACTGTTGTTAAATTCTGAAGAACTTTTAAAAGACGGTTTTAGGGAAAACCTGAAAGAAATCTAAAATCTTAATTCTTTAGAGGATATTAAGCCACCTCCTCTAAATGTTCAGGATTTTTTAAACGTTCAATTTGATGGATTTGTCCGAGCTTCAGGTACAAGCACCCTCAGGCTATTCTGGGAACAAGATAAATAGCACGATTACGTAGATGAGTTGATGCGCACATGAAAATGGTTGCCATGACAATGTTGTATGAGTGTCTAAAAAAAAAATCAGTGTACAGCAGAGGCAGCAGCAGAGGCAGCAGCAGAGGCAGCAGCGAAGGAGCGGTACACTTTGGAGACCAGATCAAAGTTCCTTTAAAAGTAATTATTTTAAAACAGAAGGTCTTTTTGTTCGCTCTCATAAAAGAGACAAAATCAAATTCAGTGTAATGTTTAAAGATAAACGCCATCAACAAAAAATGTTTTAACATTATTAAACAAATCAATCCCAAAAAACATCTATTATCTGAAAAATATTAAATGTTCATCGCTCAAGTGTTCATAAGGCTCGCAGACTCTTGGCTGTGTTGTATTTAGTAATGTCCAAAGCCAAACATTACAAATTATGGTCGAGTAAAACTGCTTCCTGACTCAGGCTTGCCAAGATTGACCATTTCTAATGATGGGCTCAAGCATGGACATATGCTATGACTTTACACAGATACGTACAGGTCATTACAAGTATGATACATAGCATAGTTTGATCAATTACTTATTACCGTTGTTATTTTAGATTTTCTTTAACCCTTTCATCTTGTATAATCATTTGTAAAAAAAAATTTCCTTCAGCTGTGTTAAGGTTTTCAAAAAACAAAAAACCTCTTGCAAGACAGCCTAGGATGCAGCTAAAATTTGCTACAGTCATTATGTTAAATTTGGAAAGCCAAACTTGGGCGTAAATGTAGAACTTATTGACGGCCCAAATCCAAATTATTGATATCAAAGTCTCCAGCTCAAATTCTATGAAGTGAAGAAAAATAAATCAAATTCAAAAATTCTGATCCCATTCAAACCGACATAATTTATGCTTTAGTTCTTTAGCACCTTTCAACAATTGTGGCCTATTTTATATAAGCAAGCAATGTACAAGTTTTGCAAGTCTCACTTTTATGCACATAATCAGTCACTACTCCTGGTTACGCATCAGTAGAGTAACTGTTTAAAACATTATACTGAGGGGTGACTGTGGCTCAGTGGTAGAGTACTTGGCTTGCAATCAGAGGGGCATAGGTTCGAGTCCAGCTGCCTCCAGTCACATGTCGATGTGCCCTTGGGCAAGGCACTTAACCCCCAAATTCCCCCAAATGGGTGAATGTGGCTTCAATGTAAAGCGCTTTGAGTGGTCAGAATGACTAGAAAAGCGCTATATAAGTTCAGTCCATTTACTGAGGAGGTAAATGAAGCTAATTATCATAGCCAAACATGTAGGAGGATGGCTGTGAGATTTAGTTTGCTGATTTAATACAATCTGCAGACATCAGCAAATTTTTTTGCTGACAAGAGAAACAAAGAAAAGCTAATAACCTAACACCCTGTTTGAGCTTTCTTCATTAGCTGTGGTATGAACTACTGAGCCATCTTCCGTCAACTTTGGGTCGGTCCTTTGTTCAAACACAAACGTTCAGTTAGTTCATAATTATGGGTCAACAAGAGTTTTTAAGAGACATTTTGATTGGTGATGAGAAATCCTCTTTCCCACTTTTTTTGCTTTTAAGGAGTTCATCTACATTTTCTGTACAGATGATATTTGTCGCAAAAATGCTCACTCTATCCTTTTTTGGAAATTGGCTCGAAGTACCATCAAAAAGGTATTTTTAGTTCAAAGAAACAGCAATGTGTAGCCTGTGCATTAAAATATCAGACATAGGAGATTCAGATTAACGTCCTCATCCATATGTTGTGCTGACTTCCATTTTCAGGAAATGGGTTGCTACAAAGGTTTTAATGTTGCCAATTAGTGTACTTAAGGCTGCTTATCCTCTTTGTAAAACCAAGGGTAAGGTTCATGATTCATTTAAATTATATACTTCCAGAGTGGTTTCATGGCTCTAAAATATTTGGCTTTTCTGTTTGTATAGTTTGTTTTCTTAGTAATCATCATCTTCAATATCTCAAAGATCTCAGACTGTGAGTGACTTTGTGATTTTGTTAATCTATCAAAAAGGAAAATACACACGGTAAACATGGCTGAATGTTTTGTGCTTCTAATTCTTAGTAGTATATATTTAGCACCGCTATGAATCAAATATTTTCTCAGTACTTTGTTGATGATTTAATTGGATGGAAAATAACAAAATCCTAGAAAGTTATGGCAGTGTGTAATTTGGTGTGGTAGTATTTATTATGTACGCAACAATAATCCTGTGCATGCAAACAAAAGACATTGGAATCTAACTTTGAATTTCACTGACTCTACAAAATAATTAGTAAGTAAAGTCAAATAAATATAGAAAATGGATTAACATGTCATGCCATTCCTTATATCTGGTTATCTTTCTCAAAAGTATTAAACTCTACAGAAAATGATTTGCACCTTGTGGAGCCAAAATCATTCCTATATGTAAAATTTCCCACATGTGAAGGAGCTTGCTTTAAACTTTAGTGTAATAATATTATAAAAAGGAAAGTAGATGCAGGCTTAATACATTTTTTGGACTGACAGAAAACAGTTAAGGCCACCAGTTTAGTTTAATTTGCATTGAAGTTGAATTACTTTGCTTCTACTTACAAAAATGTATTTTTCCCCAAGTAATTGCGTATTTTTTTATTTCTTATTAATGTCTACCGTTCAGCCTTCTTACCATTTAGCTACCCACATTTATTTATGTTGTCAGATGAAAGTTGTTATGTATAAATATCCTGTGTATTCTGACTTTTTTTGGCTATTTCCCTGAACATACTGTTCTACTTGGATGGACTTAAAGAACAGTACACAGCCTACGTCTAAAAGGAAGCTAAACTCCCTGTTCCTACTGTGGTTACTTCCTCTTACCCACAGTTGACAGCATTTTTATTTTTATTGCATTTTATTTATGTTTTATGCTTCTGTTTGTCTTTATTCACATGTCAGACTGCTTAAAGAAATGGAAGCGAACCGGAATGAATGTGGCTGAATGCACACTGAGATCTGACCTGGGTCCAAAATTAAACTTTGCCAAATCTGAGCAAAAAAAAAGAAAAGTAAATATGAAAGCCCATTGTAGTTTATTGGATCTTAACTATGTTGCTCTACTGAGTGATTTCTTTCGAGATTACAATTTTTCTTTCTTTTTAGTCCTTGTTATGCAATGGGAAAAGTGTATTTTTCTCTTTGTAAACTAAATGTATTCAGTGATTAACTGACTATATTTGTTGATGTGCAGAATATATATATATATACAGAATCTAAATAATAAAAGCCTATCTGAAGATTAAAGATATATGTATTTTAACTTTTTTGCTTCTGTTGTTATGTATGACTCTCTTGTATTTTTCCAACTTCTTCATTTTTCAGTCCTTTTTTGAACTCCCGTGATTTTGTTAAAAAAGGTTTATAATTGAAAGAGGCATTCTGAAGTTTAAAATCACAACCTTGCAGTTGTTTTTCTTCTCGTCATGCAAATAACTGAACACTTTCATTGAGATTCCTCATCAATATTTGGCCTGTCCACCAAGGTTTACCAATTCAGATCCATTACAGATCAAGGGACCTCAATGCTCGTTTTTCAGAATCAGTTCACAACCCCCATATTGTACTCTGACATGTCAACATAGGCACATTAAAGCCATTACAAAGCTAAGGAAACCCAAATGTTGAGTTTCTCAGAAAGTTTTACTTTTACAGAATTCTGATAAAGTATTTTTAATACAAAAATGTGACATTATGATCAACCCGATCATTGGTAAGACTGCTGCCTCGACATTTTTTCTGAAGACAGGGTAAAACAAAAAGAGTTAGTGCTACAGAAGCTGATGTTCACCGATTGCTGTATTTAAGTATAAATAATAAAAAGTTGATTGGAAGGAAAAGGTTTGGCAAAAATGTGCCAGACTCACAGTAACAGAATTGTAAATCAAAGCCCATTCAGAGTTTGGGGAGAATGGGATGTGGCTGGAATCAGAGCTTCAAGAGCCACTACACCCAGATGTGTCCAGCACATAGGCCACACGAGAGATGGGAATCGTGGCCTCAACAAGTTATCTCCATGCCATTTTTTTGTTCTGCTCAGAAACTAAAGCAGGTTAATTCACTGTACTGATTGGAATCACACGGTTCAGTGGCTGAGCAGAACAGAAGCACAGCCTGGAGATGTCTTGTTGAAGTCACAATTCCAGAGACAACAAATATATATTACCTAAATTAAAAAGAAAGACTGAACAGGTGCTAACTATTCCATACTTTTCATATTGTGAAATTTAACAAATGTGAAAATCAAGACCTAGAGTTTATAGGTACAGATGCTTGAGGTCCAGTGTGAAGTTTTAACAGTCACTGATAATTTTAGGGGGCCATGCCCTCCACTGTTGTTAGTTCACTGTTTTAAAAAATCTGAGCAGACTATTTTCAGGGTCCACATGATTCCATCTGTAAAGAATCTTTATGGAGATAAAAAGAGGATGAGGAAAGACTTGGTAGCTGCCCACAGGTTCAATGACCATGGTATTACTGTGTTTGATTGGGTAGTAATTGATAAACTAGCCAAAACTAATTTATAAAACAACAAAAATTAAAGAAATATACAGTTAAGTATATGCATATGATCTTTTTTACCAGGCTGAGAATGTTGCAATAAAACAATTTTTAATGGTATTAAGAAATATTCTCAATTTTTTGGAGAAACTGAATATTGAATTAGCACTTTCTATATAAAAAACAAAAGAAACTTCAAAATTAAGTCTATGTAAAATGTATATTCATTATATCTGAATTTACCTCTATGAATTAAACTTAGGAAATAAATTTGGTTTTTGGTTTAATTCTAATTCATTACGATGCACCTATATAAAGAAGTAACACGATCTTTGGTGCGGGTAATCCAGAAACTGACACTGAAAAGAAACAAACAAGTGTTACTTGTTTGACTTATTTGGAGTGAAGAATCTGTTCTTATCTGTCTGTTGATCGTGGATCTCCAGGAAATTGTCAGAACTATATTTTGAGGAAGTATGTATTACATGGATGGAGGAGATGGAAATGCAGTGATGGGATTCATGCTGATCTACACGAAGGCAGGTTCAACAGATTGTGCCTAAAATGCCTTGTTGTATCAGAAGGTCATAAGAAGATTGATGTAAAGAAGCCCCGGATGTTTGGTGGAGCCACACACAGTACAGATGTCAATTACCTGATATGAAAAGGTGATGGGTGTTAAGATTTACAGAAAAAAAAAGATTTATATAATATTGTTGTAAAACTTTGTGTTTGTTTTTTTACTTAGTCAAATAAAGACAAACTATTATTGTTGCCTTTAAAAGCGCCCAATTGCAAGCATCATGCATCAATAAGGAAGTAAAACAAAACTCATAAACTGAACTGATAAACTACACTTGTACATTTAAACATTGGCGTAAATTTGATTTAACTGGTTTATACAACCAAAATAAAGTAATTAACAAAATCTTAAAACACACCCGTTTTGTTTCCCAAAAAAAACACAATCTAAAACACAATCGTCTACACGTTTTTTGGGTTGTTGTTTTTTTTTGCAAAGTATGGATGTTCTTGCTGAAGTCCCATGGGGTGTTTTGTTTAGTGGGTTACATCTCTGTTAAATGAACCAGGAAAAGTGTTTGCAGCTGCTGAACTAGCTGGAGTCAGCAAACACTTTCTTTTTACAATTAGAATCCACACTGCACAGAATGACTGGAAGCAGCATTTTTTTCAAACACACTAATTAACCATTGAAATGAAAAAAACATTGAAAATTCCGTGTTTTTAGTGGTGTTATATTTAAATCTGCAGGTAGTTTTGATTTCTTTCCGGGTTTTTTTCCATCCATTTTGTTTTTTTGGACCATGCAAACATAAATATTCAGTGAACTTTTAATCTAGGTGTTTTCTTAGAGGAATGAACTAGCAAACCAGATATTGCTGATAATGATCTTGTTTTAAAAGCAGAACATTGGATAGTGTCTTGCAGAAGTATTCATGATGCTCACCATTTTTATAATTTTATCTGATAGATCATAATAAAGAGCACAACTGTGAAGTGGAACAAAGAGTTGCATTTGTATTGAGGTTCATTCATCTTCCAAAAAAAACTACTAACAGCTTTTCTTCAAAAATATACAGCATAATACCAACATCTCTTTGCTTTGAAGTTGGGATGGAGCATAAAGCAAAATGTATTATTGTAGTTTTCTTCCACCTACATAGTATTTTGAATAGGCGGTTAACTGTTTATCTGTTAAGAGTGACTTCTACATTTCTGTTGCAATATTCCTGGTAAAATTAGTTCTGTTTTGGCATTAGTTTATTGACTTATCTGTTTCTAAGGAAAAGTGCAGACGATGCAACACGTTAAAGGACACGCTTGTAGCCTCTTTTCCCAAGACATCCCGTGCTGGCATATTGGAGTAAAATTCCTGGTGTGTTGAGTGTGCACTGAGCCCCTGCTAGCAACAGTATGTAAATGGGAGTTCATTTTGAATTTATAAACTGTCAGCTGAAATGGCGAACTGGAGTGATGCTGAGGTTCTGGGAGCTTCTGGTTTTTAAAGCTAAAGAGCAAATCACCAGACAGTTCACCGGGACTGTAAAAGATGGCCACCTTTTGGAGCAGTCCCAAAAAGACTTGAGAAGCGGGGCTTCAATCGGGAATAAAAACAATTTATGTCCATCTATATTTCTATTTACCATTAACTCCTAAGCACAAAAGGTCTGTACCCCCTTCTGTCTTGGGGGAGAATTGGTTTGCAACATTGACAAACCAACAGAGAAGTATAAAAGGAAAGATTATCCATCAAAACGTGTGCTTTTGAGTGCGAAGTGTAAACTAGGCTTTGGAAAGGTGTAGAGCAATTTCTCCTGGAAACAAACCCTATTACTCTGAACATGGAGTTGTAGTCACCCAGTCTCTGTTTGTATCCAGAGCTGCTCACTGCTGTTTTGTCAGAAATCCAGTCATGTTATGGTTACTGGCTGTAATAAACCACAGACTCCAGCCACACTGCACCACTAATGTTTTTTCAGTACTCCTCCATGTCATGAAAGCAACTGCTCAAAATACTTTCGGTCTTCTAAAATTGCACAGAAAACCACCACATGGTGCAAAGCTAATGCACATGTGCTGTCTTTTACCCTAACGTCTTCTCAGATGGGAGACTTGCTGTTACTTTATCTCTCTTGCAACAAAAAAGTGAAACTCTGTTCATACTTCAGCAGACCATGCATGTGTCAAAAACACTTTTCTCTTTTTATTTTTATTGGCTGAATATTTTCAGTGATAATTTAAAATGTTATTAAGGCAGATTAATATAATTAGGATTTTTATATAGCAAATTAAGAATTCCAGATATTATGGACTCCTCTGGTATTACAATATGGAATACCTGTTCTTCATTTGGATTGAATTATCTTTTGCTGTGTCATGATGTTTGCACTCAAAGATACTTTAAAATCATTTTTGCTCAGGTACAATTTGTTTGTATGTGTTCTGAAAGATTCAATCCAGGGGTGAATTTCTTCATTACTAAATGCATAATGAGTAAAAACATAGCTATTTCACTGTTCTCCCCTTCTGCAGAGCTTCATATTGTAACTGACCACTTATATTTTTCTACTTCTTCAAGCAGATGATTGTATGGGCTATACCTAGTAATTACTAATTTTACTAAGTTTGAAACTCTTTGTGTGGTCCCAGACATCTCTTCTTGCTCTTTACTTCAACAACAACAACACAAAATACACCAACAGTCTGTCAGAACCTTCCCAGATGATGGAGCAACCCAGGCTACTGCTGCATTGAGTATTTTGCTGCAGAGGTCTACAGACTATGGGACGCTAAGGGAAACAAACAAAAGGGCCATAACTGGGGCACAGTTTTCCCACCAAATGACGTGATCCAGTTTGGCTTAAGGTCAGCGGAGGCCAGCATTTTGGGAAATGTTGTTTTAGTTCCTGTGCAGCTACCCAATGATTGTAAAGTAACTCATAACCATGGGGGTGTGGGGGTAGTTTTACTTTCTAGATTCATTTTAAAATAGCAAATTCAAAACCCAAACAAATTGAAATTATTTAAAGTTTTACTGTAGGCTTCCTGTAGGTCTTTGGAATAGGTTGGAATGAAAAACACTTGACAATATGGTAAACTATTTCCTAAAATGCACAATTTAATGTGCAGTTTGGGTAAAGAATGCCATATTTGATGGCCTCATTTGAAGGTATCTTTGAATTTGGATACCCTTCATCAAGGCGCTGTGACGTAACTGAGCTTCAAATTCAGCCTTTGTATTGCCTACCTTGACTTGCGAACGGCCACTGAAAGCCACTGTCTCTGCTTGTGGAAGAGAGTGATGTCGGTAACAAGTTACTTAGTAGCACATGGCAAAAGCAGCAGGAAAACAAGCAGCATGGTTTTACCCAACCTTCTTGCTGCAAGGACAACAGCGCTACCCATTGCGCCACTGTGCAGCCCAAATCCAGCACTCCATTCAGTCTATTGCCTCGTCCACACATAGCCGGGTATCTCACAAAAAGGAGATATTTTTCTACGGCTTGGCCTGTCATCCACACGTAAATGCAGATTTTCAGAACCAAAAACAAATATTTTAAAAAACTTCAGCCAAAATGAAGATCTACGTTTTCTCCATTTTTAGTTTATGCGTGCGGACAGATGAAACCAGAGTTTTAAGTGCTGTAATGTCTCTATCCACTCCAAAATCAGATGTGTTACATGTGTTTACATTCAGAGACAGCATGTAGGCACTCAGAGCTGTGTTGTTATTATCGATTGTCAGAGCATTTTTTGCACGCTTGTTTTTACCAGCTCTATGACTGCTGCATGCAGAAGTTAGAGTACAAAGTTACTCGGAGCGGATTGGATTTGGGAGAACCACTGCCCTCTAAAGGTTTTCAATATGAATGTGCTTAACAACGCATTTATTCAGTTATATTTGGATGGAGATTTTTTTTAAAGGAGCGGAAGATAACATTTGTTATTTAGAAAACCCTGCTACATGTATATGTGGCCTGAGTTCTATACTCTGCCCCCTAGCTGAACTCTCCAGTAGTACGTACAGTGCTCAAGCAAGCACATACACAAGACAGAGCCTGTTGCTGGTGTCAACACAAGGTTAAAAAGCAGGTGTATTCCCGGCCCTACTGTTAAAATGAACTTCCAGTAAAGGGAGTTTTGGCAAAGCTGGCTATTGCTTTATGTTGAGGCAGTAGGGAGTGTTATTAGCTCCTGCCGAAAGTTATTAAAGAAGTAACTTATTATCTGACTTAATTACTTTTAAATTAAGTGATCAGTAAAGTAACTAAGTTACTTTTGGAAGGAATAATCAGTAGTCAGCTCAGATTACTATTTCAAAGTAACTGTGGCAACACTGGTAGAAACTAACCATAAGCAACTCAGGTATTAGAAGCTAACTGTTACAACTCCACAACATGGCGGAACACGTTTGAGCTTGTTTTATTTGCAGACACAGAACATCAGCATTGCATTTTTTACCCAAGAAAGAGAAGGTGTGGAGGAAACTGTTGGAATTTGTCTTGGAGCACCACCAAGATATTAGGTTATGTTAGCTGTTGTTCAATGGCAGCATGAGATGCGCATATTACTGTTAGCTACCAACCATCAGATGCAAGAGGTTTGCATCTTATGAATACTAAGACAGACTTGTAATCCTAACATTTCCCCCCACCCCACTCAGACAAATTGCAACCTCCTAAAACAGGAGTGAAGGAGCATTTTTTCCTCATAAATCATCTCTCAAAGCATTCTTTTAAGCTAGGGAGAATATGTTTTTTATAAATAAATAAAAAAGATCTACCTATATCCATCTGTATAGATGTTTTCACTTGATGTGTCTATTAGACTTTACCTGATTAATTTGTATTTGTGATAAATATACTGTAAATCCAAATGACCTGTGGCGTCTCTGCATTTGGGGCCACACGAGGTATCACTGTGGAGCTCTTTGTGTGCTTAAATTAATGAATAGAGCGGCATCTTTCTTATATAGAGTAGCCTAATATATAAAAACAGATTCTGTTACTAAGAAGATTATGTTATAAATACTGAAAAGCTGATTTGGCTAGCCCTTATGAGGCACCAGAGATTGGGGCCGGTCCATCAACAATTATCTAAATAATCAACATCTGAAATCACAGTGCGCAAGCCTACCTTACACACAGTAGACAGCCCTGGGCCACAAATGCCATAGCCTCAATGAAAAAAGTGTCAATGAAAAAGTCTCGACTCCAGCTCAAAATGGTGGCACAGACCATAAATGCAAGACACAGGAAATTGTTTGCGTTTTTACACAGCTGATGAACATAAAATCTAAAATGCCAGAACAATGTAAATATTTTTTTTTTTTTTTCGCGTCTAGACGTTTGCTTTTTAGAAATAAAGCACACATGTATTCTAAAATTCTTTGGAAAGTTTAAAGGAACTTCTTTAAAATGTTTTTCTAAAGACTGACTACATGGTCTCTGGGGATCAATAGACTGGAGTTCTACACTAATGCTTCACACTAACAACCCTCTGGTTTCTAATACTGCTGACATACTGTAGTTCATGGGAATGTTTTTCCCTTCCATTTGCACATGTGAATACATAGTTCTCATGGTAATATAGATCCATCCCACCACTCTGCTCTATTATGAGTAACATTAGCAGCATCTGCTTGCATGTTCAGCAAAGTGAGTCAAATGACCAAACCTTTAGCATTAAAGTTGCTTTGGTTGTCAGGATCAATGGAATATGTCTTGAAGCAGCAGCCAGAAAAGGCTGAAGGAGTGTAAGGATGCTGTGGTGTTGCTTTTCCACATTTTAGCCATGGACTCAACTCAATTAAGCTTAACAAAATTTTAGAGAAAACAGGTTGGACATTCAGTTGACCGTCTTTCACTTTGTTAGCTGGAGACAAGTGGTCTTTGTGGCACACATACTGACTGATCCAGAGGCATTTCATTCATTTGACCCATTTACAACAAACTAGGGTGCCGGGGGTTGTTTAAAAAGACTCTCACGTTCTCTCTATAAACCAATGGACAAATTGTGTTTTCCATGAAGGGAAATGGTTCTTTTCTCCCTGCAGAACAGTGTATCAGTAATGTCAAAGATTACCCTTAAAGGAATGTTTTTCTTCAAAGAGAACAACATACTCTCTATGAAGCCATAAAATATGTGTAGGAGGAAGGCTAAATTAGAAATATGGGTTGGTTACCATAGAACTTAAATCTTTCTAATTGTGAGACAAAATAAGTTGAACAAGAAGAAATTTGAACATTATCAATATTAACCACAGATGGGTTCATCCTTGTTTATAAACGTCTCTCTAAAAAAGAACCAAAGAATTAGGGATGCAACAATATCGCATTTTTCAAACAGATACAATACTGATACTTTGATCTAAGTACTTACTGATATCGAGAACCAATGCAGATACTTCTACCACACAAAAAAATGCAATGAAATTGCACAGGTTTTATTCTCTTCCACTTGTTACAAGTGATGGTGAATTAGATTTTAAAAAATTAAAGTAAACAAAACTGAAATTTTATATGAAAGCTACTATGATATTATTGCAGCGTTTCCACATTTTAACTATCGGTTCAAGGTATTGGTTAACTTACCAATACGAGTAAATCAGAATGGTATCACCCCGATGCCTGATACCAGTATCAGTGCATCCCTACAAATCTAATCTTTATGAGTCTACACCATAGACTGTATACACTTTGAACATTAAATAGACTTGCCTCTCAACAACTCAAATATATAATAACTGAATTAAAAAAGCAAACAAGTTCAGCTTCCTTTGCTTGTTAGCAATTTCAAGCACTCAACATGATGGATTGAGTGAGTCTTCATCAGTGCAGACAGAGAATACATTTTATTTATAAGCGCCTTTCAAGACACAACATGACACTTTACATCAATAAACAGAGAAATTAACCAACAGAAGTTAAAACGATGTCAAAAGAGCACTCAAAAAACACAAAACAGATAAAAGAAGTGCAACAAGAGAATGGAGCTCATAAACGGTAAGATGGCTTAAACAGGTAGGTTTTTAGTCTGAAAGTAAAAGTGGCGAGGGACTGAGAGTTTTTGATGGCTATAAATGCTACAATAGGCCTAGATATTATGTATTGTTCTTAAGGTATTTTACGATTTAAAAAAGTCCAGGAGGGTACTTTGACCTTTTTTTTTTAATATAAAACATAAAATATCTTTAGGAAACAGTTGGGTTCTGTTTGCATTTGCTTCACTTGGATGTCTGAATAAGAAATACATTAATTGTAGCAACATTAACCTCCTAACCGGGTTTCAGGACAATTATTCATGTCTTGCATTCTTTTGATAATTTTGCATTAAAGCCATTATTATGCTTAAAAAGTACAAGAATGCATTTACAGTAACTACACATGATTCTTCTACTATGAAAATCACACAATAACCATGGATCTAGTCAACATAATAGGAAATACATTCAGGATCATGGATAGCTCGGGGAATAATGCTATTTTATCCTGGCAGAAAGAATTCACATTTCTGAGATTAATCAGATGAAAAGATTTTATATTTACAATCTTTACTGGGAGTGATGAAGTGAGACAATGTTGATTGTTGTTAAAGACACAAGCACAGAAATAGGCCCAGGAAAAGGTTTCATAGGTCAGTAGAACTTCTGATTTAGTTTTTCTCCAGGAAAAGATCTCAAACCCTGCTCCTGTTTACTCAGCTTTGCTCCACTTGCAGCAACTAATACTTTTCGTTTTTACAGTGGATTCTGATTTTTTTCTCTCTTTTTTTAAACAATAAACAAAATGTATAAATTACATGGTAACATTGCATTCATGTAAAGGCGAAATCTAACCAAGTATAACTTAATAAAGTTTTTCCCCTCTCCTTTTGACTGAAAGAGAATAGGTGGGAGTATGAAGTGAGCATAGGGAGATTTTTCTCATTTCCCTTTCCTTGAAGTTTGGAGTGAGCATGCCCACAAGGCAACTTTTACCCCAGATGTTAAGGCCTTCAAAGGCAACATGGATAAACATCTGTAGCCGCAGCCCCTCGTGACCGCTGCACCCGTTAATACCAGGAGATCAATGAGGGATTAACATCGGCAAGTTGCTGAAATTTCTGGTCTGATTCACATCAATCGGCTTGATGAAAGAGGTTCCATGTGCAGAAAAGCCAGATTGTGCATCTGTGTTATCTTTAGGTTAAAGTTACTAATAATAGTGAAATGATGAGTTCTACTCCATCCAGCCATGTGGATTTGTTTGCTGAAGAAAAAGCTTTAGCCATTTTTTTCATCCCCAAAAGTATTTCATATATTTGCATATTATCCAGTTGTGGAGTGTGTTGTTCTTTCCTCTATGACAACCACATTTCATGAGAACATTACCCCCCCCCCCCCTTCTAGGTTATATATTGCTAGTCTTTGTTGCAACAAGCAGTAATTTCTTCGTATTATTACCTTGATAAAATACATAATGTCAGCCAACCCTGGAATATACTAAAGCATTTTTCAGTTTGATGTTTTGATTGTGTCTTGCACCTCAGTTGTGAAAACTAATTTCTATAAAACCCTTTTTACACATGAAGGCCAGAGAGTCCTAGAAGACTAAATGGAAAATTATGAGAAAATTAGCGGCAGGTGATTCTATTAGTCAGATCCATTATTAAAACTAGATAGATTCAGTATGATTCCCTAGAGATTGTTTTGTATTTATCATCCAAAAAAGAGTTTGCTATTTTACATTTTGAGAACATTTTAACTACGCACTTCTTTTTACCCGATTATGGTTTGTATGAAGGTACAATACACAGTAATAAATCACAGTAAAGTGCAAAGAAATAAATGTGGTTTAAAAATACCTCAAAGGTAAAAATCTTAAAAGTATGCTATCCTGAAATATGATACCTATGATAAAATCCAAGAGTGCAACCATGTGCTTTTCATATATATATTAATGATTAAATGTAATTTAATTGTTGTATAAATCCATGTCATTTAGAGGCCTGAGAAGTTTTTTAGTGAACATTATAAAACAATCATCTTTATGTGGACCAAGAAAAAAAGCTGACAGTTCAGTTGTGGAGACCTTTAAAGAGTCAGGTTGTAAAACAGTAATATGGGCTTTGAGCATCTTTGAGTTCTCTCATAGAGATTGTAGAACTCCAAACCTAAAAAGATACAATTATTTGTGTGAACTGACTGGAAAATAAGTTTAGAGGCTTATAGTGACAGCACAGATCAACTTAGAATCTGTCCAACTGGACAACTGCAGGTTGTGCACTCTACAGATGTGGTGAAAAGAAAGTCAGTGTTGAAGAAAACCCCATAAAAAGTAGTCTCTGTCATTTTCCAAAACACTTCTACATGCAACATACTTTGTATGGCAGGAAATTAACGCCACAAATCACCCTTAACACATAGTTCTGTGCTAAATAAATAATTTATTTCTTTAGCATGGAGAGGGAAGCTGCTCAAAGTTGATAGGAGGACAGATACTAGATTCTAAAAACATCCTTAAGGGGCAAAGGATTGTGATCCTGAATAGCCAGGCAGTCAGAGGTATAATGGAATGGGATCAAACGATATAACCTAGTCAAAGTCCAGACATAAATCCAAAAATCCAAAACATTCTCTGTGGAAGTACTTGAAGATACGAGGCAGGAGAAATTATGTAAATTACAACTTGGCAATAGACATGGACTCTTGAGGGAATAAGGGGGGACAAGCATAAACAGAATACTATGGTACCAAATTAAACAAAATGTTACCAGAGTTTCACCAGGAAGACTTAGGTTAGTAATAATAGAGCTCCTGCAATTACCAAGACGGTGGCAGCCATTATCTTTCATCAGATCTGACTGAACTTTCTGCTATTCTCGCAAAAAAAAAGAATGAAATTCCAAGAAAGGAAAAACTGAGACGGATTTAACTCTCTAGACAGATCTCAGAGCAAACTGGCATACCCAAACTAACCAAATGTACACCAAATGTTTCTTTGCCGGGTTGGTTATAATGAGATAGCATGCCAGGCCTCATCAGGGAATCTGACTTGAAATTATATTTCTTCCATTACATCTTGAACTAAAAAAAGCAGCAATCCTAAAATGCTCTCATCATAGCTGACATTTCATCATAATAAAACAAAAGCATAGCCCCCCTACCCCCCCGCTCTCTGTCTTGTAACTGATCCAGCCTCTGTGATTTGCAGCTTCTCGTTGCTAAAGGCAGCAACACTTCTCACCATTATGCCCTTCTATGGCAAGCACAAGACCGAGTCTGGAAGGACTGTTTCCTATTAACATCATCGAAATGACACTTACTGTCTCGACTGATGATGCTTTTCTGCCCCCTTGTGGCTGGAAGTGAAGTCCTGTCATCTGTTGTGGTGGGTAATCATTCTATAACCAGCTGATTTTACATTTGGAAAGTGTGTGTTTATGCTGTTCTGCTACATTTCTACAAGAAACAAAATATTTATTACAGTAAAATAGTCACAGTTTTACTTTTTTTGTGATAAACTCATTCTAACTGCTTAGAAAAAGCATAAGAACCCTGAATTAATTGCAGACATTTATTTTTAGTATGGAAATCAGTGGCTTCTATTGCTTTACATAAATCTCTCTTTCTTACTGTGTTTTTGTGGGTGCGCCTTGGTTCTAAAAAAATTTTATTCCTAGGTTGTTGTTGGAATGTTTTTCACTGATGTTTGGCACTATTTAACTCATTTATAAAAAAATAAATAAAAGGATGACCCATACATAGCTTCATAAGTCTTACATCTGATTTTAATTTAATATTTATTTTACATCTTCTTATATAAATATTGAATTTTTTGTTGCATTTCTTCTAACATAAGCAAACTGACCTGCAATAATGTTACGATGCTCTCTGTATAGTTATGTGTTGTGGGATGCTCATAAGCTATATTACTAAGCTATAGACTGTGGGATTTTTTTGTTTCCGTACGAAGCTTTAAATCAAAACAAACAGACATCACATGTGGGGTTCTTCTATATATCTACATTCTCTTACTAGCCCAAATCATAACATCCAACAAGAATAATTACCATAACCATGTAGATGATACTCAGCTGTACATTACAATGTCACAAGGTGACTATATACCGATTCAAACAATAAATGAATGCATCGAGCAAATCAATAGCTGGATGTTCCATAACTTTCTTCAGCTGAACAGAAACAAAACTGAAGTAGTAATTTTCGGACCTGAAGAAGAAAATTCAAGAGTTAGCACACAGCTTAAGTTGATACAACTAGAAACTACTGATCTGGCGCGTAATCTAGGAATAATAATGGAGTCAGAACTGAACCTCCAGGTTCACATGAAGGCAATAACAAGGTCAGCCTTCTATCACCTGATGAACATTTCTAGGATTAAAGGACTAATGTAAAAAAAAGGACCTTGAAAAACTCATCCATGCATTCATCTTTAGTCGGATTGATTACTGCAACAGCATCTTCGCAGGTCTACCTAAAAAGTAACCCAGACAGTGGAAGAGGAGCCTATTGAGCTATAATAATGAGGAATTAAGACCTACACATTTCAGTTCCACGTTATATAGACCACAAGGAAGAATTAAAAAGCATGACATGTCCACTTTAAGTAAAAACATTCATGTAAATATTAAAGTAGAACTCATACCATAACTGGCACTGACTGCTGTCTGGTCTCAGCCTTATTAGCATCTGAAATCTCCTGTGTTCCCTAATTGAAGAGAAAAAAATGCATATTAAACATCAATGATCAGATAACATACTTAATATGAGTACCCTCAAAAAATAAAAGGTGAAATAAATCAAACCCTCAGGCTCTTTAGGGGGCACTGTTGCTTTTAATTAGGCTGATAATTACCTGTGAATTTAAAAGTATAGCCTATCCATCAAAATGTAAATCAGGAAATTCTGGGGCATTAAGTTCTCTACTAGAGTCTTAACGTATTTCAGGATGACACCGGTAGGAAAGTTGTGGGGACATCATTTGAAATGGTCTATTGTGCCTTTCAGATCTATTAACCAACTACAGCCACAAGGCGGCAGTACTTTAATGCTGCTGGACAAGGGTTGCTGCAACCGTGACTGGTTTTGTTCCAAACATATTCAAAGTTTGAGTTTGTATTTGCTAGATTTGTTTGTTACATCATTTTGTTAGTGAACATACATTTTTAGCTAAACAGTATTGAATCATTGGTTAATTAGAAAATGTCCAATTCCATCGATGCAGCCAATCACACCTGGAAACCCCAAAATCTATCTAACTGATGAGTGCTTCCCGTCTCCAAACTTTATCACATACATCAACTGTTGCTTACGCTCATATCTGCAATTCTGTGGAAAGTTTCTTGAGATATTTGGTGGTTCTGTGACCTGAAAACAGACGTGTACAGTTGGCTAGTCGTTTCAGTGCAAGGGTCACATTTCTAACAGCCTGACAGACGGTTTCCTTTGACACACGCTCCGCATCACCAATATTATACCAAATAATGCTGGTTGCAAAAAAATTTAAATAAAAAACTGCAGTTCAAAGAATTTGCTCGGAGAGGAGATCATTTCCACGATGAAGGAGAAATGTGTGGGCTGAAAACATGGTTTAAATAAATGATTGATGGTTGAGAAAAATGTAGCCTACATGTTCATACAGGTAGCTACTCATCAGGGAGTGATAAAACATCCATTCGGGATCTGATCGTCAATAGGCTCTTCAAGAAACAGACACTCCACTGCTTTCAGACTGCAGGCTATAACTTAGCAGGAGAAACTCAGAGTTAGTTGAAACTAACCTGCCAGCAAGGAGGTTAGTTGCACAGAATAGGTTGCCCGGGTGACTGATTGAAAGTTAAGCCGAATTGGCTTTGTGAAACTGAAAAAACTCTCTTATCACAGAGTTAACTAACTCAGGTTTTTTCACAAATCCTGCCAGTAGTATCAGTGTAAAAAACAATGCAGAAAATTTGATTTTTTTTTTGTGAATAACTTCTCGGCTAATGATATCAGTGTGGATCCAGCTGCTAAAGGTATGTTTTCATGGTCAAAAGTCAGAACTACATCAAAATACTGAGCCGCTTTGGCTTAGGTCTGCGCTCTCAAAGTGCTTTTCTAGTTTGTGAAGAATTTAGTTTCCGTAGGTGTCAGAATATTAATGTTGTATTGAATCGCATTAGGCTTTCTGAGCCTGCAGTGTTTATTCTTTATATTTCATCATCGTATTTCCTCAATCCCATCACGATGCCTTTTAAAGACAGATATGACACTTGTGTTTCAAATAAGTGGAGAAGGCACACAAGTTTAGTTTTTAAGTGTGTATAGGAAAATTAATAGTTCACTAATGTCCATGTGTCAGTCTCTGAACAAACCACTCACTTGCACAATAAAGTTTTTATTATCACAACGAAAAATAGACTTAACATCTCCATAAAGAATTACAGTAATTTCATCTTCCACATTTTTTAATCTTGTGTAGATTCACAATGTTATTTTCACTTTTTTATGAGAAGAAATCACCACATTTTAAAGTTCGACAGACAAAAACTTACATTGTTCACATATTGAAACCAAACCCCAAATACATTACAACACAAAATACACAAGAAAGTTAGCAGGGGGTTCAGTCCATATGAAGAATAAATGAAGAAGCTGCCAATGACTGAACTGCTAACAAAATTAGCAGCACTGACTCAACTTTTTCGAGGTGTTCGATATTTATCTCCTTTTGGGTGTCAAATGTGCTTTAAGAAAGCCAAATATGGGTTTCCCGAGACTTCTCTGTGGTCAACCTCAAGCTGAAGTTGAACAACTTGAAAAAGATGAAACATTTAAACACTGCTTTTTTTAAACAAAGAATAAACATCTATAGCTTAGACAGTTGATAAATGCATTTAACATAAACCTGCTGTCTCCTACTCTTTCTGTCTTGAAGATCAAGATCCTGGTTTTGCAATCTGTTGTTAAACTTTGATTTTCTGTAAGAAAAGTTTCTATGAGTCACCAATACTGATCAACTCTGATGTACAGACAGAAGAATTTCAGATTGAAAATCCAGTAAAAGTGTGCCATCCTGGCATCTTTTACCTGCAACACAAATAAAAATAAACACAGAATCTGTTATGAGGTATTTTTACTCCCTGTTTTTTTTTACTTTAGTACGATGTTCACAGAATGAATGACTAGCTTTGGTACCAGGGTCCCTAAACATTTCTTCATGTTAAACGTCCAGGCTTTTCCAGGAACCCTGCGTTGAATGGCAAAGCATGACACTGTTCACAACACAATTGTGCATGTTTTATTAAGAGCTAAGGTTTGCCGTCATATGTGTGGGATGTGATTTATGTCATGCTTCCTGTACTGAGGCATGTACAGTGAGGCGAAGGTACCAGCTGACACTTGCAGAAGCGTGCTGGGATCTGCTGACTCGTCTGGGTTTAGCAGCGGATGACACTCCACAAACGAGTCCTTCCTGGTTAAATGTGTGCTTTTCAGAAGCTCAGTTTGTGGCTCCTCCTCCTCATTTTCCTCATCCTCTGGTGGATGTCCAATGTCGAGATAGTACAAGGGTTTCTCTTGTCTCATGTCCACTTCGTCTTCTTGCTCTGATGTTTCCGAAAGCTCTTTTACAGAGTTATAGGAGCAGGATCGTCTTGGACCATCTGAATCTGTACCACGACAGCTGTCAGCTTCCCACAGTCCACAAGGGGAGGATTCAGAGGTATCTGAATTGTTGGCTGAGAAGTTTCCCTCATCGCTGGAACTGCACCTACTTCCCTCCTTATAGTTTAGAGGAAGAGGCAGATTATCTTGATTTGCATCAGAGAGCAGGACCTTGGAGTATGTGACCAAAGACGGCACAGAGCTGTTAGTGGTTCCTGAACTCTGCTCCACCTTGACTGGTTGTAGTTTATTTATGGATGTGTTTGAAGTAGTAAAGGATCCTGGACTAATGGTTCCACCAAGCACTGTCTCACTATCCAACAACTGGTCAGTCATTGGGTCCAAACACGGCAGAAAGGAGTCAGTCGAAACAACAACAGAGTCAGGAGACAAGAACTTTGGCGTCTGTACAAAGGCCTTTGTGTGAGGTTTATTCACAACAATAACTTTAGAGATCTTCTCCGAGGGCAGCGGCAAGGCTTGAATACTTTCATGAGATCGGAACAGGTACTCAAAGCTGTCCATCTGGAGAAAAAAAAAAAAAAGTGCTTTTCAGCAAGATGTATTTGTTTTACATTCAACTCATTTGAGATGTAAACAGTACATCAGCTACTTAAGTGAAAAATAGGGTTGAAATCATAGACTGTAAAAAAGAATTGACAGCGCCTCCTCACTCCTCCCCGTTTACCAGAATGACACACTTTCATGGGGGAATTCATGGAGGATTCACAGCCTCCTCCTCCCCAGCTCTGACGAAGCATGTTCCTAAAAAGGGCATAGGGGCGGGATCTTCACTTTAGACTCTGTCCTCGCGGGGCGTGTATGGGCGTGTAGTTCGGTCGTAATCACGCCCGTTCTGCTCCTGCGTCTTTAGCTCTGATGCTAAACTTGGCTCGGCCCCCTCATTAATTATGCAAGATTTCAAAAAATTATCTTACGAAAACCAGCCCGGTGCCCATTATTTTTACAAGCCCAGCGTTATCTCAGGAAGAACATGTAGCCATAGAAAGTTTAAAACAATGGGACACCAGGCATTAAAGTTGTTTTTAACATGTCTAAAGTCCAATGCTTTTCAATGGGGGCCTAGCGGCCAAATGGAGGTACTACAGCAATGGAGGAGCAATGGCGGCCTCCATGGTATGCGGTCACAAAGCAGAGCAGCCAGCGGCCATTGGTTAAAATCCATGCAACTCAGGTATGGCAGATTGTAATCGAGGAAGTACAGGCAGAAACAAAGGCTGTAAAACAGCTTCAGAAAGTTAAACGTGTGTTTTTTGTCACAGACTGTTCTCTCCAAAGATAGAAACCGTTGCAATGAAAACCTGATGACACAAAATGTGCTAAATGGTTGATGTAAAACCCCCAAACCTAGACCATATTTTTTCAGAGTGACATGGATTACAGTGGGTGCTGGGAGAAACACGACTCCTGATTTGGCTAAAACAACGATGGAGAATCACCAGGGTTCAAGAAGATAAATCTTTTGAGTGTTGACAAGATAGCTGTAGGTCAAGGTAGGATGGAATGTCTGTTTGGGCGGGGACCAGAACGGAACTTTTCAAAGAATGTATTCAGTGTGTCCCAACTTCTGCCAAGCTGATTCTCCTTCTGGTTTAAGCTATTGGTGTTCCTCATCTCTGACCATATATCTTGTATATTGTTCTTCTAGAATTGTTCCTACGTCCTAATATGCACCTTCAATTCTGTCATTTTTAAGTTTCTTTTTAATGCTCTTCAAAAATTACCTGTCTCCCCCTAGTGAAGACTTTTTTTTATTATATTAACCATTGAATTTAGGTAACTGGTGATCCAGGTGGTGGTTTTTTATTGGGAAACAATCTCACTGTTTGGTGGGGATGACATTGTTCACACAGAGGTTTACCAGGATGTCCCCTCCATCTGGCCAGCAGAATGCATTGCAGTTTATTAATAAATAGGTATGTAAGAAAATATCGATATGCCAATATGTTGCGATATTTTATGTCCTTATATTGTATTGATATTCAAAGGAAAGTATTGATTTTTTCTTTTTAAGAATATTAATTGAAACCTTATGACAGTAATTTTTGTAGTAAAATTAAAAGTATGACTGGTAGTTGGTGGCTGTTTTCACCTTCATTCAACTAAAACTAGTAATAAAACTGGATTTGTTATGGTTGAAACAGGTTGGAGTTTTTTGCATGCTGTGACCATTTTTCTACAGTTAAATTCAGTTTTAAAAATCACAATATAAAGTCATTCTCATGGTATCACAGCATATCGCAATATATGGTATTGTCCCCTCTGTATCGTGATACCAGACCAGATTCTTGCCCATACACATCCCTAACATTAAAACAACCTAGCAGCGCTTCTTCAGCTTCCTGAGACCATTTTTTTTACTCTTTTTAATCACAGGTTGCCTCTCAACAAGATATATTTCTTATTTTATTTTTTTACATCGAGCACAGAAAAAGAACTTTATGGAATGCTACAACTCAGGTATATGTATCCCGGAAATTTCTATAGAGCAAAAACTTTTTTTTCTCTCTCTCTTATTAGACCTGACAAAAACATTGACAGTGAGTGAGGCAAGGTTAAAATCTTCAGATGTCGCTACAAATGTATTAGGGTGCTGTGTCTGTTATTTAGGGTTAGGGTTAAATACACTGATCTGATTACATCACAAGCAGAGTCGGCAAGAGCTGAAGACGGCATGTTTCTGGAATAAAACTCCCAAATGCCCTTGGAATTTTATATGGATGAAAATCTACAGTTCAAAAACTAAAAATACCCATCTGTTGTTGACAAATGTTGCTCATCCAACTCCTTTGCTGCCTCTCTTTAAATTTCTGTTGGCTCGCAGAGTCGGAAAGCTCGGTGGAGAGCCATTGGAGTGATACGATCATCTACCCACATGTCAAAGATACAAAATGCTGCTTTCCTGACCGGTTTACTGGGTCTTTTATCATGATCAGTAGAAGAGATAGTTTGAATGTTCCTTCCATTTCCTACAACTCTTTTTAAACTTGCCTGAGATTAAGAGATGCAGTTTAGGTTTTATTTAAACGTGTAAGATTTCAATCATTATCTCCCTGTCATGAAGAAAAAGGCCTCGTTGCTATGGTAATGAATCAGAAAAACTGCCCAAAAGTAAAAATGTAGCATTAAAAATTCTGCCAGTTCCTTACAGCCTTTAAAATGACAGGGAAAATAATGATGATAGTGATATGACTTAAAGGATTTCTCACCTATTAAAACCGCTTTTTATCAACTGCACAAAAAAACAGATTTTACACAGGGTTCTTCCTATAGTGTCTACTTACTCCAAGCAGATCTCTAAGTTGACCGTTTTATGCTGCTGCAGGCAATCTAAACGAAATTGTGTTTGGTGACCTTTTTTAGAGGAGCTGGGAGGAGAGTTATTGACCAAAATTGGATTAAGCCATGTCTTAGTTATCAAAATATTCTGCCACTTTTATAAGATTATATGGCTATTTTAATTTTGGGATGCGGAATGTTTTTTCTCATTTGAAATATAACTGTCATGGGCTTTTTTTAAATACAGCAGGTAAACAAAAGCTTCTCCTGCTGACTCATGACACACGCAAATATATCATATCAATGTCTATAATTAGGATATGTTAAGATTACATCTTATTCAGCCATTTTGGCACTTTTTTATTCTTTATAATCGCTTCAAAGATCTGCAGAAGCCAACTGAGATTGTTATTTTACCGTTTTAAAGTCTAATCCTTTAGCCCATGAACATTTGTTTGGGTTTGGAACCTCTTTCCACACAATTTTCTTCATCCTGCAAACAAAAAAGCAAATATTTAGGTTGATTCTTGCATCAATCGACTCCTCCATTCCACTCCCCTGTCTGATTCCTTCACCTCTGATCAGGAAACATCACATGTAATTACACCGCTCTGTTAAATGTCACTCTTATAATTTTTCCCAGACCGTCTGTTGGGAACTTCAATTAGACCCCACAGCACAGAATAACATCATTTATCATCCCTTAAAGGTGTCTATCTAAAAGACAAATTCTGTTTACATTAATCTGCAATTAAAAACCAGATCAGAATATAAAAAAAATAATTTTCAAAGGTCACTGTGGCTAAAACAAACTCTTACTGGTTTTGGGAGAGAACCAGGGTCACAAACACAGCAATGCAAAGGAGGGAGACGAAGATCAACATCATGTAGGCTGGAGGATTCCCCATCTTAACTGTATTAAAATTAAAAATCACATCATATAGTTAAGAATACAATGTTCAAGCAGGCATTTGATGCTGCATGCAATACCAGAAGAGGAAACAAAGAACAAACCTAATGTAATGATCGGTTCTCCTTCTCCATCAGCGAACACAGGGTACAAGTGGAAGATGTACTCCTCGGAGCCAAAAAAATCTCCTTTAAATGCAACATTAAAACAGCCAATTGGTTACAGGCTAGCAAAGAGGATATAAAAACAGCAAACAATCACAGATTTAAGGGCATGTTTTACCTCGTAAATGAACAGGGGGGTCGGTGTATGGCAGTCTGGCCCACGTTTTTCCAGCCAGACCAAAGTCTTCGGAGTCCTCCTGCTTCGTTGGGAACCACTGAACCACCATGAAGAGAGGGACAGAGCTGATATGCATCAGGCTCCAGGACAGGGAAACACATGTGCTATTTATAACCAAAACATGGAATGAATGCACACAGAGGCCTGCAGAGAAAAACAAAAAGGACAATGCTTTCAGAAAATACATTTGTCTAATTTTGATCCACAGTAACGATGGGAACTTCAGATACTTTTAAAGGGGAATCTATTAAAGAATGAATTGTCATAATTTTTGGACAATAAACCAATAGTTTTTTTCACGTTTTGGACCCTGGGCCCTATACAACGATGTGGCTAGATTTTTTTCCTGGCTCAAAGCCTCCCGGGGGCACTACAGCAGGAAGCACAAAAATGAAACAAGTGGGGAAAGATTACCTGTGAAAGAAGACACTACCAATATTTTTCATGCACACTCCATCATGGAAAATGCATGAAGAAATGTAATGCAGCTTTTACGTTAAAGGCAATCGAGCTGGCCGTCAAAGAAGGAAACAAAGCTACAGGAGCTTGACATCAATGAAACCATGGTGAGACAGAGAAGGCAGAGGGAAGAACTGAGTCAGTGTAAAAAGACAAGAAAAGCTTTAAGAGGACATAAAGAATCTAAAGAAGACGACTTTAGTGACTTTATGGTTTGCTCCATTTGTAGTCGGAACTTGGAAACTTCAGACCTGGAAAAATCCACTGAAATGCCCCCCAAAGTCAAACTTCCAGGAGACAGGTCAGTACACCAGGAGGCACAGAGGAGGCCATGGAAACGCAACAACCCGGCAGCACTGCTACCTACACCTTTGTGCAAGTAGGAAAAGAAGGAGCACTGCCAGAGCCCTGCAAAATTATCTCCAGCGGGCCACAATTGTGCATGTGTCTGTTAGTTCAGAAACAGTCTCCATAAGGGTCCACAGGTGTGGGTTGTGCTTACAGCCCGATGCTGTGCAGGACGTATGGCATTTGCCAGAGAACACCAAGATTGGCAAATTCACCACCGGTGCGCTGTGCTCTTCACAAAAGAAAGCAGATTCACACACTTGTGAACCTGCTGGTCCCGGATTTGACCAAGTCTGGAGACTCAGTGGAGACAGTTCGGCTGCCTGCAACATCCTCCAGCCTGACTGATTTGGCAGTGGGTCAGTAATGGTGTGCATTTCTTAGGAGGGGCACCTAAGCCTCCACAGGCTCACAAGTGTTAGCCTGACTGCCATTAGGTACTGAGATGAGATGCTTGTTCATGTATTATTTCCCTTTATTTTATTGAAGTGTATTTAGTCGTGTTTGAAATTACAAAGACAGTATAGTTTAATATTTCACTACATCTTCCAGGCACATTTTACCCCTCTTCATGAGCCTTAGCATCTCAGCTGCTAAAGATGCAGGCTGCATCAGGTGTGAGCAGTAGGGGCAGTTGGAATCCATCCAACAGGTCAATATTATTGATATGCAGAGCATGAATACCTGGAATCTAACAGTCCTTCAAACAGATGACAATAGTGCACACGGTGATATTGTGATCCCATATATTGAAGAGATCTATTATTCATAATATTGATTTACTCAATACTCTTCAGAGGAGTATTTTATGTCTGTAACCAGTGTTTCATCGCTTTCTTTTCCAAAATTGTATTTTCCTTAGACATTCCAAGCCACAATTTTTTCTTCTTTACATTTCTGTTTTTTTTACCCCAAGTTTTGTTAATTATTTTTTTCATCATTTTTTAAATGTCTTGTTATTTTTCTTTATGTGGTAGTTTGCGTTGGCCTGTTGCTTGAAAAGTGCTCCATGAATAAAAGGAACACATGCTCTTCAGTACCTGTTGCGAATGGCCTTATTTCCAACAGAGTTCTCAGAATAATGACATCACTCTTTAATTTCAGGCAAAATGAAAAATCATTTCTATGCAACAAGCTCCCTAATACCTTAATGATTGAGGTAACCAACAAAGATGTGACACTGTTGTTAAAAACGCACTCTGGTACTTTACCTCTGTGTAATATTACCCAAAGCACGGACATCGCTAACACTAATAGGTGCTAGGGCATCTATATGGGCTTTGTATGGGATCCACACAGGAAAATATTTTGATGCTTCAAAGGACATCTAGTTTTGTTTGTTGTTTTTGTGCACATTTTTCCTGGCATGTATCTCTAAGCGTAGGAGTGATGTAAACGGTTATTCTGAAAAGCAGACTAAAACTGATCTGTTAATTTAACACAAATGTTTCTCAGCTTTTTTTTATCAGTATCTGGAAATGTTTAGGTAGAAGAAGATTATTTTTTTCTCATTTTCTCAGCTTATGCCTGTAAGCTCTGATTGGAACTAACGGCTGCTGTGCACATCATTTCCAATGATCAGAGGGGGTTCTGTTGGTCAATTTATAGTTCATCTGTATTTATGAAGCCTTCAAATGAATGACTTTATGTTAATAATTAAAGAAATCCAGTATATTTCAGGAATTAGAGTATTCTGTTTATCAGTTCACCAGCACAAGTCTTTGTTTAACACCGTATCCTGATCAAATATTGAACTAATCTTGAAATTTGTTAAAATATCTAGTCATTCGCGAACTGTAGAGAAAAATTAAGAGTTTTACTCAAAATGCAGACCACAGAATCCTCTGATATCATTACAATTTTGTTCCAGAGGTTCCATTAAAACAATAACTCAATATTTTCCACAGAAACAGGTCCACATTACAGCACTTGAGCCTGTCATATTGTTGTGTACTAAGTAGATTTTATTCCCTCATAGGTTGCTGATATATCCTGTTATTTCCTTCTTTCTTACGTTTGGGATGTTTCATCAGCGTCATGTTGACGTTGTTTGCAGAGCTCCCCAGAGTATTGTAGGCTTCCACAGTCACAATGTGGAGCTCCTGATTCCACTCAAAGCTGTAGGAGGACACCATATCGATCTGCCTCCTCAGCACAGATCCATTCGAGGCCTGATGCTGGACAATAAATCCATCCACACAGTAGGAGTTCCAATTTGCAGGGAAAGACTGGAAAACATTAAGAAAAGATTTATTCTTCTGGTGTCTATTACACTCTAATAAATACTTTTAATAAGAAACTCTCACGTTGGAGGTCTCCAACCTTTTAAGCTTTAACTAGGAATACTGTCAATCAGCCTCCATACGATGTATGAAGTAGCTGCAATGTGCTCCAATCTTACTAAAGAATGTTGACATTCTCTGGCCTAGACCATACAAATGTGTATTAACACCATACCAAGAACAAAAGTCATTAACTGGGATCCCAGAAAACAATTGCGCAATAATCAAATTTAGAAAATGAAAAGGTAAAGGATTACATAAGAAAACGAGAAGCCCCACAAACAAGCATGACTTGTGCAAAAAGGTTTCCAGGACAGATTTGGCAGGACAAACTTAAGTCAGCTAAAAGAGTGAGCCAAAATTCACCCACAATGAAGGTGTTATGGAAAATGTTATATTTTGAAGTTGTATTGAGACATTTATATTAAGAATGATCATTTCTGTTGTTTCTTACATACTGAGAGAACCGTGTGCCATTTTTCCATGACATAGTGATAGTCTGATTGTTTGACACTGTATAATATTAGGTTAGGTCAAATAAATTGATATTAGAATCCCTAGTCTAGTGTTTCCATGGAAACAACCCTCGGAGCGCTGGGTGTGCTTAGATTGAGCGTCTTCTATCTGATGGAGGCACCTGGGAGTCTGGAAACTTCACCATGGAGAAATGTTTAGTGATAGAGTAGAGACAATAGCAAGGTTTTCTAAATCTATAAAGTGGTCAGTCAGTTGGTGGAAGGCAGAATTCAGCTGTTGTGAACAATCTGTAACCTGTTCCTCCTATTTTGTGCAAACAAGTTCAAACTACACCTCCAAGAAATGAAGGGATCTTTTCTCACCCGTTAATTTAAAATGTCTTCCGACTACAGTAGGAAAATGCCCATATTATCTTATATGTACTTTAGTGTACTGTGAATGGAAATCCAAGGAATATAACAATACACGACACTGAAGTCCATTTTGCACAGCCCACTCTGGCTATACAGCTTCTACACACATTTACATAAATTAAACTTTACTCTATTTGCAAACAAGTGAATCCATTTTCAATATTTTTCTTGAATAAGTACCCCATTAGAATTACACAAGAATAAGAAGTTTGGTATATGTACCATTAATTTGTACATTGATAACAGATTCTCATTAACATCTTTGAACTGAGGAAACTTTTTGTTCATATTTTTGTAGAGAAATTAAAATTATTTCTACATTTTCTAAAAATATTGATAAAATCTCCTCTGTTCTTTTTTTTGTAAACCCAATGATGTGTAACATCTTGTTTTGTGGGCTCTATGCATCTTTACAGTATGCACTTTGCTTACCTCAAATAGCAGAGTGATGTTTGACTGGTTTCTATATGGATTGTCTTGATGTATTCTCCAGAAATCAGGCCCACGTTCAGGAGCTTAGGAAGAGAGAAGTCAACCTACCATGAGACTGGTTTTTACAAAAGATGCATAGAGAAGTTGTCCAGATGTGGAAATGCAGTATTTTGGAAATCTCAAAGGTAAAGTAAGCCTTTCTTTATTCTACCGAGAATATGCACTTAGTGGGGGTGTAACAGTACATTTATTCATATTCAGACTTTTCATTACGGCCCTGTCAGTCCAATACGGCTGTGTAACAAAGGAATACATCTGTTTTCTACCTGAACACATGCAGAATGTCTATGTGCGGAGCTCAGAACGCAGTGAAACTTTCCTCAGCTCAACTTTTATAAGTTACATCAAAAGAAAACAAAAAGAACTCCCAGTTATTACTAAACTGTAATTTGGGAACACTAATGGTTTCTCAATCAGCTACAGTAGACAAGTTAAAATGAACTGAACCAGAACTATTTCAACGAACGCATCTTTCAACAACGAGGCCCAAAACACGCTCAACACTAAACCTAATGACTAATCTGACACAATGTCGAGCTTAAAGGAAACATCGCTAATGCTAGAGAAAAACCAGCTGATGTCCACATAGCTACCAGTAGCAACTAATCAGCCCAAACTACTTATTTTGTAAACAAGGTATGTCCGCGGAATCCCCGTAGATGAGGATGGATTTTTCCAACTGCTGCCCATGCTGCATCAAAGTACACACGGGAAACTAGGCTGTCGAAATATCAAAACAATCCCAAATTGATTTAGGCATGTTTTATTCTCAAATATGGGCAAAATATCATTAAACCATTTAAAACATTAACACTGTTTTCAAGAGATTGTATTGATTTCTACTTTGGCTGTGTCTGCTTTGACTATTTATTCTTCTCGATTAAGGTGCACTGACAACATACTGAACGGTGACTTTAAACCCCCACCCCCGAACTATGATTTTTGTGTACAGTTACACTCGTAGTACTTGGTCATGGCAACAGTTATCATACTAATTATTCTAAATGTAAATACAGGAGGTAAAACACATCTTAAAACTCCAATTCTACACATAATCCTGTTCAATTGCCCAGCAGTACAACATCAACTGTTCTCTACCACATTCACAGCATGATGATGTCAAAAACAATTCATTGATCATAAAGAAAAGGCTGCTTAAGGTACAGTTGCAATAACCGAATTAAGGATTTAACATTCTAACACAACAGATAATCAGAGTTGTATCATTTTTATACATATTAGCTGGGCAGGGATGTGATATTTGTTTCCCCCAAATCAACTTTAGAATAATGATTTACATGTTTATTCCGTGCCATGTATGTGCTTTATTTTTGCAACCCTGCTTTATTTTTTTCCACCATGTTATTCCTGCTAAATCCCTCTGCTCTAATCTGCCTCATTCAGGACATCTGGACCATGTCTAATTGTCTCTCTGTTTCACCTGTGCGCTGCACTAATTAAGATCTCCCCAGCTTCTCCAGATACTCAATCCTCTGTCCAGGTTTAGGTGCCCTGGATAATTCTTACCTCCCCATGACAGATCTCTACTGGCTTTCTGATATCTTGTCTCCGATTCCTGCCTAACCCTCTTGTTAAACGAGAAGTTTGGGGGGGTTTTCAACCTGGACCCTATTTTTAGCAAAGACTACTTTCAATAACCCATCCAAACTAATTTGGAGCTACTTGGAGTCTTTCAGGAGAAGTTTCTATCCAGTCACAATCAGTGTATATCCGTATAATGGGAATCAATCGGGGCAGGAGATTTGCTGCCTGTAGTAAGGCATTATCTGCCCAAAAACACCTTCTTTTAGCCAATGTTTTTTTATTAAACATTACCATTCTGATATTATTAATGAATGTGTTGTAAATAATAAAGATACTTCAATGGCAAAACATGTAGGCTTAATTTATATTTATTAAATTCTATACTGTTTAAAATCTGGACTGTGAAAAAAATGTAACAGGTCACGCTGTTATTTGGGCATAGAAAGTGGTTTTATTTTATTGGAAGTAATGCTCGTTTTTTAACACACATTGTGCACTGGCAAGAGAAATCCCCTCATCATAACAGACTATTTGTTCTAATTAAAACACCAAATGGAAATTAAATTTGATCATAATTCTCATCAGAAATCTCCCAGTTTTACAAAGCTGGATTTTCCTTCTATCTCTTAGCTACAAGTCAAAGTTTCTCAGTTATTTGCTGTCGCATCATAATATTAAAACTACATGTGATCTTAGTTGCCACAACATCACACAATTCATTGACTTGATGAATAAACTGGAATGGTGGTTTGCAGGGAAGGTTCAACATGTTTTCTTTACCCATTTTATTGTCCTCGTTAGCGTTCACCTGTCAAAAATCACAGGCTTGTTTTGGGGTTTAGTTTTGCGTGAGCAAAAATGGGCGTCTGTTTGAACTTTCCTCTATGCAATCACAGTCCTCTCCACGCCGCCCTTCACTTCACAAACATCACTGACAGAGTGCTCTAATGTTTAATGTCAAGGTCTGCCGAAATAAAAGAAAATAAAAAAAGGACTGCAAGCAAAAACTCTGTAGGCCTATCCTTAAAATCCACTGTTGTGTATGCCAAATAGTATGCAACTACTACGGAACAACTTAAACATTTTCCCCTACAACTTTGACATTTTGTCAAAATAATTCAAAAATACTGTTTCTGGCACATCGTTTTTGCCCAGTTGCATATTTAACACAATAGCACAACTCTGTTTACCATAGAATCGGCCCTTGCAGCCCAAATATCGGACCGGCCAACCAGGAAATGTCCCGCTCCTCCAGATTAGCACATCCGGGCCTGTAAACATCTCCAGAAGGACTTTGAGTGGCTCCCAATTTGTCTGGGTGAGAAACTGAATGTAATAATTGTTCAAAGTAAGGTCTAGGTTGAAAAAAAGCAAATATTATCCCTTAAGTAGTCCCGTAGTCCAGTCTGTGTATGAGCCTGGTCTCCATTTTGACAGCGCTTTCAAATTGTGAATTTAACTGTGGAGTTTTCAGTGCCTGAACTCTACGAGTAATAAAGAACAGACTGTGTTGCTACACTTTACTCTTAGAAAACCTCTGAACATCTTGTTAAATGCCACATGTTATATTTTCAAGTGTGCAAAAAAGACAAGAACTTGGTCATTAGCTGTCTTTTAAAGGAATATGTGAGAATGCCTGGAGGATGTTACTAAGTATTTAGACCTTTTATAATGTAGGGAGATGTTTTATTTATCCAGAAAATAAAAAATACTGTTTTATTTAACAGAATCATGAAAAGAAAGCAATGACAGGTCCGTCATTTATAAATCTGATCTTTTTTTTTCTGATTTCTAGTTTCTATTCCTTTTCATTGTTGAGTTATTTGCTTATGATGGTTCTTTTTAAATACGAAAGTTACATAGGTTTCAGAGTAACTTCATTATTATATTGCTAGGTGGAATATAAAGTTCAGTTCAGCAGTGAAGTAGGTTTACCTCTGCTGTTTTGAGTGATGGAGTGAACAGAGTCACTCCATTCACTCCAGTATCCGATCCCACTGGTGTGCATGCAGCGTACTTGAACCACGTAGACCTGGCACATGTCGAGTACCTCAACCTCAGCCCAGGGAACCCGCACTGACTTCTCAAACTGCAGAGATATATATGTTATTTTTAACTTCAAAGGGAATAACCAGAAATATTTCTAAGAATTGGAAAATACAAACATTTCTCAGTTTAATTAAAAATTTTATACATATCAGTACCAAAAAGATTTTCAAAAACATATTTGTTCATGTCAGCAAAGATCCATCACATTTTTATGGGTTATGGGCCTGTAGACTAACTGCTCCAATTCAGCTCTGATCTTCATTTTTATCAGACCTCTTTTCATTGAGGTGATTGAAAATTATTCCTGGAAATTGGAGGCATGCCAACAATTGTGTCCTCTTCCTGACTTGGACTTATTTCCTCTACTTGTAGGAAACAAAAAGTTATGTTCTGTCATTTGATCAAATTTATTACTTTTTCCATCTATTTCTGTTCAGTTTTTTTTTAGCTTTAAAATCATTGGCTGGTAAAGTCTAATTTCTGTTTCCAGAGAAAATGTGAGGACAGAAGAAGGTTTTACCAACCAGCTATCTCTTGCTTAACTTTTGTTTAATAAAAACGCACTCTGAATAATTTTTAACAACAACACCACGTTGTCAAATATAAAGGGAACGTTGTTTTGCTTTGTTTTTCAACCTGGGCCTTATTTTAGCATATATTACATCCATTTACTCACCCAGACAAGTTTGGAAGCACTCTGAGTCCTTCGGAAGAAGTTTATATACAGTTACGATCAGCGTATATCTGTATAATGAGAGCCGTGGGGGCAGAAGATTTGCTGCCTGTAATAAGGCATTATCTGCCCCCAAAGTCCTTCATTTAACCAATGTTTTGTTATTAATCATAAGCACTACTCCCTTCAGAGTTCAGAATGTCTCAGAAGGGCTTCTTTGTTCTGTTTGTGGGTGTTATAGAGGCTATAATACAACTACACTAACATGCATTTTCAGTTACGTCACTGTCATGCTTTGTCCCAGCTGTAGTCTGAACAGGACTTTCACTCTGTGCTCTACGACAGTTGGCTAGACAAAACTTGTTATTGCAGACATCAACATGGTTCGCATTTGTGTGTTTCCAAACTACACTAATGACCAATTGGACGAAGTTTGTCTTCCACAGGCTCATTTTCTGCAACCTAGGCAGACTAAGGCTGCAATGGTGAGCGGCTGCGACATAATTGAAATCGCTGGTTGATGCAAGTTGGAATAAATTGGATTAAAAGCCTATAAAATCCCCTCAAGCTAATACTTTAACACCTCTGAGACATTCCAAAATGATAGGGGAATATCGGAACCTATTCATAACAAAATATGGCTAAATTAAGGAGTTTTTGGGCGTATAATACCTTATTACAGGCAGCAAATCTCTTGCCCCCATTAACTCCCATTATGTGGATATACGCTTATCGTACCTGAATATAAACTTCTTCCGAAAGGACCCCCAATGGCTCTTAACTTGTCTGGGTGAATAAATGAAAGTAATAAATACTGAAAATAAGGTCCAGATAAAAAAAAATAACTTTCCCTAAAGCTTTTGATGGTGAAAGAGTATGAAGAGCTCACCTTCCACTTCTCTATAACACTGAGCGAGTGGTACCGAAACTGACACTGGAGGCCTTCAGCCGGCAGAGGAGGAGGGTTCCAAGTGACCCTCAGAATCCTGCTGCTCTGGCTCACCGCCGTCACGTCAGTGGGAGGGTTAGGTTTTACTGCAGATCGAGTGGGAAGAATCACAGAGGCTCAGTTTATTAATTGTTACAGAATAAGAAAAAAAAAAATCAAATAAAACCAGCATTTGTATAAAATTAAAAAAAACTGTCAGTTTTCATGAACTGACTTAAAAAAATATTAAACTATTTGAAAATATATTTATTTATCTTACTATTGAAGTGCTCTGACAAATAGTTTTAATGTTTTTATTTGATCATCTGATTGAATGCAGTCATTTTAGCTCCAGTTCTTACTTTTATGGGTCTTGTGCTTATTGAACCTAGTCGTTTTTTTACAGTACTGATATGTCATTCGTCTGTGATGAACTGGCGACCCGACCAGGGTGTACCCCGCCTCTCGCCCATTGACAGCTGGAGATAGGCGCCAGCCCCCCCGCGACCCCTGGAAGACTAAGCGGTTCAGAAAATGGATGGATGGATGGATGATATGTCATTCGTATGTTCTTGTATGTTTATCAGTGATCATTCATTTTTTTTGCCATGTCAAAATTTCATGTTATTCCATATTCAATGTTCCAAAGACCTCAGTAATTTTGTTTTGTCCTTATTAAAGTATAACTACAAAAGTTTATCATAAATACATGGTAGTGGTCCAGGCCTAGGTGGTCAGGCAAAACGTCAAGATCAGAGGGGATAGATTAATTGATGTGTCTCCAATTCATCCCCTGGTTTAAAATGGCATAGCATTTTGTTGCCCAGAGAAAACTGTCCTAATCCTAATATCATTCCACATATTTAAAGCAGTCACTTAAGAGAACATTACATTCTTAAAATAGATCTAAAACATGATAAATCCATATGCAATATTACAAATCAATGCCTTTACAAAATATAGTGTACAACAACTCTTGCTCACCATGATCTAAGGGTGACACGTAGACCGGTTTGCACCTGATGAGACCCAGGCGGGAAGGCAATTCAAGCCACAGTTTGTAGCAATTCATCTTCAAAGGGTGGAAAGTGCAGATTTTCTCTTTAGATTTGCTTGGCCTGCAATCAGGTCCCATCTCACCTACGTCCTCACCGCCACTCTCCCTTTCCTCCATCTCGTCACACGACATTTCGGCGCTCCTACCCCAAAAACACATACAGACAATAGAGATGCAATTGTGGTCTGTTTTAATTTCTTATTAGACTTTATCAATACAAGGACTGCATGTCTTGGGTGTTAGGCTGTCAGTTTTTAATTAATTTACCACACTGATTGGTAAATTATTTTATACATAAAAAAATACCTTCCAAGAACAGTGACTAATCAGGTGGGTAATTTTGAGTGCTATTATTTTGCACATTACTGTGCATGATATCAAGCTTTTCAGCTAAATACAGAAAAAACTTTAGAACATTTTTATAAATTATAAGTAAAAACTCTGAACAAGTTCTGTGCATAGCTGCTTTTTTCTAATAAACAATGCTGAAGCTGACACACTGAAACATTTACAATATGATTGAATGTGTATTCAGCTGTCTCTTTTTAATCTTGTTTTGGCTTTATTAGGACATCTGGAGGGAGAAGAATGCAGTCAATGTGCGACTATGGACCACATATGGATTCTGCTCACACTGGGTGTGGTTATAATGTGTTTCCTGGAACCCACTTGGGTCAATTTAACCCAAATCTAAAACCTACATCACCATTACAGACCCAGCTGAAAAAGCCACATAAAAGTCGACTCCACATTTTTCACTTTTACTAAGTATTAGAGCATCAAGTCTAAGAGTGAATTAAGATGCAGCTGTAATGGAACGTGCTGACTATCTTGTCAGGAGCCTATTTTTCTAACAATATTTCAAGTTAATGTTGCTGTCAAAGGGTGCTTACTGGACAACATTTTACCCATTTGTTTCATTTTTAATGTTAAAAAAAGAGATTTTTGTAGACATTTCATTATTTAAATGTCAACAAAAACGAGTTAAAATGCTTTTTTACTAGACTACAAATGACATGGTGTTTAAATGCACACTCTAAAGTTAACAGATTCCTAATGGTGTATTCACACCGCCCCAAAGGTCAACGTCAAGTGCCGCAAGATTACATGTAAAGTCTATGGTTGAGGCCATCAGAGTCTCTACGGCGCTTCCTGTGCGTTGGCCGTGTCAATTTTAAGCTTTTCCTGCGTTATAAGTGAACACGCAACAAACACAAGCAATACAGAAGTTCAGCTAGCTGAACTTTTGACGCCCTAAACGCTCTTGACATAGGGCGCCAACTAATCAGAGCATCTCACTGTAGTGACATAACCTGACATCAACGTTTTCTAGTCCATCAAGATCTGCTAGTGTTTAAAACATCCGGCAGAGCAAGGCCCGCCCACGCCCTTTGTAAGCTTCAGCTTAAAAATGCCTATGCCTCAAATTAGTCGCTTTAAGAGTGTTGTTTGGCGCTGACAAACAGTGTGGTGTGAACCCACCATTAGTAGCATTAAAGGGATGTGGCACACAGAGCTTCTATTATTTGCCGAAAATTTCCTCCACCACCGTCACTTGTAAAAAACACAAGTCACTACTGATATAAACGGACTATTATGAAATGCAGCATTACTTTGATCGCAGTGTAAGTATGGCCCACTCTTCATTCTCCCATCTGCACGTCAAAGTGTCGATGTCACCATTGGTTAAACATGTTATGTTGATGAAACCTCCTGAAACAAAAAAACAAAATAACAATTAGGTCTACAGACAAAGTTTTTTATAAATTTGGTCGTCTTTGCCTTCTTCGGCAGAAAACTGCCTTCTAGCAACCCAAGTTAAAGTCGTCTTATTTTCTTAAGGGTCCCATATCATACAAAATAAAATTTTTTTTTGAAGCTTTCAAACATGTTGCAATGCGAGTTTCTCATAAAAAGCCCCCCAGTGTTTTTTGGCTTAATTCATGCATTTCTCAGTAATCCTCCTGAATCCTGCACTCTGGGTGACTGACTTAAAAGACGGTGACGTGTTTTACATAACACTTTCAAACCAGTAAGTTCCAGGCGTGTCCACAACGCCCCTGTCGTTTAAACAAACGACCCCTTTCTCATGGGTGCAAGCTGCGTACCACTGCTTTTATAGTATTTTCCTTTCTAAAATGTCTCGGGGAAAATGCCCATTTGGCTGGGAGGATTACAGGACTTTATTCACCATTCCTAAAGAACAGCCAAATGGCCGGAAAAGGCGGGAATTTCTCTCTGGAATTCTGTACTCTAACCACCTACAACGTGTTTGTATGTGACCACTATTTCACCGATTCCCGCCTTCCAAACCTTGGCCAGACCCAAAGTGGACTGCCAGAGAAATTAACTTTTATAGCCGGATTAATTCTAACAATAAAGACGCCTGATGAAGTGGCCAGAGCAGTAAGAAACCGCTAGCTACACGCTAATGCTAACGTGGTAGCCATTTGTAAAGCTTCTTATGTGAACTTATAACAGTATTGTGAGGTTACTTTATCGATGTGCTGCATCTCAGAATTATTCTTCATTTTGAAGAAAAAGGATTTAGGTTGTTTGATTAAATTATCACAGATGTGCTCTTTGTCACCTCCACACTGGCTTTCTAATTTCCTGCCCAACTGTTGTGATTCTAATCAACTGCACTGTTACCTCCAATAAATTCAGTGAGCTCAGTATTTGAATTTAACCGATCTTTGAAGCACACAAACACTCAAAGTAACAATAACAAACAAAATAAAAGTACAGGAAATACTACGGTCAGCAAAGTTGCTCTTTTTGCTTCACATTATTACATTCAGGCACAACACACGCAGTGCAAACAACACCCGCAGCTCATAAAATGTCCACCCGGTTGTCAACCTTATTCTCAGAAGCAAGAACTTTTTAAAAATACAAAAAGGGCTGGAAAGAGGTTTATAGAGAAACCGAGCATCTTACTTCCAGTTTGAAGGTTAACTCCAGAATTTAAGTTTTATTTTAGTACACTGAGAAATGCCATTATATCCAGAATTGAGGTAAAGTTGATCACAGCAACCTTAGATGTTTTAATAACACAAAGTGTAAGGTTCACAAAAATCTGAGATCTGACAAGAGCAATAAATGTTTAAACTGTCAAGTTCAAACAAACAAATCAATCAATACATTCGGGTTAGCTTCTTCTTGCTTAAACAAAACTCACCTTCCACATTTATCTTGCTATATGGAATGCTCCACTCCTGTGTGCACCTTAGCAGGTCATACATCCCAGTCTTTGAAGCCAGAAAGGTGATCCGGCTGACCTAAGTTAAATTTAAAGTATGTAAAACAATACATAGCCAGAAAGAAAGACTTTTCTAAAAAGAGAGAGCAGGGGGAGAAATGTGAACATTTTCTCACCAGATATGTTAATTTTTTACCACCATTTAAATTTTCTAGTACACTACTTATTTAAAAACAGTATTTTATGTTTTTCCATATATTGCTTAATTTTGTTTTATATAATACTTATTGCTAAAGTCTTAAGAATTGTTTGCTATTCACCAGCATTGTACTTTTTTACAGTTAAACTACTCCCTGTATAAACCAGTAAAACAATATGAATTTAAAACAGTAACTTTAATAATCTTTGTCCATTTTCAAAATTTCTTGAGAAAGTTGTTGCCTCCCATCTGTTCAAATTGGCTTTACTCACTTCAGACACAGATTTGGTTGATGTACTTGTGGAGGTTCTGTTAACTTATTTTCTATTTAATTACTGTTTTGTTGACTGTCAATTATTTTTTCTGTTTTTTCTTCTCTGTAAGGTGAATTTGGGTTTTAGAAAGGCGCCCTCAAATAAAATATATAATTATTATTAATTTATTCAAACTAAAAAAAGAGATGAGGGATATCTAACATCAGATAGACAGGTGCTTAAATGCATTCATCAAATCAATTTTCTTAATCGAAAACTAGCCACCTGGGCTATTGGGTTGACCTATCATGAATTTCCCTGGATTTGGCCAGTGGCGGTGCTAATTTTCAACCTTTACAGGGAGTCATACGGAATATTTTTATTCTTACCCGCTGGCTGACAGGGTAATACAGACTGGGATCGAGTCGCACCATTCGGTTGAGGGACCACATGGCCACACTTGCGTTGGCATTGTGGTTGTTTAACACACAATACACTGTTACATTCTCACCCGGCCGTGCCACTACCTCTTCAGGAATGTAGCTTACATCTGCACACAGGAAAAAAAAAAGATAATAATCTGTAATAGTCTGTTGCACATCTTACAAGTTCCTTCACAGCGCAGCATTTACAATTTTTAAAGGTCTGACTATATAATGTTCAAATGGCATAGTTGTTAGAAGATAGATAGGATTAACTTATGATAGTCTATGTTTTTGTTGTGTTGTGTATTAAATGAGATTCATAATTTCTATGTAATACCTGCTGTTGTTGAGAATATTCTTTAAGGCTTGTCATTCATTTGTTGAGTTGAGACAGAGTAGACATGAGAGACTGACGGCAAGCATAAGTCAGTAGCATGGCAACTTGGTTTGCATTGAGTCCTGTGTCCATGTGCAACAGGTTAAATTATTATACTAAATCCATGTCTAGTTCCAATTAGTTCAGCAGCTGCATTTACCATTTTACCTATTGCTTTACAATTTAATTGCAGATTAGCCAGGATATTAGCAGCCGAGATACAGTGCCTTCAGGTAGTAACAAGTTTGTGGAATAGCGAACTACATCAGAACTAGGGTGCATGTTGCCACCTAGTATCACAAAGTCAAACACTTTATTCAACAATTTTATTTTCTGAGTAACATTTAAATTGTTATTAAGGCTCCCATTCTGGTTTAACTATTACCTTGATTTTTGCCAACAGCTCCATTTAGATGTGCAAGTAAACGTACTGACTGAAATGCTACCAACTGAGGGTTTAAGTCTTCCTTGAAATGCTCCAGGAAACAATCCATAGCTCAGAACTTGCTACGTAAATTAAGACTTATGGTCAGGTCTTGGAACCTGTATCCTAACTTTTTTACAACTAAACATCTACATCATCATTGCCTGCTGGAACCAATAAAACTTTTTCTAGCTCCTGCGGTACACCCTCACTGCCGCAGAATGGGCCTAGAAACTCCTCTCCATCTCTGGCGTGGGTAATGGCTCAGCGCTGGAGCTGATGGAGAGCATTGTTATCCCTGCTGGGTACGGATGACGGCGGTTTCCTCTTCATCCACCTGTTCCTCCGACAGCTCCCACCGGTGGTGGTCTGCACGGCAACAGCGCCACCTCGCTGCTTTCTCTGAATTTACAACAGACATTCAGCATGTGGCTGGCAAATCCAACTTGGTCGCTGACTGACTGTCCCATGCCTTGGTCTCACCAGTTTATGTAAGCATTGATATCTCTGTCCTGACTGCAGATCAGCACAGCGACACAGACATCCTCAGTCTGCAGTCTGAGCCGATTGGCCTTAAGCTGGAGGAGAGGCAGGTGCAGGATGGTGGTCCTTCCCTCCTATTATAATGTGTCAACTGGTTGCCCCCGCCCTCTGGTTCCTGCTTTGTGGCATCGCCGCATTTTTGATGCCTTGCATTCCCTCTCCCACCCAGGTGTTTAGGCCTGAGTCAAGCTAGTCAGTTCTAAGTTTGTCTTCGGAGGGGGGGCACGTGTGGCAGACCACCAGGGGGCTCCACTCACACTCAGACAACGTGATTTTTTTTATTTAAAATTTTTTATGTTTGATTCAAAAATGTTCAAGTTGGTTGTGGCGCGGATGTTGCAATTGCTCTCACCGTTGTTCTTTGGCTGAGTTGGTGCTGATTAAACGAGCTGATCGGATCGAGCTGTATCGTCCTTTAATTCCTCCACAGTATGACAAATACAAACATTGTCAATTAAGGCAGCTCTAAACAGATGGGTTTTTAGCCTTGACTTAACAGCTCAGTGTTTCAGCAGCAATGCAGTCATCTGGAAGTTTGTTACAAATAAGGGGAGCATTGAAACTGAAAGCTGCTTTTCCATGTTAGTTGTTATTCTAGGGATAGTGAGTAGACAAGAATTAGAGGACTGAGTGGTCTGGAGGGCTGGTATAATTGCAACACTCAGACTTGAACCCAGCAAAATGTAGGAATTTTTAGACTACGACACAAGCAAAGAAGTTAAAGAAATACTTTTGCCTTCCAAAAACGTTGATAAAAGTATTGACACCACTTGAGCTATTTACTGGTTTGTGGTTGTAAAAAGGTCAACAGCTGAAAAAGTCCAAGGCCTATCAATACTTCTTAAAGTCTTTAAAAATGCAGCTGTTCTCCAAAGAAAAAGGTAAACAGTCCTTACTGCGAAGGTAAATGTGGTAAGGATTGCTCCAGTCGCTCCACAATGGAGGTTGTGTTTGGGTGGTACAGCGGACCTGGATGGTGTACCTCAGTAAGGGTTTCAAATCCAGCGATAGATTGGGCTTTTCAAGTGCAGACACCACCTGGAAAAAATGAAGAGAATGTGATGGCAGATATACATTCATCCACATGCACAGCCAGATTCTACCTGACGAGTACCCACCTGCCAGTGTAGGGAGTTTTTTTTGGAGGAATATCGCACTTCGTATCTAAGGAGATGATCATTGAAATCTAATGGTTCTTTCCAGCTAAGAATGAGCTCGGCTTCAACAGTCTGAATGTGTGAAAGGTTGAATGGAGGACTTGGTTTCACTGTAAAAATAAACAGATGTTGAAAACATACGAATACAACCATGTCATCAGTTTACACTTTCACTCTTACTTTTACTTCATCATATTTAAAATATTGGATTATACAGTAAAAAGAACATGATTATTCAATTTTCCTTCAAGATTCAACAAGTACATCAAATGGTCTAAAACATGAAATAATCCCTTCTATTTGCAGGTGTTTGTCATTTATACTCAGTGAGAGATACTAATTTTGCTTTAGTAAAAGCATTCTTTCTGAAATAAATACTGCTAAACTTGTGTCCTGACATCAGAGTTAATATAAAATAAAAAAATTATTCCCATGTTAATTAACTTCAGATTTATGATCATACATTTTTTTTTTCTGGAAATCTGTTCCTGAATAGAGGATGTTTCTAAACCTGACTGGTGAGCAGTAATGTTAGGAGCTCAGAATCCCAGTCCATACAGACTTTATTTATTTGCTAACATATTAAGGCAGAAACACTTCACTTCAGTGTCACTGAGAGAATACTCTTTTGCTTTTGTTTTGATTTTTTAAATCAGTGAGGAGTTAAAACATTAAGTCAAAATAAGTAAAAAGATGTATTTTATATGGCAGGTGAGCATACTCTAAGCTTCATTCAGACTGTGAGAGAGCAAGAGAGAGTGTGACTTTCAGCAAAGAACAAGAAGACGAAGTATACTACAGAAAAGCGCTTGTTTCATCATTTTGAGGCCAAGGAACAATCTGGATCTGAAAATGCTGGCAAACTCCTGAAAATCTCAGGGATGCAGACACTTTTACTGTTTTACTGAAACCAATGTTTACTAGGGGTACATGGTCTTCCATGTCCGACTATTAATAATATGACTGCTCATGGTAGGAACTATAAAATTCTTTTTTAAGGATGTTCTTATATCTACTTATATTGTGAATCTTACCCCACATTTTGATCTGACTCTATTGATATAGTAACTAAATAAAACTTAGACTGTCAAGAATATATTACATCACTTAAACCTGGCCAATAATAGGGAAGTTTACATTTTTGAAATGACGAACAGAAACTGTGGACTACAGTAAAATTAGTAATAAGATACCTGTCAACCAACAGGCTAATTTCACCATGTAATGTTTGTAGGTGCAAAGTTATTACCTAAATCCAGGGACATTCAGCTCCACATGAGTCTTATTAAACATTTCTATGGCCCTCATATTTTTATAATCTCCATTTCTCTGAATTTGAATGTGATGTGCCACACAACAGTTTATGTATTTTATTATGTTGTACTAATGGCTCATTCACAATGCTTTATATAAGGCACAGAAGGGGTGGATCACTCAAGCATAGGTCTAAGCTAAGCATTTGTTTCCATGGCAACACATATACTTAAAAGGCATGATGGGGGTTTCAGCACAGGACATGTTTATTTCCAAATCAGAAGAGGTAGGAAAACAATGGGGGTGAGAAATGTGTTTTATTTACTTTTTCAGCACTTTACTGCAGTGATAACGTTTACTAGACGACAGAAGCAAAGTATGGTCTCAGCCAATAAAAAGACATAGATAGGCTGTAAAATATGTATGCCAGCATTACGCCTGCACAACATTTGGAAAACTTGCAATATGAAATATTCATAGAGAAGGTTACAAAAATGTAATGACTTAATAAATAAAAACCTAACCCAATAGTTTTATAGTCTTTCAGGTTTTGATTCATTGCAGATGTAGACTCCAGATAATGAGTAGTGCAACCAGCTCACATCAGCTCAATTCACTATATTCATCACTACAGGTTTTGTAATGAAGGTTGAATTGTTCAAGTAATGAAACAACTTATAGTTTTTTTAGTGACAGTAGCAGAACATCTTATTCCCATCCTGAACCATTTTTCTGTTACATTAAATGACAAACATCACCCAAAGATTTGGCGGGAATAGAGAGTCTGAACATATAATAGCTAACATTTAGAGTCGTTGAGGCAGGGCTTTCTGCTGCTGGTATTTCCTACAGTGATATAATAATAATGACAAATGTTAGATGTAATGAGCTGCCCTAACAAGCAAACTAACGTGTTTGGGACATGCTCTCAATGCGAAGGTCCACCAACCAGCTGTAGATCTATAGTTTGGCCATGTTTTGGGTGAGGAGCTCCAAAAGTATTCCAAATTGTTTAATGCCCTGTTTTCTAATCGCTAAGTCTGTTTAAAGACAAATATAAATTTCATGCTATTATTTATTGGAAAAAATAACCTGTTTATCTAATTTACAGAAGTTTAAAGAAGTCAGAATTTTAATGAGTTAGAAAGTAGAAACATTAAGGATGTATTTTGATGTTCAGTCCTGAGATACTGAATTGGTGTTAGGTAGGGCTGGGCGATATGAGCAAAAATTAATATCACGATATATTGAGCATTTCTCCTTGATAACGATAAGTCAACCCACCCACCTCTGTTGTCATTGTCTGGTAGTGGCCAAATTTACATAATGTTCTTTAAAATGTGCAAACTGTGTGTGGCTTCTTGCTGTTGTCCAGCTTCAAACAGCCTTTTAATTCAGTTTTGGTTTCTGTATTTCTTAAGAGTCCAGCTTAAACTCAGAAGTGATCACACAGACCAGATGAGGAGACAAAGTGACAGGAGCTGAGTCAATTAGGTGATTTTAGTTTGCAGTTGTTTATTTTAGACAGAAAATATTTTACATCGGAACACAGATGGGAACAGGCGGCAGCTTCAAGCAACAACTCAGCAACAACTCCGCCTAACCAGGACCTGGGCGGGCAGAGCTGTTGAGCTAGAAGAGCTCGGCAGCTCCGTTGCTGCAATAACAAACTTTATCCACTTTAGCATCTAAGTATCCAATAACACTATCCAATAACGCTATAAAATGTCACTTTATTTGTCACTAGTCGCATTTTTCTGAAAAACAGTCGGTAGACGAGTCTAAACTCTTGCTAAATATAGCTACACAGTAGCTGCGTTAGCAGCGCTTTCCCCTCAGTTGGATATTATTGCCTGTGTATGTCACATGATTGTGCGTCAAGGCAACGCTATTTTCTTAAAGGGGCGTCTTTTCTTTTTCTTTTTTACATACCGAATTTACCGGCATGGACAAATTGACATCAATAACAGTCATACATTTTGGTACTGGTAAATTTTCGGTATACCGCCCAGCCCTAGTGTTAGGTTTATCTGCTCCTTAGAATGTTTTTAAATGTTCTACTAAGGCTTTTTGCCTTTGTGAATCCCATTACCTTGCACTGTTTTTCTTCCATTTATGCTTCAAAATGCTAAGAAACAGCTAATATACTTTTTGATTAGGAACATTTGTAAATTTTGATCATTGCATAGTTTTCTATATAAAATCTTAAAGAAAAGAAACAACTTTTCAACATAAAGAAAGCCTAAATGTTATATAACTCTACTTCAAATTATAAGTAAACGCAATCCAAGAGCGTATGAGTTTAAGTGAAGCTGTCTGCCTGAACAAACAGAGCATGTGAAGTCTTTTTTGTCACTGTGGAGATCCCTGCTTCAATGTTGCCATGCATTCGATATTGCCCAAGGCTATCACTGGCCAACTCCGAGCTGTATTTTATTCACAGCTGCACAACTTTATCTGTCCAGACTCATTGCTCTGAGGTTGAATGGTCTGTAAGAAGAACACATTAGCACTCCAAACATGGAAAGATTAAGCTCTGAACATAACCTCCAAGCTAGTGACCTTTGAAAAAGGATCAATGCTGGGAATATTCTGCTTTTATCACCAACAAGTAATGAGCGTAAAGAAACATGGTTATACATTTAATATTTCAAGAATGAGCTTTAGTTTTTGTATATGCTCCAGCTTCAAGGCAACATCACATCTGAATTCCAGGAGGATGATTATTGCTTAACTGGGGAAACCATGGCACCAGATGAAATGTGAGAGGAAGGGCAACTGGCAGAGACAGCGTGAAGTATGACTTGTTAGGTTTTGACTTGATTACCAAATTGCCTGAACTTTGATCTCATCAACCATTGGCTGTGATGGAGACACAAGTCTGGTCCATGGAGGTCTCACCTCGCAACTTAAAAGGACTTAAATGTTCTGCTGCTGACATCTTGGAGACAGATACTCCAGCACATTTTAAGCCGAGTAGTGGAATCAATTCCCTGATGAGATAGAGCTATTTTGGTAGCAGAAGGTGGACTAATGCAATAACTATTAAGCCAGGGCTCTGATTTGTGTAGTTTATGCCCAATTTCCACTAGGGCCAGTATGGTCTGGAATGGGTAGGCTGTTTTTTCCATTACCATCTCAAAAGAACTGTAGTCGGCGAGGACGTGGGCAGGCTTAGCTTAACACAAGCTCCAGCAAAAAGCATCTCTCTTCTATTGTTGAAGATTTAAATTTGGAAAAAAGCTCAGAGTGATGTCAATCTAACCATCTCGTTTTAAAAGGATACTTTTGCAGCTTGTCTTTAGTTGGACATTTAATTCAAGTCAGCTCCAGGACAGGGTGAGTGAAATAAAAGCAGGTTTTTGAAAATATTTTTTATCACTTTAAATTTCTTCTTACGAAAAAAAAAAATCAGGTAAGAATTTTTTTTATTAAAATCTGAAATCCTATTTGGTATAAAAAAAAAATCAGAGATTTAATTTTTAAACCATATCACCCACCCTTACCTCTGAGTGTTTCTGTAAATATTCACCCTCTATTCTAATCCTGTAAAATAAGAGGGGTTTGGCCCTTGTTTAATAATGGTCCTTGTTAAATAACAGCCCTTGTTTAATAATGTTAGTGAGGGGAATCATATTTTGACACAAAAACAATTAGAAGAAATACAACATTGAAAAATCTCAAATTAAAAGTAGTGCTCTCCCATTAAAATTGTGTTTTTGTTTTCATTTATTGAAATAAAAAACCTGAAACAAACATAAAACAATTTAAAAATAAAACATAAAAAATAACTGTTTAAAAAATCTAGAAAAAGTATTTTTTCTAAAACCAGGAACAATGTTTGTGAACCTGAACCTACTGTGAAAAAGACTTTCAGTACCACAGTAGCGGGCCGCAAACCTGGACCTACGGAATGGGAATCACCAACACTAACCATTCAGCCAATGTGACAACATGATGAAATGCACAGAGGAGTAAGGTAGAAGTGAGAGGGATATCATATTAACGGACCAATTAGTCCATAGGTGGCCGTTTTGGGTCGCTTCGGCATGTTTGGAACCAAGGCAGAGGTAGTCAGAAAAAAGGGGTTGTCTGGGGTGGGCTCAGAACGGACAAAGGTAATGGAAACACGCCAAAGCGTCTCGTTCCGTAACGTACTGGCACTAGAGGAAATGGGGCATTAGTGTACTAACCTAATTCCTATAAAAATAAAACTTTCATCCCTTTCATTGGGGGTAGAGCAGTATTAGTTAAGAAGTATTTATCGGCCCAATAAACACAAACACACATTCTTTATTGATTTTTCTTTTCTTACCAGGTCTGGGAGGAACTCTGAGCAAAACTGGTGGAGCCATAACACTGGAGACATTGACAGTTACCCGCAGGACAAAGGTTCTTGTTGCATTGAGATGAACTGAGCAAATGACTGAATCTTCTGCATCACACACCACCTGATGTTCTGACGCATGGTAATCTGTGCTGTTTTTCTGGTAGCTGGAGAGAGAATACAATTCTATTACAACGATTTTAATCTAAGATGTTGAATATGTTTAAAACTAAATGTTGTCTTTAGACTGACATACGGCAAACAAAAAAAGCCCTCCAAAAAATGTTTTACTTTTTTGTTGGACCCTTCCAAAAAAATCGTATTCTTTGCTGGTTAAGTTAAAAGTTTCATCCATCCATCCATTTTCTTAACCGCTTAATCCTTAATAGGTCACGGGGGTGCTGGTGCCTATCTCCAGCTGTCAACGGGAGAGAGGCGGGTTACACCCTGGACAGGTCGCCAGTCCATCACAGAAGTTAAAAGTTTAAAAATGCAAATAAATAATCTTTTACAGGGGCTGCACAGTGGAACAGTTGGAAGCACTGTTGCCTTGCAGCAAGAAGAGCCTAGGTTTCAATCCCAGTCTGGGGTTTTTCTGGAGTTGCATCTTCTTCCCTTTGCTTAAATGGGTTCCCTTCAGAAACTCCGGCTTCCTCCCAAAGTCCAAAACCATGACTGTTAGGTTAATTGGACTCTCTTAATTGTGCATGCATTAATGTTTGTCCTGTCTTTCTCTGTGTTGCCCTTTGAGGATAAGCAGCATAGATAATGGATGGATAATCTTTTACAGGAACTCTTAGCATCTGTTAATCATATTCCAAGCTGCTTAATTTTGATTAGCTCTGCGGTGATTAAGACCTTGCCCACAGGTAGCTGTGTGTCTCACAAAATAAAGATAATTTTCTATGATTTGATCTGTCATCCACACGTAAATGCAAAAAACCCCAATTCTTTCCAAAAAATAATGACCAAGATGAAGATTTTCAGTTTGCTTGTGGACAGAAATAATTGGAATTTTAGGTTTTGCAACGTCACTATCAGTGACAAAAAAATGCTCCGACATCACATGTGCGACCTGTGTTTCCACTCAGAAACAGCATGGATGCACTCAGAGCTGTGGTGGCACTATTGATTGTCCAAGCGATTTTTGTGCTTGTTTTTACAAACTCAACTACTGGGGCCTTTACCATGAAGGTAGCTGAAAAAACTCGTAAAAACTGTACATTTATGTAGGCTAATCATATAAAAAATATATTAAATGAAAATGTATTCGTGTTGATATATATATATATATATATATATATATATATATATTGTATATGTGTGTAGATGCATGTAAAATTTGAATGTATAGGCAAACACTTGTTTGCAGAAAACATAAAAAATGTGAAATGTTGAAAACTGGGGGAGGGCCGCCTCCTCAAGATTACACTGTGGCGGAGGAGTTGGCTCTGAGCAACAATAAGGGGCGGCCAATTATGGATGCGGTACAGTAAGGGCATGGCTTCGACGAGTCACATTTGTTATGTGCGGCACAAGAAGTTCACAAAGATAAGACATTCCTTTCGCGGAAAATCTGTATCTGTCATACAAGTAAGCATCAGGAAAGTCAAATGGATTTTGTCTGTCCCTAAAAACTCTTTCTCTACGAAGTGCTCGTCTAACAATTTGCGCGGAGATGTCCACAGGATTTGGGAGAAAAGGTGAAACCATTGCAACAGAGAACAGACGCTGGGAATAAGTTACGTCACCTATATGTTTCTTTGCTCACACTGATTGGTCAAACTTCAGTCAGAGATCTCGAATCCAGAACATAACCTGCCCCGGAGCAGGTTAGCCGTGCAGCGTAAGATACCATGGCAACGAACAACGATTAAAGCCGAGCTACTTTCATACTACCTCAAACCTAGGGTTGGCGGAAACTAAGCTGAAACATAGCTGGCTAACCACCTAGGCCGTTTTCACATGTGTGGCCGTACCAGAAAACGGCCAGAGAAAATGCTAGTTTTTTCTGTTCACATGGCACGGATCTCTGCCCGTATTGGGATCCAGTCTTTTACTACAAATAAACAGCAGGTGGCGGCATACAAATAACTCTTAGTTCTCCAACAAACAAGGGAGTGAGAAGTACAGACGTCATAAAACGAGCGACAGCCTAGAATGTAAACAAACTGGTCTACTGGTCAGCTGCTACCTGAAGCCATCTACAGGGTGAGTGTTGTAGTAAACCCGCCGTTTTGTAACCTGCTGTGTTGCTGTGGGATGCTTGAATCGCGTTGTTTTGGTATTTGTATGGTCGCGAGGTGATTCTGTAATTTCGGCCGGCGATGTCGTCATTTCCGCATGGAGCGCGTCTATTGTCTTGAGTACGGCCAGAGTACGGGTTGTGTTCACATGATACGTGGCCGCTCGTACCTGGACTCGGATACTACCTCCAAGGCAGGTCTCTCTGGCCGTATTCTGGCACGGTACAGTCTGTGTTCACATGGTACGAAATAAGTGGATTTTGACCAAATACCGTACCCGAGTACGGACTCCCGTACCATGTGAAAGCGCCCCTAATCCGGCTTCATTGTACAGGCCCCTGCTCTGTGCAGAATTTAGAAAGGAGAAAGTTATTCTGATTGGACAGGATTTGGGGGAACTACTGCCCCCTAAAGATTTAGCATGCCTATGAATGTGCTTAACAATGCACTTCTGCAATAAGTGCAGATTTGTTTTTTTGTTTGTTTGTTTGTTTTAAAATTGGTGAGGATATTCAGTTTTTTTTTAACTCTGCTCTGTGTGTACATGGCCTTAGTATCCTTCTCCCAACACTCTAGAAGCCTGAAACAAGCGTCACACCTCACATCTTCCCCACCGCTGATCAAAGCAAACACATGTTTAACCCCCCAGTGAGCAGTTGGGAAACACTTAAAGCACAAACAAGTACTCATTCAGGGCCCTCTCAAAGAGCAGAACACAAGTTGGTACTTACAGCTGCTGGATACTGACTCCCATAGGAATGGCCTTTATTATACTAGAGGAGTGGTCATTGGACTTAAGGTCACAAGTTATGTTTGCCCAGTTTTCTTCCATTCTGCACAGTATGTCCAGACAGGTGCCTGAAAAGAAACCACATCTGCATATTAGAACGTTTTGACGTGCAGCAGAAGATTTCTTAGAAAACTGCTAATGCTGAAATCGTAAAACACTTTAATATGTATAATTATGTTATGAAAGACTATCATAGGAAAACCAAAATATAGATTTAAACTAATTAACATTAAACACTGCAGAAAACACATACAAACACATTTTGCATGATTGCTTTTGAAATATGGAGGAAGCAAACATCAAGCACCACTGTCAATTTCCAAGCTTGTCATTTGTGTATCACTTTCTTTGTATTATTATTTTTTAATTACCCATGTACAACCACAAGAAAAATGAACACACTGGCAAAAGACCAATCTGATTTAATAAAAAATCAAGGGAAATGTAATGTTTTGGCCAAAAATGTTTACATACTTTAATCATAAGATAAACTGTACATAGCAATTTTACAGTTCACATATTGTATCTTAACAGATATACAACATTTAGATATGCCTGGTGGTCTTTCTTTTTAATCATGTAAAACACTTTGGGGCTGATTTATCAAGATTCCTGATAATCACCACAAAATTGCGTGCAGCGCTGAAAAATGTGCACAAGTGGGTTGACCTTAATTTGCGGATGATTTACTAAGATTGCGTGAGCAATTCTAAACAGGCGCAAGCAGCCATATTCAAATGAGGAGTTTGCGGCCGCTACCACGGATGGAGAGAGGAGGACTAATTCGCATAGATCCATGTTGATCTATGCGAACAAAAATTAGGCTAAAATGATGTAAATTCTCTTTTTCGTTTGTCAGTTATAAATGTAATTCATGCGGTATACATGTGCTGCTCTCTGCTGCATGCACACATCGTATTGCAGGGTTAGACAGATTAAAACGGCAGCATGTCTGAATTTTGTTTATTAAATGTCATATATAATGCCAATAATCATTGTGGTACTGTATATGATTACTACATTTTATTATTTGGACAGGAACGTTATATACTAGCCTAAGTGAGAAACTAACGAACATCCACTAGGATCATTTGCGCTCAGCCCATCTTCAACAGGTAAAAATTTACATAAATATCAGGTTTATGGCCATTAGAGTATTAATTACTCTTAGTTTATATTGTGTGAGAATATTTTTTTTTTGTTTGACAATAATAAACTCATGTTGAATGTGGTAGCGCAAAACTAAGACATGCTTTTTAGAAGTGCTAAAAAATAGACGCTAAAATAGCCGGCACCAACATTTTTATGCTTAGTAAATCACACTGCGCCTGTGTAACAGAGTTTATATGCTTTCATTCCACTTGCCCTGAATGGCTATAAAATGGGGAAACAGCGTCCCCCTCCCTTGGTGTGGTCGTTTCTCAATGGCCGCTGGCTGCTCTGCTTTGTGACCGCATACCATGGAGGCCGCCATTTCTCCTCCATTGCTGCAGTACATCCATTTGGCCGCTAGGCACCCATTGAAAAGTATTGGACTTTAGACACGTTAAAAACAACTTTAATGCCTGGTGTCAATTTTTTTTAAACTTTCTATGGCTACATATTCTTCCTGAGATAGCGCTGGGCTCGTCAAAAAAATAGAGACCAGGCTGGTTTTCGTAAGATAATTTTTTTAAATCTTGCATAATTAATGAGGTGCCGGACTTTGATTGACAGGCTGTTTCGTTTGAATTTAATTATAGTAACACTACATTTTAATAATTATTTCAAGTAACTAGTTCTTAACTTTTGAGGTTTGAGAAATAGGAGAACCGTCGAAGGAGCGCAGATACGGCAGCAGTCAGGCATGGGGCTATTAGCTTTTAGCTTAGTTAGCCAAGTTTAGCATCACAGCTAAAGACGCGGGAGCAGAATGGGCGTGATTAAGACCGAACTACACGCCCATACACGCCCCGCGAGGACAGAGTCTACAGTGAAGATCCCGTCCCTATGCCCTTTTTAGGAACATGCTTCGTCAGAGCTGGGGAGGAGGAGTCTGTGAATCCGCCATGAATTCCTTCATGAAAGTGTGTCATTCTGGTAAACGGGGAGGAGTGAGGAGGCGCTGTCAATTCTTTTTAACAGTCTTTGGGTTGTTTATGTGAAGGTGGTAGCAGCAATCACTGCCAGTCTGTAATGGCTACATCAGAGGTGAGTTGTGTTGTTCTGTACAACATAGCATAGAAATGTATTATTGATTTGTAAAACAGACTGTATTGGGTACTTAGTGCACGAGTGCCTGACACTAATTTATTTGTTTTTCCATTGTTTAATATTGTAAAATACTGCTATGCTAATACGGAATGCTAACGGGAGGTTTTGTTACAGTCCGCTGTACAGAGCTGTGTGTGAGGAGCCGTATGCACTGACCTGACACCATTATGTTCCCATTCAGGAAATAAATTGCCAATGACCAGCCGAAAAAATCCTTGTCTTCCATTTCACACCAACACAACGCAGAGTTGAAGGGTTTATTTGGGCTGACATATAGCAGCAGTCAAGCAGAACCCACTTACAGCTGGAATGCCTACTTATTTGCCTATTATTCTCCCAATATTTTCTGTCTTCTTCCAAAAACGCCCAGATTGCTTATTCATCAAGGGCAAAAGCGCTAAATGGATTACGTGCCTCTGGCTGTGGGTTTAACAGGCGCAACGTGCTCTGCACCGTGTTGATAGATATGCTAAAATGTGCTATACAAATAAAATTGCCTCATCTTTTCTCACACTAAGTCTAAGTAAGCTGTGCTTCTTAGACGCATAGACATTACATACGTAGACGCCTCATGGACTGACTCTGCCTATTGGAGCTGAAGTATCAGCGCGGCCGCCATCTTGGATAGGTCCCCATTCGCCCTCAGTCAGTTTATTTCTAATGAGGAAGGTGTAAAGCCAACAATAAAAACATATTTTATTATGCTTTTGAATAAAATCAGACATATGTAATGGCATATTAATACCAATACAAATGATAAAATTTTATGTTTTGATAAAAAAAAAGTTTGATTGTTGATTTGAATTTATTTCACTCTTCCTCACTGGACTTACAAAACCATAACCAGAGTAAAAGATAAAAACACGTCTTTTGAACCAATCTCAGCTCCAACCAAATAGTTGATGAAGGATTTTCTGTAGAGTTTAGACGAATCAAACGCTCTGCTGCTCTGATCACCTTCACCGTTCCCTCTGAAGGAGCCATCTGCTGGTTTAACATGAAGCAGGTAGTAGATCGGAGGAGAATGAAGGCACAGCACCTGGGATCGGCTTCACGGCACATGGACAGTTTGTCCCCAAAAATGTTAGTGATAATTATAAACAATGACGGTTATAGTTCCTTCCGTTAGCATTTCTTTGATAGCCAAATAATATGAGTTACAATTACATAATTTTATAGTCATATAATACTGTTCATTCTTACTTAACCAGTAGTACACCGATTTTTGCAACCATAGGCTGCATAAAAACATAGGCATAATAAATTACCCCCTAATTTTAGTCATAAAAATTAATTTCATTTGTACGTTAATCTCTTATGTGAATTTTCCCCTGTGCTCTGCAAACAAATAATTCATTATCTGTTGTTTGTTCCTTGAAGATAAATAATCGTTTTTGGGTCATTGTTATAACTTAAGATCTATTTATCCTGCACATGTCGAATGTCTATGTTCTCTATACAGTAGGTGTTCTTTAAATAATTCAATAAAAATCACCAGATAGCTGCCCGTTCTGCATTGACTCTAGTTGGTTTTGTAGTGAGGAGAACCATCCAATATGGTCGCCATGCTGTATCATTCTGCAGCACAGAATGAGGCGTCTACGTATATAATGTCTATGCTTAGACGTAGTGCTGTTTAGACATTTTCAGGTGTTTTAAAACTGAATACATGTTTCACTTTCTTGTCTACCCCTTGTATATTCTTTAGCTTATACATTGGTGTATATTTGTTCAGTTTTTTTTAAATTGTTCCCTCTCCCTAACTATTGACTGAGGCTGAGAGAACTCTGCCCAAGACTTCCAATGCCCCTAGACTGTAGGTTTTATGCACAAATGAGAAATAAAAAACCTCGAGCTCTGATCAGATTATCCTGACAACATCCATGTAGGAGGAAGCAGTCCAAAACACAGTGGGAAGCGTTTTTTGTTCACCATAAAAATTCTGAGCTCTTGTGCATCACAGTTTTTCACAGATCAATTTAAAGAAATCCAAAGTACTTCTTAACCACCACATGCACAAAACGAAGAGAGTATTTCACAATCATGACTCAACTAAATGGATTCCACTCTATTATGTAAACTCAGTGAACCCTCACGTATACTTTCTGCATAAAAAATATCAAGAAGACCAAGATAAGGAGCAAGCAAGCCTTCAGAAAAGTGATTTTGGTGTGATGTTTGGGGGCCTTTTAGTAAAAGAGTAGATACAGTATAGTTGAACATATAACCAGCCAAACTCTGCCTGTGCTGGCCAGCACAGATTGCTGATATTACCAAACCTTAAAGTTGCAGTCAGAGACGGAACAGTAACAAGCTTTACACAAGGACTTTTTCATAACTGAGATCTCAATTTCACAGTTACTCATAGCCTTGGTAAAGCTGTGACAGCAACAGTAATATTCCTATTCAAAGGATGGTTACAAACAGATAAGAGAGAAAAATGCTCCGTGTTGCATTGTTTTTTAACCAAAAAAAAAACTTGTTCTTGTCATTCTTTCTAAATGGCTCCCATGCCTGGGCTATGATCAGGTTTTAAGGCTAAAGAGTAAAAATAATATGCTGACAGTGAAGAGAAAGTAATCTTAAAAGGATTATGCTTGAAAATATCAACTTTTACCAGTAACAATATTTGCATGTTATAAGGAAAGAGTATGTAAACGTTGGAAAGGCAGTTTCCAATGAGTGATGGCTCAGTTAAATCCATGTTGTCTGTACATATTTTTTGAATATTTACAATATTCATATTTGAATTTTTGAAGATATTTATAAGATCAGTATTAAAAGCCTAATACTATTTGCATTAAGAAGCCCTATTTAAGTTTAGGCACATTTTTACAATGCAGAAACCTGATGAGCAAGGGATTTTATATTGAGTTGATATAATAAAGCTTGTAAATACTACTATAAACCGATATTTAATAAAAATTAAGATATCATTTGTGCAAATTAGTAATCATTTAAATTGAGCAATTTCTTTATCAGCAAGGACTAGGGGGGCGAGACAAGACAAGACAAGCTCAGACATTTTGAACATAAGCTCTTACCGCCTGGAGGCATTGGAGACTTTGATTCAGCTGAAGAGCCTCTGAAATTGCAGTGTGGGAGGCTTAATTCAGACTGGTTTGTTCCTTCCTTCGCATAAACATTAGCAGAAGGTGAGTCACAGCACACCTCATCCTGCCATGGGAGGTCCAGGGCATCTGAATGAACAGGAGTTCCAGTCTCCAAACATTCAACAGCTAAGCAGAGAGAAAGGAGAGCGTGAAAAGAGTTTAGTAGTGAGAAGGTTTTTATATTTTAACTGATAAGTTATTTCAGTAGCAAGGTCCCTCATTTGGTTTTCTTATATCCATATATTATGAGAATCATAATGTCAAATTCTAGGGCTACAGAATGTCCCAATTTGAGTCAAAGGCAATTTGAGATTTTCTCTGTATAGTTTTTATTTATTTTTTTATATATTTTTTGATTACATCCCCTAAACCTGTCGTTTCTGCAATGCACTCAGTTTAGTTTTTCAGTAACAATCAGTAACATGACGAAATGGGTGTGCCATTTTCATTCTTACAGTTAAAAACTCCCCACAAAATTATTTAATTTAAACACAAGTACCAACTTACTCAAAGGCAATAGCATGAAACTACTTTGTGTAAACAGGTGGAACATCCGTCAAACTGCCAAAGTCAGTCATTCATGTCAAACTATCAGTCACCCAGGACCAAGGTAAGTTCATACAGAATAAAAATGAAATTAATTACTACCTAAAAAAAACCTGGGTTAAAATCAATCCAAAGTGGGGTTGTTTTTTTCAACCCAACACCTGGGTAACTATTGGACCAATCCAGCAGTAGTTAATTTGACCCAACAAAATGGGTTGTGCATTTTAACCCAACAAAATGGGTTAGACATTTAATTGCTTGGTAAAAATTATGTCATTTTCAGACAAGTGACACAATGGTGAAATCCATCCATGCCAAGCCTCGAATTGCCAACCTCCCAAATACAAAACAGACATGTATCTCCTGAGCCACAGCAGATGTCTATCACTCCTGCAAAACAGCAGCATCATTGGGGATTGGACTTTTCGTTAAATTGTGTTGTAAATGGGTAAAGACCAAACAAATGTACTGCATCCATATATGTTTCCATTTTTATTTATATAGCACTCTTTCAAAATAAGGCTTATAACAAAAACATAAAGATACTACTTTAATATGTAAGGCAAGAGAGACAATGTGAATTAGATATAGGCGTATACTGGATAGTGTGCACAAACTAATGACTTAGCTCGACACTTGGTGATCCGTTTCAAAAACGGGAGAAGTTCGACGTGATGATGCATTGAGGTTTAAAGCATAAAAACCCTTATTCATTCTTTTGTTTGAATACTGTGTTGCTGTTCAATAAAGTTTTTTTTAAAAAACAACCCAGGTCTTGAATCAACTAATGTGTGTTGGGTTGATGGATTTTTGCAAAGACAAACTCTTATTATCTAGGGTTCTAATGTGACTGAATCCAAAATTGTTAAGGTTATTTTTAGACATCATTATCATGCATTTCATTATTGGATCACACATACGATTTTAGAAAATATTCAACATAACACTGGAAACTCACCATGCAGCACCAGGACCATATGAGCCACAACTGTCAACATTATGGACCAAGTCCTGCAAAGACACATACATGCTGTAAGGATCTAAGAGATAAATGAGGGAGAAAGTGAAATGGAATGTTGACTAACAAACCCAGACGAAGAGTTAATTCAACTAAAAATGAAGACTGTGTAAAAATTACTAATTAAAAAGAAAAAAACGTGAATAGCATAATCCCATCATGCTTAAAGACAAAAAGCCCCTATTACGTCAGAAAATAGTCTCTCAAGAAGAGTTTTTAAATAGGAAAACAGTAGCACACAGGTGTGTTACTATGATCAACCTTGTGCCAGGAAATTTGGAGGAGAATTTTTCCTACGAATTGTAATGGCTCAATTGTAATAAACTGTATGCCAGTAAATTACTGTCAGTTCCTGCAGTATTTTACAAGAAAAGCTGCCACAGTGTTCCAGTGCCAAGAAGACGATGACTAGTTCAATCATCTTCAGACTTCAGTATGTTTAAAGATCAACACTGAATATCTCAAGGAAATTTCAATCAAACGCAACTGGACTTGGTCATTTGTCTTGGAAGACGTTTCACCTCTTATCCAAGAGGCTTCATCAGTTCATGCTTGCCGCTGACCAGGCTGGGACTGGTCCAACTAACTGGTGTGGAGACTCAGGTCCTGTCCACACGTAGCCGGGTATCTCACAAAACGGAGACATTTTTCTACAGTTTGGCCTGTTATCCACACGTAGCCTTAGGTTTTTGGCACCAAAAACGAAGCTTTTTAAAAACTCCGGCCAAAGTGGAGATTTGCGTTTTCTCCGTTTTCAGTATCTGCGTGTGGACGGTTGAAAACAGAGTTTTAAGAGCCGTAACGTCACTATCCGCAACAAAAAATGCTCCAACACCACATGTTACTCTCGAAAACAGCATTTATTTCCTCAGCGCTGTGTTGGTATCATCCATTGTTAAAGCGCGTCTTGTTTGTTTGCTTTTATAAGCTGTATGACTGCTGCGTGCTGAAGATGGAGGATATAAAGTGTCTCTTTGCGGATAGGACTGGGGAGAACTACTACTACTACAGGTTTGCCACGTCTATGAATGTGCTGAAAAACGCATTTATCCGGTTACGTGTGGATGGAGATTTTTTTTTTCAAGGAGCAGAGGAAAATCTTCGTTTTACAAAAAACCCGGCTACGTGTGGACATGGCCTCAGCTATTTAACCTCTTGGAGGGCTTTTACAAGAATCATTATGTCATTGGATCCCTTGTGCTCCATGTCTTAACGACGGTCGTTGGCGTGTCGCCTATTGGTGGAGGTTAGGTTTCGGCTTCATTAGTGCCCTATTGTGTTATAACGACAGTCATTGGAGTCACAGTTGTTTCTGTTATTAGAGGCTAAGTTGTTGCGTCTCCTGGGGAGGGATGAAAGGGCAGCATTGTAAATTGGAGACAGGTGATGTCTCAGGCCTCCTCCTCTGTTTAGCGATGGTTTCTCTACTTTTACATAGATGGCTTCTTTTACTCCTCTTTCAAACCATCTGTCCTCTCTGTCTAATATCTGGACATTGCTGTCCTCAAAGGAGTGGGCTTTCTCCTTGAGATGTAAATGAACAGCAGAGTCCATGCCTGAGGAGTTAGCTCTCCTGTGTTGGGCCATGCGTTTGTACAGTGGTTGTTTGGTTTCACCAATGTAGAGGTCCTTGCATTCTTCATTGCATTGGATTGCATACACCAGGTTGCTTTTGTGTGCGTGTGGTGTTCTGTCCTTGGGATGTACTAGTCTCTGTCTGACATCCCAAGGACAGAACACCACACGCACACAAAAGCAACCTGGTGTATGCAATCCAAACAGAGGAGGAGGCCTGAGACATCACCTATCTCCAATTTACAATGCTGCCCTTTCATCCCTCCCCAGGAGACTCAACAACTTAGCCTCTAATAACAGAAACAACTGTGACTCCAATGACTGTCGTTATAACACAATAGGGCACTAATGAAGCCGAAACCTAACCTCCACCAATAGGCGACACGCCAACGACCGTCGTTAAGACATGGAGCACAAAGGATCCAATGACATAATGATTCTTGTAAAAGCCCTCCAAGAGGTTAAATAGCTGAGTCTCCACACCAGTTAGTTGGACCAGTCCCAGCCTGGTCAGCGGCAAGCATGAACTGATGAAGCCTCTTGGATAAGAGGTGAAACGTCTTCCAAGAGAAATTACAAAGTCCAGTTGCGTTTGATTGAAATTTTCGTGAGATAACGATGACCTGGATGAATGAGAATATTAACAGGCTTATCAACACTGAATGTTTGAAAACAAAATTTAAAAAGAAATCAACTCCATCTTGATAGTTTTGTTTCTTTTATGAGTAAAGTGTAACATGATTCCAGAGGAAAGGGTGCATAATGTTTCATTTGTTCCCTTGCAAGAGTTCAAAGAGTGGAGGTTAGATGCTTTGTGTAAACCAACCCCCTCATCCACTAGGGGCTGTCTCCAGAAAGGAGCAACTTCCCATTAACTCCCATCAGAGCCTGTCTACGGAGAGGCGTGCTACTCTTTATTAAGTCCCATTGTAACGAATTTTGGTTGCAGTTACACTAAAGTTCCCCTGGGGGCGATCGCCATGAGTGCAACATGAATGGGAGTCTGTGGAGCTAGACGACTAAATTTGTCTCTTTCACCCAATTGCCGTTAAGAAATCTCAGATATATGATTGTAAGTTTTGCAAGTTCAACATGGGTTATATGTCGACAGTTGAATGAACAAATACTTATGTCCTTTTGTTTTCTTACAGTAAAATTCTCAACTTCTAGCCAAGAATCAGCAAATTGTGGTTTCATTGTAGACGTACTAAATTCCCAGAGAGGCTGCAAGCTGCTGTGTCATTCCTACAGCATGGTGGATGTTGAGCCAACAACAACTCAAATCAAGTTAAGAAAAAATGATAGACATTTGTAAATACTGACAAAGATTTTAAAAAGGACAAATGTTATAAACCATTAGTATTACAGATTTTTAAAAATAATGTTAGTCCTTTAAATGGAGGGTTTATATTGATGTTTTTTACATCTTTGAAAAATTTTAAGACACTTTAATATATATTAATGCTTCAGACAATGGGTTTAGAATGTGTGCAAAAAAACTGGGCCAGTAAAGCTGTTTCTGACTCAGTACAGCTACTAAAGCTAACAAGCTACTCACCGATGGCTGAGATGGAGCCCAAAACACCGGAGCAGAGTCCAGTGACTCAGTGCCCCGGACCCCCCTCCTCCAGGGTTGGGTCCTGCTTGGGTCCGGCCACAACAACTTTGCTTACCGTAGTATTTCCGGTGTTTTATTTTTTTCATTATTTTTCCACTTAGTGTCGATGTGCGACCTGATCGGTTCAAAACAGGATGCTACGTGTACCTGCTGGTGAGGTACTGAAACTTTTTTTCAGGACAATCTCCTCCTGTGCCCTTTGCTCAGACATATTTTGCAGTTCAAGTCATTTGCTCTGTTTTGTGATTTTTTGATAAGTAAGGGTTTGTTGACAGGGCATGCCTGAGTCTTTGTGATTGGTTTGGACTAAATAATGACGTAGAATTAAAGTACATGGCAGGCTATACTAAAAATGGAAAACGTTTTTTTTTTGTTTTTTTTTACTTTCTATCAACCTTTTTTTTTCTATCACACCAAACATATATTGATTAATTTACATTCTTATTTAGTTATCTTTAAACTGACTGCGAGGTGCCTTCAAATGATTTACATGATTTTCTGGGCTTTGTCAATGGGAGTTTTAATAGAAATCCAGATACATTTTTGGAAAAATCTACTCAGAGACTTAGATAAGCATCAAAATTAGTTGAAAGTTTCTTTTAAGGAATTCATGTATGATTCTACATGAATAATAATAAAAATAAAGAGAAAGGTTAACATTCTCAAAGTGTTGAGATTAGAATTTGACATGGGTTAGATAACATTCCTTACGGATTTTTAACACTTCCTACACAAATTTAATCTGATCACAGTAAGCGTCATGGTATAAACAAGTGCACAAAATCTCTACCAAACAAATCAAATAGCAACAGGTTATCTTTTTGGGTATTACTGCAAAGTGATGGAACAATTTATTTTCTGCATAACAAAATTACGTGAGATACTAGAGGAAAAAAAAGCAGAGATGAGACTTAACCAACAGCTTTTGTTAGAGACTTGAAAATAATATAGCACCCTGCTGTAACAACAGTCATCAATAATGATACTGTTTTATCTCAGCGAGCTTCTTCATCCCTATAACTCCTCACGCACCCTTAGATCAGCGGACTAAATGTTTTTAATCATCCACAAAACCAGAGGTGACAGAGCCTTCTCGGTTATTGCTCCTAAGCTGTGGAATGAGCACCCTCTGAACAGTAGGAAGGCTTGTTTAAAAAAAAAAAAAAGTCTCATTTAGAAACCCACTTTTACTCTCTGGCATAAGACACTGTTTAAATTTATATGCAAATATATGCATTGCCATGTTTTTTTTATTTTAATTTTTGCTTTAATTGAACCATTCTGTCTTTTTTTCATTTTCATTGTGTGCGACTTTGGTTAGCTGTGAATACTGTTTATAAATTTGCCTTACAAATAAAATGGTATTGTATGGTATGTTCAAAGTAAAGCACATTGTTTATGAAGACTACATAGACTAAAAAAAGCTCTATAGAAGTACAGGCCATTTAACCTTTAACCCTGTAAGATTAATTAACTGTGATGAGTGACATTACCAACCTGTCATATCAAAATAGAGAATAGCAAGCTGATCATGACATAAAAACTTGGATGACTCTAAACTTCTTGCTTCTAAATTCTGATAAAACAGAAGTTGTCGTCTTTGGACCAGAAGCTCTGAAAAAGAAACTACTTAGTCAGCCCCTTCACCTGGACGGCATTAAATTAGCCTCCAGTAATAAAGCAAAAAACCTCGGTGTCATTTTTGACCAAGATATGTCATTTAGCATCTCACATTAAAGAAGTCTGTAGGATTTCCTTTTTTCACCTTAGGAATATTGCAAAAATTAGAACCATCCTGTCCAGGAATGATGCTGAAAAACTAGTCCATGCCTTTGTTACTTCAAGGCTGGATTACTGTAACTGTCTATTATCAGGTAGTCCACAGAATACAATTAAAAGTCTTCAGTTAGTTCAAAATGCTGCTGCTAGGATTCTGATGAATATTAAAAGAAGAGATCACATTTCCCCTGTTTTAGCTTCTCTTCACTGGCTCCCAGTAAAATCTAGAATAGAATTCAAGATCCTCCTTCTGACATATAAAGCCCTTAATAATCTAGCTCCATCATACATAAGAGACCTGATTGTTCCATATGTTCCTAACAGAGACCTTCGCTCTCAGACTGCAGGTTTACTGGTAGTTCCTAGGATTTCTAAAAGTAGAATGGGTGGCAGATCTTTCAGCTATCAGGCTCCCCTCCTATGGAACCGGCTCCCAGGGTTGGTTCGTGAAGCAGACAATTTGTCTATCTTTAAAACTAGGCTAAAAACTTTCCTCTTTGACAAAGCTTACAGTTAGAGATATGTTTATAGGTAGTTAGAGTCAGGTCAGACAGGTAGATAGGAAGAGACAGGTTAATGTTAGTAGTCAGGCAGAGTGTCAAAAGTTAGGAAGAGATAGGAAGAGGTAGAGTAGCTAGGTAGAGATAGATTAATGTAAGCCAGGTAAAGATCCGGAGCCGGTCGCGGCTTACCGCCGCGGAAGAAATGCGCCCCACAGGGGCCAGCCAGCGCCGGAGAGAGGTCCCTCAAGGGGATCCTCCCGCACAGTGCGGCCGCCCATTACCTGCCGGGTTGAATCCCCCGGGCAGACTGTGCGGACCCCACCCGTTTATCTCTTAAACGTTTCTCGCCCTCTTCAACTCTGTCCTCTCAGTTCTGTCTATTTTTCCTTAAGATAGTTGTCGACTATCGGTCTCGTGCCGGTATTTAGCCTTAGATGGAGTTTACCACCCACTTTGGGCTGCATTCTCAAACAACCCGACTCCGAGAAGACCCCGGCATGACGGGGGCCGTTACCGGCCCTACACCGTCCACGGGTCAGGAGGACTCAGACAGAGTGTTGGTAGCCAGGTCTCCTAGTAGCTAGGAGACAGGTTAATGTTAGTAGCTATGCTGCTTTAGGCTAGGCTGTTGGAGGACATTATTAGGGTCTGTTCCTACTTTCTCTCCTACTTCTCCCCAACTGCATGATGTGCTGTCAATTCAAGCACTAACCTGTTTTCTATTATAGTAGGTGCTCCGGATTAGCCCTGCTTGACGACCCTGACTAAGATGGCATTGCAGTGACGGAAAATTCTCCACGTCCTGCAACAAACTTGTGCATCAGTTCTATTGCTCTTTCTGTGTCTCTGTTATGTATTCTCCAAGCCACAGACGGTCGCGGCAGATAACCGCTTGTGCTGAGCCTGGTTCTGCCGGAGGTTTCTTCCTGTTAAAAGGGAGTTTTTCCTTCCCACTGTCGCTGCATGCTTGCTCAGTATGAGGGATTGCTGAGAATTCCACGACGCAATCTTCTGTGGTTCTGTAATTTCTACACTAAACATTGTATTGTAATAACTCTTCTTGTAAAGTGCCTTGAGATGACATCTGTCAAACAACAAGCAAATTTACTCAAGACTATAGTAGCCTTAAGTGCGGAATCAAAAACTTATTTAGAAATAAATAAGAAACAAACACACATATTCACACTCATGCATCCATAGAAAAAAAAGATTGAAGACTATACATGCTTAGGTTCTCATTTCATAAATGTAACCTCTCTACTTTGATAACAGGAGTGATCATGATTTGATAAAGCGAAACAGGCAATTGTAGAGCAAAGTTGCCTCCAGGTCATTAATATGCATTGTCTGGAAAGCCACAACAGGATGCACACAGAAAATTGTAACAAAATGTGAGCTGGGGAAGTCTTGTTATACCATAACAGTTTTCTCAGCTCAAAATATTATTCTATAATAAAAAAATTATATATACATAATCTATAATCCAATAATATATTAGCCCTCAGTAAGCATTAGTGTGTGGCAGCAGTAACTGGTTGTCCCAAAAGAACGCACAATTACTTTTTCTTCTACGTAACATTTTCAGACTAACGTGCTTTTTCCAACCAAAACGGCAACTATTTTCCAGCTTCAAGACTGAACCCTTCTGTTCCATGCTGCTATTTCTCATCTTCAATGAGTCACTCTGAAGCTGCTGTAGCTTTCCTAAGCGAAGCTGATCCGGAACCTCAAGAATTTTTTGACAGGTATTTCTGTCACCCTTTTCACATTGGATAATAGGAGGAAATCAGAGGAAATCCTGACTTTGACACAAACAAATCAATGTATTGAAAAATAAACTAAACGGCAAGGCAGGTTTTAAAAAGCATAAACAAGTCAAAATACTGAAAAGTTCTGATACATATTAATGTATAACATGTATAAAGACAAATTTAAAAAAAGAACAATGCACATGTCACAGCAGGGAGATAGAATACGCCTATCATTAAATGTTAGATAGTGTGGATTCTTACGTCTTAACTGCTGGAAATAGTCATGAGTATTTTCTTTTTGCCAAGATAAACCGGGTGAGTTAAATCCGCCGCGCTGCTGCTACAGCTCTCTCAGCCCGCTGGAAGGTGTTCAGTGAGGAAAACGTTGCTACGCCCCAGCTGCTACTTGGTAGACGTAGCCTACTATAGGGTAGTACCTAATACCGAGAGGAGGAGGAGGAGGAGGAGGGGGGATTCTGTTCTGGTGTGGTGCATTCAGAAAACCTCCGAAAATATAATACCTGTTTTATGGTGACGTACAAACCAAGGCCAGGAGTTTCTTGGAGAGATTTCTCACTATTAACCATCTCTTTCGGATTTTTTTTTTTTTTTAAGTGGCAAAAAAAAAAAAAAAAAAAAAAAAACACCTTACAAGTAGTTTGGTTTTAATATCTCACCATCTGTTGTTAGATTTCATGAGTTTGGGGCATGTCAATCACATTTAATTAGCGCTACCAAGAAGATAAATTACTTTTCACATCGAGCCAGACTGATTTGGATAGCTTTTTTTCTCGAAAGAAGTGTAATTCCAAAACTTTAGACATTTTATCTTATCTAATGTAAATACAAAGCATATACTTTTACCTTTTTTAAATTACAAAGTCTTTTTGTTGTTGTTGTTTTAGGATGCTTAAAGTCAGAAAACACATGGGAGCTAATAAAAGCATGATTTGTGGCCAGTTGTGGACCATAGCTTGTGAGGATAAAGTTTTGCAATTAACATTTTAAATTACTTGGGGATTTTTCTACTAAGTTTGATGAGTGTGTTGAACAGTGTGTCTGCTGGCAACTGTGATTATTAAGCCGTCAAGGTTCCCATCTTTCTCCCTCTGCATTTGTTCTCCACTGTCTGAAAACCTGACATTTAATTATTTTTTCAGGTGTAAAGCAGAATTGGAACTTGTAAATTTTACACATGCTGACAAAAGTTTTCAAGGTTATGAAAATGTCAACATATTTTGCTTCAGTTTATTCTTAAGTATTTGCCTGGTCTTTTCGTTGTTGTTGTTTGGTCTTGTTTTTTTGCTTTATATTTGATCAGTTGGAAAATCTGAAATAACAGGTCTTCTACTGCCCACCTACCAAAAACATTTCCTATTTCCTCACGTGTTAAAAAATAATGTGATCAGATTGTGTAAATATTTCAAGGGTCATTTATTGAATTCACTTTGGATCACTGGTGTAATGTGTTAGAAGCTAATAACTGGTCTGTGTGCGGGTGTATACTCCTGAAGCTGGATCACTTTAAATCATAGAGACGTCTGATGGAGCGGCCCGAGTGGTAAGTAAACTCTAGCTACATGCTAATGTGTGTTAGCCATGTATGAAGCTGCTTCTATGAACTCATGACAGCATTGTGAGGTTACTTTATTGATATGTAAACGGGTACAAACAACACACACGGCTTTTATAATGTCCACCCAGTTCTCAACCCCATTCTGAGAAACAATAATGTTTTAAAAATACAAACGGGGATGGAAAGATCTGCTTGCTTCAGCACTCTGTCACTGAACTTGGCTGCTCTGGTTTGGGCTCTGGCTACACTCTGCTATTGTTAAGAAACTCGTAGCTTTAGCTGGTGAAATCATCTTTATTGACCGGTGTTTGCACAAAAAATAAACCAAATATCTGAGCCATTTAAGTTACCGAAATATTGCTATAATAAGGCTTATAACATTTTTAGTCCCATGCTCTTTTGCTGCAGTCAGACCGGGGCTCACGGCGAGACAATAGAGAAACCTATTATCTTAGTTCCGGGTCCAGGAATAACTCCAGGATATAAGTTCTGTTTCAAGACAAATTAAATACATACTGCCAATAGTAACATTTTATCATACAGTGCTCTGCATAAATGAGTACACACCCTATAAAAAGTATGAATTTAATCAGTACCTCAATGAACAAAAGAAACATTTCCAAACTTACTACAAGGTCGAGTTGTATATAACACTTATTTAACTCCATAACATGAAATTAAGGTTCATAATCTAGTTTAGATCACAAAATCTTCAGTTTTACTCAAATTGGTTGAAACAAAAATGAATACACCCTGCAACAAAAACTACAAAATCTAGTATTTTGTATGAGCACCATGATTTTTAAGGACACCACCAAGTCTTCTAGGCATGGTCTAGGCAATCTAAGCAACATCTATCTTTTTCCATTCTTCAAAAATAACCTATTTTAGAGCCTGGATGCTGGATAACTTCAGTGGATGGCCAAGACGGCCTTGTATGATAGTTGCACTTCCATCTTTCTAAAAAATTTTGATCACTTTTGCTACAGTATTTTAACTGATATGTAAAGCTTTGCTGATCTTCTAGTAGCCCTCATGTTTTTTGTGTAAAGAAATTATTTCCTTTCTCAGATTTCTCTTCCATGGGGAACCATTGGTGAAAAACAAGGTACTTTTGGTCTCTTTACAAAAGTTACCACAGCTCACAATACTGTCAGTCCTTCAACTCTTTGGTAACTGATATTTTCACAGTTAGTAATCCTAAAGGCAACACACGGGGAGTTTTAGAAAATCATTCACATGATATTTTACATGAGCTGTAAAAGTTCACTCTTTTGCATACACTTCACATCACAACATTTAAAGAGCAGAGCTCTAGAATTTACAACCTGCTACATGAATCTTGAATTTAGGTCAAATTTTAAGGTTCACTCACCAGTATAAGCAGAGCAAAGATGCTGCTGCAACAGAAGCATGAATTTTAAATTGAGAAGAGTGTCCTCGCCTCCACTGACATCATTCCAACCTGTTAACAGAATGATATCATCGTATTGAGTCGAATCTGAAATCCTCATAAATGAGGAAACATCAGTTTTCTGACCAATGTATCAGAACACAAGAAATGTTTTAATCCCTTTCCACATTTAGTATGAAAAATAATATGTTGATGCTCACTTTTTTTGTGGAATACCTGTTTTGAGTAACACAAACTCTCTTATCCGAACACTTTATTCTTGTTTGTACATTCTAATTAGTGGCATTGTACCATATGAACCGGTAATGTACAAAAACCTTGAGCCTCATAGATTACCTCAAATAAAAACAAAATTAATTTTAATTGTTGGTTTCTTTTATGCTCTGTCAAATACTGCTTGTTACTCTCCATCACCAAATGATTGGACCACTGAATTGCCTGTCTTTAAAATAAAATTAAATGAGCCATTCTTCACATGGAGGAGCTGACTGTTGAATAATTAAAGCACAAGATGGGGAGAAAACACCTTCAGTGGGGCTTCCACTCTGGGTGGATGACGTCAAGTTTGCATGACAAAACAAGGGTGGGATGATGTCATCTCTCTCTTTTTAATAGCTCTGTTGGGATATGACTCCTATATATCCCTATTATATTGTGTCGATAAACTAATCTCTGTTTGATAAAAACTCACACAATATTAGATACTTTTTGTAAGCGCCATTTTTATGGGCTGCAAGATATTTGATAATTATTTTTTTGTTTGTCAATTTCATTTATTTATTTAAAAGGTGTAAAAGTTTAGATTTATGAGAAAGAATTCATAATTTCAGTAAGAAACTGATACAGCTACAGATAAAGATTCAATAAAGATGGACGGTGGAGCAACACGGGGTGTTTCTCAATGCCCAGGAATCTCGCCTTGATGCCTTGGTCCCGCCCCGGTTGCCTAGGAGATTTGTCATCAGGGGCCGACAAGGCGTGTTCCAATGATTTTTTTTTTTTTTTTTTTTAACCTTTATTCAAATAATTACTTACAATACAAAGAACAATTTTACATCATTGAATGTAGTTACAGAAGTTTTATGAACATATAAAGAACATATCAAAAATAAAAAAATAGACAATAAAAGAAAAAAAGGGAAAGAAAGTCAAGTTTAGACTTATAAATTAAGTGAGGAGTTGAAATTGACCAAAAATACATTTTGTTTTTATAGCCTTTTTGTTATTTGAAGAGGAAATTGTGTTCATATATGAATTCAAATCCACTATAAAAAGATTGTACTGTGGTTTCTTACGAATAACTTTACATTTGTGAATATGGTACTTGGACAGGAACAGAATTAGATTAATAAGATAAAAACTGGAAGAGTCCTTTGGCTTGTATTCAGTAATGCCAAAAATGACATTTTTTAAATATAACAAAAAATCTGGCTTAATACCAAGTGAGATCAAAGCAGTAATGTCTTTCCAAAAGTCTTTTGTAAACAGACAATCCCAAAAAAGATGGACAGTGGTCTCTGGGGAAAGATTACAGAAAGTGCACAAAACATCGATGTCAAAGTTAAATCTTTTTTGAATACAGACTTTAGCAGGATAAAACCTCTGTATAATCTTAAAGGAAACGTCCTTAGTTTTATTGGTAATAAAGAATTTATTTGGTAAAGACCATGTTTTTGTCCAATTAAGATCTTGCCAGAAGGCATTCCAGTAGCTAACACAAGAAGGGGTTGAAACCAGAGCTTGTTGTAGAACAGAACAAATTTTATAATTAAACAATTGTTCTTTTGTGGTGAAACAAATTTGTCCAATGAAGGTTTGCTTTGGGTCTATGATGTCTTCAGATCTAAAAAGAGAAGAGTCAAATCCTTTAAACAACATCAGAATAACTGTTGGAATTGCATGGGAAACTGTGCTGTATTCTTTTAAAGAAACAAAAATGCTGTACTGTTTAAGAAATTCTGGATATGTATATAAACAGCCTTTATTATTAAGCAATTGGGAAACATTCAGAATGCCTTTATCAAACCAGTTACGGAAAAATAATGATTTGTTTTTATACAAAATATTACAGTTGTTCCAAATATAGTGTCTATGTGGAGAGAAGTTGTGCTTATACATCAAAGACCATGCTAATAATACTTGTTGGTGGAAGTTGGAGAGCTTGATTGGTATTTTTGAGATTTTGTAGTTACATAGGAGGATAAATTATAGGCCGCCAACATGGGAAAAAACATAGTTTGAAATAAAATTCCAAATAGAATTAGGGTTTTTAAGGTAGGCTCTAAGCCACTTTATTTTAAATGTATAATTTAGCGAATCAAAGTCTATAAAGCCTAAGCCACCCGCTCTAATTTCATTTAAAACAACAGATTTTCGTAAATAGTGTGTTTTGTTCTTCCACATGAAATTAAATAACATTCGATCTACAGATTTACTTATGGATTTGTCTACATACAAGGACTGGGAAGCATAAATTAATCTAGATAAACCTTCTGCTTTGGTGAGCAGTACTCGACCTCTCAGAGAAAGGTCTCTTTGTAACCAACTATTCAAGATTTTTTTTGACTTTTCTATAATAGGTGTAAAGTTATCAATACTTCTATTCTTACTGTTTTTAGATATGGTAATACCTAAGTATCTTACCGAATCTTTAACAGGGATGCCACAGATTGAAGAATAGGGACTTTCTTTGATTGACATCAGCTCGCATTTATTCAAGTTAAGAAAAAGACCAGAAGCTTTGGAAAAAGTTGTAATAATATTAATTGCAGGGGAGATCTGGGATACATTCCTTAAAAACAGAGCTGTATCATCAGCTAACTGACTAATGGTAATAATCTTATCTGCAATGGAGATTCCTTGTATAGTGCTGTTCTTGATTTGAATATTTAGAAATTCAGCGGCCAATAAAAACAGATATACAGAAAGTGGGCAACCCTGCCGAACTCCTCGTTGGAGAGAGTTTAATCGAACTATTTCCACCTGCATACAAAGTATGCACACAATTATAGAAAAAATTACCAAAGCCAAATTTTTTTAGCGTTGTAAATATAAATTAATGCTCGATGGTGTCAAACGCCTTATGAAAGTCCAGAAACAGAATAAAGCTATTGTCTTCTATAAGTTCAGAGTAATCTAGTATATCCATAATTAGTCTAAGATTGTTTGAGATGTGACGATTTTTCATAAAACCGGATTGGCATTCATCTATGAGTGAGTTTATTACTATTTTTATCCCGTTAGCCAACACCATTGCAAAAATCTTGTAATCATTATTTAGCAGGGATATTGGTCGCCAGTTATCTAACAGAAGAGAATCTTTATGCGGTTTAGGAACCAGAGTAATAACGGCTTGACGTAGGGTAGGGGGGAGAATAGTTTTTTGTATACTTTCTGTATAAACGGCCAGTAAAAAGGGAGTTAAGCTTACAATAAATTTTTGATAAAACTCAGATGTAAGCCCATCAGACCCCGGTGATTTGTTCAGTTTTAGCTGGCTTATGGCCTTTCTTACCTCACTTAAATCTATTGGTCTATCACAGAAGGTAGCATCACTTTCAGTCAGCTCCTTGTTACTGGGAAGCGAATTGAAAAATTGGTTAGTTGTTTCCCTGCAGAAGCTAGATGAATAGAGATTACTGTAAAATTTAGAGCAAAAATTTGATATTTCCTTTGGGTTTTCTACTACCAATCCATTTATTTTTAGCTGTCTGATAGAGTTACTTTTTGAACGTTCTTTTTCTAATCTGAAAAAATAGGCAGAATTTTGTTCTCCGTCTTCTAGCCATTGCTTACGCGAACGGACGTAAGCTCCCTCTGCTCTACTTTTATACATCTCATCAAGCTTAGATTGCATTTCTTCAAGCACTATTTTCTCATTCATGGTTAGGGAAGTAGAAGGTTTAGAAGATAAAAGAGTAATTGTTTCCACTACTTTATTTTCTTCCTTTTTCCTATTCTTTGCCAAGTCACTACTAAATTTTCTAAACAATTTGGATACTTCATATTTTAATAATTCCCAATTAAGGCAAAAAGAGCTTTCTTTCAAAGCTTTACTCCAAAATTCCTTAATGAGAAGCTCCACTTTCGAACAAATTTCCTCATGTTTAAGAACACTACTATTAAGTTTCCAGTATGATGGCTTAGGAAAATTCAAGGTTGATCCTAAGGGGATAGAAGTAAATACAGTTTTATGATCAGTTAAAGGAGAAGGTAGAATATTTGAGGATGCATTACTGAAGTTGTTAGAAATGAGCCAATAATCAATTCTTGAACGACTTGTTAACGATTTGTTTGCCCATGTATACTCTCTTTGAAATTTATGCGTTTTTCTCCAAATATCTATTAATTTATATCTGTCAATAAAATGAACTAAGTAATAATTCTGAAGACTTTTATTTTTAGGTTGCCATATATCTATTAAGTTATTAAGAACAGTATTGAAATCCCTTCCTATAACAATGTTACTATTTGGATATTTAGTTAGAAAATAAAGTAAGCGGCCTTCTAATTTATCTATAAAAAATTATTTTCTGACTGATTATTGTAACCATAAACATTTCCTATAATTATATTTTTATTTAGTGACTCTATTACTAGTATAATGTAGTGACCTTCATCGTCTGTTTCAGAAGTTAAGACACGTCCATTAAACGATTTTTAAAGACAGATACTCCAGCAGAGTGCTCTGTTCCATGTGAGAGCCAAATGTCAGACCCCCACTGTGTTCGCCAGAAATTTAGATCTGTTGAAGTTGAATGAGACTCCTGGAGAAAACAAAAGTCTGTGTTCAGTTTCTTACAGTACAGAAAAATCGCTTTTCGCTTTAAGTGATTTCTAATGCCTCTCACATTTAAGGAAATAATAGATAGGGACATAAAAGAGAAAAAAAGAAAAAGGGGGATGGAAGACAAGAGTTAGAACCAAATATAACTTTTTGAAAAAGCTAGTCTTCTGGGACTAACAAACAAGTAAATTCTGGTAACCAGCCAACCCAAACCCATTCTGAACAGTTTGGGGAGAAACTTTAAGCATAAATGGCTAAGTTTTTGAACTATGAAACAGTAAAGGCATAAACTTTTCATACTTATCCATTTATTGCTAACCTGAGAGTAACACTAGAGTAGCTTATAGTAATCACTGGTAAAAGATGGATCAGAAATATAACTAATCATAAACACAAGTCACAGTGTTTTACCAGCGAGTTGGATTGATCCTTCTTTACTAAGGGAGGATTTCAGTTCCGTTCACAAAGGCCCAACTGCCTACAAAATATGCTCTCTTGTTTTCTTTTCTTGCCTTCTCTACTGCAGGCCATAATTTCCGTCTTTTCTCTCGATCTTCGGCACATAGGTCTTCTACAAACTTTAGTTTTCTTTCCTGCAGGAAAGAGGAGCGCTTGGCAGAGCGCCAAATAGCATCCCAGTAAAACCGTAGGGCGAAGCGAATGATAATCCCTCTAGGACGTGCATCGCCGTCTTTCTTCGTCCCAAAGCGGTGCACCGCGTCGATCGCTCCTGGTAGCTCACCCCTCGCCTCTGGTAGCACAGCCTGGCAGATACTGATAGCCTCCCTCCGCACATCTTGGTCCTCCTTCTCCTCCAGTCCAAAAAGGCGCAAGTTCCACCGGCGTGAGTAACTCTCAAGCTGGGTGAGGCGATTCTCATGCAATTCACATATTTTCTGACAGCCGTGTACTAACTTTTCACAGCATTCGACTTTGTTTTTCAAATCCTTTAGATCAGCAAAGATGAACTCTAACGAGTCTTTTACACCTTCGATTTGTTTAGAGTTATCTTTGACCGCTTCTTTAGCCTCGGAGATAACAACAGAGTTTTTACTGACCATTTCTTCCAAGGCATCTGATCTGGTGTTTATGAGGGAGGTGAGCGATGCTAACTCAGAGAGGATGCAAGTTTCGGTGTCTTGTAGCATTCTTTGCTTTTCTGCTGGCGGTTTGGAGGGCGTCACAGGTAGCGGACAGAACTCTGCTTCTATGTTCTCAGTAAAATCTGGGGCAATGTAGTCGTGCATATTGATAGTTTTTGCTGTTGAGCCAGTTGACTGAGCACGTGCAGAGCTCGCAGGTTTGCTAGTCGAGCCAGCTGAGGGTCCAATTTTCTTCTTTCCGTACTTTTCAATTTCATTATCTGTGAAGTCCTCTGTCGTTTTCTTTTTAATCCAAAATGTTATACATATGCGTTGTATTGTAAATAACTCTCCTAAATCTGATATTGGTCGGCTGGTTGGACGGAGCTCCTAAAAGACTTCTGTTCTGGGCGCCATCTTGGAAAACCCTCGTTCCAATGTTCATGTGCTACCGAGAAATCTGTCCTCCATTTGTTAGCAGTTTAGCTAACTGACCAAAGATACATCAGAGGTGAATGATGCCTTTGGCCCAGTCCCAATACCAGCAATTGCACCCTTGTGCACTTCAATTGCGAGTTCCCGTTGAGGGGCGCAAGTGCGTAGGGTGTCCTGATTCTCCAGAATGGAGAATACGGCCCTTCTTTTGCACCTTCGCTCCACACTTCGCTGAAGTCCGCACCGCTTTTCTCTGTCAAAAATTCCCCAGAATACAGCGCGGTAGGAGCCGGCAGCAGCTACTACGGGGGCAAATTTCCATTTTAAATGTACGTCAACTAATTTTAGCCATTGGGCTTATATCTAAAATGTTTTTTTTAATTTTTTAATTTTTGTATTATTTAGATCCAAAGCAGTTATATATGGTTGGTTAGTTGCTTAGTGGTCACAGCTTTGGTGGCTACTAATTCCCTTACGCATTTGATTTAACCGACATATACACAATTTAAAAAAAGTAAAATGCTCGTTATACATTTCCAATTCCATTGCTGAAGTAATATTACTACGCTACAATGCTACTATGACAAGCGGGATAGTGTCCTCGTAAGCAAGGCAATGCCTGGGTAAGCGAGGCGTCTTGACATTGAGAAACACCCACGGTCTTTTTACCGTGTGTGGCGACGTTCAATGTTTTCCAATGCGTAATTGAAAATTGTAACTTAGGTACAACTATTAATGTGGGATCCATCCTATATCAACCTTTTTTAGTTTATGAGCTAAGAACAAAAAAATAAAATAAAAATTATAATGGAGCTCCCAAACATGTTATTCTTATATCATAATTATACAAATCTCTTGACATGTTGTTGATTTACAGATTGTTCTGCTGATGTAAAAGGACATGGGTTGTTTTCCTGGAGCTCATATTTCAGAACTGCATGATAGAGCCAACAGGATGAAAATACTGTGCAGGGCAAGTTGAGCAGCTCTGAACTGTGAACAACATTAATTATTTTGTGTACAAGACTGATTTGTATTATTGATTTATTATCCTTCTGCTTGTGTCACAGCTTGTACACAGTATTCCAGTAAACATGTTTTAATCATTTAATGGATGCTAATTTATTCTAATCCATTGATCTTTTATTTTTTACATGAAATGCCTATTATTGGGAATCAGTTTAATAGATCTGTGGTTCCCAAACTTTTCAGCTTTCAGCCTACAAAAATGACAGGATAGACTTGTAGGCTTGGCTATTGCGATTGTACAAACAGTTTTACAGTCAATTCAAAATTGGTACGAAGACAGCACAAACAACAACCTTATCCATTTTTAGAGAAAATTTTGTTTCTCTTCTGAGATTGAGTTGTCTCATAAAAACAATGGCCCATGCTGCAGAAATAATTTTCTTTTGGATGCAGACCTTGCCACTAGTTTTCCTGGGTCAATATAAATGTATTTTTGTCTTATGAAAAGGTATCGTAAAAAGTTTCTGTTGACAAACACACTAAATATTAGCATGTGTTAAAATTTTCACCATAACAGAAAGTTTTACATGCTGATCCGGCTTTACAGTATCAGAGACCTATTATGAGCCACCAAGAATGCTGCCACTGCTGAACTTTGCTTCTGGGTTTAAGTGTTTTGCTCAATGCAGCCAGTTTTCATAACATGAAAAAGGCCAGCATTTTAGAGCTTTCATCCAGGAAACATAATCTGCTGATGCAAAATTAAAAGATCCAATGGCCTTCCCAGAAATGTGAGAAAACAGAGCAGTGTTTGGGAGGAAAGTTCAAACAGACATCATTTTTAAAACATCATCACAGAGCTTGTTCTGGTGCTGGCAGGCATATTCTGCAGCAAGCCAATGGATGTGACCTACACTGATGAAAGTGTAGAGGTCCCATATTTGATATATTGCCAGAAATTAGATTCTGATTGTTTGCACACAAAAAATCTTTGCAAACATAGTCATAAATTCAATCAAGACAGCAGTAAGAGAATTGGGTTTAAGGTAAGTCTAAAGGAATTGACCACATGTAAGTGGAGTACTTGAGTGTTTTCCCTCTCTGTTCTGACCACAATTTAATTTCTCTGCACATTCTGCATCTGTATTCTGTTAGAATCTGACATGTTGCTCATTTTCTTAATGCCTGGAACGGAGGACAAGGATGCGATTAATTCATTCCATGAGGGGTGATAGATGAAGCATTCATGAGCAGGCATAAACACAAGCCTAGAGGAAACTAAGAGCCAGGTTGTTGGGGATTTTCTGTATGTTTTTATGAAAAACAAGCATTTCTTCTAGATTTAAGTGGATGACATCTGGCTGGGACTCCATGAGAATTCACAGCCAACAGCAAATTGCCTGAAGAGGGATGAGGTGATTTCTCTAAGCTTTTCTTTTTCTCCTTTTTCTGCCTCCCCAGTCCTGCTATTTTGACATAGTGGAGGCATATACACAGTCACCTTGTGCCCTGCAGTAACACAACCGTTTTATCACAGTGATTGACTCACTAATAAAACCACACTGTCTCATGGGCTCAGTGCACAAACCCTGTTTGCTCATTCACACATGCTGACACATCCAGCTTCTCCATCACATTATCAGATTATATGTTCTGCTTTGAGACAAGCAAGATCATGAGGAAATGGATGTTGCAGGCTTTTCCATGAAAGAACAAAAATATTGTAGGGAAGGCTGTTGGAGGGAAAAAAGAAGCAGAGGTGAAGCAGTGCAAAGCTTGTGCGTCACCAGGTTTTATTGTGTTAAACCTGGGGAAGTGTCCCCTTTCAACCAAGACAATAAAGACAACCAAATAATTGAAAATGAGATTATACATTGATATTGGAGCTCAGAGTCGTGCTTGTAGATGCATTTTGAGGTGAAAAGGTTTATAAGCGGGCTGAATAGCAGTTTGACTTTCTGCTGCTTCAGAAATCCAAAATTCAAACAGATTTGAGCTTTTTATAAAATGAAATAAAAAAGGTTTTTAGTTTATACTTTAATGTCTGGATCTCTATTGTAATATCTTAGTGTTGTAAATAAAATCTGTCTGCTTTTTATGTAAACACTACTAAAGTAAATCTTTAAACTAGATGCCAAGCTTGGTTTCTGAATATGTATACTCTGAATTTATAATGGTAAACTGTATTCTGATGTAAGGTGGACACTCAGTTTTTTTGATTATTGGCACAAATTTGTCTAATTTACTCTAATGTGTTCAAGGCTGTGTGCTGTTCACATTGCCAGGAACCTTATATCTGAATTGGAATTCTCCTAATATGAGGTACTATCTAAACATTGACATTTTTAATACTTCCTGAAACAGTGGTCCAATAATATTTTACCTTCGTTGCAACAGATGTGGTCGAAGCAAAGACATCCCCAGTGAGTATGCCACGATATCCTAATTCTGAACTTTTTTACAAAGACACAATTAAACTGTCTACTTCACTCATGCTGAACCTCTATCCATGTTCCATGATTTTAATTACTGTATCATTTTACTCCTGTCTTTAATTATTAGCCAACTTCTAAACTAATACTCTGATTTGAACCCAAAAAGTTAGTTTTTTTTACAGAATAGTTTTCCCTAGACCCTAAAATCTGTTACTTTATATTATTTGCAACATAAGTACCAATAAATGCTTTTTGGAGGTAGGTTTATTTCCTTGACTTACTCATTTGGACTCATAGTCATGTTTGTTGTGCAGTAAAGTAGAGTGGGTCAGGAGGAATCAAGTTCAATGAATTGTGCTTATAAGAAATAAGAGAATATTACAATTTATCTGTTGGAAAATATCTACAAGTTTGATGTGTATGGAATGAAACTACAACAAAGATTTTAATCTACATATAGATAACCTTTTAGATCCTTTATCAACAGATTTTTAAAATATTTTAAATTATATGGATTTTAGCCAACATGTCATGCAGCCAACTCACAACAGACGACACAATCTGGACTTGGTCATCACGTATGGCCTGTCCACCAGTGTGTCCTCTGTTGTTGACTTGGCTGTCTCTGACCACTACTGTGTGATTTTTAATATCACCAGTTTTATCCAATTAGAGACCTCTGTGAGATCTATCAGGAAGCGTCATGTAATCCCTTAAGTGGCTGCAGGTTTTTGTGAAGTTTTTAAAAAGTTCCCCCCTGTACCTGTACCTGCCCCCTGTGATTTTATTGTAAATGATTTTAACAGTAGGCTCCAATCTGCTCTCGACCTGCTGGCTCCAATTAAAGTTGTAAACACTCATTCAAAACGTACAGTACCATGGAGAAATTAAGCTATTAAAAAATTAAAGAGGAGCTGCAGGGTGGCAGAAAGGAAATGGAGGAAAAATAAAATCACAATAAATCATCAGATATACATAGAACATCTCAAATTATACAATAACGCTTTAAGAAATTCCAGAAATACATACTTTTCCAGAATCATCTCAGAACATAAAAATAACCCCAAAATTCTGTTTTCGACCATTGACAATATTCTACATCATACCGCTAATACTTTTCAGAAAACCCCCTCAAGCACTCTATGTGAGGAATGTGCAGACCACTTCAGAGGGAAGGTAGACACCATCAAATGTAATATTTTATCCTCTCAAACTAACATGGTTTTAGACAAATGTGAGTTTCTGCCTTCACCAGAGGAAACACTGGACAGTTTTGTCCTGGTAGAAGCTGGGACCCTTGATAAAGTTTTCTCCTCAGTGAGGCCCACCACAAGCGCTTTGGACCCGATTCCCACCAGGTTTTTAAAGAAATTTTATGGTTCTTTTAAAGATGAGATTTTAAACTTTATGAATTGCTCCCTTCAGACGGGGGTTTTTCCTGCTGCCTTTAAAGCGGCGGTAGTGAGGCCCCTGCTGAAGAAGAGCAATTTAGATTTTAATGATTTAAACAATTACCGACAATATCTAACTTATCATTTTTAAGCAAAGTTTTAGAAAAACTTAAAACTATTCAACTTAATGATTTTATTAACGCTCATAATGTCCTAGAAAAAAATTTCAGTCTGGTTTTAGGATGAACCACAGCACCGAGACGGCGCTTTTAAAGATTTTAAATTATTTTAGATTAAGCTATGATGCTAAAAAGGTGACAGTGTTGGTTCTCCTGGATCTAAGCGCTGCCTTTGATACAGTAGACCACACTATTATTTTAACTCGTTTAAAAAAGATCGGCCTCTCTGGTGCTGTTCACAAATGGTTCACATCCTACCTCACAGACAGGACTTTTATGGTAAGTTTGAATACCTGTTTTTCTATGGTCCATAAGATCACTTGTGGTGTGCCCCAGGGTTCAGTTTTAGGCCTAGTGATTTTTAACCTGTATATGCTCCCTCTTGGCAGTGTTATCAGGAGACATGGAGTTAACTTTCACAGTTATACTGTTGATACACAGTTGTACATCTCCATGTCTCCTGATGACACACGGCCAATGGATGCACTTTTTAACTGCATTTTAGGCATTAAATCCTGGATGGCAGAAAACTTTCTCCAGTTCAACCAGGACAAAACTGAGGTTTTAGTTATCGGTCCTGAGGCTCAGAGAGAGAAACTTTTACCAAAACTACAATCATTGTCTTTTAATCCATCCTTACAAGTGAAGAACCTGGGTGTGATTTTTGACTCTGAGCTGAGTTGTATCCCTCACATTAAAAACATAACCAAAATGGGTTTTTATCACCTGAAGAACATCGCCAGAGTCCGCCCCATTCTAACGTTGATGCATGCTTTTATCACCAGTAGAATTGATTATTGTAATGCCCTGCTTTCTGGTCTTCCCAAAAAGACTACCTCAAGTTTACAGCTTTTACAGAGTTCAGCAGCTCGTGTCCTGATGAAGACCAGGAGGAAGGAGCACATTACACCGGTCTTAGAATCCCTGCATTGGCTCCCCGTATGTTTTAGGATCGACTTTAAGGTTCTTTTAATGGTTTTTAAGTGTCTTAATGGTCTTGGGCCTTCTTATCTGTCAGAAATGCTTTTACTGTATGAACCCTCGCGGTCTCTGCACTCCTCTGGCAGCCGTCTCCTTATCATCCCCAAAGTCAGGATACAGACTCATGGTGAGGGGTCTTTCCATTATTATGGCCCTCACCTCTGGAACAGGCTGCCAGAGGACCTCAGGGCTGCAGAGAACGTTCATGTTTTTAAGAGCAAGCTCAAGATTCACCTTTTTAGCTTAGCCTTTAACTAATTATTATTTATTAATATATTTTTAACCGCTCAGCATGTTTTACCTGATATAATTTTTAGTTTAGCTTTTAACTGTTTATTTATTAATCTGCTTTGCATTTCTATCTTGATCTATCTTATTGTTGTTTTACACTTATTGTTTTATACGTTATACACATTATATTTTATAAAATTTATATTTTAACTTATTTTAATCTTTCTTGCCAGTGTTTCCTCTCTGGGGGCCCCCCTCCATCGGGGGCGGTGGTCGGCTGTGGCTGCCTGGGTGCCCCCCAGGTAGTGCTTGGGTGGAGGTGGGGGTACCATCCCTCCCTCCTCTGGGCGCCCTCGGTCGGAGCCTTGGCTGCTGCTGTTGATCTGCTGCTGCCGATGCAGATGGCTCCCACGATGGCATTTCCTGGCTCATCTGTACTCAGCCTGCTTTTTGTAGCTTTTAAGTGTGTGTGTGTGTGTGTGTGTGTGTGGACCTGGTATTACTATCTTTGTGGGGACCAAAAATTGGAAGTTTACTATCCAAGTGGGGACCGACCTCCCTTGTGGGGACCAAAATCCCGGTCCCCACAAGTTTGAAGCAATTTTTGAGGCTTAAAATTTGGTTTTAGTGTCAGGGTTACACTTAGGTTATGGTTAGGTTGGGGTAAGGGTCAGGGTTAGGCATTAATTTTTGATGGTTAAGGTTAGGGTAAGGCGCTACGGAAAACATTATGTCAATGAGAAGTCCCCACAAGACATAGAAACCCAACATGTGTGTGTGTGCGTGTGTGTGTGTATGGCTGATGTGTTGGGTTGGGAGTGGGTGGTATTTGCGTTAAGTATTTTATTTTTGAAGGGGGGGGGTTGTGGGGTTAATTTAAATCTGTAAAGCACTTTGAGTAACTTTGTTTGAAAAGCGCTTTATAAATAAAGTTTGAGTGATTGATTGATTGAACAAAGAGCACATAAAAAATTATTAGATGACATCAGGGACAAAAAAGGATTATTATATTCTATTAATTGACTGTTAGGTGTCAAGCTATGAAGACGTTTCCCTGTATGACTGCAGTTATTTAAACTTTACTTGATTTTTTTTTTCTATTATTTTAAACTTGACTTAAAACTAGCGTAACTATTAATAATTTTTTTTAACAATTTGAAACTAAATGAAACTTTAAGATCTATAACCTGTGTGAAAATTACCAGTATAACAGATTTAGCTTATTTGACTTCTCTGTGGCTTTGCTTATTTACATGTGTAAACCATATTAATTGCCTCTGTTATTGCTATTTATGTGCCTCAACAACCTGATATACCACTTTTTCTGACTGAGTAAAACATAACTGAGAGCCAGGAAAGTCAGGAAGTGTACAGAGTTTAAAAGAATACAACTGTTTCGTGTAAGCAAAAACTCAGATTCTGAGATGAATCTATGTTTTACCAACAACTCTCTAATGTATTTTAATTTTGCTGGAAGGGATATTACACACAGAGGCGGTGATGGGTTTGAGTCATCTGAGCTTTAATGTCTTCTCACATCCTCGCAGCAGTTTGGAGACCAACATTTTGGGACGCATTGAGCAGATGAAATAGGTGTCATTGTTGTTTATATAATATTGTTTCAACAACCTACACCCCCCCCTCCAAAAAAAATTAAATACATAAAACAAAAACTGTTGTGCTTGTTTTTTTTACACATTTTACTTGCCTCTACTACTGCAAAATACGCTCGGTGTTTGAATCATCAATGTGTTCTTTGGAATCCATTACCCGTTTAGTTTCTGAGAAGATTTTCTTTTTCTTTTATTTTATGAAAACTCCGATTTATTAATCAAGATTTTTAAATTGTATTTTATATGTATGTTGGTTTCTACTAAGAGTAAAATAGCTATCATAGTTGTATATTGTTTGATTTGTAGCCAGAAGCAGTAGTTAATCTTTAGATTATTTTATATTTTGTCAGTTTAGCCATGACTTTTCCCTGCAAAATCCGAATGTATGTCATAGAGAAGATTGTGTTCCTCGAAAATACAAAAAACAGATGTATCTATAGGTAGAGAGTGACTGATTTAGAATGAGAGGAACAGGAACCATTTGAAATGTACTGATAAAAACACAGAACAATAAATAGGACAGTGATAATGTCAGAATAGTAAAGAGGAAACAGAAACATTGCTTAAACCAAAATAGAGAATTTGCTAGAAGTCCAATTCTCTCCAAACTCTAAATTTGGCCCGGTCTTTCTTCCCAGAATATATATATTGAACTAAATAACTAAAGGAATTATGTTTTTTGGGCACAGAGGAGAAAAAAACTAGATTTTATTTTTATTTTTTGATGCTTAGTCTGAGAATATTTTCTCATACTCTGATTGTGAAGGATGAAGCTGAAGGCCTATAACAGAAGACTGATTATCTCTCTTAATATGAAACTGAGAGTACGTTCTCCATGAAATAATACTAAATCTGCTCTTGATCAAAATCATTCAAGTCCCACTACTGTAAGGCTAGCTTCAAAGTGTGAAGGTTAGAAAAGGGAAAGTGAGACCAAAACAATAGCAACTAAATCGAAGAAATTCTAAAAGAAGAAAGAAAAGCATCAGAAAGGACTCTGTAATTAGTAGCATCTTTTTTGTTGTATCTTCAAAGATTTGTTTAGTCAGAAGGTCATTCCGTATGGTTAAGTTGGCTTCATTAAAGATATCATTGCTATTCAGAACCACACTCAGTTTGCTGTATGTATGGCAACAAGAGGTCTTACCCCACAGCTGAGCTACTGTATGTATTGAGGTGCATGGGGCTCCTTATTTGCTAAAGGTAAGTGTTGCCGACAGTTTAATTTATCTCAAGTTTTGGGGGATGATCTGCCTGTCATCTATGATCTGTTAAAGTGCAAACCTGTAAACTAGCTGTGACAAGGGCTACAGCCCCAAATAAAAGTGAACAATGTGAAACCCAAAGTGCTTTATTTTGTTACTTTGTTTACTCTGAAATACAATCTGGGAAGACTCAAACTTTTCGTATTTTCCTTGACAGCATGGTTTGAGTATCTGTGCAAAAACTGTCAGGTGAGGCTACTCCAGATATGTCATTGGTGTCTATTGACATTAGACAAATGGAACAGGATGATCCAACCTTGTCTGCTCTGTTGCTGAGGGCTAACGGAGAAACTGAGGTTAAATCTGACACCAATAAAGAGCAATAAATAAATCTTACGAAATGGTGTATTATATCATCATCACAGCCAGTTGAAACGATTGGTGGTCCCTTAAGATGCCCCTGAGACTGTGGAACTGAAATTTAAAAATTTGAATGGATCCAGGAGAATCTGACAATTTGTCCCAGTTCCAATCGATGCTCAATCCTCAATGCCGAACCATGCTCAATTCTGTATCCAAGTTTGACTTTATGCCGGGATAGATGAGCTCACTGAACATCTGGGAAACGGCAGACTTTTTTAAACACTGTTGATCTCTCTAAGGGATACTGGCAAGGTCACCCACCAAACAGTCTCAGGAATTAAAATATTTTCATACTCCATGAGGGCGGTTGAGTTCACAATTCTACCTTTTATTCTTCAAGGGGCCCTGCGTTTAAAAGACTTATTAATCCAATTTTCCCTTTACTGGCAGAACCTGTGGACCTAATGTCCTGACAGTGTGGTGTTTGTACTGCCTCTACAAACAATAAATTACAATCTAAAGAAAAATGAACGTAATCCAAAACTAGGGAGGATTGAGTAGACGTGCTTTCAGGGGCTCTTCCCTGCCAAATAAATATTTTGACAGTCTCGTACATTATTTTATCTGCCTCGGGAATAATTGTATACATCAGGGACCTAGCCAGTGAAGTTTATGCAACGACATCCCAAGGAAGTTGTAAAAAAACGTCAAGTTGCCTCGACCATCTGTTGCTTCTGCTAACGCTAATGCTAACAGTGCTAGCGCTAGCCAGCCTGACCATGACTCCCAGCGACAGCGACACGGAGATGTTGCCGTTAATCTGGGAGAAAGTATCCGACGAGAAACTGGAGAACATGAACGGCAGATTCGACAAGTTAGAGCTAACACTTCAAGTGGTGCAGAACTCCCAGAGGGAACTATTGGAGAAGGTTGAAACAGTGGAAGAACGAGTGTTGGATCATGAGAGTTGCATAACCTGCTTGGAGAAGACAGTTGCTGGCCTGAAAGATGAGAACAACGCGCTCAAGTTAAAAGTGGATGACCTCGAAGGCCGGTTGCGCCGCAATAATATTAAGATCATCGGCATTCCCGAGCAGGAAGAGGGCGGTAAACTAATAGAATTCATCGAGGCATTAATCCCAAAGCTTTTCGGCAAGGACAGTTTTCAGTCACAGATGGTTATCGACCGGGCGCACCGGACTCTGCCGCCACCACCCACAGCGGGAGACAAGCCTCGCTCTATCATCGCCGGGGTCCACTTCTATCGGGAGAAAGAGCTAATTTTTCGCCTCCGGAGGGAACAACAACTACAGTACAAAGACAACAAGGTGCTCATCTTCCCGGATTATACGTCTGAGGTGATGCGGCAGCGCCGTGAGTACACCGAGGCCCGGCGAATGCTATGGGAGCTGAAGGTGGAGCAAAACCTACTTTTCGCTGCGAGGCTCCAGTACACAGAGTGAGGCACTGGCTTTTATTAGCACTGACTTAAAAAACTCATCTTAAGATTGGTGCTACATTTCCCACTGTGTTCAACACACTAAGAGACTGTTATAATATTATTATATAATTTTTATGACTCCGGTCAATTATGTTTGGCAGTGGATTTGGGCTAAATTAGCTATTACAGATTTAATAGCGAGTTAGATTTGAAAGCGGTTTTCAGGTCGTGCGTGTAGCGGCCCCGAGCATGAAGGGATGTATGTGCTTCGTTTGGGGAAGTGCTTGCGGGCGGGTAGGGGATGTGTTCGTGGGTTTGTTTGAGCGTCCCTCTGGCTGACTGATTAGCGCGCACGCAGGAGTCATGGGATCGCATCCCACCCGGGCCCTCGTTGTGTACCTGCCACATTTGGCGTTGTCGGCAGGATACATGTGATACTGGTAATAAGTCCATGGATTCGAAATTGGTGGCATCCTACGCTGAAGCACGAGGACGTGCTTGTGATAAGAGGGGGAGAGATGTGACAGTGTGGAGGTCTTGTCACTATGGCTCCGTTTGATCATATGCGCTGGCTGCTTGGCCACAGGGATATCCCTTTGGCTGACTGGTTAGCATGCATGATTCTCACCTGGGAGTTGTGGGATCGAATCCCACCCGGGCCCGCGTTGTGTACCTTTCCACACAGTATAAAATAAATATTCAACCAGACTGTGACCTGGCGATTATTGGTTCCTCTGACAGGAAGTCTGTTTACCTCATCTTTTGACAGTCCTATATAATTATGCAGACAAATGAAGACTGTCTAAATGTAATATAAAAACACCACAACAATAATTCCTCAAACTAAAATATTTTGGAGTCATAAAAGTTTTTAAAACTAAAAAAAACCCACAAAAATATATATTAGCAGAACAACAAAAACAGACAATAGAAACTTAATTTCCAACCCTGAAAACATCTGTGTGCTGTTGCAACTGCTTAAGTGTCAGAACAGATCTCACAAAATGACAGAACTGTTGTTTCAAGTATCTACATATGTAGACAAAAGAATCAAAAGAAAATGATTCATTATGAACTCATCAAGTCTCTGTCACTGTGTCCTTCATATAACAAAATCAACAATGTAGAGCCAATGAATGGAGGAGAAATTTCCTCACAACTAAAAATTTGAGCAAATCACTAAGAATCAGAGGAGGCAGAAACAAAGGGTGTGACTTGCTATTGAGAGACTGAAGTGCAGAGTTTTGTTCCACCATCAAAGGGTGTTTTTTGTGTGTGTTTTTTTTTAAAGTGAGTCAGCATGTTAAGGTGTTATTGTCTTTTGAGAAATTCTGAAGTGAAAGAAAGTTGAAATGTACTCCGAAAAAGAAAGTGTCGTGTCTTCATTGAAGAGTATTCATCAACTTGGAAAAGTAATCATACCCTTTAACGTTTCTCAACTTTTGTGACTTTTACAGCAAGACACATCATTATTTGTTATTGGTAATTTATGTGATAGACCAACATAAAGGACTACAAATGTAAAGTGAGAGAAGACTGATGTTATAATAAAATTGGGGGGGGCAGGAAACAGTGACGTTTTAGAGATTGAAGAAATATTGCCCTCTGCTGCTCCTTTGCAACTTGCCTTGCATGGTTAGCTTTCAGCATGTTAAGTAATGTTATTGGATGTTACATAATAATAGCTATAGTGGTATTGTTCTGTAACAGTCCATACTCTACCTGTACACAGGTTTTTCTGTGCTCAACCAGCAATATAAATGTAGATTGGCTCCGTTGAAAAACCAACAACTGACACACCAAGGGGGAGCTCTAAAAAGTCAATTTTCCATTTGGCTTTTTTTTTTTTCTTCACAAGAATCTAATGTCCTCCTTGTGTGTTAAATTTCTCACAGTACATGTCCGAACACTGACTTCTTCTCCAAATAACTTTCATTTAAAGTCAGATGTTTTCTGTTATTGAACAGAAAGAAAGAAAAATATGAAAATACACAAAAAAGTCCTATTCTAACAGTACTTTACATAATGATTCCTAGTTCTGTATTAGACTTCTCATCATTACACTTTATTCGACTTTATTTGTTTCCTCATTTTAAATTGCAATTAAAATCTGGTGTCTTTGTTGATTTTCTCCATGAAAGTAAAACCAATTATCTTGTTTGGGACTGCTAGGTCTGGCAATTTTTCTTTGTTTGTTGTTTTTTTTTAAAACACATTTGCATTAAATAAATATATCTGTCCACCTAAATGCTTGTACATATATTTAAAAAACAAAAAGTTTATGTTAAGGTAAAGTAAGAACTGTTGTTGTTGTTTTTTTTATAGCAGTTGTTTCTGATTAATCAGGAGTAAACTATTGAATGTCATGAATAAATATGTGTCCCATTTTGTAATTGTGTGATTTGATATGCCAAGTTAGACAAACATTTATCAAATTAAGTATTTGTTCTACGCTGAAGGTGTGATTTCGAAGGAGAAAAAGTCCATCTTACAGCAACTTTTTTCTCCCCTTGAAATTTAAAGCTTCCAGGTTGTATATTTTGCATTTATGAAATGCAGATATGTGCCTCTGTAGGTCCTCCAGCAACTGGTGCTTGTGTAAATGTGTTCATTCCAAAGAACAAAATGGAAACATTTCTGTCTTGATTAAGTTATATTAGCCAGGTTTTGGTTCTTATATTTGGTTATTTACTGAAGTTATTTCTAAGTTCTTATTTTTAGGCTAAATCTAATATAAAAGTGTAAGCTATTATACTTTTCAGTTCCTCTTCAATCATTTTAGATTTTTTTAATACAAGGGTTAGTATTATTTGAAATTATTTAATTTATCTAATTGTGCGGTGCTGCTTAGTTTAGCGTTTTATTAAGATTTCAATTTACTATTTTAGTGCAACCCAAAATGAAAATAAAGAAGTTATTTCAAAAATGACGAGCATTTGTGCTTAGGGCAGCGAAATGGCTAGCACTGGCCCTGAATATGAACATAACACAGAAAAGCAAGAAGAGGAAAAAAACCTGAACAAATCTATGAAAATACTAATATACCAAAAAAGCTCAAGAATAGCTTAAGAATCAAAACACTAAGGAATAAACTAATATGGCCAAAACTTTGTACAGAATAATCAACAAAGAATGAGCAGTGTACAGTAAACTTAAATGGTAATAATAAACCCAGAAAATAAATAAAAAATTAAATAACCAGGACACTAGAAGATTTTTTTTATATTATTCCTGTAACAAATACTTAAAAATATATCTACACAGAAGAAGAACACTTTGCTCTGCTCCGTTTTAACAGTGATGTTACACTGCTAAATCAAACTAAATCACTGCATGAAATTTGTTCAGTCATTGAGCTATAACTAAGTATTAACTTCTGTCACTCTGGTGACAACTTAATCCTTTGACATGTACTGGTATTGTGTGAAAATCACTTACGTGCGACCTTTGGTCTGTAGAACTGCTCAAGTGCTTTAATAAAAAAGCAAGTTTCCTTCCAGATGAGATCCTAAATATTTGAAGGCAAAGGAAGCGCTCTTTATGTGGGCCTGTGTTTATCTGGGTATGACGGTCTATTTTTCACAAATGGGGGTTTACTGAAACATGTTGTGGTTCCAGAAAAGCTTACTGGCAAGCAGCTGCCCACTGAGAGTTTCACCTATACTTCAGTCACAATGTTATTTTAACAGAATGTTAACAGTGATACTTGATCCCGTAATTTCTCAAACCATCTCCAAAGAAAAAAGCTGACTGAGTGTTGATGCAAGGTCATTCTAATTAGAAGTGTACCTGACTCACACTGAGTCAGAATAGGCTAAAAAACACGCCTGGATACAACCAAACTTAATTTATCTGCAGGATCTCTTATGGAATCTAAGTTGTTATCTAATTGTTATCTATGTTTGAAACCAAAAAAAATATTTTTATATCATATTGCTTCAGTTTTTTAAGTGACGGGGCCTATTCATTAAATTGAAAATACCCCAAAATTCTCAGTTTCATTTTTTAAAAACTGTACATAGTAGGAGCTAGAAGTTGCTTTTTTATGTGATCAGATGATAGAAAATAAATGATATTACTTGTGAAGAATGTCTGTGTTATATAATTTTGCCAAATGCAGAGGATGAAGATTTGTCTATGGAGTTGGTGAAGTTGCTTTTAGGTTGTGTAATTATCATCTGTGACGGCGACGAGTCTGCATACAGAAGGGAGGTTGAACAGCTGGTCCTCTGGTGCAGTCAGAACCACCTGGAGCTAAACCCGCTCAAAACTGTGGAGATGACAGTCGACTTCAGGAAGAGACCCCCTGCAACATCTCCTCTCATAATCACCAACAGGCCAGTCCCCACAGTAGAGTCTTTCAGGTTCCTAGGATCCACCATCACACGGGACCTGAAGTGGACCTCCCACATTGACTCTATAAGGAAGAAGGCCCAGCAAAGGCTGTACTTTCTGCGTCAGCTCAGAAAGTTCAACCTGCCTCAGGAACTGCTGACCATATTCTACACAGCAATAGTCCAGTCTGTCCTGACCTCATCCATCTCTGTCTGGTTCGGATCCGCCACCAGGCAAGACAGGGACAGACTGCAGAGAACAGTCAGGTCCTCAGAGAGGATCATAGGTTCTGATCTTCCCTCCATTGAGGACCTTTTCCGGGCCAGGGTCAGGAAGCGGGCCAAAAAAATCACCACTGACCCCTCACACCCTGGCCACAATCTGTTTAGGCTCCTCCCCTCAGGCCGGCGTTACAGAGCGCTGTACGCCAAAACCACCCGACACAAGAACAGTTTCTTCCCCCAGGCTGTCGCTCTGACGAACTCTGAATAGTCACAGAGTGTGAGTCCACTCACATGAACAATAAACTAAAACTCTGCACTGCTGTATATACTCACTGTATATATTTACTGTACAATAACCCTGGTTTGGTGTATATATTATCCTTTATTTTTTATTTTTTTATTTATTTTATTTTTTTATTTATTTATTTATTTCCGTTTTTTAATTTCACTTATTTAAGTTCTGTACTGGAGAGAAAAGTTGCCGGAGTCAAATTCCTTGTATGTGTCATACTTGGCCATTAAAGCTGATTCTGATTCTGATTAGCCTGTATGTCAATGTGTACGTGTTTGTTTGGGTGTGTGTGCGTGTGTGTGTAGGTGGGTATGTGTGTTGTATACGATTTGAAGGATGTCCAAGAAATGAAAATTCAATATAAGAGACTTCTTTAGAAGTCAAAGTGTAAGTTACTTAAAATTAGAATTAAATTAAAATATAAAAATAAAATATGCCAAATAGATTAAAATTAGATTAAAAAATGTTCTATTCTTATTCTCATTTTTCTTATTTTCAAGTATTGGTGTAGAAAAGAGTAACTGTTTAAAAACACATAAATAAAATTTATGGTGTAAATGGAATAAAACCTCATATTCTAGTTGATGATATGATTTTATACATCCATATTTTTTGGAGAATTAATTACACATAATAATAGTGTGAAATTAACTGGCTTTTTTGCTCAGGTAATAACTTTACGATCAAACTCTATGATCATTTTATCCCTAATCTGTTTATCATGCATCAACATATTTTTGTAAGGTGACAGACAGCAGAGAGGCTGAAGGAGATTGTGAAGGAGAGACGAGAGGAGGTAGAGGGTGGAGAAGCAGGAGCAGATGGAGGGAAAGAGGCTGGAGAAAATAGAGTAGAGCTTGGACTAGATGAGCCTGGAGGAGGTAGAAGAGAAAAAGAAGCTGAAAAAGAGGCTGGATATTTACAAGTGAGGTTAAATAATGCTGGATGTGTTAGTCATGAGATTCAGCACTGTGACAGATCAAATCAAATGTATTTATAAAGAGCTTTTCATGCAAACAGAAACAAAAACTGCTTTAAATGATAAAAAAGTTTAAACATTAAAATAAAACAATCCTTCATACAAAGAATATAAAATAGCAGTTGAAAAATGTTAGTATAGCGATGATCTGAATAACGATTCCCCCATGTGGCTTTAAAATCAGAGCCTTATATCTAGCAACCAGTGGACACTAATGCGCTTGTATTTGAGTGTTCATGACAAACACATTTACATTTCATTTATTTCCAATGTTTTTTTGATAGTATGTTAATTGACATGATGCACATTTGTTCTACAGCCCTGCACTTAAGAGTAAAGATTAGAACCTTTCAAATTTGGCTTCTTGTCTGTCATTAGTTACTTTAACCTATAACATCTGCATTATGTGAAATTATGATTGCCAATGCTAAAAACTTCAACTTTCACAAGTGCTGCCTTGGAGCACTCTGGTGACCCCACCAATCTCAAAATCGAGCCTACTCCCTTGTACGAACACTAAGAGGAGAATCCAATATAGACTGGCTGCATCGTCCTGTAAAAAGACATCAAAAGCTTAACATGAAATGCTCAAACTTCATGCACAAAAGCCAAAACAAACGGTAGCCAAATTACCGGTATTTGATCCATGGGGTTTATTGATGAAGGTGGGAACCAAGTGGAAATGACATGGCTGTCTGCAGCAAACACTTTTTCCATTCTCTGTAACATAGAGTTTGTTAATCTGTTACTTTCAAAATATACTATATACCACTATACTGTATATTCTGTGGCCACAGCATCCCAGAAGTTGTTAATTTCCGCATGACCATTATTATTATCAGCTGGACTTGGGATTTCACTCACTGTTAAAACAAGTTTGTTCATCAGAGCTCAATTACTATAAACACAACACCACAATTGATGAAGTGCTGTTAAACTTGGTACGCATGATGTTTCACTTACAAAAATTCAGAGAGAGATTAGTTGCTGTACAAACAATAAAGATCAAATATTTAAAATAGCAGCTTATCAAAATCACCTGGCATATTGAAAACACCTTTTGAAGATCCATCACAACAACTGCTGGGCTGTATCCACATGACACACAACTGTAAGTGTAGTCATGGTTGGTCAGGGCCTCAAAATGAAGGCAGACCTGAAGAACTCTCCTTGTTTGGAAAGGACACCTTTACTGTTGTTTCTATTATTTCTGTCACTGTTAATGGCTGTATGGGTCTGATGAGAAACAGGAGTATTCCAATGTTATAACATTTCAAAATGTACGTTATACATTTTCGTTAGAGTTGCATCTTCAGTCATCATTTGCTTTAACAGTAACAATCTGTTAGGGATAAATTATAATAATAGAAGAATAAGCAAGGATAAATATACATTAATATTATTTATCATGATCATATAAGTTTAGAGGTTGGGTCACTAAAAAAAGTATGGAAAGAAATTAAAATCTATCACATAATATAGAAAATCAATTAACCTTTCAGCGAGCACAATATATTATTGTATTATATTCTCTAGGGCTGCAGCTGTCAATTCTTTTTGTAATCGATTAATCTAGCACTTTATCGATTCGATTAATCAGATATATTTTGGTACATTTTTAAACAACCACCGCCAACCGCTTGTCCTTCTGCACGCAGCCACGCATCCACGGCCAGGGCTGACAAAGGGAAGACGCTCATCAACAACCTTCTCAAAAGCTGGTGGTGGCCAGCTCGCTGCAGGGAAGGCCAAAGCAACCACCTCTTCCTCGCTGGCGAAAGGAAGGCCAGAGAAACTGGCTTCAAGAAACTCAAAGATCACAACAGGTGAATCCTAAACATTGATAAGCCAAAACATTGTTTGATCCTCAAAGCCCAACGAAAGGTTTCCTGAGTCTCAGAGCGCTGAGAAACGGAGCCGAGAGTGCATGCGGTGGGAGTCTGAACCAGCCGAGACCGCATTCATTCAACGCCACAGAGCCGATAAGAATTGCCATGCTGGAAACTGCCAAAAGGTAGTGTCAGACTTTCAGTGAAAGAAAGTTGTTTATTAGCTGCGTACCCAAATCGGAGGATGAGCTAACTGCATCCCCAATGGCCAAGAGGATCACTCTAGCCAGTTAATGCAGCCATTTTTACCCGCTAGTCTAACTTCGCCCCATCCCCTTTCCTCATCGACTATGGAGGAAACCTGGAGAACTTTAAACGTTCATAAGGTCTGTTTGGGCAGAGGCAAATCAGCCCACATGTTCGGCCCAGACTGCACAAAGATTGGTTCAAAGAAAATAAATAACAGAAACTAATCTTTTTAACCGTGTTTGAAACATAGACTGTAAAAAAGAATAGACAGCGCCTCCTCACTCCTCCCTGTTTACCAGAATGACACACTTTCATGGGGGAATTCATGGCGGATTCACAGACTCCTCCTCCCCAGCTCTGACGAAGCATGTTCCTAAAAAGGGCATGGGGCGGGATCTTCACTGTAGACTCTGTCCTCGCGGGGCGTGTATGGGCGTGTAGTTCAGTCGTAATCACACCCATTCTGCTCCCGCGTCTTTAGCTCTGATGCTTAACTTGGCTCGGCCCCCTCATTAATTATGAAGGATTTCAAAAAATTATTTCACAAAAACAAGCCTGGTGCCCAGGTTTTTTATGAGCCCAGCGTTATCTCAGGAAGAATATGTAGCCATAGAAAGTTTTTTAAAAATGGGCACCAGGCATTAAAGTAGTTTTTAACGTGTCTAAAGTCCAATGCTTTTCAATGGGGGCCTAGCGGCCAAATGGAGGTACTACATCAATGGAGGAGCAATGGCGGCCTCCATGGTATGCGTTCACAAAGCAGAGCAGCCAGCGGCCATTGGTTTGAAACCCCTTTATGCATCAAAATACTGGAATTAGATTGTTTACTGCTGTGATCAATCCCAACAGAAGTAATTTTCCAAAGGTCAATGACTTCTCATCCAGATAATTTTTAAACAAACATTTCTTGATCCAAATAATGTTTTAATTTTCCTTACATCATTTCTATTCTATTTATTATTGTCGCTGTACAATAGCAGCAGTGAAAATGTGTTGCCTTCTGACAATTTAACCCACACTTGGTCATTGTAAATTCTGTAAGAGAGGAATGAAGGGAACATGATTCACACACCTGTGAAGAAATACTAATATTATGAATTAATTTTGTGTAATACATAAGATAGGCACCTTTGTGTTTTACTGAAGAATGGCATTTAATATGATTATCAACCATTTCTTTTGCACCCTTGTATTGACAAAATGGACAGTGGAAACGTTCACCATCAGTGCATTTTGTAATGGGTAAGCCACCCTCTGTTCATTCCAGGAGGACATGGCAGATCTGTGAGGGTGACATTGCCATATTTACTCGAATCACTTTGCTAGCCTTGATGTATATTTTAGACATCTCTATACTGAACTGGTAGGAGTTACATCCCTTAGCTTGTTAGCTATTTGAAATATCTATGGAAGCTTTTTCAATCATCTGCAGAAAGATAGTTTTGGGTTTAGTTCCCATTGTTCAACCGCAACCGTACAGCTTTGCATAGCAGCTGTGGAAGCTTTTTGTCCCCCAGTGTTGCGCGCATGCGCGAAAGTACCCAGATGAAAACAATGACATTAAACTTGTCCATGCCGTGTATATATATATATATATATATATTATCATATATGTGCATGCATATATCCTGTATATAGGCAACATATGTGCATGTAAACTGCATATAGGTTTCATACATCCTCATGGGTTCTTTCCATGTGGGCTATTTTACTGCTAGCATTGTTAGCTCAACGTTAGCTTTTAGCCCGGTCAGTGTCACAGAGCTCTCAAGACTCACCCAATAAGCGTGAGACACAAGCATTTTCATGTCTTGACACGCACACACATGACATTCCTCATGCTGAAAATTTATTTGGTGCATTCAATCCCATACTGATCAGGCTATGAGCCAAGTTATCCATTCACTGCCAGAGCTCAGGCTAAGCCCGCCTTTTGCACAGCCGCTTTGGCATTTATTGACAGCCTGGATGCCAATCAGGGCGTTGGGATCACAACGCGCTGATCCCTCCACCTCCCCCTCCGCCTCCCCCTCCAGCAACGCCTTCCCCTCTGCGTTGCTGGAGGGGGAGTGCCTATCTCCAGCTGTCAACGGGCGAGAGGCGGGGTACACCATGGACAGGTCGCCAGTCCATCGCAGCCCTAACTGAAATGATTGCTGTTAATTTTTATATTGTAAATTTAGAAACCCTTAGCAGGTTACCATTTTGCTCTTGCTGTTATTAAAATGTGAACATCATGACACTGAACAGTGAAGGGTTTGAATCTCATAGCAAACTTAAAAGTCTCATAGCTGGCTTCACTCATTTGCTGTTGTACCAGAAAAAAAATATTTTCAAGATTGATACATTGGATTTCCTTAGGTAGCCGTCTTAATTAAATTCCACTTAGGTAACACATTTATTTACCAGCAATTAGAATAAAGAATCTGATACGTTTAAGCGGGATTTCAAATTTCAGCAAACAAACCTTAGGACATTTCTATGAACTAAATGTTTTTGTCACAATGAAGCCGCGTCTTGGTTTCAAAAACGTCACTATTTTTACCAAATGCATTAGTTTAATTTATGAAACTAATTAATTGTATAGATTTTAAATTCAATTTAAACTCATCAAGTTCAAAAGTTTAAAGTAATTTATTTATTCTGATTCAACCAATTATTCCAGTAGGCTACTTTTATAGCTACCACTTTCCTAGAATTCAATGCAGTGTGATGTTAGAGACAAGGATAGTATTCATTAATAAATATCCAATCTTCATAACATTTGCTTTGTACATATGACTATTATTTATACTATTTATTTTATCTGTTTACAGAGACCATACTCAAACATGCCCCGTCTGTTTGAGTGTGGAGGAGCAGATGGGTTTAATCTGTGCAAACGTAAGACTTTAACATAATTCATGATGAAATGAAGGTGTTTCCATCTGTTGCATGTTTATACGTTTATTTAGTTTTCTTTCTTAGATTTCCTGAACTTCTTCAGTTTCACAGACCCACTGAGAACGACCATCTTAGTGACGAGTTCCTGGCGGACCAACTCATACAGCATTCCCTTTCTTTAAGACCCAACTACTTTTGACCTGGAATCTTTTTTGGTGAAACTTTCATCAATGAATAACAGAGTTATGCTGCATTCAGACCAAGCCCATGCGTCAGCGTCACTTGCGGCAAGATTACATGTAAAGTCTATGGTGGAGTACGTCAGAAGTCCGTCAAGGGCTCTGCGTTGCGTTGAGTACATTGGGTCCGTCAACGACGCTTGGGTTTCATACGGCAACGTACCAACGCATGCGTCACAGAAGTTCAGCAAGATTAACTTTTGACGGATCCAACAGAGTTAACGCAGTGCGGCAACCAATCAGAGTGTCTCACTGTAGTTATGTCACTATACACATATCTTGAATGAAGCGCGGGTCCAGTGAAAACATTTTCAACAAACTTAGATTTAAAAAATCAGAAATAACACTTACCGAAGTCAGATGGACAGGCGCTCCTAAGGAGGAACAAAAAAGGATTTAAGCTCCGATGCGGCCGAGGAGGTCGTAAAATTAGGCGCAGGACAGACGGAAGTAGCACTGAAAGCGGAACTCATCCATGCGCAGCTCCTGGAGCAAAGGGTTAAACTCCCCAAACTCGGACCGCATCTGAATAGTGGGCGCTGATGCACCCGATGTCAATGTTGTCTAGCTTTATCTAGAAAATAAAGCCAAGCCACTCTCTCGTTACAATTCACCATAGCATACCTGTCAACTGATACGGTTTGCCCGTATTTAATACGTTTTTTGCTATCTTTTAAATGGATACGGCGTACTACAACATATAATACGGGAAAACACCCAGACCGAAACGGGGTATTTTTGCCGAATTAAGCTCCATCACGCATGCGTCGCTTTATAACTTCCGCTTCCTTCTTGATTGCAACACAACACGAGGAAATCGATATCATTTAAACACGAAACTCTCACCAGTGAAGATGTCTGAACCCTTGAAAAAGAAGTGGAAAGTTGAGTCAACTGGAAAGCATCAGAAAGTGTGGGAACATCTGCAAGGAGAGTATAGTGGATGGATAAAATCTTCGTCCAAAGGCCCGGAATATTCGTTTTGTGTACCGTGTAGGAAAGACGTGAAAGTTGCTGCCAGTGGTTTTTATGACTTGAAAAGCCATTTCAAAACATCGTCACACCTGGATAGTGTCGCAAGAAGTAAGACATACGTTCCTTTGAGTCAACAGTTTGCCAGTGCGAACCCTGCATCGTCACAAAGCAACAAGGTGCTCAAAGCAGAAATCCTCATGTGCCAGTTTTTTGCCGAGCACAACATTCCACTCGCCGCTGCAGATACATTCACCACGTTGGTACCAGAAATGTTCATCGATTCACAAGTTGCAAAGGTATGTAAGACAGATTAAAATTTTCTTTGTCACTCAAGCAATTAATCTTTTTGAAAATAATGCAAACAATGTAGATCGAGATGATTTATATTAAAGACTGTAATCTTCAATGTAAACTGATAATATCAACAGATTATGATTCAAAGTGTGTTTGATGAAAAATATTCAGAGATGTTTACATGCGTTGAAGTTTTTAATGCTATGAAATTATACTCTGAACATCGATTCTTCAAACATCCACATGTAACGAATATAATCTCTATGTTGCAGGATTTTGCATGCAGAAGGACAAAGGCAACCATGATTATCAAGGAGTCTCTCGCACCAGCCTACACAGATCCTATCATAGCACGCTTCAGGACTCAACCGTTCACATTGATGATCGACGAGAGCAATGATCGGAGCACCAAAAAGCGTCTTGCTATTCTCGCCCACTTCATGGAAGATGATGTTGCAAAAACTAGACTCTTGGACCTGCCCGAATTAAGTGATGGAACCAGTGCTGGTATATTTGAAGTTTTAGACAAATATATGACAGAGAACAATATTCCTTGGCTCAACGTTGTCGGTTTCGCAAGCGATAATTGCAACGCAATGGTCGGAAAGAAAAATTCAGTGCTGTCACGGATTATTGAAAAAAACCCTAGAGTATTCAGTGTAGGTTGTATCTGCCATCTCGGAAATTTATGTGTCAAAGATGGACTAAAAGTTCTGCCAGTGAAGGTAGATGATTTGCTTGTTGACATATTCTACTTCTTTAAACATAGTGCAAAACGGATAACAGAGTTCAAAGAGTTCCAGGACTTTACTCAATCAGAGGAGCAACAAATCCTAAAACATTGTCCTACTCGCTGGCTTTCGCTTGAAAAGGTGGTTGTGCGCACGCTTTCTCAGTGGAATGCTTTGAAGAGCTACTTTGCCAGCCATCAAGATGTAGAAATGGCAGGCAAAGTCAAATCAATTCACAGCAGACTTCAGGACCCACTGACTGAATTGATCCTGCATTTCCTGCAATTCATCTTGCCAGTGATAAACAAATTCAATACTCTTTTCCAGGCCGAACAGTGCATGATTGGCGATCTATTACCCGAGATGGATAGACTGTGGAGAGTATTTCTTTTCAAGTTTGTCCAGATGAAGCAGATCAAGGATGCTGCAAACCTCCTGACGCTGGACTTCAAAGACAGAGCACTGCAGCACGAAGACCACAGGCTTGCTGTTGGTTTGACAACAACAGCACTGCTTTTGGATGAGGATAAAGGTATCCCTCCAGAGATACAATCAAAGTTCTTTGCCTCAGTGAGATTGTTTTATGAGGCTGTTGTGGCAAAGATGATCGCCAAATTTCCCTTTGAAAATGACGTGCTGGGTGATCTTGTCGTCCTGGATCCACGAAGGAGAGAGGAACTAGACTACATCCATATTCTCAGATTGGCGGAGCGGTTTGGGCCCAGTCATCTAGATCAAGAGGCCATCAAAGAAGAATGGGATGACTTCCAATTGATCCCAGACGAACAGATGCCACCATTCACCACAGAGGGACCAATGCATCCAGAAACATTTTGGTCTAAGATTTTTGAGTTGAGAACAGCATTTGGTGGGCCAAGGTTCCCAGCAATGAAGAGCGTTTTCTTGGCCTTGCTATGCCTTCCTCACAGCAACGCAGACAGCGAAAGAGTATTCAGCCATGTCAGGAAACTCAATACAGAGTATAGGAAATCGATGGGGGTGGACACTCTGACAGCTTTACTACAAGTAAAACTGAATACTGACAGTAAATCGTATCAGCTAAAACCAACAAGTGAGATGTTGCAATCAGCAAAGGCCGCAACATCCAAGTACAACAACAATCACAAATGATGTCATTTATGCTTTTAAGGGCATTGTGTGATATGTGAACACATCATTATATGGTAGTGATGTATTGAATAAAGAATTGAATAATGCAAATTGATGGTGCAGTTTTCCATGTTGTTCTTTGGTAAACACGGCATTTACGGCGCGAATACAGTTTTTGGTCATTGAGTAAGGGAAATTTAAATTGTTAGTAAGGGCAGTCATGGTTGATGGTTGACAGGTATGCCATAGTTCAAAACATACGGCAACAGAGGAAGCCCCGCCCATGCATTGTTTTTTCCTCAGAAGCAGGCTATGGAAGCCAAAAAGTACATACGTCAAACTTCATCCGCTGGATGCGTTGCTCGACGTATCCAACAGATGGGGTCTGAATGCAGCTTAAGGTAGATTTTCTAACCAAACACACTGATGCCATCAACTTGAAAACTATGACATATTTAATAGTATTGTAATGGCATTTAAGACTCTTAATAAAGATGAGAGAGATTCCTTTAAGAGTTTGGAGGTTTTAATAAAAGTTGAATTGATCATACAGGAGAACAGCACAGATCACAGTGAATGCTGAATGCTGCCCCCTCCTAACTCCCTACTACCTACTACCCCACTACCTAACAAGCTCATATGAAAATAAGTATTTATAAAATTCAGCAACCTTGTCTCTATAACTTTGAAGACAAAACTATTAATCTCAGGGTGGGAATATCTCCGGATGAAGACATCTGGCTCTTTAGCTGTGAATAAGTGACTTTTGACATATACAAAACAATGGCAATAGCTTGGGTTATATGTAACACAATAAAAGAAACTCTCAAAACTAAGTTTGTAAGAAGAATCAATATTTTCTCAGGCAGTGATGTCTTCTCTAACCTCGAACTCAACACCTGTTGTCTGGCTCCTCTGCTCTCAGTGTTAATAATACTAAAGGATTAATCATAATAATAAATTTCTCGATCACAGTCTCCTACCCATTTATCTAATCTCAAAGATAAATCAAAATACTAAGAAAAATTAACAATCAACAATAACAATTACTAACTGAAGAGATGGGCAGCATTCAAAAAGAAAGACAATAAAAGTGGTTCAAATAATTTCAAATATTACATGTCACATTGAATCATATCTAACAAAATTATCTAATCTAAGCATCCATCTTAATGACATTATCTGAACTTCATAACAGCATCCCATACAAAAATCCCGCTAGGGCGTAAGATAAGCAACCTCCCAACTAGGGTCGTGTTGTCCTTGCTCACGACAGGCGGGCAAAAGTATGAGACGGCCCCTAGCCCCAAGGTGGCACTCCTGTTTGGTTCCTCATTAGTCAGGATGCATAAACGTAACTGCAAAACAAAGAAAAGGGGCACAATGTTAGGCAGTATCAATCCACTTAACAACAAAAATCAAAACAATTCTAAATATAAATTGAAACATGTACTCTTCCCTTAAATGAGTCAGGCATCCACAGCGTGAACCTCAAAATCAAGATCAGTCACTCTTTGCTCAGCACCACAGTGACCCTTTAAGAGGTTATACAAAAGAACAAATCAGTAGTAATCAACCATAATATAAAACAAACAAGGGAAAATATTGTATGCAATGATGCTAATGATTAGACATGTTAAAAATCAAGACAAAAAAACTAAAAATCTAAAATTCTGTCATCCCCCTTTTTCATTCTTAACTAACAACTAAGTATGAAAAACTTAAGAACAAAACAAATATCAAAACTTAACTGAATAAAGGACTAAAACTAAAAAAACATTACTGTAAATGAAATTGATTTCAATAAATGAAATGGAATAATAAATGAATAATACAAATTTAAAATGTAACTGAAAAATGAATAAATGATAAAAATGAAAAATCAAATCAAACCCCTCTTTTCTCTGTCATCTCTGGGATGAGACCGCTAAACCTCCTTAGAAAAATACAATACATCAATCACAGGGAAAAACATCAGACAACCTAATTCACAAAGTGATTTAAAGGAAGTCGTCATACACCTGTTAAACTAATTAATTATATAACTCCAGGTCATTCAGCAAGTCCATACCTATTCCATCTTCAAACAGTTCTTCTTTCCCATCTCCATCTCGTCGAATCGAGTCTGCATCAGGTCCCTGGGTGCCCGTCCGATCAGTTAAGGATTTTGCCATCATTTGATGTGTAAAAGCTTTTTCAAATACTCTAACTGCCAGCCCTCTGACACAAGGAATGATACAACACCCAAAAACTGTAAAAACTGCTAAGGCAGTAACCACGCTTCCAAAAATAGAAATAGCTAGAGATTTCCATTTACCAAAAACAGAATCTAACCAACGAGTCAAATCAGTGTTAACTCCAGCATTTTTAGCAAGGTTCTCTTTCATAACTCTTAGGCCTTCCAAGGCTCTGGTAATACTACCATTAGAGTCTGTGTTCCCTGGGATGTAAGTACAACATTTTCCTCCCAACATAGCACAAACTCCTCCATGCGCTGCAGCCAACATGTCAATAGCCATCCGGTTCTCCCATGCTACGAGGGAAGTGGCATGTAGCTGCTCAGCCACGCCTTGGAGAGCATCGTGTGTGTAGTTGACAAATCTCTGCTGGTTGTAAAACAGATAGTTAATCCAATCCACATTTTTATTGATAGTAGGCCACAAAAAAATTGACTCAAATCCTGCTGCAATCTGATTTCTAGCTTTAAACTGATCTGGAACCCCACGCGGCACTCCAATTGCATCGATGTAAACATGCTCATCAAAGCTACCTGGAACTGTCACCGTTCTCCTAGACATGTGATGCTGGAAAGCTCCATCCTTTCTGAATGGATCAACTGCAATAGAAACATCATAAGCTAACATCACATGAGCACACATACCTTTCCAGTTCCGGGGCAGTTTGGATCTCAGCTTGCCGTCACCACACACCCAGTAAACGTCTGGGCCTGCCTGTTCCTGATTTAAAATCCACCTACGCAGGTGAATTCTAGAAGAGCAAGTCCAGTAATCAAGTTTTGTATCATCCACAAGCTTGTCAGACTTCCAACACTCAGAAAAAGAATCCTCTTTATCATTAAGATGAAATATTTTTGAACACTTTCCTGAAAACTCACCCATGTCAGCTTGTTTTCCTGACCTTGTCACATTAAAACAAACATAAGACGCATCTGGTGCTGGTTGTAAGAGGTCAATTAACCCAGGCGCCTCAACAGATTTTTCCAAACTGCAATGCGCAGCCCAGCTCTTATCAGCACCCGCTGCTGTTACAGCTAAAATACAATGAGAGGCACAAACACTGCACTTTCTACCTTTCAGGGTGAAATTAATTCTGGGAGCTTGTACGGTATCCCACTGATCAGGAAAACTACCTGGGGTCTCACAGTAACTTGCACATTGATCTAACAGCTCCTCGAATGGTATAGGAACATAATACTTGGGGACTGCTGTTCCCATGCAGACAACACAAGGCTTATTAGTAACTGATCTGGCAGAATAATTAGCAAACTGGTACCACAAATTTCCTCGAACCCAGTTCTCTTGTAAGACATTATGTATGACCGATCTCAGATGAAGTCAAATTAAAATTAAACCTTCTATGTTCATTGTTTTCAAAGTTGATGTGTTTTCTCAGGTTGTAAACTTAGATCTCGTTCTTCCACACTCAAATGCAGCTGAAATGATTTTTCCCCTGGTTGGACTAAATAAGACTAAAATAAGGAATGCTTTGGACCTGGATGCAACACTGTCCTCAATCATGACAGTAGAAATGGCAGATATTGAGCTATAGTGCTTCAAATCGGAGGACCCTGGGTCTGTCATCAAGGCGCCAAAGTGTTTTTACAAACACAACAATAAGCAAACTGAATTACGCTGAAAAACTTGTTTAAAGCCCCCATTTGGCTCAAACAAGTGTATTTTTGATTGATTGGCTGACTGAAATAAAAATAAAAGTATTTTCTATATTTCAATACAGTTGTGTTTGTTCGACTGACCTATTGTCGTTTCTATTAGTTATTTATAATAAACAGGATTTCAAATTATACATTTTTATTGATACTGGGGAACAGAATGATGTTGACGGGCCGCTGCGGCCTCAACTTAGAAAATCTGTGGATCCTTGAACCCTGACGATCTCACTCTGAACTTTTTATTAAACTTGAGAGCTCTGGTGTCATGTTACAAATGGTGGCACTGTTTAGTGTTGAAGACTTGGCAACCTTGCCTACCCTGGAACCGGGAAATATAAATGCGGGACACATAATATAAACAATGACTACAGTTGTGGCCAAATGTTTTGAGAATGACGCAAATATTAGTTTTCACAAAGTTTGCTGCTAACTGCTTTTAGATCTTGCTTTAGTTGTTTCTGTGATTTACTGAAATATAATTACAAACACTTCATACGTTTAAAAGGCTTTTATCGACAATTACATGACATTTATGCAAAGAATCAGTATTTGCAGTGTTGGTCCTTCTTTTTCAGGACCTTTGCAATCCAACTGGGCATGCTCTCAATCAACTTCTGGGCCAAATCCTGACTGATAGCAACCCATTCTTTCATAATCACTTCTTGGATTTTGTCGGAATTAGTGGGTTTTTGTTTGTCCACCCGCCTCTTGAGGATTTACCACAAGTTCTCAATGGGATTAAGATCTGGGGAGTTTCCAGGCCATGGACCCAAAATTTCAACGTTTTGGTCCCCGAGCCACTTAGTTATCAATTTTGCCTTATGGCACAATGCTCCATCGTGCTGGAAAAATGTATTGTTCTTCACCAAACTGTTGTTGGATTGTTGGAAGACGTTGCTGTTGGAGGGTGTTTTGGTACCATTCTTTATTCATGGCTGTGTTTTGGGCGAAACTGTAAGTGAGCCCACTCCCTTGGATTTGAAGCAACCCCACACATGAATGGTCTCAGGATGCTTCACTGTTGGTATGACACAGGACTGATGGTAGCGCTCACTTTTTCTTCTCCGGACAAGCCTATTTCCAAAACAATCGGAAAGAGGCTTCATCGGAGAAGATGACTTTGCCCCAGTCCTCAGCAGTCCATTCACCATACTTTCTGCAGAAGATCAATCTGTCCCTAATGTTTTTTTGGAGAGAAGTGGCTTCTTTGCTGCCCTTCTTGACACTAGGCCATCTTCCAAAAGTCTTCGCCTCACTGTGCATGCAGATGCACAGTGAGGCGTGCCATTCCTGAGCAAGCTCTGCACTGGTGGCACTCCGATCCTGCAGCTGAATCCTCTTTAGGAGACGATCCTGGCGCTTGCTGGACTTTCTATGACGCCCCGAAGCCTTCTTAACAAGAATTAAACCTCTTTCCTTGAAGGTCTTGATACTACTATAAATTGTTAATTTAGGTGTAATCTTATTAGCCATAATATTCTTGCCTGTGAAGCCATTTTTATGCAAGGAAATGATGGCTGCACGCGTTTCATTGCAGGTCACCATGGTTAACAATGGAAGAACAACGATTTCAAGCATCCCCCTCCTTTTAACATGTCAAGTCTGCCATTCTAACCCAATCAGCCTGACATAATGATCTCCAGCCTTGTGCTCGTCAACATTATCACCTGAGTTAACAAGACGATTACTGAAATTATCTAAGCGGTTCCTTTAATGACAGCAATGAAATGCAATGGAATTTTCATGGCATTGGCTATGCAATTCATCTGATCACTGTTCATTACATTCTGGAGTATATGCAAATTGCTATTATAAAAACTTAAGCAGCGCCTTTTTGCATTTCCAATATTTATGTAATTCTCAAAACTTTTGGCCACAACTGTACATCCCATAGCAGCACTTTTAAAATAAGAAAAGCTTACTACCAACCAGCCGGCTGAGATCGAAATCTGTTTCAATGCAACCTGCCTTCCAGCATGGTTGGGACACTAAACTGTTGTGTAATTAATTCACAGTATCATTCTTACATATTGCGCCTTTAAGGCTGAAGGAGAATTTTTTTTTTTGTCTAAGCTTGTGTCAAAAACAACTGCTTGATGTTTAGATGGCTTCTTATGGTCATAATAGACACAGGATGCAACTTATTGCTGGTTGTCTAACAGAGCTTTCAGGATTTATTTCAAGCTCCCGTACTGCCCTCTACCAGTGGGTCTTTTTTATAATTGTAATTTAAATAATAATTTCCTAAAGCATAATGTATGTCTTTCTTTAAAAAGTTCACTATTTAAATTTGCCCATTATTATCTGGTTCTCTAGTGACTAATGAACCCTGAAAGTCAATGTCTATAAGCTGTCCACTCTCACCACAACCTGCTCTTTCATAATTAGACTGACCCCAACAAATAAGCAGCAGGGCAAAAAGCTATAAACCCCATCAACAGCTGTTTCGAAATAGCATTGTGTGTTTAGTAACGGCATTATAGTTGCATTGTGTTTACCCTCCTCCCCCTCCCATCAGAGCAGCTGTTTTCTATCCATGATAGTGAAGCAGCAACTGCAAAAAGGAAAGTTTTATTTTTAGTGTAGGCCTACCAGTGAAGTACCAAAGCTCTGATGACCACAGCAGAGACAAAGAGGTGGGTTCCTTTGTTTGACAAGGACACAGAACTGGAAATCTGGAGCTTAACTTTTAAGTAGTATGCTTCTTTAGAACATTTCTAAGTTTGACTCAATTTTAATGATTAATTCTGCTTAGAAGAACAAAACATTAAATAAGCCATGCCCTGACTCCTCTTTTTGGTAGACTACATGTGAACTGCTGATTAAGGGGCTAGAAAATAAGAACTTCCTGAATAGTATTTATAGTATAGTACTGACAGTCTTATAACTGTGTCATTTCTTAGAAAGAGTTCTTATGTTACTTGTTTTTTATGAAAGCAGTTAGAAGAAATTTCATAACAATGGTTCTTGTTGTACTTCCTGTAAGAAAACTGAACATCTCTATAAAAACATCCCAGTGCTCCAGAATGCAAATTACACGTTCCTGCACACACACACATGCACACACACGTCCTATATTCATCTTGCATCATCCAGAGCAGTTAAGTTTTGAACAAGTAAAGGCTTGTTGTACGGGGAATTTGAACCTTTTGAAATAGAAAATATTAGTCAACAGTGATTTAAAAAAAAGCCAGAAGATAAAAGTTAACAGGAGAAAGTGTTGGTTTGATCTGCTCATGCTTTATTCATTCGAAAAAAGAGCAATACCAGGTATCCAAATGGGATCTCTGAAAAAAGGGAGACAGATTCGGGATACATTTTTTTAACCCTCAACACGGTGGATTTATATATCATAACTTCTCTTAAATTTTGTCTTGAGACTTTTTTGTGATTTTATTTCTCAAAACTAATGAACTAATTTGTGAGAATTAACATTTTATCTTAATATAGAGAACATTACCTGGGATGACAGAAAGAGTGATAACACTGAATTTAAGGGAGAATTTGTTGCATGTGATTTCAATGTCCTTTCTGAATATTTGAACACATCAAATTTATTAAGCAAATTTGTTTTTTGTTTTTTTTTTGGTCTGTGTGTTTTTTTTCCTTGGTACAGAACTTGAATTGAAATCCACAAGTTTTCAAATTACTTGAGCTTTTGATTTTGGGGAGGCTATGATTTGTCCATACCAAAACCCAAAAATCTAGTTTAGATCAAATGAGCCAATTTTAACAATTCAAACCTGGCACCCCTAATTATTTAAAAAAAACCTTGGGTTTTTTTTGTATAATAATTTCCCCATTAAAAAAGCAATCGATCAAATGCACAGTTGAAGACCCCAAATTAAGTTATTCGCATGATGAGAATAACATAATTACTGACCACCCCTGTAGATATGTTTTGTGTTTCATGGATGAACTGTGGCTTGCACACTGGCACATACGGTAGTACTGTTGCAAATGTATCTTAATTTTCAAGCTAATACCTGGGACAAACAAACTCACTGGGGTAACTGGAGCTGTGACCACAAGATCAAATAGGCTAATGCTATACAGTTAATACCAGAAAGGTAAAAATATTTCATCCAAATAAAGCACACAATTTGGAAGACAGATTGGAAAGTATTGTATTCTGTCACCTGCGGTCATATTGCATATGATATAGCCACATTACCCACCAACAAATGATAAGGGGCTAAAGTCCCAATGTGTGTCACATTCGGACTTTACCCCCTTATCATGTGGGGGTGGATCATGTGGCTAATTCATATGTAATATCACCGCTCCAAATCAGAATTATTGCTGTTATTGAACCCTATGGAGTATAAAAACAGGTTTGGGCTCTTTGTAAAGGTAACTGCCTTTAGTTTCACCCACAGCAATTAGAATCATTGCAGGTATGACTGATAAAAAGTCATTTGAACTCAAAGGAAAAAAAATAATTTCTTTTTCCTTGCCTAAATTTTCTTCGTAAAAAATGAAGGTGCCTACAGCAACATTAGGTAGTTGGGGACTGAAAAACGCTATGTCCGGGACTGGTATGTCTGTATAGTGAGGGTTTTTTAAAACACAAACATACATGTATCAAAAAAATATAATAAATGCCGTTAAACCAATTTAACAATATACACAGGCAACTGCAAATATTAACTGTAAATGTAAAAAAAAAATCCATCTATAACCTTTTGAGTTATGTTGCTAACAGAAAAACAAACAAACCATGGAAAAACCACTTATTTGTTATTAAAAACGAAGGCACAAAGAGATGAAAGAGGCCAAAAAGCTGTTTGAACACATATTTTGGGTTTCAGCTTAACCCCTTAAAAAACTGAGAAATGTAATCCAAACTTAATCCTTGTATACTTCTTACTTCTTGTATAGTTTTTGTAGTATGAATTTAAAAAAACAAGCTAAAATCAGGAGCTTTTTGGCCTGATTTTAACTCCACTCCAAAATATGCAAAGTAATTAATGATGTTTACATTGCATAAATCATTGTCCTCATGTCCTGCCATTTTTATTTCAAGTGTCAGCACTTTTCCCTGAATGTAAAGTCATAGGAACAGCACTGAACATTTCCAGAAACTGCTTCAAGTTTGACCGGCTAAAAATAACATCGTCAGGAATTAGGGTTACAGATACAGCAAAAAAGCAAGACGTTTAATGCAGCCCTGGCTCCAGAATTATATTGTGGTGGCAGGGGGGTGTTGATTGGTTGTCGGGTTGATTGGACTTTACCACAGATCTGCATGCACGTGCCGAGACCTATCGTAAAATATTTATTTTGGATTTTAAATGTTATTGATTTCAGTTAGCTGAACATGAATTATTACAGTGACACTCACAAAACAATTTGTGACTCCTCCCCCAAAAAATAAATTAGCAGGAAAAAAAAATAAACACTCTGACAGCCAATGGGGGGGCAAGGAGGTACGAGCGGGGTGGCTTTGCCTCTCTAATTGACCCCCTGACGCCGGGGCTGGTTTAATGATGTTCCTTTCAGTTTCTACTCTATATGTACATAGAGTATACAATTGACGATACACATTACCAATGTGATAGATTACATATCTACAGCCACTAATTATTCCTAATGGGACCAAATCTGTGTGTGTGGGGGGGGGTGGTCCTGTCTGGACCTAATATTCTGTCATTTTATATATAGCCTTGTAGTCTATAGGAAACTGCAATATCACCTTAAATCATTTATGCAAAATATACAAATAAATCATCACAAACATTTAAATAATAGAACAATTTGGAGTGGGCAGTGGAATAATTATTGGTTTCAGTTTGCAGTGACTTTGGACTGAGATAAGGAATAGAATTAAATAAATATTGGAACTTAGCCTGGTCTGGAGCAGGCTAAGAAACCATAACATTTCTGCTACTGGATCACGGATAAATTGAGCCAGGATAACCAAGATATCCTGGCTTAATCCCTTATCCTAGTTTTGTGCGATAGGCCCCTGGTTTAACTCGGTAGCAGCTGGTAGAATTTTCTCCAGGGGGGGCTATGAATATGATGGCTAGATATTAGGTTTGTCAAATGACTAAACTTGTATCTAATTAATCACAGGGTAGCTGTGAATTAGTCATGACAAATTAACATTCCTAAATATGACCCAAAAAACTACAATTTTCAGTGTAAATAAAAGACAAATCCAGATACAGCGCCTCTTTTTCTTTAAATAAGGCAAACTAACTGGCTAACATTTTCTGTATGTAAAGGTGACTGTTTCTTATCAGTGTTGGACAACCCTGAGCGTCTTCTTAGTTAGACTATCCTACGGCAGTGGGATTTCAGTCAGAGGCTTCAACAGTTTTGCTGCCACACAGACTATTACTGCTGGAGAGGAAACTCTGAGCTATCTATTGAGGTACTGATTCAGGATGGGATGACCGATAAATCTGGAAGAACCTGCCAGAGCTCCACTTAAGGCCATTCAGAGTATGAGAATATACGAGTTGGAGAAAAGGCTGTAATATTTCTTCTGTTCTTTATTACTTTCATACAGCTGCTTGTACAGCTTTGGGTGATATAAATGTGAGGGAAATGAATGAATAATGTGCATTATTCAGTTAAAGTGATGTTTTTGGACTCAAATTAGTGTTAACTGACAAGCGGAAGTAGCTGTTTAGACACAGCTACTTCACAATAAGAGTATTCATTCCTAATGTTTACATTGACCAGAGAGTTTTATCTGCTAAGGGTTTACTCATTGGAAAATGGTCAATTGTGACATTTGATTTCTAAGTCTGTATTACATTTGATTTATGTAATGTTTAACCCAGCTGCTGATATCCGAATGTTACGTTTATTCAAATATTTTGGTTATTTCTACCTTAGTTGCATTTATTATTAACTTTCATATGAGATCACTCAGCGGTAACTAACTATGAAATGCACTGAAGCGGAGAGGAAAAACTTCCCTTTAACAGGAATAAACCTGCGGCAGAACCTGGCTCAGTACAGGGGGTCATCTGCCTCGGCCCTCTGGGGGTCTGAGAAGACAGAGAAGAGACAGCATGGTATGGATGCTTGGTGACTTTGAGCATCATCTGGAATGATGTTCCCCATCCAGCAGGGGACATTATAGTTGAGCAGGGTACCAGACCATGTGGAGCTTCTATGGGGAGAAAAATACTGAGAGAAAACTGGGTTAACAATCGCAATAACAGCAGAAAAAATATGTCAGGAGAGTTGTAGAAGAGAAAGGTAGAACAGATGAGAAAAGTGGTCAGTCTGTCCTCCAACAGTCTAAACCTATAGCAGCATAACTTCTACAGGATAACCTAAGCCACTAACTATAAGCTTTATCAAAAAGGAAGGTTTTAAGCCTAGTCTTCAAAATAGACAGAGTATCTGCCTCACGGACTAAACGTGGGAACTGGTTACACAGGAGAGGAGCCTGATAACTTAAAGATCTGCTTCCCATTCTACTTTTAGAAATCCTAAGAACTACCAGTAGACATGCAGTCTGAGAACGAAGTGCTCTGTTAGGAACATATGGAACAATCAGATCTCTGATGTACGATGGTTCTTGATTGTTAAGGGCTTTATACATGAGGAGGAGGATATTAACTCTATTCTGGATTTAACAGGGAGCCAGTGGAGAGAAGCCAAAACAGGGTAAATGTGATTTCTGCATCACTCCTGGACAGGATGTTTGTAATTTTAGCAAAACAGGTTAAAAAAAGAAATCTTAGAAATCTCTGTTTAATATGGGATTTCAATGTCATGACTTGGTCAAAAATTACATCGAGGTTCTTTATGTTAGTACCAGAGGCCAAATTAATGGCATCCAGATGAAGTGATTAATTTAGCAGTTTCCTTTATAAAGGTTATGGTCGAAAGACAACAACTTCTGTTTTGTCTGAATTTAAAAGTAGAAAATTCAGAGTCATCCAGGTTTTTATGTCTTCAAGACATGCTTGTAATCTACCTAACTGATTGGTTTCATCAGGTTCTATGGATAAATATAACTGTGTATCATTAGCATAGCTGTGGAAATTCATTCCATGTTGTCTAATTATTTTGCCAATTGGAAGCATATATGTATATATAGTGAAGAGAATCGGTCCAAGCACAGAACCCTGTAGCACTCCACAAGTAACCCTGGAGTGTGAAGAAGATTTATCATTGACATGAACAAACTGGAATCTGTTGGACAGAAATGATTTAAACCAGCCTAGTGTTGTTCCCTTGATCCCTACAACATGTTCAAGCCTTTCTAATATAATATTATGATCGACTTTTGTCAAAAGCAGCACTGAGATCGAACAAAACCCGAACAGTCACAAATCCATTTGAGGCCATGAGAATATCATTAGTAACTTTCACCAGTGCTGTTTCAGTGCTATGATGGGCACTAAAACCTGACTGAAATTCTTCAAACAGGTTGTTGCTGTAAAGATGCTCACATACTTGATTAGCAACTATTTTCTCAAGAATTTTGGATAAGGAAGGCTATATATAGTTCTGTAGTTAGCTAAGTCATCTTGGTCCAGGTAGGGTTTCTTAAGTAAAGGTTTGATTACAGCAACATTAAATTCCTGGGGCACATATCAATTTATTAAAGATAGATTCATTATGTCTAAAATAGGGCCAGTAACCAGAGGGAACACTTCCTTAAATAATTTGGTTGGTATTGGGTCTAACATACAAGTTGAGGGTTAAGATGAAGCTAATATTTGTAATAATTCCAAAAGTTTAACAGAATCAAAACGGTATAGACATAAACATGGTTCTACAGTTCTCTCTGATACTGCCTCATTTACTGAAAGACAATCAATCATGTTTGGGAGAATGTCAATGATCTTATTTTTAATATAATAAATTTTACTTATTCGACTTACGTTATCAGTAAATGGTCAGATAGGGCTGGGTTATGTGGGGGGACTGTTTTTGTCAGTGTGAATATTGAAATCCCCTATTATAATTACCTGATCAGTGTTTAAAACTAAATCAGATAAAAAATCTGAGATCTGGTCTAAGAATTGAAAAGGCCTGGTGGACGCTGCAAAACGACAAACAAAGGTTTTATTTATTTTAATGAGATTTTCATTGTTTTCTTTTGTCAGGTTAACTTTTAGTCTATTTGATTTTGGCCATGGGCAAGACACTGTCTCAATGTGGTATTGAGTGGGTAACAGTACAGAATCTACACTCTGAAACTACGACTCTGCTTCCTGGTCTGGACGCTGGTTTTGTCAGTGTTTTGAAAAATTAATAAATCTGTCCAGATTCCTAGAAAGAAGAGCTCCTCCATCCAAAGTTGGATGGATGCCGTCTCTCTGGATCAGACCAGGTTTTCCCCAAAAGGTTTTCCAATTATCAATGTAGCCCACGTTGTTTGCTGGACACCACTCAGACAACCATCGATGAAATGACAGCTAAACATGTTGTCACTGGTCTGATCGGGCAGGGGACCAGAAAAGATTACACGGTCCGACATCTTTTTAGCAAATTTACACACACATTTTAGTGACCTCCGAATGGCGTAACCGGGTGTCATTACCGCCAGCGTGAATAACAATCTTATTGTATATACGCTTATCCTTAGCCAGCAGTTTCAGGTTGGATTTTAGATCGCCTGTTCTTGCCCCTGGAAAACATTTGACTATGGCCGATGGTGTCTCTAATGCCATGTTTCGGACTATGGAACTGCCAATTACCAGAGTCTGTTTCTCAGTGGGGAAAATGTGTTAGAAACGTGGACAGGTTGGTGTTGCGCTTTGGGCTGGGAACTATGCTTTCTACGTACCTTAGCACTCTCTATTGGCCAGCTGCCACTAGTTTAACTGTACAAATACATCTTTTTTGTTTGTAAGTCAAGCCCTCAAAGGTAATTTATATCAGCCGGTTTTAAACTTGTGTAATTTTTTTAAAGAACTTCTATCTGGCAAACACTTTTGAACAGAACTCAACAAAGAAGAGCATATATTAGTGAAAAATTAAGTACCTTGTAAGTTCTGAGAAAGTTTAACCAATTTCCTGAAGGGTAGGAAAACTTCCTTTACCATTCTGGGGTTATGCAAAACGTATCTTTTTGGAGGAATAAGGTTTATGATCAGTAGTCAATCCGTCCTCCCTTTTTGTTTCTTCCTTTTCCTCCCTGTCTGTGTCTGTCAGGCTGCGTCCTCATTTGTTTTATTGAAGTCACCTGTTGCCCATTGTCTAATTAGTTGTCCCTGTGTTGCCCTGCCCTTTACATATCCGTTTGTGTCTCACTCCCTTCGCTAGTTCTTCATCGTTCCTCCCCTCGTGTGGTTCCTCGACTTGTGCCCCTGTATTATTATTATTTCTTATTACAACTTTTGAAATAACTTATCCAAACCAGTCTCTGCGTCTGAGTCCGATCTGCACATTCTGACAGTAGGAACTAGACATAAAAGGGACTCAGCAGAGAGGAGTAATAGAAGGGACTCACCTTCGGAAAAGTATTTCCGCCGCTGTTGCTGCCTGTCGTGCCGCTCAATCGTCTCTTCATAAGGGTAGGACTGGCCAATCCCTGGCGTACTTCCTCGCTCACAAGGACGATGATCCAGAAGAATTGTCCCAGGTCTCCCCAGCTTTCGACCAGCCTCAGGAACCGTCTATCGATAATCCGGCTGATGTGGGTGCCTCAAAGCCCGCCTCCCAATCCATTTCTCGGCGTCAGTGGAGTAAACGCAATGAAGCTGCTCAGTTTCTTTTCCAGGAGAGCCCTGCATCCTTGTTCATCACTCCCGAGGAAACTGCAATCTGCCGGCCGAAGTTTTCCCCAGCGGTGAGGCGCCAGCTCTGGAGTCGTTCTCCTCCCCCAAGTGTAGCGAGTTTCCTGCTCCGCTCCTCCTTACCTCCCAGCCACTGCAGCTCTCAGCCAGTTCTTGATGGCCGCCTCTGGCCTCGGAGGTTCTGAGAAAGTCCAACCACCAGCTCGATCCCCCAATGCTCCATCCTGCCATCAGGGATAAGTTCATCAAGGCGGTCAAGGTGCTTCTCTCGATGCTCCATGGACACAGATTGGGGTGATTCACGACCTGTTAGACTCGGACCCCTCTTGTCTTCCATGGACTTAGAATGAGTTTTTTAAGAAGCCGAGTGGATTAAAAAGGCTGCTTGGGCCGCGCTGTTCGGCCGTCTGCCTCATCCTCGGCCACAGTCCAGCGGCTATTGCTTGCAGTTCCTGGTTGCCACCTTATGTGGGATTTCGTAACTGAACCCTAGATCAAACCATTTTGGTAGCATTTTGGAATCCAGGATTTGAGAGAGCACTTTGGGGTTCACACCCTCAGGATGCCCAATGGAGCCAGGATTTCTGTAATGTGTTTCAGAATGGTTTCCGGGAATCAGAGTCTCCGGTCTGTGTTCCCGGGTCAGGTTCCACAGGGGATGTTTTTGATCTCAGGACTCCAGAGACTGTTTCAGAGTCAGAGAATCCAGAGACTGTTTCAGAGCCCGAGACTTCAGAGTGCAGTCCAGAATCCGGGACTCCAGAGCGCAGTCCAGAACCCGGGATTCCAGAGGCCGATCCTGCAACGGTTGCAGTGACTGTTCAACCGACGTTCCTGAGACTCCAGTGACTGCTACTGCGACGTTCCATTAACAGTTCCAGTGACAGTTCCAGTGACAGCTCCAGAGACCTCAGTGACTGTTCCTGCGAGACGTACCCTGAAATTCCAGTGACAGGTCCAGAACCTGAGACTCCCGTGACGGGTCCAGAAACTAAGACTCCAGGCTCGGGGTATCTTGATTTTTTTATGGTAGGGTGGCAGTCCACTGCTTCCTCCGGGGACTGCCGGCATTGGGCCACAGTTCCCTCCAGCAGCTGCCAGCTGCAGGCCGCATTGCTGTCCAGCACCTGCCAGTGGCAAGTCGTGGACTCCTCCAGGGGACTTCTCCAGCAGGTCCGAGCAAGAGGACTTCCCCAGCGGCTGCCAACAGCAGGCAGAGACTCCGAGGGTGTTCAGACTGACACGCCTCGAGGTCGAGCCAATTACATCTCTTTTCAAATCTAAACATTTCTTGTTTGATTGACTTTACTTTCTATTAGTTATAATAATTCTTATTTCAGTAAATATTCATTGGGTAATATTTGTTTTTGGAGTTAGATTTGCATAAATATTGTTTATAATATTGTTCCTAATATAAGACTGTTAATAATATTGATTTCCACCTTTCATGGTTTATTCCTGTTCATAACTCAGGGTATACTTCGTACCAAAGGCAGCAGTTGCCTTCAGTGGTTATGGTGTATGTTTACACCTAACCAGCAGCCAAACACTAAATCAACCTCTAACTTACTTTTATTGTCATGGCTCCCCACCATTCAGAACTGATATTACACTTTAACATATGTGAAAAATACTTAATAAAATACTGTTTTAGTGCTCTTTAGATTACATGAATGTACCAGGTCATTAGCTCATTTTTAAACAGCCTAGTTCTTCATAGAATCATGGAAGTCCTCAGTTACACTTAAACATTTTTCACTATTCATGACAACATTGTGAAAGTGCAACTCTGTACTGAAATTTATTTAATGACCGCAGTGAAACCAAAGAGGATCATTTAAATTATTCTGTGTAGGTTACATCTTCTGCCTGATGATGTGAGATGCTAGGCATAAAATATCAGCCTTTGCTAATGGTTAACGTCCTTAAGCACTTAGCCATGTACAAGAAGTGCGTCACGGCTGTCCCGAGAGCGAGTTAGATGAAAAACAGAAGAAAAAACTGAACTGAGCAGGGCCGCATTGCTCCTGCTATAACAGTGAATCACCAATGCAGTCATTTTCTAATTATCCCCAATTTATTTCAGGACAGTCAGACAGCACCACCAAAAGCCTGTTTCTTCCAGATATCCCAAGGAGAAACCACCTGTTACTCATCATATATGACGCACAAATAGGGAGCAGCTGTACTGAAAGACAGCAGGTTGGCTTAGCCTGATTGTCAAGTTATCTGTCAATCTGGAAGAACATAACATATCATTTCTGTATTAAAAACACCCAATTGTTTGGTCTGACATAATATTCTCTGTTCATATATTTTCTAACATCTCTGTTTGTTATAAATAAATTTAATATACGAAAAAATGCCAATATTCATATTAATGCAAACAATACAGTGATTTGTACAAATGCAGAGAAAATATCCAAAAGATAATGTTTCAATCGAATATCAGCTGTGAATCAAGTATAGGATTGGCTTTTCAAATCCTGCCTAGTTTACTGGATATTACTGAAATCTCCGTTTGATGTTTTCTAAACAACCAGGGGATACATAACATTCCTCTGTTTTGTTGAAAGGTAAGAAGTTTGATACTGTGATTGTAATTCATTTTACTGATAGCATGAATGAGCAAGTAAAGATGGGAACATAATTCATAACACAACCATCGTGTGACTGTAGCTTCCAAACTCCACACCACCTGGGCCTGCAAGGAATTTACCAACTATTTGTATTTGTACTAATTCAGAAAATTAGAGGTATTAGAGAGGGACCCAACTGCATTTACAATGGCCGACAAGGACGCCGCCATACATCCAGTCCATGTCGGAAGTCTCAAACGGAAACCATTGTAAAATAAAAATAAGGAGAGAAACATAGGCATGCTATACGTAGACCCCCTCATGGACTGATACTCATAGATATAATAAAGTCTATGAAGAAAAGTCTGAAGCAGAGTTTCTTTGTGTAATATATGTATTGCTTATTCAGCATTCATACTTAATTGTACCAGTTTAAAGGCAAGGTGCCGCCTTGCCTTTAAATTGTGTTTTAACCCACCGGTTTTAATCGGAATGACATTTTTATCCCAATCAATGTAATCGGGTCAAAGTATTCTGATTCTGATTAGGATGTTTACCTTAATGCCTTTTATTCAATGCTTTTAATATGCCTTTAATCCAACTACTTGTCTCCCTGTAAACACAGTTAATGATGGACTCATACCTGCACCTTCAGAGGGACAAGAAGACAATTATAAAGATGGCCTTTTACCTGAAGAACTTTTCCAGAATGAAGGAACTAATGCCCCAACAAGATATAGAGAAACTCATTCATGCATTTATCTTTAATCAGGTTGATTACTGCAACAGGGTCCTCACAAGTCTGACTAAAAAGTCAATCATACAACTAGCTGTTCCAGAATGCTGCTGCTCACTAAACCCAGGAAAACAGAGCACATCACACCAGTTCATAAGCTATACAGACCAGCTCTCTGTAGCTCAAAGAAGAGACTTTAAAATACTCTTGTTTATTAATCACTGAATGTCTTGCCACCAAAATATATTAAAGTTTCTTTGTCATCTTATCAGCCTTCCAGATCACTCAGGTTTTTGGTTTACTCTGCAACTCCAAAATCAGAACAAAACATGGAGAAGCTATGTTCAGTTTTTTATGATCATTTGTTTAGAGGTGTCGTTGATTAATATCAGCTGGAGTAGCATCATTATTTTTTTATTTTTTTTTTTTCAGCCTGTCATTGCTTTTCTGTATTTTGCCACGGCAATGTAACGTTTTGCTCGGTTGTTTTTTCTTTTTCTTTTCATGAAAAGCATTTTGAATTGCCCTGCTGCTGAAACGTCAAATACAAAAGCTAAATATTTAATTAATTGATTTTTGAATATTTCATTAACTTTAAATATATTTATATATAAGATATTGATGATGGACATACTCAACATGACTTTTTCAAAAAGAATACTAAATGTGTTTTTGGCACGAGGGCTACCTCTAGAGGCGACGGTGCTCTACCACATAGACTCAAAATACTTAGGCAAACGGCTGCCAGGATATATATATTTAATTAATCAAATCAAATTAGTCATAAGCTTCTAAATTAAATTTCTCAAATATGTTATCTTTTTAAAGCTGAGCTTGAGGTGGATTTTCGAATTTGGATTCATATTTTTTATAATTGAACATTTTTTATGCTTTGCAAAAGGAGGAGAAAGTAAAAAAATATATCATGAAGATTTTCCATGTGATTCATAATATTTGTAAAAGGAAATGTTTTCTTTTTCATGTCTAATTTTCACTAGGCAATACAATGCACAGCACAACGAACAGTTTGTTTTGCAATTGCTGCCATCTTGTGTTTAAATAGAGAACTGCCATCATTAAGGGGAAAAATACAATGAGACAAGTACTTTTAACTCTTCTTACTGTTTAGTTTTGTGCACTGCACATGTTCATTATATACATTCTGTAACAGTAAACAGAACCTAAAAAGAAAACACATGAACAGAAATTTTACACAAGTAAGTAATACTTGAACAGCAGACAGGCAAACACGTGACATAAAGTAGTCCAATCCGACTCATACATACCACAGCTTCAAACAACACACACATCGACTGATTACAGTACAGAGGTTAGCTGTAAGATTGCAGTTTCAGTCAGCGGTGGGGTTAATGAGGGTCGTTTCACATGTAGGTCCTCAGTGTAAATAGCTAAGAGACAGCCCTCTTCTTCTGGTAAGCCTAAATAAAATCCAACACAAAACATCAGATTCAAGTTTAGTTACAGTCTGAGACCTGCTTTCTTTTTAGGGACTCCAAACAAAACTGTTCTTCCTCTTTTATGGTCCTTTCTGGGTGAAACAAACCTTCCGCAAAGTCACTTTTTATTCGACAGCTGAAATTGGCAGAATGATTTACAGAGTGAATTACCTTCATCAAACTACTCAGTTGCATCAAGAGTGGCACGAAGGGTATCCATTTACAAGGAAATGCTAATATCTGTAGCTGTTTTTCAAGATATTGGTGAGCAGAGTAAAACCATTCCGAATATCAGAATCTTAAACTGGGAATGACTTTAAAAATACACTTAGTTTTACATAAACAAAAGGGTTCCTACACACTTTCCATACTTTTCCAGACAACTACAATTAGTTTTTGATGCATAAATAAGAAGAAAAAGTTATCCTTTTAGCTCACTGGAGAACTGCTAACGGCAAGACTGTAATTGTAAACTGTAAAACCTGGGACATTCCATCTGGGATTAGAATGGAAATAAATTTTTTTTCTTCTTTCACAGTTATCTATACCTTGAAAATACAAAGCTCTAAAAAGGAAACCCAACCAAATCCTAAGTAATACATTTTACACAGAGTGTAGCATCTAGCCAATCAAACGTCTTACACATTGATTTTGTTAGTTAGGCAAACAAAATTATTTATCAGCTGCAACTGAAGAGGGAACAATAAGATGTTTTTTAGATTGGAGGGTAATAAGTAGAAGAACTCCAGATGTAAAAAGAGTGTTACTATATTCCTGGTAGCATGAGGTGATAACTGGATTTGGCAGAGGTTTCAAAGGTGTTGTGCTTCCCAGCACAGTCTCAAAAGCATGGAGATGATTCCAGGAGACAGCCAGTCAGTCCAGTCACTAGAGAGCTGGACAGGGTCGTAGAAGGTCCTTAACCTATCGGAGGGACTGGTGTCTGCTAATTAGTGCAAGAGGAACAACATGAACTCTGCCAGAACTCTGACAAAATAAGCTCCAGCAGGCCACTCTGAAAAAACAATCAGAGACAGAGTTCCTGACAGTGGACTGATTACAGAAGATCCAATATCACAAAGTGCAATTGGTATTTGCCATAGAATACCAGAAATGACAGGTCAGCACCACTGGCGCGAGCTGTGCTTTTCACATAGAAGCTCACATGAAAAGGTCCACAGAGCATTACAATGATTGCTTTGGTTGGTCAGTGTTGGTCTGGGGAGGTAAATCCACTGATGGTTTGAGTGGCTACAATGAAATTCCCCTCAAAAAGTGGCCTAGCTTACAGGATATTTATATTCTCTTTGATTTTTGGGTGTCTTTGAATTCAGAGGGAGAGAGATTAAGTCTTACCCAATGTATATGACAAAATATGTATAGCATAAAGGGTTTTTTGCCATTGAGATCAGACCAAATAGTTTTTTTAATGTATTTTTTAAGCTGTGTCCTTGAATCAAATCCATTTTTTTCCCCATACTTTTTTCAAGTGTGTGGGAACCCTGATAGGATTTAAAGTTTTCATGGATATTATCCTGGAATTATTAAACAAAAATGTATATGAGAAAACAGTTTCATAAGTAAAGACAGCTCAAAAACACTTCAAACAATTGCAGCTGATATTAATGGAACAAAGCCATTTCGAACAGTAAGCACAAACGTCCCTAAGTCTCCTGCATGTTAGTGTTGATATGAAACTGTGCAAATAGGAAAGCCATGTCTAATCAAAGTAAACAACAGAAATCAAGCAAAACCCAAAAGATGCACTAGTGAACAAGTTGTTAGTTCACTAGTACTTGTTATTTTGGAGATATGTGAGGTTTTATGGGTAAACTCCAACTGGAAGAGGTGATTGAGTGATATTTAAATAATAATATCAATAAAAATCTGTAAAAATTTGTAAAAACACTATACATCTTTATTTTTATACTTGTGCTTGAAGGGAATGACAACAATTATGGTGAAATAATTCAAGCTGCATCCGACATCTTCTGAGGATTGTTCTTTCTCCTGATCTGGTTGCTCAAATGGATTCTTCAAAGTAAAGGCTTTTCTTTAATAATCGTGTTCGGGTTTGGAGTTTCTCTGTGTTGGATTATCAGTTTGTGTTATTGAACATATACATTTGTTTAGGTTACTTTTGTTAGTTTGGCTGAACTACTTATGACCAACGGAATTGAAACAGTATAGCTGATGTGATTAAACTAAGTATATAAGATTAACTGTTGGATGATTTATCATTTAGCAGACACAAGTATTTATGTCATTCAAGCATATTGCTATGTAAGCTGAGCAAACATGTACATCAGCTGCTTCTTTGAGTACAATAAAAATGTTTGTGCTTTCACAGGTTCTCATTTGCAAACCGATGTTACTTCACCAGGATATGCATGAGGCCTCCAGGTGCTTTACAGTCCTAAAACGTACAATTTCCATTTTAGAGAAAAACAATTGATTCCACCCATCTTTTTTAATCTAAGAAACAATTATTTTAAACCTACAAACTGATTATCTTGTAATTAGCAGAAATGAAAGCCCATCTAGAATCACATATGTAGCCAAAAGCTCTGAGACTGACAGATGTTTTTGCTTAGTTAACAGGTACAGTCTTTATGGAGCTTTTTATTTGATTAAATGCAATTAACTACAAATTTTATGAAACTGGATGTAAAAGAAAGTAATCACAAAAAACTAATTCAGGTTGTGTTTTAGTTCTGCCAGAAACATGATTCAATTATTTTATAATTAGCTCAGAGTAACTTATTAAGAACAGGGCTACTGATATCACTGATTCAATTAGAAAAGGACAATGGTCGCTTTAAAAGTGAGTGTTGCTTTCAATCCTGTCACGAGAAATTCAGTCTGTATCAATGGTTTGCATATAAATAGTTGTAAGACTGTACACAAATAAAGATTTCTGTACAGTCAAATAAAGAGAAATTGATTAACGGAAAAAAAGTTTGAGAACCTTCTCTCAAGCAGATTTGATAAAGAGGTTGGCTTGCCACTGGTAGAGAGCTTGCTCAGGAATGGCAGCGGGTATGTGTGGGTGTTTTTACACCATCGAATTATAACCTGCTGTCAAAAACATCAGAGAAGAACTCACTTCTGTCTGATACCAACATCAAGGAAGTACCAGGAACAGACTAGAGGAGGTTATTTTATCAGATGAATCCTCCTTAAACAGTTTGAGGCATCTGGAAAAAAAAAAACTTTTCAAAGAAGAAAAGATGATAGCTACCATAAACCCTGGCATGCTGTTAGTAAAGCATCTGGAGACTATTCGTGCACAGGGTTTCTCTCTAATCCACTCACAATTTGCCTACAAACACTGTTATGAGTAAAGAATGTGAAAGGCAATATGTCATCCAGGAACGCCTTTACATCATGTGATAAGGCAAAAGTGATCAAACAGTCCCAAAAAAAATCTCAGATTCTAATCATGCTGAAAACCACTTAAATGCTTTGCCTAAACCTGATGTATGTGTTAATGTCTTATGTCTAATTTTTTTAGTCAATAATCACCTATCTTTAGATAAAATTACAGTAACTTGATGCTGCTGCCTTTAATTTACCGTTCATATGCTTTTAGCATCACAGAACAGACCCTGAATGCATTTTCACACAGATCAAAAAGGAAACTCTATATTCCAGCTAATATATATGCAGGTAGATGCTTGTGCCTTTCAGTCAGAGTATCTGTGATCTCTGGAGCGCTGACAAGGAGCAGTCGATGAGATGTCTACGTTGAATGTGCTCCCTGGTTCGTTTTTCTCTTATCCGGTGGTATTCTGTTTTCAAAAAGCTCCTTACGTCTCCCAGATGTCTCTGTTGGTTTGATTGAGCTGATTTCAGGGTCAGACAACTGGTAAATGAGCGTTGCTATTGCACAACAAACTGTACATACAGAGGGTATACGTCTGTGTTCAGCAACCTTTTTTTTTTGTCCATTTGGTCGTCTTTAGTCGTCGCTGATGTTAGGAGTTTGGGCTAAAAGGGGTAATCTGAGTGAAAGCACAAGTATAAAGGCGGATGATGTTATACGGTGAGTCATTTCAAAGGTGGTGACGATTTAGGGGTTAGAACACAAAGTAAGAAGGAACCACCTGATGTTGCTCACTTCTTTTTACTTGTTTTAGGAGTAGAGAGGCTTTTGTCCTTGGCTGTCAAATTCTGACCAGGCATCGTTCAGTTCCATGAAAATCATCTTGGCGTATTGTTCATATGGTTGTCCTGTTGCCTGTGAATCAGGAATAAAGGAACACAACTGTTGCATCAAAATACATCATGACATATCTAGATTTCTTTTTTTTTTAACGAATTTAGATACATTATTCTTGTGTCTTTCTTTCAGAATACAAATAAGGTTCTTTAATATCAGATATGAACATTTGGACAGGTGATTGATTCACTATGTATCTCCAAATTCTACTCCAATTTAAAGGGAAAGTTTGTCTTTTTACAACCTGGACCTACTTTTTACCAAGTATTAAGTTCATTTACTAACCCAGACAAGTTAGGATCAACCTGAAGTCCTTCAGGAGATCAGCGTATATCCATATAATGGGAGTCAATCACGGCAGGAAATTTGCCGACTGCAATAAGGCATTATCTGCCCCAAAACACCTTCATTATCTGTGTTTTGTTATTTATAGTAAGCTTTATTCCCTTGCAAGATCGGTATGTGTCAGAGATGCTAAGGTATTAGCTTCTGGGGTTTCTACAGGCTTTGAATGTAACCGATTCCAACTTACACTAACCTGGGATTTTAATGACATAGCAGCCGTTGCCATTACAGCATAGGTTGCGAAAAAGAGCCTGTGGAAGCTGAACTTAGTCCAATTGGTCATGTAGTCAGTGCAATTTGGAAACACACAAACGCGAACAATGATGAAGTCTGCAGTAGCAAGTTTTGTCTAGCCAACCGCCAAAGAGAACAGAGTGAAAATCATGCTCAGACTACAACTGGGATGGAGCACTGCGGTGACATCATTGTAACTGTCCCATGATGGTGTAGCTGTATTACTGTCCCTAAATTACCCTGAAACAGAACTAATAAGCACTCCGAAGATGAAATGAACTCTGAGCGGAGTCCTGCTAACGTTTAATAACAAAACATTGGTTAAATGAAGGACTTTTGGGGCAGATAATGCCTTATCACAAGTGGCAAATCTCCTGCCCCCATTGACTCCCATTATATGGACATACACTGATCGAAACTAGACATCAACTTCCTCAGAAGAACTCCAAGTAGCTCCAAACTGTTGTGGGTGAGTAAATTAATGTAGTATTTGCTAAAAAAAATAAGGTCAAGGCTGAAAAAAAACTAACTTCCCCTTTAAGACATTCTCAGTCTCTTCAACACATTTAAAATACAAAAGAGCAAAGAAGGCATTTTTACGGAGGGACGGAGGCTTCCAGTGACATTTCTGTTCTTCTTTCATAACAAAATACGGAAAATAGATAATACATTCCCCTGGGGGTACTTGCTGTACAGAGTTGTTAAACCACTGTTTTAAAAAGGCCAAATGATTTTATCATAAGGCCTGAAGCTGCCACTAAATCCCTAAAATGAGTGATATCCTGTTTTCCTCCAGTGATCAATCAGGGGTCTTGTGACTGTTTCACTGCCCCCCTCTGATTGGGAACATAGTCTTTTGGCCCTTCTTTATTCCATTTAAACAGATAAGATAAAGGCAGGTATTGCATTTCTCCTTGCATGAATGCATGAACAGTTGCTTCAGAAACAAAAATCCAGGCTGACTCCGCAGGTAAAGAATATTTTCTGGGAATTTATTATATTTATTATTAAGTATATTCCAAGTCTTAGAGTGAAAGTCTCTAGCTGTGAATTCTTCGTCCTATGACAGGTACCATCCGCTTGTTTTGGGGGCGCTAATGTTCAGCTTTTTCCAGAGGATTATTTTCGCTTGAAAATCTTCAAGATCCAGAGGAGGAATTTAACATCCACAACAAAAATGTATTTTTTCTCTGAGCTTCAGCTATTGATCCTGATGGTGTTCACCACAGGAGCTGTGCAGCACATAAAAATCCCAGAGATAAAAAGAGACGACAGCAACATTTTCCTGACCATGGCGTGGCAAGTGGCCAACCACCTCCGTCCAAACTCCAGCTGCTACGTCTGCGGTCTGATGCCCTACACAGCAGGGGAAGGTTTACCTCTAATGGTCTTGCCTGCCTCGGACTGCGACACATGCCACCTGATGCACATTAACCTGCCCAGTTCTTACACTCACCCCGACTGCCCGAGTTTGAAAATGAGACCGCTCAACTGCGCGAAAGTAGCTGGAAACTGCAACAGCTGTCTCCAAGCTCCCAAACCCGTTCCCATTTTTGTCCTCCCTCAGAAGTTCACGTGGTGCCTGGAGAATGACGGCAATGTCCCAGTGGGACAATCGGACTGCCTTCGTACGTTTAAGTGGGGCCAAGGGCGGAGGGAAACCGACTGGAAAGCTTTTAATGCTGCTCCTCACCAATGTCTGGATGCAGCAGGAGAGAATCGCCTGAATGCTTTAGCCCACCGCACAGCCACCTGCTCTATCTCCTCTCCTGTCGGGATGTACTGGGTCTGTGGGACCCTCGCTTACCCGTACCTTCCGGTGGACTACAAGGGACGCTGCGGGTTGGGATACGTAGTCCCAGCGATGAGGGTGACACGCTCCCTGCCCAAGAGAACCATTCTCAAGAGAGTACGACGTGGATTCTCAGATTTTCTCGGAACGCACCATCAGTCACCTTTTAAAAATGCACTCGGTCCACTTCTTCCTTTTTACGGAGTAATGTCTGCATTAGATCAGATTGCTGATCTGTCCCATTCTATCGAAGTGATTGCTAACGAAACGGGTAAGGCTCTCGCTCTCATGTCGAATGAGCTTGCTTCTGTTAGACTCCTAGCTTTGCAAAACCGAGCCGCCCTGGACTTTCTTTTAGCTGCTCAAGGAGGAACATGTGCCGTCATTGGCTCTGAATGCTGCACGTATGTTCCTGATTATAACCTCACCATTCATGAAATAGTCAGCCACCTTCACGAAACAGCCAAATCCGTCCACCAGGATGGAAGCTCCTTATTTGACTTTTTAAAACAAGCTTTTGGTTCTGTCAGCCATCACGTTATTCAGGTGCTGATTGTTGTGGTTGTTTTCATTGTCGTGTTGTCGCTCTTCGTTTCATGTCTAAAAAGATTCTTGTGCGGTTAGAGGTAAAGCACAAAAAAATAGTCACTGTGCTGTAAATGATAGTAACAACGCACGGGTTCCTAAATTCAGAAAAAAATAAAATAATGGAACATAAATTGAAATTTTTCTTAGCAACAGCTGAATGTTTATTGTCAGATTGTTAATGGAGTCCTTTTTTGTTTTGCAAATGTGCATCAAAGTAACCCTTTACTCTTACACACATATGTTCTTTTTTATTTTATTTTTTCACATATTTTCTGATTTTGCCTCTGCTACTTTATTTTAGAAATGTACAATTTTGAGAAAACTGAATCAGTAGAAATTTTTAATAAAAAGCACAATAACCCCAATATGTGAATTTTATATTATTTAATTATCAATACCACTATTTGACTCACAGTCTAGTTTCATGGTGGAGTTTTTGTGTATATTTTTAAATGTCATTGATGATTAAATGTTCAGCGAAGTGAAGGCAGAGTGTGAAAAAAACTGGAAATGAAATAAAGAAAAATCCACAAGCTAAACACGTTAAAATTTAGAGTTGCTTGTTCTGCTGCACATGGAAATAACAGATTTTAGTTTTTAGATTTCAGTATCTATCACCATAAATGATTCAGCTTTTTTTGGTTCATAAAACTACTTGTTTGCATAAATATATTTACGATTTAGGGGCTATTTAAGATCAGGAATCTTTATCAAGATTCCTGATAATGACTGCAGTTTGTCAGTAATAAATGTAATTCATGCGGTGTACGTATGCTGCTCTCTGCTGCAGGCACACATCGTATTGGAGGGTTAGACTGATTAAAACTGCAGCATGTCTGAATTTTGTTTTGAAAATGTCATATATGATGCCAATTATAATTTTTGTATCATATATGATTACTACATTTTATTAATTGGACTCCAGGAAGGTTATACACTACGTGAGAAACTAATGAGGATCCACTAGGATCATGTGCGCTCAGCCCATCTTCACCAGGTAGAAACGTGATGGGAGCGCAGTGAGTTATGATGCGTCTTTGGGGGGAAAATGGGTAAATATTTACATAACTATCAGGTTTATGGCCATTAGAGTGTTAATTACTCTAAGGTTATATTGTGTGTGTGAAATTTTTTGTTTGTCAATAATAAACTCATGTTGAGTGTGGTAGCACAAAATTAAAACATGCTTTTCAGAAGTGCTAAAAATAGATGCCAAAATAGCCAGAGCAGACATTTGTATCCTAGTAAATCACTTCGCCTGGAATGCCTACTTCTTTGTCTGTTCTCCCAATATTTTGCGTCTCCTTAAAGAAACGCCCAGATTGTACATTCATGAAGGGCAAAAGCACTAAATGGATTGCGTGCTTCTTGCTGTGGGTTTAACAGGCGCAATGCTCTCTGCGCCGTGTTGATGGATCAGCCAGAGCCTGTTTTTATGATGCTGTGCGGTTTGCGCGGGTTTTAACAAGCGCAAACCGTTGATAAATCAGGCCCTTAGTGTTTTGTTTTACAAAAAAATAAAAACTAATTAGCATTCAATGTCCATTAGAAGTTTTTTGGTAAACCATAGAAACTTTGCAATATCTTATTAAACTAAACAAAAATTTTAACTTTAAATTTAAATTTAATTTAACATAAAAAAAATAAAGTAGAATTTTCTTAAGTCTATAATAAGTCTATAAGGATACATTAAAGGTCTCATTCACAATTTGTTTTCAATAAATTTGTGGTAGTCTTGGTTGAATTAATGTTTTGTTTATCTTAATTTTTTGTGGAAAAATGCCTTCGCACTCCTGTTTCAGGAGGCTGAAGTTTTTGACGGAGTGGATGGGGAGAAACAACAGGATTACGAGTCTTACTCAATAATATTCATGACATGCAAATGTGTAGTCTGTGACTGGCTAACAGCAATGTGTCTTTTATGCAGCCTTCAAACAATTTAAGCTTAGTTTATACTTCTCCGTCAGAAAGTTTGCACCAAGACACAGACGTATTGAGGGAGACGTTTTCCTTTTATCCGTTAGTGTGAAGTGTTATAAAGCAATTCTCCACCAGGACAGCTGGGGGTGCTAACTTTTTCTGGTGGATCTGCATAACAATGCCGTGTCATCTCTCGTCAACTAGAGTTTTTTTTTACTTCAGCTTTCAAACCCATTCCCTCTCAAAGAGTTTTGATTGAGCTGGAGAGTTTTTTCACAAGAAGAGCAGCTCATAGAATACACTAAAAACACATGTAAACACAGTTTAGTGGTTTTCGGGTTTGGGTTTGATATCACATCAGAGTAAACAGTGTTAACTTTTAATGAAGTCTGAAAAGTTGGAATTCTAATTTGGAGACGCCCAAGTAGCCATTGTTGGTAGTACCTCTTACAAACAAAATTTTAAGTTATACTTTCCATATGGAAACACCACTTTTATTTTGCCAGGTTTAGAGTTGCAGGCTCTACGTGTCATATTTATTTTAGATGGCCTCTTACATGTGTGTCTTATAAAATAAACATGTTTCCGCCACAACTTATTTTTGTTGACATAATGAGCGGCCTCACTGAATTTCTAATTGGGAGTATGAAAAAATCTTGGAAATTGCAGGGTGGGAAGTCTGACTTTAGGGGGCATTGCTGTTTTTTTTTTTTTTAAATCTAGAAGTCAGAATTTCCGAGTTGCTACTACAAATTAAGCACACCATTAACTTCAACATGCAGGGACACGCTTTACACTCTCTTGACTGCAAAATCAAAAAAGCGTATCTGGGAGCAGTCGCAAGCCAAGGTAGGTACTAGGCAAGACAATGAACACTAATTTTCTCTGTGGTATAGAGCAAACCTTTCTTTTTCAAACTATTTTCTTTCTGTGGCTAATGCAGGCAATGGAGTTGGAGAAAATTTTCGCCTGCAGCATTCACATACCAATCAGGCTAACCAACTGTATTGAAAAAAGAACAAGTATTACATGGCTTTTCATTAAATGAGACCTTTAAGGTAAAGCAGTTTAACAGGTTCAAGCTAAACTTTAAATGGTTCACGTGTAAATACGGTGGCAAGCATACAAACAAGGTCCTTCGTGTAATTATGTGCCTCACCTTATCAGGGTGAACCACCAGCACTGCTTTGCGGTAAACCTTCTTGACCTGTTCTGGGGTAACCAGGTCAGCCATTCCCACTGGCTTCCAGCGTGTCTCCCCCTCCCAAAGCACAGTGTGCATGGTGGACAGCAGGGCACGGATGTTACGCTCCTTCCCCTCGATCCAGTCCAGAATCTGGGTCATAAGTTGGAGGGAGGGGAGGTGCCATGTGGCCAGTGAGCACCGGATTTGAAACAATTATAAACAAAAACTATTTCAGCATTTCTGGCTCCAGTGAAACATAAAAGGAGTAATTAGATAAACCAAAATTTGGCAGCAGAAGGCGAACACTGATTGCTTCATCAATGCTGGAATAAACGTAGTTTCTGACTAGTTCTGACTTAGGTTCTGACAACCAGAAGCTTTTAAAACCCGGAATCGTACTTTGAAAAAATGTAAAATATCAGACCTTAATGCAAATAAGTTGCAGTAAAAACATGTTGATATTCATTAGTGATTGCACCTTTATTTTCTCTGGGTCCATCTCTTTGGCCATTTCCTCCTTCCTCATCTCTGCTATTGTCCTGGGGCCTTTTTTGTCTTTGGTCCCTGCGAATCCCTGACCAGATAGCAGATCATCAAAGTTGGCATCAGAGGCTCTGGGCTTCGAACCTGGATGCAAAAGCATGAAATAAAGCTTTTAAATACCCTAAGCAGTTACAATAATACAATCTATAATCAGAGTCTAATTTTATTAAAACTCTGAAATCTTAATGTTACATCACAAAGACTAACATATATCTAGGTTAAAGGAGCAGGGGGAAGGATTGAAGAAATTAAACTAGCGAGTGCCACGGCCGACGCTGCGAGTAACTGCAGCCACTGTGGGAGCAAGCACAAAAAGTAAATAAATCAGTGATGTAGCGTACTTTCAGGTCACATCACATTGTGCACATTGCCAGCTGTTCTTCCTGTTAAATCGAAAACGCCAAGAATTGTACATTGACGTTACATCTGCGTCTAAGCGTGGGAAATTCGGCCACCGAATCGCAGACTATTTAGCAGCACACAGACTGTTCAAGATAATGGGATCACACATGGGTGGGCTCATTTTACTTAGTTTAAACGCTTCATTACCCAATACAATTACATCCAGCCCCCTGCTCCTTTAAACAGGTTAGATAATCTAACAATTTATTAAAATTGTTCAATTTAATAACAGACTTAAAATTCATTGTTATGTTAATTGTAAAGCTTCCTGTAAAACCATAGTTAGGGAGTAGCACAGGGCTTAGTGTCTGATCCAATTGCTTTTGGACACCTATGCTTTATTTTCAAAATATCAGATACAATTTTTCTCATCATTATGCTGATGATACTCAGCCATTACTAGTGATAGAGCCTGTAAAATTAATTATACAAAATGCTGAAAGAACGGAACATTTAAATATTTTTTCTGACAATATCAATCACTCAAAGCCCTTCTAAACAAGTCTCGCGCGTGATCCTAATTATAATGTAGTGCAGCCAAATGCTGCTTTAATACCAGTAGGTAAAAAGTTATCTGTTTTTAACTTGTTTTTGTTTTGTGTTTTAAATAAAACCCTTTGTCATTTTTATTTTGGAAGTGCTCTTGAAGTAAAGCTTTAATTATAAACTCATACCCTGGCCACAAATTGTGCAGCACAAGGTCAACATGTTACTTCATCTACATGTTTTATTTACCCATTCCTGCTTGTGGTTTACTACTTGCACTCGGAGAGCCTCCGCCCATCGGAGAGAAGCTAACATTGTAGTTGGGTCGATTCTGAGGCGACGTGTGAGGAATGGAGGTGTGGCTGGGGCTGGGCTTTGGTTGGTTAGTTGGAGCCTGTCCTTGGCCCTGCCAACCTCCACTGCCTCCCGTGCCAGGCTGCCAAGAGGAGAAGTTGGCTCCCGTGTGGGGCTGCCACCCTCCTGTGTGCTGGGGGGACGGCTGCGGCCGTGATGGGGAACCCATCGGTGGGAAGGATGGGGTTGTTCCGGTTGGAGTGGTGGGTTTGCTGGACAATCCTGAAGCACCTGAAGATAAAGGCAGAGAGGGTGGTAAATCAACTAGTGGTAAATGTGACAGGAAGTTAAAACTATTTTTAGAGTCAGACCTCCAAGGCTTCCAGATAGGTTTCCGATGTCGGCGAATGGATCCAACGTGTTTGGCTTAGATTGGTGGGTGGGAGTGCTGTGGACTGAACCTGTGGGACTGGTAGTGGCTGACCGACTGCCAATACCAAAACCTCCTCCTAAATCAGGAATTGGTCAAGCAAAAAAAAAAAATCTCATGTCTCATCCTAAGTTATTCAAATCACTTTTGCTACTGTTTTTCCACATATAATGTCTTTACTTCTACACTAGATTAATAAACCAGGTTGCACTGATACTAGATTTGCACTGGATGCAGATTTAACCAGCAATCGAATCCAGCAGAAGAGAATAATTTGAACATTTTTTCTCAGGTCACAGATGTCTTACTCTCAGCCAAAAACACAAAAGATGCGGTAGCGATCAAAGAGGTACAGAAGAATATTTGCTTTAACAGAGAACTACTGCCCTGGACATGGAGACAGATATCACAAAACTGTAAGAACAATGTCTAACATAGTGACTAGGGATGGGTATCTTTAAGGATTTATCTATACTACTACGCTTAGCGATACTCCTTATCAATCCGGTACTTTATCGGTATCCTTATCAGTACTCTTTTTTTTTTAAGACTAAAACAAAAGGGGGAAAAAACAAATAACGAACTATAACTGTTTTATTTTGTAATAATTGGAACAGCAAAGCACAGAAAATAAATACAAAAAAAAAAATATTAATAACTTATTAAAAACCCTATATAAACAAATTATTTTATGTATCAAAAACTAAAAATACTATGTTGTCTATATTAAAAAGTTTAAGGTATTCAAATAAAAAATGTCAAACATAACTTCCCTATAAAACAAGGCAAGAGCCAAAACGAAATATTTTCAATGCTAAAGTGTATAGAGCAAAATAAGCCCTGAGAACATTGAGAACAACAATATAACATCCACCCATCCATTTTCTGTACCCCTCCTTCTCAATGCTGCAGTCTCAGGCAGTCAAAAACTCTGTTTGTTTTTGTGTATTTTAGCAAAGTGTTTGGTCAAAGTACCCTTGTTTCTGCCTTTGCAAGCAAAAAGCTTTTTTTGCATTTATGACAGCTTGAATTGTCGGCTTCTCTTTTTGTAAAACAAAGCCAAAGTTTGGATAGTTCCGTTCGCTCTGCCATCATCTATATGTAACTGCTGGTGGGCAAAGCTTGCAGTGAGAGTGCTGTACAGCAGCGGCTCCTCCCACCATTACTGGACCGTCAGAATCAGCCCTGGGGCTAATTTAATACCGGGTTTCGGTACCCATCCGTAATAGTGACTGAAGTTAAAAATAGATCATAAACATATTAGAAGGTGTTTATAGAAACTTACAGCCCAAGCTTGTAATTAAATCCTGAGAAAAATTGAAAATTTGTGTAGAATAATGTACATCCAGTTATCTTGACTTTAAAGCTCCTAGATTAAATTAGCAAAACAAGCTATCTTAAAACCTAAACACAGTCACAGAACTGTCACTCCTCCCTTAGGCCACACCCCGCTAATATGGGAACACGTATCACCGCAGCAGAGGAGAAAGCACAGAACACCAGTCACAGTTTGGTCACCTGTCTTTTCTTTTCTATGACTTCGATAGGCATTTTTGCTTTTTGGGACTCTATTAGTTTGTACAAAAGTTGAAATTGTAGCAGACAGCTGTTTCTCTTTCCCTAACATTATTGAAATGAGAACTTCTTACACCAGTGGGGTTTTGTTGCAGAATGCGGCAGCATTTAATGAGTGAAGGAGCCAATTAAATGCAGAGGTGCACTTGTCCGGTAAGTCAGACAACCAGATGGTCCAATCATTGGATTCGGAAGGAGCCATTTTATTAGCTGAGGTATTTAGACAAATTTGGCAGAATTAGTTTATTTTTTCATTTTTCTTCTTAATCTTCAAAAATATTTATAGCCATGCTGTGTTGAAACATTAAGGTGCATGAAAAAAAAATGTTTTAATTGTTTTGCAATTTTTTTATAGCAGCTTTAATACTGCTAGACTTGATTCCTTGTCTCACAACAGCTGAGCAGAGTAAAAATTCTCAAGAATGCTTTAAGTTTAGCAAAACTGACAGTTCTCCCCTTTCTACAGTTAACTTATTTTAATTCTGTTTATGAACCTCTATATGTGAAGCAACTGTTGAGGCATGTCCCAATCATACAATTCTGAGTTAGAGTTCTGTTTAAAAAAAAAAAAGCATCATAATTTTTAATGCTATTTAAACTATGTGATTAAATGAAATATTTGCAAAAATATCAATAAGATAAGAAAAAGTTATTATTGATTTCCCAGAGCTATCTTTTTAGCAGACCATTTTCATTCTTCTACACCACAGTTACCACAGGGTTTCAGCTGGGAGTATATTTTTAATGACACAAACAACGCTGCTCTTTGAGAATGAGGTAATTTGCCCTTGCTTGAATACACATATATGAAAGGCAGCTTTTTAGGTAACTCCACATAATTCCTCATTTAAATGTGAGTGAACAAGATATGCTTGTTGCTCAGGTGCTCTACTATAGAGCGAACCAGAGCTGTGCATATTAAGCACCTGCAAACAGTGCCATGAATTGTCTGTGAGTGTGTTTGTGTACACCATCGTCTGTGTACCTGTGCTTGTGGTGGCAGGTCTGTTCCAGTCCCAACCTCCCATGGGGTTTTGCTGCTGAATGTTGACGGTAGGTGTGGTGGGTGGAACAGGGGAACTTCTACCTATTCAGTCACATAAAGGTTGGTCATAGAGAGAGCAAATAGTGAACCCACAATGCAAACAAAATTCGAAGAGGTGTGATGCTATAGGGCTTGTGCACCCAATTTTTCAGTTGTTAAATCTAAATCAATAGTTTCACACAGAATTTCCTGTAAATAAACTGAGGTTCAGTGCTGTTATGCAGAATGGATTTTGCTGGAAACAATCATGTAAATGGAATTTAGAGCAGAACATACATTGTAAAACCAATGAAAACATTTTTCTTGCAGAAAACAAAAAAAAAGCTTAAAAAAATGCAGTGCAGTCTAACAATCATTTTATTTTAGTTTTATCGCAGCAAGACAAAAACAAACAGCCCAGCAGTACTGTAAAGCATGCCTAACCGGTCTTCCATTGCTTTTATTAAATACCTGACAATTGTATGGGAGCAAAGGCAGCAGAGCAGCAGAAGCATGCCTTACCCAGGCTTGTAGGCTGCAGGGTGGGTGATGGAGAACGAGCAGCATGCACAAAAGGGTCCTGCTGCCCCACATTACCTGGTCCGAGGAATGAGCCCATCTTCTCCTGAGGCTTAGGCATAGAAGCTGTTCCAAAAGGATGAAATGCTACAGGAGACAGATACAACTCATGTAACTTTATCACTAAGTAATTTATTTAATTCATCTGTTGCCAGGGCTGTACGCTTAGCTTTTTCACGAGGAGCACAGGTGCTCCTAAAGCACAGGGGCTCCTAAAGCACAGAAAAAAATTTAGGAGCAATATGAAATTTCTTAAATAACAATTTTATTATTAAATCACATTAAATTAAATACACAGAACATCCCTGTCCCAATTTTTTTAATAGTCAGGTCGCCTGGCACGTTTTGCTGAATTCATCCAACGGTCCAAAGCAGGACTTGGATCATAATCCTCTAGATTTGGCCCCTCCAAGGTGATCCTCATGAGGTCTTCAGTGGTGGAGACCGCAAGGCTGCTTCTTTTGGAGCTTTTTATGCGGTTCTGTGCAGAGAAGCCCCTCTCGCACTGGGCAGCTGAAATGGGCAGCACCAGCATCAGCTGCACCAACTCCAGTATGTTATAGGCGGATAAAGATGGGCCTCACTTATCTCATCTATAACCACCAATAATAGGAGGGCACTGCAGCATACAAACACTCAGCAGTGTTTGCTTACCTTGTAATCCTCCTTGTATGGCTCCTTGTTCAGCAAGGCCTCCCACAGGCCACTGTAGGACCTGTCCTTGAAGTTTTGACTGATCAAGATCTTCAGTCAAAAATAGAATATCACGATTTTTAATTATATTATCACGATTTCGATTTTATCACGTTTTTTTTTAAATGATCACCAAAAAATCTTAAATTACACATTAAAGAAGAGAAACATTAAATAAATAAATTAATTCAAATTAGGGATAACCAAATCAGGGCTTAAATACTGATACGTCTTTCCCATACCAAACATCATAGATATGCACAGAAAGTTCTGAATGAAACTATACACTGTATGTATATACAGTATACAAATATTTTTAATTTTTCAAATAACCTCAATGAAAAATACATCTAAATCATACATTTATTTAAATGTATTATATAAAATTTTAATCTTGACTTGTCTAACAAAACAGAAAGCAAACATGAACTTACTTTAGTTTTAAAATATGATATTCAGAAAATAGAATAAAATATAATCTTTTAAAATGAAAGACTAATATGCAGCTGCAAATATGTGCAAGATATATTGTGACAATCTATAATACGGCAAATAATAATCCTCATTCAACTGGGTAAATGCAGCTTTAACTGGTTCAAATGTTTTTTGCAGAATGCTGATATAAACAGGCACACATAAAGCTGCCTAATAAAAACGTAAGTGATAACAATGTAGTGTAAAAACACAACGGTATAGAAAGTGCTGCTGTACATAAAATAATGAAGGTAGACTGTAATATAAGCAGTTCTAATTGTTCTTCCATCCATCCAAACATATTGTTAATATTCCCTGCAACTCTGAGCATTCAGCGTACATGCGTGGAATGGAGGTGTTTGGGGGGAAAAGGCAGCTGAGCAACTGCACGGATAGTTTGCCGTCTGTGTCGTAGGGGGTACGTTTTATGATTATTTTTTCTAGCGCTTGCTGAACTAAGAAGAAAAAGCGCTAGCCACTGCTGCTGCAGTCGGCTTTATACCTTTAGCTTCCAGACGATCATTGCATTGTTTGGGATGTGAGTAAAGAAGTTTAAGGTGTTGCGATCGCTTGCCTTGCGCTCTCTTTGCAAACATTGAAAATATTGTTTGTTTGCTCTTTGTCGTCTGTTAAAAAACCAAAACAGTTCCATTCAACGGATGAGGACTTTGACTTCGGAACGAAAACTTCATTTACGCTCTCAGACGGGGCAACGCCATACTTGTTTACAGGTTGCGCACATGCAAAGGGGGACTTGTCAATTAGGCCTATTTGTAGCCTATACAGGTGCGCAAACATTTTACTCTACTTTGGTGTACATGCGTGGAATGGAGGTGTTTGGGGGGAAAAGGCAGCTGAGCAACTGCACGGATAGTTTGCTGTCTGTGTCGTAGGGGGTACGTTTTATGATTATTTTTTTCTAGCGCTTGCTGAATTAAGAAGAAAAAGCGCTAGCCACTGCTGCTGCAGTCGGCTTTATACCTTTAGCTTCCAGACGACTCATTGCATTGTTTGGGATGTGAGTAAAGAAGTTTAAGGTGTTGCGATCACTTGCCTTGACGCTCTCCTTGCAAACATTGAAAATATTGTTTGTTTGCTCTTTGTCGTCTGTTAAAAAACCAAAACAGTTCCATTCAACGGATGAGGACTTTGACTTCGGAACGAAAACTTCATTTACGCTCTCAGACGCGGCAACGCCATACTTGTTTACAGGTTGCGCACATGCAAAGGGGGACTTGTCAATTATTTGTAGCCTATACAGGTGCGCAAACATTTTACTCTACTTTGGTCTGTATTGTATGAACTTAATGTAGGAGCAAAATGTGAATGAAAGGGTTGAAATCAGCAATCGCACGTATGCGCCCATTTTATTTTTTCTACTCGCACTAATATATTTTTAGTCGCATATGCGACGATATGCTCGCACTGTACAGCCCTGCTGGCATAATGACTACATTACAAGTAAATGAGGGTCAAGGGATTGTAAGGGAAGACTAATTTGAATAAAACAAAATATAAACAGTAACCTAATTCCTCATGAGTTCAAGAACAGTTAAAATGACTGAAATAAACTAAATAAACTAGTAAAATAATAAAAACACAATAAATCAAAATGTCAACTTATATTTGAACCAGTTCAATCGTTTAAAATACTAATCCAAAAGTACAATATTGATTAAAAAATATTTTTAATCAAGCCAAAAATGAAAATGTTCAAATTCTTAAGCTAGATAAGATGTTAAAAATTTAATTTTAAGTTGAATGTACTTTCAAGCGTTTTACCCGGTGGAGCAGGAGATGGGCTCGGCGAGGAGGTATTCAGGGCGACTTTGTGTGGAGTGGACTGAGTGGATGAAGGCCCACTGGCTGGCTGGGGTGGAGCTCCGAACAAATCCCCTAGGAGGTCAGAGGCTGCACCTGCTGGAGGCTGAGATGAGGGACAAGGACGGTTGATGTCTTCACCACCCAAACCGAGAAGGTCCACCTCCTCAGCGGGTGCCGGTGCGGCAGGCACCGGAGCTGCAGGTTCCGGTTTCTGGGAGGCGGCACTGATGCTGCTTCGCTGGCTCGAGAGTGACAACATTTCATCATCAGAGGGCTCGCTCTCCTCACCGTGGCATCGACCTTCTCCGTGTTGTCGGCTTGGTTCTTCAGTGGGGTTGATAGAAACAAATTGCTTTAGGTAAGAAGAAATCCTAAGACCAAATCTTAGACATTGCAGCACATGGACAAGATAAAAGCAGGTACGGAGGTACGGAGACAGGTACGGAGACAAAAGCACCATAAAAAGCAGACGGATACAAAAAGCAGTCTAAGAGGAACTGAGGCAGAAATAAACTGGAGAACAATCGGAGTTTACAAAGATTATAATTGCTACAAGCAGCATTACTCTATGGTGGACTTGAACACATCCAAAATAATTTTTATAGGCTATGTGGTTCTGGTATAACCTAGTCAGGAGCTATGTGCACCTTTCGCAGCACAAAGACGAGGTTCAGAGTGCTTTTTGGTCTCCTCCAGGGCTGACTCTTGTTAGTGATAATGTTTATGGTTCAGAAGGTGATGTTGAGTAGAGCAGGGATTAAGGTTCAGGAACCTTGAGGTTTCCTCTATGTTATTAAGCTGCGGGAGAATAGGGTGGTAGATTTCAGTGGTAGGAAACCTCAAGGCAGACCTAAAACTTGTGGAGGTACTAAAGTATGTGTGTCCAGGGAACACATTGTGATCTCCCAAAATGAGATGGAGAGAGGAACATCCATGTCTTCATCATGAACCTGTTTCCTCTGAGGTAAAATACTCTGATAGGCAGAAAGAAGGGGACAGATTAAGGGATGAGTTATCTAACTGCTACCCTACTCAGAGAAGATTACATGTTTTCTTTGGAACAATTTAATTTACCAAATCTATATGATTTTAGCTGGGATTGGGGCATACATTTGGTTAGCCTGAGCTATACTAACAGGAAAATATTTCACCTTGGTAGACTGTTATGAATAGGGTTTAGTTTCCAAAGGAAACTTTTTGAGGGAATGTTTTTAGTTTTGGGGGCTTCTGAGTTAGAATACAAGCTTAAATACTGTATTCTTTCACCACAAAGGCTTTCAGTGGACGGGTTTTACTGGGATTTACTGATACTCATAATCTGTTTAAGTCCCCAGTGGGCTGAACATTTCTACCAAAGTGACATATAGTACTTCATATCAACATGGTCTTAATTTCAATTCAATCAATACCGATAATAAAGGTAAAGAGCCAAACAGAGTTTCCATTAACAGAAAATGTATCTGTCAATATTTTAATCAACTTCTTGAGTGGTTGGGATTGAATTGAAACCAGGCCCTCGTTAACTATGGCCATTGTGTGTTTCCTCTAACAGATTCACAAACTTCCTCTGTCTTACCCTCCAAATCCAAGCCCTCCATTTCATCTTGCAAGGACAAAAATTTGCTACATCAGTTTTCTTTGCCAGACCAGGAGGACACTAACATGTGATTTAAAGAACAAATGCAAAAAACATGGTTTATACTTCTCCATCTACATCAAATGCAACGGCATTATCTGATGATGCAAGGGCTGTCCGTCACCTATGCAACAACGAATAGAGTAGAGCCCAATTTTCTAACTATCTGTCTCCGTCAACAGAGAGCATATGCCTGTGATTGTTCAGCTAAAAAACAGGAGATTGTTTCACCAGAATGGTGCTTTATAGTTAATTTAATCAGTAGTCAATACAGAGTTTGGGCTATACATGCCTTATACTGAAAGGAAAGTTGATCTAATATGGTATTTTGGTGATTTTGAGCAGAAGGAGGTCTAGGGAAATAATAAAACAGACCACTGTGTTTGTTTACATGTGTTTTTAGAGTATTCAATGAGTTGAACTTCTAGTAGAAAGCTGTTCAGCTCAATGAAAATGTACTTTCTCTTTTCCATTGTTCCTTGAGTGGGATTGCTTTCATAAACTGGGATAAAAAAACTCTTGCTAAACAGAAATGACACTGCAATGGTAGGCAGACCCACCATAAAAAGTTAGCACCTCCTGCTGTCCTGGTAGGGAATTGTTTTGCAACACTGAAAAAACCACAGAGAACTATAAACAAAAAAAACGTCTCTGTCAATACGTCTGCGTATAAGGTGCAAACTTGCTGATGGAGAAGTATAAACTAGATTTAATTGGATAAGTAGTTAATTTAGGAAAATTTGTTTACTCATTTCTGGATCGAAGTTAAGTCTTCATTAAGTTTGCTTATCATAAAAATTCTATTAGCATTACTAGAGTAAGCTAGTGGTTAGCATTTTTGTTCATATATGACAAACAGATGTTAGAAGTAAATTAACAGTTGAGTCTTTCTAAAAATGGAAATTAAAAAGACAAAAGCACAACAAATCGTACACCTAAACATCTCAAAATACAAGCTCAAACAAGCATGACATTATAGAAACACGAGCACAGTCCACCAACTTTATACGTTTCTGTTGTTTTGCTCATCATTTTAGGCCAAAACTTTCAGCAAACCTTTCCATGTTTTTTGTTGGTATATAATGTACTGCTGTTGTTTCAGTAGCAAAAACTTTGGGCTCTAGTTAAGATATGACAACATCTGTCTACCCAGTGAGTAGCCTTTGTTAAATTTAAATCTAATTTTCAAAAGTGCATAATTAATTGTAATTTTCAAAAGTACAAAGATTTTCCTCCGCTCCTTAAAAAAAAATCTCCATCCGCATATAACAGGATAAATGCGTTTTTCAGCACATTCATAGCCGTGGCAAAACTATAGGGGGCAGTAGTTCTCCCAAATCCCATCCGCTCAAAGTAACTTTCTATCCTCTATCTTCAGCACGCAGCAATCATACAGCTTGTTAAAGCAAACAAGCAAAACGATTTTTAACAATGGATGATACCAACACAGCTCTGAGGGCATAAATGCTGTTTTTGAGAGTAAACACAGGTCGCACAAGTGATGTCTGAGCCTTTTTTGTCATGGATATTGACGTTACGGCTCTTAAAACTCAGTTTTCATCCGTCCACACGCAGATACTGAAAACTGAGAAAATGGCAATCTCCACTTTGGCCGGAGTTTTTAAAAAGATTTGTTTTCGGCTGCCAAAAATCTCCGTTTACGTGTGGATGACAGGCCAAACCGTAGAAAAATATCTCCATTTTGTGAGATACCTGGGTGGGACAGGGCCCAAGAGTCATGTCAAATAAAACCAGGATCATGATTAGATAAGAAAAAATCAATACATTTTCAATTCAATGCATTTTATTTAATGTATACAGTAAGTAAGAAGAATACAAGAGCAGTACATAGATGGATAGATTTTGTATATAGATGGATAGATTTTCAAGTCCAAGATTATTTTGTCATCGTATTTACAATGAAACTTGAAATTTTGTGACACCTCAAAAATATTAATTACAAAATTTATAACTTTCAGAATGTGGTCTTGAATTTTTATTTTTCATTTTCAGTGGTTATAAAAAGTATTGATTGATTATCTTGTGTTAGTCCCTCATTCAACCAAAAGGTCAAGTTTGTAGAACATATCATTACTAATAAAAATAGTTACATAATATTATGCTACAAAAAGAGTAATACATTCCGCTTCGAATCTTTTCCAAAGAAGACGTAATAAAAATTTTCAACTAAGATTATTTTTTTCTCTTGTTTCAAAAAGGTTTTTGAATGTTTAAAATCTTGGCAATGTTGATGATTGCAGTTTAGATCAATTGTTTTCAGTGTATGTTTCCTTGAAGTCTAAAATGCAATTTTTAACAAAAAATGTCTATTTTGAGAGGGCGGCATAACCAACTGCATTTACACAAATCCAATTGTTTCAGAAGAAATGGTTGCTGACTGAATTAAACTAACATGGCAGCTACTTTGGAGCAGCTTCAACAATAGTATGGAAATACAACTTAACTTTAATAGCTTTTTAGTAACTTTCTTCTTCTAAAAGTTATATTACCTGGTAATTATTGTCTCAGTCTTCTTAATAATCTATAATAAATACATTTAGCATTAAACACAAGCATTTAAATACCTGCTATAGCCAGTGCATCCTGATGCTCCTGATGGCTGGAGAAGAGCACATTGGGATTCAGGTCTTTACAGGGAAACTGCTCCCATGGTGGGGTCAGGTCTTTTTGCTTGTCCACTCCTTCTACCTCCACATCAAGGATCACATGGAACAGCTGAGGATATTTCTCTGGGGAGTCGCAGGCATCAAGCTCTGGTCTTAGGAGAAACATAAGGTGAATTCCAAAGAAAATGAGTGGCAAAACTTTTCCTTTCAAATAATAAAAATCCTGATTCATCCTGATAGCACTGAAAAAGCAATGCTGAAAGTTACTAATAATTCCCATGGCCTCAGATGATGGATTTGTGACTGTTCTGGTTTTGTTTATATATATATATGCTTCCAATTGGCATTGTATGAAGTCCCACTGTTATACACAATTATATCCATATCAATTTATCCATAAATCCAAATTAATCCAATCAGTATGGATTGCATCATATAAGCCTCCAGTAATATTGTAAAGAACGACCACATAATTTTTGATCAAGAGATTACATTTAAATACCTTTTCAAACAGGTTTCTAAGTTTTCTTTCTTTCACATCTGGAACATTGCTAAAATTAGAAACATCCTGACCAGGAGTGATGCTGAGAAACTGGTTCATGCACTTGCTACTTCAAGGTTTGATTACTGTAATTCCTTATTATCAGGAAGTCCACAACATTAAATTAAAAGCCTTCAGACGATCCAAAACAATGCAACAAGCATTCTGATTTCTCCTGTTTTAGTTTCCCTCCATTGTCTCCCAGTAAATCCAGAATATAGTCTAAGACTCTTACATATAAAGCCCCTAATAATCAAGCTCCATCATACATCTGAGATATGATTGTTGGGTATGTTCATAACAGAGCACTTCTGACAGTCTGTGAGAAAGAGACCCTGTCCATTTTTAGTACTAGGCTTAAAACCTTCCTTTTTGATAAAGCTTATAGTTTGAATGCCTTAGGTTATCCTGAGCTATCTCTGTAGTTATGCTGCTATAGGCTTTAGACTGTTGGAGGACAGACTGACCTTTTTTTTTCATTCTTCATTTTTTCTCTACTACTACTCATTAGATGTATTTTGTGCTTTTATTTTGATTGTTAACCTTGTTTTCTCTCCGTGTTTTTCTCTCCATAGAAGCACCAACTGGTCTGGTATCCTGCTAGGCTACAATGCCCTGTTAGATGGGGAGCATCAATTTTGGATGACGCTCCTGGTGCCTGAGCATCCTCCATGTCCTGTTGTCAACTTTTTATTTTCTTTAATATATAAAGTACTCTAAAATTTTCTTTAATATATAAAGTACTCTAAAATCTTTTGTTCTGTTTGTGTCTCTTCTCTGTCTTCTCAAACCCCCAAACAGTTGTGGCAGATTATCGCTTGTACTGAGCCAAGGTTTGCTGGAGGTTTTTCCTGTTAAAGGGAGTTTTTCATCTCCACTGTCCCTTCATGCTTGCTCAGTATGAAGGATTACTGATTGCTGTGGGTTCTGGGCACAACCTCACGTCAATGACTCATCGCAATCTATTGGGATTCCTCACATAGAAAACTTCTAACTGATTGTAATGTTTGTATAATTGTATTGAAATAACTTTTGTTGTAAAGTGCCTTGAGATGACAGCTGTTTTGAATTGACGCTATAAATAAACTGAATCGATATCACTTAGATTATTTCATCGTAGTGCGACAAATATTAGGACTTTTTCTTACTTGTTAAACTTCAACACAGTGGTTCCAGGAGAAATAAAGCCAGTGTGGAACTGGATCTGGAAGATCTGAGTGTTGGACACCTAACCAAAAAACAACAAAACACAAGGATTTGATTTTATCCATCTCCACAGAACCTACTCGCAGAAATTAACCTAAACTTCAAGGGCAACATGGACTTAAAATGGTAATAGGGGTAACCATTGATGTAGATTCTCAGTCATCCAGGAAATGACAGCCTTGAGAGTTTGAAAAAATGCAACTGGACTTTTCTTCTAGTATTGAACTTTTTCAAGACAACAAGAAGAAGAAAAATCAAATGCCTTCATTTAAAATATCAAAGTTAACAAAGGAAGTTTTGTGCTACTCATTGCCATTAAAAAGCTTTGGAAAATTTCTTGCAAATTTTTTTGGCAATTAGTTTTAAGATTATTACTGCATGTCAATGTATACAGTCAGAGCCCTACAAACACAAATACTGATCCTAAATTTTGAACTAAAACCGTTATCAATAATTTTCAGATACTTCTGAAACAATGAAATACTGTAGCATGTTGCTTTCAGGAGACAATGTTACTAAAATATGTCTGTGATACAGATAACCTGTCTGGGTAAATATTTTTCTACACAGCTGCATCCCTACAATGGCTCTAACAAAGGATCCACAGATAAATCTCACGTCAGATCATTGCACACAGGTTCAAAGATTGTTGGAGTTAAGCATGCAGACATGATGTACCCAAATTTAACTTTCCTGTAGTACTTTCCACAGTTTACTCTGATAGATATTGCTGCTGGGATCTAAGGAGCATACCTTGGCCTGCAGACGGCCTCCTATTGTAGACCTCATGTGGAAGACAGAAACCACAACGTCTCCATGAACACTCACACCGAGGGGGAAAACTACTTTACCCTCCTGGATCCTGTGCTCTCTGTGGAAGTAGGAACCGAGAAAAGTTGGGGAACATACAGAAGAAAAATTTTCAGACACAGAAAGAAAGAAAAAACAATGAAAAACATTTCCTACAGTTACATTTTTTTTTCCTTTACGAAAGCAGTTTAATGTGATGACATTACGTAATCCAAAACTACTCTATCATATTTATGTTAGCTTGCTTAGAAAGAAAAAAAAAATTTTAGTCTCACCTCATCCTCTCGTAATCCTGCGCAGTGGAGAAGATCTTCGTCTCTCCAATGAGGACATCACAGAAGGGCCGACAGCCACTGCGTTGCTTGTTGAAACAGGGGATTGGGCTCATAGTGAGGGCCTTTATCACCATGGGCTTGGAGTGGGGCAGAGTTGGCTTCTCTGATACCATGCTACATACATAACCTATGTACCTGTGTGGAAATAAAGGTTGCTGAATAACTGATTTTGGTTTGCAGGATAGCAGCATAAAATCACTCTTGTTTCTTAATAATTTGCTTACAAACCTATGAATATTTTTCAATATGATTAAAAAGTGAAACTCATATAGTAACATATTTATTACATTGAAAATCATATAAATGTTTATTTCTGGTTATTTAAAGTGACAGTGTGTAGTTTTTGCAGTATGTCTTTGAAAATAGCCAATAAAAAATTATGTAATAATAATTACGTAAAGCACATTAATTGCAAAATATTGGTGATATTGTAAAATACGACTTTAAAAATCAGTTTTAAAATAAATAGGCATGGGTCCTCTTTTCAGGGAAAAGCCATATTAGATGACATCTTTACTTCTCAAAATGCAAAAAAGTTTTGCCACGAATAAATTTTTACCTCTTCGCTAGTTCCAAGCGATGAAAGAGAGACTGATGTGCTCGTCATGTTGCTGCAAATAGATAATTCTCAGGGAATTGAGCGTTTGAAAACAACACTTGTTGGACCTCCGTTGTTGAGTTTCTTACTCGAAGACACAGATACCGCATGCTTGTGATAATTTAGGTATGCACTTCCCCCTACTGGCCGAAAATTACACACTGTGCCTTTAAGGTATCATGGCTTACAGCTAATGAAAATGAAAACTGAGTTTTATTCATACAAAATTAGAATATTAAATGAAATAAATAAAATATATTAATTCATTCTGAAATTGTATTTCATGGTCATGTTTAAGTTTAAACCATTGTTTGAAAACCCTGGTCCTCAATGTTTCCTACATGTTTTAGATGTTTTAATACAGTATTCAGATGATTACAGTTCAGCAAAAGCCTGTTAATCAGCCGTCAAATGAAATCAGCTCTACTATAGCAGGAAAACATGGTATACATGGAGGGCAGTGTGCCCTGAAGACCACCGTTTGGAAACACTGGGTTAGAGCATCCTCGGGGTGACTGGTAACTTGAAAGTTGTCCAGCAAACTTTTATTGAGAACCTCTAAAGAAGGTGAGCAAAAGCAGACATTGCTAAAGAAGCTGGCTGTTTACAGAGTGCCGTATCCATAAGTATGCAGCGAAAGGTTGAGTGGAAGGTAAAACTGTGTTGAGGAATGAGGAAAAAAGTAAGCAGATGAGTTTTGCTTTTTAATTGGAATTACTCAAATAAATTAAACCAATTTATTTATCAGGACACAAGACCTGAAAGATCTCTTCCTTCATTTGATGTTTCTGCAGCAAAATGAAACCTTGATATTTACTGTAGACCAAGTTTTCAGATGATGGTTCAATAGGAAATGTGTTGTGATGGATTAAAGGTTCATCTTTGTTTAGTGTGGAAATAACTTTGCCTTTTTATATCTGATGGAGTCAACACGGAGAAGCATAAAACCAGGCATAACATGCTGGTCTTCAGTATGTAAGCTCCACAGGGAACTGTGCTGTCCCCAATTCCTCTTCATTGTCTACACTGCAGACTTCTATATCAACTCCCCACAATGCCACCTCCAGATCATCGTCTCTGATGACTCTGCCATAGTCTGCCTCATCACAGGTGAGGACACATCAGAGTACAGACCGTTTACTCTGGACATTTGGGACTGAAGCAGAACCACCTGCTGATCAACGCTGGGAAAACCAAGGATTTGATTTTTGGACTTCCAGAGAAGCAGAGCCACCACACTAACACCGATGAACAGCCAGGAAGTGGATATTGAGATAATGGACTCTAATAGGTACCTGGGTGTTCACCTGAATAAAAAACTGGACTGGAACCACAACACTGATGTTCTTTACAGGAAGGGTCAGAGCAGACGCTACTAATAAATCTACTCAGACTAAAATTTCACAGTCTATATATACTAACTTATTGCGCCTTGCCACAGGGTTTCTCTTCTGTTTGCATATGTGTTTTTTCGGGGTGTTTCGCCGCTGTTATGCCCAAATTTCCACTTGGGGGACAATTAAAGGATTATTCTATCATGTTCTATTCTAAGTTACAGAGAACCACAACATCTACTTTTTCCCCATCTCTCTTAAGTTTTGATCCCCCCCCTTGTTGCTCGTGGACCCAAACCTGCGGTGTGAGGGCCAGAGTCCGGAGCCTGGTCTCTTGGCGCTGAGCAGTTGCATGGCAGGAACCGGGTGGCTGAAGAGGTGGCAGAAGCAGAACATGGCACAGACCAAAACGCCGGAAGGAGCGCGGCCGTCCTGAATGCAAACAGAACAGACAGCTTCCAGAATTATTATTCCATATAGTGATTTTTTCCATTATTTGGGAAGGGCAAGAAAATAAAAGTAAATTTGGACTCTACTGTCCTTCTTAGCTTTTAGGCTCTATCTTTCTCTGGAAGTAACAGAAGGTTACATAGAATATACATCCAGATAACTTACAAATATACAAGTGCAATCTCACAGATCAACAAAATAATCCCTTCCAAAACAGTTCTACACTCAACTGCTCATGTATTTAACTAAGACTTAGAAGAGAAAGTGACACTTAAATATTTAGTAGATATTTAGAGAACTAGATAATACTTCTTTTTTCTTCCCAAAGTAACAAATGCATATGGATGGGTCCCGAAACCTGGTATTAAATTAGCCCTGGGGCTGATTCTGATGGTCCACCCAGACCAATAAGCTTCAGCCTTATCGGTCCTCTTAACGGTAAAAATAAGGACATATCCATCTTTTCCGGGAGATATAAACACAAGCCAAACACTGTATTGGCAGCCCGGTCCCCCTTAAAAAGCACACGCCATGGGGACTGATGGTGGGAGGAGCGTCTGCTGCGCTCTAGAAGCTCCGCACACCAGTAGTTACACAGACACGGTGTCAGAGCGAACGAAACGATCCAAACTTTGGCTTTGTTTTACAAAAAAAAGCCGAAAATGCACGCTGTCACAAATACAATAAAAGCTTTGCTTGCAAAGGCCAGAACATGAGTACTTTGAAAAAAACACCTTGCTAAAATACACCAAATACAAAAAAAGAGATGCAGTTTTTGACCGCCTGCATGTGGTAGCAGGATGCAGCAGTACAGAAAAAGGATGCTATATTTTTGTTGTCATTGTTCTCAGGGCTTATTTTGCATTATATGCTTTAGCATTCACAATCTTTCATTTTGGTTCGTAATTGCATTGTTTTATGGGGAATTTGTTTGATATTTATTATTTGAATACCTTAAACTTTTTTAAATAGACAACATAGTATAAGTTTAAGTTGTTTATTTAAGTTGTTTATATAGTGATTTTATCAAATTATTCATTTTGTACTTTTTATTTTGTAGTTATTTATTTACTGTGCTTTGTTTGTTAAAAAAGAAAACCATTATTTGTGTTTTTCCCTTTTGTTTTAGTTCTTCAAAAAGATAAAAAATACCCATAAGGATACCGATAAAGTACCGGATCGATAGGGAGTATCGTTAACAGTAGTAGTATCGATCAATCCTCAACGATACCAATCCTTACAAATGAAGGTCCACAGACACAACAAAATTCTGATTCAAAATTGTAAAGAAAACTTTTTTTTTCCAAAACTGAGGGTATTAATAATCTATTTAAGTCCAAACTTCAGGGTTTTTTTAACCCGGACCTTATTTTTAGCATTCAGAACAAAACAAGAACAAAGAAGCATTTCCGAGACGTTCTGAATTCCAAGGGGAGTAGTGCTAACAATTAAAAACAAAACATTTTTCAAATGTGGTAAATGTCCTGCCCTCATTGACTCCCATTATGCGGATATACGCTGATCGCGACTGGATATAAACTTCCTCCGAAGGATGGCTTTCCCTTTAAGGCAAAGAGAAGAAATAAAAGCTAATTTAGTTCTGAATCATTACTGCCACTTCTTACTGTCAGTAGATATATGTGGGACCAAACTAAGGGGCATTCTCATATTGGGTGGAGAAGTGTATGAAGAACAATAACTTGAAGAAATCACAAAATAATTAACTCCAATCGATAACACCGCTAATGCCGGCGTCTGCTTCATAGTCTCCAGTCTTTAGAAGAAATGAAAATGTCCTTTATTATACCAGGAATGTACTTTACTATATCATGAGGACCAGCAGAAAGATAAAGATAAATGGAAGCATGCATATTCAAGCTAAGGAAAAAAGTTCATTTTAGGTTGCAGCGAAGCACAAACCTCTTGGGAACTGGAACCAGTGGGAACTGTTTTTAAAGAGGAACAAATTAGGTGGAGATTATGCAAGGAGGGGAAGCTTGCCAAGGCACCACCAAACCACAGCAACTTGGCAATAACATTTCCAACCACATGCCAGTGTTTCTGCTGTCACTAAATCAGAGCAGACAGTTTCATTGAATACTTTGGACCTAAAAACATCTCATTATGTTAAGGCAAAAGGAAGGGTTCTCGGAGTTGCTCTTTTGTTTCGTACATGTAATAGAAACTGAAACTGAATTCAAGGGATTAATACAAAATAAAATAACTTTGAAAGATTTCAGCATCTTACCGAGCAGGTGATGACACACACATTCTTTGGGTTTTGTTTGAGCCAGTTGTGCATGTTCTTACACACAGCAAACAGGTTGTGAAGGCCGGGAGCTTGGCGAGAAGGCCAGTTGCACTCCGACACCTGCACAAAGGTTTGACAAAGTTGGGAAAAAGCATTGCAAGGTGACAGATTAGAAGACACGGTAAAAAGGGGTAGAGAAGACGAAAAAAAGCAAATGAAACAAAAGAGTAAGGAAAGACAGGAAGACGATGAATTGTTTGGGAAAAAAACATAAAAATGGGGGGAAGAAAAGGGAGAGGTGGAGTTTAAAAATGCAGAACCTAGCAAAACAACACAACAGTTGCCACGATGAGTCATCTGCTACCAGTATTTGTACTACACAGCTTTTCAATATTTATCTGCCAGAGGGTGGCGGTCTGCTATTGAGAGAGCTCCAAAAGCGCTTTAACTTTTCATTCAAATCCAGTTGTGCAAAAGTGCTGAATGCCACTGGATAAGGAAGAAAATGCACCTATGAAAACATAAAAAACGGTTAATCCCTGAGTATTTCGAATTTAATCTATAACACTAATTACTTATTTAGAAAAATTGTTATGAAATCATCTTAAAAAAGAAATATCACCAAATATCTTGTCCTATTACTCTAAATAAATCTGCAAAGTATAATTCTACAGTATCTTTTTATATTCAAATAAAATCTCTCCAACTACAAGTGTGCTGTAATATACATATAGTGATGAAACAAGTCAAATTTTCTTTTAAAGACTTGAAACAGCTACATTTTAGGAGGAAGAAAACATTCCTCTTTGACAGCAGGTCATCTGATGGCCATCGTCACATCAGTTACTCTAATCGAAAGAAAGAAGGAGGTGACACAGCATAACGTTCTCGCCCAAGAGGTGTTAAAAACTGATGTCAGATGTCCTTTGGTAATGGTGAAATACTACAAAAGATGCAGTTATATTAGTATGTTACATATCAATAACAGTAACAATACTAAACGCATAGAGCTTCTCTATTAACAGTCCTGCTAAATATTATAAAACATATTCATATTTGAAAACCTTAAAAAATAAATTCATATTAACGTGAGAAATTTAGATAAATTTAAGTTTTATTTTTGTATATTTATTAGGTTGAGAAAAAATGTCATTGATTTTATTGATTTTCCCTAAAATCATTCGGGCCCCAAATATTCACTAATCCTATGTTTCTGTTTAAAAATGTTATATTTGAATTTTTTTGAAATAATTTATACTTTTTATGCTAAACTGTTCCGAAAGTTGAACCTTGAAACTTTCCCTGGCTTTTCATTGAAGTGAATTTTACCTGTTGGAATAATAGAGGATATTTTTTTTGTGGTTGTGAGACTGCTAATTGTTTTAACCCTGGTATTCCTTAATCAACCCCTTGCTATTTTTAGAGTATTCAAGAAAAAGACTGGCATTTTATTTCTTCATAATGGCCATTAATTTATTTTTTCCCCACACTTATTTCCAGAAGTGCTTATAATTGTTAGAGCACTGTACTGATGTGGATGAAACAATAACACACAGTACAGATTTCAACAGTCGCTCCTTTGGGCTTCACTCTGTGCCCATAAAAACTTGATACTGCAATCTCCGTGTAAGTTTTATCAAAAGTACCATCCAGACACCATATGAATCCCCATATGATGGAACAAATTGGGTGCCAAAGCAACCAATAACTAAACACACACACACACACAAGCATCTGCAGCCACATTAGATATAATCAACTAACCCGGTTTGAGAATTTGGCGCCGCGGTAGTTTCGCTGTGAAAGGTTGAAAACTGTGTAGTGGTCGGCATGACGACTGTCGAGGAAGGAGCGAATGTCCTCAACATGGTTTTGGTAGCCAATCTGGACTGACTCAGCTGGATACGTCATGACTGAAAAGAAAGGAGATGTTTACTTTATGATTTTCCATAACTGCAATGAGTGAGAAAAATCGAAATTAAAGATTAAAATAAAGGAAAACATCTCAATTTGAGAATGATTGTCAGTGGTAGGTTCTTGTGTGTTTATAGATAAAACATTTTTTTGTTCCCTTTGTTCTAGATTACTTTGTCATATTCCTGATTATGTCATGATTGCAAAGGAAGGTCCAATAAAGCAGAAACTAAAGATATTTCTAAAAATGTCTTCACAATTTTATTTCTATTAGATTTCATTCCAGCATTCTCAGTGTCACTACAGTTTTTCTGAATTTTCTGATACCTCTACCCATTTTCTCAAAACAATAAACACAAATCCAAAAATCTTAACCCAAATTACAAAACCTCTAACAAAATCAAACTATCAGTTCAAAACACTCATTATGTCTTCAAATCTAAACATTTTGTTCACCTCATACACAGGTAAAGTAAAAAATATTATCATCATAGAACATTCATTAGACACTACATTAAATAATTGAAAACACCGCATCTCAGTTTACAGGAATTTCTTTAAGTGTATTTAACAAAAATACAGTGAAATGAGTGATATGAAGAGCTATATGTAGACTAAAAGAATTAAACAAAAATGAAAAGCTTATAACTGTAATTTTCAGATTAACAATAGTGTAGAATAGCCTGAACTTCATCAGTGATGACTGTTAATGACTGTTCTTGTCTCCTTCCTCTTACACAGACTCTTCCTCCCCTGTCTCCCTGTATGTGTCTATCCATCATATATGTGTATATAACACCTATGAACTTTGAACTTTGAACTGACTTTCATCCTGCTCAAATGGTCCGATCACATAACCAAATATATGTGTGTTGAATTGTGAGTAGCTGTGTGTAAAACATGACAGCTATGTTGTAGCTGTGTGTTTACACGTTGCTGCCAGGGTTAACAGTTTTGCTATATCAAAAATTAAATGTGTTCAGTGACTGATAAAGTGTTTAAGGTTTTAAAGAAGAGAGTAAATTAATTTAGTTAATTGTGTCTAAGTATCTGAACAGTGTTTAAGGTCTGGCCAAAGCATTGTTTGATTCAAAAAGTAAGTTTTGGCTACTTTGGTTTAGAGAATGGAGTTGAGTTTTTTAGCGATTAAGAAAAAAACTGTAACAGAGGTACTTACACATTCACTTAAAATGCATATGATTAAAAAACAGCTTTATCTTACCTATGATCCTTGATGTAATATAAGCAATGTCCAGCTCTCCTTTAGTGTACCTGAAACAGGAAGAAAAGGTTTAAAATATTTTTTTATGCCTGTAATTACATGATATACTGTATACAGTATATAATCGTTGCATTATCAGGGTGTAATATTCTTAAAGCAAATGATTGGAGTGCAACAGTTGTTGGCGAACATTTTCCAAATGTTATGAACTTATATTTTACATGTTACTGTAAATTGTAGCCAATTGGACAGAATGTCATGTGATTAGATGCAAATCCCTACACAGATGTCATTGCCCAAAAATCCAAAGGTCATTGATTGATGAAGCAACAGATGAGATAGAGAAAAAAATTTAATAGTCACACATCACACCTGATATAATCATAACAATATTTATAATTATTACCATCATTGCAAAATGTTCTAATACTGTACCACGCAGCTCTACCTGTCATGCAGTTAAAATAGCAGTCCTCATAGGAAGACAAAGGCCTTTTTTTCACTTAAAAAATCCATCTAAAGCCTAAAATAATTCGTATTTTGATGGTAATGCAAATATTTGTTTTAACATATTCCAATTTTGGAGTATTACAAACAAAACTGTATTGTATTCCTTTTCTCTTCTTTTGCAAAAAGGGAAGCTAAATACAATATCATGCCACAACATCAGAATTTTTTTTTTTGGACAAGCTGGTAACTAACACTAACTGATCTCACTGAAAAGCTCACAGTTCTTAATTAAAAAAAAGAAAAAAAGAAAGAATTTACAGTAATCTATACTATAATTCATCTCAAAATTAAAAATAAGTAAGTAAAAACAGTTACTCATAAACGAGTCTAAATAGGTAAGTTTTAATTTTACACTTAAAAGAGTTCAGTGTCTCTGCAGTTTTGCATTCTTCCGGTAATTTGTTCCAGATATGAGGAGCATAGAAACTGTAAGCTGCTTCTCCTTGTTTGGTTCTGGTTCTAGGGACGATCAGTAAACTAGAGCTGGAGGACCTGAGTGATCTGGATGGTTTGTACCATGATAGAAGATCTTTAATGTACTCTGGTGTTAACCCATTCAATGATTTATAAACTAATATAAGCACTTTGAAGTCTAATCTCTGAGCTAAAAGAAGCTAGTGAAAGAACTGGGGTGATGTGTTCTAGTTTCCTGGTTCTAGTGAGAACACAAGCAGCAGCGTTCTGGATCAGCTGCAGCTGTCTGATTGATTTTTTAGGCAGACCTGTGAAGATACTATTACAGTAATCAAAGCGGCTAGAAATAAATGCATGGATGAGTTTTTCTAGGTCTCCTTGCATCATCTGTCCTTTAATCCTAGAAATATTCCTCAGATGATGGAAAGCTGACCTTGTTATTGCCTTTATGTGAAACTGGAGGTTCAGGTCTGAGTCCATTATTACACCTAGATTTCTTACCTGGTCAGTAGTTTTTAGTTGGACCTGTTTAAGCTGATTACTGATATGTGGTCAATCTTTTTTGGATGTAAATATAAGTACTTCATTTTTGTTTTTGTTCAATTGGAGGAAATTATGGGACATCCAGCTGTTAATTTGCTCAATGCATTTATTAAGGATTTGGATGGGTTCAACATCACCTGGTGACATTGAGATATAAAAATGAGTGTTGTCAGCATAGTTGTGGTAGATGATATTATTTGTTGTTTTAATCTGGCTTAATGGTAGGTTGTAAATGCTAAATAGGAGGGGCCCTAGGATGGATCCTAGTTCCTGTTCCTGTTCTCGAGGAAGGATTTGAACCAGTCGGGTACTGTACCAGAGAGTCCGACCCAGCTCTCTAGACGTTCCAGTAATATATCATGATCAATTGTGTAAAACACTCCACTGAGGTCTAATAGTACAAGTACTGTGGTTTTACCACGGTCAGTATTTGTACAGATGGCACTGAAGACTTTGACGAGGGGAGTCTCTGTGCTGTGGAACCTATAATTAAAAAAATCAAATAATAAATAAATCAAGCTGTGATGAAATTATTGACAAATTAAGCTCTGCCACCTGCTGCTTAGAAATCTTACCAACAAGTTTTCTAAAAAAAAGGTCCTCCCAGTCAGGGGCGTCGCCAGGCTATTTTACCGGGGCTTCAGCTCCGGATGTTTTCACTCTAGCCCCAAATCAAATTTGATAGCCAGATTTTCCCCCCAAAATTAATATTGCACCTGCTTATCTCTATATTGCTTAGTTTACATATCTGTTTGACTCAGAGCACACAGCGGTATGGTCTCTGGATGATTATAATCGGATGTTTTTATTGTACCACGCCACGTAATCACCACTGGACAAGAGGTTTCGGGGGACGTGCATGGAGCCGCAGACGTATGCTACGTGCGCAGACACTTTGAGAGGCGAGAGCGCGAAAATCTTGAAGAATGGATGGCGAACATAGAAAAAAAGTGAAACAATTAAACCTTTTGGGTTGCAAAAGGGAACTTTGCGGCAGCGGACAGATCGAGTTTATGGATGACATTCTTTGTGGATTCTATTTTCCTTGAAGGGATTTATTCGCGTTTATCAGGGAGGAGTGGAGGACCATTTCTCTGGATTTATCGATCAGCTGGAGAGGACAGGTACTGAGGCCAAATCTGGTAAGTCCAAATCACGTCCTTTTTTTCCCTGCAGTTTTTGCTTTGAGCCTTTTACACCAAGAAATACTTGTGCTTGTAGCTAAAGAAAAAGAACGAAGGACGCTGCGTGGTTCCGTGCGTGAAATTTCTTAAAATACAATAGGTGCTTCTTAAGACTGTAAAAAGATGTTTGTTCTTTGTCAGTGTCAGTGATGCACTTATTACACAACAGGGATAAAGACTAAAATATGTATTTTCACATGTTTTAGACATGAGCAAGAGACCGGCATATTTCAACAAGTAATCTGTTTTTTTTTTTTTTTTTACTTTTTAAAAATGTTAATTCCAATATCAATTTTTATCATAGGTTTTAATGTGTGAACGTTGAAGCATCAGCAGAACACAGCAATAGAACATCAGATCAGGAGATAGCAGCTCTATGGACATAAGTAAGGATGATGGGAAATGGGAATTTATCTTTGTCTAAAGGAGGCAGTAATTATTGAAAGTAATAAATATTGGTTGAAACGTCAGTATCTGTCAGGTACAACTGTATGGCGCTCCCACTCCAGTGCCCATCCCTAAAAGCACTTTTGTAATGCCCTCATAAATATTAGATAAAGAAATTAATACAGGCCTAGGGCCGGAAGTGTTAGTGCATGCTAAATTGGTCCAAATGACAGGTGTAGTTTTTTTGTCTCTCATAAGTGCAAAAAAGCCACAGTGCATACTCATTTATTTATCCGATTTGTGCCACATACAGTAAAAAGTAGACACAAAACGTTTCAATAAATACATTAAATGGCTACAAAACTGTATGCGCTAATTTTAAGTACAGTGCAATTTAGCACCATAGCCTTGTAAGTCTGGCCCCAACAAAAACTATTAATTCACATGATCAACTGAAAAAATATTCAGGTCTCAATTTCAGTTCAAGACTTATTAAAATTCACCAGAATGCAGGAAATGTTTTGTTTTTTTTTTTATTTTCTGGGGGGGGGGGCACCCAGACCCCCCGATAAGTTGTGTACTCTCCAACATCTTTTCAAACCGCCCCTGCTCCCAGCCATAAGAGCAGATCAAAATAAATCAACTCATCCCTCCTATCAGGTGTCTTCCCCAAAGCATTAAAAACAGCAGTTATTAAACCAATACTAAAGAAGAAGAACCTAAACAGCACGTTGATGCAAAACTACAGACCAATCTCTAATTATTGAAAAAGCTGTGTTCCAACAATTAAATAGCTTCCTAGCAATGAACAACCGCTTTGATATTTACCTGTCTGTTTTTTATAGAGATACAAGGCGTCTTTCTTCATGGTCCAACTTTAACTTCAGGATACAAGTTAAATTTTAGGACAAATTAATACTAAATAACATCAATGGTAACATTTTATCATACATATGTCTGTCCCAGATGTTGACAGCTGTAAAATAGCTTAATATAGTCCCTTTAAGGAAATTATAGAAAATTGCATGGATGTGTCAGACATGATTGTAAAGCTTGGTTTATGCTTGATGCATCCGCGTGGTCCGTACGGCTCCACGCGGCCAAATTACGTCATTTCAGCAACCACACCTCTCCGTGCGGCCACCGCAGAGACCCAAATTTCCGCACCGTGCACCTAGGAAATTTTGTAACAACGCGGGACCGCGTTGTTACATGGCGGACTGCCAAGAGCTCCTATTATCGCAGGTTTGTAAATACAGACATCTTTATGACTCGGCCGATAGACATCACTGTGATCAACTGTGTTTTAATGGACGAGTGGACAGTCCCTTTTTGGTCTTTTTTCCTAAGTAAACAGCATAAAAGTCCTGCTTTGTTTAAGCTCACGGGTGCCGCCATCTTGTAAACAACAGTGATTACTACTTCTACTATGGTGTAGCATTGTATGCATGCTGTAGAGCCCTACGCCGCCCCCCACAGTCTTCAAGAATATTGGTTCTCAGCAGGGACAAGATGCAAAAAGTATAAACGCTACTAGAAGGTGTCTCGGCCGGTTCCGCACGTCTCATTTCCGCGCGGAATGTACATGGGTCAAGCATAAACCAAACTTAATGTGTTTAATGTTAGACAAATTTATCTTTACCATGGCACCAGGAAAGTAATGCATATGGCTGTGTGCCAGCTATATGTTGAAAACTGAGTCATTTGTAGCATAGTGTAAAAATACTTTGGAGTCAAGTGAGCTGCCATAGATGCATCTCTGTCAGCATGGGGCAGTGACATATGGACTGAGTGGAAGGACATACAAACTGGGTGAAAAGCAGATAAGACTCAGTCTTAGCTGTTGAAAAGCTGCTGCTTAAATGTTCTACACCATTGAGGATGGCTGACGCTACCAATGTGTCAAAAGATATTTTCAGCACTACCTCATGCATTTGTATTTAGAGTCAACACAACTCTATTTTAAGCATGTATCAAGTTTTTGAAAACCCCAAAGATTTGAACAATTAATGTTGGACTAGAATAAAAAACAAGTCAATCAATGAATGGACATGAGATAAAAGCAAATTTAAAAAAACAGTGTAGGAGCCATATGTGTGTGTTTGTTTGTTTTTCTTGTTTGGTTTATACCTGTGGAGGCATGGCCAGAGCTGATTGGTTGTAGTAGCACCAGCCTATTTAAGCTGATGGGAGATCAGTCTCGCGTGTTGCTGAGAGACAGAGCACAAGCAGATTTTAACTGCGCGGCAAGGACTGTATGGCTGGGTGACAAAGACTGCACAAATACTGTGTGGAGTCATTGGGGCAAGTAATCGTATTAAGAGACTAGAATGTAAACCACTACGAATACAGTTAAATAGAACATGGATGATGTAAAAGAAGTGAAAGGTTATAAACGTCATAAAAGCGATCAAAGCTGCAAGTTCTTAAAGTGCACGTAGAGACTAAGTCATCTACATCAGTAACCAGTAGCGCTAAGGCTTTGGCACTACATAGAGTGAATGGAGAAATTTGAGGAGATTGAAGGGATTTAGGACCGTTAGTCTGGAGTTTCTCCACCATAACTCTTTTGTACATACTTTTTCAATATAAATTCCAGACTGAGTCTATTGCAGATTCCCTGTTACTTGAAGGTAAAGAAACAATAAGGTTCTGTTGTTGTGAATGTAGATTAGTCAGGGGTCCACAGCAACCGAGCATGTCACCGGGGCGTCAAATGAAAGCCAGGTTAAGGAGGGTTTTTCTTTATTCAAATAATTTTGCAACGTACCCCTGAAAAGTTGTACTGGTGTTCCTTTTGCAAATAGACATAGAGTTCCTGAGAAGGCGTAAATATAAAAAAAGCATCACAGAAATTCTGTAACAAGAATCTTGCAAGAATTCCAAATGCAGTAAAAAAAGGAGATGTGCTTTGCAGAGGTGTGGATAACTCAGAGAGATCATCTTAAAACATTTACTAACATTTGTGACATAGTCAGCATTTTAAATAATAATGGTTTAGTACTGTACCTCTGTGTGTTTAATTTCAGCCTTTTTTTCCATAATTCTTGGTGAGTAATCCAAAAAAGAATGGTTCATTTTAAATCTGAGGAGAATGTGACATATAAAACTTAAATGTATCAAACCGTTATTGTGGCTTTAAACTTCCAGGGTGTGTTTAGGGTCACTGGACAAATATCTGGAACTCCAAGGCTAAAACTAGCTACCTGTTTCGTATTAATTCAAAGCAGACGTGGAGGTTTTTAAACTATAATAATGTTTTTAAAGCTCCTGTCATGCCATTTCTTAACTTGGCAGTTAAGATGGGAAATGTAAAGCACATACATTACAACAGTCTAATATAATTAAATCTAAATCAGTTTGTTAAACATGATTATTGTCAACAATCTAATAGATTCACCTTATTTTGAGCATTTTGCATTCTGAGGTGAGTCAATCTTTTAGAGAGCGCACAGAACCTCTGCACAGAGTAGTAACATGAGGAAAAACATGATGTGAAAATATTGAGCTAAATTCTCAATACATGTGATGGGATTTTTTTTTTTATAATTAGGATTAATTACTAAATTGTAGTTAACTTTTAGAAAAGCCTAAAGGGAATATGTAATGTAGAGAGCAGACAGTGCTTAAATGCTTATGCAGACATTGGTAAGCATATTTCAGCAAGACAAACTTTTACCCATGTTTCGTTATATTCTTAGACTATCACATTAATTTAAGACTAAATACTTATTTTATAATCTGACCAGAATAGTTCCTATATAAATATGGAAAACAACAAAAGTACTGATGTCTCATCTTTGTTAAATTAGAGCCTTTTTTCTCCATGAAAGACATCAGGCAGCAAGTCAATGTCTGGGCTGATGTCTGTCACGGAAAAGACAAGCATGAGAAGTTTTTTGAGACACATTCTGGAATATTGATGGGCAATTCCACTCCACACCACTTTTTTACCCAAACATTGTCTTTTGGTTGCTTTCACACGGCAAGAAATGTACCAGAATGGATCCTGATGACTGTATGGTCAAACAAACAAACAAAGACATTCTGGCAAAGATGGCCAAAACAGCAGAACTTTTAACAGTGACCATCTTTGTTATGAATGTATTTCTGAGCACATGCACTTAAGAGGTCCTTGATGAAGAAGCTGAACGGAAAATAGAAGCAAAACAAAAGGAGTGTGAAGCAATGTGTGCACTAACAGCTTTATAACTGTCTTCTCTTCAAATTCATTGCAGTTTTTTGTGATGTACAAGTATTGGCATCGATACTTGTTATCAGCAAGTACTCAGATCCAAGTATTGGAATCGTATGGGTTTGAAAAAAGTGGTATCGTTGCGTCCCTATTGGCCAACATTACACAAAGTGTTGTAAAAACAGATGTGCAAACCTGGCAGACTCAAATGCTTCACAGCGAGGGAGTGGAATGGACAAAACACTTTTCACATTTTCACCTTTAGAAAATTTAGAAAACTGTCATTTTCCTTCCCATTTACAGTAATGCACTACTTTGTGTCACTCTACCACATAAGGTTTCTTGTCACTTTTCTCTGTATCAATCACATGACCATGTGTTGTGTTCTCTGCAACAGTCTGTTTGTTTTTTGTGCAGTGATCATCAACTACACTCATGTATATATATATTTGTTTATCACAGTTTATTTGTTTAGTTGTTTTATCTTATGTTTGCACAAAGTACCGCAACAATTTCCTAATGTCATTAATCTGCTCACCATTTTGCAATAAAACTTTTCCAATTTGGATTCTGAAAAATGCAAATGTTTCAGATGCTTGAATACTATTGTAACTCACTACATCAGTTAAAATGTACATCATCATCCTTATTCATGAATTTTCTCCCAAGGTAAAGTACACAATGTGCATTCAGTTGCACAAAGGCACAAAAATAACAGCAGAAATTCTGACAAAATACTCTAAATTTCTGAGATATTCTGAACTGTTCCATGTCTCCTGCTCCCACCTCGCCATTATCCAGACCGTCCACTCACAGATACCTATGCACTGTCCTCAAACACACACCACTGCATGCATGGCCTGAATGAAATGAATACGTTAGTATCAGCAGTGCACAAGCCATTTGGCACAATGGGCTTGCATGAATAATTCAGCCAGAAGAGGAGGAAAAGACAGCAGAAAGACAGTGAAGAAAAAAGATGGAGCGGACATGAAAACAGGAAAGAACGACTGTAGGAGGGGAGACACAAGAGAGGAATAAATACCATCAAATTTGCTGAGTCAAGACACATACACTTGTGTGTATGTGTGTGTGAGTGAGTGAGTGTATGTTTGTGATGACACAGAGGCCCCTTTGTGTTGCCCAGAGCAGATGCCTGTGCACAAACACACTGGAACAACCGAGCCGTGTCAACCCCCACCACACCCCATCCGTCCACACTGAGCAGTTCCTCTTCTAAAGCTCCTGCAGACACTTACTGTAACCAACCAAACAATTCATGCAAAGAATGGCCAGAATCACTAAAACTGAAGTTGAGTTACGCTCATCATTTTTGTATCATGTTCCATTGAAGACTTCAGAAACAGTCTGTTTCCAGAACGGACGAGAACAATATGAAATAACTCGTTATAGTATATCGCTTAATATCCCACATGATTGATGTTTCTAGGTTTAGAGAACAAGTAGTAGGTAACGTCATCAAAAACGAAAACTGATTGAAAGCAGAGATGTCATCACTCGTGTCGGCCGCTATAATGTACAGTATGTAACAGACGCCTAAACTACGGCAGAGAATCGGAACTGAAAAAACATTGAGCAATGGCAATAATGGAGCTGATACCTTAACCAGAATGGAAGCCTTTATCAGAGTACTGCCGAAAGAAAGTTAAATGATTTCAGGAAGTGTGTTAAACTCTGTGATGGTAGGTAGTGACATACTGCTTTTTGTGTTGGCAGTTTTCCGGCTGGCCTACAAAAACAGCAAACACACGATAGTGGCAGTGAAGCCGATGGAGTAAAAGCAGGATATCCACACACAGCAGCTGCACGTCATGTCGGGGTTGTTATTACTGATTCTGTGGACTCGACGAGGAGCAATGCAAGTCATAGCTCAACTACCTGAGATGTTGTATACATGCAGAGGAATTTTCTAAATGCATTTATGGATGTCTTAGCTCGATTAAGAGGAGGCCAGTTTCGTTCGAATTCAGCTTGACAAAGGTGTAATTGTACATTTCACAATCCAAAATCCCTGGGACTAATGTAATAATTCAGTTGCTTCTTACTGCATTTAAACCCATTGAATGGGAACCCTTGGCTGTAAGTTATTTGTTTTAATGCAAACATTTATAGATTCAAATTAATCTTCTGTATCAATTTTTGTTCCCTTTTTTAATGTTAATTTGTTTATTCGCAATAATATTTTTCAATGCCAATATTTTCAGCTTCATTTTCAGTTTCGCTGAGTATGACATGAGTGTTGCGTTTACTTACGTGGCGACCTGATGCATAACCTTTGTGGAGGTGTCCTTCAAAGTGTCTTTTAGGTTGTCCTTAAAGTTGCTGAAGAACTTGCCCGCTCCTCCCTTCACCATGTCCAACAGCCCTCCACCGTAGCCAGCATCCATATCTGAAAAACATTTAAGCAAAAAATGAATCCAGTAAAGGTAAAACCCAGATTGATTCATAAACTGGTGGGGATTTCCACAGAAAAAACGTACTGAGCATCTATTAGATACAAAATCATCTAAAAGACATCTTGACTAACGGTAAAAACTTGAAAGAACCAGCAATTTATTTATTTTTTATTAACTGCTTCATTTTACACTCCTTCAACATAGCAAATTAAGTGTGTTTGATTTCGTAACTCAAACAGTGAACAATTTTTGTAAGTGCAAGGGTTTAAGACCACAATGGAAATTCAGTATCAATATAGTCCAGTTTAGTGCATCCTTTGTCATATTACTGTTCTGTACTGACATTTTAAATGATCTGTAGTAATGAACCTTTGAGTCACTGCATAAAATATATCTGCCTGTGAAGGATTAATGCACAGGGGCACAAAAACAGGACAGACAATGAATTGCACGCCATCTGCACTTGTGTGTAACTCTGGTGAATGTTGGAAGACACCCAAGGGTTATATCTGAGTCATCACCACACTGGTGAGCCGAGAGTTTCCCTCCCTCATCTTTCCCTTTCTGTCCCTCCATCAGCTCCACTCAGCAATCTCCACATAGCAACAAAAGTGTCATAATTGTACTTTCAATCTGGCAAATATCAACTGTTATTAAACATTGTGTCGCTAAACATTAACCTCAAGTGGTCTCATCTAATTATCAAGGATCATAAAGTAGCTTGTTGAGCGGAAGAAACCACCTTCAGCCAGTGCTACAGCAGCTTATCGATTTACAAGTGTGAGCAGCAAAGAGAATAGACAAATCAAAATCCTCATCGCACCACATGGTTTAGGAATACCGAGAATAGTCTGAGTGTGTAGCTAATGACTGAAAATATATGGAAAAACCTTTTTTTATACTTACTTGGAATCCTATCCTTGGCTTACATGCAGAACCTAAAAATTAACCCAATCAAATTAATGGCTGATTTGCTGCTTTCTATGTAAAGTTACATTAAATGCTACTCTAGTTTGCAGGTTTGTAAATTATTTTTACAGGGTTTACTTTTTTCATATTACTTATTACATGTAAAATATCGGCTTCAAAGATCTGAAAGGAGCGATTGTTTGCGGGACCCAGCTTTTATTCTGATAGTTCAGTTCCATGTCTTGGCAAGTGAATTTGCATATTGGTAAAATCTTTAGCCCTGAATTCAATATTTAATTTGAAACTATATTTTTAGCTCGGCAGTTTAGTTTTCTAGCTAACTAAATACTGGAGCTAAATATTTTATTTCTAAAGTAAACATTTAGCTTTCTAACTAAATGTTTAGTTTGAAACTAACACTTATAAATTCATTAATAACATAGATGCAAATATGATTTTAAAAATGAAACTAACTAAAGACTAAATAACCCAAATTACTGCTGTTAATTTTGACTGCTTAACTTAAAAAATGCTACCCATACATAAAAGCAAATGGATGCTGCTATATACATATTCATGTAAATACGAGCAAATTCTGCAAGAAAGCCTATTGGAAGCTGAAATAGGTTCATCTCTCAACAGGACTATGACCTGAAATGTGCAGTTAAATTAATGATAAAAACGTTTTAGCTCAAAGCCTATTCATGTGTTTGTATAACCTACTTAAAGTTCACACATTGAAATCAACCTAACCTTTGAACATTTCTTCCCATCTAAACCACAAGCAACAAAATGACAGGAAAAGTTTTAAAACGGGAAATGGAGTGAATAAAAAGTTACACTGTAATAACAAAAAACAATAATGTAATCTATTTTGCACCTACACAAACAAGAATCAGTAAACTAACATTTACAATTCCAAGACAGGCAACATGTGTATTACAAAAGGAATTTAAAAAACAATACTCAGAGTTCCATTTAAGCAGAGCTGTTATTTCACCAGTACATTTTGACATATTTTAAGCTTCACCAAATGAGCATGTTATGATGGAGTATTGAAATCGAGACCAAAGTATACTTGATGCCTGCACAAGTAGAGAGGATGTGAAAATGGTAAAATAAGAGAAAGATCTACTAAAAAAAACACATAACATATAAATAAAACGCTATAGACTGCTACTTGACACCTTCCAAAAAATTCCTGTCATTTGGTTTTTATTAAGAAGTTGAAATTAATAGAGGGGAGGAAAAATAACAGCAAAAAATACAGAGGTCGTACTAGTTGTGTCCAGTCTCTGTGTATATATTGCCTTTTTCTGAAAGCGTCAAACCTTTTTCTGTTTCATTAGGATGGCACAAACAGATGCTAACAATAAAGCTTGATAGGCTCTAAATTTCAGAACTGCTTTCCTCCTAGGCATTGTTTTGTCTTGAATAACTGTCATGTCAAGCAAATTTTAATCTCTATCTAATTATAGATGCTGCTGATGACACATTATTAGTCATTCGCCATACAGATTAACCAGAAGTATATCTCACTCCTTTCCAGGTTATTAAAAGCTACAGAGAGCATGACACAACAGCATTACATATCTGATAAACTGCAGCTATAAAATATCTGGCATATAGAACTTGATTTAATTAAAATGTGTTCCCATCTCTGCACTTTCATATGGTGCTGAACAAGTGAAAGAGAAAATTTAACAGTTTTTCAAATCGAGCTGTGTGAAGTCTGCTGTTTATACAGTTCTTCCAGGGAGAAAGATTTTATAAAGCCAATGACACCCTAAATTAAGACCACATATAAGATCTTAAAAGGCATTCTAATGTTGCTTTTTTGTTTTAAACTGTATGACCTTACCAGCCCTTAGACCTATTTTATACTTCTCCGACAGCAACTTTGCACCCAGACGCAGAGGTATTGACGGAGACGTTTTTGTTTATACCATCTCTGTCTCTCCGTTCTCTTATGATTTTTCTGAGTTGCAAAGCAATTACCGACCAGGTCAGCAGGGGATGCTCACTTTTCATGGTAGGTCTGCCTAACGTTGCAGCATTGCTTCTGTTTAATTAAGAGTTTTTTTCTTCAGCTTGTGAACTTATTCCCCCTTCAAGGAGCAACAAACGACAGAAAGTCCGTTTTTATTAAGATGTAAAGCTTTCTACTAGAAGTGTGGCTCATAGAATACTCTAAAAACACATGGGAAAAAAATCACAGCAGCCTTTTTTGTGGCTTCCCTACACCTCCTTGTGTTCCAAATCGCCAAAAGACCACATTATATAAATTATCCATTTAATATAAAGCATGTACTGGCCAGATTCTGCATTAACTACTGATTACAGCGACTATAGAGCCTAGTCTGGTGAAGCAATCTCTGCCTGTTGGTGAGCTGATCAATCACAGGCATACACTCTCCATTGACGGAGACGGATAGTTAGAAAATTGGGGTCAACTCCGTCCTTGCGTAGGTGACGGAGAACCCTTGCTTTGATTGAAAATGGCGCTGCGTCAATCTGTCTCCGCCAAACAGAGAAGTATAAACTAGGCTTTAAACTCACCACACATGCTTTCTTGGTCGTCATGCCACAACGCTTCCACGACAGGACTTCACATCCTCACAAGGACGTTCCATAACTACCAGAAAGATTTCTCTCTTAATATGGGAGGTTTCTGCACCTCCACCATTGGTCTCAGCCTTGCGAAGGAGGAGAAAACGTCAGTAGTTTCATCCTCTTATCAGAAGCCTGACATATCATGGTGAGGGAGGCTTTCTGAGTGAAACACAGCTTATGGTTCCATGTTGCACAATATTCTTAATCACAAACCTGTCAGAACTGGAGTGTTTTTTATGGAGTTCCAGTGAGGCAATTTTAAACTGATATTACTAACCCTTAAGCATTTATTTAGATTTCCCTCTTCTTTGTATTTCCCCATTCTCATCAACTAGTGATATGGGACATATTTCCTTTAATGTGCAAATATCCCTGGATCTTTTAGAAATGTACCCATGTGCAGCAGAGCTAAAAGCTTTGCAAATATTTGGCTACTTTGAATGTATGCTGAAGAGCAACAGTTGAATCGATTCCCTTACCAAAAAGTAATATACATTAAAAATATTTTAAGTACACCTAAGTATAGAAAAGTACAGTACAGACCAAAAGTTTGGACACACCTTCTCATTCAAAGTGTTTTCTTTATTCTCATGACTACATTGTAGATTCTCAATTAAGGGCATCAAAACTATGGATGAACACATGATGTACGGAATTACTGAATGTACTTAAACAAAAAGGGTGAAATAACTGAATACATATGTTATATTTTAGATTCCTCAAATTAGCCACTATTTTGTTCTGATTACTGCTTTGCATTCCCATTAGCTTAAAGAGGTAGTCACCTAAAATGGTTTTTCAACGGTCTTGAAGGAGTTCCCAGAGATGCTTAGTACGGGTTGGCCCTTTAGCCTTCACTTTGCAGTTCAGCTCACCCCAAATCATCTCAATTGGGTTCAGGTCCAGTGACTTTGAAGGCCAGGTTATTTCACACTTTTTTTTTAAAAGTACTACATGATTCCATATGTGTTCATTCATAGTTTTGATGCCTTCAGTGAAAATCTACAATGTAAATAGTTATGAAAATAAAGAAAACGCACTGAATGAGAAGGTGTGTCCAAACTTTTGGTCTGTACTGTATATTTCCTCAAGTATACTTTTATTTGCCAAGTAGACAGATACAAACATACTAGCAGATTACTAACAAGTATATGTCTTTGTATTAAATTGGCTCACTTTAAGTTCAGAAAACTGCACTTCCAAGTACTCTTAAAGTCATGTTCCAGGTTTGCTTTTAGTTTACTTGTAATGAACTTTAAGTCTACTTTTAGTTAATGAAAGTACACTTTAACATATACTGAAACTAATCTTCAAGGTATACCATTAGTTTACTACCAGTAAACTTCTAGTGCCCATTTTAGTACTCTGTGAAGTATACTGAATGTATCATTTTAGGTTTGCTGTTAGTACTACATATACATTTATAGTTATACTTCTTCTCCATGTTTAATGCTAAGTAAAAAGCAAAAAACATGACAAACAGATTTGTGTAGTCTATTTGGCTTCAAATATTTCCAGTAAAGTGTCACCTCAGTCTCTAACCAGGTCACTGCAGTGTAAAGAACAGTCCACTGAAACAGAACTGAGTGTAAAAACTGTCTGAAATAAAATGTACTATTAGTACAGTAACACTAAAGTACATCACTGAAAAGTTTAGAAATAAGTATGAGCTAAGTATACTTAGACTTTTAGTATTGTTTTAGTAATAGCCAAGTATAAGCAATATAAATGTTCCAACTTTGATCTCCAAATGAGTACAATAAGAGTAAATTGAAAGTATATTATCTTATTTTTTGTTTAAAACTACTATACTTAAACCATACTTGCATATACTACTTTTTGGTAAGAGTTAACTCTGCTGCTACCAGTATCATCCATGCAACACCCAGTACAGATATAATCAACTACCATAACCTCACCAGCGATGTTTTGTGCCAACAGTCAAGTAATTTTCACACACTATCATGTGTGATGGGGAGTCCACTGCATTCCTGATACACCCAAAACAGCCTCTCTAAGACACTGCAGAGACCATCCACATTTTGATATAAATAAAATCTTGGTTAGATCTTAGTCTGATGTCAGAGGACAGATAGAAATAATCTTAAACAACCCTGTGAACTGCTAATCAAGTCCATTGTAAAACATTACAAGAAATTTTAGTGTTCAAGAAGTAAGGTATCGAGGAAGTTATGGATGATTTCCAACCACTTTGGATAAATGGGTCCAATTAATATATGTGGGCCAAAATAGTCCTCACTCGTGCTGATTACATTACGTATGAAATATCACAAATTTGGTTTAAAAATGAAATATAAGTAACTACAATCGGAATGTACAGTAGATTTGTGTACGAACTTGCATTAGCACACTTTATTAGACTGTAAATAGTCATATTTTAGTCAATTTACAAAATGTCCCCTAAGACTTTGCTGCTGCTAGCTGCTAGCTTATCAACATGGAGCAGCATCGTCAGTGTCACACAGATAAAAGACAATTTAAAAATGCTGGGGGGAAGACGGTTAAATAATTGTATAATAATACTTTACTTAACTATTAATATGTGTATTTTTTTTTAAATATTGCCACATCTAGCCCGGGGCTCTCTTATAGATTTTCATTTTGGCCCTCTGAGTAAAAAAGTTTGGGCACCCTGGCTGTAAATAAAATCCAGTGCAACCAATTGCATGAAAAATAGGTCAAGTCAGGTCAGGGATTAGGCCATAGTGAAGTCTCAAGAAGGTTATAGAATAATATTTTGAACTTTGAACATCTCATAGACCACATTTTTGTGAGAATGGACGAGAAACAGAGCTGAAAATTCAACAAGATCTAGCCGTCCACCTAAACCAACAGGCCAGAAAAGCAGAGCATCACTCAGAATATGTCAAAAGGTCCGTACTGACTCTGAAGGAGCTGCAGAGATCCACAGTTGAGGTAGAATATTCTATTGACAGGATAACAATAATCCATACACTCAAAACCCTGACCTCTGAACCTGCACTACCTCCATTACAAAAGTAACAGAGCTGCTTTAATCTAGCAACAGACTGGAGCAGATTGAAGAACATATTGTGGAGGACAATCTATGAGTGTTCAGAATACATTGCCATGGCAACTACACAGCTTGTTTTCATCATATTTATGTACAAAAACCGATTTTGAGTACTGAAAAGGGTGAAAGTTGTTTAAGTGAAGAGTTTGTTTAAAAATAAAAAAGCGAATACGCTGCTGTTGAACTGAGACATGATTGTAAAGATGGGAGGATGTCCTCAGAAGAGTATTATGCCCCCTATTGTCCTGGCAGAGAATCGATTTGCAAAACTCCCCAGGCCACAGACAAGTTTCAAAAGAAAAAGTCTTTCAAAATGTGTGCAGAGGAGTGCAAAATATAAATTAGGCTTTAATGAGAAGAAGGATGGAGCTAAACACAGGAAGATCCAGGAAGAAATGCTATTGCAAACTGTAAAAGACCTGAGACTGAGGCTGAGGTTCACCTTCCAGCAGGAAAATGACCTTATGCTAACAGCTAAAGCTATATTGGAATGATTTAGATAGGATTGAAGGTGGTTTGAGCTTTTTTTTTGCAAAGAATAGGCACCATTTCAGTTTCTAGAGGTATAAAGCCCCAAAATAACTACAAAGACGAAAGGTCAGTTTTATAAAGTATTTGCTGTATTTGGCTGATGACAAATCCATGCAGCAATATTCAGACTTTTATGTATGAAAAATGTCTATATAAAAAATGAAAAGTTCGAAAACAGCATTTGTTATTCTTCAGGTCACTTTATTACTTTATGTATGTTATAATCTGGAAGATTGTTGCAATTATCAGTATCTTCCAGATTTGACAGGCCTGTCCTATCTTCTCTGTGTTGTTTCTCTACCTTTAGTATGATATGAACTCCTTCTGACGGCAGTGAAGGACTTGTACCTTTATCTCTTTCTGCTCTACATCATTTCCCAACACATCTGTTAGAATCTGCCTTTTCCGTGCTATCCTGCTATCTGGTTCAACCCCCCTCCATGTCCAGATGGATGTGGGAGTGTGCAGCCTGGTGAGCCATTTACAGTGAAGAGATGAGGGTCCTTCTAATGCAGTCAGCAGGCTCTGATAACAGCAGGTAAAACTGCAGCAGAACACAAAAAACATCATCGGTGCTGAGAGCTCTTGGCTTTGCCGGAGAGATCAAAATCTTGTTTAAACGTGTCTCCCTTTTTCTTTTTTTTTTGAGAGCCCAAACCTTTAGCCTTCAATATCCGGGTGTGTGAAAGTGGGGCAGATGGATCCAGAAACACACACACGCATCAGAAAGACCATGTGGTAGTGAGTGGGCAAGGCCTGCCAGGCCAAACGCACATCTGACACGAGGGACTCCTCTGCCTCCCTGCCCCCACTGTCCACTCCCCTCGACACACTGATCCTCCCACTCTCCTCATCCAGCTTCTTTTGTTTCACATGAACATTTATCCCTAGAGACGGGCTCACTTCACCCAGCACTGAACTAGATGCTGAACCAAATACATCCTTCCTAGTACTTATACAACTTATAGACCTTTTGGTACTTCTGCTTTTATTTCCACTTATTTAGCCAGGTCATTTTAGCATAAAAAGATTGTGTTTAGTTTTATATAGATTTCAGTGGGGTATCTTACTATTTTTTAAAGGGGTGGCAAGATGAGGACCATAAAAATCTTGAGGTAGCACACCAAAACCAAAAGCCACAGCAGAATTTCATGAAATGTATTTTGTTGTTATATTTAAAGTACGGGGAAGGAGCCAAACATTAAAAATGTAAACAGATGGATAAAATAAGTTTTCATGAATTCAAATAAAATCCACAATAAAACACTGTCTGTCAGGATGATTGGCAAAACGTATAAGAGAGGCACCAGCCAGAGATAAGAATTGGCCTTTTTTTTTTCTTAATCAGCACTAATCTATGACTGCCAGGTAAAATATTTGAAATTTCTCTTGGGGTTTTTTCTTTTTACCCTGATCGGTTATTTGATGCACTTTAATTTAAATTAAGTGAAAATTGGCGTGAGGTTATAGGTTTATATGTAGGGATGTACCGATCAGCATTTTAGGCCTCCAATCCCAAGCCGATCTTTTTACCTCAAATCTGATCCGATTTTGAGTCCCAATTTAATATTATGCCTTTAGTATTTAAATTTATAAAACTGAAATATATTTTTAGCAAGTAAATCAGCTCAACTTGCTATATGACTAATTTCATTAATATGCATTACTATTATTGTTTTAAATCCTGTGAAATCAAAATGTTACAGAAAATTAAAATTTAGCTTCAGTTTAACATTTCAGACAAAAACAAAAAGCAAAACACGTGGTACAGTATTTATTATAAAGAACATTATTTCTGTCAGGCTTTTTACGCTGGCATCCACAGTGCTGCCCTTCCACTGTCATGGGATCGCATTCACGCTATATTTTTGAGTAAATAACAGAGTGGCAGAAGAATTTTATAACAACTCCATTAATTTCTGGAGATGATGAACGAAATGAAAACTTAAAAAACATGTTTGGTTTGGACCGCTAAGGAGGTTTGAATTATCCTGCAATTACCGGCAAATGTAACTAGGAGGTACTCTTGTATAAAACCGGGATTACTCGTCAGCTAATATAACTGATCTCCGATCACTGAGAGATATGAAAATATCAGCCCGATCCAATCTCGAGATCGGGATATCCCTACTTATATGTAAATACTGTCAGTCTTTCATGTTTTTATGATGTCATAAACTTGTGCTTCTATCAAAGAAGAGAGTAGGCAAAGATCTGCAGGTTAATTGAGCCCTAAAATGTCTGATCCATGCATCTCTAATTTATTTGGAGTGGCCACTGACATAACCTATCCCCCATACCCTTCGCCTCTTCATTGGATAGAGACTCAAATTGTATACAATCTAGAGGGGTTCATAAAGTTCATTGATTTCTAAATGTAACAGCTGGCATAAAAATGTAAATCCTGCAAATTACTCATAACTGAGGATGATTGTATTTGCTTTATTGAACAATAATCCATCATTTCTAATTATTTGCATCCTGAAATACTGCTCTGAAGAAGCCTGAGATCAATTGTTAGCATTGACATTCACATAATCTCTTATCTGCAGTGGCAGGGGCGGCAATTAATATTGTTTACAGTGTGTTTTCATAAATGTATTTGTTCGTATATGTTAGTCAATACAACATGGACTGTATATCGTCTAAATACACTGAAAACCCCAGCGTGTTTTCTTTAAGTGTAAGCTAAAATGTGTGTCTAAAGTACCGTGATAAGTTAAACTCAGGAGTGGAACAGATAGAAAAGCCAGTATTTGTGTGTAATTTCAGTGTTGGCCATACAAAAATGTTCCGGGGTGGCTCCATGCCGGGACAGGCCGCATTAACACTGTAAAGTCATCACATCTTTACCCTGGCGCTCTCCATATCAAAGCACACTCACCATCTGATCTGCCCGTGGGGGCCACTGATGAGGGTTCCTACCTGAGCTGTCCATGGTGCTGCAGTCCTCCTCTCTCAGTGGGCCTGCCTTCGGTCCGAGGGTGGCCGCGATGGAGCCTCCGAGTGGGCCGCCGCCGCCGCCGCTGCTGCTCCCCCTTCCGAAGCCGAAGCTGTCCCCGCCGCTATCGACCAGCTGCAAACATTCATAGCCATCATAACTGTTTTTTTTCTTGTAGGCTCCCAACAAGCTCATTACAAAAAGAACGCAACGATGGAGGGGGTGGCAAATATTACAAGAAAAGACTAAACGAGGCTCAAAATGTAGGCTGCTAATTAAAGCACCCCGCCGCCGCCTGCGTTGCTACTGCCGGGTGCAGCACATGTCCGAGGATGGCAGAACAACCGGTCTCCTCTGCTTTCTCAGAAGAAGAAATGCTATCGGTAGCTCTGCTCTCTCTAATTCTCCTCCTCTCTCTCTTTCTCTGCATCGCCTCCTCTGTTTCTCAGCGCCGCATTTCACTACGACTCCCAGCTCCTGCTGCTGGCTGCCCTCCGCTGTTGTCCCTGACCAAGTTAAAGGGAAATCCACCCCAGCTTCTGTTGGTCCCCCAAAAGAATCAACCCTAATCGGTTTGCTGAGATTCCCACATTTCCAAAGCCATCAATGCAAAACTAAATAATTTTAGGAAGTGAAATATTTTAAGTAGGGGTGCAACAATGCCACTTTTTTCCAAGCCGATATTATAGCCTACCAATACTTGCTTCCGATCACTTGTGAGTAGCAATACCGATACCTTTCCCTCAAATCTCCAATAAATAGGAGGACAGGTTTTATTTTTTCTCTGCTAATTACAACAATGTTGAATAATAAAAAAATATTTTTTTTAAATGACAGCAAAAGTAAAGTTTCAAAGGAAACCTTTCTGTGAAAATATTTACATTTTAAGTAGGCTATCGGTTCTTGGTTTTGGTTAACTTTAACCGATATCGATACACATGAGAACAGTATTGGCCCCGATACCCAATACCAATATCGGTATCAGTTCATCCCTAATTTTAAGGGGGCAAAAAGAGGAGAGAAAATATATGCCTAAATCTTTACTATATTCACCTTTGGATGATAATACAATAAATAATTGTGGAATCCGCAAATGCAGCCATCTCTAAAAATGAAAATCGCATTAGACAGCTAAAAGACATGTTTTTGGACTGTTCGGAGGAATACTCAAAGAGAACCCAAACATGACATTCAGAATCACCCCAAACCAGGATTCAAACCCAAAAACTTCCATCAGTCAAGTAATGTCATAAAACATTCAAGCAATAAGGCAAGACAAATGGGGTCTATTAAAGTTCTAATTGTGTTTGGTTTTCTATTGAACAATTATTTCCCCTACACAGTTAAAGTATCATAAAATTCACATTGATAACATTACAATTTCAATTGTACAATATCATTTGGTCATTATTTATAATTCTATGGTTTCCTCTACTTGTTTAAAAAAAGTTCAATCAATGTCAATCTAAATCGTATTTAAAATGTAAGTTCTATTTATTAATCTTTGTATATTTTCTTTAATATAAAAAAGAAAACTGCAGAACAGACATCCATAGTTGTGATTTCCTACATTTTATCAAGTGTTGTGTAATTTATAAGCCACTTCATATCATTGAAATGGTAAAAGATCTTTTTGCTCTTGTTTTCATATATTCCAATTCTGAGACTGGATTTCTTAATAAAATACATTTTCAGTAAAAAAAATAGCAAGAGATCAACAATATGCTGAATTAATAGACAAGAAAAATTTTAATATAAGTCACATACTATTTATCAGGACCTTGTGGACAAACTTTGAGATGGAAAATGAGAGCATACCACTGTAAGATCAATTATTTTACAACTAAATTTGCACATTTTTCTGTTCTGACCCCAGGTCAGTTCAGAACAAATCTCAGCCCTAAGATGGCATGCTTCCTTCCTGTGCCCTGTCCCCTGGCAACAGAAACCCTGCATGGTTCTGAAAAGAGGACATGAGCCTGGGAAACTCTTTTTAGGAGAGTGGACGGGAGGCTCAAAGCACAGCGGGAACGGAATGTGCAAAACGGAGGATTCCCGCTCCATAACCGGATGCTACGTGCTGCCACTACACTGATGCAAATTACCTTCCTGTCCGGTGACTAACCGTGCCAAACAGTAGCTATTATTTCCTTGTCCACTCTGCATGTTTGGGACTGGCAGCAAGCAGGTGCAGCAGCTCAATGCAAGACGAAAAAGGCAACTAGTTTCTTTCTTTCCTCTGGTTATTATTATTCAGTTTTATTTGAATTAAAAATATATAAATATCTCTGAGTATACTGATTATATATAAACTAATTTGCACAAGGGAATAAAATAAAAAATCCACTTTTTTACTGGACTATTAAAGTCAAATTAGGAACTTTTCAGGTGTTTCTTCTGAAGGTTAGATAATGTTTGATCAACTCGTAATGATATTAGTTGTTAGGTACAACAAAACCTTTGCGTATCTATGAACATTAATTTTCAAATTTTCAACTGTTTAGATCTGGACGTTGACCAGGCCATTCTTTCAAGTTTTGATGCAGCTCTTTGTCACCTCTGACTAGGGTACCCGTCTCTGCTTAAGTTATGCATCCCCATAGCATGATGCTGCCACCACCATACTTCACTAGGTGTGTTTAAGTAAATGCATAATAATTGTGCCGTGCATGACTACTAGACCAATGCCACAATTAGCTACATTGGGTTGAATTTTGGAGTGTATGAGTAAAGTGGCTGAATAGAAAACCTCCCAAAGGCTTTGCAGCTGTAATTGTAGGAAAAGGTGTCAAAGTTTTCAGATGTTCCGACTTTTAACCTCAAATCGTAATAACGTACATTAGTGTTTGTCAAGGTAATGTGAAGAAAGTAGTGGTGAGAAAAAAATTCTTTTGCAAGACATGGCATTAATAAAGATGAGTCCAACTTTACTCCAAATGAATGAGAAAGAACTTTGCTACAAATATGGATTGACAAAAGTGGAAGGTGAACAATAACAAGGCAGGACTTTTCAAACTTATTGTGATGTCAAAGAAACTGAAAAAACTGGTTTTCTGGGCTGCTTTTACACAACATATCTACTAAGTAGCCCCAAAACCTACTCTAATGTTGTATTTATAAAGGGCATTTTAAGTAGTCCTCACTGTTTACTCACTAGTTTTTTATGCTGTTTTTAAGTGTTTCCCAGTTTACAGTTTATATAAAGGGGCTGGCATACTGGCCAAAAATGTTGATAAGTCATATGTGACTTCAGGAAATTGAAAAACGCGAGAGAGAAAAAAGAGAAGAGAAAAAGATAAAAATAAAGAGAGAGAAAAAAAAAGTCATATTTGACTATGGTCAAAGTGACTAACAGGAAGAACATGAGGGTCAGTGACTGTTTTTGTTTTTGACTGGTTACAGTCGGATTGTTCTGACTGAAGCCTCTAAGGTCACCATCAGCGATTAGATCTGAAGAAGTATGTAGTGTGAGACATAAAGTATCTTTAAAAAGCAGAAGTCCGGTTGTTGATTTCTTTTATTGTTAATGTTGTTCATTTAAGCACCTACAATTAAGACATACACTTATAAAAGTTGGAATCTGTTTGAAAGTATTTTATTTCAGCTTCTTTTAACAATAGTGTGTTATAGTTTTGTTGAATTCCTATGTGTGCTTTGATGGTTCAGGGCCTCGTTTATTCATCCTCATTTCATGATGCAATAAACTAGCTGAAACCGGAAGTTTACATACAGTGTAACTGAATTAAGACGACATGCAGTTATTCTTTGCATTGTTTGAATTTAAATCGGACCTAACCTGTCTTGTTTTAGGTAATTTAGAATGATCTAATGACTAATGATTTCCTAAATGCCACAGTGATGAAAGAGAGATTGTGTGAGAGATTTATCTATTAATGTTTTCCAAATCAGAAGTTTTCAACATTTCCTCAAACTACAGTAGAATTGCCTTTGAACTGTATACTGTGCTTGGGTAAAACATTTTTGGGTATCCCTCCACAAGCATTTCACAATAGTTTGCTGGAATTCTGGCCCATTCCTCCTGACAGAACTGATGTAACTGACTCAGCTTTGTGGGCCATGCCACTTGCACACGTCTTTTCCAGACGATCACAACAAAACATTGACATTGTTGTCCTGAAGCAACTTTTATCACCACAATGCCCATTTAGAAGAATCTTTTGTACTCAAACTTTAAAAAAACCAACAGATGTTTAATTCAGAGCTGCTAATTAAAAAAAAAAAGTTATTTCCTCAGGGTCATTGACAAATCAATAAGCACCCCTCTCTATCTTTATTTTATTTCTTACAGCTAATTATAGTTATTTGCCAATTGCAAGTTATCCTAATAGGTATTACATTTTTAATCGAGAACATTTTGCAACTTTACCAGTCTTTTAAAGCCTTCTCTTGACAAAAATAGATGTTTTTAAGAAGTTTTTATAGTTCAGATTCAAGGACTAAAAGCATGCTTTATTACTTTTACCATTCATGCATTCATAATACTGAAATACTTTGTTTGTGCACATACCCTTTTTAAAGACCCTAGATCGTGAAGTTGACTAAAATAAAAACTGTAAATCATTTAAAAAATATTTGTCTACTGTTCTTGGAAGTGTACATTATACATTCTTTATATGCTTTTAAATATGCTGCTGAAATCCACTTAAACTGCTTTATGACATGTGACAGAAATCTATTTTGAACGTATCATAGTGTTTAGTGGGGGGGGGGGGGGGGTTAACCACCATTCTGTAGTATCTATTTAGGATTAATGATTATCCACATAAAATTTAAAAGCAGAATCTCCTGGAATAGCAGGACTGAACATAAACTTGAACTGATGGGCTTTAGCTTGACATCTTAAGATCTTATATTTTGTCCAAGATCCCAGTTTGCATTAACACCATAGTGCTCTGCAAAAAAAAGTGTCAATAGTACTGAAACTCAAACTTTTTCAAATTTTGTTTCTTAGCAACCGTGACCTTCAGCATATATCAATGATATTCTGTGGGATATAGAAATGGAAAAAAGTGCAAAATAGCGAAGTGGAAGGGAATGTACATGGAATTCAAAATTGTTTGCAAATAAAAGTCTGAAAAGTGTAGCGTCCCTTCTTTTACTAGGTAGATATGAGCCATTAGTCATTACAGTTATAGCTGCAAGGGGTTATGGAAAATGTTTCTACCAACTTTGCACACCTACAATCTGGAATCGTCCATTCTTTTTTGTAGAACACCTCAATCTCAGTCAGACTGGATGGACTGTATCAGATTTTAAGTCTTGCCATAGATCGTAAACTGAACTTTGGTCTGGACTTTGACTGTGATATTCTACCATATGAATATCTAAATGATCTAAACCAGGGCTCTCCAGCTCCCGTCCTCAAACGCTACTGCCCTGCAACTTTTAGAGACTTTTCTGCTTTAACACAGCTGAATTCAATGACTGAATTACCTCTTCAGCACTTGGCAAGAGGTGTGGTAACAAACCATCCATTTGATTCAGGTGTGTCGAGTAAGGAACACATTTAAAAGTCTGGAGGACTGGAGTTGGAGAACCCTGATCTAAACAATACTATTGTACTGTTTGCTGTGTGTTTAGTGGCATCCCCCTTAGCAAACACTCCAAGAACGTGCAGTGTTCATGATAGAGCGTGGTTTTATTTAGTGGGTAGACCATCAGATTGAAGTGGTTGAATACTTATTCAGCTTTTTATAAAGAAAATGCATGTTAAGATGCATTCACTTTGTGTACCTTTTGAGCTGGTTTACACACAATCCCGGTAAAATATTAAGTTGGTAAATATGTAAAAAAGTTCAAGGAAAATAATACTTTTGCACGGACATATATAGCTTCAATGCTGCAGTCTTGACCAAACATGCAGAGACTTTAACATTTTCTGATTCGTTTAGTTTGAATGGACTTTAACTCATCCCGGCACGAAGTCCGTTTTTATGCTGTAAAAGAGAAAAAGCTGTCACGTCACGGAGTAATGATCATAACATGGGGCTAAACCGGCCACTGTTAAGCTGTTCACGTGAGGTGCGTGACGCGCAGTGATGTGACCGAGCGTTATTGGACAGCGGAAGTGGAGCTGTCCTCTTAGGATAAAGCTTTTCCTGATGAATAAGACTTGTCATTTTGATTAATCAGATACAAGCATGATTTCTCTACCCAGAAATGATGAGAATAATTAACAAATTTTATTTAATTTCATATTTTCGTAGAATTCTGGCGGTGATATATAATTACTTATCTCCTGAAAACACGATGTGCTCAAATGGGTCAGAAGATATCCAACTGTCTGAAGTAGGAGTTTTACTATTCATTATATCAAAATAACCTAAGATTTTTTTTAAAAATTGCTCAGTGGGGTGAAAAATTAAGAGATCATATCATTTGTTTGGAAAAATCGACCCTCGTGACAAAAATATCCTAAATGATGTCATTCAAAGCCCAGTTGTGTGCGTCCCAAACAGGCCCGGGCGACCTGACCCAACTTAGTATGTTTATATGTGCCTCGAGACAAATCACATATCCCCTTGAAATATGTGCATGTCCACTGAAATAAAAGCAGCTGCTAGGCGAGCGCAAGGTGTGCTTTAAATGTGAGTGGTCACGATTTCTGATGATATATTATGTAACATCCAGTCTCCGATCATGATGCTTTCATCTTCTCAGTAGGTAAAAACAAAAAGGCTGCGGTTTTCGCAAACTGATCGAAAAAATCACATTAACGATCAGAAACTGACTATCCAAAGGAGACCTTTACCTTTCAAAGCGCTTTCTATCATTCTCCCAGGAGCGCCGTTTTGTGCCGCTGTGGAGATGCGCTTTGAATCCAGCTGGCTGCGCAAAAACGCACTGACCTTTGCTTTGTCATTCACTGTCAGCCAAAGGGGGTCACGGCGTCAAGCGCCCAGTGAAACCGGGGCTCCGCTGCAGGGATGTCCAGGTAGATCCCAGTTTAAATGTCGGTGAAGCAGTGGTGGTGCTGAGCTACTGCATCATCACACAGCTAAACGCGTCTTTGGCGTAAGGCCAAAAAAAAGAACAGTGCTGCCATTGGTAGATCTGCACTGCACGTGGATGTGAGAAAGCAGTGGCGCAGGATGGGTTTGAATGTTCATGGATCTGCTCAGCAGCGTTGCAGAGTTGTTCCTGACTAGAACAGGAAAACATGGAGTGGATTCAGTGACTGGAAGAAATTTGACACATGACGGACTTGCAGAAGTTTTTAGGATATTGTGAAAGAGCAACACAAAATTGTGCATATTTTTTAAATGCCAAGAAATTTGTATTTGTTTTAAAGTTTGTTGTACTAGTAAAAGAAAAGACTTAGCTCTTTTTATCCTGACACTCCTAAAATCCAGCGGAAAATTCTGCTGCACGCATCTATTAGCCATGCATTTATAAAAATCCCTACCCTTTTATGAATGCATAATTCTCACCGTATAAAATGGTGGTGGCAGCACCATGGTGAGGTGACAGTTTTTTCTTCAGCAGGGACAGAGAAGGTAGTTATAGTTGACTGGAGGACAGATGGACTTAAACACAAGAGAATCTAGAAAACGTCTTAAATGCTAAAACTTGAAAATGGGACGTGGAAATCAAAGCCTGCCTATGTTTTAAACAAACTTACTCCATAATAGTTTGTAGTAGTAACGTTACAAAATAAGGAAAGATTTGTGGAAGATAAAACGCTTTGGCAGGGTAATTTGTACATAGGTACAGACCTAAAACCAGGTGGAAATTTGTAACAAGACTTACAAATATGTTGTTCACAGAAACTTTCCATCAAATCTGACTACTCTGCGTTGGTCTTCAAATATACTGGAGTGACTCTAAGGGTACATTTTAATCAATGATGTTCAAATAGAAAGAATAACATATACAAATACAAACCCGCACTTACCCATGACTTCTGTTTGTCTGATGTGTAATTATTTTATTTCAGGTTTTTGTATGCTACCTTTTTTTAATTAAAAAATCACTTTCAACTATCAGTCTTTTTTTTTTAATTCCTTATTCTGAATGTTTTCTTTTTTTTAAATAAATACCGAAAGAGTTGATAGAAGGTAAGGGATTTGCTACTTGGTGTTTCATCAATCCTTTTATGTAATGGCATCTTTTTTTGTCTGGGAAATAGTTTTTATTAATAACTGTCGCTGTTGCAGTGGGATCTTTTTCTCCTTTTCATCATGTTTCCAGGCTGAAACAAACCGACGGATGGATTCTTTGGAAAGAATTAACTAAAATAAATTGATCATGAACGTGAAAAGTGTTTATCTGAAGCTGAGCCCTGACAGCGCTGCACCTCATGTCGAAAGTAAACACAGAAGATGAAGCTTTAATCTGAGTCAGTCAGTGGAGCAGAGTTTAACCCAGAATCTAAAGCGCATTGGCTTTACTTACAAATCCCCTAGGATTAGAAGAGTAGGTAGGAGGGACAGACAGATAGACAGGCAGGAAGAAACACTTTCCACACCTTAAATATAATCAGTTTCATGTGTAAATCAACTGCAAAACCTAAAAAATAAAAGTAAAAATGCTACATTAACCTGGTTTCAAAAGTATTTTTGCCCCAAAATAGCACTTTTTGGGAGCAATTTTTGATGAAATTATAGTATTCTGTCTTTAGTATGAATCTATTAAAAATAGATTCCAGCTAGTACATTTTTTCTTTTACATCTATCCCATTATGTGGAGATTTCTTGGTCACAGCCTTTAGTTTGTTTGCATAGATGAAGGGGCTACCCAATTTCAGTCCTTTTAATTCAGTTAATTTCAGTTTAATTCATTTTATTTATACTGCACCAATTCACAACACTTTAGTTATGCTGCTATAGGTATAGACTGTTGGAGGACAGACTGACCACTTTTCTTCTCTCTTCTACTTTTTTCTTTTACCACTCTCCAGATATATATTCTTTCTGCTGGTATTGTTATTGTTAACCCAGTTTTCTCTCAGTATTTTTCTCTCCATAGAAGCTCACTACAATGCCCCCTGCTGGATGGAGAACATCAGTCCAGAAGATGCTCAAAGTGACCCAGCATCCTCCATGCTGTCTCCTCTCTGTCTTCTCAGACCCCCAGACGGTCGTAGCAGATGACCGCTTGTACTGAGGCAGGTTCTGCTGGAGGTTTCTTCCTGTTAAAGGGGAGTTTTTCCTCTCCACTGTTGCTGCATGCTTGCTCAGTATGAGGGATTGCTGAGAAATTGCTGTGGTTGGAGTCTGCATGATCCGGGTACAACCTCACGTCAATGACTCGTCGCAATCTGCTGGGATTCCTTACATAGAAAACTTTTAACTGATTGGAATGTTTGTGTAGTTGTATTGAAATTACTTTTGTTGTAAAGTGCCTTGAGATGACATTTGTTGTGAATTGGCGCTATATAAATTAAAGTGAATTGAATTTAATTGAATCACCTCAAGGCACATTAAAAGAAGAGTCTTTTCAATTCAATCATACAAACATTTCAATTAATTTTTGAGTGCATTATTCCAATCAGTTTAAAAGCTTTCTATCTAAGAAAACCCAGCAGATTGCACTGAGTCATTGACTTGCAGTTTTCACTCCTCCTAACAAACATGCAACAGTAGACAACACTCTCCTTCAATAGAAAGAAACCTCCAGAACCTGGCTCAGTACGAGCGGCCATCTGCCACGACCGACTGGGGGTTTGAGAAGACAAAGCAGAGACACAGTAAGAATAAAAGGAACTGATGTAAGATGACTTTCTATTTTAAAGAAAGTAATAAGTTGATAAAAGGACACAGAGGACGCTCAGTTATTGAGAGCATTATCCCAGTCGATCTCTCCGACCCCCACCCCGCTCCCAGAAGGCATCACAGCTAAGCAGGATAACTTTCATATATGCCTATAGCAGCATAACTACAGAGATGGCCTAAGCCATTCTAACGATAAGCTTTATAAAAGAGGAAGGTTTTAAGCCTAGTCTTAAACGTAGACAAGGGTGTCTGCCTCACAGACTAAAACTGGGAACTGGTTCCACAGGAGAGGAGCCTGATAACTATAAGATCTGTCTCCCATTCTACTTTAAAAAATCCTAGGAACTACCAGTAGACCTGCAGTCTGAGAGAAAGGCCTCTGTTAGGAACATATGGAACAATCAGATCTGTGATGTATGATGGAGCTTGATTATTAAAGGCTTTAAAAGTAAAGAGGAGGATCTTAAACTCTATTCTGGATCTACCAGGGAGCCAATGGAAGAAGCTAAAACGGGAGAAATGTGATTTATCTTTTTAATATTCAGCAGAACTCTTGCTGCTGCATTTTGGATCGACTGGAAGCTTTTAATTGCAATTATTTAACTTACTGATTTTAAAGAATTACAGTAGTCCAGCCTTGAAGTAAAAAATGCATGGACTAGTGAATTGTCAGCTTTAAGAAAAGCTAACTTTAAATAAAACGGTTGAGACAGTTTTTCTGAGTTCTGAGTTTTATTACTTGCTGTAGCAAGGAGAGACAGACCAAGCATGTCATTCTGGCCCGTGTCTGAATCCTTCATTCTTGAAATTGTTTTATACAACTTAATCACTCCCACTAATATTCCATTAACTCAAACCCTAACGTTGGGGAGCTGAACATTTATTGCCCCGATCATTGGTGGAGGATCCAACTGATCCAAAAATACCTTGGTCCACCTCATAAACCATTGTTTTCCTGATATCCTCTCAAGGCTAAACTGCCACACTCTCTTTTATTTTTTATTTTTCTGCTGGCTGACCTGTAGGTTTTTCTGACCTGTGCTGACCTGTGAGTTTCCATTCTTGTGAAACAAAGTAAACAAATCCAAGTAATTACTCATTTAGTCATCTACAATTCGTTTTTCATTCACCCCTGGACAGGATGTTTCGAGTTTGAGCAATATTCTGGAAGTTAAAGAACGACAGCCTAGTAACCTGTTTAATATGGGATTTGAATATCATGTCTTGGTCAAAAATAATAGAGGTTTTTTACGTTATTACTGGAGACCAACTTCTTTGTGGTCAGAATTGAAAAGCAGAAAGTTTAGAGTCATCCAGGTTTTTATGTTTTTCAGACATGTCTGTAATTTACCTAACTGATTGGAATCATCAGGATTTATGGATAAATACGGTGGTGTATCATCGTCATAACTGTGGAAATTCATCCAATGCAGTCTTACAATTTTACCAAATGAGAGCATCTAGTCAAAAGAACTGGTCCAGGCACAGAACCCTGTGGTACTCCAAAAGTAACCCTTGAGTGTGAAGATTTATCATTTACACAAATTAACAGGAATCTGTCAGATAGATATGATTTAAACCAACCTTGCAGTTCCCTGTATCCCTACAAAATGTTAAAGCCTTTCCAAGAGAATATTATGATCGACTGTGTCAAAGCATCTGCAGCAGCACTGAGATCCAACAAGACCAGAACAGACACAAGCTCACAATCTGAGGCCATTAGAATATCATTAGTAATTTTCACCAGTGCTGTTTTAGTACTATGATGAGCTCTAAAACCTGAATGAAACTCTTCAAAACAGGTTGTTACCGTTCAGATGCTCACATACTTGATTAACAACTATTTTCTCAAGTATTTTAGATAAGAAAGGAAGATATATGCCTATAATTCATTAAATCATCCTAATCAAGAGGATTCCTAAATAAAGGTTTAATTACAGCCAGCTTAAAATACTGCAGTGCATATCAATTTACGTAGGATAATCTCAACATACATAAAATGGGGGCGGTAATCAAGGGGAACACTTCTTTAAAGAATTTTGGTTGGCATTGGATCCAACATACAAGGTTTAGGTTAAGGATAACATTTTTGATAATTCCAAAAGCTCAACTGAATAAAACTGTCCAAACACAACTTAGGTTCTACAGTTACCTTCAATGCTGCCTCACTTGATACTGATCAATCAGTACATGGTTACCATTCCTCTGCAGATCTGAATGATTAAAGAGGGAATTCAGCCATTTGATCCAGGTGGGTTTGAAAAGGCATGTGTCTAAAATTTGCAGGACAATAGCTTTCAAGGATTGCAGTGCAGACCTCTTTATCCTCAGCTTTATCGCAATTAACTGAACTTTTGGGGCTTATTCTGATTAGTATTTACAATGTCACTTACCTTACTCCAACAGGAGAATGAATCCATGTTGGTGTGGTGTTTTTTTTTGTTTTTTTGTTTTGTGCAAAATATGTCTTTTTGAGTTATGACCCGAAAGTCCAGGTTTGGATGCATTTTTCAACCCTGCTCCCTGGATGTTTTAGATGTTTCTCTGTCTCACCACACCTAAGTTCAATTGAAGGCTTAACAATAGGCTTCACCTGAAGCTGGCCTGGTTGGGAAACATCACATTAGACCATAACACAATCACCAGCTAGGTTTTGTAAGCTTTTGACAACACATTTTTTTTCTTCTATTTGGTATAAAAAGTTCAAATCATGTAACCCTAGTCCTTAATCCAGTCCTATAAGGAATATGGGAGACTTTTTGTCACTTTTAAAAAACAACCAGTAGTAACAAAAACAAAACAAAAAAATCTTGCAGGTCCTTCAGTGTTGCTGTTGACCTCACTGTAGAAACACCAAATTTTGAATGATTACTTAAATTTATAACCTCTCTCCAAATAAAGAATAGCTAAAGGTCACAAATGTGATGCAAATCCTACTAGAATTGATAATTTTTTTCAGATTAATGAAATTCATTCAAGGTCTGATCTTTAATTAATTCACAAGGTGTTTTTTTATTATAATTGTTTACACTTCTGTAACCATTTTACTGCATCATATATATATATATATATATATATATATATATATATATATATATATATACACTCACACACATCAGACTAACAAAAGAACATTTTGTCATGGTATTGTATTTTTTCTGTTACTTAAGATCCACTGCAATTACCCACACAAACACTCAACAAGAATTTTAAAGAGTATGTAATTCCACCTATTGTTCCCCAACATAAATTAGTTTTTAGAGTCTTAATCTGAGAAAACAATCAACTTAAATGTGTTACTGTACATATAGAAAGAAAAATGCTGGAAGTTGCAACACTTACTCGATTAACCACACAAGAAGCAGTCATGCTTTAGACAATAGTTTTATTGTTCTTAGAATGTAACTTGTTTTGAAACCACATCATGTGAAAATCAGGCAGAAATGTGTCTAGCCTTACGTAAAAGCTGTGCACCGTGGCATTGTACAGTTTCACCGCTTAAGTAGCATAGCTATTCTGTTAAGACCAGAAAGGGAGCTCAATAGGAGTGAACCAGACCTGACATAAGCCGCTCCATGTTGCCCCCTTGACCTATGGTTTCTATTCCTTTGGTCTGCTATCTACAGTCAGAGAAACAACTTTAAGTAAAATACCCAGCCCCCACAATCCTTAGAGCCCAACTATGAAAAGAAAACAGGCCTCTGACCTGTACAGCCAGCCACTGATTTAAAGCTGCTATTTACAGGCTTAAAGCTGGAACCTCATAAATTTGGAAAAAAGCGTGTTTTGTTTAATTGTCAGCTGCTACGATTGGTGAATAGTTTCCTTAGTTATTACAAAAGTTATTACAAAAGGCAAATGTTAACTAATGACACCTAAACTGTTCTCTGTGGCTAATAGCTGTATAGCAGAGCCAGCAAAGATAGCTGTTCAGAAAACTACTGTAACAGTCTCAGAATTGTAAAAAAAAAGGGGGGGGGGCTCTTTCATAGATGTAACGACAAGAAAATGTTACACCTAATGGAAAAATAACCATATGAAAACAGAGTACATTTAATGAAATGTAATAACTCTCAAGGCATTAGCTTTAAATGGCTGCAGAGAAACAGTGAAGGCATCTTGAACTAATCCAGCAACAACCCAACAAGGTTCACAGAGTTCCCAGTCCCTCTGAAACTAATGCGTACAGGATCACAGAGCAGACAAGGTTCAAAAGCTAGCAGAAAAATAACGGCAGCACATTTGTAACCGATTATGTATGTTTGCTACACAATCGCAACAACTGCCATCAGGCACACATTGGGCCTCAAATATGAGGACACTTTTGTTCTATACATATATATGATGCATTCCGCTTGTGCCAGTAGGTCAAACTTTCCTATTGTAAAGTTTGAGGTATCGTATGGAATGACCAACTGAAGACAGAAGTTGGAAAGTCAGCAACACGCCAACTCAAAATCCAATATGGCTGCTGCAGAAAGGAAAGGCAGTGATTGCTGCTGTAACAACTTGTTTACTCAAGTTTGGTATCTCAATAAATCACCCACAGGCACCGTTTTTTTCATACCGGCAGTAAAATTGTTGCTACAGTGTTTTAATGAAAAAATAAGAAATAAAAAAAATGCATTGCTAATTGTAGTTAGCCTGGTTACTAAGAACAATTAGAAAATCAAATGTCTTTTCCAAACTTGAGCACAAGCTGAAAAATCTGAATTAACAAAGCTTTTTGTTTAAGGGTTTGGTGTAACTTTTGTATATCACACCCCTCAATATTTGGTTTACAGAAAATATCTAAACTGACATTAAAACTTTATATCTGTTTGCCTAGTTGTTTTCTGCCTTTTCAAGCTGCACACAATTAGGCTGAAAATAAGAAAAGTCATATATGCAAGGGGCAAAAGAAAGGAGAGTTCTCTCAAAACCGTTAGACGCTTATAGTTTTAAAAGGAATGATTAGGAAATCATGGGAATTTGGAAGTTGGCAAAGTTGAAAGCTTGGACACGTTGACATCTTTGGAAATGTTTGCGCAAAACGAATCATAAAAATCAATCAAAATTTCATGCCGTGTTCTAGTGCATTTCTTGGAATCTGACTCCAGCATGTAAAACCAAAAACAAAACAAAAACAGAAAAACTTCCCCTTTCTGCTCTTTGGTCTCTTCTCAGGGCGTTTGGGTCGGATGGGCATCTAATGGCTGCGTGTGCATCTTGGTGCTGAGGAGAGAGTTGATGTAAGGCCAAATCTTGTCAGTCTCTGTTCCAGAAAAAGAGTGCAGTACTCCTTGTGATCTGAGGGAAGATGGGAAAAGAAGGGAAGAAATTGCTTGTGGCTACTAAAATATTCCAGATGATGAAAACATCTTATTGTCTAACACAAACAGTATTTTTTCTGACAACTAAATATTTTGCCTCAACTGACAATACCTTAGATGAGAATTTAGGTTTTTCATTAAAATGATCAAATAAAATAACAATTATAAGGCAGGGGCTAACATAGGACTGTTGTCCATAGGACTCAAACAGCTTTTCAACCAGTTACAGTCTTAAACCCTGATAATGTTTCACTGTAATAAAAAAAATAGTTATAAACCACACAAATATCAGAAATTTGAAAGAAATAAAAATATCAAAATCCCTTCAACAAGTTATAGTTAAAAATCTTCGGCCATAGCTTTCATCAGGACGTACTTTTAGCATATAATGAACATGCTATTATTATATTTGACTTTTTAAATGTTAACAAACAAACTGATCAAATAAAATTGTTTTGTGGTAGCAAAAGTTCATCTCTGTGAATAGATAAGTACAAGCTTATTTCGATTTAATTCAGTTCTGGAAACATATTTCATATACATGTAAAAAAAAAAAAATTTAAAGATGTATGAGGTAATTAAAAAAAGGACTCCTCTATGACTTCATCGGTTAGACATCTGAAATGTGATTTAAATTGAGTTGACTAGAATGTAAAATAAAATAAACTTTAAATGGTGACAGTGACAGCATTGGATTAAAATCTAATAATTTATTTAAAAGATTAAAGCTAAGCTAAAATATGTTGTCAAATTGTTTTTAGATAATTTTTTATTGTTTTTTGTACAACATTTTATATAAATTTGATGCTTTTCATAGTAAAAAAATATGGGAATTTTGAGGTCAAATTCCAGTTTCGATAAATCTTTGTAAATACCAATTTTAGCCAATTTTAGATCAACCCCCAGTGCAGCGTTTCCTTCTCTCCCTGCATTGTTTGCAAGTCACGTGACTTTAGCAGATATGTTTACATCAAGTCAAATCGCAGCCGTTGCGATTAGGAAATCGCATTTTACCAAATCGCGATTTAATTGCATATGCAATTAATCGTTCAGCCCTAATCTCAGCTTCCCCCCCAAAAAATAAATCTTCCTTTTAAAAGCCTTCTTACAACTTTGTTCCTTCCAAGACTTCATTTCAAATACCTTACTGACAAAGTCGCCAACTCTTTCCTCAGTAACAACATCCCCACTGAAGAGTGTTGTTGCCAGACCAACCTGGTAGCGCTTACTAGAATGCGTTCACCGTTCAGAAAGGCAATCCGATTTTTATGTTTACACCTGGTCAGTGTCTGGTCAGGTCGACTCAACCCCCAAAAAATGTATGTATTTTCAGTTACCTCTCTATAATCCTGCAATGATAAGAATTATGTGAGAAACGTAATTCTTTCTTAGTTTAAAGACAACGGACAATATCAGTTAGATTTATGAAAAGCAGAAAGAGCTTTTATGTAATTTCTCCGAAATTTGAGCATCCCCACAAAATCAAACCTTAGATATTAGGATTTCAGATTGTTCAGCATGAAAAAGCAAGAATTAACCTACTTGTACATGTCTATAACAGGCTTTGCCAATTCCTTGTAGTGTCTGAGTCGTGCCATCAGGGCTTCTGGCTTATCGTCATCATGCTGAATCAGTGGCTCCCCAGTGACGTCATCCTTACCCTGAGGATGGCAAACTAAGGTCACAACAATTCAATAGTGCAACATAAACTACAATTAACTGCATTCTATTGAAAATTCTATGGCAAATAGAATTACATCAAAATGAGAAACATACCCATATAAAATGCTCCTGAAATGTTCTATATAAGAAGTGAAAATCCTCTCATTAACAACGATCTTGGTTTTATGAAAATAAAAAAGTTTATTATTTTTATGAAATTCTGTGAATCAGATCTCTTTGGCCGATAAATATAAACACTTGAATACCCAATCTCGTCTCATTAAATTGCATGAAAACTGGGTTTATTTTACTGTATAAAGAGTTTGTATTTATGTTGTTTATTAAGTGATATTTTACGTTTTTGTGTGGATTTTTTCCTCATCTATACAGCATCAGAATTAGACACACATCCTAAAATATAGACATAAGGCCCCACTAACGTTTGGAAGCTAGAATATGCTAGTTTTTTCTGATCATTAAGTGACTTCTGGTATTTCTGGTGGATATTTGACCAATCTTATCAGAATTGATAGATTATTTAAATTAGTTGGTTCCCTCATGAGAACATATTTTTATAGCATAGTTCATTCTTTAGGACAGAGGTCATGGCCACTCCAAAAGGTTAATATTTGGCTGATTTATGCTGTTCAAAACCAGTTCTGATGTGTGTTTGTTACCATTGTCCTGTTGGAAAATCCTAAATATATTTAAATTTTACTAATACTTTTAAATTGAATGTAGTATTACATTTAAATGTATTATGACATTTGTTATTTAAAGTAATTTATAAAATGTATTATTACAATTTTTTTAATGAATTTGCTATCCTTAAATTAGGATAATGTGAAGCTTCTGGAAATAGCCTCGTCAAACTCTGAACTTGTTAAAAGTTCAGTCCTTGAATAGTTAAAGTCTTTAAAGAGTTAGAGTCCAAAGTCTGGACTCTACTGAGAGATTAAAGATGGTGCTTAAAATCCAGATACATGCGGGAAAATAGCCAGTTTAAACCCAGCCAAGCATATTGGTTCAAAATATGCAGTTCTAATAATACCAGACCCTTTCTGATGATTTAACAAAAAAACAGCTTAAACCTGAAGCTTGATGATTTTAGTGTTAGCTCCTGACCTGTTTAGATTACTCATCAATCTTCTCTTAAGAGACAAAGTCTGTTCATAATATTAATATGGCATTTCCATCCATCCATCCATTTTCTTAACCGCTTAGTCCTCAAGGGGTCGCGGGGGGGCTGGTGCCTATCTCCAGCTGTCAACGGGTGAGAGGCGGGGTACACCCTGGACGAGTCGCCAGTCCATCACAGGGCCACATAGAGACAGACAGGACAAACAACCATGCACGCACACACCCATACCTAAGGGCAATTTAGAGTGATCAATTAACCTGACAGTCATGGTTTTGGACTGTGGGAGGAAGCCGGAGTACCCAGAGGGAACCCACACATGCACGGGGAGAACATGCAAACTCCATGCAGAAAGGCCCTGGGTCGGGATACGAACCCACAACCTTCTTTCTGCAAGGCAACAGTGCTAACCACTGTTCCACAGTGCAGCCCTAATAAGGCATTTATTAGAAATAAAAATATTTTAAATAAACCTAAATGACCAAAAACGTGAGTTTTATTGAAACACGTCTGATTTAACAGAGATTGAGAAACAAGAGACTATACAGGCTTTTATATGGTGTATTTATATATGTATTTTTTCATGATGGGAATGTACTAGATATTTAAGTTTGTATGTATATTTCTGACACTGTATCAAGTACAGAAAAATCATGGTTGATTTATTTTTTGCTTTCAAAATGACATGTTGTCTAACCATTACACTAATTGAAAAGGATACCCAAAAACTGGACTAAAATCCCCCAAAATAATTTCAATTGTATGCTTCTTAATATAATTAGTTTGTAGACTTCTGAAAATAATTTCTCTTTTGAAAATAGTCTAAAATAACACTTTTGTATAATAATTGTTGGTCTTTGCAAAATAAAGAAGCAGTGTGGATGTGACTTCAGGAGTAATAAGACTATAGCCCTAACCCCAATATGCTTTTTTTCCTGAATCACTATTAACTTTAAATTCATCTCAGCTTTGAAACCCGCCCGTACAATATCCAGGAGGAACAACAACCTCAACACCAACAAAACGCTCACTTTCATATGTCTAATACCTGCACTTTAGGGGGGTTGAATCCCATGTTGTAAACTCTCCCGCTGGCAGGGTGTATCCAGCGGTCACTCAGCCTCTCCCTCAGAGTCTCGTAGGGAATGTTGAGGCTGATGACCAGGTCCATCTGATAGAGACTGTTGAGGGCCTGAGCCTGCGCCAGTGTTCGGGGGAAACCTGGACACATTTCAGAAGGAGAAACGTGAATCTCTGAGACGAAAGCAAGTGCAGAACATTGGAAATCAGATCAGCTTCAAAAATAAAATTCATTTTTGCTTTTCTCACCTTCACTTGTGTCCTCTCTTTACTCATACTTTACTTGTTTATTATTCATAATACAAAGTTTAAACATTTATGTTAGTTTAATCAATCTTTGACAGGTATTTTAACCACAGAGGGTTATTAATTAACTTAGAGAAAAACCCAGTAACCTCCTTTTTTTAGGTGTGTGTGTGTGTGTGTGTTCGGCTCCACACACAGAGTATGTTAACAAAACAGCAAATCTGGTTCTCCACTATTGATGCTTAACAGCCATGAGGGTGAGGGAAAACAGATATTTTGCCACACCCAGCAATTATAGACAAGCCTGATTTTACAAGACTAGTGACACACAAACTGGGAACCTTTTTTATCTTCATGTACCTTGAATTAACGAAACCTATTTAAGCTCCAGGGCTTTAAATCTTACGTTTATGATTAACCGAGACAGACTTTGTAAGTTGAAGAGATGCACCTGCTTTGTTTCCTCAACATACTTTCATAGCTCCTATGTTTTTTCAGTATCAAAATTCCATCGTTTTCAACACTACAATTCCTTAAATCCAGTGTTCTTTTTAGCCAATTGTTAGAAGTATAAATACAAAGGTTCAAAGTTCGAAAACAAGAAAGGGTAGTGGGTAAATGAATGTTCTTATAGCTGATAGAAAAATACACAAACATTGAAAAATATAGAATAATTTAAATAATGCTGAACAATAGAAGTAGACTTTGACTGATGGATGGATGGATGGATGGATTAAGAAATGACGGGCTGACAAATGACGGATTGATCAAGTATGGATCATTCAGATAACACGATGGGGAATAGAACATGAAAATCATGTTTTGTTTGGTTTTCTATTTCAACACTTCATCATAAATAAAAACATTGTATCACATTCCAGACTGTGAAAGAACCCTGAAGTTTCCTTACTAAAGAACTGGCTGATATGACGTATTACAATTTCTTAGCAGCACCTTGGGACACATATTGTAACAATGTACCAAAGAGCAAAAGACTAAAAGGTCTGACTGGACAAAATGTTCACAAATTAAACCACCTAGGAGTCATATTACTTTTTGTAGCAGCAGGACTCCTGCAGCTCTGACGACAAAATGTGTCCTCCTGAAATGTTCAAGTAAAAGATAACAGGAACACACCAGCAGAAATCTCTACAGTCTAAGAAAATTGTTTATATATAAGAAAAAAATAAATGTATTGTCTTGAATAACACTTTTATGGAAAATGAAAAAAGAACACGTTATTATTTGCACCCTAATGACTAAACTAAAGAACTAAACAAATTAATGCATTCCATAATGACTGCCATTCTATTCTGGAAATTCAACGCAAATAAAAAATACATTTTTTAAAATACAAAAATAATTAAAATAATAATAAGAGTACCAGCCTTCATCAACTTTATATTCAAAAACATGTCTCATGGTCTTTATCGTTTTTGGCCAGAGTTATAATGAATCACATGTGGTTCCAGAGCTGCAGGTTGCAGACAGAATGGAACAAAAAGCTACAGAAAAGCCTCATCCAAGCTGTGAAAAACAGTAAAGTGACCATTGAGGATTTGTTCTGGTGTGGTTCCTGAGATGTCATGGAGTTCAAGTGTAGCTCAAGAAATTTCACAGGATGCCACAAGTACAGCCCTCCCTGACCCAGAAAAACTGACTGATGTGAAACCAGGCAGGTAAATCAACAACAGAATAGTGAAAAAATATCTTGAGTAATTGAATCTAAAAAAAAAGGGGAAAATAAGACATGAAGTGAATAAAGAAGTACAAAACCTATTTGATTTTGAGTAATTTAAAAAGAAAGGAGAGTTTTCCATGTCAAGCTCCTCTTCCAGCATGCACTGCGAATGATTACTGCTTTATCAGAACATGAAAGGTACAAGGAGCTATGCCTAATTAATTTAAGTCACTGTGTGTTAATCACCTCTGTAATCTTTATAAACTTGCTAAAGTTATGAGATTTCATTTAAAAAATCCATGCTTTACAGAATAACTCAGATTCAGATGTAACGTATGTGGACAGACTTGTCCACTATTTCTGCAGAGGCGCTTGCATATGGTCCTGCCTTATAAATTTGCAATTCACCGTAGGGTTCCGAGGGGTGGCATCTGCATGGGCCAATCAGATTTAAGGGTTAGCTGGCAGTTCCCACAACTACCCTAAGGGTGCATGATAGAGAACATCTCTTATTACAATGAATCATGACAAGGAACTCAAGCGGTTTGATACAGTTCTTCTTTTTTTTTTTTTTTCAGAACTTTAGTGGAATTTAGCAAAACAGTAGTAAAAGTAGCAAAAACATGACTTTTCTTACCATCTAGCAGCCAGCTGTGGTTCCTCAGCTGCTCCAGTTTGGGCAGCATCAGTCTGGTCATCACTTGGTCAGGCACCAGCATGCCCCTCTCTATGTAGGTCTTCGCCAGCACGCCTGCCTCTGACACATGACAGCCAAGTAAACACAGGGCACGGGCATGTTTGTTTCAGCTTCCTGATGTCGAAGATTTAGATAAATAAAAAGCCGGACAAGACAGAGCAGAGCCTGTTGGATCCGTCCTCACCACATCTGGCCAGTTTCTCTTTCTGTCACTACCACCTTTAGGTTTATGGTGGGAGCTGCAGGGTCTCCCCCGTGGGTGTTTACATGAATACCTCCACTGAGTCCCTGAGCCTAACATACAAATACATCATTCAACTCAAATCGAAAGCAAAAACAGAAAAATGTTCTGTTAAACAACTTCTACAACTCTGTGCCAAACTTTAATGTCCGATTATTCATACCATGCATGTGTTGGATGCCTGTGAGATTCCAGGAGGGAAAGTTGATATGAAATGCATTAGAAAGTTATGATGGAGCTTTTAAATATGGTAACAAATTGTCAGAAAGTCTTCTGAAAAACACAATAATCAACCCCAAATTGGTCTCGTTTCTATCAGTGTGCCGTCAGGAGAAGTGCTGCAGCTATAAACTCAATATTAGTTGTGTTGTTTGTTTGTTTGTTTGTTTTTTTGGGGAGAGGGGGATTAAAAAAACCCTTTAAGATTTTTTATAAGTATTCTGACCTTTTTATCCCAAAATATAAGTTACATTATAGAGGAAACTCCTTAATTGCGAAACTACACCCGATAAAATGACTAATTTATGTTCAGCTCTTCCTGTTGCCAGCACTAAAGTGTTGCTCTGGCTCTCTTACCTGTGTTGGCTGCTATGCCCTCGCGTAGAAAGTGGCCACTGGACAAGTACTCCAGGCCAAAGCTCTGTGCAATTCTCTTGCAGATCGTGCCTTTTCCAGATCCCGGTGGACCCAAAACAGCAGCACGGAAAAACTTGGCCATATCCTCCTACAATAACAAAAGGCTTCCAAAGTAAGAAAAGTCAGAGATGCACTAGATTTAGGTTTGCATCAGAGATAATATCAAACTATATTCTGCTGCACACCTGAACAACAACGAGAACGATTTTAAACTGTATTTCAGCGTGTCAGTGGAGTCGTGTGGATCTTTACGCACTGCCTTCTCTCTGCGTGAAGCGGAACTGTTCCCCTTTTGGACAGGAATGAAGTCGAAAAGCCTTTTTCCTTTTATTTTTTTTCCTTCTCTCCCTCCTGCGGACGTGGGTCGCACGGCTGCGTCTTTAAGAAAAGTCCTCCGCGAATGAATGAGGAAACATCCACAACGCCCTCCACAACGCCCTAGTTTTCTGCGCGCATCATCCAGGAAAAATGCGGATGGGTTTAATTTGCTGGGTACACTGGTTTCTGTAGTTTTTAACACAATGGAGAGTGTTGACCCGAAATCAGAGAAACGTGGTAAATGTACTTCAACCAATCAACGACGGGAATGCAGCACATCACAACACATTAAATAAAGCGAAGAAAGTAAGACAAATAAAAAGTCAGATCAAACGTAAACAATGGCAGAAAAAAACTGAACGTTTCCGGTGTTGTCCACGTAACTTCCTGTCGTAGTTACAAAGTTGGGGGGATCTAGAGCATATATATAAAGAATACATATATAAATAATTACATATATAGGCAAGGATATTTGATTTATACAGCACACTTTCAACACAAGGCATTTCAATGTGCTTTACATGATTATAGAAATGTGAAAATTAAAACAGAATCAATGAAAGCATAAACGACCATTTGTAAAACAAATAATAGCATTTAATTAAAAACAACAATTTAGGAATAAGAGTATTGGCCATAATAGTATTAATTACACATAAGCAAGTCTAAATAAGTATATATGTTTTTATTTTAGATTTAAAATAAATTTAAATATATTCACAAACACACACACACACACCCTATATCCACACCAAGGTATGTCTCCTGTATCATAGTTTCATGTATCACGGTTTCAGAAACAAAAGCACAATAAAATCAGATCGGTTTTCAGTGAGTTATGATTATGATGGATTCAACGTAGCAGGGCATACCGATCCAAGATGGCGGCCCCCGGCTAATCAGCGCCAATAGGCAGTAGCGGTCGATGCGGGGTATATTCTTATATATGTCTATGGTCTCGAGCATAGACATTTATTATTAATATTATTATGTCTATGTACTCGATTCTCGGCAGAAGGAAGTAATCGTTTCGTTATTACATTTTACAGAGGTGGAAACGAATTAAAATACCTGCGTTTCTGTACTTAAGTAGGTTTTTAAAGTCTGTAATTTTACTTTAACTTAACTTAAGTATGTTTTTTGAAGTATTGTACTTAGCTAATAAAAAAAAATCAATTACTGGTTCTTGTTTTTTTTACTTCTACATGTTGTAAATCCCTCTAAAAATTCCAACAAATCGTCGAGCATAAATAACCTACATACATGCTTGACGAAAAACAATAAAACCAGACAATTTAATTTCTTTGCAAATCGCCACCCCAAAGCAGGTGTTACACAATTTTCTGTGACTCTAGGGGGCGCTGTTTCCACATTGTAAAAAGTATTAATGCTACACTATTTTTAATTTAAAAACATGATATGAGGTGAACAATGTTTTGCACAGGGTATGGAAGGGTCACACAATATGATAGGAGATAAATTGTTAGAATTGGTGACCTTTCAACTACTGTCCTTCGGTCATCTTTAATCTCAAAAACTTTATTGTACAACTCATCTACGCACACTGTCACCTGAAAAAAGTTTCCACCCTCTCAAAATCTTTCTTTCATTAGTGATAGAGAGGTCTCATAGTATGATAGGAGCATCTACTGTTGCAGTTAGTGATGGAATTAGCGAAACTGCACCACTCAGAGTTACAGATTCTGATGGTCACAGAAAATGGTGTAGCACCTGTTAAGTGACCAAGGATGAACTCTACTAACTTTAAAAATCATCAACTGCTCAGAATTATCAAGAGTTTCAGATAGTAACACTCTAAGGATGGACACAAATAAAGAAACGCTACTCTAGAAGTACATTAGGGCAGGATCATTTTGAGAAAAGAATATATTTTTTAGCAGCTGCTATATTTGACAGTTTCTATGTTTATTTAACATGTTCTAATATCTGACAGCAGTCTTACTGAAAAATGTAATAGTTTTGTCTTAAATGTCTTACATTTTGATGTTACCCGAGAGTTTTGTCTTCTTTGGGTCATTTGGGGAAAGTCACAGCCCTTGTGACTCATAGTGTTACCCGTTTATTAATATTTTAGTACTCTTTCCACCTCTGATATTTTATTATTAGAAATAAGTGGCAGGAAGAAACCGTCTTTAATCAAGTTAACATATATATGATTGTATTTAGGGAGAAAGGATACAAACAATACCAGGAAAATAATATTAATAATAATCCAAATGTAAACATGTATTATTATTATTATTATTATTATTATTATTATTATTATTATTATTATTATTATTATTATTATTATTATTATTGTTATTATTATTATTATTATTATTATTATTATCCACCTGGATGATGAAGCAAGTTCAGCCAAGAATGTACTTTTTAGTGGAAAAAAATAATTCCACCTTTCATCCGTCCTTCCAGACCTGCCAGTGAACATCTTTCTGCAGAATTTTATCCCGTCTGTTATTGCTACTACTATTACTCATGTTATCATTAGCTGTAGTGAGAGAAGTATAATAATAATAACACATTCCTTGTGTGTGTAAAAAAAACGACAGCTTATTAAAAAAAACAACTTTTTTTTAAAAGGTGTGCGATTATTGCTGTGCGAGCATTGCTCCTTTGTCCACGTAGGATGCAGCAGTTTCACACTGTAGGAGCTCTCGAGTTCATCAACATTTCCATGCATAGGACAGGAGCCATGATCCAAGAGTGATGGTATTTTATCTGGAGTTCATCCGTCTCCCACCACCTGCACTGGATCTAGGGAGCACTGGCTCTAGCTGGCCTTCCTCTACCAACTTCCTCTTCTCAGTTGTAAACAAGCTGCTACTCCAACATATTGCATCATAATGATTGCTGATGTCACCAAAGAGTGCAATCTATTTTCAAATACATTTTGTTAGAAATTTAAGTCAAATTTTATAGTGCAATTATCCAGAATTGCTGTAATTATACATGGTCACTACTTGTATAAGGCTACAAATTTGATGTTTAGCTCATATACTTGTCTATAATTTGGAGAATTAGGAAACGGTTTTCAACGAGGAGAAGGGAGAGGGATTTGTCTTGAGCTAGTTCATGAGGTCTTAAATCCAATTCCAAAATCTTAAAAACGTTTAAAACAGGCAGATAGCCTGTTTCTCCAAAATGTTGGAATCGACTCATAAATGCAAACATCTTCTTCCAGTGTCAGCTGCTTTCATCAAGATATACGTTTAGGTTTTCCAAAAATATGTTTTTATTTTGCTATTTACAGAACTTTGTATTTTGAGACTCTGTAGATGCATCTCAACAAGTTAGAAAGTCATCATTTGTTGAAATTAAATTAAAAAACTGAAGCTCATATATAGTATAGATTCATTACACACAGAGCAATGCACTTTAATATGAGTGCTATTTTCTGTAAATTTTGATGAGTATGGCTTACAGCTCATTTTCTTTTTCTCAAAAAAAAATACTTGAGTATTGCAGATTTTTATTTAACAAATATAATGGGTTTCTATTATGGGTTTAGGGGGAATACTGCTGACAGTTTTCCAGCAGGTAATATTACATCTTCCTGAATAAGAAGGCTAAAAGAGGCAAATCGAGAAATGATCACTAGTAAAGCAGCTGGTAGTTCAGAGTGGTAGCATATTAAAGAAAGGTGGAAGGGAACAAAAGCAGTGTACGATGGAGCTCAGGAAACAGGTGTAGCCACAGTTTGGAGATAATTATAAAGCAAAGCCCATTCCAGAGTTTGGGGGAGAGGCAAGACCTGCAGATGGGATCAGTATCTTCTTGAAGACTTGTCAAGATTTCTCAAATTCTTCTAGGAGCTTTAGTTCACAATTCCCTCAAAATGTAAGTATTCCTGTTACCAGAGAATCTATTTCTGCACCTAGGTCAGCAGTTTTGCACCTAATGGTGTGCCATGAAATATAGTTTTTTAAATATATTTCTGAATAAGTCATTAGTTTTCACCAATGATAATAACAATATAAATACATAAAGACTTTAAATATGTTCACGCCATGTGTTATGAATCAACTTTTTGAATTGTTCTGACTAATTAAGATGCACCTGTATTTAGGGAGTAAAACAAGAATTTAAGTTTTTGCAAGTGACATAAGTAATGAGCTTTTCATAGATGTTAACACTTGTTGTCAGTGATCAGAGACTTTATTATATAAAGTCAGTGGGTTTTATTTTGGTTTCAAGATTTTGCTCTGTGATCAGGAGGCGCAAATAAAGGGAGAAAAAGCTCGGAGCATGAGTTGCATGTCATTTGCGGACGGCAGGAATCCAGTGAGTAGGCTACTTGTTGCGAGCCGTACGGCGGCGGCAGCGTCCCGAAGCTGTCAAATATTGCGCACAGCCTCCACTCGTCAGTCAGAGGACTAACCCAGACTAATCCATCAGACAAACAACTCGGGCGATTAACGTTTTTTTTTTTTTTTTCACTGACGAGTTTTTCCGTGCAGCTTCTTCTAAATATCTCGATCACTTTTTCCCTCTTCTTCTTTCTGCTTTTGTCACATGGCTTTGAAGAATTCAATAACAACAAAAAATGGCGACAATCACGTTGCTCTGTGTGGTCTTGCTGCGTCATTAAAAATATTCATGTAAACACGGGGAATTAAAGCTGCGGGTTGCAGGTAAGTTTGCCTGGTCGTTCCTCAGATTTAACTGAAGCTAAATCGACTTAGGAACAAATTGGTAGATTTAGATCGATCCGCATGCTTTTTGTTTTTGCTCAGAAAAAAAGGTGTGTGTGTGTGTGTGTGTGTGTGTGCAATGCTGGGCGTCAACGTTTGGCTGCACAGTATTCACTGCAAGCGTTGTACTTATATCTAATCGTATTTCACAACTGCGTTTACTAGTTAATAGCTGTCGAAAGTGGTATCGCGTAGGTAATGTAAGGAAGTGTGTTAAGCCTATATTTAGACGTCTTTCTTTCCCTTTTAATGGAGAGCAGCAACAAGCTTTGGCAGTGCTCCTGCATTGCTTATTATTAGTACACGTATCACAGAAGGGTTGCTACAGTAGCTGTTTTTAGGCTGTTATTCTCTCTTTATTTACATTGAGCGTTTACGCAAGACGGACGCGCTTTCATCACAGGAGGCTCTTTCTACATCACGGGCGGCGAGTGTGTTGTGTTGTACCAAATGCCGATAAATGCGCTTCATGTCTCGCTCTGTCTTTTAGTTTTTTGCACATGTTTTCTTCGCTGCCCACCTTAGACGCGCAGCGTTTTTGTTTTTTTTTTGTCACAACGCTGTGCTGCGAAGCTAATGGAGTTGTTTACATGAAGTGCAGGGAGGCGGAGCGGCCACGGAGGGAGGCGGGGCCGCGACGTGGGCCAGAGTCACGCACCGACTGCGCGAGATGCTTCTCGCGCCAGGAATGGGTGGAGCGCCCCAGACGAGAATCATAACAAGTCTAACGTCACTCAGCCTTGTGGTTGGTATGAATAATACACAGTAGTTTGTCTGTGGCCCCTGCAGGGAGGGAGAAAAAAAAAAAAAAAGATGTATTGTTGACTGTGTTATTTTTACATGAAAAGCAAACACACTTTTACAAGCCATCACATTATTTAGTTAGCCAGTATAAAATCCTTCAGTGTCATTTATTGAATGTCTTTCTTCATTCCAAGCCCCGCCTCCACCCTGATATAACATTTAATTGAGTAGTTTTTTAAGTTTAGTATTTTAAAATGGTGGACGTATAATTATACAAAGGGCTAAGTAAGAAGTAGAAGTCACAAAAAAGTAGTTTATGCTTAAGCAAATTTAACTCTATGGATACTGTCGGCTATCATTTGAATAAAACATGATTATAGTTACTGCATTTCTAATTTTGCTGGAACCAAAGGGAAGGCAAGGCAGTTAGCAATTCTATTTATATACCACACTTTTAACACAAGGCAATTCCAGGTGTTTTGCATGATTGTTTCACAGAGGATGTAGATACTGTTTTTATTTTTTTAATTGCAAAGTCCTGAACAGTTGCTGACATGTGACAGTTTACACACTGGCTAAATATTGTTATCTAGAAAACCTTTGTCCCCCCCTAAGGCCACTATCCCTAGGATTTATGTTTTGTTTGTTTTGCAGCTTATGAAATATGTTTTTTTTTTTATCTGCTTTTATTCTATGTTTTTGTGCTGTTTCTGTTACGCATTAAAGAAATAAAGAAACAAACGTTGAGCAATGTGCTGACTTGCAGCCTGGACGTGACGTGTGGATGACAAAAGGAGTGGGGCCACCAATGCTCCCAGACATGACAGGCTGCCCTGGTTCAGTTATCACAGTGCTGATGCTGTCCGCATCGAAGGTACAGTACTGTGATAACTGAAGGATGGCTGCCAACTTGACACCGGTGGAGCTGTATTCAGGTGGAGAGCTGTAAATGTAAACTTTTCTGCATGAAATCATTAAAATAATTTCAAAGGGTCAGGAAAGTCTCTGCTTTTTTTTTTAAAAAACTTGATTTTAAATTAATTTAATGTCACAATAAAAAGGATCTTATTGAAAAATGAAGAATCATATTCAAAATGTCCTCACACTTTCAAACATACCAACTGTTCCCGAGTAAATTTAATAAATCAATTTCAACATGCAAGCAGTGGGTCTTTTTAATTAACCTATATTATTGAAATGAATACAATACCAACTTTATTTATAAAGTACTTTAAAACAACAGCTAAAACGAAGTGTTGGACATAACTCCAAGCTATAAACGTACATTAAAAGTTGCTTTTGTTATGACTGAAATGTTTGAGGTCAAGAGTTATGATGGAGGTGGTGCTATGATGTAATTGTTTACAAACAGTTACATAAAAACTGACCAGTTTAGAGGGCAATTTAAAGGCAAGTTGTGTTTTTTTTCCATATAAAAGAGGCATGCACAAATAAATATGGTTAAAGTATGAGACTTTAGAGCTGAGTAATAACAGTCATAGTAAATGGTTTTCTTTTTGAACATCATTGGGTTTTCTTAGTTAGCAACAATAAAATGTTTGTAACATCTTACCCCGTAAATGATCAATTAAATGTCATAGAAGCGAAAAAAAGAAAAAGAAAAAAAGGGCGAATATAATGTATGCTTAAACAATGAAACCGTTTTGATTTGTGGTCAGAGGACTCGGCTCTAAATCAACTCTGAAAAGTTTTTTGTTTAGCATATCGGTCAATAGGGGGCGCTACTGATTTGCCGCACTCATGTTCAGTTCTGTCCTATTGTTCTTAAATGTGTATAACATTATTCAGTAACATTATTTTTCACACTCCTGCATAATATCAAAACAAAACACTTTTTTCATGTATAAATTACATTTTTTAATCATTTACTAGGCTACCATTTACCAGCTATGTCTTTATGTTTGTGGCAAGTAAATGCCCACATATCAGCATATAATAGAATAATCAATACTTTTCTCACATTTTTAACGATGGAAAAACATTTTTTTTAAACTCATCTGAGTCATGTTTTTGATTTGAAGGTTACCTTGCACCTGTCATTAGCTCTTGTGTTTTACTCAAAGGGTAGGCTACGCAGCGCTGATAGGTTGTGGAAATCCCCTCAGGAGTCATGATACATGTTGTGTTTTTGTCTCACACTAACCCCAATCAGCTAATCGTGCTTTGAACCGCATGTTTTTGTTACTCAGTGTCATGTGATAGTTTGAAACTTTGTGGTGGGGGCCAGTTTTTGACAGCTAAAACCAAAAGTCAAGTGGATTTTATACCCGAGGAGAGCGTTATTGTTATCTCCTAAACGAGAGTCGCTCATTCTTTTTACGATGGTACGCTGCTGTAGGTTACTATTAATTTTTAAAACTCAACTTTCCATTAGTGTCCAGAATTATTATTATTTTTTATTTTTTTTGAGGGGGGGGGGGGGTTCTTCTTTACATTTCCCTTCATGAAAGGCAGCGATCTTACTGCTGTGTTGTGGGATATGGGCAGTCCCTCTCTGACACAAAATGGTCTCTTGTTATCTTGTGAGGAACTTTCAGGACCTTGTTCTTTCGATGCAGGAAATAAACGAGATTATTCATTTACCACATGTGCATTCCTTACATGTAGCTGGATATGGATACCAAATGACTCACACACTTTATCTACAGCAGTGGTGTCATTTGCTGAGCTGTTGCACTTCGACTAAAGGGGGGAGGGGAAAAACAAAGCATAAATAAAACAAATTGTCAACTTTTTTTTAATCCCATTTATTCTGCCTTTCAGTAACCAACCAATTAGTTAAATTATCATATCTAGTGTATAGCACTTTGCTAAAGCGTTCATACTGCTTAGATTTTTCCACATTTTATAAAGTTACAAACGCAAAGTTTGCAAGCAAAGCTATTTGATTGAAATGTCATGTCATAGACCAACATAAAGTGCTGCACAATTGCATAAAGTGGGAATAAAACGGTACATGGTTTTTATAGGTTTTTGCAAATAAAAATAAGGAAAATGTGGCTAGCTTGTATTATTAAGTACCCCTTTACTCTAATTCCCATAAATATATTCCAGTCCAATAATTTTCCTGAAGAATTCCCCTCACAGTCGAGGGATTGTATAGATAGAAAGATAACTTCTGCCCCTGTGTGACCCATATCTGATTTTATAATGACAGTGCAAACAGCACAAATCATTTTTTTTTAATCTAACCCAGGTCACTTTTGTATTTGGTACTAAATCTGATTCATATCTGATATTTTTGAAAGCGACTACATTCGGAATAGTCATGTAGTCACTAAATCCTTTTACATCACTGACTCTAGACAGGAGTCATTAATCTGCAGAGGAGGAGGCAAAAACTTGAACAAACATGTTGGATCGTGGAAATGGAGCCTGTCAGTAGACCAAAGAGACGTTTTGGACTTGATTAGTGAATATTATGTCAGTTCTGACCAGGCAGTAATTGACAAACTGCTGCACGAACACTAACATCTGTAGCCACCAGTTTTACTTTTTTAAACAGAGTTCATTGTGTGTGACGTACTGTCTTCAGCTGTGGGCTGCTTTGGGGCCGTCCAAAAACTTGCATATAATAATAATAAAAAATCTGAATTGAACATTAATACATGCAGTGTGAACAGGATTCTCCTGGTTTCTGACCCACCTTCCCCTTTGCTGGTGAAGACATACACCCCCACACCATGATGTGGCCACCGCCATGTTTCATTCTGAAAAATTATGGGTAAAATGTGAGTGGGCTGTCTCAGCTTTCTTCATCTTTTACTTCACAATTACGCACTACTTTGTGTTGTTGTTTTTTGCAAAATTCCAACAATAATTGTAATGTCAATAAATAAGTAGAAATCATGGATACAAATAGGAATCCTTTAACAGTAACATATAGTCCTAATTCTCTGTAAAGTGGTCTTATCGATCATAATGTTTTTGTTAATATTACATGAACGAGCAATTTTATTACAGCTTGCAGTTCAACCGGAACATAGCCTTTTTTGGTCAACACTTATTGAAAATGATGCTCTTGAAATTACAGATGGCTTTATGTGCCAGTTTAATTAGATAGAATCCCATTGGTAGAAGGAAGTCGGCAGCATATCAAGTCGGCCATAAAGAAGGGAACACGTACAAGGAACTCAATCAAAAGATTAAAACCAGTGAACTCAAACTCATCTACACTCAATTATCAGTCTGATATTAATGATTCTTTATAAGAAAATATTTAAAAGACTCCTAGGAGCAGGCAAGTCCTTACAGAGAAGTATCCACTAATTTCCCTGTTTTTCTATTTATATTAAACTTTCATTTACAATTTATTTAAAATCAGGAAATTAAACTTGATGACATTAGATTTTTTTAAAAGGAGAACCAATCTTCAGTATTACCCCTCCACAACTGATATATCATTCTATATTTTCTGTTATCTCAAAGTGACCTTTTCAAATGGAACAGGGACCTGAATGAATCAACACTTTGTCTCTGCGGGAAATCATGGAAAAAGTTGTTTTTTTTAATGACTACCATTTAAGCAAAAACAAGGAGGAAACAAGTGTGTTAATCCCATTCAGTATATTGCATCTGTCATGTCATTGGGATTGCTTGCCAAATTTATTGGAATTTATAGCATATATGTACTTGAAGGTCTTCAGATACAACATTATGCATCAAGAAACCTTATGTTAAGGCCAGATGTAAAACAAAGATCACTGCAGAGATATTGGAAATAGCATACTCAGATCAACAGAAATGTGAAGCTGAGGAGGATAATTATAACAACTTGCGAGATGTGTATTTCTGTATATGCGTATAGAAAACAGCAGCACAATACAAGATGTCTTTACAATGTCTTTACAAGACATTAAAAGAGATTGTGAGAAACACAGTGAAACACACTGAAAAAGGTAATTGGCAGGTCTTTGAATTTACAGAAACAAATCTAGTAAATGCTACACAGTCTATACATGTTTCTCTTATTAACATGATTTAATTAAGTACAATTTAAGTAATCATCAATAATACTGAATTTACACAATTTTCTTGCATTGGTGGAAAGTGAAGGAATTGTATTACTGAAATCATTATAATCAGGTTTAGGTAAAACTGGAAATTAAGTCTTATTTGTTATTTGAACACAAAATGTCCAAGTCACAGTGTAGCAAAGTAGTTGGTGTAGGTGTTCAGAGAACCTGTTCCTTTTCTGAGTTTGAGTACTATGCCCTTCTGTATATTTTTGTGCCTCCATATACAATCCACTGTAAAATAAAACTTATTGTGGCCACTAAAGCTAAAAAATACAAGAATTTTGTCATTATTCTCATTTTGGCTATATATTCTAGCCCCGCAGTGAAAACATTATGAAGTATTCCCAACTTTCTGTAAATGTTAAAAAAAAAAATAGTTTGGAAAACATTGCATCTTTTTAAATTTTTTTATAAAAAGACTAGAGTAAAAGGCTTTTCCATAGCATTAACTGTAACCTGTTAGTTGACTAAAATGTTTTTTGAGTAATATAAAATAAAAATAAACAGTTATCACGGTGATAACCGTTTTTTTAAAGTATAAGGCTTTTCCATAGCATTAACTGTAACCTGTTAGTTGACTAAAATGTTTTTTTGAGTAATATAAAATAAAAATAAAAACAGTTATCATGGTGATAACCTCTGAACCACATGAGGATAAATATTGAATGTGATTCAAACCATTTTGAGTATAAAAAAACTTGTTTTATGAGAAACGAGTCATATTTGATTATTCAATATGTGTTGAGCTCTAACTTCTTTATAGTAGACTGTAGTATGGCAAAATAAAGAGAGAATCCGACTAATTAAAATAATAAAACCTATAGATTTTAACTTGTTTTGGTCAACAAAGATCAGAATGTTATGTATATAATACTCTTTGATATGTATAAGGTATTTTAGTATAGTTTAGTATAGCCAGAATGTTCACCTATAAATGTAACCTAATCGGTATCAATGTATACGTCACTTTAATGTTAAACAGCTGACTGGAAGCTCAAAACTGCAAACGGCTTAACGCAATAAAAGGAGGGGGGGGGGGGACTTCGTCATCTTGATTGACAGGTGTATTGACCAATCAGCGGCGGAGTTTTTCAGACCGCTACTGCGTAACTTTCGGGAAAGCGACGCTAGTTGTCAGGAAGGGTTAGCAGTTGCGGAGGAAGATTTCGCTGTCTTTACTTTGACGAAACCAACATTAATATAACCTACTTTAATCGTCTGATTGTGTACGGGAATAAACTGGAAGCAGGTATTCGAATCAAACCGATGAAGACGGATACACAAAAGCCTATGTGAAAAGCAGAAACTCAGTCGACGAATGTGCTACTAAATTGAAAGGAAGTAACTTGCCATCCAGGCGAAGGGTTCTTTCTAGGTGAGTAAATGTCCGTTTGTTAAATGTTTCCAGTGGAAACTGCCGATGTATTTTGTCAGTTGAAAACCCCCTCTCGTGGGCTATCTTTCCCCTTTATTATTGTGTTAGGACCTTCCCGTGTAGCCTGCTAACAAGCTAAGGTTAGCTAAATGGAATCCGATTTCGATCATATTGACTCCGTCCATTTTCTGTGTGCTCTGAAGACAGATAATGTTTGCATGTACAGTTAACTTTTTCTTTGCTCTTTAACAATCCGTGGTTAGCGGACGACAAAATGGGGGAATATTCAGATTTCAGGGATATTATGAAATATTTTTTCTCCATCTTTTGGTTTTATTAGGTTCGGATTTTCTTGTGTAAAGTTATACATTTTGATAAAAACACTATTTAGAAAAATCAGTCCATAATGTTCTACTTATGTCATGGTCACCATACGATCCGATACATAATATGAATATACTTTTGGTTTAATGTTGGTTTTTAGATGACCTAAAATGAATTTTGCTGTGAAATGGAAAGAGTTATTGAAAAGAAGGTGGTTATGGGGGTGATTTGTTGTAGCTAGAATCTATTACCTTATGGCTAAATAGAAAGAAATAGAAAGGCTCTGTTGGTTTTAGTTCACCTCCATCCTAATCCTGCACTTGAAGAAGCAGTGAAGGGACATTTAAAGTAAACAGTGAAAAACATATCTGTTTTTAATCCAGTTAAATGTCAGGCATATTCAGTTTAATTCTGTTTAATGGTCTACCAAATATCTTGAAGTTTCTGACTCTGTTTTAAGCCTGTAGTGTGACATTTTCACAAATGACTTAGAAATGAGACATAACAGTTTTTGACTGGAAGTACAAAAGTGAAGGGGGGGGAATGCCAGCGAAGCGTGGGCGGCTTGAGGTTAACAGCTTCTTTATTACAAGGAAAGAAGCTGCATTGCGTAAATATTCACCCTTTCAATAATATGGTCTAGTAATACACTTTAAAGGAATTCTTAAACAGTAGCCAAAGTCTGTAAAAAAGGGACTTAAAAATATATATATTGGAATTAGAGGGATGCTATCTATGCCATCTTTTATTTGTCATGAAATTTGACATTTGAGGATAAAAATGAACACAGACAGCTGTTTTTCATGTGTTAGGAAACTGGCGTCTGAGATGCTACAGCTTCAGCAACATGTTTTCTTTCCACTATTTGTCTTTCTTCATTTCCGTGGTTTTAGCACCTCTAACCTAGTGAGACTCTTTCTTCCAAATGTTGATGCAATCTGATGAAAACTCAAAGTGAACATTGTTGTTTTAATATGCAAAAGTGTTTAGTCACATTCTCTAACAAAAAGTATTTGTTTTAGTAATCTTTCAATATATTATTATTATTATTATTATTATTATTATTATTATTATTATTATTATTATTGCTAGTACGATATCCCTAAATCAAATAATATACAAGTAATGTGCAAAATCTCTCCCCACACCATTAATATTGGCTTCACTCAGTACGTTCATGATATAATGTTGTCAGACACTTTCTTCTAATTGATATTGATTTTGTGGAAATAAAAAATTTAACAAATTATATAGTAAGGAATAGGGATGCACCGATCCGACTTTTTCAGTCCAGATACCGATGGCTGGATTTTGTGTATCTGTCGATACCTGATACCGATCCGATACTATTTGTGGTAGTGTGGAGGTCCTGTCACTATGGCTCCGATAGATCATGTGCCCTGGCTGCTAGGCCACGGGGATTAAAGGCACCAGACTTTACAAACTAAACATAACTGAGACAAAATAACAGATGTAAAATATAAAATTACCATAAAAAATAACTTTTCAAGTGAAAAATTAATCCTTTTGGTGAATTTGTTGCAGATTTTCCCCATTTTGAGTATCGGTCGGGGCCGATACCAGTATCGGTATCGGTGCATCCCTAGTAAGAAAAATATTTTATGCATGTTTACATTCTATTCATGTAAGCCTATTAAGACACTTAAGGTCATAGTACAAAAGCAGAAAAGGAAACAACTCAGCATTGTTAAACAATGCAATGCAGGGTATTATAAAAATGGTGGGCTGGGTGATATGACCTAAAAATAACATTTCAGATTTTTTTTCACACCAGACCCGTTTTCCTTCTTTAACTGATTCTTTTTTTCTCCCTTTCTTTTCTTAAAAAGAAGTTACAAATGACAAGAGTTTTTCCAAAAACCTGCTTTCATTTCAGTCATTCTTCTTTAGTAGTTTACCTGAATTCAAAGTCCAAATAAATACAAGCTGTACAGCATGCTTGTAAAGCAAGATGGTGGGCTTTGTTGTGCTGACATCACTTTGAACTATAGAAGCCCAAGGAGTACATTAAGGAAAGTAAATCTTGATTTGCCAAATATTAGATCTTCACAAGTTTTTTACCCAGCCCTATGTAGTTAAATTTTTCAACTGAGTTTCAATCCTTTTCTTCCCAATTATCTTTTTTTTAAACTAAAGCATGTGTCGAGGATGATTCAGTTTTTATTGGCGTTTGAACATATTTCTTAAAAAAGCCCTTTTTGGGCATCTCTCTCTCTTAAACTTGCCGCTTTTGCCTCTCTGTGTCCGCTTCTAGAGCTTTTCTATCAGAAGTCTTTGGCCTACTGTACAGACATTACAACAATAAGATGAGTTCTTCAGTTAATCATAGTAGGTGAAATGCCCATAAGTCTTTTTCTGCTTCATTATCTGCAATGAGTGCCAAGTGTTATGGCTTATTTCCCGGATGCCTTTTACTAATAATTACCAATCACTAAATAGACCTAATCTTGGAATAGGGCGGTATACCGAAAATACCTTTACCAAAATGTATGACTGTTACCAATGCCATTTTGCCTGTGGCGGTAAATTCGGTATGTTAAAAAAAAAATAAATGAAAAAGATGTGTTTTAGTTTAGCGGTGCTACTGCCCCTTTAAGAAATGAGTGTCGCCTTGAGTCATGTGGGACGCGGGAGCGGAATGGGCGTGATTACGACCGAACTACATGCCCATACACGCTCCGCGAGGGCAGAGTCTACAGTGAAGATCCCGCCCCTATGCCCTTTTTGCTTCGTCAGAGCTGGGGAGGAGGAGTCTGTGAATCCGCCATGATTTCCCCCATGAAAGTGTGTCATTCTGGTAAACGGGGAGGAGTGAGGAGGCGCTGTCTATTCTTTTTTTACAGTCTATGGTTTAGACTCACCTAACGTGACAAAGTGACTTTTTATGGGGTTATTGGACACTTAGACTCTAAAGTGGAGCAGGTATGTTTGTTATTGCAGCAACTGGGCTGCAGCCAAACCAGAGTGTTTCTAGCCCAACAGCTCCGCCCGCACAGGTCCTGTTCAGGCAGAGCAGATATTAACACCGCTGAGTTGTTGTGCTGTCGCCTCCCACCTGTGCTCCAATGTCTAAAATAAACGACGCACACTAAAATCACTGGTTTTACTCAGCCCCCGTCACTTCCTCACCTTATCTGGTCAGTGTGATCACGTCTGAGTTTAAACTGGACTTTAAGAAATACAGAAAGGAGTGGGAATCAAACACTGAATTAAAAGGTGGTTTGAAGCTGTTCAATAGCAAAAATCCATCATATTTTAAAGAACATTGTGTAAGTTTGACCACTACCGGACACTGACAACAGAAAAGGACAGGATAGGGGCGGGTTATGTGGTCATTGTTATAGTTCACTTATCGTTATCAAAGTAAAATCCTCAATATACACTGATATATTGTACTTTGTGTTTTAGCTTTGTATAATATGTTTTAATGTTGACTAGTTCTCAGAATTGCAAGACAAATTTACCTGCGTGTACGAATAAAGAAACCTAACCCAACCTAATTAAAATAAGAACCTATCGCCCAGCCCCATCTTGGAATAATTTTCTATTAACACATGAGACCTTTTTTGGAGTAGAATTAACATTGTTCTCATTAACTTAGTAAGGCTGTTTTAACAGGATCATAAAGCTTGGTTTATGCTTGCCGTGTCCGCGAGGTCCGCACGGCTCCACGCGGCCAAATTACGTCATATCAGCAACCACGCCTCTCCGCGCAGCCTCCTTCCGCCCCAAAATTTCTGCACCGCGCACCTAGGAAAATATGTAACTACGCGGACGGTGCCGCGCGGAAAAACATGGCGGACTGGCAAGAGCTCATATTGCCGGAGGTTCGTAAATAGACATCTTTATGATTCGGCCGGTAGAGATCACTGTGATGAACTGTGTTTTAATGGACGGGTGGACAGTCTCGTTTTTCGTCTTTTTTCCTAAGTAAACAGCATAAAAGTTCTGCTTTGTTTAAGCTCATGGGTGTCACCTACGGGTGACGCGGGAGCGGAATGGGCGTGATTACGACCAAACTACACGCCCATACAAGTGAAGGGTTAGGGGTTAGGGTTAGTGAAGATCCCGCCCCTATGCCCTTTTTAGGAACATGCTTCGTCAGAGCTGGGGATGACAAAATCTCTTGTAAACAACAGTGATTACTACTTCTACTATGGTAAAGTGTTGTATGCATGCCGTCAAGCCCTACGCCGCCCCCTACAGTCGTCAAGAATATTGTCTCTCAGCAGAAAGTAAAAACGCTGCTCGAAGGCGTCTCGGCCGGTTCCGCACGTCTCGTTTCCGCGCGGAATGTTCATGCGGCAAGCATAAACCAAGCTTTAAGGCTTGTGTAAACTTAATATAGAGGGGCAGTTTTTACACTAGATAGGAGTGATAGATGTAAAGCTCCGCTAAACTGCATAAATTAGCGAATCTCTTCATAAAAAACTTTGGTACGACTGGTTTGATGCGGTCCTTCTGGATTAAATATGACATGAAGATACGTCATGACTACAACGAATCTGAGAATATCAAATGTGATTGGATTTGAATTAGACGTGCTTGTTTTTAGTGCTATGAGAAGAGCATTTGCTGTGGTTTGGTGTTGTATTTATGTACACTGAATATTTAATATGCTTTATAGAAGCATGAAGAGAAACACTTTGTAGAGGAACTGTGGAGACTGTTAAATGTTTTTGGAGTAAAAATGCTGTCCCTTTCTTTACTGACGTGTTTTTTATTAGTTCAGAAACACATTTGCTGTATTTTTGGTTTCATATTGCAATCAATATTACAATGCAATGATCTACTGTAACCAAAAAATAAGCACGTTTTCCTTGTTCATGTCTTTCAAGCATCGCAAAAATCGGTCTGTGCCTTTTGCTGTTAATATTTTACATCTCCTCAGTACTTGTCATTGGTAGTCAGTCACAGTTACATAGTTTATTGGCAGCTGATTCGTTTTGTTTCTTCAGAGTTAAACCATAAACCCTGCTCTCTAAATCCTTTCCCCATACCAACTACAGTCCTTAGATGTTAGCAAAGGTTCTTCTGAATTGCCAGCAAATAACCATGCAAATCTCCACATCATTTGCTTTGGTTGCCCAGTTCTCGGATGTGTTGATCTTTATCTAACAATAGCTTCGCTTTGTATTTTCCCCACAGGAAAACACTATAAGCCCTGTCTTGTGCTTGCCTGTGTTCTATTCCTAGCTTTAAACTAGGCTTATATTCATATTTAACCGGATGTTGCTCTGCTATGCTTGTTGATCATAAAGTTATATGGTTTTTGAGAATCGGCTTAAACAAGCTTTTTAGGTTTATCAATGGAACAACAACCTGTGTGTTTTTCTTTTTATTAAACACAGAGCCATCTTTATAGGATATATTTGGGACACTGCTTCTCGGTCACATAGACCCTACAGCTGCCCTTTTAGTGTTGCCTAAAAGAGATATAAGTCCTCACTTGTACACAGCTCCATTAAAAGAACTAAACCAGGGATATCCAAATTGGGACCCGGGGCCTTTTACGCCCCTTGGACGGTCCTTGACCAATAGTTAAGATAGGTACTTTCTGCAATTGTAACCACAATATAAATGATGGAGACTGTCTTTTATACAGGTATAATTTTTCCTGACAAAAAAAAAGTATGAGAAAATGATTTTGTTACAAAACTAATTATTCATCTGTTAATATTCAGTTTTTTTTGCTTTCTTTTTAATTTCATTACATAAAACACAAACACAAAAGCAGACGTAGAGACAACACAACCTAGCTAAAAATAAGACATATTTTCAAAGAGTGACTAATATCCTGTTCTTTCTGCTGAAAAATGTAGATTTTTGTAGCCCCTCTAAAATATTTGAAAACAATTAGATAATAATTTCAAAAAGGTAAACATTAAAAGCCCTGTGTTTTGAATCAAGAATTCCCACTTTATTTGTTTCATCAGAATATTACCTGTTTAATTTATTGTTAAGCAGGTAAAAAAACAGTCATTTAGCACTGTTGACTTAAGGATTTTGAGCTATTTGACACACTATCCAGACAATATTCCTTTCCTTTGCACTGATTGGCTGAGATGTGGAAGTTAGCTTCTGCAGTAGTGCCAAAATAGTTTCCACTTTGTCCATTACTTCATGTTAAGTTATCTTATTTGTTTGATATTGATTTGTTTGATGGTAAATGGCCCGCTCTGCTGGTCAGTGATCTTGTCATTAAGACAGAAAGTGAAGTATTTGCCAAAATGCAGGTGCTGGACTGATTTAGCTGTTGATCTTGTATTCAGTTCTTCTCCCAATTGTAAACAAAGATTAAGTCGTTCATGATCCTTATGCCTACTTTGTCTAGCTGTGTTTACACTGTTAGCGCCTTTACCTCAGATTACTGCAAAATCTGAGCAAATCTAAACAAGCGACCAACCGTACCCTTATCCCTGGACATACCCACTTTTCACCTCCTGGCCGGGGAGATTTCTTAGATTGATGAAAATGTCCGTATTTCCATCATTTCTCTGGGGACCAATAGGCATACTTTAATTGACTTGTGCGATGCGTAGAATACGGCGGCCTCTCTGTCATATGATGTCCTCTCCAAGCTGCTGCCTAGTGCCTGGTTCTGATCCGTTCATGGAGGGAACAGACAGCGGGCTGTGATGCGCTGGGCCACGATGTGCCGTACCGTTTAGGGGACAAACATGGTGGAATATGTTCCTGTGTGTGACAAAGGCCAAGTGGCAAATATCCCATAGCTCAAATAACATTGTAAAAAAAAAAAAAAATCCCTCACTGACATCTACTGTTACAAACCCCCCTCCCCACCCCAAAAAACATCCATTTTATTTACAGAAATACACAGTCGATCCAATCATTCATAGACATTCAAAGTTAATTATATTAATTCCAATTTGATCCAAGTATTAAACAATTCAGTTAGATTTGCTATGCAAATCAGTACAATTATTTAAAAAGAATGAGTTTGGATCAAAAGTGATGGTTCCTGCCTGTATATGCAAGGTTTAAGATGTTCACATTTAGGTTGAAAACGCTGCACATCCAAGTGCTAATTTTAGCTCACTCTGTGACCTCAGCTAGCGGCACTGCAGGTGATGGAGACTGAACGGTATAGCGTCTGCAGCAGTTTGCACCGTTGGCAGGCAGGGCTGCTGCAGTCTAGATGAGCGCTGTCCCTCTGATCTGCTCGTGCGTCAGAGCCGAGTTTTCGCTCCAACAACTGCAAATGCATCACCCAGACGCATAGGTGAGCTGGGGATGGTTACACCATGGCAGCTGCTAAAAATCTCACTTTTTGCTCTTGTTCTTTTTTTTTTTTGGGGTGAAAAAACATCAACTGGAGAAAAACTACATATTGTGTTAGTTCTTCTTTAGCTTTAGCAGGAATGCATGACTTATAATTGATATTTTTCCCCTTCATGTTAGCCTCTGTAAAGCGACATTAAAATATATATGTATAAAAAAACAAATATCCCTTCCGGCTCTGTCAGCAAGTAATGAATTGTATTTAGGTTCATTTTCAGCCATTTAACTTTTTGAAAGCATTGCTGTAATTGGGTATTGCTTTTGTTTGCAAATGGTTAACATTGATCACAATTAGCCTGGGTAGCCAATCATCTGTGAGTGTCAGCTACTATCCCTGTAGCTATCAAAATCATGTAACATACTAAACAAAACAGTAATGATCTTGTCAGGCATAACATTTATTAGGGATGCAACACTTTTTTCAAACTGATACTGATACTTGATCGGAGTACTTGACTACCAAATCCCAATAGCGATACTTCTACTACTCAAAAAATGCAATGAATTGTAAGACAGGTTTGATTTTCTTTCTTTGTTTAAACAGAAATGAAATGTTAATAAAAATGACACAAAATTAAAATTTAGTGAAAAAGAAACTTTTTTTTTTAATGAAATTATTGCAGAGTTTTTACATCTAAGTATTGGTTCATGGTATCTGTTAACAAGACGAGTACATTAGAACGGTATCGACCCTGATATCAGTATCTGTATCGCAAACCTGCCAACCTTTAAGCCTTTTGCACAGCAAGTACGCACATCTAAGTACGCAGGTACGACTCGCCCCTCTAAAATACGCAAAAAGCACCGGACATGCGAGTATATAGCGCTTTTCTAGTCATACTGACCACTCAAAGCGCTTTACATTGAAGCAACATTCACCTATTAACACTGACATTCATACGATAGCCAACATGGCTCGGTAGGACGATGTAGAATTTTTGGGGTTACGTGCCTTGCCATGGGGCACATTGACATGTGACTGGAGGCAGCTGGAATCGAACGTACGACCCTCCGATTGCAAGCCAACTACTCTACCACTGAGCCACAGTCACCCAATAATATAAATATTATATTCTTAAAAACTAAAAATCTATTCCAATATACAAAATGAATTCTCACCATTTCAATTAAAAACATATTCAAATATTTTTTGATTAATGCAGTTAACTTGTGGCTATCAGCTTGCATAAGCACACATATAATCAAAAGCAAGTGGTACTTTTTACTTTTACTGTTCAATTCTATAATGTCCAGTGTAGTGCAGATATTTTAGAGTCAGGTGGAATTGTAAAAAATGTCACTAAATTTAGTCTAAATAAGAACTATGAACAAGTGTGTATGTATTTGTGTGTTTTGCAGACTGTCAATGCCATGTGGAGGGGCAAAAAACATCTAAGTATGGTGGCCAGTACAGTACAAAATGTCTAATTGTCTTAATTTAAAAGTAGAAAAAATAAAAATATAGGTTTTATTGTTCTTTATATTTCAGCCAGTGAATTAGAAAATTAATAATGATTAATTACTTAAAGTGAGGAATAAGCTGTTCAGAAAATGGATGGATAATTACTTGCAAAAGTCTGTGAAAAATAGATGCGCAACACAAGTGGTACTCAAAATATTTTTGACAAGGTTGGCAGGTCTGGTATCAGTGCCTACCTAACATTTAGTTATAGTTATACTAATTTTGATGAACTAGTTTTTAATTGACTATCATAAAAAAATACATTTTTGGCGTTCCGCTTAAGGTTTGCAGTTGATGGAGTTGGGAAAACTCCCAGAAGAAAGAGCTCAGGCTGGGACTTGAACCTCAAACTTTGTTGTTGCAATGCATTAGTGTTAACATTGCCACTGTGCAGCCCAGCTATTAATAACTGATGAATAAGTCTTTCCATCAGCCTGAGTTGTAGCTTGTTGTAACTTGCCAACTCAAAACCGTTACCCGTCTTACCTATCTTTTGGACAGGAATATTTTCCTGTAGTCAAAAGAGTAGTTGATTTTTGCACATACTCTGTTAAGTGACCAACCAACTTTAAGCCGTATTCACTGAGTAATGGTATCCACATCAAAGCGTGGTTTTGTCACTTGGATCTGGGAGATTTTTGGTATGATTTGTTCACTCTTTGACTTTCTAACAGGTCAGCGCTGATGAAGCTAGAACTCAGCGAGTTCCAGTCACTGGTTGATATCTTGTGCTCCTCTGATTGTTGCGGTACCTGTCTAGAATCTATGGGCAATGTTGGAGCTTCAGATGATGGTCAATGTGTCATTGTTTTTACATTTCTTCTACGTGAGATAGTTGGTGTAATGAAGTAGTTTCAGTGGCACCTGATCGTTAGTGAATTTTGCTGTCAGTAATGTATGCAACGGCAAAAATCTAATACACTACTGCTGTATTTTGTGAAAATTAACAAGAATACAAAAGGATTTGTTGCCGGGTTTTTTTAAATATATTCTTTTCAACACATAACATTCAGGTACCCCCTGCTCGCTGTCTGTAGCTAAATAGAGCCTAACATTACCCCTGTTCTTTTAGTAGAGAAAATCAAACCAGTGATTTTAATATCCCGAATAGCTTGTAACATGAAGACGAGTAATTTAGTTGCTCTAAAAGCTTTACATGAGAAACAGGAGAGATAATGGATGCTTAAAGGTTGAGTAATTTGCCGTCTGGGAGAAGAATGACTCAGAATCCTTTTCTCAAGAATTTCAGCTGTAGTGTCGGGTGGGTGACAAGCCACTTCTCATAAAGTGCATGATCATAGCTTTGATAGCAACACTCATTTAAATGAATGCTTTTAAGTTTTTTATGAGAAAAAACAGAAAGTTTATTCTTCTCTTTCATTTTAGGTTTTGCTAAACTTATTTTTTTAAGAGCTGAAGAAAAAGGAAAATGATAAAATGTTTGAACCAAAGCAAAATTTTCCCACTGTTATGTAGCTACTGAATTATCTGCAATTGATTCTTTATTTATTTACCAATGTGCTGTGTTGGGGTATTTGCTGACACTGATGCCCCTTTTCCACTAGGGTCACTTAAGACCCAAATGGTAAGGCCTAGAACAGGTAGGTTGTGTTCTATTACCATATCAGAAGAATGGTGGTGGTTGAGGACATGGGTGGGCTTAGCTTAACAAAAACTCCAGCAAAAGGAGTCAAAAAGTCATCCTGAAAACACTAATCCTCTCAAAAGGTAAGACTTTCTACTCCCCTCACATCTCTCAGACATCAATCTATTCATGCCTCCATCTCCTGATCTGTGTTCCTCATGCCCATACTGATCTATCCAGCGATCATCCAGTCTCTTGAGACTCAGGCCATGTCCACACGTAGCCGGGTTTTTTTTTTAAACGAAGATTTTCCTCTGCTCCTTGAAAAAAAAATCTCCATCCACACGTAACCGGATAAATGCGTTTTTCAGCACATTCATAGACGTGGCAAACCTGTAGGGGGCAGTAGTTCTCCCCAGTCCTATCCGCCAAGAGAAACTTTATATCCTCTCTTCAGCGTGCAGCAGTTATACAGCTTATAAAAGCAAACAAGACGCGTTTTAACAATGGATGATACCAACACAGCTCTGAGGAAATAAATGCTGTTTTCGAGAGTAAACACAGGTCGCACATGTGGTGTTGGATCATTTTTTGTCGCGGAAAGTGGCGTTACGGCTCTTAAAACTCCGTTTTCACCGTCCACACGCAGATACCGAAAACGGAGAAAACGCAAATCTCCACTTTGGCCGGAGTTTTTAAAAAGCTTCGTTTTTGGTGCCGAAAACCTCCGGCTACGTGTGGATAACAGGCCAAACCGTAGAAAAATATCTCCGTTTTGGGAGATACCCGGCTACGTGTGGACAGGGTCTCAGAATCTGCTGCCTTGCAGCCGATCCAGCTCTCTGGTCACCGCAGAGTTACTACACTCTGAGACTGGTAGGTAGGAGTGAGAGGGATATCACATTATTGGAACAATCGTTCCATAGGTGGGCGTGTTAGGTCGCTTTAGAACGGTTCAGTCCAAGGCAAACGTAGTCTACTCATGGTATAGTAGTAGAAAATGTGTTGAATCTCACACGTCTGTGGATGGAAAGAAGCTGGAATTCTGCCAAGCGCCCCTGTAGAATCTTGTTTGTTGTAAGTGCTGAAATAATTTGCCTAATGCAGTTGTGCTCCTATCCCATCTGTCTCTGTTTGCATTCTTTGTGCTGTGATTGGCTTTTCTTGTGTTTTAGGTTTGCTTTTTTTTTCAATCAAGGGTGGAGGCCTTATAGGTATACAAATATGCCCACCAAATGCTTACCAAGCTACCTGGAAAGATGAGTCCTTGGATTGAAGGGCTGTTTTAGAATAGAATAGAATGTCAATCAATTCAGGTGTGGCACTTAAAAAGTCCAGGAATCAATTGGCCAAAGATATTTTGGGCCAGTTTTCACTTGTTAATCTTATATCTTCTATCAGATCATCAAATACTGAAAACAAAATGGTTTATTGTGCATTGGCAAGTATCTGGTGATACAATATGTATCGGGGCACAATGTATTGTATATATGGTATGTATTGCGACACTATGAGTAAGACTATATTGTGATCTTTAAAACTGAATTTAAGTGTAGAAAAACTTTTTTAAACACTCCAAACTGTGTATAACACCCCGTTTTATTAGAAGATCTGGTGGATCCACTGGAATGAAGAAGGTGAAAAAAGCCATCATCTAGCATTGTTGTTTTAATCTTACATCAAAGATTACTCTTATCATAAATGTTTCCATTTAAAAAAAAATACAAACAAACCCGATACATTGGTTTTTAATATTCTTACCATATCATGATGTGATATATTGGGATATCAGTGTTTTCTTAGATCCCTAGTTTTTGCTGTTGTTAGGGCTGGGCGATTATGAGAATAAAATAATTTTGATTTTTTTTTTTTCATTATATTATATGATCTTGATTATTATTTATTTTTTGGTTCGCTTTTTGTCCATTTAAAAATATAATAATAAAAATAATTTAAAAACTGCCTTCACTGTTAATGTCACACAGAGATTGTGCGTTCCTCTCCTGTAGTATTGCTAACAACATTACAACTCTTCAAAACTGCGTGCTAACACTAACTGCTAATCAGTGTCAGCGATCTGGTCATCCATGTTGTCCCTGTTGTCCATTTTACTTCAGCTGGGCAAATGTTTGTTTGCTTTGGAATAAAAAGGTGTTTTGGAGCCAAAGCTGCCAGGAACGGACTGTAGGATCCAGTGAGTTGCATTCCCCTGCAGCCTCATGTTTTACTCTGTCTATATTAAATAAAGCTATACATTTGTGACTCCTTCCTGCTGGTGGTTATTTGAAGGTTCTGTCTGGAGGTTTTGCCCTTGCAAACCCACACTTCCTTTTATTTATCTAAATGCATTTGTATTTTTATGTTGTATTCAGTCAATCCTAAAATACGATTGTAGCATTTCAAGCTTAAAGTGGTCTTGCAGAAAAGCCATTACATCAGTCCGGAATGTTGCATCTGACTTGTATTATTTCTGTTTTTCACATCACGTCTCCAGAATCTGAATGACCGCTTCATCTGCGATGGAGTTGAGCAGGCAACTCTGCATGAAGATGAGAAAAAATAAGAAAACCCAATTTGTCACACTTCCTGCTTCTACTACGGGCCTGGAAATCCACTGTTACATTCCAGATTCACGCCCTTTGACCTTTAATAGTGGAACTTACACAGCTGATGATCTATGTGTCGAGTGTGCCAAGATTTGCTGTAAGTATCTCAGCTGTTGTTTGGTAAAAGTCTACTTTTGTTTTTTTATGTGTTGGAGGTATGGTCTTACCTGCCCATGATTAAATGTTTAATTTTATTTATTTGGGTTTTAAATATGATCTCCAAACCTTACATATGAATTCTAATGCAAAAATCTAGAAAGTTAACATACATTTTTGCCAAAGAATTTTGGTGTATTTCAATGCAACTCAATAAACTGTGTAACACTTGAAATGCAGTAGAGCAGTATTTTTTATCAGTGACGATAGCCATTCAAAATTAGTTTTTCTGTCAATTTATGTTTATTGAAAGATGGTAAAAACCATTTATTTTGGAATTTCTTGAAGAATGATTGAAAACTGCAAGACTACTGATGGGAAACAAAGTCACAAAAACAAAGATTTTAGACTTGACTTGCGACTCGTGCTCTAATGATTTGAGTCTGAATTTTCCCTTGAAGTCCCAGACCGTTCAAATAATCTTTATCTCGAATAATCAGGCGTGAAAGTAACTAGAGCTGACAGGAGGGTTGCTATCTGAGCAGATAGCCTAGCTGAATAATCAACCAATATGATTTTGTTACATTCTGTTAGCCTTTTAGGAACATGATGTCAAATTGTTTTAAATATTCTTTAAATTATGCACCTAAAGACTAAAACTGAATGTAGTTGATGTTGGATCTATATTTTTACATAAGCCCATGTATAAATAAGAGTTATAGACATCAGTATCTAACATAATCTTTTATAAAATCAGTCAAGCAACGGTTATTTTAAAGGCAGCTGCTGAAAATAATTTTATCGATAACGGCTGTACCTTAACTATAATTCATTCAACGACAATCCTTGAAGGCTAAAGCCTGCCCCAGACGAGAGCACCTGCGGCGCTAACAGTCATTTGAGGCCGTTTGCTCAGCAGATAGTTCGCTGTGTGCGGCTAATTTTTGGTGAGTTTTCTGCCTCATGAGGCGCTGAGGTGAAAATCAAACAGGTTTGATATTTTTCGCCTCAAGAGATGAGAAACTTGCTGTGTGCGGTCTCTCTGAGCTGTCTGCTGAGCTCAAATGTTGAAGTGACCAATCAAAACGCGGCCTCTGATCACATGATTCCAAGATGGCAGGCCCACGGAGAAGATTACGCTTTAGAAGATAAAGACTGGTGGACATTTCGCCAGACTATACCTGTTTATTTGTTGCGACGACGCTTCATCAAGAAAATGAGTAGCAGCATTTCCTCCATATCCATCTCGCTCTCCGCGTCATTCCTTTTTCTGTGTTTAGGGATTGGGGCTGCCATCTTGGAATCACGTCATCAGAGGCCGTGTTTTGATTGGTCACTTCAATATTTGAGCTCAGCAGACAGCTCACAGAGAACGCACACCACAAGTTTCTCATCTCGCGAGGCGAAAACCTGTTTATCACCTCAGCACCTCATGAGGCAGAAAACTCACCAAAAATAAGCCACACACAGCGAGCTATCTGCTGAGCAAATGGCCTCGAATGACTGTAAACTCAGCAGATTGCTCTCGTGTGGGGCAGGCTTAAAACTTGAAAGGAAACTGGACTTCTCTTTTGATCTTGAAGACGTTGCACCTCTTATCCAAAAGCCTTCTTCAGTTCTGAAAGTTGGTTGGGAGTATCAAGAGCGACCATACTAACAGGGCGATAGAGACCACCAAGGAAGCCGTAAACATCACATGGCACCTTGGACCTACGGTTTATTCAACTCTCTGAAAGTGTCGTCAGCGTTAACAATCCCAACGAATCCCCCACAGTTTCAACCTCGACAGTTCAACAGGAAGAGAGGCGAAACTAACTGAAAATCTATTAATGAGGATTCTAGAAACTCTAAGTGATTCTCAGTTGGGTTTCTTTGTGCCTTGAAATATGCCAAATAAAAATCTAGTGTCAAAACCTGATTCTCATATATCTTAGTGGGACATTTTTTATACGAATTGGAATTATTTGTAAAACCATGTGAATCTCTATTGATTAACCAGGTTATCTTGCTTTGTAGGCTGATTGTTCTGTGCCATTTAACTGCTATTTCTTTATTTGATGATTGTAGTAGTTAGTGTTGATCTTTTATTTCTCTCTCCTCTTCCCTAGCCATTTCTCCATTATGCCATAACTTGTTTGCCCTTTACAATGACACGACTGGCATCTGGTATGCTCCGAGCCACGAGTTCAAAATCAAAGAGGACATGGGTATCAGGTTGCACTATCGCATGAGGTAAGAGATTTAGCTGACTTTGTTGGATATTATGTTTCATTGGAGTTCTGTACCTCGTTAATTCAGTTTTTTATATGTTGATGTTTATTATATTTGGATAGTACAGTGTATTTAATTAAAAAATAAAATTCATGGAATTATTCCATAAGCAAATCTAATTCATTAAACCCTTTTTGATGATAGGACTGTAAATAGTTCCAATATAATAAAATAAAAAACGTATTTAATAAATGTATCACTCATTACCAAGGAGTCGTGCTGTTGCAAAATGTACAAACACATGTATAATTACACATAAAGCTGATTAAGACCTAACAGGATATACTGGGAGGGTTTCAGCCTGGCAAGGCTCAAATGCGGAAGGGTGACCATATTTGGACTTCCAAACAAAGAGGACACTTGACCCAGTCCTGAAACACTTAAATTATTTATCATTGTTCTATGCCTTGTGAAGCACTTTGGTCAACTTCTGTTGTTTTTAAATGTGCTAAATAAATAAAATTGACATGACTTGACTATTTATCTTTTAGCCAGTTGCTTAGGCAAACCAACTGGTTAATATTTTCTGAACATAAACAAAAAACAGTCGGTTGTTGGTTTGCTTATCATCACAGCGGATGCGTGCGCAAATGGTGTGACAAAGCCCTTTACCCATCTCCGGTCCCCACCGTAATTATTAGCGTTTATCATGAAGTTGCAGTGACGGTTAGCGACATTGGTAGCTTGTGTGTTAAGCCTAGTTTAGTATTCTGCGTTTTGACGGAGACGGATTGACGCAACGCCATTATCCGTCAATGCAAGGGCTCTCCGTCACCTACGCAAGGACGCGCGGAGTAGAGGCCCAAATTTTAACTATCTGTCGAGGGAGAGCGCATGCATCTGATTGGTCAGTTTCAGTAACAGCCATAGATCGCATCAACAGAACGGGGCTCTATAGTCGCTGTAATCAGTAGTTAATGCAGCGTTTGGCCACTATATGCTTTATATTGAAAGGATAATTTATCTAATCTGTTGTTTTGGCGATTTTGAACACAAGGAGGTGTAGGAAAACAACAAAAAACGGCTGCTGTGTCTTGTTTCTAGAGTATTCTATAATCCGCACTCCTAGTGAAAAGCTTTACATCTTAATCAAAACTTACTTTCTGTCGTTCATTGCTCCTTGAGTAAGATGTGCGTTCACAAGCCTAGAAAAAAACAGAAGCGGCGATGTGTGAAAATAGGTCAGAGACGCCATGAAAACTGAGTGGAAGAGCGGAGTACTATAAACAGAAAATGTCTCCGTGAATACGTCTGCGTCTGAGTGCAAATTTGCTGTCGGAGAAGCATAAACTAGGCTTTAGCCAAGGAGGCTTACCTGATATGAAGTGATCGCTGCAGATTGTTGCATTACAAATGATCTGTGCGTTCCAATTGCTTCTTCTGCTAGTTTGCAACCAAAGCTGTCTTTTTATTGCATTAAAAGGGTTGCGGGTCGATGGCGTTCCGTAGAACCTGCACACGTTGTTTTTATCAAAGCGATTTTTGCAGCCAACAGCACAACAAGACGTGATTGCATCTTTTTCTGCAGGCGACATGCGCAGTGGAGCAGGGAGTGACGTAGAGCGATAATCCCTCTAATGGGCTGAGAGTGAGACGTTCAGTTTGAACCGTGGATGGGAGATTAAGTCTGCTATGTGGTTTATGAGACAAGCAGCAAATGCAGCGAGGGGTTCCAGTGTGGGATAAATGGAGTCTTTCTGTGCATGCATCAATGCATTAAACCGTGTCGCGTTTATCCTACAAATTAATCAACCTGAATTAACACATTGATTTTGATGGCTCTAATTTTAACATATTTAAAGTGTTCCTTCTCTGTTTTGTTAGAAATATGTATATATAGATGCATAAAAATGTAAAATTTGGAGCAGTCCTCTGAAAAGATAAAAAAAGCAACAATCAAATTAGTTTGATTGAATAAACTTCCAATTTTTCCTTGTCTGCCTCTCAGAAAAAGTCCCTCCAAACAACTCTTTATGTTTGCCTTGTTGGTTAAAGGGGATCAGATACGTTTGTTTAAAACTTAGAGCAGCAGCTTGTTGTTTTGATCATGTGAGCGGCTGCAGGGAGGGGAGGGACTGAGTGTCTCTGTTATTGCAGTGCAGAAGTGCGACAGCTTGAGCAAAGGGGAGCGAGTCAGTTTGTGCTTGTGTGATGTTTGAAGCAAATTAGTTTCTCATAAAATGTATTTCTTCTGTGATCAATTATATTGATACAAAAATATATTCAGATGTTAAGAGTATTTTGACAACCCCACCCAGAGTTGTAGATATTTTGGAATGAAATGTGAAAATCAACTCCAGAATAGAAAGAAAAAGACTCTGAAGTTTCTGGCTGAAGCATGTGTGGGTGGGTTTTTATCCACACTGAAATGTGTCTCAAAGTATAGTAGGTTTTAAATATGATTCCAAGAGTCGACTCCACAACCGGAACTTTGGATTGATACGACTAAATTACTTTTTATCCCTTATTTTTTATGGTTTCAGTTGTGAGTTTTTGTCGGAAAATGTATTACTAAACTCACATTGTCATGTTTACACTAATCTGGAATACTTTTTAGTTCCTCTTTAGATTTCCCGGTGTACTAGTTGGGCAGCATGTTATACAAGAAGGAAACAGAAAAACGTCACTGCGCTGTCAGTCCCACTTCCTCTTTCGCTGTGCTTGTCTCTTTTTCAAAGCTAAAGAGAGAATTGCTTGCAGATGGAGCTGAAGTGCTGTGTGTGGAGTCTGTCTGAGTTTATTATCTACTTGCTGCACTCTGTCTGCGTGTACTGCGCTGACATACACAAAGCTAACGAGCTGTATACTGTGGTTGTGTCCCAACATAAATACAGGGTTGTTTTTTTGGCATAAACAACTGATGATCGAGTGCAACCCGCAAGAATTTCTAACTGACGGGCTTAAGATAAATACTCTAGTAGGGTAAATACTTTTAAGTCTGCCTGCTTGCAGTGTAAGAACAGTTTTGCTGTTTAAGTCCCTATAATGGTGGTATAATTATAATGAAAATGTGTTTATAGGTTAAGCAGCAGAGTTAAATATTTAGTTTAGGGTTACAAACATAGATTTTAATGAGAATGAAAACTGCCTTTATTGCTCTTTATTGCTCTTGGTTGTTGGTGTTTGCTGGAATGGATGATTGAAGTTTAAAGAAACAACACTGACACTTTACAGAGGGTTCAGTAATAATAAGAAAACCTGGTTTATTATTTATTGCCATGGGGCGTCGGGTGGGTAGTGATTAAGGCGGCTGCTCAATGTTCACACCGCAGCCCTCGAGGCGGTCGTCCTAGGTTTGACTTCTGGCCAGTGGACATTTAATGAATGTTTCCCCCAAACTTCTTTATCCCCTTTAGCACTATAAATATATTACAATGAATAATTGTTACAGCAAATAAATAATCTCCAAAACACTTTTTTTTTTTCCTTTTAGATTTACTGCAGGGTGATGTATTTACATTATTTCCTCACTAATGGACATTAAAGTGAATTTGTAATCTATTCTAGGCACTTCAACAGATTCGAACAAAACAAGCACAACAATTCAAAGCAAGAAGTGGCTTTCAGATGTTTTTCTCTTACTCTTTTAAACCTGAAGGTTTTTGTCTTTCTTTAAGATTCTATTTCAAGAACTGGCATGGCACCACAGAAGGAGAATCTCCAGTTTGGAGACACTGCATCAATAAACTCAGAGGACAGAGCCCACAGAAGACACCAGAGGGAACGCCGCTGCTTGACGTTGGCTCTCTTGATTACCTTTTTGCCCAAGTGTGTGCTCATTTTTACTCTAGTCCTTATCGCGGACTTATCGAGTTAATATACGAATACCAAATTCCAACACTGATTATGTTTTTTGTCCCTGCAGTGCCAGCATGATTTTCAGACAGGCAAAGCTCCACTGAGGGCAGCCCAGTCAGATGCCGAGCAACATGAGATAGAAAATGAATGTTTGGGCATGGCAGTGCTTGCTATAACTCACCATGCCAAGAGATTGAATATCTCCTTGTCGTTGGTTTCCCGTGACTTGAGGTAATATCCAAACCTCAACTTACAAGCACATGCAACACTACGTCTAAAACGATTTGTTCTTTTATTCCTGATTCTTTTCCTAAAACGTTTCACATTTAATGACTATGTCTAAGGAAATTAAAACGTGAGGTTTGCACTATTCTTAATTTCAAATATTATTCTTTGTGTCTTAATCCTACCAGTTACAAGCGTTTCATCCCAGAGTCGCTGAACGCCAACATAAGGCAGCGGAACATCCTGACACGCATCCGCATCAACAACGTGTTCAAGAAATTCCTCGCCGAATTCAACAACCAAACAGTTGGGGAAAGCAACATCACCTGCTATGATCTGAAGATCAAATACCTGGCCACACTGGAAGGGTTAACCAGAAGAATGGGCAGCGAACTCTTTGAGCCTGTCTCTCTCACTATAATACAAGAAAAGGAGCTCTCCACTGGAGGTTACTATGGTAAGACTTAATATAATACCAGGAAATGCATCATGGGACACACCCTACCTATTCATTTACTAAGAAAACGCTTCTGTCAGGGGAAGTTTTGTACTGGTTCCTATGTCAACTTCTACATGATGGAGGGACATTTTTTAAAACTTGATTTCTCAGATTTTTTGAAGTTATACTCATGGTTGATCATGATAAATGTGGTTATGTACCGCCAAGAAATTATATCTACCACAAGGATTGCGTTAACCAAATATATTCCATATTTGACCAGAACTTTTTTTTTTTATACTCTGATCGAAAAATCTGAAGGCCAACGTTCATTTTGATGTTTTGCAATTTTAACCTGGGACCACTTGTTGCAGACGCGCAGACATGTTCAACTTCATGCACAGATTTCACATAATAATCAGTCATAATAAACGGATTCCCATGAGAGCATCTGAACATTATCTCAGACCTGAACACTGAAACCAATGCATCTCGCTAACCTGGAGCTGACAGCGTGTTGAGTTACGGTGGCAGGGAGTCCGTGACTTTACCGGAGACAGACCAGCGGTGACAGATCGCTGCAGGTTAACTACTGATGCAGAAGGAGCACATGTTGTGGGATTTCCTCCCGCTTAAGTGATCAGAAAAGCTGATGTTTGAAGTGTCTTGCCGAATTCTGATCAATATGACTTGAAAAATGATCAATGTAAAAACTCTGGCCCATAATTCCATTTTCCAGTGTGACAACGGAGAATGTTAATCAAAATTAATGTCAATTAAATGCTAAATATATAATATTAGTATCAATTAAAAAATATTTCATTATTTATTATTTATATATTATATTTATTATTCAAAAATTCTTTATTGATCCCAGAGGGAAATTAAGTAAATGGTTAAAGTAGAATATTTTTGACCCCGCTGGTTAAAAACTAGCGCGACCTCTGATCTACCAGCATTTGAACAATCAGCAGTTTTTTAGTTTACGTTGCCATTGTAGCAGACCCTTGACATCCAAACAATATGCAGCAAGAGTCTCGACAGGTGTTGAACTTTTTATTAATTTCCTTTCTTCACTTAGTTTCTCACACAACATTGTGAGTACAATGATGACTTTAAAGGACCATTGAAACTATCAATATTCAATAAATCACAATACATACAAAGTCTTCCTTTCATGGTAACATACCTCGCTTCGCTTGTCAAGGGATGCAAACTTTATCAAAACTTTAGCCACGCTGCCATACCATGCATCTGGCTTAAAACATTTGGGAAGCTGAGGACATTGTAAGAATAGTTTTAAACTCGCATTAAATTCCAACAATTGCATGTTACAGTTGCATGGTAAAGTGACAAACACTTACAGAGTTGAGTTTGTGGAGCTCACCAAACTAACAGAATTGCTGGGCCTGCCTCTCACCTTTATACAAAACACCTGAGAGGCAGCTCCAGCAACAACATATTTAAAGAGACAGTGCCTCACCTTCATTGATTTATTACAGCCATAATTAGCCGTTTTTCATAAAAATTTACCAGCTCCAAACAGGAATCAGATCATGTTGAAATCCAAATTTGATCAATTATAAAAATGTCCCTATTTGAAGAATTATGAGTAAAAATCTTAAATTCAGAATTCCTCCTTTTAATATGAACCCAATCTGGCGGTCTCTACGTACACTTTGAACTTGAAGGAAAAAAAACAACAAAAAAATATGGATGCTTACTCATTTTGTCCAAGAATTCGTTTGTAAAATTGTATCCTTCTGTTTACTTGTTGTTTCCAGGTTACTATAACCAGAGCCAGGTGCAGGTAAAATGTCAGAACCAGAACTTGGAAGCAAGCCATGATATGCAAGTCCTCGTCACTGGCACCACTGGGATTTCCTGGAGGCAAAAACCCGCAGCTGTGAGTAAACGCAAACAAAACCTCAGTGATCTGTAGCCTCATGTATAAATGTGTCTCAACAATAGGGATTTAGTGATCGGAATATTTTTGAAATAGACTGCTGTCAGAAATATTTAATTATCCCTTCAAAATCAATGCCACGGGTGTGATTTAAATACGGCACCTGTCGCAGGCAGTAGAATACCATACTATATTTCATTAGCATTATAAGGTCTATATTGACTTTAGCATTTTTGCTATTTTTTAAAATGTTATTAATCTTTGATAAATGCGCTCATTACATATGGCAGTGTGGTTACAGCTAATCCTGTGGGGACAAACTCATTTAAACAATTATTTTTCTTGTTTTAGATACTTTGTACTTTCAATGTTGCCAATATAATGTCTACTTTTTCAGCTAAATTCTCTGCAACAGTCCCAAGCAACAGTAGTCTAGAATACATATTTTTAAACCATGCATATGTGGTTTCCAAAAACACTGGCCTTACAAATAGCAGCTGAGTTAGTGTCTGTGGTTTTAGCATATTTAAATTAACAAAACAAAACTGGTATCAGGATTAAATCAGGACATTGCTCATTAACAAACATGATACTTTCCCTTAATTGTGCAAACAGGCTCGTTGTAAACATTATATTATTTATATATTTTTTAACCTAGGTTGTTGATCTGAAGAATGTCACTATTAAATAAATGGCTACATGATATATTGTTGGATTTCTGAAACAGGTACCAGTGCTGCCCAAAGAAAAAGCCAAGCTGAAGAAGAGCCGGCAGGATGAGAAACAGAAGAATGAGAGGAATAAGGAGATGAATGAAGGCTGGGTGCTGTTCTGTGATTTTCATGAGATTACGCACACTGTCATCAAGGAGGCAACAGTCACAATCATGAGACAAGACAACAAGAAGATGGTGAGGCAGCTGCTCCTGTGAAGTATTGTGACATATAAGTGAGGTTTTATGTACTTATCTCTGAAACACAACAAAATCACTAGAAAGCCTCTAGGGACATTAGTCATGCCATTTCAATAGTGATTTAAATTAGCTTATTTTAAAATGATGACCGTTTTTCATGCCATCATCTTTTCTAAACACCTTTAATTATTTTCTTTAATCGCTTGACTGGATTTCATTTTTAAGTTGTCACATGAGGATAAAAGAACATTCATTATAAATCATTTTTATTGAAGATTTTTCAGTGTTCGGATCCACAGTTCCGTCGCAATAGATTAAGATGCATTTTGGGAGTTATTAAAGGCTGGATATGAAACATGAACACAATACTGACATCTAGTTTAGCTAGGTTGTAGTAACAAAAATAAAATCATCATCCCAGCTGTTGGGTTTCCTGTTTCAATGCCAATGCTCCCAGTGACCAGCAAGAACTGTGTCTCGTGAGGAAGTTGTCTTCATGGATTTTAACTGACAGCTAACATTAGCAAAGCTAGCAAGTGAGCTAGCTTACCGATCCAGGAGTAAAGTTGTCGTTTCTGCGTGTGTTCATATTGTTGGAAATAGAGACCTTATTTGTCAGCCCACAATTGCGGATACTACTGGCTGGTAAATGTAAACATGTCATAGCCGTGCCTGTTAAAATGTATATTTTATTAAATTTAATTCAAATATAATTTTATTTAAATTTTAATTATTATTTTTTTAAATGTAGCTTTTTTATGAAAGTTTTCCATAATTGGCATTTAATAAATGCACAACCAGTGCATTAAATTGTCAGGACATTTCACAGCACCGCTTGCTTCTCCCTGCTGATGGGCAGTGCCAAAACTACCAGTACCTGTTTAAAGTTATAATTGGGAATACTTTCTAGAGATATATGAGACACCAGACCCAACAGTACAGGCAGACATAAATGTTAGCAAGGATTCCTAAACCTCAGTAGAGCTACAGGCTGATACACACTACATTCCATTGATGTAGTTATTTGTGCACAAGAATTGCATGTACTGATAAGTTCATACAGTAGACAAACTTTTTTTTTTTAGAAAGCACACATTTCTGTATAAAGTCCTTTTTGGTGTAAATGTAATATTGTAAATATAAAAAAAATCATTGGCAATTAGCAATAATTATCAAATTAATAGACTGGAAATGTCAATGTGTCTGTATAAATACAAACTGCTTTGATGTTGGGATTGTAATTAGACTTCTGTAGACCCCCCCAGACCCCCATAAGCCCATGTGTTATGTAATGTAACAAACTGAGGTGCCAGATGGAGTCAAATAACGGCTGGCGGCAGTCATTGGTTAAGGAAATGCTAGAACAAAGCTTGTATCCAGTTGCTCACTGTAGGTAATGAGCAAGAGTGATGTATTTCTTCTTAAAATGTGTTTGGTATGAGTAACGTTTAATGTCCTTGGAGAAAAAACCTGTGAAGTGTTTAGTGGAGTGTATGATCTCTCACGTCTTATCATTTATACTGAGATGCCATCTTTTTTCCCCCAGGAGCTCCAATTTCTGTCGAGGGCTGAGGCTCTGTCCTTTGTGGCCCTTGTTGATGGGTATTTTAGGTTAATCGTGGATGCCCACCATTACCTGTGCAAGGAAGTAGCCCCGGTTTTAGTGATGCAGAATACCGAGACTGGTTGCCATGGACCCATCTGGTTGGTATTAGCCATTCTTGCTAAATAACACTTACTAACTACTATCTTTTTGGATTTTATGAGTGTTTGTCTTTAAACCTGAGGCCTGTGTTTTCCTGTAATGTTATACACTGGTATATTAGGTCAGTCAAAGTAAAGTAGTATTGTGGAAATAAGGCAAGGCAAAAAAAATTAAACAAAAAGGCAGCTCAAGGTGCTTTGGGTGATTTAGGTGAGAAAATAAAATCAGTGATAAAAACAAAACATATTAGAAACATAAAGAACATTAAAATCTACTACTGTTAGGACCTTTCAGCCATTAATAATCAAAAGCAGCTCTAATCAGATGGGATTTTGTTCTTGATTTATAGGAACTCAGTGTTTCAGCAGCTTTCTGTTGGTCTGGATGTGTGTTTTCTGAGGATGGTTGGTAGACTAGAGTTGGAAGACCTCAGTAGACTTTGGGGGTTGGTATAGTGACAACAGATTTTCAACATACTTTGGTTCTAAGGCATTCAATGAATTACAAACTAGTAAAAGTAGTTTTAAGTCTATTCTCTGAACTACAGGGAGCCAGTTTAAGGACTTTAGAACTGGGGTTATGTGCTCTACTTTCCTGGTCTTTCCGACTGACTTTTTAGACAGACCTGTGAAGTCGCTGTTGTAGTAATCAATCTGACTAAAGATAAAACACATGGATGAGTTTTTCGAGGTCCTATTGTGACACTAGTCCTTTTATCCCAGAAAATGTTTTCAGATGTTACGGGGCTGACCTATTATTGCCTTTATGTTACCCCGGAGGTTCAGGACAGAGTCAAATACTACACCTAGTAAATAAGCACTCGCAGTGTAGCACATAAAATTTTTATCAATTTATCCTGTCAAATGTAATCCCTTTTACCATAACAGTAAACCGCATTTGAATTAAATGTTTATACTGTACTTTATACTTCAACACATTTCTCCAAGATAATTTCTGACTGCTTTCTCTAAGTGTCACTCAGTTTATTCTTGTTCTCCCTCCAGTACGGAATATGCCATCCAGAAGCTGCATCAGGAAGATGATGAGGAAGGAACCTACGTACTGCGCTGGAGCTGTACTGAATACAACCGCATAATCATCACTGTGGTCTGTTATGAGGTAGCGTGGACACCACATTAATTCTTTATAAGGTTGAATATCAAAGTTTTACTGGGATAGCTACATTTAGTTGAAGCCTCAGCTGCTCTGGGGCAGACTGACAGAAGTTTAATATGATTGTATACTATATGCTAATATGGCGAATAGAGTGGGGTATTGATTCAAATTTCAAGAATAGATTCAATTATGATTCTTAAGAGTTGGAACCGTTTTTTTCTGATCTGATCTGTCCCAATTCATTAGGTCAGTGGTATAAAAAAAGATAAAAAAACAACATATTTTTTAGCTCTTACCTTAATTAAATGACTGTAATGAGGCAAAACTAGGTGGGGTTACAGGGGAATGGTATTAACCCTTTCAGACCTATGCCATAAAATCCCCTTCTGGACTTTTACCTCATATTTTAGCTGGAAAAAAAGGGCTAAACGATCTTTTTTTCTTTTTTTTCAACACAGCACTAACGGTGAAGCAGAAATGGAAAATTTTTAAAATATTATTACAATGTGGCTAATTTCTATTTTTTTTTGTCACAACAAGAATTCCCTGTTCTTTATGGTTATGATGGTCATGGCTTTTACGAGAATTATTCCTGTATTATTATTGTGGAACATTTCTCCGTTCCCTTATAGCTTTTCATGTAAACTTAAAAGGAGGGCAATGTCATTAAGACTCTTCTCTTTTATTTTTATACTGGCCTTTATTCGACAGTGAACAGCTTAGAAATAGGGAAAGCAGTGGAGGAAGAAATGCGGCAAATGATTCAAACTTAGGACGGCTGCGTCGAGGACTAAGGTCTCCATGCACGGGGCGCCCCCTCTAATCACTATGCCACGCAGCGCTTGTATTTTTATCTTCTGTATTTTATTTCTCGATTTCAGGGTTAAATCAACACATTATATTCTGCCTGGTTTGACCATAATACTCTATTTTCCTTTGTTTTAGTCTGTGGAATTTGTTCGGTCATAATTTACCTCTTTCCATTTTTTCCTAGGATATCAAGAAGCGCCAGTATAAGAACTTCCAGATCGAGCTGGACTCTGAGGGCTACCGCCTGCAAGGAACGGATACGGTGCGACCCACCTTAAAGGAGCTTCTGGATCACCTGGAACGCCAGTGTCTTCACACAGACGACTTGACGTTCCAGATAAGGCGCTGTTGCCCTCCACAGCCAAGGGGTAAACATGGAAAAGATAACAAACTGATCAAATAAATCCACTGTAAAGGCAGAGCAAAGAGAAACAGTCAAGTCACCGATCTCTAATGAAACCTTAAAATGTTAGACTAAAAACAATTCTGATTAGAGCTTCATATCCACATAATCCTAGTAAAAATAAAAGCTCTCAATTTCAGGCCTTCCGTGATGCAATTTAACTTTACTTTTTCCTTATGGTTCCTAATGATTTTACAAGTTATGATATCAAATACAGATATGAAGTGCACAAACAAGAATTTGTTGTGGATTTTCTTTTAATCCACCCACAGTCGCTATTACTTATGCAGGTTCACATATATAGTTACTCCCGTCTATTATGGGAATAGGAAGTTTCAGAGAAACCACATGCTTTTTTTATAGCCAAAACAGCAACGCACCCTTACTCATGTTTATTTATAGCTCTTCCATTTTCATTAAATCAAGACCATTTTTGAGGTTTAGTGTTTGTCCGGCCGATCTATTTATAATCCAATTTCAACCATTTAGAAGTTGATTTTATGTGAAATTGAGAATATGCTGGTAGTTTTCATCCATTATTTCATTCATTATGTGCTGTACACTGGTAGCAGGGCAACCCCACAGCATAACTCTGCCATCACTTTGCTGGACAGCTGGTTCAGCCTGTGCTTCACGCCTATTTCCCACCAGCTGTGGTGTGGCGCTCCGTTAACTTTATGAATGAAGTCTGTTCTTTGGCTGGTGGCACATGTGAATTTGCATGAAGTTAAAGAAATAAGGCACATCTTTAGCGGTAATAGAAAATGAGCAAAGCACATAACTTGGCTCCATAGCTAATGTTAACCTGATTTAGATACTTAAAATAAAAATAAAAAAAATTATATAAGACTTACTTAAACATAACATACTCCTTGTAGAACAAGCCAAGTAAATAAATAGTGTTCAGTAAAAGTACAAGGAAACAAGTGTTGTTTTTATTCAGCAGTGCCTCTCTATATATACGTACATCTTCCTCCTCCATTGATCTCATTGTGCCCTCCCTCATCAAATTTCTAGAGACGTTCGACAGTCCGCAGCTATATTGAATTGCAGTCCATACGGAAACCCAACCTCACCAGGTGTGAATTAGGTTCGAGTCTCTATAGCACTCTTGATCATTGTGGCTTAACATTCCAGTATTTATCTTATCTGTCCTGACCTTTACCCAGAAAGCATTTAGCTCGTTGATGTGGGTCGCGCGCAAATTTAGGTTGAGCTTGAAGTTATCTCGTTTGTATGAGTAAACAAGAAACTGGCTTCTCCATGGGGAGTCATATCAACGTTACATCATCCTTGGGTTTATGATTGACTTTTTTCCTGACCATCTTCCTGGTTATCTTTCATCTGACGGTTCTAGTTTGGCTCATGTTGTCAAAACCAGGGCAATGACGCCAAACACTCACTAAAACAAGTGTTGATGTGTGTCGCTACTGTCCTCAACTTTTCCTCTGTTTAAAATGTATAGTCTGTGCCTGAAAACTCTGTAAAAATCAAACTATACGTATAAAGTGCTTTTCATATACGAAATCCGTCTTAAAGTGCTTTACAGATTGAAATGACCACACATAAACCCCATTCCCATCCCTCCCAAAGTATATTTGAAAGCATTATCCCAGTTATACACCAACCCAACTCTCTTGTACACACACAGTTAAAAGTAACCGCAGAAGGACATGGGCCAAGTACAAATCAGCACAGATTTTGATTTGTTCAACAAATATTAAGCTAGAAATATGTTAAGATCTTTAGAATGTGCTTTCTTGAGTCTTGCTAAGTCCAATGGTGGTGATGTATGCAAAAAAAAAACGTTGTTAAAAGCTCAAAACAATTGACATTAATGTCTTTGACTTGATTTGATTTAAGTCTGGTATACTTACAAAAAAATATTTCTGTGAAGGAAGCCTTTACTTCTGGCTTATGTAAGGCAAATGATGATATGTAACATTTATTAGTAGATTATAGATGCATTCCTATCTTGGAAACCATTGTCTTTTATTTATTTATTTTTTCTTTGCAACCTATGCAATAGTTCCTTCCCTAAAACGAGAAAAGCTAGAGCAGACAAACTTCATCTTTGCCCTGTGGTTACAAGTCTGGCATGCTGCACTTGAGCATGATCCTCTATACGCAAGTCGAACATTTTAACCTCGCCTGCGTGTAATGCTAAGATTTATATCGACACGAGCTAGAATGTGGCCCCGCTCTTAAGGCGTAGGTGTGTTTGTGTTGGGGTAAGGGTAACGGTGCTGGCAGTGTCTGTGAAATGGTGTCATGTAGGAAGAGAGTTGTAAAATGTGGGTTTCCGGAACCAAACTAGCTCTCTTCTGTTTACACTGGGAAGGAGACGGCCATGTTTGCCTAAGTGTGTTGAGCTTTTTTTTTGCTTGGGAAGATGTGGCGTTTATGTTTATCACAGTGCTCATCTGTAACCTGCCACATCTGCTTAAGAGGAAGATAAAAGATTGGAGCTGTATTATTGTCTGGGTTCATAACAGCATAAAATGTTACACAACGGTCTTGCTCGAACAGTAACCCACTAGAACAGTATACCCGCATCCTGACTGTACAGTTTTATCTTACTTTTTTGCTGTGCCTGTTCTTTTGCCTAAAGGGGAAGTATTGTAAATATTGAATATAAAAAGAAATGGATTCTGCCGTTTAAAGCATATGTGTGTATGTTAGTCTAAGCAAGACCAGGGCTGGAACCAAAAGGGTTAGAGACTGAGCGCAGCACAGCGTTCCACTTGTTATCTGGTGGCAGACATGGGTGCATGTTGTTTTCTGGGGGTGTGTGAAACCAACATTGTATGTTACAGACTTCTTTGACGAGTTGCTAAAGGAGTGCAGACCCCCAACACACACACACACACGCACCACTTGAACCACAACTTGTTGGTTTTGTCACAACATTAGCAACCAATGTCCCACACACATTAGCTTGTAGTTCAAGAGCAAATACTCCTTTTCACTATGTCTGCTCACGTACAAAAGTACAAACTAGATCTAGTTTGATACCAGGGCTTGTCATAGTTTGTTGCCACATGTAGATGCTAGGGGTGATCCCGAATTGTCGAATAATTCAGTGCATCGATATGTGTAGCCTGTTTCGACCACCAATCTCAAGGTCGATTCTTAGCAGGTGAAACGAGCATCATACCATTTTGGCAATATGGCAAAGCTCAATGTCTTGCGTAGGTGAAGGAGGGACCTTGCGTCAATGGATAATTGCATCAATCAGTCTCCGTCAAAACGGAGAAGCATAAACTAGGCTTTAGTCTAGTTGACGCAGTGCCGCTTTCATGCTCAGCCTCATGTATTAGCTGCTGAGCCGTTTTATTAAGTTGGGATGTTTTGAAAGATGCAGATTTCCTCTTACTTTGATCCTTTTCATTCTCGGTGTAGAAAGATTATATTTTCGCATCTCAGACCGGCTGACATTTGACAATGCCTTCTCCATGGTAACAATACGGGCAGATTTGCTTTGTGAGGGATTTAACAGTTTTCTACAGAGGGCTTTTACCTAAATCCAAAACTCTTTTCTTTGTTCAGATCGCCTAACAATTGTGAGATTGACATTTTGCTTTGTGCTGTTCACATTTTCCTTACAGAATTTTTTTTTGTCTTTTTTGTTACAGAAATTTCTAACCTTCTTGTGGTTACCAAGGACAGAGCTTCGATAAGCCAATCAACAAAGCATGAGAGGGAGCTCTGTATCTTCCACCGTATTCCTAAGGAGGATATTGAGCAGGTACACATTGTCCTGTTTTCATGTTTGTCTCCTGTGTTGCTGGACAGTAGTTCTAATATTATAATGTTGCTTCCAATCATGTGTCTTATTTTTTTATGATTCTTCTTGATACCTCTTGAACTCTTGCAATATTATTGTTTCTTCACACGTGGTGCTCAACAAAGTAAATTTCAGTGTCATCAGAGCAGAGCACCTTCCTCTACCCTTAAAGTTTGATCCCTTAATGGTACATGGTTCTATAAATGTCCTCTTTCTTTGAGCATCTCCTCTTTCTTTCAAAAGTCTTTCTTCTACCATTTCCTCCAGAAAACACAGATTTGTAGAGTGTACCAGTAAAAGAAGTCCTGTCACTACCTGAACTGTTAAACTCTAACTCTTTTATAGTCATATAGCCTCTTTTTTTATGACCTAATCCTGTTTTAAACTTGGCCATTCCTTTATCCCTGACCTGTCTGCTGTGTGGTTTGGTCTTGATGAGGCAGAATGATCAATAATGTTTTTTTTTAACAAACCTGTGAGGCTTTCTAAGAATTTATTCAGATTAAATTGTATCCACGTTGACTAAGAGGCTGCTGAAGCAAATCGACTGTCCCAAAGTTTATTTCAAAGTATAAGAGGCAGAAAACAAAAAAGCTTGCCAAACTTTTCAAATTTATACTTGTGATTTTTTTTTTAATGATTATTATTCTGCTTCATAATTATGCGCTATAAAGTAGAAGTATCTGGGCTCTATGTTGTGCTAACCAGGAGGAGCACCTTGGCGTGGGAACAAAAACCAACATATACCTGGGCACACTGAGAGTCAAGAATGAAGAAGATGAAGATGCAGGTTACACATCTTTCCAGGAAGTCAAAGTGGTCCTTAAGGTGCTTGGTTCTGGACACAGGGACATCTCCTTGGTGAGACACAGTTTCATACCTTGTAGCTTGTTGGAACATCTTCTAAAATGGCAGACTTCTGTTATCCTTACAGCTAAAAGTTGCGAGACGTTTCAAAAGTAATCGTTTCAAGTTTGCAGCCTGCTGTGTTGGTATTGAGAAGCGTTTGCCTCTATCTGTGACAGGCCTTCTTCGAAACAGCCAACATGATGCGACAGGTGTCTCACAAACACATCGCCCACCTCTATGGAGTGTGTGTCCGTCATCAGGAGAGTAAGTGCTGCCGAGCCGTTCGACTTGAGTTCGTGCTGCGCTGGCTCAACCTCACAACGTGTCTCTTTCTGTCAAAAGATATCATGGTGGAAGAATACGTCCAGCTAGGACCACTGGATGTTTTCATAAGGAGACAACAGAGTCCACTGAGCACAAGGTGGAAGTTCCAGGTGGCCAAACAACTGGCCTCAGCTCTCAGCTATCTGGTAAGAAGAACATGCTTCATGTTTTCACTTAATGGCCTCTTTTTTTTATGTATATATTTTTTTATTTAATCGAAAAATATTACAATTTTTATTTTGGTGATATTCCCAGAGCTGCCACCCTTTAACAGTATTATGTTCAGCTTTATAAAAAAATGTGATAAATAGGACACAATGTTTAAATGTTCTGACATTAAAGCCCAGCTTTCACAGTGGTTTAACATGCCGACAGAAGAGGGAGGTTATAGACATACACTACCGTTCAAAAGTTTGGGGTCACCCAAACAATTTTGTGTTTTCCATGAAAAGTCACACTTATTCACCACCATACGTTGTGAAATGAATAAAAAATAGAGTCAAGACATTGACAAGGTTAGAAATAATGATTTTTATTTGAAATAAGATTGTTTTTACATCAAACTTTGCTTTCATCAAAGAATCCTCCATTTGCAGCAATTACAGCATTGCAGACCTTTGGCATTCTAGCTGTTAATTTGTTGAGGTAATCTGGAGAAATTGCACCCCACGCTTCTAGAAGCAGCTCCCACAATTTGGATTGGTTGGATGGGCACTTCTTGCGTACCATACGGTCAAGCTGCTCCCACAACAGCTCAACGGGGTTCAAATCTGGTGACTGCGCTGGCCACTCCATTACCGATAGAATACCAGCTGCCTGCTTCTTCTCTAAATAGTTCTTGCACAATTTCGAGGTGTGTTTTGGGTCATTGTCCTGTTGTAGGATGAAATTGGCTCCAATCAAGCGCTGTCCACTGGGTATGGCATGGCGTTGCAAAATGGAGTGATAGCCTTCCTTATTCAGAATCCCTTTTACCCTGTACAAATCTCCCACCTTACCAGCACCAAAGCAACCCCAGACCATCACATTACCTCCACCATGCTTAACAGATGGCGTCAGGCATTCTTCCAGCATCTTTTCAGTTGTTCTGCGTCTCACAAACGTTCTTCTTTGTGATCCAAACACCTCAAACTTGGATTCATCCGTCCACAGCACTTTTTTCCAGTCTTCCTCTGTCCAATGTCTGTGTTCTTTTGCCCATCTTAATCTTTTTTTTTTATTGGCCAGTCTCAGATATGGCTTTTTCTTTGCCACTCTGCCCTGAAGCCCAGAATCCCGCAGCCGCCTCTTCACTGTAGATGTTGACACTGGTGTTTTGCGGGTACTATTTAATGAAGATGCCAGTTGGGGACCTGTGAGGCGTCTGTTTCTCAAACTAGAGACTCTAATGTACTTATCTTCTTGCTCAGTTGTGCAACGCGGCCTCCCACTTCTTTTTCTACTCTGGTTAGAGCCTGTTTGTGCTGTCCTCTGAAGGGAGTAGTACACACCGTTGTAGGAAATCTTCAATTTCTTAGCAATTTCTCGCATGGAATAGCCTTCATTTCTAAGAACAAGAATAGACTGTCGAGTTTCAGATGAAAGTTCTCTTTTTCTGGCCATTTTGAGCGTTTAATTGACCCCACAAATGTGATGCTCCAGAAACTCAATCTGCTCAAAGGAAGGTCAGTTTTGTAGCTTCTGTACCGAGCTAAACTGTTTTCAGATGTGTGAACATGATTGCACAAGGGTTTTCTAATCATCAATTAGCCTTCTGAGCCAATGAGCAAACACATTGTACCATTAGAACACTGGAGTGATAGTTGCTGGAAATGGGCCTCTATACACCTATGTAGATATTGCACCAAAAACCAGACATTTGCAGCTAGAATAGTCATTTACCACATTAGCAATGTATAGCGTGTGTTTCTTTAAAGTTAAGACTAGTTTAAAGTTATCTTCATTGAAAAGTACAGTGCTTTTCCTTCAAAAATAAGGACATTTCAATGTGACCCCAATCTTTTAAACAGTAGTGTATACTCAATTTGCAAAGTTCCGATTATTCCGGGTGGTTCAGATTATGCTATATGCTTCTGTGCGTATGATTTAACAATGGAGAAAAAATAATAAAAAGAGCAGAAAAAGGAAAAGTAATAAGTCAGTTCTGCTGAATGGGGTTGTCCTTGATCTGAATGAGGAAAGCTTGTGTAACAGAATAAATTATAATGCTGCTTGCACATGTCTCAAGTTAAATATTTAAAAACTGTAAGGAAGAGCTCTCCGATTCTATCGGATCCGTCGCTTTCATTCGGAACTTAACAAAACTGACTTTTCTTTTTAAACAAGCGTCTGAGTTTTGAGTTGCAAACCTATGTAATAAAACAGTATTTTACTAAGGACAACTTGACAGTTTGGTTTCTACTCTTTCTATGATTTATGCTTTTGCTATCGTACATTCTTTTTTGTAGGAAGACAAAAAGTTGGTCCACGGCTTTGTCTGTGCGAAGAATATTCTGCTTGCCAGAGATGGACTGGATGAAGAGGAAGGCGAGCCCTTCATCAAGCTCAGCGACCCAGGAATACCAATAACGGTGCTCTCCAGGGAGGGTGCGTACAAAGTACAGGCGACCTCATTTTGCTTTTGTTACAATGCAAATCACAGGGTTGCAAAACAGCTACAATGGAACTTTTCACAGCGACTTCCTCTTTGTCAGCTGTATATGAAAGTAAAAGCAGAAAAATAATGCAGCTACACGTAGAAAAGTTAACATGAACTAGTTTGTCATTTATTTTCCAATTTCCGATCAAGGTTTTTCTATCAGGCAGTCACATCTGTCTCCTAATCATTCCACATTGCATTCAGCAGATTTCCACCTGAGACTGTAATTTGGTTTGTTTTAAACCATACGGCTTCAGAGAAGTCAAACTAAGAAGGACACATCTCAAGTTGCACAGTTCCCCTCATACAGTGGCTTTATGTTTCTGTTTGAAACCGTTTGATAGCGGCCGCTGTGGCTGCCTGATGGATCTGAGAAAGCCAGAGGACAAACTGGAAATGTTTCAGTGTAGCTGTGCCTCTTCCACAGGCCTGTGGGAATACCCCTCCCGCTCTTGCTGTTCTCAGAAATCTTTACCATTTCTTCCATTCCTCTGTCTCTATCACTTTGCTGATCAGCTCGTCTTCCCGTTACACATCAATATCCCCGTGCATAGATTTAATTGAAATTGATGCATAATGTGCTCAGAGGCTCTTTGGGAGCTCTCTTCCCTACTTCCCACTAATCTGATTGCTTTCCACTGGCTCGCTCTCACTGCTTTTCCATTCTTTTGGCCCCGCCTCCATTTTTTCCCTCACTGCTTACCAACAGATCTCCTGTCATTTAAGTGAAGTGGAGCTAAAAAGCCAGCCATGGATGTCAGATCTTTAGATCCTTTTTCCAGTAAAAGTGAGTTATTTCGGCCAGGCGATGCCAAGTCAGCAATTTAGGCTAACTTCCCACGGAGTATTTCCTCCTTGTTTCTGCTCATGAGAGCCTGAAGAGAATGCCTTGCTTCTCACCAAGTCCATCAGACTATGTCAGGAGCCGACATGAACACTGAGTTGCTGTTGTCTTTTAATAAGAACATTGAACGTTTTTCTGCTTAAATTCATCTGTTTTAATGACAGAACATTGGATGGGGTTACAGGTTACCGGGGGAAACTGTATTAAACTTTTCAGGCCCAAGCCTTAAAATGCTTGTCTGAACTTTTCCCTCCTTTTCTAGCTGTTTAAAGGGTGAACAATGTTAAACGAATAAATCCATGTTTGGATATCTGAATCAATTCCTGGTTATTTTTTATGAGAATTGATTTATAATCAATTATTTTATTATTAATGTTTAACATAGACTAAATATGATGAGTATTATAGAAACATTCTAACAATTACACTAATCTCTTTAGAATAAAACCAAAACTAATAACTAGTGTTTTAATGTTTTCTTTTAAATAGCGTACTCACAAACTACAAACCAAATTACTATCATCAGATCATAATAAAACTAAATATTATTTTGAATTTGCACATGCAATAGCAGTTCAGTATCAGTGATTTTTTTATATTTTTGACTGTTAGTTTAGTTTATTCATTTATTTGATAGGGACATGTACAGGAGCCTTAATCAGCATATGAAAAGATGCTTTGTAACAGATTTTAGCTATTGTACCTAATTTCCATCTGCAGTCCCCTATACATACAAAACACTATAAAAAGCATAAAACAATACAGTTCATAATATTTACAGACAGTATTTACATTTTAATAATAAAAAATTCTCTATAGTCTATACCCACCCACTACCCCTCTCAGATGTAGACTGTAGTAGTAGTTATTTTGTTTGTGTGTGTGTTTTTTCCCTTTCCCTCCTTTTCTTTTCCTTTTAATGCCGACATGTTTGATTTCACAAATAATGTTTCACACCTAGGCAAAATCTATGTTGGATTTATTGTGAATTTGTTGGCTTGTGACCAGCATGATACGCCACAGAGTAAATGAGGTAATATCATTGCGTTGAAGTAGGTTTTAGCTCCTTGTATTGTCAATGAATTTCTTATAGATTTAAATGTAAACAGATTGTATTTTATTGTATGGCATACCTTTTTAATGTGTTTCTTAAAGCTTAGTCTCGAGTCTAAATTGATGCCAACGTATCTTAACTCATTGACATTTTCTATTTTTTCTCATTTTACTATAATTAAGGGGTATGTTTTTTGTTTGGTTTTGTTGAGAAAAACATTGTCGCAGTTTTACTCTCATTCAGTGTTAGACAGGAATCATTCAGCCATATAGAAATTTTGTCCATTGCCTTTGATAGTTTGGTTGCGACTTGTTCATGGTCCTTCCCAAGGTTAGACTTAATCGGGAAACTGTCTTTCGATGTAAAATATTGCCTTTTGTCCGAACATCTCATTTATTTAGAACTGTTTTATTCATATGAATAGAGTGAACAGATAAAAAAACAAACGGGAAATGATAATTGCTAAATGGATGCAAGTCATTACCTGTTTTTTTTCTTTGAGTTCTCTGTGTAATGCAAATAAAAATTACATTATCAACCAATGTGTTACAACAGGATCAAAGGTCAGAGCACAACAGTGTCTGTGAGGGAGGCGAAGTAACGAGAAACGCAGCAGCAGAGCTTCTTCTCTACCCCACCCAGAGAGTTCCAATTCTCTGTCTCTCATACAGGAAATACAACATGTTTTATCTCATTCAATTTGAGCTAGTATGTTAGAGGTGGCCGATCATTTTAAACAGTCATTTTAGTCGTCTACAAGCTAACCAACATTAAACCACTGCAGAGTTATGCCGGTTAGTGATGGTTCTATATGGCTCGTTTTTTCTTCCACTGGTGAAGTAAGACTTCATAGTTTACTTTTAACAAACACTAAACAGCTGTAGAGTTTTGAAATATCATTAGTGAAGTCTAAAAGTTTGGCTCAGGGTCCTTAACAGGTGGCAGCAGCACTGGGCTGCCCTGTGGATATGCCTGACTTTAAATTGGCTCTACTAAAGAGGTAGTCAATTCCGATACATAAAAATTTTTAGATATCAACCTGATATATCGTCTGATCCCTACTTGATTCCCAGTTCAGCGCAGTTAAACCATATAGTTGTACTTTTAGCAGTTTGGACGATAATCAGAACCTGCTTTAGAAATAAAACTATCTTTAGACTTGAGAAAAGGGGGAGGACCTACAACAGGAGAACATATTTGCTTCTAAATGATCACTGACTCTGGAAACTTCACACTGGACCTCAAACAACTTGGTTTCTGAGCATCACCGCTCTTCATTACCCTTGATATTCAAAACTAAATGCCAAATTTACTTTAATCTTAAAACAAGAAGTTTGAACTACTGAGAAACAGTTGGGTTTTTGTTCTACCTAAGACATTCTTTAAATTGTCATTAGAGTGCCTTAATTAGCAGTTTTAGTCTTTATTCTGGATTAATCCGTTTCAGATGGCTATGGAAGAACTCCATGATTCTTAGAAACTCCTGAAGGGACTTTCCTTCACAACCCTCTCAAGCCTGCAGTTATCTCTGTTGCTCTAACACTTTTTTACTAGCAGTTTTTTCCTTCCCTTCAACTTTCAATTAATTTACTTTAATGCAGCACTTTGAACTTTTTTGACAGTGATATCCTTGCGGAGGAAGTCAGAAACTGTCTGGTCAGCAGTCTTTGCCATGACATACTTTTTTCTGTCTTAACTATATTTTTCTTATCGATCGTACTCTTAAATTTTCTCAAATATTGAATGTTGGATTTTCGATAGCCAAATCAGAATAAGTAAAAATTAAACCAACTAGACATATATCACCCTTATATCCCTCATAAAGCTGCATAAAGTCGGTATTACTGAAATAAGTAACCTTTTCGATGTTTAAATCCCAATATCAGTGAACAAAAACAAACATTGTGAGAAAAATAAAAGTGCTGCTCAAACAATTTTTTTCTGCACAAACAGCCACCATCTTCACCTCACTCACAGATGTCAGACCTCACCCCCAGTCAGGAAGTCCCACTTAGATCATACAGACTCAGCCAGCCAAAATCACTAATCACACACATATATATACATGGTAAATAGCTCTTAGATGTTGCTCAAATTGACTTTGTGTCTGTAGAGTGTGTGCATCGCATCCCGTGGATCGCTCCCGAATGCGTGAAGAGTCCGTCAGAATTGAGCGTGGCGGCCGATAAGTGGGGATTCGGGACCACCCTGTGGGAGATCTGTTACGATGGAGAGGTTCCACTCAAAGAGAAGAAACTAACAGAGGTAAACAAACCAAATACTTCTTACAAACTGATAAGCGGCTTTTATACAACTTTTTAATCTGTCTAAATCCGTCTGTTTTAACAGATTTGTTTGCCATTTTTTAGAGTTATGTGTAGTTGTATCCGTTTTTAATGATGTTAAGCACTTTGGTCAACCTTGGTTGTTAAAAATGTGCTATAAAAATGAGGATTGATTGACGATGAGGTTGTCTTTTTTTTTTTTTTTTTTTTCTTCCTTTAATTTGTGAGCAGAAGGAGAGGTTTTATGAAGCAGAATTCCATCTAGCCATCCCAGATTACAAGGAACTTGCTGAACTCATGACCCGCTGCATGAACTACGACCCCAAGAAGAGACCCTTCTTCAGAGCCATCGTCAGAGACTTGGATGAACTGGAGGAGAGAAGTATGTCTTGGTCAAACTAATTGTTGATGTATTTATTGGGTTTCAATACAAGCTGTTGCTCACATGAACTGTGTCCCGTCCTGTTTCAGCAGTATATAAGAACATCATGTCAAGATTCATTGTCTTTTGTTGTACAGGATTAGAAAAGGATTCATTAAACTTCAGCTGTGAAGCTCAAACGAACATTCAGGCTGTATTTTTAACCAATGAAATCCGACCTGGATGTTGTGCGTGGTTTGTCTCTTACGTAGCAGTGGCCTCAGCTATAGAAAGTTGTTTACTCACTCAGATGTTCACAAGGAAGTTCACTAGGTACATTACGAATGATCTGCCCCTCCTTGGGCCCCGCAGTAAAAACATTTCAGCCCATTCTTCCACCTAGTGGTCAATTTGGATGCTGCAGTCTGTCTTAGTAACATTTAACAGACTTATTTCTCTATATTAGCTATCAAAACTTCTGGAGAATTCTATTTTTTTAAGGTTTTAAAGCTTGAAAATCTTTCTTTAGACATTCATTGTAACACATCGGTTCTGTTTAAGTATCATTGTAGCTAATTACATGGAAACTAATGCAAGCAAAGAGTTACATAACCACAAATTGTTCTCGAGAAAAGCCTGACGCTGTCGACCACAATAGACTTCCTATTGCACAACTATGCATATGTTGGATAAACTCATTATCCACAGGTGGATATATTGCGTTTGTATTGCAGCAGGTGGTCCTAGATTCATATCCCAGTATGGGTTCCTTCTGCATGCATGTGTTCTCTCTGGGTACTCGGGGTTCCTCCCAGAGTCCAAAAACCTGTTCTAAAATGTCTTTAGGTGTGAGTGTGCATGGTCGTGCATCTCAGTGTTGCCCCGTGATGACGATCATAGGAACCACCAGTGGAGAAGATCCCAACAATGAACAACAGCTTGTTCAACCACAATCTTTAGAATTTATTGTTGTTGTGATAAATGCAATATGAACCATGTGATCAATCAATTCTGAAAAAAATCATCAGTAATTTAAAACGTAAAACACATTTTATGGACGCAAACTGATGTTTTCAAGCCTTAATTTCTGTTAATTATGATGATTTTTCACCTTCCGCTTATAAAAACACTTAATAAAAACATTTTATTTACAGTAATGTTGACTTAATGAACAGTATGTTTATTAAAGGGCGTTTTAAAAGTTTTTTTAATCTAAAACATTTTTCTGTTCTCACTCAGAGCACTTCTTCAAACCACCTCCTACCACAGAGGGGGACCCGACTGTGTTTGAAAACAGATTCCTAAAGCATATCCGAGACCTCGGAGAGGTGAACAAATGCTGTTTGCTCTGTTTTAATTTTAGTCTTTGCTTTCTTTTAAAAAAATACGTTTATTTTCTGCTAACAGAAGTCGGAGACCGCTGTGTATACATAGATTTTTTAACCAAACAAAATCTCAGAAATGTTGGATGATTTAGTTTAAAGTTATTTACATGCCTTATAATTGAAGCAAACTGATTATGCTGTCCACGCAGGGTCACTTTGGTAAGGTGGAGTTGTGTTGCTATGACCCCCGGGGAGACCGATCGGGTGAACGGGTGGCTGTAAAGTCTCTGAAGCCCGAGAACGGCGAGGAGCAGAGCAACAACCTCCTAAAAGAGATTGAAATCCTGAAGGCGCTTTACCATGACAACATCGTCAAATACAAAGGCATCAGCCAGGAAGAAGGTACTGCAAACACAGAAACAGTCACAGAAATGAATATGTACATTAAGGGATTTCCAAGGACACTTTAGAGCATGCAGTGACTGATTTTCTTTAGTTTTATCCTTTTTTCCCTCCTCTCTCAAATTTCAAGTTTTATACTTGATGTCCCTAAAACTGTGTTGGAGAGTGCCTAATAAAACTCTCAGATATATATACATTTTTGCATAATCATTTCATTAGTCATAATCAAACTCCTTATTTTTGTGTTGAGTTATCACTAGAATCAAAAATTTGAAGGGTTAAGAACTTCTGCAACCAGAAATAACTTTTTGACTGAAGTCTATCCTTAGGCATCGTTAATGATTGAAACCCTGATATGAACTCACCGCTAGTTATAGTAACCTCTTTCTCATGGCTGGGCTTTTATAACGTTTTCAGACCCAACAGGTAAATTGTTTGAATTGGAAATTTTTAAAGTTGCAGTTCATAAACAATCGCTCTAATTTGGATGCTTGTCATTAATGTCTTTATTAAAAGCAAACAGGCAGCTGAATTAGACTGAGTTTTTCAAACCTTTAGGTGAGAAGAGTCCTTAGCAGTAAATGGTAAAGGAGTGATGGGATTTCAGCTTTAACAAACGAGAGGCGTGGGATGTACCATACTTTGCGGACTATTAAGCGCTCCGTTATAAAAGCAGCACACTCTGAAATTTAAGACACTGAATTTTGTAAATATGTTAGCGACACTTGAACATAAGCCGCAGATTATTACTTTTTAACTTTTAATTTAAGGCATACTTTTTCTTTTTCAAACTCTTGATAATCAGCAATACAGCACCAACATGGCATCAACACATCAACATGCCTGATTAGAAAATAAAACAAAATGCTGTAAAGAGAAAAAGCTTTTAGATGAATTAATCAATATCTATAATTAATTAATATGATAAGTTTTTAAAATCACACCTAATAATTGCTCTTCAGGTATTTTTCTTCAAGTTCATTAAATTAATGTGGAAAAACAAATGTATAACAAATATGGCTTGTTTCTTTTATTTCGGCTGCGTGATGGTAACTTCGGCAGCGGTTCAAGGATCTTTTTCCAGTTCTGGTCGGGTTTTTGCTAATGCAGAAAAGTTACAGCGATAAAATCAAAAGACTCATTGCTGCTCTGCAACCTAAGTGAGGAAATAAAACGTTCTCACTCTCTCCTGACACAGAGACTCCTGTGAGTTTTTAGAATGTGTAATGAGGGACTATTCCTAAACGTTCCGTGCTGCGAAGCAGGGGCGTGTCCAGGAGGTTAGTATAGAGGGGCGCCTAGGTGGGTCTTGGACTGTAGCACCAAAATAATAGCAGATATATCTTCTAGTGGAGACCCAATATGAGTTGGTCACGTTTTAGAGTTTTCATCTGTTAAAATGACATTTAAAGTCACTTTATTTTGCTGTGGTTTATGCATCAATGTAGCAAAAAAAAGCAATGTGAAAAAAAGCTTGCTTTTCAAACAATTTTCACCTTACTGGCAAAAAAAAAAAAGAAAATCACACATAAGAACATTTGAAACTTTTGTTACACTTCACTCTAGTTCCTTCTTTGATGGCCAGCTTGTTTTTAACTTTAAAGCCACATCATGCGCATTTCTTTGTTTTTTATGATGCACGAAATTAGAGTTTAAAATCAAAACTAGTGTCACCTTCTGTAGATAATCTTTCCCTACATGTCTGTTTCACTTTTGCGCTTCCTGCTTTGGTCCCCCCAGAGGGAGTTAGTCAGTATAATATTAATTAATCAGCCACTTTGTTGTGTAGGATGCAGGGTCTGAAGTATGTGGAAAAAATACTGGCTTATAGTCCAAAAATTACAATAGATGTCAGTTGTGCAACACATTTATTGTCAGTGACTCTGTTTTAATTAACAGGTGGAAGGACCATAAAGCTGATCATGGAGTATCTTCCTCTGGGTAGTTTGAAGGAGTATCTTCCCAGAAACCGGGCCAAGACTGAACTTACCGATCTGTTAAGCTACTGCATCCAGATATGTCGGGTAACACAATAATTTCTCCTGGGATTTTTGTGCTGTGAAATGATTATTTCTCTGCTAAAGGTTTGGTGTTCATGGTTTTTTGTTTTGTTTTTAACACTTCATTTCAGGGCATGGATTATTTGGGATCTCGAAACTACATACACCGGGACCTGGCTGCCAGAAACGTACTAGTAGAACAAGAGGGCAGGGTGAAGATCGGAGACTTTGGCCTCACAAAGAGCCTCAAGGAGAATGACGGCTATTACACGGTCAAGGATGAAAATGACAGTCCCGTTTTCTGGTGAGTCAAGAAGGAAAATGGCGAAAACTGGAGGAGGACCTTCAATGTTCCCCCCTCTTAGTTCTCCTTGTCTGTATATGTTTGAAAAAGATGGTGAATGACTTAGACGTTTGCATAGTTTGCAGTATGAAAAGTTTGGTAAAAGGGACTTAACTTATGAATAATTACCCTTTCAACCTATTTTCTGTGTTTCAGGTATGCGCCTGAGTGTCTGACTCAGTGCAAGTTTTACCTTGCTTCAGATGTCTGGTCCTTTGGAGTCACAATGTATGAAATTATCACCTACTGCGAGTCCTCCAAGAGCCCAATGACGGTCAGTGTTCCTTCTTTTAAGCTCAAATGATTCTACAATAAAAGGTACAAAGTAATTTTGTCATGTTTATTAACATTTTCTTGAGACGGTTCGTTTTTACTACAGTCATTAAAATGGACACTAGAGGGTGCTAAAAGCTTGCCAAAACTATTTAGTTGCAGTTTAAAACTCATATATTTTCATATTGGGTCAACTGTATTACTCCAAGCATCACCCACATGGTTATTTATCTCTGGCAGATGGCGCAAGTTTCGGCCAATAAAAGTAGATGAGACATTTTACCCGAAGCGTTCCAATCGGTCTGTGCCAACGGTGCGAGCTTAGTTTATAATGGAGAGCTGTCACTGATTCCCTCTGGCTTTTATCTGTGGACGATGATCAGAACTTAACTGTTGGAAAAGAAAAATCTGGGAGCTTAGTAAAGAAGAACCTGGAAACCTTTATGGACTTTCTCGTTAATAAAAACAGCTTTTCATAATTTCCCTATTTTTTACAACCAGATGATCAAATGTTTGGACCATTTACCTTCCATTCAAGTTTTTCCATCTAGACTTACTGTTACATACTAGCTTCTGCTCATGTTAGTAAAACATTTACCTTATAAACCATAAGCATCTGGGTACAACTACAGATTTAGTCTTTAAGGTACAAAAAGATTTAAGAAATGCACATAATCAGAAAATGTAAACGAATTTCTTTTTTCTATTTTTTCTTATTTTAAAATAAAATGGAAAACATGACTCATAATTCTGTGATTTGCTTTCTTCCTTACCTTCACAGTGCTTCCTGGATATGATTGGGAAAGCTCACGGGCAGATGGTTATCCTCCGCTTGGTGAATGTGCTGCAGGAAGGAAAAAGACTACCTCGTCCTGAAACTTGCCCCAGCCCTGTAAGTAACTCAGTTTTCAAATTTTTTCTTACATTTGAACGAAGTTTACATCCCTTTGTGGCAACAGAACTCCAACCTTTCTGAGCCAGTTACAAAACGAACACCTGGAGAACTATAAAAGCTTTCAAAGTTCTGCAACCTGCGGCTCTGGAGCCACAAGTGGCTGTTTGGGTGTTTCTTCATTGGCTCTGAACTTTATCTGATGATAGAAGAAGAAATGGCTAATTTTTCTAAATGTAGATACAAAAAATGCATATTTTAGCCGTTTTTTTTCATGGAATAAATTGACACTTGAATGGATATTCCACCCTGAAGTAAAATGTAGTTTGTTGCCATACTTCTCAGAGTTAGATAAGTAAGAAAAAAGCATTTTGTAACCAGTAATTCTCTATCTGGCAGGAGTCTGTTTGCTTTAGCTTAGCATAACCAATGTAAGTGAATGGGAGCAACGAGCATTTTGGTTAAAAACTCCTCGGTGAACTCACTGATCATATTGACTGCAAAAGGAAAGAAATAACATTACAGGAGCCGATTTAGACTTTGGACTATGTTACAATGAAGCACTGCGGCAAAGCGCAAGGACATGATGCAGCGGTCACAAAATCCCCCTTCTTCCATGAACAAACAAACATGCATGGCTACCAGCCGCTTAGTAACCTGCAATAACAATGGCAGGGTACATGACAGACGAAGGCGATGATGACTTCTTTGATTACCACATTCCAAGACTACCTGCTGGAATCAGACTTCACAGAGTAGGAGCGCCGTGATTTACATGCACTTTACAGTTATTAAGATGAAGTATTGTTTATGTTGTACAGTAAACTGGGAGGTGACAATGTCAGCCACACGTCACAATTATAGCAATTTATAATAGCCCGCCGCGTTCTTCGTTGGATTTTCTTACAGCGGTGCTTTGTCCTGATGTACCCCCCAGTCTAAATCAGCTTCTGTGATTCTTTTGTAAGTTCTTACTTCTCATTTGCAATCGATAGCATTATTTAGTTCACCAGGAATAATTTAGATAATTATTGAGTAATTTTAATAACTTCTGCACAGAATGCCTGGGCTGGTTACAAAATGCTTTTTTCTTACTTATCTGACTCTGAGAACTATGGCAACAGACCACTTTTTAAAGGACCAGTAATCCTTTTTTAAAATATATTTATATATTGTAAATATACCATAAAATATTAATGGAAGGGATGTCCTGATCCAATCACGTTGTTTCAGACTCTGATCAGAATCGGACGTTACCTCCCGATCAGGACTCAGATATACATGTACCTGTCAAATGTTTTTTATTTCTATGTGGGTGGGGGCTAGTGCCTGTCTCTACTCCTAGGAGTTAACACTTATTAAATACTATTTATCTTTAAATAATACTCTATCCAAACAAGCTGAACAGAGAACTACTTATTAAAATGAAATTACACAGTTGCACTTAGAATCCACCTGCTGCGGTTCCTGCTGCACACGTAATGCACCTCCGTGTGTAATTAAATAGTGGGATTGCTGCAGAGGTTATCATGAGGTTTAGGATTTTTGCCTCAGCTGACTTCTCATGGGGTTTAGATGTTGTTCTGGATGCTGTATCCACACGCTGCCACACCGGAGACTGGAATTACGCTGCTTTAGCCAAAGTTTTAAAATTAGGATACATTTCTCCAATTAAATCGATCAGAAGTCTAAAAGACTGACTGAAAAGTTTCCTGATCAGTAAACGACGCTTCAGTGCCAGAAAAGCCCGCAGGAGGAAAGAAGCAGCAGTCAGTCTTATTGGCACACATTGTAGCGCGTCTAACTAGCCGCAAAGGCTATGGCGCTGCGAAGTAAGAAACGATAACCTGCAGTCAGCTCCCAGTAAGCGACATTCCTCTATCAAAATGTCTGGGGAATCTTTTAGTTAATTGATTTATTGATCTGGAATCCAAACATAAAGTTGAAAGCATCTGTGCATCAGCCAGTATCGGTCGTTGTTATTAACCTGTAAAAATGACAGACAGCCTTAATTTTTCCATCACCGTTCTAATAAACCAGTCAAACACGGAAAATATTCAGTTAATACGACCCCTGATATGTATTCTCATTATAAATTTCATTTCATTAGAATTATGTTTCGGCTACTGTTGCACTAAAGTTCAAAACTGAATAATTGTTCAAGCTACCTCACAGAACTGCTGTGTTTGCTAAGTTTTTAAATGTTAAAATAAGGTAAATTTAAAAAAGTAAAATCCTTCATCTGTTTCTTCAATCTATGGTCACGAACGCTTGGTGGTGACCGAAAGAACGAGATCGCGGAAACAGGCGGCTGAAATTAGTTTCCTCCGTAGGGGGGCTGGGCTCTCCCTTAGAGATAGGGTGAGAAGCTCGGTCATACGGAGGGGGCTCAGAGTAGAGCCGCTGCTCCTCCATATCGAGAGGAGCCAGCTGAGGTGGCTCGGGCATCTGGTCAGGATGCCTCCTGGACGCCTCCCTGGTGAGGTGTTCTGGGCACGTCCCACTGGGAGGAGACCCAGGGGAAGACCCAGGACCCGCTGGAGGGATTATGCCTCCCAGCTGGCCTGGGAACGCCTCGGGATTCCTCCCGAGGAGCTGGCCCAAGTAGCCGGGGAGAGGGAAGTCTGGGCCTCTCTGCTTAGGCTACTGCCCCCGCGACCCGACCCCGGATAAGTGGAAGATGATGGATGGATGGATGTTTCTTCAATTTTCTTTATTCATTTTTTTTATGTATCAGAAGTATCGGATCAGGACCTGATCGGGACATCCCTAGATATTAGAAATTAGTGATTTTTTTTTTTTTTTTTGTGCAGATGCATCGTATTTTCTCAGTAACTCCAAGTAAAATGAATTATGCAGATAAATTCACAAAGACTGATGTTTTCAAGCCTTTTTAAGATTTTTGATCATTTTCTGCTTACAGCTAATGGAAAAATAAGATTACACCAGCCTATGACAATTTAATACACAGAAGTGTAGGCTTAATGAAAAGTATGTTCATAACCTGCTTTAAGGTTATTTTTTTTCAGAATCTACTTTCAGTCTGACCAACTGGCTACATTTTTCACCATTATCAACATCCATCCTTTTTCTTTATTCTAATATCTCAAAATAAAAAATATAATAGTGATTCTTTACACAAAAGAGCACATGGCCTTAGGTAGATATTTCTCAAAAATTTAAAGTTGTCTCTTTTTTTTGAAAAGGTCATAACATTTGGGGCTCTAAACAAGTTTCATTTAGCTGGAATAAAAGCTAAAATGGCTCACTGGATTGTAAAGGTTGCAGACCTTCGGGAGAAGTTTAGGTTAGCAACAGCTAAAGCACGCATCACACACTGGACACCTAAAGACAAGCGGTGTGTGTTTATTTCGCAGGTGTATGAGCTGATGCGGAAGTGCTGGGAGCACGCCCCCGAGAAGAGAATCACCTTCAAGCGTCTGATTGAGGAGCTGACCATCCTGCAGCAGCACCTCCAGCAGAACAGCCTGTAAACCGCCGCTTGCAAAAGCCGACATGGGACCAGGAGCAAGCCGCCAAAACGGACCAGCAGTTGCATGTTCAGTTTCACGTCGCAGAGAAAAAACTAAATCCTCCTCCGTCGTACTCGCCTATAATAAACCTTCCCCATCACTGGGAAGGAAAAAAAAAAATAGCCTAACCCCTAATTTTAGATCTACCTTGCATTTGGAACTTTCTATCATAAACCTGATATCCTGTCCTGTGATGGACATTTATTATGAAAAGACTGACTCATATTCGCCATGAAATGGTTGCATTTTGAGGAAATCTGAAACTCCTGGTTCATGGACTTCCTTTTTGAGAGGAATGACCAAGATCAGAGTTAAACATCACAGATTTTTAAAACTGTTTATAGTAGCTTTCCTGTTCCAGATGTGCAAATGCAGCCACATTAACCTAGAGCCAGTAATGAGACAGCTGTATGGCTTTCAGTTTAACACACAAAGATCAGCTGCCTAGGATGAATTTGATTGGCCAAAATTCTTCTTTAGAGTTGGACGAATTATCTTCCTTTGCATGGTCTGGTTAAACTGCATTTACACAGCAACTTTTTTTGTTCCGGTCTTTTTATTGTGCAATTGACGTGTGACCACAACATGCTGTAACAGGTTAAACGTGATTCAGGAACAGTGTTTCTAAGAGACACACTTGGGGTCGGGAGGGTGTAGCAGGTGGAGGCCCGTCAGAACCCCACAATGTGTTCTGTCTGTAAATGTTCTATTTCTGCACAACACAGCATGAAAAGATGGCCAGGGGATGCACCAACCAAGTGGCTTTGTTTTTAAAATAATCCCACATTTTATCTATGTTCATTAACTTTTTCTGTTTTTTGTTTTTACATAGCCATTCAATATTTCAGAAAGATATATATATATATATATATATAATGTGTATTTATCCACATAAGTGGAATTGCTTGGAGCTGGAGGGACTTTTTCTGCTCAAAACAGGCAGAGACGACGTGCTCAAGATCACATACGATGCGCTTTAATCCACATTTTATTTAGGAATGTAAAAGGCAAATCCTTCTGCTCTAAGAAAAAAAACATGTATAATTTTTCACAAAAAATACATAAAAGCCAAAAAAAAAGTCTGTTTTTTTTTTTAGGATTAAAACATGATATTCAACTAAACATGGTTCTATATAATACAGCAGTATGATGTCATGCCAAATCTGTTCTAGAAATATCTTAACAGTAAAACAATATTTATGTCAATGTGATATAAAATCTCTCTAACTTTACAGTCAAAAGTTAGAAAAAATAAACACCTGAAAAGCAAAAAAAAAGTATTTGTGGACAAGTAAAACAGCCAATTGGAAATTATTTACATCCAATTAGTCAAAAAGTATAAATATTGCAAAGCTGTGAGCAACAAACTCACATTGACTGTTGCAGAGGGCAGCCTCTCTACAGATCACTCTGAAAGATGCTCACACAGGCACACTGTGAAACGCAACAGCAGAACTATCAGTCTTAATTTCCCAATTTAAAAATAAAAATACCCAAAGTCGCAAAGTTTCTGCTCGATTTAACCGCGCTCCCTCCTGCTGCATCAGGCCATCATTGACTGCAGTCAGTGCAAACCGAGGGATGAAAAATGCCCATTCAGGTAATGTTTGTGTCGATCAGTACGAGACTGACAAAGTCAAAATAGGAAAAATAAACACTAATTTAGAGAAAGTTAGGCTACTGTATATGAATGCTCACTAATGATATTTTTCTCTCCATGATGAGTCAGTCCCACAACAGCAGACCTGTGTCAGAGTGGTTCAAACCCCCAAGCATCAAGCAGACGTGTGACAGCTCTAGCAGATGCGACAGAAACTTCAGTGCACGAGCAGACAGGAAGAATAATCCCTGCAGGCTGTTTTCCTCCCCCCCCCCCCCCCAATTTTCTTTCAGTCTCTCCCTGTTTCTCCGTTCCCTACCAGGTCCTCATTTTTTAGAGAGCGACACAGACGAGCGCCCAGTGTCAGCGGCTGCAACGTCAGCTCATTATCTGCAATTCAATACATCACGTTGGTGAAGCGGCAGTCAGAGGCCTACAGAGAACAAATAAATCAAGGAGAAACAGTGTGTTAATTTATAATTACTCACATCTCCAGCCAGTTGCTTCTTACAGAAAGAATATTAAAATCATGTACTGACAGATACTGGCTGGATATCCTTCAGACATCCACCCTGGAGGTCTAAAATTAATTCCACCTTTAATCGTCTGTCTGGTTTGGTTATGAATCTTTTGAGTGGGCTGTAAACACAGTAAAACCAAGAATAAAACGGATGATGTACGAAAACAACTGCAATAGATGCCATAAAAACCCAACAGCTATTGCTGTCCCATGAATGCCTCAACAGGACAGAAAATGAGGCGTTTAAATCCAAAACAGTGAAGCATGGTGTTGGAAACATGAACACAGAAGCTTCAATCGCTGCCTCAACTAATAAAATGGCGTGGAGAGGTTTTACTGGATAAAGTACAGAGATGTCAAGCAGAAACAACTCAACGCTTCATAGGGCTGGGTATCGATTCAAATTTCAATAATCGAATCAATTCCGATACTCAAGAGTTAGAATAAATTATCACAATCAAATCTAATTCGATATTGATTTCAGTGATAGTGCTACTAAAAAAAGGGGTTTTGAGTTGTTACCTTAATTATACGCCTGTAATTCAATGATGCAGCACTAGGTGAGAAACAGTTAGCTGGGGGAAACTTTAACCCTTTCAAACCCAAATTTTAAAACGGCTGTCTGAAATTTCCCTTCCAATTGCAGCTATATGGACAAACTGTTAAACAATAAATCGATTTTTGGGCTTGTGAATCGATTCAGAAATTTTTTTTTTTATTGAAGCAAGGAATATTCCTTAACTTCTCTTAACTATCTGGCTACGTAATAATAGAAAGTATTAAAAAGTCGTTGCTCTTATGGGGAAGAATTGAATGATACAAATTTAAATGTTTTTTATAAAAAGATATTAAACATGGTATAGTTAAAGTACATATTTATCAGCTGGAGATAAATCTAATCCAGTGATTTACAGTTAACCCAAATATGATCAAAATAATTCTAAAAAAGTAAAAATACGTACATTTATACAAAGTTATGACAAAAACAGAAGCTTGTGTCACCTTTTCATTCCAGCTTTCTTAAAGGACACAACGGGTAAGGTAACGTAGAAGACTAAACAAGAAACATGTATGCACAGAAATATCACACAAAACGGATGGAGAAAAACATCTAGAAAATAGAAACATCACTTCAGCAACCTTTCAGCTCTCAACACAAGGTATGTGTTTACAGGGGAAAGATGAACAAGCTGCACAAAGCTTCATTTTTACAATGTGAAAGAGATCATCTGCTCTGCATTCTCAAACAGATCTCAGAAAAAAGATAATGGGATCACAAAAGGCGGATAAAACTATAACAGGCAAAAGTAAAAGACAGACAGCAGAGCAGATGAGCTCAACAAATACTTTTCAACTCCTGCCTCCTGAGCTGTGAAGCTGTACCTACGGCTACAACTATATTCTTACTCTTCAGGCGTTCGTTTTCATCTGATAGAAGACCAATAGCTATTAGAACTGCTCACAAGGGGGAGGAAAATAAACTTTCAGTGATGGAACGGACCAGATGTCACCGTGATGTGTGTAAGTTTTCTGAATTGATTTGGTTTGGATCAAGCTGGAAAAAAAGGGAAAAGAAAAAAAAGAGCTGGGAGAATACAAAACGGTCTCATGAAACAGACAACACAAAAATATGTTAATCTGTAGAAACACAGACTTCCACAATAATGGTCTTTTTTTTTTAATTATTCTATAGAAGACAAAATGAACAATCAATAAGAAAGGATGAAACACACCGAAGAAAAGAAAAAACTCGAAGCCATGAACACAAATTATAAGATGGGTCATATGAAGGAACCAAATTGTACTTTTTTAATTTTACTAAGAGCAGGAGTAATGGTTATAGAATTAGACAATTCAATAAAAATAAAAACATAAAATCTTGTTGCATCATGACTATACAGACAAATGTAGGCCATAAAGTAAAATATTAAACCAATAAAATAATTCTGCCAAATCATAAGTTAATAATTAATATTAAGATTCAGACTTAAACTAATTACTCTAAATTTATTAATGTACAATGTGTCTATTTTTCTGAAGCAAATTCTAAATTAAAATGTATCTGAATATACCACAGACAGATAAATGTAGGTGTTTAATATCTCACCTGGCATAATTAGACATAGCTAGCTGAACTGACCACCAGGTGGCATCAAAGTGCTTCCAATGTGATCATTTGTATGTGTTTAAATACGGATTTGTTGTTCGCCTACTGGCTGTTTGGTCAATGGAGGACAATTCAACAGAATAATCTATCAGAGTTTAAGTGTAACTTGGTAAGATCAAATTTACAATAAATAAGCAATAAAGACATGCAGGGATGAACCAGTTGCTTTCATTAAGACAAAAATCTGACGAACAAAAAAGATTAAAAAGATTATTTTTTAAATAATTCCGATGAAGCATGGATGAAAAGCAATGTCTGACTTTCATTGGTCAACATTTACATAATTTTTATTTATAATTACTTTTGTCAGATTAAAGTTATTTCTGTGACCATTATGAGTTTTTCTTTTATTTAATGAAGGGTACCAACAATTTTGTCCACGTCTGTATGACTTAAAAAATGTACATTTTTTTGCAGTAAACAGTAGCCTATAATATCTAATTTAATGCTTACTATGTAACAAACTGGAAGTATAGTTGTTTTCATGCAATTACAGTGACTTGCAAAAGTATTTCTACCCTCACCAATCCACAAACGGCAGGTTAACCCTTCAGCACAATAAAACCCCTAAACATTCAGCCAGACCTTCAGTCGCATATTAATCTGCAAGAATGACCTAGTTAAAGTCCACACCTAATATCCTATATATTAAGAACAGACACAAATTGAATAAACACATATTTCAGTCTATATGCAAAGCTGGTAGAGATAAAACCCAAAGAGTTTTGCCGCTGTGGCCATAGCGAAGGATGGTTTTACAAAGTAATGAATCAGGGGGACTAAATGAAAGAGCCCACCACACGTTTCAGATATTTTGAAATCAGTTTCACCCTAAATCCCAATTAAACTCGTAATAAAATCTGTTAAAGATAGTGAAATCATGGGAAATCTGAAACAATTTCAGAGGTGGAAAAACTTTAGCAAAGCGCTTTGTCTGTGGCTTACCTTACTGCTTTGGAACAAACGCTGAGAGTTTATATTCAAAGTACAGCACAGCTTATCTAATGGCCATTAGGCAGATTCACTATTTTAACTCTTATCATTACCAACTGTAATTTGCTATGCAGTTACAGTAACATATTTATTTTTAATATTTTAGAGACCTTGTACCAACTTATTTTAAACTAAGATATTCAAGATTTTGTTAATGGTTTTGGAGCTTTAATCTCCTTTACAAAGAATGTCTTGAGGATTTTATCTCGATTTAAGTTTTTTCTGAAGACCCTGAAAGAAATATGTTTGACCTTTTTCAGTTTTGAAGTAAATGGCATTTTTTAATACTAATTTTAGTTATTTATTGGATAAAAATCACCCTTATTGCAATTTAACACACGAGCAAACGTGCCTCTCAGCATTCTGATCTCTTGTTATTTCTGTGTGGATGTAAAACGCACAGCGATCCGACCTACAGCAAGAAACACATCTGGGATTGCTTTAGCTCATCCTGTGTGTTGTTGGTTTTCACAGTGTGCGAGCATGACTGCCATGGCAATACAAGTCATATTTTTCTCAGAGATACAAAATTCAGAAATTTAAAAGCAAAATGTAAAGACATAAAAATAGTTATAGAAAAAAAAAAAGAAAAAGCTTTAACCACATGTGTAAACCAGTGCCGGTTTAGAATGGCTGCAGATTTAAAATAAAAACCTTGTACATTCATCCGTTGACAGTATTTGGAGCGTTTGTTATTGCAGTTGGTTTTTTTTCACAAGTCAGTGCACTTAAACCTTGATGTTCAAACTGTGACATACAAGCAGATCTTCTCTCCTTATGCTAATTTTCTGCATATTGACTATGCAATATTACCAAAAACTGAAATAATTTTTTGCAAGGAACACATTTAAAAAAGAAAAAAGGCAGACCCTACAGAGATTAAACCCAGAGCCGGTCCAAGGCATCACCGAACTAAGCGGTTGCTTAGGGCCCCCCCAAACCCATCCGGGGCCCCCCATAAAGTCTGAAATTGAACAGAGACTACAGATGTTAAAATTTATAAAAATGTGAATATTACTCAATTTGATTTAGTTTCAACATTGATTTAAAATGTTACACTGTTAAAATTTTTGTGTCGTAATTAGGCAAGTTTGTAACTAATTATTTTTTATATATTTTTTTTAATAAAAATGCTATTCTTATTTTAAAAGTGTAAAAATTTTTTGCAAAATTATATTAATCTAATACATTTAAAGTAATAAAAATGTATACGCTGTACCTTTTATTTTACAAACCCTGGGTCAAAAACTGTTTAAGGTCCCATACGACTTTGGACCGGCCCTGATTGAACCAGATATTTATATACATGTGATTCTGCTCTACTGGTCTGGATCATCCTTGGGTATTTTTCAGATGTCTGAAGTATAAACGCCATGAGAACGTCCAACCATCATACCGTTCAGGAAGGAGACTGATTCTGTGCCTCTCTTAGATGAACATGTCTTGGTGTTTGTAAAGATGCTAGCTAAAGCTGGAAGGAGTATCTTCATCCTTAGTTATGCAAGTCCTGTATCAACATGGCCTGAAGGCCACCCAGCATAGAAGAAGGCATTGTTCCAAAAGCAACATAAGAAGCAAGATTAACATTCGCAGATGCTCCTGTCTGATTAAGTTTAGTCCGATTTAATGTCGGATGGAGAAAAAGCTTTGTGGATTTGTTTTTTAAATATATAATGTATAAATGACTAAAATTCTTACAGACTGTTTTAGCAACATGAAAAAAATAATTTAGTTGACGGTCAACTATTGCTATACTGGTCAAATCAATTAGAGGAACGTTCCGCACAATGTTTAACATACAGTTCTGAACAAACACATTCAATCATCCATGGTAAGACAATGAGACAGCGAGACATTTCTTCTGGTTGTTGCCAAACTAAAGGCACGCTGGATGTGGCATCCTGATCCAGACAAGATCTTGGACTTTACATGATTTGTAAAAACGTAAATCCAAACAGGATTATAATTATTGTAACACTCTTGAATACATGTACCACCACTAATGTTTGCAAAAAGGCTGCTTAGGAAGTTGCAGGGAAAGCATACAAATCCTGCATCCATCAACAAAGTCCAGAGATTACTGACAGAAAATTTTACCACTTCACTCGGCAGAATTGCCATAGCTCATTAAATCTGGTTTGGTTTGTGTTCTCTAAGACTAGTATAACAATCTTTAGGGTTATGGTTAGGATTTCTGTTGCTTTTGTTATTCCAAAATGCAGGTTTGATGTGAATTTGGGATAACTGTCCAGTTGGACAAAAATTTCATTTTTTTTTTTTTTACATACCGAATTTACCGGCGCGGGCAAAAATATGTCGGTAACAGTCATAAATGAAGGTTGCTTTTCCAGACTGGTCTGCACCCTCAAGGTGCATTACAATCTTAAACATGTCTCGCTGTGAAACGTTCCCAAACATTAACAGAACATTTTTTGGGAAATGTAAAACAAGTCATTATGCTTTTCGAATGTTTTTGAACTCATACTTCATGAAAATGTATTAATTGAGCTTTAAAGTCAGGTTTGTGGCAGGAAAGCAACCTTTTTAACTGAGCTGTACCAATTTTGTCAAGCATAGTGGTCAATCATCCAGCAAACATTCTGCCAGGATAATTTTGATGAATACAAATATAAAGCAAGCAATTTGCTAAGGGATATCAATCCAAAGATTAGCAAGGAAATGCGTACTGTTGGGCTCACAGCTATGTCCCTGGTCGAATTTAAAGGTTGGATATAGAAAATCTTTATTAAAAGCTGTCTATTTAAAAAAGTATTTCTTTTAAAAGTTATATTAGTTTTTTTATTTTAACAGGTTTCTTCTGACCTGAATCTGATGGCAAGTCTATAAAGGGTGATGTGAAAGACGTTACTGCAAAATATGATTACTAGTAGAAATGCTGCATTCAGAAACAAACACATTTTGTTAAATGGAAAATAATTATCTCCAGATCAACAGTTATCATGATAAAAAAAATTAAAAATAATTAAAAGCCATAAAAAAACATGACAGTCATGCTGATAATTGAACCAGAACTGTATGTTCATTGTGCAAATCCAATTCAGCTTCCAGATATCTGAGTTATTTCAATCACTCAATGGAACTGCTCCGTTATATTTTCAACAAAGAAAACTGATATAATTTTTTGAGCCGGTTCATTATTTTCATTATAAAATATTAATTTACTATCAATATTTAACTGTTCCCAAGCAGCACCCTCCGCCATGTTTTTATAACCGCACAACAATTCCGGGTCCAATCATTTCTTAATATACAGTCTGAGCGCTTTATGAAAGTGGATATGGAATTAAAGCTCCTGTTACAGATTCAACAAAACCTTCAAAAAAAAAAAAAAAAGTTTTACAACAAAAACAGCAGAGGAGGAAAACTGCGCCAAAATATTTGGCTTTAACAGTACAAAACAGAGCAAATAACTACGTTAAAGTCTCGTCAGGACCTATTGTGAATTACAAAACTCAAACTGCCTTGGAATATTATATTACAAATATATGAGTATATTGTAGATTGACAAAACAAATCTGATGCTTAATATCTTTTTTTCTGTTGTACACCACAGCCAAAAACTGAGCATCAAAACGCCCTTTATTATATGTGCTATTGTCTGTTACGCATGGCTTTATATAGTCTGTACTACACTGCGATATATACACAGCAGTTAATTTAGTTATTCCCTCAATCTACATCTCTAAAGTCCAACTTTTGAGGGACTTTGTTTGATTCACCAAAATTAAGGGCTTTAATTGGTTTAGACCCTTGTTTTTCCTGATGTGCTCCCAAAACCTGGGATAGAAATGGCTGACGCTTCCTACAGATAACAGCAAAGCAAAACACACGAAATACACACACTCACACACGCCCTCAGGTAGGTTTAGAGAGGATCCTGGGTAATAAGAGGCAGTGAAGTTAGGACAAACCGATGTCAGTCTGACTGACGAATCAAATCGGAGAGTGCGTTTATGTTTCTTAAAAAAGAAAGACACGGAAAGGACCGACTGGGAGGGCAGTTTCAGCGTCCAGACAGGTCAAATGCCTGCAAATACGAAAGCAGCTTCTACACACAGATATAATATACTTTAGTTTAGATTATGTTTGGAAAAAAAGATGTACAGGATAATATTAGTTAGGAACAGTGACAGAGGAACAAACATTTAAGTTAAATAGTTAAGGCTTGAACAAGACAAAAGCAATACTGTGAAAGAGTGTAATAAAGTTTCAAAATCAAAGAGCACTATGGCTTGTTTTCATTCCAGCCATCTGCAACCCTGATTCAGCCCAACTCCACACCTACTGCAGGGGTGCACAATGGCAGCCACAGAAAAGGCCACTAGAGGGAGCCGTGACATCCAGCTGGTTGCGTCTCCCTCTTGAAACTGTGGGCTTTACGGTAATTTGGTTCATTCTAGAGCCTCTTCCTCTTGAAGTAGTCGGCATACTGCCCCCCCAGGCCCTGGGAGTGCTGCCCGATGTAAGCACCCTCTGATGGCGGAGCCTCCTGCACTGCTAGCTGAGGGTAGTCCCTCTTAATGCCCCGGGTCTGGTTCTAGAGACAGAAATGACAGGTGGGAAGGAAACATTTTAAGGATAGTTGTGCTTTGGATCCATGACTGGATCAAAATGCTTGATTCAAAATCTTTTAAAATAAGTTAAATAAAGGATTGTTCTATTCTATTCCCCACAATGTTCGTTAAAAGTTTTAAAAAAATCAGCTTAAACTGTTAACCCTCATTTAGGGATGCACTGATACCGATACTAGTATCGAGGCTGACGGCATACTAATATACTCGTATCAGTATCTGTTAGTTAACTGATACCATGAACCAATACTTAAAATGTTGAAAACTTTGCGAAAAGTTCACACACACAAAAATAATTCACTTGAAATTTTCGTTTTGTGGTCATTTTTTTAGTATTTTATTTTTTAAATAATTCTCCATCATTAGTTGTGACAAGAAAAGAGGAAAATAAAACCTGCATTTTGTGTGTGTGGTAACGGCATTTTTACTCGTTATCACCAAGAACTCAGATCTAAGTAACGACATAGTATCGCTTTGAAAAAAGTGGTATCGTTGCTTCCCTACCCTCATCGTTTTGCTGTAATTCTGCTGTCAATGACTAAGCAGATTTTGCAAATAAACCGATAATTTCAATTTTCAATTAGCTTATATTATGAAAACAATAAGAAAAAACATGAGCACTTATGCTAAATAATTATGTAGTTCATTTCAGCTTTATTTCATGTAGATAACAAGCTCTCAAGCAAGTTGTTTAAATAATAAATAAATTAGAATTTATTTAGCACTTTTTGTCATGACTACTCTACCCACTAAGACGACAGTCGACTGACGACAGCTTGCACAACTTATGCATGCATCAGCTAGATTTTCACCTAAGCCCATTTAAAGAAACTAGTGTCCAGTTCCATAAAGTTTGAGCCCGAAAAAGCGTAAAAATACAACCTATTTTTAAAGTTGTAAAATGCAATCATTTTCAATGTGAAGAAAAATGTAAATAAATTGTAAACGTTTATGAAAACTGCAAAAAAAGACCTGAACAGAGAAATCTAAAGGTTTATTTGCTCTATGAAACCTGAAAGACATTTCTCTTCATATTAATTATGTAAAATGTAAAAAGAATACAAGAATACAAACTAGAAACAGGTTCAATTGTTTTGGAAACATGCTTGCAAATGACCGCACTTCCTAATGCTCAGCTGCATCGAGCATCTGGAACGTCCTAGCCAGGTATTCCCAACCAGTCAATCTCTCCCGCACTTTTATTAAAATTATGGAGGCAATGATACCACTCTTTTCAAACGAATACGATCAGTGCTTCCCTAGTTAAAATCAAAGCAATCATGTGCTGGAATATTGTGTTAATGTTCCTCAGTATTGCCTCCCATTTAACTTATAGGGATGTTTCAGATGCTGCAGTTTGCAGTAGTTTTCTTTAGAACCATTGATAATAAATCCCAGCTAAAGTTTCTGCAGGACAGGTTTTTGTTGCTAAAGGTATCTGACCTGACACATACAGCTACTGTATTCCGAGAAATCACATCTCAGTTTAACCTTATTAACCCTGTTTTGACATGACATGTTGATAATTACCCTTCAAACATAATTTTCTGCTTTTCCAGCTAATCGTAAAACATTTATCTCTCAGACCTGCTGTCTATTGCTCCTAAGTTCCTGACTACTTTTAAGTAAGTAAAGCAATGGTATTAAAGTTGAAGGTGAAAAAAAAGAAAGCAGCTACCTCTTATACAGTTTTTCAGTTTGTTGGAGTGTTCAGGACTGGCAGATTTAGCAGGCCTTAGCTGCAGAGTGAGAGGCAGTTTGTATAAACACAAGTAAATCTCACTAAAGGTGAGACCCAGCAAGGAAGTCTGGAGCTGTTTGCTTTACGTTGTCAGTTTTCCTTTCTGTGAACCTCCCCTAGTTTTTTCCCTCTGCTGGGCTTAAACTTCTTGAACAGAAAAGGGAACGCTAAGCAAGCTGCACTGATGTTTTACCTCTACCCTGTCATTATATTCATAATTATATATTTAATAGAAGGATGTATGGAGGAACAGTTGTTATGACTGCAAAGCTCTCAACACAAAGGTCCTGGTTCAAGTCACAGCTGGAGCTTCTCAGCATGGAGACTGTATTTTTTTCCTCCCTGTTTCACATGTGGTTCTCCTATCCCAGTGTCCTGACACCCACCAAAACATGCAATGTAAATAGTTACATTAAACTTCTCCTAGAATAGAATGGAATATAATAAACCTTTATTTTCCCACAAAGGAGAAATTCAGGTGTAACAGCAGCAAAGTGACAGTCAATATAAGCAATGGATTTGATGTATAAAAAATATAAATATGGACTTTAGGAATTAAGAATAATATGTATATTAAGGACAGAATTACCAAACCAGTACTGTGCAGTTTTAAAAATAAAGTGGCGTACTCAGAGTAGAATGTGCAAATGAAACAGGTATGAATGTGGTTCTTTCATCGAGCGCTAGAGAAAAATCCCCTGTCACCCTGAAGCAGGGGTGTCAAATTCATTTCCATTTTGGGCCAAAGATCATGGATGTCTTTAAAAGGCCAAATGTGGCAAAAAGTATTGATGAAAGTATCTTTAACAAACCATTACAATATTAGTAAATCTCAGTCTCTGCATTCAACAAGTTCTTCTTAAAATTAAATAATACTGAACATATTTTTGCTATCTAGGGATTTAGGATCATTCAAATAAATACTGATTTGATTGTTATTATTGTATTTAGGTGCAGATGAATAAAACTTCAAGTATATGTTCCTGAGGGCCACATAAATGGCTATGTGGCTATGCTTCTGTTGTGATCAAGGAACACTAAAGTTTAGAAGAGGCTGCACCAACATGTTAATGTTAAGGTTAGACGTATCTGTTTGGTTTTCACAATTTTTTGGAATTTTTATTGACTAATTGTGTGAACTATTATTTTAAATCTAAAGACTGTGGTCAGATAAAAATTTTTTCCTGTTGTTTCAACTTAAAACTTTGAAGGAATTGCTCTTTTTATACTCCTTTAATTTCCATTCATGTAAAGCATCTGGTTTCCAACATATCACTGCATTTATCTGGGTAGGGAAAATCCCTCAGCAACACAATGCAAAACATTTTACTTTGAATATATCCAGTAAAATGGAGAAAAATGAAATCAATTTATTTAAAATTCTGTTAAACCTTAAGCATTAAGGTTTCTCTGCAAAGATGTATCTGATTCAACAAGAAGTGTGGCAATTGAAAGCATGTTAAGGAGTTCTGATCAATAAACCTGTTAATTATTCATGCATCGCTGTTTACTTTCGTTATAAAGCAACTTTTTTGCTTTCATTACATCTTTATAAAGCAAACAGTCTCTTGAATGCTCAAAGTACAAAGATTTTGAACCCAACATTTGATATAATTTTTATATACTACTGATAGTGCTTTTTATAGACAAATAAACACAGCCTGAGAAGAGGCCTGAGGACTGGTGGAAGGGTTCTAGTGCTACTCTTTAAGAACAAGGGAGATGTACAGAACTATTGCAACTACAGAGGAATAAAATTAATGAGTCAAACAATGAAGCTGTGGGGAAAGAGTGGTGGAGGCTTCGGTCAGAAGTGAGCATTTGTGAGAAGCAAAACGGTTTCATGTCAAGAAAGAGTACTACAGATGCAAATTTTGCTTTAAGAATGCTGATGGGGAAGTTCAGAGAGGGGCCAGAGGGAGCTGAATTTTGTCTTTGTAGATTTAGAAAAAGCGTATGACTTGGTGCCAAGAGAAGAGCTGTGGTTTGGTATGAGGCAGCCTGGAAGCGCAGAGAAGTATGTTAGAGTGGTAAAGGACATGTATGAGAGCTGTAAGACAGAAGTGAGGTGTACAGTAGGAGTAACAGAGGAGTTCAAGGTGGAGGTGGGAATCCATTAATGATTGGCTCTGAGCCCCTTCTTGTTCTCTTTGGTGATGGACAGGCTGATGGATGAGGTTAGACAGGAGTCTCCATGGACTATGTTTGCAGATGACATGGTAATCTGCAGTGAGAGCAGGGCGGAGCTCTAGGAAAAGCTAGAGAGATGGAGGTATGTACTGGAAAAGAGACGAATGAAGATCGGTCGCAACAAGACAGAATACATGTGTGTAAATGAGAAAGACACAAGTGGAAAGGGAAGAAGTTACAGGGAGTGGAAGTGAAGAAAGTAGAGGACTTTAAGTACTTAGGGTCAATGGTCCAAAGCAATGAAGAGTGAGGAAAAGAGGGGAAGTTACAGCAAACTGGTTGGAATGGGTGGAGAAAAGTTTCAGGTGTTATGTGTGATAAAAGGGTTTCAGCAATAATGAAGGAAAAGGTGTACAAGACAGTAGTGAGACCAGCGATGTTGTATGGTCTAGAGTCGAGGCAAGGCAAGGCAATTTTATTTGTATAGCAAACTTTCTATACAAGGCAATTCAAGGTGCTGTACATGATTCGTTGGTAAAGAAACCAAACATAGCATTTGATTAAAAACAATTTACGAAAAGCATAAAAAGAAAATTTATGTCAAAAATCCATAATACTCAAAAGTATCACTAAACAGTAGAGTTTCAATCTTTGCTTTGAAAGAAGGTAACGATTCAGCAGCTTTCTAGGCATCAGCAAGTTTATTTCAGATTTGTAGGGCAAATAAGTTGAAAGGGCCTCATCACAGGTGAGGACAACTCAGAGCACAGGCAGTGGACTCTTGATTTTGTGGACTGGTGCCAGCAGAACCACCTGCTGATCAAAGCTAGGAAAACCAAGGATTTGGTGGTGGACTTCCGGAGACACAGACCCACCACACTAACACCGGTGAACAGCCAGGAAGTGGGCATTGAGATAGTGGACTCTTATAGGTACTAGGGATGCACCGACACCGATACTTGTATCGGCCCAGATACTGGCTTATGTACTGGTATCAGTATCGGTTAAACTTAACCGATACCATGAACCCGATACTCAAACTGGGGAAAATCTGCAACAAATTCACCAATAAAGATTAATTTTTCACTTTAAATTTTATTTTTGTGGTAATTTTATATTTTACATCTGTTATTTTTTCTCAGTTATGTTTAGTTTGTAAAGTCTGGTGCCTTTAGTCCCTTCAAGAAAGGCACCAGAAGTTATACAGTTTATTAATTCAACAATATGTGGCAAGGTACACAACGAGGGCCCAGGCGGGATTCGATCCCACTACTCCCAGGTGAAGGTCATGTGCGCTAACCAGTCAGCCAAAGGGATATCCTTGTGGCCAAGCAGCCAGGGCACACCATCTATCGGAGCCGTAGTGAGAGGACCTCCACACTGTCACAAATAGTATCGGACCGGTATCGGGTATCGACAGATACACAAAATCCAGCCATCGGTATCGGGACTGAAGAAGTCGGATCGGTGCATCCCTAATAGGTACCTGGGTGTTCACCCGAATAATAAACTGGACTTCAGACACAAAACTGATGCTCTTTACAGGAAGGGTCAGAGCAGACTCTACCTGCTGAGGTCATTTGGAGTCCAGGGAGCGCTGTTAATGACCTTCTATGACCCTGGTAGCATCTGTCTTTTTTTTTTTTTACAGTGTTGTATATTGGAGCAGCAGTTTATCAACAGCTGAGAGGAAGAGGTTGGATAAACTCATAAGAAAGGCCAGCTCTGTTCTAGGATGCACCCTGGATCCAGTGCAGGTGGTGGGAGACAAATGTCTCTGGCTATAACATATGTGATGGACAGAGTCTCCAATCTCATGCATGGAAATGTTGCTAAACTGCAGAGCTCCTTCAGTGACGAACTGCTGCATCCTAGATGAATGAAGGAACGATTCCGCAGGTCCTTCCTCCCTGTAGCTGTCAGACTGTACAATCAAAACTGCTCCGAATAAAACATAGATGTTTACATCAGCACTGTATTTTGTATTTGCACTAAACCACCAAACAACTTCTACTTCTATAATTTGCACATTATTTTCCCCCTGACTTTATATACTGACTGAAAGTTTTCCTTTTACTATTTTTAAATGCACAGTACAATGCACAATCCGTACTTTAACATTCTGATGTAAATATGTTTCTCCTCTGTAAAATATCTTTTTGAAGTGAGTTTCAACATGTTTGCATATTTGTTGTTTTTCGGCTGCTATTACGATCGAATTTCCCCTTTACTATTACAGCATTGCTCTATTCCATTCTATTCTAATCTACCAATGAGGAAAAGACAGGAAGCAGAGCTGGAGGCTGCAGAACTTCTCTCTGGGAGTGACAACAATGGATAGGATCAGGAATGAGTACATCAGAGGGAAGGCTCATGTTAGATGTTTTTGGGATAAAGCCAGGGAGGCCAGACTGAGATGGTTTGGACATGTTCAGAGGAGGGATGACAATTATATTGTTAGAAGGATCCTGAGGATGGAGCCACCAGACAGGAGGAAGAGAGGAAGAACACTGAAGGGAAAAGCCAAAAGAGAAAGAAGAAGAAACACAGCACAGAGCCTAAAAAACACACAGCAAAACCCCAACCTGCTATTTAACATCTGATATTGTGTGTGAAATTCCACCGGACTTACCTGCAGATTTGAATACTAGGATTTTGTTTGCTGGATAATTTCGGGTTTTTTTCCCTCAAAGTTTCACTTAAAGTATCAAAGGACCAATGGCCCACAGCATGAATCGATTATGTGACCTCTACTCACATAATAGTACGTGTTCCAGTCGGTGGCCGCGGTGTGTGGGTGTGTTACGGCGCCAGGTGTAGCTGCAGGTGGGTGTGGTGCTCCGAGGAAGCCGGGCATTAAAGGCAGGGTGCTGTAGGCTGGGAGCACGGCGGCGGCAGGTAGGACCGCCGCAGGAGGTGCTGGACCATTACTGACCGCATGCAGAGGGACTCCCAAAGGCTTACACACTTCTACTTCCTGCAGCAAACCCACCAACACAAAGAAAACAGTCAACAAGCTGAATAAATATTTGATCAACATGCAGGATAAAACTTCCACCTAAAATGTAAAGCTTGAGTTCCTTACAGTCTGCATGTCACGATTCATCCACTCTAGAATTCAGTTAACTCTTCTGCCCTCTAGTGGCTATTGAAAGTAATACTTAGTATTTAGCTACATTTTTAGGCACAGTTTATGACCAAGATTGGAACATTCACACAAAGCTTAAATAAAATATTCCTGTGAACATATTTCAAAATGAGTTCATAGTCATACTTCAGTATCCAAACACCATGCATGAATTAATCTGAATGCCAACCTTATGAATTTATACAGATTCATTCTGCACACTGAAAAAATCTCCTGAGGCCAAAATTTAATAAATGGTTTGTATTACTCCTTTCCCTCCAGTTTTATTGAAGACAACTAGACACACACTGGGTATATGATGTTTTATCAGATGCTGTGTGCAGACTGATGCTTTTCTCTAATTTATCGATACCCTTAAAGATGGCATCAGTGTCTAAGGAATGGAGGTCACCCAATCAGAACAATCATGCAAATAAAGTATTTATGCAAATACCAAAGGAGAAATCTGGGGTTTGTAGCACAATTTGCTTTTGAGAAAAGCAAAACTTTGCCAAGAACTTCCCTTTCTATACAGATGCTAGCTGGTAGAAACTTTTAAAGCATTTATTGTATGTGTAAAGCCTTATTAAGAGGAGGTACGACAGCGTTTCAAGGCATTTCATTTAAATTATTAATTGGTTTGCTCTTAGCATGTCCTCAGCCATATATCATATGCAGGTGGTTGCAAGTTTAATGTTTCATATATGACTTCATAACTTCTGTTGTCTTCCCTTGACCTCACATTTTGGTTCTTGTATAAAAATGTTTGTTTTTTTAAGTAAAAACCCCGCAAAGAAACAAACATGTGCTCAGTATTTGAAACATCTTTACAAGATGCGTTAGGCAGTTAAGAGGGGGTCACCACACCTACAGAAACCCAAATTGTGCTGAATCAACCTTGCACACATTTTCTCTTTTGATACAGAGCGTGTGTGGTGTAAGTGAGAGAGCGTATGAGGTGCTGGCTGCAACTCGGTCAGACTCCGTCTGTTTATACCTTGGTGGCGTAGGCCTGGTTGGTTGTTGCAGGTTGGGAGTAGTACTGAGTGACCGCCTGCATGTAGGTAGTGTAATCCCCATAGGTGGAAGCGGCAGGAACCTGGGACACAATCACGTTAAAAGTCACAGAAATGACCAGCACTCCACAAATGTATCCTAATTTATAAAAAAATCTCAGAGAATGGGTAGGGGGGAAAAAATCAAGTTTTGCAAAGGAATTCATACGTTTTATGAAGCAACCACAAACCTCAATATTTATCGCATATTTCTGTTTAATAGCAAAGTTTAAGAAAACATGTTTTAATTTTTTTTTTTGTTTACAAAAATGTAATCAGTAAAATAGTGGCCTCCATTTCGAGCAGGGTCGGGCTAGCTGTGTGGGCGTTTCGGATGGACTACAAACACGCCTTAGTGGGGGTTACAGTGACATTTCACCAACCAATCAGAATGAGAATCAAAATATGTCATATGTCTAAAAAAACTCAAGCCAAAACTCTCTCTAATCCTTAAGGTCACAGGCGATGCCTAAACCTAAAATTACAGACTATATTGTTGGGATTTTTGAATGTTGCCTTTATGTTTAAACGTTAATCTATTAAAAATTATTACAATATCTTCTTTTGAAATATCGATTGAGACCAAATGTAACATTACAATTCAGGAGCGAATAAGAAGAAGGAGGTGTTTCTGTTTTTGAAAGTGGGGTGTTCCCGTTTACAAACCGAAATGGCCCTTTTAGCTACTGACCGGATGATATTGTCCATTTCTGTTGAGCCCCTTTTTACTCTGATACCTCTTAATACAACCCAGCCTTCATAAATCACTTAATAGAGTCCACTTGTATGGAGTTTAATCTCAGTATAAATCCAGATGTACTGTGAAAGCCCCCAATGTTTGTTAGAGAATATTAATGAACAAAAAGCATCATGAAGACTAAGGAATACGGCAGACAGATCTGAAAGGTTTTTGTGTAAAATGTAAAACGGGCTTAGAGTATAGATCAACATCCCAAGCTTCAAAGATGTCAGAGAACATTTTAATCAATCTACACTGGAATGAGTAAGGCACAGCTGCACACCAACCAGATGTGGTCGTCCACTGAAACCGAAAACCGAATGATGGATAGAAATATTCACTGAAGCTAACCGTAACCCAACATGGTTACAATGGAGAATCTGCAGTGTGCAGAGATCTGTTGACCAGGCAACTGCATCTATTAGTTGTGCATGCCACCAATCGGACCTTTATGAAAGAGTGCCAAGAAGAAAGTCTTGGCGGCATTTTACACTACAACGCTGCTGTTTGTTTACACGACAGGGCAATGGATCTGATCTCATTGAAAACGATGTAGAACATATGCCCGGCCTTTAGATGGCAGTGTGCACCACGTATGCAGTGTTCTATGTACCAGGAAACGAGTTGTAAGATAGTGGAGCACGCAAGCCCAATATGCCGTGGGTGGCTGGCAGTGACGTCATCTTTTTCGCCCAGCGTTGTCAGAATTCTCCACTCGGGAAACCATTTTCGATAGGTTACGTTTTCGCTCCCCAACTCCCTAGTCTCGTCTAAGTTTTGCTGAAAAACGTTGCATAAACTGCCCCATAGGAAGTTCTGCATGCATTTTCCACAACCATCTAGCAGAGACAGTGTGTGGAAGAAGGTATTCTGTTTGGTGAGACCAAAACTCTGTGAAAGAAAACTTCACCTGTACCCATCACTCCCACTATACAACAGTATGTTGACAGCTTCATGCTGTGGAGCTGTTTTTCTTCATTAGGGACAGGAAAGTTGGACAGAGTTAGAGAGAAAATGTTTGGAGCGAGCGACCTCACACAAATCAATTCAAAGCTGCTAAAACACAAAATGGCAGAATGTTCTACGCTAGATTAGATTTGATAAAATGGCACATAGAAATTATCACCAAGTTCTTTTTAAAGATGTACAAAAGCACTCTCCACAGATATGTGGACAAACGTTTTCCAACCTTTTTTTAATTCTTAAACAAAATGATTAATCAGCAGCAAAATATTCTTAGTCAGCCTGAAATTGCTCTTTGTTATTCTTTGGCATTGGTGAGTGTTACCTGCGTGTGCTCCTTGCTGTAGTCTGCAGCCGTGGCGTCCTGTGGGGCAGCAGTGCCGTAGGTGTGTGCTTGTGCCGCCTGGTAGTGCTGGTACCACTGGTGCATGGCCTCCTAAGGCACACAGATCAGCAAGCATCAGATAAGTGTCAGAGATATTTGCTCTGATTAGCTTGGTGCTTTAAGCATTTTTATTCCTTACATCATGCTCCCTTCTTTGTCACCCATCAACCATTGTTCCCACAGACATCTTTGTCTGTTTCGCATCTTTGTCTAGTCTTACCAGACAAATTAAGCAGACTGTTTTATTGGTTATCTAATCATGATTCATTTGTTTGGATGAGTGGATTGTAATTAACATTTAGAAAGGGGTTTTCTTCTTGCTGCTAAATATCAGATATGTCATTTGCTGCTGGAGGAGGCACGGCGACAAGTGGAGAAAAAGAAGCGGATTGACAGGGGGAGAAAGAAAGAAGATTGGACGGGAGCAGCAGACAAACAGCCCGTAGGAGGGCTTCATGGGTTGTTTTGAGAGGAGGGTTGAGAAACGAGTGGAGCAGGAGACAGATGGAGACACACGAAGCTCACTGCCAAATCCACTCTCATCCTGCCTGCCCCGTCTTCCAAACGCACTCTCCCCAACTCTGCTGCTGTCTATCCCATCACCTATGCAGTTCAGGTCCGAACTGTGACCCAGCAGACAAACATACATTCGTGTATGAGCATATTTGGTTTTTGCAGTACCTGTGTGTAGGCTTGGTTGTACTGGGTGAAGTCAGAGGTGGTGTCAGAGCTGTAAGGAGCAGGAGTCGTGACCGCCGCGCTGTGGGAGAATGAGGCAGAGCCCTGGGAGACCACAGGAGCGACCGGGTTCCCGTACACCCCAGTGCCTGGCTGTCCTCCCTGAGGCTTGTTAGCCACAGAGTCTGAAAGCAGGAAAAAAACAAGACACAATATGTGTGAGTTCACATTTACATGATGGTGACACTCAGGGCATACATGGTTTATAATATTTCGTAGAAATGAATATCCATAGTGTGGGGTAAAGAAGTGTGGTGCTTTTATTTAGCCTTTCTAAGTCAATATCTGGAATACTAGCTGTTGTTCATTTACAGCTGTAATCAAGAATAGAATTTAAGATTCTCCTACATCTAAAGCCCCTATTAATCAAGCTCCATCGGATTTTTTCATATGCTCCTAACAGAGCTCTTTGCTCTCAGACTGCAGGTTTACTGGTGGTTTTAAAAGTAGAATAGGAGGCAGATATTTTAGTTATCAAGCTCCTCTCCTGTGGAAACAGCTCCTAGTTTTAGTCCGTGTTGCAGACACTTTGTCTACTTTTTAGACTAGGCTAAGAACCTTCGTTTTTGATCAAGCTTTTAGTTGGAATGGCTTAGGTTAACCTGAGTCATCTTTGTAGTTATGCTGCTTTAGGCTTAGACTATTAGAGGGCAGAATGACCACTTTTCTTCACTCTGCTACTTTTCGCTACTACTCCCCTCAAGTTGTTATATCGATTGTTAACCTTGTTTTCTCTCCACAGAGGCTACACCTGGCCTGGTATCCTGCTTAGCTGCAACACCCTGCTGGATGGGGAGCATTGACTCAGTTGGATGTTGTTCCACCGACCGAACATCCTCCATGTCATGCAGTCAACTTTTTACTTTCTTTAATATATCTTTAAGGTGTGTCTCTAAGGCTCTGTTCCCTCTGGAGGGCTTAGTGCTCAAATCCGATTTTTGCATCAAATCTGATCTTTTTTTGGGTGGTTTTTCACACTGTTACTTAAATGCGACAGCAAACACACATGCACGTGCAGGCCCCAAAACACCCTGCATGCGCAGAAGAAGAGAAGACGTCACACACACAAGGTGCTCTGTTTACTGAAGGGAAAAAAATCCTGGCTGCCAAGTGGTGCAGCATTGTGCAGCAATTGTGAAGCAGTTTGGCAATACCTGCACAGTCGGAAACAACAAACTGACTTCATTACAAATGAATGACCTATATAACAGCTGTTTTACGTGTGGAAACATACATAAGTTATATATAAAATATTATTAAATATATAAAGATTAAATCTATTAATAATATTAATGTAGTGATATTTAGCTTATGCACTGCAAAGTCTCTTTTTAAAAAATTCAGATGAGCGACATTCCAGAGAAATAAAAGGGAAATAATGATAATGTAGTTTACATTCAAAGGTTATCATCCTTGATCATTTTTTAAAAACATGTACCAGACGTACCCAGTTCAGGGAACTGAATCATTAAAAAACAAATTTCTATAAGAGTTTCTGAGCATAATCTCAGATCTGGACTCTGTAGCCTGTGCATCTTGCTGTCAGAGAGCTCAGATGACCGTGTGTTTGTAAAGTTATGAAGGTTGGAGCGCATAACAGCGCTGGAAAGAGACGGGCGCATCCACGAAGAGGAGCGCAAATTATAGAGCTAGTCTGCAGCGGAGCCGTAGTGCATGGATTCCGCCTTCATTAGCAGGTGCGTAGTTCTTGTCCAGGACCAGGAGAAAGCTGTAACTGCGTTCAGAAAATATAAGGTAAAATCTTCATATTTATTTAATTCACAAATTTATCTGCTAGACGAGTGATAACAAGATGGGGATTTTTTGTTCAGCTTATTCAAACGTAATATTGATTAAAAAATTAATGTTATTGATTGTGTTGATTTTAACTTAAAATTTAACAGATAAAAGTAGATAATGACAGGAGTTTCTGACCCCGTCTGTCAGTCAAAATGATAGACAACGAAAAGTGACAAGAGCAAGAAGATAAAACTTTTTAAAAGATGTAGTTATTGTATTCTATTAGTGTGCCGGTCTCGGCTTGCATCGTGTGTTTTAAATCAAGAAGTCAGGTTGGGTTTGGTGTTTATGATCGGTTACGAACAGTTTGATCAGTGAGGTCCAACAGAACCAGCACTGGGTTCTGCCACAATCTGTATTTATGTGGATGTCATTGAAAACTTTGATGACGGCAGTCTCAGTGCTGTGATGAGCACGGAAACCAGAGTGAAAAAGTGTTTTTAGAACATTCTATCAACTGTATTGGACGTAAAAACCTTTCCAATTCAATCAAAACTCACTATCTGTCATCCGTTGCTCCTTGAGTGGAAATGTGTTTGCAAGCTGCAGTAATTAATCATTGACAAGAGATGTAACTGCAATGGTAGGCAGACGAAGAGAAGGTCTGCTCCCCCTGCTGTCCCGGTAGGGAATTGCTTTGCAACACTGACACACCATCCCGGGCCCCCTCAGATCTCCCTTGGATATTTTTTTTATTTTCTCCTTGTACATTCTCCTGCTCTCCACAACTTTGTTTTTCTCTAATATTATCCAGGTGGGTGGTACTTGTCAAAGCAACTTCGCCATGACTGGCAGCACTTACAGTTACTCAGCAGAACATTTCATGGCCTCCACCTGTCAGAGGATTTGATTTTGCAGCTGACTGGAGAATAGAAACTGAACAAACAAAGATGATCCTGGCTCAGACGGGTGGGTTTTTTTTCCCCAGCACTTCCAACCAGAAGAGGGCTACATGGAAAGGCATGTTGAGCCGTCACTGTTTACACTGTGCTGAATGTGCATCAACCAGCGGGAAAAGAATGATGGTCTAAAGGGCTTCAATTTTTGACTCTATACTGACTTCTGCTCTCTTCCACAAGTAAATAAGCAAACTTGAAGATTTATAATTTCACATATGAAACACATTTAGTTGGAAACAGGATTTAGCAATCCACTATTTACCTACATACAGTCTACCGATTAATATACAAAAGGAACACTGTTTTCCAACAGTTTATACAATGGTCGGTAGCACTAAAAGGCAAATTAATGCGTAAGTATTAAAGAAAGGAAAGAACTGAATGGATTTATTTCATTATTTTCTGTGGGTGTAATGGAACTCACTTTGCAGAACAACTCCAGGCATCACACTGGCAAAGTTCAGATAAGGATTAGAGGGCAGTCTGACTTCTTTAGGAGGATCACCCAATAAAGAATTCTGACCACTGTTTACCTGATGAGTGTAAGAGACATTTTAATTACACAGCGGCTTAAACACTATTCATAACCTTTCCATAATTTGTCACGTCACAAACATAAAAGTACAGAAGAACCTTGAAAACTTAGAATACTGTGTAAAAGATTTTTTTTTCTTTACTTCAACTTAAAAGGTTAAATTAATATTGACTTATTACATTCAAAGCTAGACATTTCAAGCCTTTCGTTGCAATAATTTTGATGGTTATGGTTTACTGCTTATGAAATCCTCAAATTCAGAATCTCAGACAGTTAGAATATTACATGAAATCAATAAAACGAGGATTTTAAATAGAGAAATGTTGGACTTCTGAGAAATATATTTGAGTGTTACACTGCCAGAAAGGAAAGGTTAAAAGGTTAAAAGGTTAACTTCTCGGAAGCAACCGTCCTTCGCTTCGAGTCGGACAGTTCACGCCTCCGCGTCGTCCATTGTTTTCTGATAATGTACACCGCATCGGGCATTATCCCTTACATATATGCTTGGAAAAATACTGTCCAGCCAATGGCCATGTCATCAACAGTAGACACAGTTGCTTAAATGGCCCTTTAGAAAAAAATCTAACACCACCTTATTTTACAACAAAGTATAGCTGGTTCATATTAAATAAAATGAAAACATGGTTTAATCGACTGTTAAAATAAAGACCTTCAAATGCTAGAAGAGTGCGATCTTGGCTGATCTTGCACACAGAAGGAGGTAGCTAGATGGAACATGGTGGCGTTTTTTTACACCTTGCTGTGCTCACCATGTTAGTCAGGCTGTTACCATCTGAGCTGTTGTGCTGGCCTGATGACGTATACACTCCTCCAAGGGGTTTAGGTGGAGGCGGGCCAAGGCCTGAGTTACTTATACCCAAAGAGTACGTCTGCGCCTGTGGCTGGGAGCTCCCCATCGTCCCAGGAGGAGCCGGCTGCCTGTCGCAGGAGGTGGAACAAGAAGAGGAGGAAGCAGAGGGGGTTGTCGACACAGAGTGGGAGATGTTTTGGTCTCCGCCTCCTGTTCCTGCTCCTCGACCCTGAAGGTACGGCATCACACCTGCGGCTGACACCACCACTGTAGAGTTGTGGGTAGAAGATGGCACGGACTCCTGGAGCAACTCTGGGATGGAAAAGATGGGAAAAACACATTCGCTTTTTTTATTTTTTTTATACTTTTTTTAAAGCAAAGGAAATGAATAAGAGGGAAAAGGACGATAAGAAAGGAGGAAGATAGCATGAAGAAATAAAGTAGAGGAAATTAAGCACAGTAAGGTGTGGGGAAGGATGCCAGACGGTATAAGAAACGGCTTTTACTGATGACCATCAAGGTCTGTCTCGTCTGGAAGAAAAAAAAACTGTCTTGGTGAAACCCGAGATCCCAGCCTGGCTGTCTCTGTAGAGCTGACTGTAATATTTTACAAAGGGCTTCCTGCCCATCCTTCATCACTTATTATGCTCATCTGGCTCAGCACTTAGCCACACACGCCCAGCATGCCTTTTCCTCACTCCGGGGTTTAATAACAATAAGATGTACATGCACATAATAACAAAAGACGCACACATACGACACTAAAGGTGAACACACACACAGTCATAAATATTACAGATCTAATAACGCTGTGACAAATAAGCTGCGCAGCACAATGACAGTATGGTTTCCAACGAGCCTTAAACAACATTCCTTGCTTACACTGATCAGGGCTTTACTTCACAAGCACACACAAAAGGATGGATCCACAAATACATTAGGACATGTAAATGTCTGCTTTGTCTCTATGCATTGTATGTGAGATATAATTTCCGTTTAAAACAACAACAGCTCGTCTCTGCTGAGGATTTGAATGTCAAAATCCTGCTTCCTGGGGTTGTTCTGTACAGTGATGTACAGCTATGAGATATTCGGTCCTCGGCATCCTAAAAAAACATTTAAAGTTTTTGACGAGTTCACATGTCTGCACTGATTTTCCTGGACAAAAACCTCCCAACCTTAGGGCACTAGAGGTCTAAGAATAGTTTGCTGAGCCTGAACACAATGTAAATAATATCTCAACGTTGCTTTAAAATCCATCTCCAAGTATCTTCGTGGAGACCTCGAACACTTGGGATTAGAGCACATCATGGATTAAAATCATTATTTAGGTTGAAGAATAACGAGTTTTGCTTTTTTTTTCTCCAGAATTTTTTTCTTTTTATTTATCCTCTATTTTTCGTTTTTGTTTTATTTTGTATGTGGACCGAGACCTCACTCTGTCTTAAAGATGGGGGAGGGGTTTCCGTCACAAAAAAAGAAAAGAAAATTAGTTATCACAGATACTTCTGGAAGTGAAGCTTTAGTAACATATAAACTGCCACAAGTAAACTGAACACTTTTACTCCATGTATAACTAGCACCACAGTAGGTGGGGATTAGGGACCACTGCCACACCTTAATACTTGGGGATCCCCACTAAAAACACTTCCTACTGCCTACTAGGGCTGTAGTAAACCAAAGAAATGCTTAGTCAACCAAAGTCCTGTCCTGCGCAACGATTAGTCGGCAAAAAAGAAAAAGAAAAAAGAAAGTATGTTTTGCATTTTGATTAAACATTTACTAAAAAATTGTTATAAAGCATTTATAAAACACCAACGAAAAAATATCAATAATACATAAAACTATAATAATAACTATTCTTTGTAGTTAAAATAAAATCACTTAATGTTCAAAGTGAGGAGCTCTTTCCTAGATCTATAGTGGCAGCAAATCTAGGCGTTTTAAAACCCCAAAAAACCAAAAACAGAATAGCTCTAAAAACAATTGTAATAAATGATAATAGGCTGTATAGCAGCGAGGCCTTATAGGTTTATTTTGGGTTTGTTACATTATCTCCACAGTATTGTAATCTTTTTTGTAAAATGCAACCAGACAAAAGATTTAGATTTCTTGGACATTTTGTCGACTTAAGGCAAAGCAAGTAGTGTTCTAACTGAATGAATACAGCAGAATTTCTACCACTCTATCTAGGGGCCTCCCTTAAAGGGACAGACATATTCCTTAGTGAACACAAAGCAGCCGGCCACAGATGTGGTTCCCGAGTGTAAGTGGTCCCCTAGACTGTGGAGCGGTTACAAAAAAGCCTAAATTAAAGCATTTAAAGTTGGGGCTAAAACAAAGTCTAATTATATTTAGAATAGAGTAATATATAACTTCTTATAAAGGATTAAATATTAAGGAGTAAATCAATGAATACTTCTTTATTGGTGGCAAAAATAATAATTATAGACCTGGTTGACAAATGAGAATCTCAGTCGACTAAGGTGGCATTAAGCGATTAGTTGATTAAATAACGGAAGCTGACAGCCCTACTGCCTACTAATAGTTCAACACAAAATATACTATAATATGTCTTTATATGAACAGTGAAAACCATATTGGCACTACATCATAAGCTAATATATGCAGTCTTCTTTATCTCTGCTCTTGAGTTTACACTCAATCACTGATAAGAGAAATAAATGGATTGGTTGCTTTGCAAATGACAGCCAATAGCATGTCAAGTGGCATTATGCATAAGTATTACAGCTTCCTAAGCTGTATTTTCTTTCAGATATTTAAGAAACCCACCACCATTAAGCTTAGTTCCACAATAAATTTGGAGTTAATTTCCACAGGAAAAAAACAACCTTTTTCCCCCCTCTCTCCGTCATCTTGCAGGTGTGGTGGCAGACTGGGATGTTTTTATTTGCTTTCTCTCTGTTCATCTTCTTTCTTTTTTCCCCTTTATTTTCTGTCTCCTGTCCTGTCAACACGTAGCAAGATATCAAAAAACTGAGATATTTTTCCAAGGTTCGGCCCGTCATCTACACAAAATCATTTCTTTCTAATAAACTCCGGTCAAGTGGAAGATCTTAGTTTTCTCTGTTTTTAGCATTTGCGTGTGGATGGATGAATCCGAGTTTTAGTTGTCGCGACATCACTCTCCGTGACAAATAAAGGCTCCAACATAACCTCTGTGACCTGTTTTTACACTCAGAAACAGCATTTATGCCCTCAGACCTGTATTCGCATTATCGATTATCCTAGCACTTTTCGCTCTATCTTCTACAAGTTCTATTACTGCTGTATGTAGAGGCTAGAGAGTACAAAGTTATCATACTGTCATACTGACAACGCCCAGGATAGACGGACTAAAACAGTAAGTGATACTCTCAATAACTTTGGTCTAACCCAACATGTCAATCAACCAAAACACAAACAATGACACACTTTCAACTTATTCATTAGCAAAAGACTGAAAATCTCTACTATTCTAATCTAAACTATTCACATCTGCCTTTGAGTCCTAAATTACGTTTTTTTTATCACTCTATGCACTTATCCGGTTATGTGTGGACGAGGACTTTTTTTCTACGAGGTGGGGAGAATATTCAGGGGTTTTTAAAACCTAGCTCTGTGTGTACATGGTCTCCGTGTCCATAATATCGGAAAAAATACGACACACAGATTTCTGATCAATTTTGCACTAACTCAAGGTTTTAGCTGTATCTTCTGAGTCAGGTTTACTTACCTGTTGGGGATTCTCCCAGGATACCTTTCCCCAGTGAGAGGAGACCTTGAGGTCGCAGAGACAAAGCTTTCTGCATCAGCAGCCTGGAAGGGTCTCCGAGCAGACTGGCGACCTGATGAAGGTAGATGATGGCGAAGACACAGAAGCATTAGAGAAAAAAAGAAGTAGAAAAAGGATGAATAAAAGAAGGAACACCGAAGAAGACAGACACAGTCCTACTTAATTTGCATAAAACAATTTACAGCAAGAAAATCATCTCAGGGCAATATATACACAATAAAATGAGAAGTATTATAACACCAGCACACAGTTTGTATTTTATTTAAAAGTTTTCTTTGTTACATGATCTGGAAATCATTGAAAAATCCCACAGGGCATAAATAGAAAATCTACATTTAAAATACATAATGGCTTAGTGTTTTTAACGCTGTGTGGGGCCCGAGGGAAAAAGAAACAATAGCACCACATCTGGTCTGAGTTTTAGCATCTAAGCTACTGTGACTTTCAGCGTTGCTCTCACCAATTAAATAAAACACGAAAGACATTTAAAAGAAAATATGTAAACGGAAATGTCAAAGGAAACTTCATCACCTCCAGGTCGTACTTTAAACAAAAAAAAACCACAATTAGGAAGACGTATTTTCAGGTGATTTAGTTTCATTATGCATTTAGTGCAGCAGTTGGAAATGTAAGAGCACATATGTCAGAGAATATAACAACCTCTGCCAATAATCCAATCAAATTGTCACACACACACACAACCAAAAAAAATGGTTTCTTACACTGCTGATGCGCTTATCTTTGATGTGAAGGAGCTGCTGCTGCGCGAGCTGCATGTGGAGGAGGTTCTGGAGGACGAGTCCGTTCCCTACCATGGCGTTCTGTAGGGTTACAGCAAAAACAATTTACACTTGACTTTAACATGTCAACAAACATGGATGTTGTGAAAGATCTCACAAAGATGACTGCATTAATTGTGACCTGGTGAGCTTTCCCCAGTGTAAGTAGAGCAGCAGTGAGGGGGGGTCTGAGGAACGGGAGGCCTGCGTTACGCCCGTACTTTCCTGAAAGAAACAAAACGATGCACATAAACGTCAATCAGTGCCTCATCTTCCATTTTTAAAAGCCACTAATGAGGAAAGTCAATCATCTTAAAATTAAATGAACATGAAGTAATTTAAGAGGTCAGTCATTTAAAGAGCATTTCAAACACTCACATTGCTGTCTGTTGCATAACCAACACAAGACATGGAATATCAGATAAATTATGGATCATATAACAAACTTATTCTAAATGTACTGTTCTGTTTAGATTTATAGGAGGCTGAAAATGTTACAGTAATCACCGGAGGGCTTTCTTTGTGTCGCATAAGGCAAATACCTAAGTGAAAATTTTGCCAATATTCACTTCAATGGAAGTCTATTTTAAAAGTAAGACTGAAAATTGACTTGCTTTTAAACCTCACATTGACACCAGCAACAACAGACACAAGTTGCACAAGTTAGGGACATACTTGATTGCTCACTGAACGTACTACTGGAGAGTTCAACTAGGGGGCAGACTCACCATACAGAACTCAGACTCACAGGCTCAGGCCAAAACAAACATGGCAACCATAAAGGAGATAATCAGCTATTTCAAATTACGACAGAAAAATATGGCAGCAGTTTTGCTGAAGGTATGTAAAATTATATTTACCGCTATTGTTGTTTGTTCCCCTTATGCTTTCGCTACCATATACCAAATATAGCATTTTGTTAAAAAAAAATTACAAAAAGTGAGTAACGCACATTGGCTTAAACAAATAACTTTGATCCGATTAATAGTAACGCTTTACATTTGTGAAAAAGATGTAATACTAGGAGTAACGCACTACTAAGTAACCCATTACCGGCATCACTGCCAATCACAATACACGGTGTGATAGGATAGATCTAAGATGGCGCCGCGGATGGACGCCTCGGTACTTCGCTCCCTAGTACTTGTTACAATTTTACTTTTTTGCGTAGTTTTCTGCACTCCCTCTGCTATTAAAATGAGCAGAGAGGAAATCCTACAAATAGGGCTATCCAGTGCCGGACTTTTTTCACCGGTTTTTAATCAACCAGACTACTTTATGGAGATTCTGACTGGAGGAGCAGCAGCGCTCTGTGGATTTAGACGGAGACGCCGGCGTGGTAAAAGAGCTGGTGTGCTCGTTAAATTGCGACAGCGATGATTACGCACCGCTCTCCCATCCATACACCTGGGGAACGTTCGCTCTCTGCCTAACAAAATGGATGAATTGCTCCTTCTCCTATCCAAGAACTCAGACTTTCGTCGTTCTGCCGCCTTTTGCTTCACTGAAGCCTGGTCCAGTGAACACATCCCGGACAGCGCACTACAGCTGCCGCGCTTCCAGCTGTTCCGAGCGGACCGCTGCGCGGAACTGTCTGGGAAGTCAAAGGGAGGAGGAACATGTTTCTACATTAACGAAGGTTGGTGTACAGATGTCACAGTGTTAAAGAAGACATGCAGCCCTCACCTAGAGTCTTTCTTCATAAACTGTAAACCATTTTATTCACCGCGGGAGTTCGACTCGTTTGTGCTGGTCGCTGTATACATTCCACCGCAGGCGTGCGTAACGGAGGCGTTACATCACCTCGCCGACCAGATCACAGACGTGTAGAAAACTCACCCGGACTCTCTGCTAATCATTCTCGGGGTTTTTAATAGAGCAAATCTCAAACTTGAACTGCCTAAATATAGACAACACGTGACGTGTCCCACCAGGGACATGAACACTTTAGACCACTGCTACACCACAATAAAGAATGCATATCGCTCTGTCCCCCGTGCTACTTTGGGACTTTCTGACCACTGCCTGGTCCACCTCATCCCATCTTACAAGCAGAAGCTGAAATCTGCTAAGCCTGTAGTAAGAACTGTGAAGAGATGGACAGATGAGTCAAAGATGCAGTTACAGGCCTGCTTTGACTGCACTGATTGGAGCGTCTTTGAAGCAGCAGCCTCAGACCTGGACGAACTGACTGACACTGTGACATCTTACATCAGCTTTTGTGAGGACATGTGTGTGCAGACCAAAACCTTCTGCACGTTCAACAACAACAAACCATGGTTCACTGCAGAACTGAAACGGCTACGCCAGGACAAGGAGGAGGCCTACAGGAGTGGGGATCGGGACCTGTACAAGCAGGCCAGGAACAAGCTGACAAAGGAGATCAAGGCAGCAAAAAGGAACTACAGTGCAAAACTGAAGGAGCGTTGTTCTGTCAACGACTCTTCTGCAGTTTGGAAGGGCCTGCAGACCATCACCAACTACAGGAGACCATCCCCCCACCCTGTGGGGAGCCCCCGCCTGGCTGAGGACCTCAATGACTTTTTCTCCAGGTTTGAAACAACTTTCACACCTTCCACCTCCCCCACCATCTCCATCACAAAAGGCCTAGCATCACCCCAAACCATCCCCATACCTGACCTCCTGCCTGCGCTGACGATCTGTGAACAGGATGTGCGCCAACTATTTCAGAGACAGAGGATTAAGAAGGCATCAGGTCCTGATGGAGTGTCTCCATCCTGTCTGAAAGTCTGTGCTGACCAGCTGGCTCCCATCTTCACTCAGATCTTCAATAACTCCCTGGAGCTGTGTGATGTCCCCTCCTGCCTCAAACGCTCCACCCAAGAAGTCCCCTGTCACAGGATTAAATGACTACAGACCAGTCGCCCTGACATCTGTGGTCATAAAATCCTTTGAGCGACTGGTGCTGTCCCACCTGAAGGAAATCACGGATCCCCTGCTAGACCCCCTGCAGTTCGCCTATAGAGCAAACAGGTCAGTGGATGACGCAGTCAACATGGGTCTCCACTACATCCTGCAACACCTAGACTCTGCAGGTACCTACGCTCGGGTCCTGTTTGTGGACTTCAGCTCTGCATTAACACCATCGTCCCAGAGCTCCTCCACCAAAAACTATCCCAGCTCACCGTGCCTCCCTCCACCTGTCAGTGGATTACCAGTTTCCAGACTGACAGGAGGCAGCAGGTGAAACTGGGTCACTTCATATCCAGCACCCGGTCCCTCAGCATCGGCGCCCCCCAGGGATGTGTTCTCTCCCCACTGCTTTTCTCCCTTTACACCACTGATTGCACGTCAAGAGACCCTTCTGTGAAACTCCTGATGTTTGCAGATGACACCACCGTCATTGGACTCATCCGTGACGGCGACGAGTCTGCATATAGAAGGGAGGTGGAACAGCTGGTCCTCTGGTGCAGTCAGAACCACCTGGAGCTAAACCCACTCAAAACTGTGGAGATGACAGTCAACTTCAGGAAGAGACCCCCATCAACATCTCCTCTCATAATCACCAACAGGCCAGTCCCCACAGTGGAGTCTTTCAGGTTCCTAGGATCCACCATCACACGGGACCTGAAGTGGACCTCCCACATTGACTCTATAAGGAAGAAGGCCCAGCAAAGGCTGTACTTTCTGTGTCAGCTCAGAAAGTTCAACCTGCCTCAGGAACTGCTGACCATATTCTACACAGCAATAGTCCAGTCTGCCCTGACCTCATCCATCTCTGTCTGGTTCGGATCCGCCACCAGGCAAGACAGGGACAGACTGCAGAGAACAGTCAGGTCCTCAGAGAGGATCATATGTACTGATCTTCCCTCCATTGAGGACCTATTCCGGGCCAGGGTCAGGAAGCGGGCCAGAAAAATCACCACTGACCCCTCACACCCTGGCCAACATCTGTTTAGGCTCCTCCCCTCAGGCCGGCGTTACAGAGCGCTGTACGCCAAAACCACCCGACACAAGAACAGTTTCTTCGCCCAGGCTGTCGCTCTGATGAACTCTAAATAGTCACAGAGTGTGAGTCCATTCACATGAACAATAAACTAAAACTCTGCACTGCTGTATATACTTACTGTACAATAACCCTGGTTTGGTGTATATATTATCCTTTATTTTTATTTTTATTTATTTGTATTTCCGTTTTAATTTCACTTATTTAAGTTCTGTACTGGAGAGAAAAGTTGCCGGAGTCAAATTCCTTGTATGTGGAATACAAGGAATTTGGCCATTAAAGCTGATTCTGATTCTGATGTATCCAGAGTGGTAGCATAGCTACCAATGGAGCAATCTGGTAGATTAAACTCTTCTCGTATCCAGTCGGCAAAACAGCAAAAAATGTCCTCCTTGCAAAGGAACAATTCGATCGTGGTTTTCTGTTGATCTTCGATGAAAAGCCAAGTCTAACTCATTCATTGTAGCGGTCAAAGCCGTTTCAAACAACTGGTGTTCATATGTAGCCACTGTTTACTAAATGATTCCGGACATAGCAGCGCTGTCGTCATCAGCTTAGCTCGCTTCTGGCCAGTCTACATCAGATACACCGATTTGATTGGTTCCCCTAACTGCTTACGTAATGCAGTAACAGCATCATTGCTCTATGCCAGAGTGTTTTACAGAGACAATTCAAATCGTGCTCTCACGATACCTCTGGATTTCCAGGGTGACAGCGAGCCGTTATAGAGGAAAGAAGGACCAAAAGCATTACCAAACTTTTGTTGTTGTTGTAGTTTTGTGAAAAATGGGTAAAGTTTCTGTTCAAATCAGAAGAAACAACACAGCCACATATCAAGAAGAGAATCAATTTATAACCGATTTATTAAGTAGTTGTTTTTACCAGTTTGAAAAGAAAATCATACTGGTGGTCCACCTAACTGAAGCGAAAAAAAATCCCAAAACTGATTCTTAATAAACAAAATGATACAACCTGGCGTTTTTAAGTTAGTTTTAAAGCCTGACGTCATCAAATGGAGCAGGGGGAGATTCTGAAATATAAATGGCTAAAGCTTCCGGCTCCTGCTCCCCTCCTGGAAGGAGCTGAAAGCCACACCTCATACTGCGCACCAGCAAGGAAAGCGTAGTCAACAGAGAGAGCATCACAACAATGATCTATTTCTTACAATGGAGTAATTGGCGTTAAAGATGGTTTTTCAATCCAAACACATCCTGTGTTCCGGCTAAGGACTGGGACGGGACACATTGTCATTGTGGATAAGCAATTCTATTGGTCAACGCTCTAGGCTCACATGAATTATTTGTTTTGATGTAAAGGCCAGGGAAGGCATTTAGAGGCAATATAGAATCTGAAAGATCAGCTACTTGATATTATATAACAGGGTCGTATAGTCAAATTTAGCATTTTTAAGTTACTTTAAACAATTTAAACTACATATTTCAGTTTTAATAGCAGAAAAGGCCTCTTTTTACGAGGTTCTTCCTGATTTCACCCACTTTTTCCCCCCACTCCCTCAGAATAAATGTAAGCGTCAATGCTAATGGTAGGCTCTGCCAGAATAGGTGCTGAAAGTTTAACATTTAATCAAGGTCCTAATTTTAGAATTTAATTGTGCGTGCTCCTGTTTAAGAGAGTTCCCCCACCTCTCCCATCTTCTCTCCTTCCTGTTCTCATTTGTTCCACCAATGTCACACAATTTCATTTTAATACCTGATTAGCCATTCATCAAATAATGAAGACTAGATGATTACAGAAGCATATAGCAGTGCTTAACAGACAGACACACTCAAAGATGGCAGGTCTTTGATTACCAGCCAAGTCCCTTTGGAGTGAGAAGATTACTGAAATAGTTTAGGTCTTAAGATCTGCTAAATTATGAGTCTGCAATTTGCATGCAAGTTGTGCTAGTTTTTGGGTCACTGGCTCTAAGCTCTACATATTCTTCATGTTGCAAAAAAACATTTATTCAAACAGAAAAAAGTTTGGTGATTTCATATTTCTTTTGAGGGATGCTCTCAGAGTGTCAACATGTTTCAGCAACTAGACGTCATCCGTTTTTCTGAAAAGTACGCCCGCTAAAGTATTTTGCCTGTGATATTTGACAATAATTGCGCCTATGCCATTACCACATTGCTTTATCATCTCCTGCGTTTAATCTCATGCAGGTAAAAAATATATATATATATATATATATATATTTTTTTTCAGCTGTTATCTGCCATTCCTCACTCATACTGTCTGTGCACCTGAAGAGTGATGTGTGACCTGCAGATATCGCAAACGGTGATAGGAAACAAACCATTTTTACCTTGACAGAGCCTGGTTAGTCAATCAGACACACTAAAGTCCTCACAATCCCCCCATGTCAGCACTACACCTACACTCTTTGGTGTGGTCACTGTTTTGATTGAAGGAAACTCAAAGTAAACTCCTCTGAGAAACAGTGAGACATGTAAAATATATATATTGTACTACTCATTCAGCTAGAGCGAGGGAACAACTTTCAGAAGATCACAGTAGGAGTTACAACTGTACTTTTTCATCCTTGTGAGCTTTCAACCTCTGTTAAACAACGTGGAAGGATTTGGAAATGTTGGAAGCTTTTATAAAATCTGAGTTAAGGTCAATATCTCCATGGAATAAAAGTTCAGACAGCAGCCATTTTGTAGCTGCACTATTGCTAATATATGATGCTAAAGCTAGTTTAGAATGTAAACATTCTAATAATTTTTCATTTTAAAAATATTACCAACACCCTATGTTACAATGACTGCTCTCATATAGCGATAAATAAAAATAAGGTATAAAAGATTCCAGTAATTATTCATTAAGTGTAGAGTGTCAAGGAAAAATATTTTCAAATCTTAAATCTAGAATTTTAACGAGAATTTGAAAACAGTTTAAATTTGTAATTGAAAAGTAGATTGTGAATAATTACAGATCCTTAACAGACAAACCCTGTATTCCTTCAGTGAGGATTTTAAAAAATGCTTGTTTTTACTTTACCTTTCAAAGTGTGAGTTTCATTTAGCGATGCATTCGAAAACTTTTGCATTTAACTTCTTTCCCTCCAAAGAAATGTTTGATGTATTTTTTCCAGCACAAAACTCATATATATTTGATCATCTTTTATTTCACTTTAACCAACTTACTATTTATTGTTTATTGAATTGTTTGGGGAAAAGCAAACACAAGTTGGATCGGTAAAGGTAAAAATTAGATACAGTTAAACTATTGCAATTATTTAAAAAAAGTTCATTTGTGGTGTGTTTTTTTTATACATCATCAGCTACAACTATTCAAAACAATATAAGACTTAAATAAAAACAAAACCAACCCAAGGAAAATATGTGCATTTACTTTGAAAGGAGTATGAGAGTTTACACATCAATGTTTAGGTATAGGGCCTAAAAGGTATTCTCCCGTATCCTTATCTATATATTTTTTATGCATTTCCCGAATGGAAAGCACCCACAGTATGAGTCTAAAGCATCCAGTAAATGCATCCACTTGGCGCAATCTGTTTTCCCGTTTCTACCCTCTGGAAAACGATACAGGACAATTGCATTCAAAAATTGCGGTCTCAAAAACAGTGTTTTCCCACTCCTGAATGCCGCTCATTAGAATATCTGGTTTTGTCTGCACATGATAAAGAATAAGTGTAATGTTTATGTAATATGTAAAAATTGTTAATTGTAATTGTTATTATGAAACCTGTGCTTTTACAATGCTTTACTGAAAACAAATTTCAGTGTGGCTGTGTGGTCAAAAAAAAGAATAAATCAGATTTCAAAATAAGAGACACCTGCAGATTTGCGATTGCTTAACTGTGTAAACATTACGCCATTACTAGTAGCGAAAGGGCTCATTTGCTCCTTGAGTCTTTTGAGAAAATCTTTGAGACAAAAAGGCTTTTATCCTGGCAGTGGAGAAGGAACATTTATATATGACACCACACATCCTTTTTTTTTATAGGCCTGTGTGTACTGATGGCATAAAATAAAGTATTCTTTATAAACTCATCACATCAGCTATTGGCAAAGACCTTGTGATGATATCTATTAAAATAAGTTGCTTAGGTTTATGAAATTGCAAAGACTTACAGAAAACAGTTTAATTTCATTATTTAACAAAAAATTGTACATTTTGTTTAAAAGATTACCCATTTGTAAGTCTGTATTAGGTATTTAAACAATGTTGTCAATGAGTGTGTAACCTTATTTTTGTAGATTAACTATATAAGGACTATAAAAAGCCCTAACAATGTTACATTGCAGCTGTTTGGTTCCCTTTGGTCGAGGTACTGTGGAGACGAAGTCTCTGCCTTCATCTCCATGGACCAAAACCGTTTCACGTGTGAAACACTGGAATGATGCGCCACTGAGGTCGTGACAAAACCACGCCATTGCCATAACTGCCCATTGTAAATTGGGGGTTAGGCTCTTAACAGAGACATAAACAACTATGGTATTACTTTAGCTGCCCTGCCAAAACAAAAAACTGATACAAGGTCAGCAGTCCAGCACACCTGATAAACTGGTAACAAGTTAAACAGACAAACCAGACCAAGACATGCCCCTAAATGTTTACTTGCTTTGCATTAGCTCCTAGGTAGCTAATAGCTGCAGGAGAATGAGGACACGTCATGTTCAAAAACCCTTAGTTGTACATCTATAAAATCCAAAGTAGAAGTGCGTTAAACAATTTGTTCTGTATGGTGGTTAAAATAGTCTGCTTCGCTTCTACGGCCTTCTGCTGACATTTGCAGCGTCACGTGTGACACAATGCCCTCGAAGAAGTAAAAAAACAAAACAATTTTATTTTCAATTACCAACACCAAACACGCTAATACTTTACTTCTGCCAGACTATTTTGAGAGTTAATATATAAGGTTACAGGAAAAAAAGCAACATCAACAGCACAGAGCAACATTGCATATAATATGCATCACAGATTGTGATCTTCCAGGTTTTGGCATCTTGTAAGAATTTTCAAATCCTTCCCCATCTAGTGTCATCATATTGCCCTCCCTAAAAGAGATAAAAATGATCACATTCCTGTTTTAACATGGAATATCAATATGCAACAAAAACTAGCACAGTTTCTAAGATCTGAATTCTCAAGTGAAGCTGACCGTTGCACTGTTGTAGTGATCTAGGTTTTTGTAACGAAGCTTTGTAAAAGCAGTAATCTGATCATTCCGCCATGGTTGCCAACCCCAACAGGTTAAATATTGTTATAATTATCAGTTCTTTTTGCAGAAATGCTGTTAGTTTTGAAAAGCAGACATACCTCCTCTTTTCCCGCCCTGGTACGGCCTCATAAGAATCTGCAGGGCAGCTGGATTGGTCATGCTGGTCAGCAGCTGAGCCAGGTTTGGTTCTGGTAGTAAGCCTTTTCTGTTACTCAAAATCTGAAGATGAGAGCAGAGAAAAAAAATCCACACAAGTTAGCAGAAAAGTTTGAGTGTAAAGCCTCCTCTCCACCAGACAGATCGATGTCTCAGAAGCATGTCACGACCCTCTCCTAAATTAATGTACTGTAGTGGATCTAATTTATATGCTCTACGTTTCTAAAACGTTTTCAAGCTCTGCATTTTAGATCGGGCCAGACAGGAAAACGGACACAGGAGCAGTTAAAGCATCCGGAAAATGTCACAACGAAAGATAAGTACAGCTTTCCGATTACTTAGCTATGAAAACACAAAACAAAGCTTTTTCACGTTTTACACCTAGGTTGAAGTGCGTCGGTCTGTGGGTCTAATTTGTCTGTTTTCATCATGGAAAACAAAAACTCAATTCTTGAAGTGGAGAATCACTCAATTTATATGATACTAGTCAACATTTTTACAAGGACACCATGAAAAAAGTGAAAAAAGAACATCTGCAGTTTTGGAAGTGAGAAGTGTGTTCATGAGAATGTTTTTGTTTTATTTCCCCCCTGCATTCAACCCATTTAGTTATGGAATTACAATTCTCCTGTGATTTTAGGACCTTTCGGGAGCAGTTGCATGGAATGCTTTCGCAGGTGTCTGAAACGCTCCCAGTCAGAAGGGTTGCTAAGCTCGCGAGTAAAACGTGTCTGTTACATTATGCGTTGCTTGTGCATCCGGTGGAAAGCAGGGATAAGCAGGATGTGTTTTGATCTTATCGTTATGAGCCCCTGATAGCTATGGTAAATATTACAAAGGTTTACATCATAAAGATGTATCTCCAATGTCAGCAGAGAAGAGATGAAAAAAAGAAAGAAAGAGACAAAGAAACAGAGGGACCGGTCTGAGAAACCGAAGCCATCATATTGGAATGGTTCACCAAAAACATGCCAGAAAAATAATGGAGATTCAAGAAGTGCTTGAATTCACACTTCTTTTTTGGGTGTGTACACAAGTTGTCATGTTATTTGGGGGGGGGAAAGCGCTTTGAGGTGTGAAGAAAAATAAATGAGAATACGTATAGGAGTGGGATATTTTCTGTATTAATAAGGAGGGCGAGATGACAAAAATATGTTTTCAAATCACATTTTAAAAATCTTTTTAAATATTTGTTACTATATATATATATATATATCTGGCTGTGTTGTTGGTACATGAAAAACTAAATGACTCAAAACCAGTAGAAGCATCTCAAAGTGAAATGCAGCTTTTCTGGTAGACTCACACATCAATCAAAATATCAATCTGCAATAAATTTTTGATTCCTTGAGAGATTTTATTACTAAAGAAATTTTATCATAAAGCATCATGGATGATGTGAGGGCTAGTATAATTATGTTTACGCTTGATTACATTATTTTCTCGTAAGAGTTTTTTAATTCACCTTGACATCAGGTGATTTGGAAATCTAACAGCTCGTTGAAGACCTCTGTGGTTTAATCAGAAAAACAATTTTAACACTCATTACTCCCAGTGAATTAAATTCAGCAAACTCAAATGAAATCTGACCGAATGATTCAAATGAAATGAGGAAATCCTCGTTGTGACAGACCCTCAGCAGCACCGACAGTGTGGCAGCAGAACTTGCCGGCTGGCCCAGAGACACGGATATTTAAAACAACATTAGCAGGATGATGATATTTCCTCCCTGTCTGCCCCACAGCTACAACATGACTTCAGCTTGTTTCCTCCCTGTCACATCCCACAGACAGAGCTCCACTGATGGGGGGGCAGAGTGGGTCCGACTCCATCTTCTTTGGATGAGGAGAGTCGAGTGCACACATGCATGTGTATGTATGTGTTACAGGAGGGAAAACTGGCATTAGTGTGTGCTAGTGGTGTTGAACAAGGCCGCTTGTAGCTGACAGCATCTTTCAAGCAAAGAGAAGAGCAAAACAGGAGGAGGAGGCGGAGGAGGAGAAGGAGGAGATGAGCTTTCAGTTCTTTTTTTTTCTGCTGGAGAAAATGTCAGCATGCTTCAGTCTGCTTGCCTACTGGCCAAAAAAAACCCTACATGGCAGCAGACTCATGCCAGGGAGGTAAGAAAGCGGTGAAAAAGGGAAGGCGAGACGTATCTCAGAACAAGATGGGAGGAGGGAGCCATCTGGCCCTCAAGGTTCACAATCACACTCATCCAACGGGAGGAATGAGAAAGCCGCCTCGGAGGAAAACTGCATCCCAGAGTATGTCTTGATCTCATCCTTAAGGTCTGATGTTTCTTTTACCGGCTGCTCACATTCACTGAAAGAGTTCTGCAAGACCCTAAGGCTGATCTAACCCCACCGTTCTCACTGATGTTTCCTTTTTCTCCAACTCTTCATTGTCTCGTCCTCCTCCTTCTGAACTGCAGATTCTCTCAGCTTCATTTTTTTTCCCTGATACAATTCAGACTAATATTTACCGGGTCAATTTCTAACCCTTTAACCTGTAGTGTTGAACTTGGGTTGAAGCTGTTAAAATGCAAGTGTTGGTAAGGGTGTAATGGTCCCCAAAATCACAGTTTGGTATGTATATGGGGTGTTAAAGTCACGGTTTTGTACATTTTCCATACACTTTAATCAAGAAAAATAAATACAAAATACTTCTTTTTGTACTTTGATCAGCATTAAAAATTCCTTCCTTTCAATTCCTGAAATTAGTTATATTTTATTATGTTATATAACTTAAAAATTTCAAAGTATAGAGGTGATTGGAGATTAAAGATAGTACAAGCAGACATAGCCAGAGTAGATCACTTGAAAACAGTGTCAAGGTTTAGAAATGCTTAAATAATACTTTGCCCATATTTGAAAATAAAACATGCTTAAATCATTTTGGAGTTATTTTTATATTTCAATAACCTAGTCTCCCATTAAGTCACTGAGTTCAGTGAAGAGCATGTTATGTACCTTATTGATGTTTAAATATGCGTTCGCAGGCAAATTTCTGGTTTGGTCCTTTTTTTCTTTTTCTACTCCAGCTGCATGAGAAACCATTAACGCCCCAAAATATCAGAGTTTAGTGATGACTTGGAGTCCTTTCTATTTAGTTTTGGTGCTACTTTTTAAAGTTGCAATGTGCAACTTTGAACAAACATTCTGCATGTGTTCAAGCAGCAAATAGCTGTATTCGTTCGTTGTATCTGCTGATTGAATCGCCGTACCGAAAAAAATTCCCAAAATCGAAATATGTAAACAAAAGTTATTCAAGGAATCTGAAAAGGAAGCCAAGATTTCAGTAACATTCATTTCATATTAATTGTTCTTAGGGTTTTTAGGGATGTTGTATGTTGCATTTACTGTCCGTGTTAAAATTGCATTTTTCCTGACCAACTCAATAAATTTGCTTCAATACTGATTTTATCTACATATTTCTATGTTAGGTTATTCCACTGCATTAAGTCTTTTTTTTTTGAGTTACTGCCATATAGCCATGTAGAAACTTCCTTTATCTTCTACTAGGAAATTTACCCTCACAGTAGCAGCATATGAAAACATTTCAGTCCTAGTTAGGTGAGCAAAACTGAGGAGAAAAGAAGCACAAAAAAGAATTAAGTAGTTAGAGAATAAACACTTCTCTATGACGGCAGCGAGAGGGATCAAGACAGATAACAAGAAGACTGAAAGGACGCCAGCGATGTTGCTCACCTTTATCGTTTTAAACAAACCAAAGGAATGCTCAGATTTAATGTACAGATCGACAGTCTCTCAGAATACCGACCATTAAACTTAGCTAGTCCTCCAAACTGGCTAAAAGGATACTCAAGATATCTTAATGTGTCAACTCTGTTTAGTTTGGTTTTTGCTTAAATTCAAAAGTAAAACACAGTTTTCACAGAGGATGGGGATCATATGTCTTTGTATATTTTAGATAAAAGAGAAGCCAGAATGGCTCAAATCAGCACTAGCAAATCAAAGCTTTTTTCAATTTTGACAAGACAGCCTGAAAATGTGGTTAATTTGCAGCTTTTACTTTAACCAAACTACAACTATTTGGTAAATCATGCGATGATCATTAAAAGGAACGTTTTTTTTCTTTTTCAACCTTATTCTAGCAAGTATTACGTTCATTTACTAACCCAGACAAGTTTGGAGCTACTTGGAGCTGTTCAGCAGGAGTTTATATGTAGTCCCGATCAGCGTATATCCATATAATGGGAGTCAATCAGGGCAGGAGTTCGCCACCTGTAATAAGGCATTATCTGCCCTAAAACTCTTTCATTTAACCATTTTTTGTTATAAATAGATAGGGATATTCCTCTGAGTTCAGAACATCTCGGACGAGGTAAAGTATTAGCATCTGAGGTTTTTACAGGCGTTCAATGCGACCGATTCCAACTTACGCTGACCTGGGTTTCAATGACGTCGCACATCGCCGCAATTACAGCTGTACTCTGCATTGTTGCAGAAAGGGAGCGTGTAGAAGCTGAAGTTTGTCCAACTGGTCATTCGGTTAGTGCAATTCGGAAACACGCAGACGTGAGCCATGTGGATGTCTGCAGTAGCAAGTTCTTTCCTAACCGACAGCCGTAGAGCACAGAGTGAAAGTCCTGCGCTGACTACAACCAGGATGGACTACAGAGGTGACGTCTTTGTAATCGCATCATAGTGTAGCTGTATTTTTGCCTTTAAATCACCCTGGAACGGAAAAAAAAAACACTTCAGAGAGGAGTGGGAGCAGTGCTAACGTTTAATAACAAAACATGGCTAAATGAAGACGTTTTGGGTCAGATAACTCCTCATTACAGGCAGCGAACTCCTGCCCCCGTTGAATCCTATTATATGGATATACACTGATCGCAATTCCATATAAACTCTTGCTGAACAGCTCCAAGTGGCTCCAAACTTGTCTGGGTTAGTAAATGAACGTAATATTTGATAAAAATAAGGTTCAGTTTGAAAAAAAACAACATGTTTTCCTTTAAAAGTAATATAAATATTATATAGATGCTTTTTATTTTGTTTTAAAAACTTCTTCAAACCAATTCAAGAGTAAAATATGTAATGGTGACTAGATATTTTGTAAACTAACTGGGCAACAATAGCCTTGTGTGGTCACTCATCAATAATCTAGATCTCAATCCAATCAGTATTGACTGGTGATACATAATGAACAGTGACGGAGTAGAAGCCAAGGCTAAGCAATAGTTGGCCATTATAAAGGACTACCAGAGAAACACTGTGGGGGCAATTACAGGAGCTTGTCTTTTGCATTGATTTGAAAAGAAAGATTCAATTTCGGTTATAAGGGGTAAAAATAATTTCAAACATTTAGTTATACATCTGTCACGGATAACTCCAGCACAACAACCTAAAGTGAATTCTCAAAAAGAATTTGAATTTATCAGGAGCGTGGGTAATAATTTGGGGTTAGTCACTGAATCAAACCCACAAAGTACATTTCCTACACTTCAACTGACATAAATTCTTAATTGCATTGGATTTTGTGTGCTGGTGCTCATATATTTCAATGCATGTATGTAAGTGTGGGAGCATTACTGTGTCTAAAGCAGTGACTTTAGTTTATTTAAGGCAACAGGAGACAGCGGAGGAGCCCAATCAGTCTGCAGAACTATAATTATCGTGTCAATGCTTCTCTGCAATGTGTAGGAGGGACATTGCGGCTACAAAAAGTCTCTAAACCAGAGGGTGCTCATGCATGTGAAACCAAGTCAAACTGGGGTTTGTCTCGACACCAGATGCGAAATAACCAGTTGGGATTAGCTGTGTGTGTGCTGGCAAAGTTTAATGATTCGGTAAAGCAGCATATGGTTTTTCAGATAGGAAAGGCTGTGATGCATACGGCTCATCCTAAATCTGAGTTCTAACAAATGAGGTTATTCTATATAGACAGTAAAGCATTACAGAGCAGCAATGCTAAAATCTCCTACAGGCGTGAAAAAAATCTGTTCACGTTGCACATTTCACATTGAGTTAGAGGTGGATAATTTTATGTGGATTTTCTTTTAGATAAACCAGTGATCATGGCAGAGGAGCATTACCCAACATTACGCAGTTTGAAAACACTGACATATCTAGAGAAGTGTCTAATCGTTAGCTTTTAATTATACACTATAACGTCATAATTTTAATTTAAGGACTCATGCAGATGAACTGTAAATTATGTAGCTTAGTGTAAGTAAGCAATGAGCTCGGACATGTTAACTCTGTTATATAAAAATATTTCCTATAGAACAGATTAGATGAGATTAGGAAAACTTTGTTACAAATGAAGATATCAAAATGTTTCCATAAAAAGTCAATTTTCAGCTTCGATTTGGAGACAATTTTATATCTGTTATCTGACACAATTTGAAATTGGTATGGTCAAAGTCCAACGTTCTTAACTTCAGGTGCTTTCTGGTATTTCTTATGTTCTTAGATTGTGTTTATTGTAAACCTGTTCTGAATTAGGTTAAGAAAGTTGACAAGGCTACATATGATCTAATGATAGGTCAATACATTGGAGGCTAAATGCGAGCTCACTTGCTCAAATTAAATTTTCTTGGTATTGAGGATTTGTCAGCTGGCCTAAGATGTAATCAGAAATGTTGGCAACCAAGTGACAAGTTTTTATTTGTTTCAAAAATCCAATTTAGATTTTTTCAGAAACAAAAAAAAATATATTAAGATGCCTTTTTTGGTTATCCTAGCTACAAAACCCATATGCAGGACATAACCATAAAAAGTAAGCTGCACACATTTTAGGTCAACTGATTGAATTATCATCCTCTTGCACATTTACTCAGTGGCTAAAGTACCATTTAAATGACTTCTGCACAATAAGTGTCCTGTCTTAGTTATCAGCCAAAACCCCTTTTCACTCCATCGGATGGATTTATTTTTCTAAATTCCGCTTACCTTTGAAGACACTGCATCATTTATCCTCCCTTAATCTGGTCCTTACTATAGTCTGTGGCATTAAACATAAATAAAACCTAAAAAGAAAAAAAATCCTACATAAAATTAGGATAAGCAGCTGCGACGGAAATTAACCTTGAAGTCCCTCTTAGGCCATAAATATGTTTTCAAAGCCACTTATCCCTGTATTACTTTTTTCACCTATGCAGACCCTCCCTGACTCTGCACCGTTTCTTGTGGACAAAAAGATTTTTTTCAAATATGTGGAAAGCAGTGAAGTTCTGCACAGAAATGAAAGAATTTGGTTTATTCCTAGCATTAACTAACTTACAAGGGATGTAATATAGCATTACATAAACATTGGTAATATTAATCAGCTTAACTTGATAATTTTTCTTAGCCTCATTTAGCTAATACTACCTGCTTGCAACAGCATAACTCAACTTACATCTTGTCTTTCAAAAGACAAGTGCAATGTTTTTTGCTGTCTCTGGCTGGTTTGCTGAAGAAGCTGCTCTGCTCAGCAGCACTTGTTGGCAATCCAATGATGCCTACGCATGTGTATGCTAAAGGCGTGTTTAAAGTCGACTCGGAAAAATAGGTTACAGCATAATAATGAACTAAATGGCTGTAATGGCAGAAAAAAAGCACGGGGGACAGAGGGCACAGGCACAGAAAGTGCAGGGAACATTTCCCATACACACCCTGCGTCTTTTACAACAATGCCCACATGCAACACTGGTTCATCACAGTAAACTTTCAAGATTGCTTCACAATTATAAAAAGTATTAGTGCATGATATATGATCAACTGGTTAAGTCCAAATTTCCTAGCAAATATAATGTAAGTTTGATATTAAAGAATTTACAAGAGAAACACCTGCTCAGTTTCAAAAGCCAACATGTGGGTGTTAGTTTGAACTTGAAAAGCTGTGTGCGGTAAACTGTGTACACGATGTATGCCATTCCTCGTTCCTGTGCTGTCGGTGCTGCTGTTCCTTGTGCGTAGTGTACTCACCATACCCTGGGCAGCAATGAGAGCAGCCAAGGTGCTTCTCCCTGAGGTGCCGGGGGTGCAGAGCGACAGACGAACCTCCTGTCCTCCCACCAGTGTTCGGTCCATCTCTGTCAGTACAGCTTCAGCCTGCTCCGCACTCTCGTACTCCACCACACCGAAACCTCTCACTGGGCTTCCTTCATCCTGAGCAAGCTGTGGGACAGAAAAGGACAACCAAGCTCTAAAGTTACCCTGTAATGGCTAGACTTGGACAGAATTGGTGCTGTTCATATGCTCTCCTAACTCAGTATACACTCTTTTATAAAGGAAGAGGAGTTAGGAGCATAGATTTTTTGTGCAACTGGAAACACAAAACAAGTCTTGAGCACTATAGGCTAAATTCAAAACTCAAAATACAATATATTTTCGAGGCATAAAACAACTAATCGAAAAATGATTTCTCCCAAACTTACATGTGCTGCACAAAAAACATTTTAAGTGTTGCAATGATTAACATCAGAACTGTCTCGTGGACTTTAATTATTTCGCTGTTTAATACATTTATCTAAACTGAAAACTCCTACTTTTTCAGTCCATAAACACATTCACAAACAGCTCGCTTCTAGTCGGCATTAATTGGAATTTAATCAAAGCAAATGAAAAAATTGATGAAGTTTAATTTTTTGTTTTTATTGGAACAGCGACAATGAAAGACTTTTTATGTGAACTCAAAACTACTCCCTGTGTCAAAAAACTTCCAGCATGTCTTTGCTTTAATTTTCAGTGTTTAATCATTCAGTAAAAAAAAAAAGCTTAAACACATTAGTTTGTATGTGTTGAAGTCCTTAGACATGTGTTAGATGCAGCTAAAATTGGAATTTGTAGGTAAGACCTAAAAAACAAACAGAAATCAGTATGTACATGTAAAAGCATGACCAGTCAATCTATTCTTCTGGGGGTTTCCTACTCCAGTCCTCGAGATCTTCTTTCCTGCAGGCTTTAGATGCATCACTGCTCCAACCACCTAAATCGGATGAATGGCTCATTACCAGGCCTCTACCAAACATCATGGCAGGCTGGCGAGATAATTCAGTCATTTGATTCAGCTGCGGACCAGTGAGCCTTGGCGGCCGTTGACCCTCTTGTCGGTTCACCAATATTAGTTCTTCGAACTACTTTGATACCTCGGCTGCAGACAAGAACTACTACCACAATTCTGGAGCTAAAATGTTCGCTTGCTTCTCAAAATAAACCTGCTAATGAAGATAATATGCGTGATCAGTCTACGTTGCCTGGGGGGCCTTGAGATGCACCAGAATGACTCATAGAATGATGCTGCAGGGGATATTTAAGTTTTTCTATCGATCCATTTATCTCAGCAAATTAAATTTAAAAGAGAAAGGAATGGGACGGGTGGATGTTGCAGATTAAAGAAATTCACATTTCCCCTGAAGAATGGTGTTGACAGCTGGACTACTGGAGTTCATTGGTGCATGATTGTGAGGTAGAAATAGATCTGCAACTTCTCATAGCATCTAGCAACTGTAAGTTGCTTAATGCTAATTTACACAATACAAGGCTAACAAAACTGTTTTTTCAATGTTTTGTCAAAAAAAATAATTTTTAGGGAGGCATTGAGGATTTCTGTTTTTGTTTTTTTAGGGATATATTTTATTTGAAGGAGTCTCTGTTAAATCATCACGGACAAGGACATATTTAAAGGATACATTTCTGCATCAAGTCCTCAGACAAGAAACTTAGCCACCTCCAATTTCAAAAGAGCAACTAAATAATGCAGGCAAGCTAATAGAGTAAAGCGAATGGGAATGGTTGGATGATGGGTAAAAGCTAATTGCTTTCAGTTCCAATACACCACTTGATCTACTGTATTGTTAATCCGATAGATTGCTTTCTTAAAATGGGATACGTTGATTTGCCGCTGTTTCTGAACTAAAACCTAATTAAACTGGTATATTTAGATTTTATAAAAGTAGTAAATGAGAAAGCTTTTCAATGAGTAACAACTTTACAGTGTCTGGATTGTTTATTTGAAATGTTTATGTGACTAAAATGAGAGCTCCAACTAGAGTATGTTTATCTTTTAGGAAAAAGAAGTGGGGTTGGAGGATAATTCAACAAGAATGTACTGTATATCGATCGATACAGTGGAGGTGTGGTGCGATGGGGGAAAAAAGGGTCAATAAAAAGTTCTACTACAAACTAAGTTTCCCTTTCTTTTTTATCATAGCCTGTTGGGTAGCTTAATACTAGAGTCATTACTTAGTCATTTATAACCAACACAGGACAGACATCAACATCACATTTTCAATGAATGAACTAAATAAAAACACAGGAAAAACTATTGTCAGTAATATTGTCACTGTAGGACCCTTGGGCTGCTACAAACCGGTTCTCCTGTCATATTTGGGCAGAGACAGGCATAACACCCACAGCTTTTAAAATGGCCACCTGATACTCCACAATGTCCTGAGAAGCAAAACCACTTTCAAAAACAGGAATCCAAACATCTACTGGCACAACTTCACCAACTTGCAAGGTGGACGAAGGGTAGAAAAAAGTTGAATGAGATAGGAGCTCCAGCAATACTTGGAAGTAAAGATACAAACAGGGGAAGGAAGACCTGCTGGCTTCAGTATTTTGACACAGTCTACATTCCCCCATCAGTGAATCAGATTGATTTGCCTGGTTTTTGCACAAAAACTAAACGGAATGTTTGAGCCATGAATAAAATAAAGTTTTGTAAAACCTTTAAAAGAAAAAAAATAACATCAAGACACGCCTACAACTTGAATTAATGACATAATTTTAACAGCCCTAAAGAGAAAGGGAGAAAAATTACACAAGGTTGTTATGATTAGTGATCAAGCTTTACTGGTCAGGGCACAATTCAGCTACAAAGTCCATTAAGTCACAGAGTCTGCTGTTTCAGAGGAACTAACATGAAAAGAAGCACATTTTGCATTGATTAAATGTGCAATGAATCTTTCAAAGCCTGCTCAGGAACATAATATTCATAAAACACAAACAAGGAGACTGAGACTGCACAATAATGTCCTGCCAGATCATTATGGTGTTAACAGTTGGAGAATTAGCATAGCTTCAACCCAGTCCAAGCATCTCAACACCACTCACATATGTGCACTGATAGAATTCCTAGAAACATTTATGGCATCTTCCATTTCTATAAACGGCTCCTCTGTTGTACTGGGACAACGGGCTCAGCTCCTGAGAGTATTTAGTCAATGGATCTCAACACAAGTGCTGGATTTCTTATGATAAAGTACGAAACCTCTCCCCGTAGAGTTCTACAAAGCAGATCCTGGCACCACACAGCACAGAGAGGGGAATGCACATAATGCACCGGGAATTTTTAGTTAGAAATCTAAGCAGCGGGAAGCTGCTTTGCTACTAGGGGAAATAAGCCAGCAACAGCAGCTTGAAGCAGGAGGTTTGATGAAATAGGCAAGCACCTGATGGTTTAAATGAGTTCCTTAAGATAATGTGACATTAAATGAAGGCTCCCTCTTAATTAGTAGGCCATTTTACTCCTGAGAGAATTCTGCAAACAATTCATACTTCTTTTGTAGGATACTCTATGGTAAAATTACCAATTTTCTTTAGCTATTTAAACCTAAAACTGCTTATCTGGTTTTAAATGTTTAAAACCAGAGGGGTTTGTTTGTTAATTTGTTGTTGCAAAAAGGCTAGTAAGGTGGAGTTTTTCAGGTTTTGGTCCTACTTTTTTTTTTTTTTTGCCTATGTCTTTTTTTCTTTATCAGCATTCAGATATGTGTCGTAGCTGATTATGCAGATCAGCTTGAAACATTGCAGTCTGCATTTCTTCACTTATTCCGCAATGGCTGGTTGATGCTAGGTTTTGACCCCAACACATTTTTGTGACCCAATCGTAGGTAAATGGAAAAATAGATGGGCAGTGGGTCCCTAATATTGGCAAATCAGCTTCCTGACACAGTACCATGAGTTTGTCTGCGAATATCCATGTTTCTTGGTTCCAACCATGCTTCTCACTTTGGTCATTGGCTGAGACACAATTCAGTCACTCTGTTTACATGCTATAAGAGAAAACCAAATTATTGCCTTAGTTTTACTAAATTCAGACTTTTGAAATGCATTTATACGTTTTTAAGTCCGGCTGAAGTCGAACCAAACTGGCCGATTCCTAATTGAGTTAAGGTACCCAGCTAATGCGGTAAAAAACTGAATTCCTCTGCATTTTTCTAGGCTTGTGAACGCATTTCTACCTCAAGGACAGAAAGTAAGTTTTGATTAAGCTGTAAAGCTTTTTACAAGAAGTGCAGCTCATAGAATACTCTAAAAACACATGGAAACAAACACAGCAGCTTGTTTTATTGTTTTCCTACACCTCCTTGTGTTCAAAATTGCCAAAAGAACAGATTAGATAAATTATCTTTTCAATATAAAGCATGTAATTGCCAAACGCTGCATTAACTGCTGATTAGAGCAACAATAGAGCACTATTCTGGTGAAGCGATCTCTGGCCGTTAAAATTGACCCGTCAGATGCATACGCTCTCTGACGGAGACGGATAGTTAATAATTAGGGCTCTACTCCGTGCGTCTTTGTGTAGGTGATGGAGAGCCCTTGCCTCGACGGATAATGGTGTTGCGTCAATCCGTCTCCGTCAAAACAGAGAAGCATAAACTAGACTTTAGTCGAGCTATGACAGGCCTGGACCCTCCCTCTTCTGGATGCAAACAGACCGCAGAAGTTGGAATAACTACACCAATACAAACAAAAACACAACACAAGAAGTTGGCAGCAATGATGAATGTAAGTGGTCAATCTCTGGCCAAATTCGACATGACAAAGTTCAAGTTGAAGGAAATGCATATTGTGCATATCTTGCTTTACTCCATCTTTTCCACGGTCACCAGCAGTCACACAAACAGCATTTCTTTACTGTTTGTGTGACACTATAGGCCAACCAGAAGAATGCCAAAAATGAACGGGGCGTGTTGTTATGCAAAGCTGAACGCATTGATTTTCTTGGTGAAAAAGACCAAGACCTCATTCTGGTTAAGGTATTCACTTGATTATCGCCATAGGTCGATTCAGATGTTCACTACACGCACTGGCTATTTCAAAAGGACAGAACAACATTGGTCTTCCAAAGCTATTTGCGTTCCCTGTACTAGATACTACACTGAGCTCCTCCTAAAAACCAAAACTTCTCAATCTGTCCGGAATGTTGAGCCCAGCCGCCATCTTCTTTTTATGCAGGATCCTTAGTTGTAAAATAGTTTATCGAATGAAAACTTTAACGAAGCCATTTCTTTTTCTGATAGTAAAAGGTGTTTTGTTTTGTTTCACTCTTTTAGTTTGACCTAGATGTAACAATACTGGTACAGTTTTTTTTATATTACTGATTCATCTTCCTTTAATTAGAAATAACTAATCATCTTTATTTACAATATATGTCTAAACTAAACAGCATCAGAATCAGAATCAGAATCAGCTTTAATGGCCAAGTATGACACATACAAGGAATTTGACTCCGGCAACTTTTCTCTCCAGTACAGAACTTAAATAAGTGAAATTAAAAAACGGAAAAAATAAAAATAAAAATAAATTAAAATAAAAAATAAAGGATAATATATACACCAAACCAGGGTTATTGTACAGTAAGTATATACAGTAAGTATATACAGCAGTGCAGAGTTTTAGTTTATTGATCATGTGAATGGACTCACACTCTGTGACTATTCAGAGTTCGTCAGAGCGACAGCCTGGGGGAAGAAACTGTTCTTGTGTCGGGTGGTTTTGGCGTACAGCGCTCTGTAACGCCGGCCTGAGGGGAGGAGCCTAAACAGATTGTGGCCAGGGTGTGAGGGGTCAGTGGTGATTTTTCTGGCCCGCTTCCTGACCCTGGCCCGGAAAAGGTCCTCAATGGAGGGAAGATCAGAACCTATGATCCTCTCTGAGGACCTGACTGTTCTCTGCAGTCTGTCCCATGCAACCTATTTGTGTTCAGGAGAGAACACAATACTATTAGAACCTTTTTTTTCCTCTCTATTCCGTGATCATAACCTGTACTATTATCTATTTGGTTTTCGTCCTATAGCTTCAACATAACACTGGGTGAAAATGGATATTAAAAGCATTTACATCAAACTTATATGAATGCCTGGTTAATTTTGTGAAAACAAACAGAGCATGAATCAGAGAAAAAAATTTTGCTTTTAGCCCGAAAACTGACGCCTGTTAGCATCAATGTTCAATCAAGTGGCCCTCCGCTTTTGCCCTCCTCTCATTTGTCTGCTGTTCCCTCCAGTGTGAACAAAGGATGGATGGAAAGAGAGGAAAATGCATATATTTGTACAGGAGTGGGTCGATAGGTTATTATCATCAGCATATATTAAGCAAAGTGCGTCGAAATCACCTGAACAACTCAACACTTGAAAGATGGATGGATGGAAAAATGGTGGGTGTGTGGGAGAGAGGGGGAGCGAGAAGGAGATGGAGACGAAATGCTAGAGAAGGAGAAGAGGAAAGCGAAGTGAGGGAGGAAAACATCAGTGATGGATTGAGCAACTGACAAGCTGAGAGCACGAGAAAGAGAGGGCTGACAGATGACGTGAGTCAGAAAAGACGAGAAGAACAAACAAATAAAAACATGCTTAAATCTGAGTTCAGGCATCAAATGTGTGTGGGGTTTTTTTTTAATGGATTTTAAAATATCAATGTGAGTGTGTAACGGGAACATTTCACGCAAACTGTGCTTCTCTCAACTCCCAATTTTTCCTCCAGCTGCACTTGCACCATTTATTCAGATCTGCACTATTATGTAAATTTACAGCAGGCCTGTTTGGACTGTATGTGAACTCTTTAAATGCCGGCTGTCATCAAGCTCCCCTTGTGTTATCAAGTTCTTAACATACGAACACATTCTTTGTTCTCAGGAAAGAATATGGTCAGCTGCAAAAAAACTACAACCAAGAAAGACATCAAATAAAGTAAAAGGTTTAATTTCTCCCCCCACATCATATTTGAAATATTTTGTGTTTTCTTAGGATCCCTTGAGTGTTGTAGTGAACTCCTATTTCTCATTTTCCCCATTTGCTTCAGCTGTGTCCTGAAGGTGTGATTTCTGATAATTAAAGTAATTAATTCCACAAATTTGGCATCTCATCTTTCACCCTCTGAATTATTTCTGATGTAAATCCAAAACAGATTGGCCTGAGAGAAATTATTCTTTCCTCCAGTTTGCAATTACTCTTTTTAGTCAAATTAAAAGAGTGCAGAGATTTTCGGAGCACTGGTCAACAGGTAGCTTAGGTGGAAAATCTCAAACAAATCTATTATATTAAACCATGTCCAAGGACCAAGCCCTGAGTGAAGATTTTTAATCTAAAATGAGTGGTAAGGCAACAGCAAAAGTTGTTGGCACCCCTAGTAAAGATATTTAGAAAGCATTAAAATAAATTTATCTTATTGAAGTAGTACAATCTTAAACAAGATTTACTAATAAAAAATCCATACTTAAGTTTGAGTACTTATATTTACTTGCGGGGTTGGGGAAAATCCCAGGTTACAAAACATTTGACTTACAAAAACATGTTCTACACACATATTGGTTCCTATTAAGAATACATATCAAGTACATTTGCAATTTTTAAACAAACTAAAGAATAGATGTGAAACCCTACAGATTTTGGATGCATGTGTGTAAGCAAAGACATGGTGAACATTATAATGAAAGTGAGGAATTTTTATGGTAATAACTAGATACATAGTGCTCTGGATTCTAAACTACATGTGATGACCTAAAAATGATTTAACTAATCACACAGCAGTAAAATACGGAGCTTTGTTCTTTGTTTCCTTTTGACAAGTATGTTTATCAGTTATGTAGTTCTCTGAATAATGCATGTTTTTATTGCTTAAAAATTTTTGACTATCGCTGCTACTTTGTCCAGGAAAGTAGCCTATTTGCATTTTTTTATCCCTTCTGACTACTACTGATTTGAACCGGAACTGAGCTCCTCTTACACAGCCTTATCTATATTTATATTCAACTCTGGTAAAGAGATGTAAAAACGCCCACTGCAGTGGCATGATCTCATATTGAAAACGTTTTTACAAAATGCAACTTTTAAGTGAATATTCATTCAGATTTTTAAAATCTAGTTTCAAGAAAAAGTAAATTCAAAGTCACCAGACCCACTGACCATCTAAACAGCCAGGGTTTTTTATTTATTTGCAAGTGTAAAAGATGACTGTCAGTGCACAGCAATAGGTTCGGGAGGGGGGAAATGGAGCTTACAAACAGATGTAAAAAATCTCATTCATTATGACACTGTGAACTTTAAACAGTAAGTAGTAGTATTTAATAGTTCTAATAGTATTAGTAACAGTAGTATTTAGTACTATTTAGATTTAATCATTCTTATTTACCCCTCTGTTAGGTTTACCTTATGCATTTAGGATTGTTTTCTAGCAAGTTTTCGCTTCTCTGTTATGCTTATACCTTTGATTTCTTTATTTCTTTCCTGCCAGTCTGCCTCTTCCCCAGCTGAAACTCTGTCTACTCATAAATTCACCTGCATTTTATTTCCCTAATTAGCTTCAAACTCTTTCATTCCTCTATCATCCTGAGTATTTAAAGGGTTTACTCTAAGTCATACGGTACACCGCTGGATGCTTCGTCAATTTTCCCATTTTCTGTTCCTGTGTTCCTTCGGCGAGTTGAGAGTTTCTTTATTTATTTTTATTAAAACTTTTAAAGAACCTTATGCAGAGTTTTTGCTGCCTTTTGGGTCCTGTTATAAACCATACACATTAGGATTGACCTGAGAAAAACAAAGGAGGGTGCTCTAGGCAATGAATTGGGACTTTTGGTGGGGGTAAAGAAGATATGTTGATGTGGTTGTATGCCTAAAATGGACATTAAAGCTTGGCTTAATAACATCAAGAGCAAAGAAACCACAAGGAAAGACGAGGTTACAACATCTAGTCTTGAAAGCAAACCAGTCTTGAGTGACATTTTGGTTCACAATCCTTATCAGTTGGTGGAGGTCATCACGAACAAACAAGAAGCGCACGGTGTAATGTTTAGGCTGAGCATGATAAAAACATACAAAAGGAAGGAAATTGTGTAGAGTTTCTGCAGGATATTATGTTAGACTGTGAACTAGCTATTTTATTGGACTACATTAATTGCAGCCTTGTGGATGTAAAATAATTGTTTTTGTTCAAAATGGCTCTGTTCTCTCAATGATAGTAAGGTTTCAAATGGCTAGTTGCATATCATTTGCTTTCTTAGTTGTTTGACAAGCGTTAACTGTGTCTACAGTTATGGTTGTATCCTTGATTGACACACAAAATTGGTATGACACAAATCTTCCCTTTCTTATGATGTATAATATATATACATGTACAGTACATAGAAGAAATGTGACAAAAACCTGCGTATTGGACTGTAATACAATGTAACCCCACCTACTAGTGATTCAGTATTATTGCCTATTTTTATGTAATACTGGTTATATTCATATATTTTTAGAGTGCACATGTTCATAAAGCAGCTTTGTCAGAGATTCAAACTGTCATATGTTGAAGTTCATGCACCAAAAGAAACCATACTAATGAATAATTTTTAGCTCAGAAAATCTGTGAATGTCACGCACCTAAAATTCGACATAGTTGGACAATAATAAAAAGAAATAGTTCCCCTTTGAGCTGTGTAGGGTGTCACTTCATACGCCTGCATGTGACAGCTGCTGAACTGGAGCTGCGGTCCCCAGTCGAGGGATGCTGACTGCCTTACGAGGAGGGCTTGGGCCCACAGGAACATCCGCTAGAGCATATGTGTGCGTGTGTATGTGTGTAAGAGAGCACAAACGGCCACGTCAGTAGTCTGAAACGAGTGATGAGGTCACGACAGGCCTGTCACAGCTGTCTGTGGCGAAATGTAAGTGACCTACCGCAGTGAAGGGTTTAAGTGTTCAGATATGTAAGGAGGAAGGAGCACAACTCTGAATTTAAGTAAAACTGCTGTCACAGAAAGACATTGAAAAAAATATAATAGTTTTTGCTTTAAAAAAATAGTGAAAGTGGCTTTAATATTATGCTCCAGACTGATCAAATATTAAATGTGTCTACTAATTTGTATTCGTCAGAATGTTCCACATCCTGCTGCAAATCATGATTCAACATTAACTGTAGGTCTTTTTAATTTGACTTGAAAAAAAAAGAAGAAACTTTACAAAATCGGGTCAACAACTGAGTCAAGAATCTCAAGAGTGTGCTCGAAAATGTTTAATTAACACTGATTGTCAATGACTGCAAAAAGTATGTGGTTCTCATTAAGATATTTTCATTTTCAAAATTTGATTCTTTCAAATCACTTAGACTGCTTTTCTTGTTTTGACATATATTGCATACATCCCATTGCTTACCAATGGTGCCTTGGAAAAGTATTCACACCCGTTAAAGGTTTCCACTGTTGGTTTCATTACAACCACAAACCTCAAAAATATTTTAGAGAATTTTATGACATAAACAAACACAAAACAGCACTTAATAAGTTAGAGCTGCATCCATCAGGTTTTAAAATACAAAATCTTAGTTTTTTTTAAGCACCAAGAAACTCAAATGGTTGGCTGCATGTAATAGGTCATCATTTTTTAACCTTCCACCTTGTGCTCAAGCGTTCTTTAGCTTGACCTGAATTTAGCTACTTCTGCTCATCAAGTTTGACAAGCATCCCTGTTCCTGGTTACTAATAAGAACCCACGCAGTATGATACCGCCACCAAGTTGTCATTAGGGGGATGGTGTGTTCATGATGGTGTACAGGTTTTTTTAAATATCCCCACAGCATTTCATGGACAAAATAACTTTGCTTTATTCTCAAAGTTAATCTTAAAACGACAAACAAGACTTGTATTCATAGGCCTTCTTGAAACTTTGGAACAAAGAGCCAGATTTGTGGGCTGCATGACTAATAACATCATTTCTAACAGCATCTATACTGAGATTAAATGACACAGATCGAATCTATTTACCCATCTACTTCAAACAAATTATTTGCATGCATGTCACTTGAAATTAGATATCCTACCAAATTTTGCCTGCAAGCAGTCTCTTGCGATTGCACTCTTGCACACATGGATATTGAAAGAATGATTTGTAATATCGGGGTAGAAATATTCCACATGCATAGTGAGGTCATGGGCTCAAATATGTCCAACAGAGGCTGCTGAAATGTTTTTCATATTTGAACAAAGAAACATTTGATCTTTGTTGAAACCGTTCCCGTAGACAGAGCTCACTGTTTGATCACAGTGTCATGAATAAACAAAGTGAGGAAGAGTCTTAATCTTTGAGTGCCATGTGTCACTCTGCTAAAATGGGATTCAGGAACCAATTCTTTGGGATACATTTGTTCTGATTAACCTGTCCATCTCTGTGCTTCACTTCTGTCATCCCCACCTTCATCTTTCTATCCACTCTATCCATATACCTGTTCTTTCACGCACAGACCGATGACAACTTTAACTTTACTGAGTGTCAGTGTGAGTGTTTAACTCACTCTCAATGAACCTTACAACATTTTCTGCATACCTATATTTCAACAATCCTGCCACCCTGACATTCATGCCCACTTCACTGGTTCACCTCACGTCTTCAGACCTCGATTAGGCTCTACGCTGTCAACCGTCACCTCCATCGCGCCGTCTTCTTTACCAGGTCTGGCATTCTTCAATCCATCCCTTCCCTACATCTGTCCTCTTGTCCTTTCTTCTAATATGGCTGACATTTCCTCCCCTCTGTCTCTCTTGTTTGAATAAAGCTAAAGTGCTGTCTGGAGGGCCTCTTTCGTAGGTGGCAGAATTACAGCACTCAGGACAAGGCCACGAGTTAAGTGCAATCTGAACAAAGAAAAGGTGTCAAGAAGGTACACGGAGGAGGAAGAGTGTTTATATGCAAGATTGGAGCTTACGGCAGGAGGAAGTTTCGTTTGAGTAAAGCAAATGAAGATGAAAACTGACAAGAGGCTTGCCACACAAGCAGCCTAATAAGTGTGCTAACAGCAGCAGGTATGATTCAGGTGGAGGCTGTCTTCCACTTGAGGTTCCAATGAGTTGAAGGTTCACTCTAGCCATGTATTAGATATGTGGTCATTAACAGAACTAACAAAGCTGAGACATGGGAGTTAAATAAATTAAAATGTAATTAAATGAATTATTGCAATTACGAGTCTTTAGTTAATCCAAAATGCTGCAGCAAGAGTTCTGATGAATATCAAAAATAGAGATCATATTTCTTTCTAGCTTCTATTCATTGGCTCCCTGTTAAAATCCAGAACTATATTCCGATCTTCATGCTTACACATAAAGCCCTTAATAATCAAGCTCCATCATACATCAGAGATCTGTTTGTTCCATATGTTCCTAACAGAGATTTTCGCTCTCAGACTTTAGGTAGGAACAAACTTTAGGAACCAGCTCCCAGTATTAGTCCATGAGGCAGACACTGTTTATTTTTAAGACTAGGTTTCTAACCTTCCTTTTCGATAAAGCTTATAGTTGAAAACAGATTGATTTTGGCCGGATGAGTGGTGGATGAGGACAGGTGTGGTAGCAGACAGCCTAAGCCAGTTGGCGGGATACAGTCCAGAGGGATGGCTCCCACCCAAATCTGCCTCTCTCATGTCTCATTCTTAAATGCTGGGTGTATCCCAAGCTATATTTGAGGACAGACAGACCACTTTTCCTCACTCTTCTATTTTTCACTTCTACTACTCTCCAGTTGCATTATTTTCTATTATTTACTCTATTAACTTGTTTTTTCCTCAGTGGCTTTGTCTCCATAGAAGCTACATCTGGCATCGTCCTCAGCTGCAATGCCATGTTGAAGGGGGGCATCCACTGAAAGGAAGTTCTCAGTAACACCTCATCTTCTGTGTCCTGTTGTCAGCTTTTTACTTTATTTAACATAGAAAGTACTCTTAGATCAGTTCTTTTTGTTATTTCTCTTTCTCTGCTCTGTCTTCTTGAGCCCTCACACAGTCGTGGTGGATTGCCGCTTATACTGAGCCAGGTTGTGCTTGAGGTTTCTTCCCGTTAAAGGGGAGTTTTTCCCTCTCCACTGTCACTATATGCTTGCTCAGTATGAGGGATTACTAAGGGGTTGCTATTGCTTGGAGTCTGCATCAACGGGGAACAACGCGGTATTTCAATGACTCGATGCAATCTGCTGTGATTCTTTAAATAGAAAATGTTTTAACTGATTAGTATGTATGTATGTATGTATGTATGTATGTATGACTGAACTGACTTTTCTTGTAAAGTGCCTTGAGATGACATTTGCAGTGAAAAGGCGCTATTTAAGCAAACTGAATTCAATTGCAATTTTCACAAGCTTTCCAAAGGGCAACTCAAACGAAACATTACGAAATCTTAATTCGAACCTTTATGACTTGCCATATCTTATCAACTGGATTCAGGCCTGGTCATTTGCATATGTGACCAACAGAGGACTTAATCGCATTGAAACGTCATTTTTTAAGTTTAAGCTATTTAAATGTGTTTGTGGCAGAAAGACTTGTGAGCGGCTTTTATTTTGTAGATTTTTTTAAGCTCATCTTGAAACTGGGTTGGTGAAATAGACTTTTTAACAACAAACCCTCAAACGATTAGGGTATTATCTTTTAAAACCTACAATTAAACGTTGTATTTGGAACATTTTAATAAAAAGCTACATTGAAAAAAAATTGTACATCCATCGGGCTTTTAGAGGTGTGAAGAATGAAAGTACAACATTTCCTTAAAAAATTTCTCCGGGAGGAGACCCAGGGGAAGACTCAGGGCTCGCTGGAGGGATTATGTCTCCCACCTGGCCTGGGAACACCTCGGGATTCCTCCCGAGGAGCTGTCCAAAGTAGCCGGGGAGAGGTAAGTCTGGGTCTCTCTGCTTAGGCTACTGCCCCCGCGACCCGACCCCGGATAAGCAGAACATGATGGATGGATGGATGGATGGATGGATACAATAAAATGTACATTGAAATCGGGCAGGACGATTACTTTATGTTATGACCAGCTAGTAGTGGCCACGGGTTGACAGATACGGTCTCTATGATCCAACAACATGGTCAGCTCAGCTGGTACTGGGAAGAATTGTGGAGTCAGCAAGTCAAGCAGCTACTTAAGAACCCCAGATATTGTTATCCGTCTGAGGAAAGGAGTGACTTCAAAAGAACAGAAACTAGAGCAGTTTTAGGTGAAGCCTACACTAGATGGACGCACATAAAACGTTTCCACGGCCTCAAATACACGTGGAAACTGCGACTTTCCTCTTGGATCGGTAAGCTAGCTTACTTGCTAACTTTGCAAACGTTAGCTCTCAGTTAAACTCCTCTAACATACATTCCTCATTGAACATAGTTCAGGTTGGTCACTGGGTGTATCGGCAGCAAACCAGGCAACCCAACAGCTGCAATGATGTTTTTATTGTTGTAACCACAACCTAGATAAACTAGATGTCACCATCATGCTCATGTTCCATATACAACCTTTAGTAACATGTTTACCCCAACAATGCCTCACTGCACTCTCTACTGTAGATTTTCTATTAAAGTGACTTCAGGAGTCAACATTGAAAAGAAAAACATCAGACATGGAGCCTCATCAATGATCAGTAGTTTACCGCTTTGTGGATGAATGGCACATTTTGAGAATGTGGATGGTTAAAAATACGCGCTTCAAAGATGGTATTTTCACGAGCGACCTGGCCTTCAGCGGAGCTTGGGCCAGAGTGCATCTGCGGTGGATTATGGACCGAGCTGATGGAGGACAGCGTGTTCGGCCCGGGCTTCAGCGGAGCTGGGGCTACAGTGCAGCTGGCAGAGGATTATGAACCAAGCTGACAGAGGACAGAGTGGATTACGTGTTCGGCCTGGCCTCCGGTAGAGCTGGGACCGCTGCATTAGGGGTTTGGTGAGCTACAGATACAGTCTAGCTACGGCGGAGGGATACATAAACAGCAGCGAGCCTCTCATAAACACCGGCTCCTCGCCGCCTGGAGAAGGTGACCTGCTCGCCCAGTTTGTGCCGTGAAGGTCCAAGCTTCGCCTGCCGAAACGGCAAATACATTTCTGAGCAGCTGTCCATCTGTCTGCGATTCGTAAAAGTTTATAATATTTGAGCAGCGTGGGACGTGGTGCGGTAGCTGCTACCAGGAAACCAGGTGAGGAGGCTGTTCAAGGCTCACTTCTAGGCCGAGAGGTGCTTTTACAGCAACAACGGCTCTTTTAAGAGCCACCCACAAACCTCTTGAGAGCATTCCTGTCTAAATAGTTTATTTTTGTATTTCTGTCTCTGTATTGAAAACTGCTTGTGACACGTAGCACGGGGTGATTAGCCACGATGTTGATCAGTATTTCCTCCATGTCCTGCTGAGGCTGTGACTCCATGACAGTCACAGAATCACTGAAACTCTGTCCCCTGATTGTTTGTCGCGGCGCGATTTGACGCTGGAGTTCAGATTTTTCCAACTCGAGCGATATACGCCATGAGCGCGAATGCACAAAATGCACCACATAAAATTCAGCGCGAATTTTCCATCGCGAATCAGGCAGAAAAGCTTTATCGCGATGCAAATCTGCTTCTGAAGTGTTGCGGGACACCAAGTCGTGCTTCATCACGCTCCTCCATTGATTTTACATGTAAACCTGAAGCTCTAGTCGCTCCTATCGCGTTTGGTGTGGACACAGCGTAACTGTCCTTGTCAAAAAAATTGGCATCTACATTTTTTTGAGGAAGTAAAAGCAAGTTTTATCCAGGAAGGAGTTTTCAAGTGAGGTTTCTTTTTAACGAAAAAATTAATAAATTTACTCCATAATTACCTAAAAATATTCAACTCACATTTCTTACAGGTAAGTACAACTAAGAAAAAAAATATCCAGGGTTACTTGTCACACACTTTGAGAACTAGTGATCCAAATCATTTAACTGTAGTTCTAGCAGCATGTTTAGGGTCACTGCCTGTCTAGAAGGATGAAACTCCACTACAGTATAAATCGGTGCAGCTTCGAAACGGGTTTTGATCTGTATTTAGATCAATTCATCTTTCTAATCATGTCTGGTCAGCTTCCATGTCCTTATTGGATGCCCATTCCCACCACATAGTGTTGCCTCCATCATGTTGGACTGTGGGGATGGTGCATCCACGGTGATATTGAGTTATTTACGCCACACGTAGAATTTTGCCTATAGGCCACAAATTCAAAATTTGGTCTCCTCTGACACAACACCTTCTTTCACAAGGCAAACTGCTGACATTCATTGTTTTTTTGCCACCACCGTTCTGCAGTAAAAGTAGAAGTGTTTGGAGTTTAATCGTCCCTTCTTATGAGATCTTGGTTTTCTCCTAGCATCAGGCTAAGACTTTTACTGTACATACAAGGATAGGGAGATAAAGTTTGCAGCTACAGATGGTTATGCAAGTTTCTTCACATAATTCCTGAATGTCCTTAGATGCCATAAGTTCAACACTATATACAGGACGAGAGCAGGAGACCTTTGTGCCGCTTTAAAAGTTAGAAACCAGTAGATATTTCTTTTCTGCCGAGAAAAGGTATTAAACAAGGGTCTTAGAAGAAGTAATAAAGTGAGTTTCCACAATCTTAAGACATCAGAATCGATAATGCCAACAAGGCTCTGTGGGCATCTGTGATGTTTCTGAGTGTAAACAAAGGTTGCGCATTGATTTCGGAGCATAATTTGTCGCAGGTTGGGACGTTGCGAAACCTTAAACTCTAATTATTTATGTCCACAAGCAAACACTTAAAACTAAGACTTTGCAAATCTTCACTTCTGTCAGAGATTGTGGGAAGAATCGGTTTTGATGCTGTAAACATGCATTTTCGTGTGGACAAATCCCAGAAAAATACATTTGTTTCATCGAATAACCAGCTACGTGTGGACAAGACCATGCATACCAAGTACTTGTTGAAGGATACTCCCACAGATGTATACATATGAATAACAGCATCCAACAGCTCGGCAAATAAAGCAAAATATGAGATTTTATAATATTATAATATTTATTTTGCCAGTCATAGGCATGTCACTGTATGATTGGTGTCTTAAGTCAATAAGTCTCTCACTTTAAATCAGAGTAATCCTATATGTTTGACCTCTTAATTTTAACATAATATTAATCGCTGCAAAGAGAAAAACAATGCTCCATTCAGTCACATGTGACAACTGGTAAAACTATATATGCATGTGTGGCTTCTGCCCCGTGTCCACTTGGCCTTCATAGACTTTTTCCATTAAATATTCTAATGCATATGTGTTAAAATGCAGCAAAAAAATAACATGCCCGCAATAATAATAAAAAAATAAAAGCACTTAATACACAATACAGAAAAAAGCTCAACTTTAGGTCAAACCCTGCAGGCTCTGCAACAGCAAAACAACATGAGCTCAACACCCACAAAGCATCATGGGACCAAGATGATGTGGGTGTATTGATTTCTTTGTGGGAGGGAGGGGAGGAAGGGTGGAGCTAAAACTGGAAATGCAGGAGATGGCCGATATCCACTGAGTGAACTTTAAACAGGCATGAGTGGGAGGAATGGATACAACAACAAAAAAAAACAATGAAACAACAATGATGGAAAACAAAGACTAAAACAAGAGGAAAGACAGAGAGGAAGCTTAAGAATGGTGGTAGTGATGCTGCAGCCATGCTACACAATAAGAACAGAGGCATAGATATTCTCAGAGACAAGGCCAGAAGGGAGGCTGACTCTTATATTTGCACCACCCACCTGGTGGTGATCAATTGAAAAATGTGTGTGTGGAGATAAAAGGGGATATATCAAAGCTAGTGGTTTACATTAGCTTAGGCCATTGATCCAACAGATGTGTTTCTGTAACAATAGTGATGATTGATAAAGTTTTTCCCCTAAACATTTCTTCCATATTTTGTAAAATGGCAATTCAACAAACTTCAGAGTAGTTTATTGGGAATTTGTGACAAATCAAAACAGAATGCTGGAGAGCTGTGAAACAAGGAAATAGATCAAATATATATTTTTTTAAATTGTTTAACAACTGAAGGTGTAATTTAAACTCTACTGTAATAACCCTACATCTAAATAAGGGCAACCAGTGGTGTTCAGGACTAATCCGTATGTAATCTCAGAAAAATAAAATCTGAAAAGTGTGGTGTGCATACAGTATCTACTTAGCCCCTGTAATTTGGAGTCACCTTTCCTGGCAATTATAACCACAAGTCCATTTTGGTATGTATTAGGGGTGTAATCGTACACAAAAATCATGGTTCAATACATATTTGGGGTTTTAAGGTCGCGGTTCAGTACAAATCTGCAGAAGACATTTTTATTTTATTTTACTTTGATCAGACTTACACAAGTTTCTTGTGTAAGTCTGATCAAAGTAAAAATCTGACTGGAGATTTGATTGGATTTTTTTAATGAATAAAATTGCACAAGCAGACATGAGGTAAAAAAACAACAATAAAATAACCACTTAAAAAATTCAGTGTAAATGTTTAGAAATCTTTAAATAATACACCCTCCCCAATAAACTGCATTATTAACCTAAAACAATGTCAATCTGTATGTGAACATCACTAATACTAGAAAAAAATTGCAGACGTTCAAATAGCTACCAGTAGCATCAAATCAGCCCAAACTGATAATATTATAAATATGAAAGAAAATCCTCAGTGATTTAAGCATGTTTTATTCTCAACTTTGGGCAAAGTATTACTTAAACATTTCTAAGCATTGACACAGAACATTTTCAAGTGGTTATATTATTGTTGACTATGTCTGCTTGCACTAGTATTTATTGTTTTGTTAAATCTAATCACATTTCCAGTCATTTCTATACATTCAACTTTTTAAAGTAATAGAACATAGAAAAATCGAATAAATTACATAAACTGAAAAGGAAGGAATTGAAGAAAAATGTTTCTTTGTTTAACGTTAAAGTAAAAACAAAATGCACATTTTATTGCATTTTTCAGAGACATGAGCCGTGACTTTAAAATCCCAAACATGGAGCAAACTGTGATTTTTGTGCAACAATACAACAACAAATATGTATATCAAACCACTTATGCATCTAAATGTTAAACTGGAAACATACTTTTCAAGGAACTCCAAATTAAAACTCTTTTACGTGTTCAGTCAAAAATAACCTCTCAGAAACATATATTTTTTAAGAGGTTATGCGACTTGCTACATCTATCCTGATTCAGTTGAAACTGATACCGACATATATTAACATTTTCAATATAAGCCCATACTTTCTAAGCACATAAGAGTGACAGAATCCTACCTGGCAGAAGACTGGTTTATAGGTTTCAGAGAAGATCTGGGCCAGTTCCTCCGAGTCGCAGAGGTCCAGGGGCAGGCGGTCCACACATAGACACTTTGAGTGCAGGTTCTCCTCCTGGCTCAGCTGGTTGACATCCATCCACTGAACCATCAGCGACCGATCCCCCTAAAACATAGAGCAAACGGACACCAAATTTAGATTTTCACGCAGCCTGATAAAATTATCTCAAAGTCTAGATTAAGGTTTAAATATATTTAGAGCAAATTTAGCTACATTTATCAGTGGTATAAAAACTGCCTAGGCCTTGAGCTCTTTTTCTGTCTTGGTTTTTTGGGCTAACGTACCAGAGGCCGACCCAGCAGCTCCGAGCGGGACCGTGAAGCAGAGTCCTTCTTCATGTATTCAACAAAGCCATACCCCTTGGAGTGGCCTGTTAGCTCACTATAAACCAGGAAGGAGCGCTCGATGTTTCCGTACAAGCGCACCAGCTCCTCGAACTGCTGTGCCGTGAAGGTGTGGGGCAGATTGGTGAGGCAGAGCAGGGAATCTGTGGGCTGCAGGGTGACGTTGATCAGGCGTCCGCGGACAGTGCTGTGGTGGAGGGAGCGGATGGCATCCTGAGCCTGGTCCCCGTTCAGCAAAGTCACAAAGGCTGGAGGAGGGACATTATGGAGACGCAGACGAAGGGGAAAAGACAAGACGACGGATGGGAGCAAACACAAAGAAAGAGATGCACGGACATGGTTGGGGACAGGACAAAGACAAACACAAACATACATTTAAAGCACACGCAAACGTGCAAAAACATGCCCGCAAGCGCACGGAAAAAACAAAGGTGGTAGATGACGAGCCGAAAGTGGCAAAAAGAAAAAGTTTGGGGGGGAAAAAAACAAACAAACAACAAAAGGCCCACACACAGTCATAAAAAACATACGGACACATACACAGAGAGAAAGACAACACATTAGCTAGAAAGCCAGTAGGGGGCCAGTATGTGGGGGAATCCACTGTGACACACACAAACAGTTCACTGTACCTAAAAACAACCGACTAAAAGGGCAAATCAATGACACTCATAAATACAGAAATACAGAGACTATTTACTATTGTTAACATTCAGCATTTAACACCTTAACTTTCATGCATCATTCAGGTTAAACCATTCACTATTTCTTTAACCCACTGATTACAAGTTTGTCACTGCAGTAAAACTGCTATGAATTCTGCAGAGAAACGCAGCATTTTTACACATTTGATTCAAACTGAACATACCAAATATTGTTGTTTTATAGGCACATATGGATCAAACATGGCAGACGAGTTTACATTTTTTATTGGGCTAACTGAATATTAGGTTAATAGTGCTATAATCCTTCAGGAAACTGAGAGAACACAAATATAACTGTTGCTTTGTCAGGTGGGTTTTTTTTAAACTAAAAATGCACGTGCCCTACACTTTGAGCTCTTTGACCTGACTAAAATGCCACCGTGGTCCAGGAAAATGGAGCTTTATTTCCGTGTTTATGCCCTTGTATCAGTATATAACCTACTGCTTTTTTTAAAATGAAAGTTTAAACCTCGGCTGTGCGACCCTAGCCCCAAACTCCTGCAGCTTCTCTTCTTAAAATAAGAAGTTTGAGTGCTCTACCAGTGAACTATCATCAGGTATACTGGCTCCTTCTGGGGAAAGAGGTGTGCAAAGAGTCATATTAAAAAGATGTTTCATGTTTATTTTGAAACTACCATTACCCCTTTCTATCCAGATTTTCCTCAAAATGCAGTACTTTTAGACATAGTTTAAGCTTGGATTGTACATTCTTTTTCTGCTTTCACACTACATGTTAAAGCCTGACACTCTGGAGGATTAACGGAGTAACTCATCTTCCATTACTGGTGAAAAAATAGAGAAGCCATTTACTTTCAGGTTGGTGTTAAAACTGAAGAGCATTCATACTCAAATTACAGGTAGTAGAGTTCCATTTGTGATGTTGAAAGCAATCTGAACTTTTCTGATGCAAAGGTTTGGTCCCATTTATCACGGCACAAATAACTGAGTCTAGAACTAAAGGAGAACTGAATGCTAAATATAAATAAATACAAATATTTTTTCATGAGATTAAATAAACAAAGCATTTTCTGTAACAATATTTCTGAATTTGGGTGAAATTATTAATGGTACTGATGACTCAGGCAATGGTATTTTTTTTAAATAGTCTAGATGTTCGATAAATAAACATATCTACTCGGGATGTTAAGATGAACCGATTCACATCGATATACTGTAACAGCGTGCACGTCCTAGACACATCGTAGGGGGAGCTGAGAAAAGACGCAGTTTTACCTATGAAATCTAGACGCATTGGTTTTCAGAAACTCCCATCAATTTATCTTGATTAATTTAACAATGAGATGCTTCACAATGATTAATTTCAGTGACATTTTCTGTAAGAAAGCAGACGCGTTGAGCCACTAAAGCGGTGGAGGATGGATAAGACACACGTCACAGACTACAGAAAGATGAAGATGGTAGAGGAAAAAAAAGCATACCCAACATGCATTTCAAAGGGTTAGAGGGTTTTTGTACCCAAGCAATAATTTTTAAGTATATTATTACAATTAAAATCTCTTACTGCACGTTAACACAACGTGTTAATGAGAACTAACTTGCAGTCTGTTGAATGTAGCCAAACATGTAGTCAATTAGAAAGCAAGGTGGCAGGGAGATATACGCCTTTGAAGAGTCCACCATATTTATTTACTCTGAAGTCACATTTGAACCTTTGAGGTTTTGCGAGATTTCCAATCTGACCTGGGAATGTTCATAAGCAAAATCTGTTCAAGTGTGATGTTTCAGCATTGCCACACCACACGCTGTAAGACCAAAGCCGTTATACTTGGATTTCTTTAATCGAGGAGTGTGTGTGGTTTCCCTTACAATTTTTGAATCCTGCCATGCAAACCAGGCCTTATGCCGTATAATTTCTTTGTACCATTTACAGTGTTATGAGAGGCGTAATGTATCGTTCAAACTCACTCTAGAGTAAAAATTGTTCACAGATATACCAGGCGTGTGGACAGCAGGGAGGCAACGATACATGCAGCACAACAGAAGATGGGGTCATTTGGAGATATTTAAGATTTTATTTTTGGGGAAAGCTAAAAACATCTATTCCATGTTTTTCATAAATAATGCAACTTAATTTCAGTCAAACTGTGTTTCTCAATGTTCACTGTAATATTTAATGTTCAATATAAATATATGCAGTTCAGATTTGATCCATCCAAGTTAGCTGTACATCCAAAATATTCCCTGGACTTCCTTCACACACATAAGAATTTGAGCAGGGTCCAGTTTTTTATCCACAGTTTTTTTTATGATATCAACCCAACCTTTCTGGCTAAAACAGCTTCTATGCTTCTTAAAAGGTTTTTACCTATTTTTATGAATAAAATTCAACACAAGCATCTTTAAGATTTGCAATTGTGAGGTCAGACACTGATGTTAATTCAATTAAATTAAAATTTGGTTTATATATACATTGCCAATTCACAACGGATGTCATTTCAAGGCTCTTTACAAGAATAGTAACTTCAATACAATTGTAAAAACATTCCAATCAGGTAAAAGCTTTTTATTTTAGCAATCCCAGCAGATTGCACCGAGTCGTCAACATGACGGTTTACTGTATATGCAGACTCCAACCAAAGCAATCCCTCAGTAAAAAGAAAAGTTCTGGTTCACAGTGTCCAGTCTAATTCACCCAAATGCTGTTTTACTGGGTTATGGTTTGGACACTGTACAGGCCAGTGAAGTTTTTAAACAGGAAATTCAGTCATCCTTGTTTTTATGGAAATAATGTTTCGCTCAGATGCAGACATGTACAGTAGGAGCACAAAATGGTCATTTTCAAACTGCTTACAAGACGTTTCAAACATGAAATTTAACTAAATGTCTTTGTATGCTACAACAAGGAGATTTCCTTTTGCTGCTAAGCAGCTGTGCCAAACTCCGGAAAAACCTCAACGCCATGATCCCATCTGAATCAAATTTTTAGACAACATGCTCATCAGCTGCCAAACCCAGGCTCATCTAGTAGATTTTCAGACAGAGAAGCAGGATTCATCACTTTAAAGAACACAGTTCTGTTTCTTTAGCGTGCTTTTCAGTGTTGCATCCAACACTTGGCACGGCACTCAGCGCTTTAAGGCTTGCATACATATTAGAGCATGGATACTCGATGGTGGCCCAACAGTACCCAACGGGTTGGGCCGGGTTCGGTCAGATATTTAGATAAAATGCTCGGGTTTGGGTCGGGCTCTGTCACATCAGACAGGGAGGGCGAAAACCTCCACCTTCATCCTGGCTCTGCGAGTGCAACCATAGCCTCCCCCCGCTCCCGAGGGCTCATAGACAGGAGAAGGAGAATAAAAGAAGTTAAAATAGAAAAAAAAACTAATATAACTAGGAAGATAAAAAGATAAATACATAAAAAAATGAAAGATAAAAAAAAGATAAATATATGCTGTAGTAAAAAAATGATAAAATTCTGTTTAAAAAAAAAATTAAGAGCAGTTTTTGTGATTAAACTAAATCTAAAATATTACCCCAAATCTGTCTTCCTGTGTACGGAAAAATGCGTAACCTGGACAACGAAGGACCTGCGTAATGCGTATTAAGTTCCATGCGCACCTGTGCCCGGCCTGGGTTGGACTCGGAAATAAATATCTTAATGCCTGTCGGGTTCGGTTGGGTTTCGGCTTGGACAGAAAAATGCGGCCCGATCCGCACTTTAATGCATATGCTCTGCAATGGAAAACGATTCCCTGCAGCTCTCTAATCTAAAGTTTGCAGGTCTGTAGGAATCAACTCTGCAGAACATTGATGACCTCTCCTCAAACTGTGTCACAACATCTACTGACCCTCTCTTTGTATACCTGTATACCAGGTATACAAATTCATAGTATAGTTGTCATCCCCAATGGTTTCTGCATAATGTCACCACTAACTGTTGATTGTGAAATAGGCTTGAATTCACCGAGTTCCTGTGAGCAAGCAAAACTTTTACTAATCTTTGTAGAAGCAGTCTGCCCGGCCAGGCATATCGTGTTAGTCCTGCAAATAATTGTGCCATAATAATAACATTAAAATCTGTGGTTTAGCAACTGCCTATACTTTAAAAGTAGGGTAGAAAAATTCTGTTGACAAGTTTGTTGTTATTTTAAAGTTAACGTATCATTGGGCAGACACTAAGGAAGAAGAGAAAAGTAGAATTCAGCACATTAAAAACTCAACAAAAAAAACAACCTGATCTAAATTCTCACATAGCTGTTAATTAGCTCCTCTAATAAAGAGCAAGAGGGGGAAGCCATTCTGAAACATATGAATATTGCCGTGATATAAACTGTAAACGTTCATTTCTTCTCTGATCCAGGAGATCAAAGAAAAATGTCTTTCTTCAGCAAAACATGCAGGGCAGAGAGCGGAAGTGGGCTTTTCTCTGATCCACTACATTCTCACTCACCTGCCCGTGATCATGGCTTTCATCTGACATCAAAGCTACAATAAGAATCTGAATACCAGCTCGTCCCACAGTGAGAATCTACCCTGTTTCAGAGAGGACAAACAAACACTGATGCTACAGAAAAGGGAGAGTAAATTGCTCCTTTCATTGTGCATGATGAAAGATATGTTCAGGTCAAGCAGGCAGTAGGGTCACACATTCAAAATATTAAAAGGAACGTCAAAAGAGGCTGAGTTTTAGAGATCAGACTCAGGTTACCTTGATTGAACAGTTCTACATAATAAACATCCAAACACAAATCTATTTAGCTGCAGTTTTCTACAAATCTCTTAAGATTTGGAATCGGTTCACATTTTAAAGAATTTTCTATATACGTTGCCCTTTATCGTCTTTTGAGGAGTCAGAGCGCATGGTAAGCCAAATTTCCAAAGAGACGTTAAGCTGCCGGTTGTTTGTAATCAATCCAAACAAAAGCTTCACTCATACATTTGTGAGTCTCGGGCTGGGCCAACCACAGCCAATCAAAATGATTGTCTTTAAGAGTTGCTAGGATACATCTTATACCCCTTTTCCACTAGGGCCAGTATGGTACAGAATGGAACAGGTGAGTATGGTGTGGAACGGGTACGTTGTGTTGCCATTACCATCTCAAAAGGACTGTAGTGGACGAGGACGTGGGCAGGCTTAGCTTAACAAAAGCTCCAGCAAAAAGCATCTCTTATTTTTTGGAAAACAGATTTTTTTTTTAGACTTATAGCCCAGAGTGATGTCAATCCAGCCATTCTGTTTTACAAGGATACGTTGCAGCTTGTTTTTAATTGGACATTAAATTCAATTCAGCTCTAGGACAGGATGATTGCAATAAAAGCAGGTTTTTGAAAATATTTTTATCACTTGCAATTTCTTCTTAGAAAAAAAAAACGGTAGGAAAAAATTGATTAAAATTTGAAATCGGATTTGGTAAGAAAATAATCAGAAACGTAATTTTAAGCCCAGCCCTACCTCCTATGGCCACTGGAGACCCTGCAAGAACAAGCGGGTATAAATAATGGATGGATGGAGCTGAGGGTCTTCACTACTTCAACAGGACAACAGTTCACAAAGCCTGTCTAACTGACTTCGTCAAGGAGAAAAATGCTCCTCTTTTGGGCCATGTCATATGTTCCCTTGATCTAAATCCAATTAAAAAATATTTGGGTTTAGAAGATCACAAGTTCCAAATAATGGAGGTTCTTTGAGAGGCCACATCAGACTAGAAACACCCAGCAACCATGTCTAACCAAACTTTTAAAGTTATCAACAAAAACGCTGGGTTACTCACTGCTCTGTGTTTTTATTTTTCTATCTAGGCTTTTGTCTGGGATATGGACTTAAACATGCCGCTATAAGCAAATAAAAAGTTTGAGCTTAAATTTTGTGTCCCATAAATAACCAATTATGGTTTTGTCTGTTGCTCCTCCTTTGCTGTTTTGCATTTGAAGTTCATCTTACAACGTGGCTTCCATCCAGCAGCGAGAAATGCAAATACCTGCAACCTGTTCAGGATCAGTGCAGATTTCATTTTTGTCTCAAAGACCACCATCATTAGTACTAAAATTATTGTACACACAAAAAGCATGAATGAAAACAAGTTTAAACCAATTTTTATGTGGTATTGCTTTGACATGACAAGAAACTAATGCCGTAGCTGCTCTTTTATCAAGTGAATGTTTTTTTAAGCTGTATACCACAAAGTTCCCATACATTGTTTAGCCTTTTCCGTTTTGTTTTTTGTGATATTCTCATTGTTGAAATGTCTTGTTTATCAAAACTTATAAAGTTCAAAGTTGGAACTATTCTTAAAATATCATGATGTAATTTTGAGGCCATATTGAGGACCTCTACCTTTGTGTTACCATCAGGAAACCTTCAGGAGATTTCTAGTAAATATTTGTGTTAATCGTTTTTAAATGTGTTGAAAGTAATGGTAGCAGGTGAAAAATAAATAAAATCACATTTTATAGCCAAAAATTATACATCCTGTACACAGGCCGAAAATTAAACTGAAACCAAAGGCTGTTGATGTAAATTTAGGCACTGATTTCAGATCATTTCTAGTGAGCATTTGCTTTGCATAGGCTTAATTTCCAGACAAAAATGTCTAATCTGAATTCAAGAACAGTACTGATCAGGTAAAAGTTTACAGATATACACATTAAAAATACATTTTAGACGATAATTGTTTTTACAGTAACCATACCATACGTTTCATGAACCCTAAGTATTCCTACGTATTCTTACACTTCTTTGTATCTCCAGTATATCTTTGTTTAGTCATTTAAGCCTTTTTTGTTTAGCCACTATCACTCTGATACTGTATGTATTCACCGATAGCCTTCCCATTTCCTCAAACCCCTTCTAAACACCCTTACAAATATAGATCTCTAAGTGGAAAACCTAAGTTGTTAAGTGTGCTACCTGACATCAGGCATTACAAGGAGATTAAGAAAATACATTTTGGGTTTTATGGTAAAGCTCTTTTTTCCCCTCTAATGACTATGAAGCCTACCAGTCGGAGGCTGGCTTTAAATCCTGCTCGGTACTTTCTCCAGCAGTGACAAGGAGACCTCTGACATTCAAATAGCTCAAAAAATTATTTTATAATTCACACCCCGCCAATCACTGAGTGGGCTACCCAGCGAACTTTGACTACAAAAGGAGGAGGAAGAAAAAAAAATTACAGCCGTGCCACATCTTAATTATAGGTCTCTGCATCTGAATGCGTGGATTTTTTTCACATGTAGATTATTCCCGTGAAGATTGTGCAGGGGCACAGGGGGGGAAAAAGCAAACGTCAACTGAAATTACCTCCTAGGCGACAATTCTGTTGCCACTTTCTCCTGTTGAAAGAGCTAATTAAAAACAGGGGAGTTACGAGCCGCAGAGCAGACCCCAAAACTCGAGGGGCAGGTTCTCAAGCTGGGTGCAAGAAGGTCCTGCTGCTTCATCCTAGCCCCCGAGGCCAAGTTGAAAGCTTAACAGGGAACGAAAATTCTCTTAGGTAAAGAGTTTAGACACCTGATTGAAAACAGCAAAGACCCACTCCTACAAGAGGGGTCTTTGTACGTCGGCTTTTAGACGAGATGAGAAAAAAAAAACAGGTAAGCAAGAATGGTGGAAAAATACTAGGGATGTTCGATACTGACTTCTTTTATCGATATAGCCTAAACATTCATTTCCGTTTCAGATATAAACCAATATCTTAGATAGACGTCTACTTATATGTTCTAAGTTGGCTCAGAAACTCAATATACATCTGATCTGTCATGTATTAACATCTTGAGTAAGAGGAGAAGTAGCTAAAGAGTTTGATGCTTAAAACCCCTTAACAGCCCTGCAATTTTCAACCTAAAATTTTTTAAAAACACATAATGAAATTGAAATTACAGCTGTTTTTGAACTATTTTGAGTTGAAACATGGTCTAAGTGCTGATGTTACAGAGTAATATGATTTTGAAAACTCTGGAAAAGATGAAAATTTAAGTCTGCCTGTTGATCTTCTAAAAATACAAGCTTTAAAAGTGTCTTACTATGAATATATAAATTGAAAGGGGGTCCAGAAAAAAGGCACAAGTATGGAATCACAGGCTGGAAACTTTTTAGAGATGACACCATGTTTGCTGTTTTCAAGTAGACAAAGTTTGCTTTACTAAGCAGCAGCCAAGGCAGACCTGTCAGAAAAGATGAGCTCTTTACAGATCCATTTCTTACACGCAGTCTCCTCTGAATCCTCAACACAATGATGCCCCCAGCGATGTTTTTGACTGATCTTGCGAAGTGTATAAATCCTCAGATCCCTTCCAATGAAGTCGGTGGGGACCACTGATTTATGTGAAACGCCACCCAAACAGTTTTTTCCTCTTACAAACAATTCATATTAAACAAAGGGATAAGAACGGATCAAAAACCAAGTAGCAACTTGGTCTGCATATAGAACCTTTTTGTAAATCCGTGCCCCTCACCTCTTTGGCAAAAAAAACTCATCACCTTTTGAATCTCAGTGGCTTTACTTCTTACTGCTCCTGGTAAACATAAGTAAACACTTCAGAGGAGCAGCGTGTCCTGTCTTCAGTACTTCTTCAGACACGTTGGCCCTCCCACACACTCCTTTCCATCACTGCAAACAACTTCACAATTCCTCAGTCCCACACAGTCCTCCATCTGATACAGCTCCATTCTTTCAGCACCAAGGTAAAGCTACCGACCTTTGATAGTTTTTAAGTCTATTGTCAGAAATTACTAATTTTAAAGGGGACATATTATGACTTTTAAAAACTAAGTTATAATAGGTCTGTGTCACAAACTCAAGGCCCGGGCGCCAACTCTGGTCCTCCATGGCCATTTATGTGGCCCTCTAAATTCTAGAGGACCCTATAGATAGAAAATTTAAGTTCTATTTTTTTGCACCCCACTAGAATTTTATCAGCAATCAAATCATTTATTACATTGTATTATTACATTTTAAGACGTACTTTTGGAATGCGGAGGCTGATTTTAACGGTTTGTTATAGTTTTATTAATAGTTGCTGCCAGAAACGGCCCTTTAAGGATATTCATCAGCTTGATTTGGGCCAAAATGGAAATGAGTTTGACACCGCTGGTCTATGGTCTGTACAAAGAATGTTAAGTTCTTTGCACAAAATGACTCACATGAAGTGATCTCACCATCTCCATTCTTGACTATTTCTGTTCCAATGAGAAAGACCTGTTTAGAGGGCTCCTTCGCATTTATGCAAGTTAGAAGTTGCAGACCACCTCTACCAACCTTGTTACTACGTCCGTAAATTTGCCACACATGGGAAGGGCATGGTACTTGCATTACTGGGTGTGATTTGGTATGTGAGGGGGTGCGCAGCCATTTATTTGCTTTTTGAGTTGTTTGACAAAAGCATGTGTCTATAGTTAGGATTGTATCACTGATTGTATCAGGGGTGCTCCGATTGATCGGCCACAGATAAGTATCGGCCGATTTCCGTGGAAAAGTGTGATCGGTGTTCGTAGATCACTGCCTTTCATTCCCGATCACAAGTACTGGTACTGACTTTATTTGTAGTCTATGTACTGACTACGACATGCTTACTCTTTCCAGTCGGCCGAGGCGCTGTAATGTACAGATGGCAGCTAACGCAGCCTACGCTTGAAAACAGTCGCCCATTTGAGTGTGACAGTCAGAAAGCTAAGCAAATTACCCGGAAAATCATTGAGTTTATCGGACTAGGTGACCATTATTTGATTTAGGCAGTGATGTGAGATATATAGACTTTTTTATTTACATTTTTTGCACCGTTTAGCCTAAAAGACAGCCTTAATGGCTTCAATTTCTTATAGATTGTGTTACTGATATTACATTTGAAGTGTTCTTCAGTTGATATTTGACTGAATTGTTGCTGCATCGTACTTGCAAGTTTTTATTTTTATTTTGAAAAAGTAAACCATGGTTTGTCTAAATTAAGGTGATTTTTATTGTTCCTTTTTCTGAATCATGTAACACATGCAGTAGTACTCACCATAACTAAATAAAAAATTTACATCCAAACTATGTGATTGGTATTGGTGATTGGCAATGATCGGCATCTTGGCTGATCGGTATCGATGATCAGCAGCCTAAAACCTGATCGGAGCATCCCTAATTGGCATGATTCATTTTAATCACAAGCAGGGGTAGGATTGGGATGAAATTCAGCTCAGAAGCTTAGAAGTTTCCTTACCTCCGGTGGGTCGTGGATAAGAATTTAGATTTTTTGCCAGGAAATCTGAACATTTCTGCTGTCAAAGCAACCAATATGTAGAACTTGAGGTTAGGTGGGCTTTCTTTCAAACCAGAAGAGAGCTACTGACATCTGGTAGTAGGTAGCAAACAATATCAAAATAGTTGACGGCAGCAGTACTAATTTCCCTCGCAGCTGCACCACCACCCGTAGTGCTTACAAAAGGCGCGTTTCCACTACTGGATTTTTAGGATTCTTTAACCAAATCTTTTTCTGGCAGGGTAATCTGTTGAGCCACTCCTCTCAGCCACTGTGTCTCCGTACACAGTGGCTCCGTACACAGGAATCAACGTAAGACAAACGTATAACACGACTGTTTGCTGTTCTGCTTCGTCACCATCTCATCCTATTTTTACAAAGCTAGTAGCTTGGCCATGTCTGCTCATTTCCCTTTGAGTTCTAACATATCCACGTGACTTAACAGCTCCTGCTGAGCAACTTGGTTGGGCCATTTTTAGTACATACCTCCATATGATATTCTATAAAGGAAGATACCTCAATCACATAAACAAGCAGACACAGAGAAGGGTCACGACAGTGGCTCAACCTCCTTTTGGAGTTCGGAAATTAACATTACAGCCACCGATATAGAACAGCTCGGTAGCTCAAGAAAACTCCTGAAGCTCTCTATGGCCATCTCGCCCTTAAAAAAATCTCCGCTTTAAAATTATGTATAATCTGAATACGTACGTAGAAAGGATGTCAAAAAATGCAGTTTTGATCAAGAAATAAGCAACACATTGCCAACAGCACATACAATCGCAAAGGCTTCAGTGAAAACTGGGCCCTCCCATAATATGCAACGGGGCCTCCAGCTAAACTGCCGTGGCAACAGTTCTGACGTGAAGGGCGGTTATATTCATATTCTGCTAATCATGATGTCAAAATAAGGCCAATTTTCAAATGATTCTAAGGAGTGTTTTTTTTTTTTTTTTTTTTTTAGCAGTCAATAGAAACCCAAATGGCAATACAAAAGGATGAAAATTGACATTTCCATCATATGTACCATTTGTAACAAAGAATAAAAGATAAAAAAATGACCTGAAACTCATTTTATTTAGTTTTTTAAAAGCAACCTAGCTAAATCCGAAGTATTGGTTTTAAACCTGCAATTTCCATGTCCATATTTTTGTGCAGAAGTCTCGTTTCAGAAAACATTGCAACACACAGAGAAAATGATCCTTGAGTATTACCTATTCAGAACTTTCAACTAGGAATAATTAAAAGTAAAATAAAAAATTAGATTTTTAATAATGTTGCAACAACAAAATGTATCACATTTAAGCCAATATTTTTCATTTACGAACAAACTGTGGAGACAGCTTTTTCATCATATGGGGTTGGAAACATTGAAAGGTTTAATTTATGGATGGATGGATGAGGAAGGTGGAAAACCAAAAGAATGGCTGGATGAAATGTATCAGAGGCAGAGCTGAGTGGATCTAACACTCAGCCTCTTTTCAACCAGCCGCCCACTCTTCCACCCACACCTACATTGTTCGCTCAGTTGCTCTGCCACTCTTAGAGGCATTTTGCTCTAAAAACGCATGCATGTTTCAGCATCATTTACAAACAGTTTGTAGTATGCATGTAGATTTCTATTTATGAGATAAAACGAATATGCATAATGAAAAGCAATGAATTGTCAGATTCTTCAGATCTGGAATAAAACTAGAGCTACATTTACAGCCTGACATTTAGAAAGTTTCAACCCTTTTGGACAGTAAAAGCTTCAAGAAAGGATCAGACAAGCTAATATCTCAGTTCAATGAACATAAATTCTTCTCCTTTATGTTCATCAACTTTATTTTTTTGACATTTCCTGCTTTCCATCCCTAATCATTTTCCTCATTCCTCATCATGTCCCCTTTATCTTTAATCTTTATTCCTTAGTTTCCTCCATTTCTGATTCACTTCTCAATGTTTCATCCTCTTGCTTCACTGCCTTGCTGTTGTTTTTATAGTTGTGCTTCATATTTATCTCTCATCTTCCTGTTTAGTTTAGAATAATCACCACAAATAAAACACAATCAAATTATACACATCAATTCCGACCGCCGACTTTTAATTTCCATTTTTGTATATCATTGTTTATGTAGTAGTATGTTTCCATTTATTGCAAAATGTGTTCAATTTATTGATACAGTGAAAGGCTTCTCTGCGTACTTCACAGAACAGCACATAAGCTTGATATGATCTAAATAGTCCAACTTAGTCCAGTTAGTTTGATTCAGTACAAATTAAAATTAATTAAATTTAAAAAATGTAATTTCTTTTTATTTTAAACCTTCAACAGAGACATATTAAACTGGAAATTACTCAAACAATTTGTGTAAATGCTCGAATGCTTTTGAGTCCTAGCCTGACCTCTTAAGACAACTATTCACCATCACCAGGATCCCCACCAATCTAGACTGGACTGACCAGCATCATCTTACAACTGACAGAAAGCTTAACACCACAACACAGCCACAGGACCAAGCAAAGATGTTCCCTTCTTGAAGACCACAATGTGCCAACAAGAATCTTCCGACAAAGGCTCTGTAGGATTTGAACTTCAAGCAGTGGCTTATAAGATTTAAAATGTCAATATGAATAATAAAGCTGACATCCAAGTATTCAGTACAAAACAAAGATGTAAACAGAAACTCCTCCAAAGCTTGTAATGAGGCACCAGGCTGGTTTCTTCACTGATGGTATTACCAGGGTTCTTAAATTATGATTCACAATCTTTATTCAGAATAAGCTTGTTTGGATGCAGGGGAAATTTCAAGGTTTTTCTCTGGTTGTTTAAAGTCCAGAACCAGCATAACTTACCCATTCCTTGGGTTCAAGCAGCGAGCCCAGCATTCTCGATGGAGATCCTGGAAAACATTTTGAGAAGCTGCCAAGACACCATGGCGCTGGAAAGTTATTGCTGTTGGCATCACCGAGTGCTGAGGGCAATAGCAAAGGCCATCTCTTTAGGAATCTTCTCAGGTATCAAGAACCAGGATATCAGCTCCATTAGCATTGGACAGAAGCCTATCCAGGAGGGGAGCTTTTGGCAAAGGTTTCAACTATCTTAAGGTCAACCTGGAGGGAGAGCTTAAGCTTCCAGAAACAACCAAAAGTTATATCTAAATATTTTTCTATGGAAATCCTATAGAGATATCTGGACATTTTTCTTCCCAAAAAGTATTGGCAAAAAAAAAGCATAATCTATGCTACATGTCTCAAATGTCACACAGGAACTTTTATTAACATACAGCTGTAGATGTACATTAGAAACAGTGTAAAAAAAATAAAGTATCAACATAAATTAATAATATTACTTTCTTGAATAATATATGTTTTCATTCTTCTAAATCAAAATAGTTATAGGTTTGGTAGTAAAAAGTATTGTTTTGGGCAAGGGTGGGCTGGTGTTGAAATACAGCACGGGCCAGGAAGACAAAATCAACAGAGAGTAAAGACTTTTTTTTCCAGTACTTTGTAAAAAATAACATGGGAACATTTAGTATGCATCAAACGTTGCTTGCCAACCACCATTAAAGAGAAGTTTATGGCTTGTGATTTTTAAAAAAAATAAGTTTAAATATCCTATTTTAAGGGGCTATATACAAAATCTAGTTTTTAGAGTTTTCAACCATCTGGTAATGCAATTTTCTCATAAAAAAACCCCCACCAGAGTGGTTTTTGGCTTAATTCACGCATGTCTGAGTAATCCTCCTGAATTCTGCCCTCTGAGCAGCTGCCCCTCCCTCTCCTAGAAACCGACTGAGTGTTCAACTAGTGACATCACTGGTTGAAAGTTTAGTGCTAGAGGTGTCTTCACTGCCCCCGCAGGCAGAGCGGTTTACCCCTTGTAGATTTTCAAACACATCCTCCTCCTTCTCACAGTTCATGGCAGCTTCGATTTTTGGCAGCTTAAAACACTTTTTTTGTTGGATTTTTAAAGTTCTCTGTGAAAGTGGCCATTTGGCTGCATGGCTTACAGGATTTTATTCTACATTCCTAAAGAACAGCTGCTGGATCAAACAACAGGTTTGTTAGTTTGGGCTGTGTCTAAATCCTGGAGTTTTAGCAACTGAGATAGGTTTAATGACTCTGATTTTTACAAAAAAAAAAATAAATAAACAAAACGTCTGAGCCCTTAATATAACAGAGTTTCTTTGTGGTGCTTTGTGATTTTCAAATTCTTGTGAGAATACTGTTTGTGCTTAGCACTGTTTGTTTCAGTTTGATCTCCTCCCGGCTGTTAAGCGCAGCAGAGCGGGGGAGCGGAGGGGATGCAGGAGGCGGGTTTAGGGGGCGACTGTGGCTCAGTGGTAGAGTAGTTGGCTTGCAATCGGAGGGTTGTAGGTTTGATTCCAGCTTCCTCCAGTCACATGTCGATGTGCCCCTGGGCAAGGCACTTAACCCCCAAATTCCACATTGTCCTACCGAGCCATGTTGGTGTCGGTGTATGAATGCGAGTGTGAATGGGTGAATGTGGCTTCAATGTAAAGCGCTTTGAGTGGTCAGTAAGACTAGAAAAGCGCTATATAAGTCCAGTCCATTTACCATTTTACCATTTATAGAGAAACGAGCCGGTTCATTCGGTGGTCTAACATTAACTGCAGGATACAAGTTAAATTTCAGGACAAATTAATACTGTATAACACCCAGGGCTTTCTGCATAGACACAGACTAGCCAATAATAATATGAAAGTAGCCAGCTTGACCATATAACGTAAATGTAAGTAACAGCACAGTATTCATGTGCATTTATTAACTTCGTCGTAACCACCAGAATATGTATACAAAAAAAAAAATACTGTTAAGTAAAAGACGTTTCCAACATAAATTATAAACTCAATTGTTTCATATCTCCATTCTGCTCTTTAATCAACTTCACTGTGTCACCATCTTCCTATTCAGGATCAGAGTCCATGCCCAACTCGAAATATTGCAGCAGCAACAATATAACACTTGTAGGTGTGCATTAAAATGCCACCATTAAAATAAAAAAATCTGAAAATTTTTGGATTTGAACAATGAATGTCCCTTGTAGGATGAATACAGAATCTTAGTACAACTCTGAGGCACTTAAACTGACCACTTTTCTTCTTTAAGATGCCTTCCAGAGTCTGCTGATTGGATTCTCTTTTTGGTGGTATCTTTCTCACACCTCTGGGCAGGAAGAAACCATGAACAGGAGAAGATTACTAATACTTTTTACTATTATTATTACAACTAATACCATTATGTGACTGGGAGGGCTGCTCTGGTGGCTGCAAGCCCTTCAGTGTTCGGATCAATAAAGTATCTTTGAATTGAATAATAAGCAGGCTATATCATTTTCTCAGACATTTGCACAAATAAAATATTACTTTACTACTACTATCACTAAATTATTATCACCATTATACAACATATAAATTAGCAATAAAAACTGATTTGCACAGCTAAAAATAAAAAACAGGCAATACAAGCTGGCATAGTATGGCATCAACGGGCTTTCTGTGGTTGTAAATCTCTTATTTTCAGTTCATGACGTGTTCACAGTGGTGGCTACACAAATAAACAGCAAATAATTCTCCCTTATAAACAAACGAAAACACACTCTTACGAATCCGTTTGTTTTCAGTAATTGAACGCTTTAAGGGAGGACTGAATTACCAAAATGACGCTCTGCTTCTGGTCTATGACGGCTCCGACAGCCTGGTTTAACAACAACACCGCCGTGGACTTAGCCTTTCCGCATCGTCCATTAGGGCTGCACAATTAATCGGATTTTGATCGTGATCACGATTTTGGTGGCCACAATTAAATGAACCTCATCGTGAACGATATTTACATTCAAAATGCGAGCTTCACTGCATGCCTCTTCATCATACACTGCCTCAACCAATAGTCTGCCAACCACCAGGGGGCAAACACATGGCTAAAGCTTCATTAAGCTGACCAAATAAAAACCGCACACACGACACTCAGCACTCATAATGGCTACTTTACGCTATGTAGCAGGTGAAAAGGAGTATTTGAGCAATGTAGTAGATCCAAATCTCCATTATGGATCTGACTAGTAAGCAGAAAGTTCCCGAAAGTGTACTACCGCCACAGTAAGCAGCCGGTGGATACTAGGCTATCCCACAATGCAGCAGACGCCCCGAAATCATAGAAGAAGAATGACCAAGGTTAAAATGGCTACAGACGAACTGTCAACCATCGACACCGCCACAGTTCATGTACATGTAGCGATTTTATTGATTACTATAATTGTTTTTTGACTGATTAAACATTTAAGTTGTTAAGTCATACCGGACAAAATAACGGCTAAAGGATGGCGGGACCACAGGCGAACGTAACTTAAACATCTGGGTCAACAGAAGTCATATGGGTCAAAGGACATGTAAAATGATGGAGCAGTATGTCTGATTTCATGCCTATTTCGCGATCGTTTGCTATGCAGTATTACATTAACAGTTGAGTACTAGTTGCTACGTAGCATATAGTAAATACTATGGATTTGGATGCAGGGAATGTCAAAGGCCTATTCTGTATAAACTGTAATTGTTTCCCATAAATTGCACATTGAGATTGCACTCTGCAATAACATATTTAGCTTGTACTTTTAAATATATATATATATATATTGGAGTTTGTTTTTGTTAGTTTTTTTGAATTATTAATCATCCATTCTAATCTAAAGTTTTTTGTTTTTCACAAAAAAATTTTTAAGGTTCATAATTGGTTCAATAAAAATAGATATTTTACAGGACTGGATGAATGATCGTGATTAATAATCGTGATTACAATATTTATCAAAATAATCGTGATTATTTTTTGGGACATAATCGTGCAGCCCTATCGTCCATTCAGCTAGACCTGAGTCAAGAGCCCCATGATAACACTGGGTACAACTTAAGCGGGCGGAAGGATATTAGTTCAGTTCGACCGGCCAAAAGTATATTAAAGGACCGGGGGGAGCAGCGGAGTTTGAAAGCTAACCCAGTTCACATAGCATTCTGGCGGAGAATAGAGCCGTGTCACAGCGGGACTCATTCTGAAGTATGAAAGGGAAAATACGATGGGCGTGCTAACCACGTGCACAGCATTGTGCAAAATCCCATCCTGGTCATAAATTAGTAGCCGGCTGGACTTCATTGAGTAGTCGGCTATATAGCCGGCAGCCGGCGCTTGTGGAAAGCCCTACACACCAATGGTAACGTTTTATCATAAATATGTCTATCCCAGAAGTTGAAAGCTGTAAAATAGCATGGTACAGCCCCTTTAATGAATTCTCCATACATTTCAAACATCCTTTGAATGAACCACAGGTGTGATGCAGCACTAGCACAGTACACATAACCCTCTATCTTTCTGCGTATTGTGAGGTGCAGATAGTGCTGTAATTACAATAGACGCACTTATGAGTATACAGGGAATCTGAGAACGTTCATGCTCTGAGAGGTGGTGGAACTTTAAACAGCTATTTTTAGAAGTGGTGTGTACTGAGTACATTTGCTACCGGTATTACACTTAAAAAGCGCTGCTTACCATCAGGTCCTCTACCATACACAGCCATACTGATGAAACAAATACCACTGCTCTGTCTCAAAGCCAACAGAAAGCCTTCTGTATCACAGACTTCTGTGAGAGAGAAAAAGTGCAGGGGGACCTGAACCAACCGAAGCCGCATTCACACTACAACTGAGCTAATAAGAGGTTAAAGCCATACTTGAGAAATCCAAAAGGTACGGTTTCAGTGAGTGTTGGAGCCGATTGCTGCGTAGCCCAGCCAGAAAGGACGAAGCCGGCGTCCCAGTCAAAAGCTCCCAGCACTACCAGCTACCGAACAACCGTGAGTCTGCTAACTAGCTTAGCAACCTTATGTTAGCCGGTGGCTAACGTGTTTAGCCTTCCTACCCTCATCAACCATGGAGAAATCTGGAGAATTTTAATCATTCAATAAGGTCTGACTGGGTAGAGGCAAGATTAGTTTAGGGTAACTTAGATTTAAGGGTTGTGTGTTTTTTACTGTGATTTCGTAACTGTGTACACGATCTCATCTGGAGGACCAGGATGTTCGGCCTGAAGGCTTAATCAGTGTTTTCAAATACTTTACGACCAAAGGTTGTTTTAAATCCTACAGCCTAAGTTACTCAATCCGACAAGAGTTTCCTTTCCTTTGTTAAATTTTTAAATGAATCAAAGTACCTTTAAAAAAAAAAACAACTAAAAAAACAATGCAAGGTGTTGAAATTCTATGACATTGCAGATTACAATATCCTAGAGGTTTCGTATAGGGCAAAAACTAAAATGTCACTGGCAAACATTTTTTTGTACATTGTATGTATTTTTTTTTTTTTTTTTTGTACTTTGAAAATGTGGAAAAAATGTACACATAATATAAACATTTGTAACACAATAATGTAAAAATAGTTTGGAACAATAGTATTGTAATTGTAAAATTGTAGAATTGAAGCGACAGAGTGCAAGTGTAATAAGTAAGTAAGTAATAAAGGGCATATGTCATAAGATTAACCTTTCTTCTCAGTTTCATTCAAGCTACATTTATTTCAGTTTTTTTAACAAATGCTATTTTACTTTTGAATGAAATAAAATAAATAATTTCCCGTGGGGTAGCAAGGTGAAGTACCATTACAGAGGTAAAGTAACCGGTCTATTTATATTGATTTAAACGATATTTGGTCGCTCTTGTATCTTACTTTTAAAAATGTCAACATTTTTTAAAAACTCGAAGTATCGTCCAGCCCTACTCTGACCACTTTCAGACCAGATATCAGTATTACGTTAAACATCAAAGGAGGTCATCATTAAAGTGATTGTCAGCTGGGAGGACAGAGTCATAAAATCTGTAGGAAAGGGGATTAAGCAAGAGCTCACAGCTCAGTGTCCGAGCAGGGATACTTCCTGCTACAGATTATAGATGGTTGCTTCACCGAGTCCTAAAGGTGTTGATAATTGGACAACGGCGTGTCACACAAAGTTCTCACGAACACCGGATGCAAAAGTAGACTATATGGACATTCAATTTGTAAAATTCCTTAAGTCATGCTTTTATTGTCAGTAGCGTTTCTTGTTAAAGCACAATTATTTTAGGAAAAGAAACCATTTAAAAATCAAATCTGAAGTTCCTAGTTGAAGGTCTTAGTTTGAGTGAATAACAAACACCATATGTTTTACACAAGTGTTTGGTGTGGCTGAAAGACTAATGTTTAGTCTGCCAGGCTCTACTCAGGAGTGTAGTTATTCATGTCAACATTAACTGAATCTCACTGTAAACTGTAATCCTAACAAGCTCAACTGATGCATTCAATCATAAGTAATGGGGATAAAGGAAAAAAAGAAAAATGAATAATTCTCGCAAATCTAAGAGCTAAACCCCCACTTCAAACACAATCTGTTCACAAACTCATCAGTGCCTTTCTTTAAAAAATTTAAACTTTACATCTTAATGCTGTCGGTTTGAGCAAAACCTCAGAGAGCGTACATAGTTAATGCCCATGTTTGGAATGATAATCTGCAGATTGACATTAGGTCACTTCATGTTAAACTTTTCCTTTTGATGAAAACATTTATTACTTTCTTTTTTTCTTGATGTACAGCTGCTGTGATGCAAAAGCAGTAAAAGCCGCAACTTCCCTTTGGAGAAATGAAAGCCCCATTCTATTCAGGCTATTTGGGCGTAGAGTAGACTAGAAATATCCTTTATTTTTCCTCAGTGGGAAAATTCAGGTGTACCAGCAGGAATGTGACAGGCAAATGGAAGCAAGCAGATTCCCACAAAGGTTAAAAAATATACAATAAAAACATTTAAAAAAAGAGAGACTTTAGAGTAAGGGCAAATTTATGGCATATGAAAAATCATGCTACGCAGTTATTAAAAGTAAAATACTTAGATTAAAAGAAATGTGTCACTGAGAAGGTAAATATTACACAATCCACAAAATATGCAAGTTTGAGCATAAAAAAGCACTTAGTCCACTTACCAGTATCAAATAAAATTTATGTTAAACAGCCGACTGAAGGTTGGTCAACCAAGTATAAAGTTAGTAGTATAAAAACTTATTTCAGTTGTTTATTTGACTATAATTTAAACCAAAATTGCAAGAAAGTGTCACATTCTGCTCAATGGGCACCTAAAAATACTAATGAGGTGTTTATACACATTTTTTTGTTTATGTTACTATATATTGTGTGTATAACATTTTTACAACTATAATAGAACTATTAGCAAAAAAATTCATGTTTTACTTTTATAAAATAAAACATTTAGATCAATTATGTTTGTGAATACTGTAATACTATGAAATCAATGTTCCAAGTCTCAGAATGATGCCATGAGAATATTATGATGCTCCTATTCTAATTCTATAGTATCCACCAGTCTATTAATACAATAAAAAACTCCTGAATGCTACGCAGTAAACCCATATTAACTATTATCAATTTATACTTAACTTTTATTAGAAATAAAAACAGTAAAATTTAGAATATAAAGTTAAATACAGTTAAACAAAGTTGACAGGGAAATTCTGGTAAATATGCTGGCTTGTTCCTCTAAGCAGTCATGTCTACATACAATTCAGTTTATTTCTATAGCAAACATTCACAACAGATGTCAACTCAAGGCACTTTAAAAGAAAAGTCATTCGAATACAATTATACAAACATTCCAATCAGTTAAAAGTTTTCTATGCAAGGAATCCCAGCAGATTGTGTTGAGTCATTGACTTGAGGCTGTGCCCAGAACACGCAAACTCCAACCACAGCAATGCCTCAGTAATCCCTCAGGCTGAGCAAGTTTATAGTGACAGTGGAGAGGAAAAACTCCCCTTTAACAGGAAGAAACCTCCAGCAGAACCTGGCTCAGTAGAAGTGGTCATGTGCCACAACTGATTGAGGGTTTGAGAATACAGAGAAGAGACACAGAAAGAACAAAAGGAACTCATGTAAAAGTACAAAAATGGCTTTTTAAGGAACTTGCCAACACGTTCACATATCACAACTCTTTCAGCAGTGAGTGGCGTCATCAGTGCCAAAACGCGCCCACACCAGGAGACAATAACAAGAGATTGACAATGGAAGAAGCAGAGATGTTTCCTTTGTTTCTGTTTGCCATCTTTTTATAAAGTGTTTCACCAGCAACTCTGCCAATTTTTACCAAGCTAGTTGTTTGGTGACGTCTGCAGACATAATTTCCCAATTAGCATGAGTTAAAAACAGCGCCCATTTCCGAGTACGTACCCCAAGACTGGTACTGGGATCCAATGTAGTTTTGACAGTCAAAATTTAAACATTTACAATACACAGAACGGCATGAAAGTTGATATGAAGCTGAGGAACACACTGGAACAAACAGGAAACATTGGATATTCAAAACTACATCTGGATAACACTTCAACGAGGCAACATGAGATGTACTTCCTCTTCTGATAGAGCTTAAAAAAAGTGTGTGTGTGTGTGTGAGCTGGGTTGTGGTTGGCTGGTTATAGTGCACTCCTTATCTTCAGCGTACATTTGCATGCTCTATTAACAGCTCTAGGGCTGGGAGCCCTGATAACACTCACCTTAAGCATCAGGCCTCAGCACTGTGTGTTTTGTTGTGTAGTGGGTGTGGCTTGTAGCTTAAGCATGTGGTTCGTAAAGTTTCTAACCACAAAACTGATGTCATGTGTGCATGTCGCTGTGTTTGTGATGTGCACTGGTGTGTGCTGCAGATAAGCAAGCTCTGCAGAAATCACCTATGCATTTTAACAGCTAATTTTTTTTTACCCCATTCTCAATGTGAATGCTCACATGAATGTTATGACAGATAGAACAATGGACTATATATTGTAAGGAAAAATGCTAGCACAGGAACACCTTAAAAACTGTACTTCTGATAAATGAACTGTATGATTTCTTAGTAAAAAATAAAGTATAGAAAATTCAAGCAAAATACAGAAGAGTACACTCTAAAGATAGCAGAACAGTCATTTTGCTTGAAATGAAATGATTTTTACTTCCAAAAATAGGTCAGAAATTGGCTAATGGTTATTTTTAAAGAGCAGAAGGTGAAAATTTAACTTTAATCCTACACTCAGCAGAACTTCCATTAAGATTGTGTTAATTTCTTTCCGACAGGGAAATTAATCGGCTGTCTCACCATGAGTCCTCCTACCGTGATCAACCTTGGAGGGTTCGACACATCTTTTCCACATTGTACAGTCTTCCTGTAAATGTACAGCAATCAATGGAAATGTTTGTATCTTAGTTTTTTTGTGTGTTTTTTTTCTCGGAGGCTGATGGGGTTTTAACAGTATGATCCCCTACTTCTCCTCTACAGCCTGTTGAGTAAAGGTAGGCTCTCATTCTTTTTTTTAAGTTTTGTGGCCACAGTGGCCTTTATTAACAGTGGATACTGCAAAGAGACGTATGGGAAAGACATTCTACAAATGTCCACTGCCAGGAGTCAAACCAGAACAACAACAGATAGTAAGCTTAACTCTCTTAACTTTTGCCATTCATTCTCTATGGTAGTCCTTAACACTACGGATGTAATACACCTTTTGGCCACCAGAGGGATTTTGGGCGCGCTGTTTCACTCGTTTCGATAAGAAGCATTTTGAATGACGAAATTTCAAATTGTCCTTAAGAATAAGCTAAAAAGGGCAGTTTTAGTGTAATCCATATTACCTTACTGCTTTTAAAAGTTCTAAAATGTAAGTATAGATTTTATTTTTTAAAGTAACTGTAATAATTTAATAATTTTTAAATAGTAATTTCTGTTAACTACAGGGGAGGGAGTGCCTCTAATTATTACTTGCACTTTCTTATAATGTGTATATTTCACTTTTGTGACTTTATTGACAATGAGATAGATAGATAGATAGATAGATAGATAGATAGATAGATAGATAGATAGATAGATAGATAGATAGATAGATAGATAGATAGATAGATAGATAGATAGATAGATAGATAGATAGATAGATAGTAGATAGATAGATAGATAGATAGATAGATAGATAGATAGATAGATAGATAGATAGATAGATAGATAGATAGATAGATAGATAGATAGATAGATAGATAGATAGATAGATAGATAGATAGATAGATAGATAGATAGATAGAACTAAGGTGTTATATTAAAAGAGAAGATACAGTAAATTTGCTGCATGACCGGCAACAATCACCTGCTAAAAAAGAACAAGGGACTCTTGCTTGTGGGTCAGCTAAAGTCATGTTTCAGGGCGGATGATTCTAGAGTTCTTTCTTTAATTAGTTTGGAGAATATAAATACTGGATTTAATCGAACCTGATGTGACTAAAAATACATTTATTATCTTAGTAAATTGTGTTTTCTTAAACAGGGCAGATGGAATGCCTGGGAAAATGACTAGGAGAATGTTGTCAGTCTACCTTAAGTAAGGTTGAAAACTAGAGACGGGCAACAGAAAAACAGACATGATTGTTGATCCGCTGGAAATCGATCTGTAGTGCTGAATTAACTTATTTTTATTATATTCTCATTTAATAATGCTGAATTCCAATTAGTCCAATGCAAGTTGATATTTTTGCACTTTTATTTAATTTTAATAACTGCATAGTATTATATTGTTCATTCAGTTTTTTTTTGTTTTTTTTGGGGGGGGGGGGTTGTCAGTGCGAATCCACCTTTCCATTCCCTGTCAATTTTCAGCTGCCTGAAATTCCTAGATATGAGACAATAAAGAACATTTTTTATTCTATTCCATTTAAACATACTTTTTGAAGCACTTTTTTTATTTTCTGCAGATAAAGTGTGTAACAGGATCTAGAAATAGCCAAAAATTGTGTAGAGTGATAATTTTCTGTTTTGAAACTTACTGTTATTTTTAATTCACATTCGACGATTGTGTAATGTAAAACAGTTTTTTAAGGTTTACATTTTGACAATAACTGAGCTGAACCTAGACTGTTTCGGAACAGATTGATAAACAGAACCTTTCATAAGCTTTATGAATATACAAATATACATGCATAAAAATTGTCAATACTCATGAACAAAGGTCTTCATTCTGTTTTTCTATTTTGATTCACCAAGCTTTGTTTATTTTGAGCTAAAAATGATCAAAGTTGTCAATTTATTAGATTTTAAACATTAAAATAGGCTGAGAAAATTGTTCAAGCCTGTGCCAGAACCAGGATTTGAACCCATGTTCTTATAACATGCCCTGTTTTACAATATGTCAGTGTTCTACACCTATATGCCGCTGGCTCACGCAAGGCCTCTGAAGATGGGGCGCCCATCTTGACCACTACGCCACGTGACGCCCCAGGCCCTCATGCTTTAAAAATAATGATAGTCCTTCAGAGCCAAAGAGACACTTCATCTCCACAGCATTAAGTTGAAGATGAAATGATAGACTTCTGGAAGAGAGTGTGGATGGCACATATTTAATGATAGCTGTGGACTGATTATTTTATATGCAAAAAATTATGATTTACTCCCATTTGATTTGGGTGATATAAAAGATGAAGATAATTTCAAGTTTAGTTTTAAATCAGAAGTAAAACCACGTTTACAAAATGCACTGTGAAAATGGACTGGGACCTTTAAAAAAAAGAAACTTATTTAGATAAATCTTCCAATTCTCTACCTCTGAGGTTTAATGGAGGTTCCTAGAGTATCCAAGTATCCACAGGGGTACTAGTCCCTTTAGCTAACCAGAGCAGATTGTCCTGTTTTCAAAGTATCAAAAAATATTTCAATAACCAACAGGAAAAAAAAATATGCAGACAAAAGAGATAAAATGTGCAGTGAGTGTTTAGGAGTGTTTGTACCATCAAAGATAACAGTCGCATCACATTTTTCATGGCTTGTACTGATTTGCATTTAGTGATTCACAAGTGGACAGATGGACAGATGAATACATGGAGAGACAGAGGAGAAGAAGATGGAGGCGATGAAGAAGGGAGAGCATTGACAAGCTGCTGTCCAGGGAAGCAATTAGATGGACCCGGTTGCTGTAGCTCAAGACAGGAAGATCAAGAACAAAAAGGTGAATGACAAAAAAAAAAAAAAAAAAAAGAGCTGTGTTGACTCTTACTACAGCTGCTGCTGTTCAGTCCTGCGAGAGCCCCATGCACAGACAAAAACAGACAGGATGTCCTGGCAGCCTAATGATTAGGATAAAGACCACGGAGCTGCAACAACCTTAGTTAAAATCTCACCGGTACTAATTTGGCAAGACGTTTTGACATCACAACCAAATGTAATAATTATAAAAAGGCTCATGTCAAGCTCTATTGTAGACGCACACCCTTTAGTCAAACTTCCAATGCCCTAATCTGAATTATTGCGCTGAACGTGCAGTCAAGGGTTGGCAGTTACATCAATGGTCGCATTAAAATTCTTTATATCTAAATCATGAAGAAGTTACATGATGGTCATTGGTACAAGGCTTATATAACTGAACATCTTAACATTCCAAGACATTTTTTTCAAGCTGGACATTCGAATAAGTCTTTATTGTAGATTTCTGTGAAGGATTGCGAAGAATTAATACATTTAGCACGACACTTCCATCATTTACCCTCCTTGAGACGGAGAGAAAAACGTTTTTTTCAGCTCCAACAGTTTACAAAAGCTCCAAGTTGCAAATTTTGCATGAGTTTGAAAGAGATTTGACTTAATCACACTGCTTTGATGCATTTCAATATGCTAGAAAAGTTTCAATAACGAGGTAGTTTGATTCCAAAGGTGAAACCCAGTATTTATATTCTTTGCAGATAGCTATATATTTTACAATTTTTTTCTGTTAACTTTAAAGAACTGGCTGCAGTACAGAACTAGAAAAGCAATCAGAGCGCAGTGAAATGTCTGACAGGCATGAAAACATTACCTCTTTGGCAGAGGTAATAAAGTTCTGGGTATAAGTTCCTTGAGAAGCCACTGCTAAAATTCTGTGAAAAATCTCCAAACACTTTTAAAACCAGTGTGTTCTATGACAGAGGCTAAAAGTCTTGTAAGATGCAAAAAAAAAAAAAAAAGAGAAGACCTTCTGGGATCAATTTCAAGTCTTACCATCTCTTGCCATCGTCAGGCTGAACGAACTGCAAACATGCGTCCTCATGTCATAGAAACTACTGTGATGGACTGGTGACCTGTACAGAGCGTGCACCGCTACCAGCCCAACAACTGCTGCAGCCGGGTGCCATGACCCTCCCTAAGATACTGTAACTGTCCCTAAGAAACTGTAACTGTTCCCAGCTCCTCCAGGATTTTTCTGCACTTGTTTGTGATTGTTGCAACCTAAAATGCCTGATTGCAGCGAAATTAACTGTTTTTATTTGAGATGGGGTTTTTTTTTGCACCAAATAATTTGAATTTTGTTTAAAAAAGTACATCAAAAATGTCACATTCTTGGGCTTACAGTGGTGCAGTTGGTGGCACTGGTGCCTTGCAGCAAAAAGATTCTGGGTTCAAGTCCTGGCCTGGGGTCTTTCTGCATGGAGTTTGCATGTTCTCCCTGCAAGGTTCCCACCAGGTACACCGGCTTCCTCCCACAGTCCAAAAATATGACTGTTAGGTTCATTGATCTCTGTAAATCACCCTTAGTGTGAGTGTGTGCATGCATGTTTGTTTGTCCTGTGTATCTCTAAGTTGCCCTACGATGGACTGGGGACCTGTCCAGGGTGTATCCTGGCAAAGGCCAAGCAAGCTAAAAAACCTGCTGATCTCTCCGTGGAGCTCCATAATCGTCCACATATCCCTGTTGAAATTCAGCGACCCTTTAGCCTTCACATCATTAATGCTCAACTAAAAGTACCCTACCAGACCACTGTGTCATAACAAATAAATTGCCCAAAAGATGGATGTGGCTCTTTGATAGAGCAAAATACTCTGCTATTGATGTAAAAGAAAACAGAGAAAACAAAGAAAAGTTTTAATAATTGTTACAAATAAAGCTTTGACCTGCACCTTTTTCCTTTAGCATTATGTCCACATCATCACAAAAACACAAAGCAAAGGGGCCAGTGACTTTTCTGCCAGCATGTGCTGTCTTCATTACTGCACAGAAAAACAACAAGCACAAAGGCCTGCATTGAAAAGCAGGGATTCCCAGGATAACCCACACTATTGTATTCCCAGATCCCTTGTTCCACAGCATGGCCAAATTACTCTGCATACTTCTGGATGAGTAGCATTGTGTGGACGCGAGATGTTCAAAGTGAATGGACAGATAAATGAATTCCAGACAGGGTGGCAAGAACCTTCCTCTCCCTGTTTTTGGGTTCATATGGAAATGTGTGCCCTTCGAAATGCTTGTCTGGCTTTTTGACAGGCAGAGTGGCATTGTCTTAGCAGCTGACACCAGATACTCAACCAAAACAAGCATCAAACTTTCCTTTTCAGTTTTTTTTTTTTTACAAGTTTGCAAAACTTTTTTTTCCTGTCAAACATGTTAATTTCAATATTTGAGAGTTGCTTAAAAAACATAAATTTCCACTAGGGTCTGTAAAAATGAGAGATGATACTGATCATGAAAGTAAGAAGCTCAACAGATTTATTTCAGAGCTTCCCCCTTCTATTAATGTATGGTAATACATAAAGCATCTGAACAAAATAGGTGCACAGTTGAGGCAGAAGTTGAACGATGACATTTTACCGATGAACATCTAAATAAAACAAACAAAGCTGTGGTGTGATTATGGCAACATCAATGAAAGCAATTTTCTGACAGAATTTTAAGAATTGAATTTTTCAAAAAACCTGATAGTAAAGTACTTCCTGTGCACCAATGGGAGGAAGCAGCAACAGCAGCAAAAATCTGACACAAAAGCGCTGGGGCAGTAAGATGGCATAAAGAGGCAAACATTAAAGGAGGTGGGTGGATCAAAATAGCTTATTCCAGTGTAGAAATGAAGAGAGCCACAGGTACTGTCCTTACTGGATAGTCAGGGACAGAAACAATCAGACAGGGGGGTCCCAGGGAGTCCCTTTAATGCAAAGTGCTCTAAAATAAACACTCATCGGTATGACCTAATAAGTAGAACAGAGGAGAACGGCTCTGCGGACGGATATGGTCATGAGGTGCAGAGCGTGCATACCGAAGCGCCTCGGAGCAGTGGGTTTCAATCAGAGCCGAAGCTGGAGAGGATCCAGCAGAGAGCACAGCAGCTCAGATAATCAAACAGGGAAAGGTTTGGTGGTTTATCAGAATCTGGTGGTGCAGACCGACAAGATGCATTTCCTGCATAAAATCTCTTCTGTGAAATCAGTGTGTGAACAAGAATGGACAAAACTTTCCATCAACCTGCAGGCAGTGTGATATTCAGTGAAGGTCTGTCTTGTGTCATTCTGATCAAAGCACATAGAATATCTTGTCACTTTAAGTAATGTCTTGCTGTAAAATTGCACGATCCACTTGAGCTTTACATCTGGGGACTGAAAAGACAACTAAAGCTAATTTTGTTCCTGTTGAACAAATTGACTTTTTGAGCTTTTGTTCCATTAACCTTCTAAAAGACACATTGATGACCTTTTATTTGTTTTGCATCCGAGTCCATTTTTTTTCTTTTTTTTCCTTAAAAATCTGAAGGCATTAGAGAATAATGTTGTGTACTCCAGGTTTTAAAAGCCCACAGCATTACAGACCCTCCAGCAGACCAAACACTGGTTCCAAGGTGGCACCTTTCCACTTATTCACCATTTTTTCATGCTCAATTCTATGTTTGAAACCAAAAATGATTAAACTTTAGTCACACTTGACCAAAGAACATGCTTCCATTTAAGGCCACTGTGACCTCCAGTACACTTTATCGTTCTGATGGTGGGATAAAAAAGGCTATTTCATTGCATGCCTCCAAGACGACCGTTTGCCATTTAGATGGTTTTTATTGCTTTTTTTTTTTTACTTCTAGACCCCAGAAGCCACTCTTTGCTGTAGTTTTTTTTTAAGGAGAGCATTGCTCCTTAAAAAGGTAATGCCAATAAGAAGTTAAAAAACTGAACTTTAAAGATTATTTACTTCTTTTACCATCAGCACTACCATTAGTATTGTGAGAAGTGAAACATTTGTCTTGTACTGCTTCTTTCAGTGGTTTTAGGCTGTTTATTCATAGTTCTGACTCTAGATGTTGACAAAGATTAAGTGGTAGGAACTGTTATGGGTGAAAATATTGAGCATGTAATTTTGACAGGCAATTTACTCATATCAAAGGTTGGATTTTCTACAGTTATTGATGTGAGATCATGCTACTGCATTAAAAAAAATATTTTATTGAAAAGGTGTGTAAATTATTAAGAAAGTATTTGTATATATGTTTTTGCTTTCTTTTTGCAAAGTGCTTTGGGTGAGAAACAATTTGTGCTGTATTAAAGTGAAAATGAAACCATTTTAAAAACAAGACCTCATCAGTTTCTTTCTAAGGACTTTTCGTTGACTTCTCTTTGAACACAAACACACTTTTAAAAACAGAGACTAGTTTTCCCAGGAGGCTACTGTGGTAGTGAACGTTATCTGAGGGCTTCCCAAGCTCGCCTGTGTTTCTGTGGCTCTGAATGTGAACCTCTCAGCCTGGGAATATCTTTGAATTTCACACCAATTATAGACATTTCTCAACACATAAAAAACAGCGGCCCTCTTGTTGCTCTATGGGGAAAATGGTGCAATTTTTGATCTATACCTGGTAGACAGCTGCATCTGACCCATATGGAAGTCCTTAAATACCACAGCTAGTGTTTGAATATAAGAGTGAAAAACGACTGCAGCCGGCCTGAAGAAGAAACCTCGAGGGAACGGACGCCATTGCAGCTAGAAATCTTTCAAACAAAAGCTATTTTATTTTAGCTCATTAATACTGCTCGTTGTAAAAACTAATTGACTGTGACTGATGAGAAGACTAATTAAGACTAGGGCTGTGAAATTATACTTTACCAAAATTAATATTTTCTGTCAGGAAGAAAAACTCTACAAAAACCCTGTAACTTTTTATATGATTAATGATAATTAATTGGGTTTTTATAATGGCCCAAAGCCTAACGATAACACTAGAAATAAATGTAAGACTAATTTACAGCTTATTTCATATTTTGGGAACAATTCAATTCAGTCTATTTATATAGCATCAATTCACAACAAATGTCATCTCAAGGCACATTGCAAGAAAAGTCATTTAAATACAATCATAAAAAACATTACAATCAGTGAAAAAGTTTTATATTCAAGGAATCCCAGCAGATTGCCTCAGGTCAATGACTGACAGTTGTGCTCATAGGCGTTTCTGCCTCATTTTGGGGTTGCTAAAATCTGTTTTTATGCGATAATGTGTTTTTCCAACCTGTCTTTAAACGCATCATACATGTGTTTGCGTTGGGTGAATATCCAGCGGGAATCTGCTGCAGAGAACTACATGTTTTATCAATCAAACTGTGTGGGTTGAGTTGTTCCGTTGCATGCAGATAATGTTTGCTAAGTGATTAGTTAAGACATGCCAACATATTGTGTTACGCTAGTTACTGTTGGCTGTTGCATCCTACTAGAGTGTAATGCAAAAGGAGAAAAAAAGAAAAAAGGTCATTTTTTTCTGTATTGACAAGATCTTTATTATTTTACCCCCCAAAAAAATAACTGAATCAAGCAGCTACATTTCATATAAAAGAAAAGGTACTTACAGTGTTTATAAATTTAGAGAAGAGTATTTCTCAGCATCTAGATCCCAAACAAAGTAAAGTGAATTTAACTAAAAAAACAGGACAAGTTTGAATTATTATTTCTTCAAGAAGCACCCTTTGAGTTGAAGGTAAGTCTGCTACCTTGGACCGCAGCTGGGTACTCTTGGTTGCTTTAGTTATAACTACAGAGCATCTCGTAAAAACACAGCATTGGTTTTTATTTCTCTTTTCTATTCCTAAATTAACAATGTTCTAACAGAGTGTTAAAATGTACAGCAGTAAAATGTATCATGCCTGGCCAGGCAGCACTCTGGATGCCCAGCACCCCTAAACCTCTGATCCTAGAATCACCCTTGGTTGGGCCCTGTTGATGTAGACTCCAACCACATCCCTCATACGGAGCAAGCATATAGCGACAGTGGAGAGGAAAACCTCCCCTTTAATAGGAAGATACCTCCATTAAATTTTGGCTCAGTACAAGAAGTCATCTGCCATGACTGTCCGGGGTATTTTTTGAAGGCAGAGCAGAAACGCAGAAAGTAACGGATGTAAGAGTACTTTCTATATTAAAGAAAGTAAAACGTTCATAACATGACATTAAAGATGTTCAGTATCTGGGAGCAACCTCCATGTCTTCTTTTCAGAACACTGTTACTTTCCAGCGAGTGGGAGAACAAACCCAATGAAAGACTTTTAGTTGGGTACAGTGACTTCCTGGCACATCATGGAAAATTTTACGGGTCTCCAGTTTAACCTCAGGGCCAATTGAACAGTCTGACTTGTTGATCACCTCCTTTGCTACAGCAGAAGGCATTACATCACAGCCAGCCGAGCCCTGTAAGATAGATGAACAAATTACTCAGCCCTGCTAGAGCTCATTCACAGATAATTCTCTGCCGAGAGCTCGGCAGCAACATGAGCCCAGATTGATTACAGTATGCTCCCTCAATAAACGCCCCCTCCCTCCAACCCACCACCTGCTGTTGCACTTTGGGAAAGTCCTGGTTCACCAACGTCTATCAACTTTCTTCTTGATATTTAGAAAAGGGGAGTGAAATACTCCAAATATGCAACTTTTACTCTAAAATGAATGCCCTTTATTCTTCTGCTCAGCGGTGTCTGAATACATTTTAATTCTAAAAAGAAGAAAACATTACAACAAAAGCAACTGATCAAATGGCATGTTAATTAAGAAAAATTAATTTGTTGTTTCAAATCATAAAGAAAAGAAAAATGGCAAAGAACATTTTGTGCGGTCCTTGTCGCGAGATCCAAGATCTCAGTATAGACTACCATCATTTTGACTGATTCAGTTGTGTGACTTCTGCAAGGACTCCAACTAACGTTCTAATGTCTCCTTTAGGAAATTCTGATTAGAGTCTAAGGGCCTGATTTATTAAAATTCCTGATAATGACTGCAAAATTGTGTGCAGAGCTAAAAATTTGTGACAGTGGGTTGTCCCTCGACTAAGATTGTGTGAGCAATTCATAAAAGGCGCAAGGAGCTGTATTCAAATAAGGAGTTTGTGGCCTCCAATGTGAGCTGCATCATAGCTAGAGAGAGGAGGAATATATGCATGGATCCATGATGCGTCTTTAGCAAAATAAAGGGGATAGAACTACATCCATATCAGTTCTATGGCTATTACAGAGTTAATTACTAATAGGCTAGAATGTTGTGAATTGACTTTCTCGTTTGTCAGTAATAAACTTAATGCGTGAGTATTACATGCCGGCATTGTATTCCAGAGTAAGATATAGTAAATAGTTATATTACAGCATGTCCAGAACAAGGTCACTAAGATGTCCATATTCTACAATTGTTGTTGAAATGCACCACACTTTATCATGGCCTCTATTATGTCAATTTGCAGTAGAAAAAAATGTAATCTTGAAAATATGTAATCTGAAATGTCTGAATTTTGTTCTTAAAATGTCATATATATATATATATATATATATATATACTACCGTTCAAAAGTTTGGGGTCACCCAAACAATTTTGTGTTTTCCATGAAAAGTCACACTTATTCACCACCATACGTTGTGAAATGAATAAAAAATAGAGTCAAGACATTGACAAGGTTAGAAATAATGATTTTTATTTGAAATAAGATTGTTTTTACATCAAACTTTGCTTTCATCAAAGAATCCTCCATTTGCAGCAATTACAGCATTGCAGACCTTTGGCATTCTAGCTGTTAATTTGTTGAGGTAATCTGGAGAAATTGCACCCCACGCTTCTAGAAGCAGCTCCCACAATTTGGATTGGTTGGATGGGCACTTCTTGCGTACCATACGGTCAAGCTGCTCCCACAACAGCTCAACGGGGTTCAAATCTGGTGACTGCGCTGGCCACTCCATTACCGATAGAATACCAGCTGCCTGCTTCTTCTCTAAATAGTTCTTGCACAATTTCGAGGTGTGTTTTGGGTCATTGTCCTGTTGTAGGATGAAATTGGCTCCAATCAAGCGCTGTCCACTGGGTATGGCATGGCGTTGCAAAATGGAGTGATAGCCTTCCTTATTCAGAATCCCTTTTACCCTGTACAAATCTCCCACCTTACCAGCACCAAAGCAACCCCAGACCATCACATTACCTCCACCATGCTTAACAGATGGCGTCAGGCATTCTTCCAGCATCTTTTCAGTTGTTCTGCGTCTCACAAACGTTCTTCTTTGTGATCCAAACACCTCAAACTTGGATTCATCCGTCCACAGCACTTTTTTCCAGTCTTCCTCTGTCCAATGTCTGTGTTCTTTTGCCCATCTTAATCTTTTTCTTTTATTGGCCAGTCTCAGATATGGCTTTTTCTTTGCCACTCTGCCCTGAAGCCCAGAATCCCGCAGCCGCCTCTTCACTGTAGATGTTGACACTGGTGTTTTGCGGGTACTATTTAATGAAGATGCCAGTTGGGGACCTGTGAGGCGTCTGTTTCTCAAACTAGAGACTCTAATGTACTTATCTTCTTGCTCAGTTGTGCAACGCGGCCTCCCACTTCTTTTTCTACTCTGGTTAGAGCCTGTTTGTGCTGTCCTCTGAAGGGAGTAGTACACACCGTTGTAGGAAATCTTCAATTTCTTAGCAATTTCTCGCATGGAATAGCCTTCATTTCTAAGAACAAGAATAGACTGTCGAGTTTCAGATGAAAGTTCTCTTTTTCTGGCCATTTTGAGCGTTTAATTGACCCCACAAATGTGATGCTCCAGAAACTCAATCTGCTCAAAGGAAGGTCAGTTTTGTAGCTTCTGTACCGAGCTAAACTGTTTTCAGATGTGTGAACATGATTGCACAAGGGTTTTCTAATCATCAATTAGCCTTCTGAGCCAATGAGCAAACACATTGTACCATTAGAACACTGGAGTGATAGTTGCTGGAAATGGGCCTCTATACACCTATGTAGATATTGCACCAAAAACCAGACATTTGCAGCTAGAATAGTCATTTACCACATTAGCAATGTATAGCGTGTGTTTCTTTAAAGTTAAGACTAGTTTAAAGTTATCTTCATTGAAAAGTACAGTGCTTTTCCTTCAAAAATAAGGACATTTCAATGTGACCCCAAACTTTTGAACGGTAGTGTATATATATATATATATATATATATATATATATATATATATATATATATTATATTTATATAGGGGTGATAGTGAAAAAAATCCTGAGCTTGAACTTTTCTTTTCCCTGGGAGGCCCCTAAGCCAAGATACATGCCCTGATTAACGTAACTTTAAGCAAGATCCAGGACTGTGCTCCCCTGGGAGAACATTTTGATAAATAACCCATTGCATTAAAGATTTTGATGACATTTGTGGATATAAATGGACATTATTAAGACATGAGATGAACAAACCCAATACAAGCCTATATTACAGAAGCATATATGTGTAGAGCAGCAGAGCTCTTGGAACCCATGGCCCGGTAGGCCTGTTCAGGAATACATCTCTGCTTTTAACTAGTCACCTACCTGCACAGCTATTGCTTGTATAACATACTGAGTCTATGGATACTACAGCCATACCAAGACAGGTCAGCAGGTGGCAATTATAATACTCAAAAGTAACTAGGTATTAATTACTAGCCTAACCATTAAGTAAAGGGCATGAACAAGGAGACATTCATTTTTCAGAAAAATATGCACCATTAATTTTTAATTTTATGACGTATTTGTAATTTAGAGAAAGTTTAATTAAAAAACATGAGGTTTGCGTATTTTAAAATCCTCTGCGTTATGTTTTTTTCGCGTGCTGATACAGATTTTCCAAACTCCTATTAGCACCTGATTATTCACGCTGTAGCAGCAGCTGTAAATCCTATCCTACCTGCTGCTAATTTCATCAGCTGCAACACGGTGGCATATTTTTCTCCAAGATTGGATTTAAAAAAAGAACCGTGTAAGCAGTGATATTCGGTTTTTGCCAAAGACCAGAAGCCACTGAATTACTAAAGTTGTCACACAGGACAATTTAACGTATTTCCACAAATACATCAAAAAAATCTATAAGGACAATGATCAATGAGGACTTACCCAGCTTTGCAGTCGCGTTGACGATTATGCAATTCTCCTTTGTAATTCCTCACAGCTGATACGAATCACGCTGGATCTGCTCGTCTGACCTCCGCTTTTAGCACAAACACGGCTTTCTGTTTCGCAGATATCAGCCCAACTCCCCTTTAACAAACATAATCTCAGGCCTCCAGTCTTTTGAAAGCCATAAACTTTTTATGTGTGAAAGGTTGGCTTTAAGAAAAGTGATAAATGTCCCCGGTGGATATGTTGCCATGACGCCGGTGAATCAAACTAACGCCTTTCACATATCTAAAAGACGCTTTAAATAACTTCTTTTTCACCGTAAATTGCGATTTTAAGTTTCTCTCTAAAGTTCTCACAGTTTTCAAATGTTAAAGTGGTTACATATCGGAGATTTTGCCTGCTAACTGTGCTGGAAGTGTGTCTCGATCGGCAGCAGCAGAACAGCAGCAGCAGCCAAGGCACTGATCCAGGGCACCCACAGGAGGCAGGGCAGGTACCCACATCTCCACTTAAGCACTACCTGGAGAGCACCTAGGCAGCCACAGCCGACCACCGCTCCCGATGCAGGGGGCTACCACAGAAGACACTGGAAGGATGATTAAAATAAGAAGTTAAAATATTAAAATAAACAGTAGATAATGAGATTAAATAGTAAAATACAGATAAAAATGTTAACACTCAGTTTTTTAAATTATAAAGTGTAAAACAATAAGATAAGATTAAATAAAAGTGTGAAGAAAAAACTCTAATAACTAATAGATAATAGTGAGTTAAAAGCTAAACTGGAAATTCATTAATATAAACACTACAGGGCAATTAAATAAAAAGTATTTTAAAAATCCGATAAAAGCTATGTTAAAAAGGTGAGTCTTGAGCTTGCTCTTAAAAATATGAACGTTCTCTGCGGCCCTGAGGTCTTCTGGCAGCCTGTTCCAGAGGTGAGGGCCATAATAACGGAAAGACTCACCATGAGTCCATGTCCTGTCTTTGGGGATTAAAAGGAGACGGCTGCCAGAGCAGCGCAGAGACCGCAAAGGTTCATATGATAAAAGCATTTCAGAAAGATAAGGCCCAAGAACATAAAGACACTTAAACCCCATTAAAAGAACCTAAAAATCGATCCTAAAACATACTGGGAGCCAATGCAGTGATTCTAAGACTGGAGTAATGTGCTCCCACCTCCTGGTCTTCCTCAGGACACCTGCTGCTAAATTTTGTAAAACCTGAAAACTTGAGGTAGTCTTTTTGGGTAGACCAGAATTCGTCTCTTCTCCTCCCAATATTTTGCGTCTTCTTACACAAACGCCCATTTTGCATATATAGATTAGGAAAAAAGCGCTAAATGGATTGCGTGTGTCTTGCTCTGGTTTAACAGGCGCAATGCTCTCTGCGTCAAATAAGTAAATCAGGTACGGCCTGTTGTTGTAACACTATGCTGTTTGTGCCGGTTTTAAAAAACACTAACAGCTGATAAATCAGGCCGAAAGAGGTATAAAAGCATCCTAAATATTATTAGATTTTTTTTCACTAAATGAAACTATCATCACAGATCTTTTTCCTCTGAGTCAGTGTAAATGCACAAATGATATCTTCCATATTACTGAAAAGATAAAGCAATACAGTTTTAAAAGGACAAAGTACACTTTTTTTGTTCCAATTTTTTATCTTTTAGTATTTTTTTATTTGAGTGAGCAGATGGGGATAAAACTGATATTTAGTGTTAAAATGGACAGAAGTCTGACCCTAGGGTCAGGACAAGCAGTGGTCACTGAAGTAGTAACTAATTCACCTTAATTTTACCCCAAATTTTATTTTCTGTAAAATGTAAACCTTAATCCCTTAGATTTGCATTTATAGACATTTACAGAAAGTCAGAACCAACACAAAAAAACCTTCAACTATGTTTTAGCCTAAACAAGTCTTTTTTTTCTATTCAAGTGAGTTACTGTCCTTACCCTATCCTAAACCATCACTGTGCAGCAAGTCAGAGAACAACACGGGTTCTATATTCTTATCAGAATTAATAAAAGTAAAAATTTATTATCGTGTTTGGTTTGCAATGAGGAGGGTCTCGATCTGAACTCTAACATGACATTTCAGCTGCTACGTGTACAGCACATTTCGTAAGTTATTACCAAAAGGCAGACAATATTTCTCAGACTGAGAGGTTGGAGAGACGCGAGAAAAAGAAGAGCTGAAAAGGCAGAGGGGATAAAGGAAAAGAGAGCGTGAGTCAGACTATAAACACTCGGCCGGGTTGATGTTATACAGCTGCCTTGAAAGCCGATCCAGAGGTTGGCAAGTCCGTCACAAACACAGAAAAACAGACGCAAACTATAGCTCCCTCCCTCTAAAAGTCCCAGAGCAAAGTCTGATGACTCACACGGTATGTATACAATAATCGAGCACACACACGTTTACAAAGCACCAGCAGAAACCAACATATATCACATGTAAACTAACTGGTACTGGGTTTGTTTGATGAATCTTTGTGGTTAGGGTGACAAGCCGGGGGTGGGGGGTGAGGGGTTACAGAGACGAGAGGAAAATAAATCTGTCAACATTCACACACACACATACACACACACACAGAAAAGCTCTAGTGGCGTAAAATCTGTGCTTTACACCTCCAAGTGAGAGGGTCGAGGATCTCCCAACACACACACACACGGACACACTCAAACCAGGCCATGATAAACTGTATATGGTGATCCTCCCTGTTCCATCCTGTCGAAATCCACTTAATGTAGCAAGAACAAGTTAGCAGCAACAAAACGTCTAGCTGATCGTTTTTGTCGAAGCTGGACCCACTTCAACTATAGATCCTCAAATCAATCTGAGAGATATTTCAATCAGCTAATCTTCTCAAAAACTAATCAGTGATTGGCAAATCAAGTATAGAAGAGAGGATATTTCTCATTGTAAAAAATCTAAATAAAAGATTACATTTTAAGTGAGATTTATATATATATATATATATATATATATATATACCAGCTTCACATGGTCCTTTGGCCAGTCATCTGCTTTGATTAAAAATGACAATTTTGTTTTGTAAAATATAAAAACTTAGACATAACTTTTCTACCAATCTATCCAAAAACTGAAAACTATGCAAGTAATCTAAGGTGATAAAAATAATCTACGTATACAGCTTGAAATGTATGTTGCTGCACAGGAACTGGCTTAAAGTGGAAATATGAAACTATTATTGTTTGTGCCTTGGAGCAGAAAGAGGGTCCCACCAGCCTCACTCTTGTAGCAATGTTGTATCTTAATAACAGTCATGTCAATATAACCTGGGAGAAAAAAATCATTTTAAAGGAACATGTTTTTCTCCAAGCTCTTTGAAGGTGCATCTTTATGCTTTCCCAAACATTCTCAATCTTCATTCAGATAAGTCAAGATCCTGAACAACAAGAAGTCACCACATTATCTTGTCAACTTACTGAAGCAAGCCCTTAAAATTAAAGTGAGTGCTTCTCCAGTGAAAAACAAAGCAATAAAGGGAAAAAAAAGTGTGCGGGGTGCATGTGTTGATTTATGAGACAGTCAGACAATGAAAGGAGGTAAGTGGAAAATGACAACAAAAGGGAGAAAACAATAGATAAAATGCTGCCTCTGCTTATAATATTGACATTGTTTTAAGCAGATAACGGATGTTTTTTATGTCCAACATCACACAGACCAGTAGGAGAGTCCTACTAAGAGGAGGCTCAAGGTTGAAGGTCCAACAAGGACTACTTTTCTATCAGGCCCCCATTAACCTTTTGAACAGGCTGCTGCTCTGACAGTTCAGCTGTTTACAAGTCCCCACCACTTACTAAAAGTGTTCAGTTTCAGGTGCTTGGCATAATGCATGGCCTAAATATAGACACTCAGTAAGATTTCCCTGGAAAGGGACACACTCTCAGGTCAGGGGGTTAAATCTGTGTGTTTGTGTCTTCTTTCTATTTTCAGACCTCTGAGAAGCAAATGTCAGAAAGTGGTGAGAATACGGTCAAGAACACACTTAACACAGCTTCGCATCTCATTTCGAAACCTAATTCTAAGCTAGATCTACATTGAAATGAGTCTACAGTAGCATTCAGAGGAACTGGTTTAGTGGATTCATCCACGCTAATGTGACTGGAGTTGCTTCAGTCAGGCTTTTCTTTGCCGATACACAATTCTGATTTTCTGTTTTTGACGATTCCATCTAACTTCATCTGGATGGATATGCAAGGAAATTTCCATTTACAAGCAATATTTTGGCAATACTATAGAGGGAAAAAAAAAAATATCACACTGCTTCCAACCTGTCCTGTCCAAAATTATTTTTTAATGAATTTCTTTAGAGGAATATACAATTTTAATTCAATTTCCAAGTTGTCGTGAATTTGGTGCAATAGTTTGAACACTATTAGCAAAATATTTTCAATTTTTTTCTGCTCCAAGAAATAGGAATCATCTGACGTAAGCAGAGACCCGGTATTTAATTTCATGCTTTAGCTCTTCACTCCAGCCACACTGAGATTGCTATCATTATTGTAACACCTTGTAGACAATGATGAATATAAAGTTTTAGGTGACGATTTGAAGCGGCTGTACATTTAGATCTCGGTACTGTTTTTTGAAGTGTGCTTCATTCTTCATGTTTGTTTTAGCATACCTACCTTATATAGCAATATAAGGTATGTTGACTGTTTTTACAAGCCATTAATTTGGATTGTGATAAAACTGATGGCAATGTTTCACAACCTAGAATGTTAAATCCTTCAAAATATTTAAGTAAAAAGTTTGTGGTTTTTAACAACGTATCTGCTCAATCATGAAAAAGGTGATAAAACAGCTACTACTTCCGAATGCAAAAATGAAAATTAATATGTTTCATAGTGCATTAGTCAATGAAATAAAGGTCTTAAAATTGTGATTAAGCCTCAATGTCAAAACATGAGGATAATTTATTTGTTTAAAAAGTGACAATCTTTCAAAGTAAAAAAAGAACTAAATCATGACTTCAGTAAATTAATCTTATTGAGAATACAAAGAGAAAATGTTGTCCCTTAGCAGGATAACAACCAGGGAAATATATGATGAGAACAGTTCCCAACCAACTAGATTTGTCTTTAAAGGAAGTAGAGTACTACTTTTTTAGCCAGCTGAGTGGTAGAGTACAGCAATGCGCAGTTCAAACAAGCATTTAGGTATTTAAAGAAAAGGACTGTATGCCTTGATAAAAGTAGGACCAACATTTTTTTTGCTTCTTTGAAACAGTAACATTTAAAGCCAAAATAAACATTGATACCGGTAACAGGCCCATGTTAAGCCTTGATTAAAGTCCTACTTTATAAAAATGTAACCTATATTAAACGTCTGAATCCCTTTTGAACAAACAACTTTTTTCAATTATTTCCCAAAGCAGCTGAGCATGTCAGGAATAAATCACTGCTATGAGTTTTACCTGGTGACACATGATATGGATTCATTTTATATCAAGAGTTAAACTTTCCTGCACTGATAAATAGCTAGTCATGCTTTCAACAAATTTATTTAAATCACACATAGTATTTATTAGATAAACCCAAGCATTTGAAAAAGTTTATTTTAGTTTGCAGTTTTTGTTTCAACCTGTCTGTTTTATCTACTCTTTAAAAAATAAAATCTAACCTTTAAATAACCCATATTTCAAAGTTAAAAGTTCAGTCATGTAGTTGTGAAAAATTAGCATAAATGAGGAAGTAGACAGCATTACGTTCATCTATTTAATGACCTTATGTTAGAGTAATGAGAGGTTCTGCAAAGTTAATTTAGTGAATTTCTATTATTTAATTTTAAACTGTCTTAAATTCTTTATCATAATCTCAATAGCTTTTCATTTTCAAAAAAGAGAATACATTTTCTTGACACTCAGCGAGTGATTTATAGGATAAATCTAGTGTTTTACAGAACCTTTTAGTAGTTTCTCTACAGGTCTCTTTATTCATTCTGTGGATTAGCATTAAGATTGAGAATCAGCATTATAGAATATTAAACTGCAACTCCAATTCTGTACTCATATATTGAAATCTTGCATCCTCCACAAAGGCATAAGACTGCATATTCTCAGCAGTAAAACCTGTCACTGCTGCAGGTGAGCACACTACTGCAACAAAACACTGCTGAACTATTATGTCCCTGAAAAGGTACTGTCTGATATATTCTTTAATCCATATTATTTTAAGAAGAAAGGATGATGAGTTTAGTTGATCCTAGAAACTGACTACATATTTTTTACAATCACAGCATATTTACATAAAAACATAATTTTATTCTATAATATTTAGAAAACAGATTGCATACTAAGCTTAATGTTTAAGTGCTCATCTGTGTGTAAATCCCAACCTTACCAAACATGAACAGGAGCTTTTTTAATCAATTTCAGATAAAAGCCTATGCATAACTTTTGTTTTAATATAATTCCTGTGCAAACGCCTCAGTGGCAGAGAAGATCATGATATTAATGTTCTCAGTCATGATTCCAAAAGATCTAATGTCATGAATCACAAAACCTGGAAATGACGATAGGTCTCTGACTTATAGATATTAGGAAACAATTGTGTTTCTTTGTCTTTGTATCTCCTCATGTGTAATTCATACCTGTGCCTTTGTTGCGATCCACAAAGCAGTACTTCAGTTCATATTCTTTCAGAATTCCATGGACTTCCTGTAACAAAAATAAATGCAAGTTTAGAAAAACAACAGAGCTTTAAGCAATAAATAAGGTCCAAATTACAGAATTCAAACAGCAATCTGAATCTTTCTTAATCCACTGGATGACAGCAAAAAAATGATGGCAGCCACTTCTATTTTATTTACAGTTAAAACTAAAAAAGATTTGATTAATTGTACGCTAAATGGTTCAGAACCGTACAGTCTGACCAGCTTAGATTAGAGTTTATTGGTTCTTATTTAACTCCCATTATAGGAATACTTAACACCAGTAAACTGATGTTTGGTTGTTTCTTCTTATTCATACATTAAGAGATTTTCTCTGAAAATAATTACCCAGTAAACATGAAAATACAGTTGGAAAATACATTGTTTGACAGATGTATAATGCCCTTTGTTAAAAAAGGTTACCCTAGCAAAGCAATTCAGTTTACAGCACCAAGTCTCACAGGTGTTTAAACTCAACAAAACACAGAGAGAAGAGCCTAATATTGCCCTCACTCTGCTTGTTCATCTTGAAACCGATTCAAACATTTGACTTGCAGCTTCCATTACAATGGCAAGCAGAGAATCATTTTATTATTTTACATAGCTTGATTGCCAGTCCCAATCCTTGGACTGACAGGCTATAACAATATAATTACTAGGGGTATTATGATATGTATCATGTCATGTTTGCAAATGAGAAGTGGTTCTCAAACAGTTAATCTGGATAAATATAGGTTAAATAAAAATAAAAAATCATAATACAGGGGGAAAATACAATATATTGTGAAATATTGTGATGCAATAAATCTACTACTGTAGATTTCAAAACTGAATTTAACTGTAGAAAAACAGTAAAAGCATTCTTAACACTCCAACCTGTTTCATACAGTACTTAACAAATGTAGTTTATTACTACATCTAGTTGATCCACTGGAACAAAGAATGTAAAAATAGTGACCAACTAGCACTCATACTTTTAGATTTACAACAAAAATTACTGTCATTCATTTTTCTCATTCAAAATCTAAAAAAATAACTAAAAATAAAAATATACACACTGCTTTTGAATATCGATAACGTGACATAAAACTTAAAATATTATTGTCGTATAAGTATTTTCTTGCATCCCTAATAATAAGCAAGAAAGACTAAATTTGATCCCAATGGGCAAAATCTTTCATGATTATCTTTTTTGAAATTACAGTATTTTATTTGAAACAAGTTGCTACTTGTTAGGAAGTGAATGTATGAAGATAAAACACTTTTTTCACAAGGACAGCAGCTCTCTAAGCCACATGAGAGGTGTAAGCTGATGCATCAAAGCCAAAAATTAGATCCTGCTCTACAGCTCAAATGTATTTGTCTCTTTGGTGACCGGATATGATGAGATGAAAAAAAGATGAAAAGTGAGACGATGCAATACTACAGCAAGAGATCCTCACAACTCCTGCTCACTGCGGAATTATTTTAGCGTCTCTTCCCTAATAGTTTTGCAGCGATGCAGCCACACAGCTTCTCACTTACAATCAAGTAAATTTGCAGTATAACGTGTTCAGAGGTAAGAACAAAAGCCTTTTTAGATATCTATTGTGTAAGTGAAATGTTGCATTTGTCAGACCAACATGGTTGTACAGAAGAAAGCTAAACTCAGAGCCAGAAACAGAATAGCCCACTTCAGTTGGGCCGTTGACACCAGAATAGAAAGATACACACATGCAGCTTTTGTCTCACTGTCTATAGCTAAATAACACCAAACGCTATGTTTTAGTTCAAAATTACCAGAATGATTTCAAGTGGATTCACTTGTTCTTAGAATAAGTAACCAGCTTTATGTCGCTGGAATGTCATTTCTGTCTATCTCCTCAGTTCTTAATAGCACTCCAGTGCACAAATGTGTGCAAACTAGTTAAGGGATGGATGCCAGTCGCGATTTTTAACTGTTTTCAACCCACTAAAGTTTGTCCTTCTGTTCCTTAAGCTTAAAGTCTCTTTGTTAAACTGTTTTCTCAAAACGGGGCAGAACCGCGTCCCTCAGCTCTTAACTATAGCAAATCCTATAAAGATTTAAAGGTCAGGGAGGATCTTTAAATCAAATAGGTCTTTGAAGACCTGAGGGGTCTTCATGATTCATGTTTAACTTCAAATCTATTTCAGGCTCTACAGAGCACTAACAAGATCTTGTAGTCTTTCCTTTTTTTAAGTAGGCAGTGATTTAAGATGGGGTCTGATATGATCAATTTTCATACTGTTGGTGGGGACTTTAGGAGATTGGATGAGCTTTGGTTACCTGACTAATTGTTTTACTGATTGGTTGATTGATCAATCGATTGACTGAATGGGTTTTTTACGGAGGCCTGTACATAAATGATTACAATATTCTTTTACTTGAGTACTCACCTCAAGGTGCTAAAATGGTTTAAAATGTCAACTTCTTCATTGCCTTATCGCTTACACACAGAGACATTACTATGAATATCAAATGATTGCTCATGACGGGAAGGCAAGAAAATGTTTTGAATGTTTATTATCTATTATTCTAAAAGGACCCACTGTGGAGGAATGTAAGGACAACACAGCTAGATCTGATCAGCTTGTTTAATCAACTCCAACTGAGCCACAGAACAGTGGTAAGTCAGAGCAGTTGCAACATTCGCGCCACAACCAACTTGAACATTTTTGAATGAAAACAAACATTTTTAAATACAAACATCCCATTGTCTGGGTGTGAGAGGAGCCCCCTGGTGGTCAGCATCACCATCAAAGTTTCATCAAGGTAAATACAACATAAGACGGGCTGGGCGATATGACCTGAAGTCAATATCGCGGCATATTGTGCAGTTCACTTCGATAGCGGCAAGTGGACAACAACAACAACCCCTTCTGACCTTTTCTTTATTCAAGGTCTGGTAGCGGCGTAATTTACATAATGAGCTTGAAAATGTGATGGCTTCTTGCTATTGTTCGGCTTCAAACAGCCTTTTAATTTAGTGTTAGAGTCCCATTCCTTTCTGTATTTCTTAGAGTCCAGATAAGACACAGAAGTGATCACACAGACCAGATGAGATGAGGAAGTGACGGGGGCTGAGAGAGAAATCAGGGACTATAGAGTGGAATCATTTATTTTAGGCAGAAACTATTTCGCATTTAGATCGAGCACAGGTAAGACGACCAAGAATTTTGATAAAATAACTTTGAAATCTAAGGGGCAGTTTACCAGACGTTTTTCAGCAAACCAAACGTTTTTCTCAGCGATTCGGTCTGAACCGGGGGTTTGGGGGGGGCGAAAACACAACCTTTCGAAAACGGGTTCCAGAGAGGAGAACCAATGCTGGGTTGCTTCATTGTCGTGTAAATGAAAGGCTGGGGACTTTTGAAAAATGATGACGTCACTGCAAGCTGCCTACGGCATATAGGACTTGCTCCGCCATCTTCTCCCTTTTTTCCAGGTAAGGAGGGAGAGACCATAAAACACTACTTACACTTGGCACACTACCATCTAAACGCCGGGTATATGTACTGCATATTTTTTTAAGATCCGATCGTGCGCTGTGTCATTTTCACCCGTGAATTCAAACAAAAACAGCAACATTGTTGTTTAAAGTGCCCTCACGTCTGGCAGGAGTTCTGAATTATTTTTGCCCAAACTACACTCAACAAAAATATAAACGTAACACCTTTGTTTCTGCTCCCATTTTTCATGAGATGGACTTAAAGATCTAAAATTCTTTCCAGATACCATATTACTTACAGTATTACCATTTCTCTCAAATATTGTTCTCAAATAAGTCTAAATGTGTGATAGTGAGCACTTCTGCATTGCTGAGATAATCCATCCCACCTCACAGGTGTGCCACATCAAGATGCTGATCTGACATCATGATTAGTGCACAGCTCCTGCATTGAATATTCATTTCTCCACCATAAGCCGTCTCCAAAGGCGTTTCAGAGAATATGGCAGTACATCCAACCGGCCTCACAACCGCAGACCAAGTGTAACCACACCAGCCCAGGACCTTCACATCCAGCAGGTTCACCTCCAAGATCGTCTGAGACCAGCCACTCAGACAGCTGCTGAAACAATTGGTTTGCATAACCAAACAATTTCTGCACAAACTGTCAGAAACCGTCTCAGGGAAGCTCAACTGCATGCTCGTAGTTCTCCTCGGGGTCTTGACCTGACTCCAGTTCGTCGCCGTAACAGACTTGAGTGGGCAAATGCTCACATTCAATGGCGTCTGGCACGTTGGAGAGGTGTTCTCTTCATGGATGAATCTCGGTTTACATTGTTCAGGGCAGATGGCAGACAGCATGTGTGGCGTCGTGTGGGTGAGCGCTTTGCTGATGTCAATGTTGTGGATCGAGTGGCCCATGGTGGTGGTGGGGTTATGGTATGGGCAGGCATCTGTTATGGACGAAGAACACAGGTGCATTTTATTGATGGCATTTTGAATGCACAGAGATACCGTGATGAGATCCTGAGGCCCATTGTTGTGCCATACATCCATGAACATCACCTAATGTTTCAGCAAGATAATGCACGGCCCCCATGGAAGCTGAAAATGTCCCAGTTCTTGCATGGCCAGCATACTCACCGGACATGTCACCCATTGAGTATGTTTGGGATGTGCTTGACCGGCGTATACGACAGCGTGTACCAGTTCCCACTAATATCCAACAACTTCGCACAGCCATTGAAGAGGAGTGGACCAACATTCCACAGGCCACAATTGACAATCTGATAAAGTCTATGCGAAGAAGATGTGTTGCACTGCATGAGGCAAATGGTGGTCACACCAGATACTGACCGGTTCTGAGTCCCCAGACCCCCAATAAAGCAAAAAACTGCACATTCCAGGGTGGCCTTTTATTGTGGGCAGTATAAGGTACACCTGTGCACTAATCATGATGTCAGATCAGCATCTTGATATGGCACACCTGTGAGGTGGGATGGATTATCTCAGCAAAGCAGAAGTGCTCATTATCACACATTTAGACTGATTTGTGAACAATGTTTGAGAGAAATGGTAATATTGTGGAATGAATTTAAGATCTTTAAGTCCGTCTCATGAAAAATGGGAGCAGAAACAAAGGTGTTGCGTTTATATTTTTGTTGAGTGTATAAAAAGGAATACATAACGTCTTCAAAAACTGATGAGCCTTTAGAGGACCCTGATCCGATGTCAGAAGATATTTTCAATATTAAATGCGTTCCATTCACGGCCACTAAATAAAGGACGTTTTCTGCTTCTATTGAAACAGGAAAATAAAGACAGAACCCTGTATTGTAATACTGATGCAATTCAGGGTTATATTGTCATAACTGGGTGAAAGCAGGTTTGATATGTTTTGGTGAGATTATGTGGGCAGACTTCTCACATTATTTCAAATAAAATGGAATATATTATTAGATATAAATTGCTGTCTCTCAGTAGGAAAATTACACATCCAGATAAAACAAGTATTGGTGATTTGGTACATTCTTCTCTTTTATATCCCTTCAACCATAAGATCGCCTACTCCTGTAGGCAGAGCAGAGATGTTAAATGTCATGGATCAATGCATAATTTCAGAACAAGTTTCAGATGTTATTTTCTACAAGAAAACCCCTCTCTACACCCTTCCATCCCCGGCACATTTACTGTAAATTAACCAATAAAAACAGACAGCATCAGATATGAACTGGAAGGATCAATATTTCCAACTTTATCGTTATTTCGCTCATTTCCAGACCTCCTTGTGAAAACAACACCAGGGTAAATTACTCCACTGAGTGCCTTCAAAGTGCATCCCTTTGCTTCCCCTCTGCACTTGAACTGGAATGAAAGTCCAGTTCTTACAGTACATAACAAGATACACAGAGATTATTTATAAAGCCCAAACAAAGCTGGTTCTTTTCTTAGCTTTATGGTCTAAACAGACTCTTTCCAGTCTCTGCCCTTCTTCAGTTTTTATAATTTCCGTTTGCACATCTAGCTTTTATTTTAAAACCCGTTTTATTCAGACCTGCCTGTGTTCATTTTAAAGGTGTTTGCTGATAAAACAGTGTCTATCTGAGGGAACCCAGTATTGTGTTGAAGGTCATGTTAAGCCAAGAAAAAACAGACTCTTACTTTGCATATGGCATTAAAGAACACAAAGAAATCAGGGACTGCAACTGATAGACAGTTAATTGACTTTTTATAGTTAGACTCCACTATCTGCTTGTAGTCCTATGTGCTCCACTCTGAAACAGCACCATCTGTGCCATTTCGTGTACTATATACAAATTGCAAGTCTGCATATGTACCTAACTTTGTGCAAATTGGACCTTCTGGGTCCACCAGAGAGGGTAGATAACCAAAGCTGTTCCCCCAGAGCTTTGCAGTTCTGTAAATGTTTGCTGTTCATTCTTATCGGTAATAATCAATCTGCAGGCTTGAACATTTCAGAAACTTGACATTTTAAGTTCACGCAGCCAGAATCGCCGTGAACAGCCTACAGCTTATTTCCCTGCATACATGTGTGGGCTCACACTTTGGTGAAGCTTGAAAGTAGACTGCCTTTGGAGCACATGGCTTAATAAAGAATAGTATAGCATCCTGATCTTGCACCTGGCAGAACCACATGTAGGGTCAAGCAATAAAAAAAAAATTCACTAGTACTACACCAAACGGTTGATAATGACCTTCCCACCTGTCTGCTCAGTGATCACTGCACATTGCCGCTGCCTCAGGCTGTAACTCACAGCTTAACAGCTGCAGAGGAAGATGTAATGCCGACTCGACCTCAGCTGCCTTAAATTGTTTTTCCAATTTAAATGTACTGCTCTGAAATTGTGCACTCAACCATGCAAATTTCCTTTACCTGGATTCCCAAATAGTTCGCTACTATACGCGCAGATTCTGAGTGAAACTAAGGTTAAACAGAAAAGTCAATATTGTTCTACTTCCTCATCATGACACAATGCTGTGCAGCTAACACAGCAGCCTGTCACTCATTGAAAATGTTTTGAACAGGAAAAAAAAAATAATAGTACACGCACGGCACCTGTGCAAGTGGTGTTGTGTTTACATTCAAACCCCCAAAAAGTGTTCTACTCTTGTTTTCTTTACTTCAGCTCCAGAAATGACCTGTTTCTCCCTCTACCCCATCGACAGCTTACATATGGCTACTACTGCGTTTTTTTAAATCATTGAGTTTTGAGACATTAGCAGCTTAAATTTAAAATCCGCTGGACATGAAGAAGGGCAGAGGGAGAAGGGAAAGACAGAGCAGTACACTATCCACACATCAAATGAGGGACCAGCTGGGACTGTAGCCTCGTCATATATCAGAGCATACGCTACCACTGAACCATGTGGTTCCCCATCAACAGTTTTCTGAGGAGTATAACATTTGTAACAAAAGCTGTTAAAATTCACAATATCAATACACCCTCCATGATTTGTACTTGTGGGAGAAATTTTTTTTCCTAATTTTCCCATATAAGTTCCAGCCCATGACACCAGAAATTGTGTAAGGTGAATATTCAAAATTGTAATTATTTATTTATTTTATGTATTTTCAGAACTAAACGCCGACTAAATGCTGAAAAGTAATCAAATGCTGTTTTAAAGTGTCAGTTAATGGTGGAAAAACTTAGTGGTTGCAAATGTTTTAAACTTTTTCACCTCTAGCTGATTTTGGAGTTATAATATTTTGAATAAAAAAAAACAAGATGGGAAAAGTACTTGATGCCTAATATTTCTAGCTTAGATCCCCCTGTTATTAAATTTCCCTCACCTGAAGGCAGCTTCTCAACTGGTTGCCTCATTTATCTCCATCCAGTCAAAACCCAGTCTGAGGATTTCAGTTAAATCTTATTAACAGGTGTGAATATTCTTTGAAGCAACCATCTCAATGGTTTCTTCTCATTTTTCTGGCCTGGTTTGCAGCCCTTCTCACACCACAGTTGCAGCTCATCAGGCCAATCAATAACCAGACTGCTTGGGGAGATTTGAACCAAGCAGAACACAGATACACCATGTCTAAAATGTAGCCAACTTTTTCACAGTCGATTCGGATGTTGTCAATCCATTAAATGGCCGTTATTAGCGGTTATCACTCACATTAAATGCAGTCAGATTGTGCCCTCTCTACCTCTTATCACTGATAACAGCCAACTGTCTGCATGTGTAAAAAATACTTTGTCAGAGTGGCATATCGTAATTGGAGTTATCTAACCAATTTTAACCAACCCACAAGTTTTATGTCCTAACCTTAAGGTCACAGAAGGACAAATATACTTTCTTTTAAATGCCTAAATCTAAACCTGATTTGAAGAGATTTTAAACACCAAACAGAAAAGTACGTTTCAGTTGGTATAGAGGGCACAGTCTGACGGCATTTAATGAGAGTGATGACAGCTAATAACGTCCATTTAATGGGCTGATGGTATCCAAAATGGGTGCTTTTTCATTACCACTGTAAGTCAGTTTTATCAAAACCTTGATTCTGAAGGACCTGAGGAGTGAAAAAATACATAATTATCTTATAAATCATGCTTTTTCAGTCACTTTGGTTCACGCCTCCGCGTCGACCATTATTTTCTGATAATGGACACCTCGTCGGGCATTATCCCACTTATACCATGGTCACTTATGAAAGCAAGAAATATTTAATCAATTAATAATACTTTAATGTGTTTTAGACTTAAAAAGCGTGAGGAGTTTTCTATAAGTCGAGCGCACTATTTAATATCTCTCCGTATACAGGCGTTGCCAAGCAACGTGGCCACAGCAATGAGTCAGCTGTGAAATAACGTTGAGTCTCAGTTACCATTTGAGCCAGCGCAATATTTTAGAACTGTCATCAGACAATTTGACGGGACGCCTTTCCTAGGTGTACATTATCACTTTTTAATGTACACCCTCCAGCCAATCAGAATCGAGTATTCACCCCAACCATGGTATAATATCTTATAAATCATGCTTTTATAGTCACTTGCTAGTTTATATAACTATTTTTATACTGTATAACTTACATCAAACAATCAATGTGTTTACATGCAGTAAGAGAATGCAGAAATCATTTAATTATCAAGTATAAAATCTGGGCTTCCTAAAAAAAATGTCCTTGTCAAACAGCTAGGAAAAATAATTTAATTATTATTTCTTTATACACACTGGTGCTTCTCATGCATTGTATTTAAACTTTAGTAAGACATACTATTCAATCCTCTTCTCTACATTTAAGCTAATTCACTTTTTACTTTTGTTTGACAAGACACTTGCTATCCCAATGAGTAAGACTCCACACTGATCACACTTTTTACTGAGACTGGGAAAGGTGATGGAGAAGTGAAGGATGGAACAGATAAACAAGAAGGAATTTCCTTCTCACACCTAGATGAAGAAACTGCGATGAAAAAAATGGCTTACTGTGACATCTGTTCAACTATTTAACACAAACACAAATTATGCCTTTTGTTTAGCCGTTAAAAATGAAGTGTTTCAATGTTACAAAGTACCAGTGTTCTGTAGTTATAGCTAAGTATCTGCAGGAAAGAAAGGGGTGCAATAGAGGACAAACACCCTACATGGCCTCCTTACCACTACTAACTGTGTCCTTGACCCACTGATGGAATCTGTATGTCAGAGAGAAAGTAAAAGATGAAAGGATGTAGCCCAGGACAAAAATGCATGCACATAAAAAAATTTCTACTATATTGTATTGCCAAGACTCAATAGGATTACCAGAGAGACCTTTAAGACTTAAATATGAAAACATGTCTCACTACTCAGGGTCAAAATGGCCTCACTAACAATTTCAACACCCCTGGGTCTGGCATAAACTATAATCAGAAAATTCTAGACAGTGAGACAGTGTAGAATCTTTTACAGTCAAACCTCCATGCATTAAAGTGGATTTACTATCAGACAGATACATCTGAGTAGGTCATTTTATTTCTTAAAACTGCAATGTTGTTTTTGTCATTTTGTCCTTAACGTATATATATTACTCTTACTTCTGTTTTTTTATGCTTTTCTTATGTGAATCTTAATGCTAGTATTGTCTGTCACCTTGCTGCTGTTACAGCCGAATTTCCACTTTGTGAGACAATAAAGGATTAGTCTATTCTATTCTAAAACTATACCAAACTGTCACTAACGGATCTTAAAAACCTTCTATATTCCATCCCATATTTGGGAGGAGGAGAGCTCTGTGTCTGTGTTTCTGGCAGGTGGCTCGAACCATGCACAGCACGGATCACTGGCCCATTAAATGGCTGCCAGGAGAGCTTTGTGGAAAAAGTGCGTACTCACACATTGCAAGGAGACGAGCAGAAACACAAGTGTGCAATGTATTTTCTTCTTTGAGCTTCTTTTTGTCTCTCAAACACCTTCAACAGTATACGGCATCCTAACACCTCAAGCACACAACTGGGATTGCCTGCTCCACCGAGTTTGTTTGGAGTCCTCTACCACTCTCTATTCTGCCTTCATAAAATGTCACAAAAAGTTTTTGTTTTTACTTCACTACTAGGTTTTATCTTTTGAATTTTCCACAACAGTAATTGTTGCTCAGAATGCACTGAAAATCAAATTCCTCTTCCTTTACTTTGATATGAGTGAGTGAAATCTTCCCTTGTATTTTACACATCATCCTCTCCCCATCTGCATGTGCTGTATTAACTTACAGTAGAGTAAACACACATTATGCACTGAAGTCATGCAGCAACAGCAGAGAATCCAAGCCATAATAAACCTCAGCTACAAGAGTCAAGGAGAACAGACCCACCTGGTTCAGAGCAGGCCAATTAATCTGTCAGTGACTAAATCAACAACAACAACATTTTTAGACAACTAGAAAGTGTTCTTTGAGCCTCTATATACCATATAAAACTTTCTTGGGCCTGAAAATATTATAGGAGCCCTGACAAATGGAAAAATACAACCCAATAAGATGGCGAAACAATAGAAAGAACGGTTTTTGACACCCTCTTGTCAACATTAAATGAGCTGCATGCTGATTGGCTGGTTTAATCCAATAACAATGTCTGAAGCTAAAACTAGAGCTAGACAATAATTCAATAACAATATAAAGCGATCGATAGATGTGTTGTGCAACAGGAAAAAAACACTGGGTGTGTTTCCACTATCAGAACTTCAGGGTAATTTAACCAGATATTTTTCGGTCAGGGTAATCAGTTGGCCTGCTCCTCTCAGCCACCATGTCCCCATACACAAACTATCCTTTAAGAAATTATCAAAAGACATCCACATTCCACTACTGTTTCAGCAGTGAGTAGCGTCACTGAAAAGAGACCCGGATCAACATAGAAGGATTGTTGCTGTTTGCCGTTATAAACTGCTTCACCAGGGACTCTTATTTTTACAAAGCCAGTTTTTTGGTGACGTCTGCTCATTTTCCTCTGAATTACAACCGGTAAGCTCCTGCTGAGCACCTTGATCGAGCCATTTCTGAGTACATAACCTAAATTACCGATAACAATGGGTCCCCTACTGCCAAAACAAAATTAATGAGAGTCAATGGTGCGATAAAAGATTTTTTCTGATCCAGTCGGAAATGCACTGTGGATCAAAAATATGATGTCCGTGAATTTTAAAAACAAATTTTGATGCAAGAAAAACGCTGATTTTCGACCGGAGGCAAATGTTACTTTAGGTTTTGTGTGAAAATGTTTAGCGCACTACAACTGCAGAAGAAATATGAGAGTGAGGGTAATAGCCTGCAGGACGAGGAAAGGAGCATTAAACACGGAGAAAACCTCTACAAATCCGACCATGTGGAAAGTGGCAGCTATGTCGGGGATAAAGCAATCAGAGTGAGAGCCAGCATGGAGGAGAAGCTCTACAAGCTCTTGGTGAGGTTTTTTATGTGCTATAGCTAGCTAGTGGTAACTCGCACTAGCTGCGTGACGTCATCGGTGCGACTTCTGATTTCTAATTTGTTTGCATTTTAAATGCAAATATTTACAATCAAATAAATCCCAAATCACTTAACAAACACAGTCGAAATGTACATCATTAGTTATCATTTGAACCGAAGTACAACATATGTGTGATTCAGGAAGTAAGACAAAGTTGACCAGAAAATAACTTTTATTGCTCCATTGACTTCCATTCATTATTTTTTCGGCCAGGGGGCCCAAGGGCCGACCGAAAGGGGAGGAGACTTATGATGAGTTCGGACCGCATGCTTTGTCAGTGTGAGCAACGTCAAGATTACATGTAAAATCTATGGTGGAGGCCATCTGAGGAGCATCACGGTCTCTTTAAGAGCTTTGGCTCCGTCAACATTTCAAACTTTTCCTGCGTTTCAAGCTTCAAAGCTCATAACGCTAGCAACGCAGAAGTTCTGCTAGTTTAACTTTTGACTGTCCTAACGCTGTTGACGCAGGACGGCAACCAATCAGAGCGACTCACTGTAGTGATGTTGCCCAACATCAACGCTGCCTAGCCAACCACGATCCGCAAGTGTTTTAAACATCCAGCAGAGAAAGGCTTTGCGAGCTTCAGATTAAAAATGTATCTTCTGTGTATATGCGTCGAACTAGTCATTTTATGAGCGTTGCCTGGCGCTGACAAAGCCTGAATATTTTTTTGAATATTTTCCTCCTCCTTTCTTCATGTTTTTTATGACTTGTTCGTAATTTTGCAAGCTTAAAACGCAGAATATGTTCACAATTGATCAACAGACATTTACATTTTTAAAGATAAGTTATAATAAGCGAATATGTTCGGGGGTTCTGAAACACTCCAGATAATATTATGTTGTCTGCAAGTGAAGAAAGGTCTGCAAGACTAGGACGGGTAAACGTAACGTAAGGCAAAAGGTCAAATAAAATAATGCATAAAACCAAACTTAACTTAGATCATCCCAGAGAACAGTGATTTCATCTTGCATGTCTCAATGTAGAGCTGCTGAGAGTTCTGGGTTCATGGACAAAATCTTATCAAGAAAATCTGAATTGAGCTTCAAAACCTGAAGGCTGAAAGGCATCTATTGCTGCATCAGTCTGCAGAGCTGCAATTTACCTCTCATGCTGAATAAATTTCTCTTCAGTCCTGTTAAACAAGTTTTATAGTTTCTCAAGCTATAGCCTAACAACGATCTTAACAAGATAAGAAAAAAAGTTAAACTTAGGTATGGTTTCTGTACTTGCTTGTATTGATTTAAATTGACATCAACTTGTTTAATTAGGCCCATCCAAAAAGGAAAACCTGGTATTGCGCCTGTTTTTGCAATAGACTATGAAATGTCTTGTTTTCTCAGCTAAACAATAAAAGAGGGATATTAACAAAGCTGTTTTTGCTTTCAACACTGGATGCATCAATCCTCCTAATTAGCTGGGACTTACCGTATTATGCCATTTACACACTTAACTTTTTTGTTTTTATAAAAAGCAAATATCCTCACCACCTTTTTTTTAAAACAACTGTCCACACCTAACTGCTTAAGTGCATTTGTAAGCACATTCATGGGCATGTCTAACCTGTAGGGGACGGTAGTTTCACCAAATCCTACTTACTGTAGCCTTCTACTTTCTAAATTTTGTAATAAAGTAATGATTGAGCTTCTAAACAAAAGCAAGCAAAAAGTACTTAAAAAAATCAATGCTGTCAGCACAGCTCTGAGGACATAAATGCTGTTTCTGGGTGTAAACCGAGGTTGCACGTGCGATTTCTGTGCATGTCTGTCTCAGACAGCAACGTTGCGACACCTAAAGCTCTTACTATTTCCGTCCAACAGCAAACGTTTAAAATGGAAAAAATGCAAATCTTCACTTTGGTTGGATCTTTTAGAAATAATTCTTTTTTGGTGCCCTTAATCTGCATTCCGTGTGGCTGAGTGCAGGCCAAATCATAGAAAGAATATCTTCATTTAGTGAGATACCTGGCTAAAGGTAGACAAAGCCTTAGTTTTCTCCAAGTCTACTAAGGGTGGAGTAAACATATGGATCCTCCCGAAAAAGAAAGAAAATCTAAATAAAAAAATGTCCTACTCAATATTTTGGAATGTAGTGAAATGAGATACAGTAATTTTGGTAATTCTGACCTAAAAAAAGAAGTGTTTATATTTTGTGTCTTTAGGATGCATGTAGATCTAGTTTTAACAGCCTTTTTATTAATTAATAACTAAATTATTATAAGTTAGGAGACCCTGCAGCAGTCTTTGTTTTCCTAAAAAGTTTATACATCAATATTTATTATTTATTTTAACAGTTCTGAAATATTTCATACAACCAATCAAATACAAGTAATGAAAATTAAATGTGTTCAATAAAATAAAATTGCAACAACAAAAAAAAAGAAAAAACAATTAATGTTAAACATACACAGAAGTAGGGATGGATACCGAGATTCTGACATAAACGGTAGTAACCAGACCGAAAAGCAGCGCATATTTCGGTGCCTTATTTTGGTTCTTATTTTCCTGGAGATGTTAAACACCGTGGATTCTGGGCATGCAATCAGCCAAGAGCGATTCCCTATATCACCAGAAAAGGTAAACTTGGCTATCTTTGTACAACAAACAGCTAAAAGTTAGGTTTATCAAAATTAACGAAACACATCAGCTGCCCTTTCTAACCAGCCAAACTATGGATTGTTGTGCAGCAGCATGTGTTTGTGATTCTAAATGACATGTGAGTATATTATTATTGCCATATTGGCTTTGTGATGAAATGATAAGTTCAAAAGTTGTCTGTGAGAATTATCCGTCCGCTTCAGATATCAGCTCCAGTGTGGCGGCGAAGTTTGCAGTGTGCGCGGTGCAGAGTTTAAATGCTTATATTTATATTTATGTATTTATGTTGATTTATGCATGTTGGCTCACCGTATAGCTTCAGTACATTTATAGTGAGATACCGCTGCGTTAAAATTACAAAATTATTCAGTTAAAGTGATGTTTTCTGACTTAAATTAGTGCTAACTATTAGTAGAAGTAGCTGTGTACATCTTCACAATATTTCCTGTTGTGATGAACTGGAGAATCTGCAGTGTGTTTACTTTCGGAAAATGGTCTATTGTGCTAGGGCTGAAGGTGGCGCAGTGGTTAGCGCTGTTGCCTTGCAGCAAGAAGGTCGTGGGTTCGTATCCCGGCCCAGGGTCTTTCTCCCCGTGTATGCGTGGGTTCTCTCCGGGTACTCCGGCTTCCTCCCACAGTCCAAAAACATGCATGATAGGTGAATTGATCACTCTAAATTGTCCCTAGGAATGAATGTGAGTGTGAATGGTTGTCTGTCTCTCTGTGTTGGCCCTGCAACAGACTGGCGTCCTGTTCAGAGTGTACCCTGCCTAACGCCTGATAATTGCTGGGATAGGCTCCAGCTGCCCCGTGACCCTGAATTGGATAAGCGGTTAAGAAGATGGATGGATGGATGGGTCTATTGTGCCATTAGATTAGTCTATTTTGTATTTTGGACGAGGTATGTACATTTTCCATTCTGAGAGCACAGTTTCAAGCACCGTTTAAGCACTGGCACCGTTTCAAAAGTACCGGTTTGGCACCGGTATCGTATAAAACCTTAACAATACCCATCCCAACACAGAAGTGTTATCAAATATCTTTATGTTCAATTATACCATTGTAACTTATCACTTTCAAAGGGGTTTGCATGGTTTAAACTTTAGAAATTAGGTCTGGTGTGCTCCTGACTGCTGAATTAACAGTGAACACTATGGTGAGACCTTAGAAGCATCATCAGGCCTTCAGAAAGAAGACTGCAGCTTTTGAGTCTGGTACAGGATTTAAAGAGCTTTCAAAAGAATCTTCAGCCACTGTATGAAAAAATAGTCTAAATATTAATTAATGCCTTATCCACATTAAGGTCAGAGAACAGCAATGAAAAAGTATTTTATTGCATTTCCAAGTAGATGCATCACATTGATCACCTTTATCTACAAGTAGGTGGTTTTCTAAACAAGCTGATGAACATTTGGTGTTAGGGGACCACAAGCAATAAAGCTCATGTCATTGGGCTGTTTTAGACTTTTCTACTAATATGCAAATAATAAAAAGCATTGCCAGAAATTATAATAGTACTGGATTTTTTGTCAGTTTCCCCTGTTGGGTCAGTATGAACATTTAAAAGAAATTTAAGATTTTCTTTTTCCTGCATTCTGTTCTCTAATGTTTTTCCCTCCAAGAAATGTGACTGGTTTGATCTCAGCAAGGGCTGAACTGGTGGGCAAAGCGAGCAGGTGGTTTGCCCTGAGACAAGTCGGCTGTCAGCCAGTGTGACCCCGTTCCCCCCACTCCCACTCCTCTCCACACCCACCAGTCTCTGCTTGGCTTTGGCCCTGAAGCAACAACGCTTCATTTAAAGGATATTTCCCCCCTGAACTAAAAGTCTGTTTCTTTGATCATAGAGTTAAACTGTTATACATTTTGCAGATACCCATTATTTATGTGGTTTCTGATTTGTTGACTTATTACAGGATGTTAATTCCTCACACCAAGCGATTATGAAATATCATAAGAAGAAAAAAATATATATATACTTTTATTGAACTTGTTTTATTTATATTTACATCTTTACAGGTAAGGTCTACAACTGGGCTGGAGCACAGCACTGAAATAAATGAAATCACGTGCTTGTGTAGTTGTATTATAGCCTCTAAATCACCCCGGAACCAAAATAATAAGCACTTCCGAGACGTTCTGAACTCTGAGTGGATTAATAACGATTAATAACAAAAAATGGTTAACTGACTCCGGTTATGTAGATATATGCTGATCGTGATCGGATATAAACTTCTTCCAAAGGAATCCAAGTGCCTCCAAACTTTTCTGGGTGAGTAACTGAACCCAATGAATGCTAAAAATAAAGTCTGGGTTCAAAAAATAAAAATAAATAAAATAACTTTCTCTTTAAGCCCAAGGCTTTTGTATTATCCTGGAGACAGATCTGATAAAAAAAAAAAAAACATTCAAAGAATCAACAATAAGCAATGCTTTGAACTAGGACTGTTAAATTTGGTGCATATTTGTAGTTTCTAAATGTAACGGAGTAAATAGTATTATTCCACTTGCCATTATTATTGTCTGTATATTGAGCTGCGCTGCGCTGTGCTGTGTGTGCGCTGTCTCTGAGCGTCTCCTCCTTTACGCTGGCGTGCCTACGTCACCCGAGGGTCAATGATATGCCAGTTTGGGACGAGATGTTCGATGCTAAGTCGGTCTTTTAGCGCTCTGTATGTGGGAATAATTCTGAATTCAATTAAGTTATTTGTTAATCATATTGTGGATAGAATATTTTTAAAGAGTTGCCGAAGCAGTTTAGGAGTAGTTTTGTCATCCTGAAGCGCCCGGTTGCTGTTAAAAGCACGGTGGCTAAGTGAGCTAATTCGCTCCTGTATTGAGTCTCTTCTATTCCCCGCAGAGTGTTGTGTGACCTGACTATGAAGCTGTTGAGCCTGACCGGCATTCTTGTGTGTTACGCAGGTAATTGTGTATTTTATTTTTGTATAATCCGCCAGTATTGGGACGGAGATGTTCGAGAGTGTTGTGTGACCTTACTATGAAGCTGTTGAGCCTGACCGGCATTCTTGTGTGTTACGCAGAATAAACGGCCGACGCTGGCGAGACCGTACCTCTGTCTCAATACTCAATAAAACACAACGCAGTATTATCGATTGTGAGAAAAAAGAGAATTGAACCTGTTAGTACCAGGGCTGGCATGGTTACACTGGTGCCGTGACCCGTCCAGTTCTTCCTTCATCGGACGGGACCTGTCTATTTCCTGGAGCTGTTGCTGCGGGCAGAGCTAGACCACGCCACGAGGGACAGTGCGGCTTCATCAAAGACTGCTTGGCGGATCGGCGCGCACGCATCCTGGCAGCTGCAGCCTGCAGCCATCTTTGACTGTTCATGTGTGTGTCTGTGTGGCAGCCATCTTGGATGCACAATTGGGATCCTCTGCAGCTCGGAGTTGCTCTGTGGTAGTGTATCCTTCTGATGGTAGGTTGGTTAAGCGGACCATATTATTAATGAATGTTATCTGATGTGAGCAGAGATATAAGGCTCATGTGAATTTTTTTTTGGGTTAAAAAAAAACAAAAAAAAAAAAACAAAAAAAAAGTTTTTTTTGCTATTTTTTTTACTGGGTATTACCTGACTGTTTTTTTTGTGTATATTTGAAAGGTTACTCTTCTGTGTATTAAGGATGGAAAATTACATGGTTTTTGGGAGAGGGAGGGATTCAGTAACGTCTACCCCCCTTTCAGTGTTTGGCAGGGGCAGAGCTACGTTCCTGCTCTCACCGGGGGCACCCACTCCAGGATATGCTGTCAGGGATCTGGCAGGGGGTGATGCTTCTGGGGGTGTGATTCATGATGTGTCGCAAACACAGGTTCCACAAGGGGGAGAGGTGTCAGGCCATTACCTGGCTGGTGTGGCTGCTCAGATCGGCCTCTCCATAGGTGAAACCATCGCTTCATGTCTCGAGTCTCGTTTAGGTAACGGGTTGGGGACTAGCTTTGTGGATCCTGCTAGTAACACAGTAATAGATCCATCATTGTTAAATGTGGTAATAAGGTCTGAAGCTAAGGAGCCTGTTGGGTTTAAAGGGGATGGGCATGATGGACACACTGTTCAGGAGTGGGAGGAAATTATGATGGCGTTCCTAAAAAGGAAGGGGGTCCCAGTTACTGAACAGGCTGAGGAAGTGCTGAGTAAGCTCAGTGGGAGGGCACGGGAGGTTGTTAAAGTGGGCGTTCGAAGTAAGCCGCTAGTATCCCTGTCTGATGGCCCGGATCCCATCTTTGAGATTTTAAAGCAGCACTTCAGTGATACAGTCTCGTCTGGAATGCCGCTGGCTGATTTTTACGCCACTTTACCAAAGGATGGTGAGGATCCCTTTGATTACTGGCTGCGACTGAATAGAGCGATGGACATGACGGAGGACTGTCTAAAGAGGCAAAGGAAGTCATTCGAGTACCTGCCCCGCGACCTGATAGCCATGTTCATTCGACACTGCCCCGACCCAGAACTGTCACTGATTTTTAAATGTAAACCTCTTGCTCAGTCGTCTGTGGCGGAGGTCCACGACCGTCTTGTGGAACACCGCGGAAGCAGTACGCGGCCGCCTCGAGTTGGAATGTCCACCATGGTTCCCGCACAGCAACAGGAAGTGAGGTCATGTGTGCAGCAGGTACCACTAGCTGGGGGCTCGGCGCGGCCGCCTGGGTCACGGCGTGTCGATGACCCCGCAGACCGGCTTGACCGCATCATGATTATGCTGGAGCGGATGTTGGACCAGCAGCCGCGGAGAAGTGAAATGTTGGGAGGAGGAGGAGGAGGAGCTCGCGCTCGCCAGAATCAGGTGCCGAGGAGCAGGCCCGTGACTCCCTGTGTAATCTGTGGTGACAGGGAACACACAACCTACTATCATTGTAGAGTGGACCGGTTGTGTTTCGGATGCCATTCACCTGACCATACACGTGCGACCTGTCCTGGAGCTCTGCCAAGTAACCAGACCAGCACGAGTCCTCTGGTTCAGCCGACGGGAAACTAGATGGCCTGCATTCGGAGGGGGAAAATGTTGGGCCGGATAAAAATCCCCCAGTGTGTTCTGAGGATGATAAAGATGATGAGGAATTGGAGTCAGTCTACCGGAGTGTATGTGAGGAGAGAGACCTGGGGCACAGACCAGTTCTCCAGAACATTCAAAGGTTAAAGTCACATGATAATCTGTTTTATGAAACTGTGATGTTGGGGGGTAAATTACCGGTGAGAGCCATGATAGATAGTGGTTCCATGGTCTGTACATTAAGCTCTGCAGTTCTCTCCCAACTTTATGACTGTAATGTTCTAGAAAGAAATGTCTTAGGTTCTACTGATGTGGTTTTAGTGGGCTGTGGTGGTTCTAAAACAGTTCCATCTGGCATGTGTGAGCTGGAGGTGGAGATTTACGGCTGCAGAATGATTGTCCCGACTCTGGTAGTCGACGGCCAGAGCGACGACATCATTTTGGGCAGTAATATGTTACACCGTTTGGTTCATCAGTTAAAGTTAAAAAAGGGTGAGCAGACCTGTGGCACCTCCACTCAGACAGATGGTAGCAGTCCGGAGAGAAAACTGTTCAGCCTGTTAGCTGGGGTGGGGAAGAGCACTGAGGATCTGCCAGACAAAGTAGGCACTGTTAAGACCAAAAGAGCTGTTACATTGCAGCCGCTGACTGAACACCTGGTGTGGGGTAAACTGCAGCGGGCAGGTGATATGCTGGCTGGCTGTACGGTGATGACTGAACCAACCAGTGCTGGGTCGGCTCCCAGGTCTGTAATGGTGGGCAGAACGACAGCAGTACTGAGAGATGATGGGTGGCTGCCGATTAAAGTAGTTAACCCATTTAATAAATGTGTGACCATTAGGAGAAATGTTAAACTTGCTGATGTGTATGTATGTTCCGCAGTAGAAAGTTTGTGTGAACCAAAACTGTCCACTAGCGCTGAAATCAGACAGAATGTACAAATGTCAGTTATGGGCTCAGGCGCAGATGTAGACAACCAGAGCTTGGTCTCTGACACCTCCACTCTCCCCGATCATCATCTCCCCGGGAGACTGGACAGTCATGCTGACCCGCTGCAAGCATCATTACACGCACTGGGTTTATCAGATATCGACATCGACTCGTGTGAGGCGTCACAAGCTGGACAGGAGAGGCTGGTCGATCTCATCACAAAGTTCCAATCAATCTTCTCTAGAGACAAGCTGGACTGTGGAAAAGCGACTGGTTGTCTTCACCGGATTCGGGTGGTTGATGAGAAGCCGTTTCGACTCCCATGCAGGCGTGTTCCACCCACGCAGTATGAAAAGCTGCGTCAAGTGCTGGATGAGATGGAGGAGAAGGAAATCATCCGGAAGTCAAGCAGTGAGTTCGCATCTCCGCTTGTGCTTGTCTGGAAGAAGTCTGGGGATTTGAGGATCTGCAACGACTTTCGTTGGCTCAACGCCAGAACGGTCAAAGACGCGCATCCACTCCCACACCCTTCTGACGCCTTATCAGCACTGGGTGGCAGCGCCTTCTTTTCAACCATGGATCTCACGTCAGGATATTACAACGTTGAAGTGCACGAAGATGACCGGAAGTACACCGCGTTCACATCGCCTTTTGGGCTGTACGAGTACAACCGGATGCCACAGGGCCTGTGCAACAGTCCAGCAACATTCATGAGGATGATGTTGAGTGTGTTTGGGGATCAGAACTTCCTCAGTCTTCTGTGTTACCTTGACGATGTGTTGGTGTTCGCTCTCACGGAGGATCTGGCTCTGGAGAGGTTGGAAATGGTCTTCAGGCGACTCAGCGCTAACAACTTAAAGCTAGCCCCGAAGAAATGTCATTTTCTGAGGAGATCCGTGAAATTCCTGGGGCACATTGTGACTGCTGAGGGCATTAGTTCGGACCCGGAGAAAATAGCCGCCATTACGGCACTGACTGAAGCGGATTTGATGGAGGACCAGTCGGGCATCCCGTCTACGCGAAAAATTAGATCATTTCTGGGCATGGTAGTGTACTACCAACAGTTTATTGAGGGGTGTTCTTCGCTGGCTAAGCCGCTGTTCGGGCTGGTGTCTGGTGTGAAGGGTCCCCGTGGAAAGGGGAGGAAGCGTCGCAAAGACCGGAAAATACTACAAGCAGGTGACTGGACCGAAGAGTGCAGACAGTCCTTTATTCAGCTGAAGCAGGCCCTGCTGGATCAAGTTCTTCTGGCACACCCAGACTTCGAGAAGCCCTTTTTGTTGTCGGTGGATGCGTCAACCAACGGTCTCGGTGCGGTGCTGTCGCAAGTTCCGGAGGGACGGTCGGTCGCCAGACCGATCGCGTTTGCAAGCAAGTCACTCAGTCACGCACAGTCCAAATATCCAGCGCACAGATTGGAGTTTTTCGCACTGAAGTGGGCTGTGTGTGACAAATTCCACCATTGGCTGAGAGGACACCCATTCACTGTCTGGACGGATAATAACCCCCTGACTTACATACTATCAAAGCCGCGCCTTGATGCCTGTGAACAACGATGGATTGCAAAGCTGGCTCCCTTCAGTTTTAGCATCAGATACATCCCGGGCCCCCAAAACATCGTGGCTGATGCCCTGAGTCGAGAGCCGTTCGTTCAGAGTACTGTGTCTCACCGACTGATCAGCGTAGCTTATGGGGACCTCCTGGCAGAAGCAACAGCAGTGTGTGCTTATGGGGTGCAGGAAGCTTTCCGCTGCTCCGCTCATCCTGGAGACAAGGCTGTGGATGGGTGCAGACTGGCGGCTGCAGAAGGCTCTGCTGTTATGGTGGCTGGATCTCTGGAGGCGGATGAAGTTTCTGCAGTTCTCAAGGCGTGTGAGCGGGCGGAGCCCAGGCTGTGTCATCAAGCTCTCCTTCTGCCTCACTTCCCGCAGATGGTGCAACCACCGGATTGTTCTGGGCTGAAAGTGATCTCTCGTGAGGAACTGCTGGAGAAGCAATGTGCTGACACTGTGCTGTGCAGGGTGATTTCTTATGTGGAAAGAGGACGGAGACCCTCACGAAGAGAGCGAGCTAAAGAGCTGGCGGAGGTCAACCGGTGCCTCAGGGACTGGGACAAGTTGACGGTCAGAGACGGTATACTTTATCGGGTGGCAAGGAACGTAGTGACGAAGAACAAAACCTATCTCTATGTGGTCCCTTCATCGCTGCGGTTCAGAGTTCTGAATGGTGTCCATGATGAGGCCGGACACCAGGGCCAACAGCGGACGCTGTATCTCGTGCGACAAAGATTCTACTGGCAAGGTCTGTACAAAGATGTGGTGGAATATGTGCGGCGCTGTAGGCGGTGTGTTGTGGCTAAGTCACCGGAACCTGAGGCTAGAGCCCCCCTTGAGAGCATCAGGACGACTGAACCCTTAGAGCTGGTGTGTGTGGACTTCTGGACAGCCGAAGACTCGTCCAATAAGTCGCTGGACGTCTTGGTGGTAACTGATCATTTCACCAAGATGGCCCAGGCGTTCTTGTGCCCCAACCAGTCAGCAAAAGCAGTGGCTCACCAACTTTGGCACAACTATTTTTCCATCTACGGTTTCCCTAAGAGACTTCATTCAGACCAGGGGGCCAACTTCGAGAGTGCCTTGATTGCCGAGCTGTTGGAGGTTGCTGGGGTCCAGAAGTCGCACACCACGCCATATCACCCGATGGGCAACGGTTCCTGTGAGAGGATGAATCGGACTCTGGGGAACATGATTCGAGCCTTACCACCGAAGGCTAAACAGAAGTGGCCCACAGCGTTGAAGTCCCTCATTTTTGCCTACAATTGTACAGTCCACGAGACGACTGGTTATCCACCGTTTCTGCTGATGTTTGGCCGTGTCTCCAGGCTGCCTGTGGATCTAATCTTTGGCTCTGTTCTGGACGTCCCGGAGGTCACGGATTATGACCGGTACATTCAGTCGTTACGGAAAGATCTGAAGGAGGCCATTGATGTGGTGCAGACAACAGCGTCAAGGCAGTTACAGCGCCATGCTGAGCTGTACAATAGGAAGGTGAGAGGTGCACCTGTGGAGATGGGGGACAGAGTGTTACTGGCCAACAAAGGAGAGCGTGGGAAGAGGAAGCTTGCTGACCGTTGGGAGAATGTTGTCTATGTGGTGACTGGGATACATGAAGAGAGTCATACCTTCAGAATCCAAAACTCTACTACGGGTCAAGAGAAGGTGGTTCACCGCAACCTGATTATGCCAGTAAACTTCCTCCCATTGTGTGATCCAGCTTCTGGAGATGAGGCGGAGCTGTCGTCCCTGTCTGAATCAGATGGTCTGGACGTTGAAGGAGCATCAGTGAATGTGTCAGAGAACTCGTCAGATTACAGGACCAGAGTGTGGGTGTCCAGCTTGCCATCAGTGTCGACTGGAGGAACTACTGGAGATGATTCGGCCTCAGTGGCTGATGTGGATCCATCCGCGGTTGGTGGCGACGGCGCACCCCCGACGGTCCCTTCTTCTGTGTTGGAGGTCTTGGAGACCGTTGAAATTCCTGGCCCGAGTTGTGGATCAGTTTGGCCCGAAGAGGATCTGTCACGTGGGTCTTGTACAGAGGATGTGGATTCTTCCAGGATGGAGATCTCCACAGCAGTGGATACCGTAACTGTTCAGGACACCAGGAATCGAGTGATGTCTCGGGCTGGAAGGTTGTTCAAGCCTGTGAAACGTCTGATAGAAATGATGCATCAGAGAATAGAATTGGCATCATAGTTTTTTTTTTCCTTCTGAGTGTCTGAGAGTAATTTGGCATTGTAGTGCTGTAAGAAATGCCATATATATTTTTTTTGGGTTTACTTGCATACTGTCTATGTGAACATACTGAGGTGCTTTATGGGACATGGTGTGTAATATATGTATCCGGCATATTTTGCTCTATGTGTGGGTTGAGGTTTGGCCAACTTCTTCTTCATACTGGCTCTTTGGGAGTAGTCATGTTGACTGAGTTTCTGTGCCCATTTGTGTGGTTACCTCAGTGGTGTAATGGTGTATGCAAAGTTTTTTTTTATTTTTTTATTATTTTTATGCCTGTTACCTGTACTGGTTATGTGAAAGGATGCTGGTCATTTTTTTTTTGTTTTTGGTTTGTGTTACTGGGCAAGTGGAATTTGGCAGGGGGGAATGTAACGGAGTAAATAGTATTATTCCACTTGCCATTATTATTGTCTGTATATTGAGCTGCGCTGCGCTGTGCTGTGTGTGCGCTGTCTCTGAGCGTCTCCTCCTTTACGCTGGCGTGCTTACGTTACCCGCGGGTCCTGATATCCGCCAGTATTGGGACGGAGATGTTCGAGGTAAGTCGGGTCTTTTAGCGCTCTGTATGTGGGAATAATTCTGAATTCAATTAAGTTATTTGTTAATCATATTGTGGATAGAATATTTTTAAAGAGTTGCCGAAGCAGTTTAGGAGTAGTTTTGTCATCCTGAAGCGCCCGGTTTGGCTGTTAAAGCACGGTGGCTAAGTGAGCTCATTCGTCCTGTATGAGTACTCTTCTCTTTCCCGCCAGAGTGTTTGTGACCTGGACTATGAAGTGTTGAGGCCTGACGCATTTCATGTGTGTTACGGCAGGTAATTGTAGTATTTTAGTTTTGTATAATATCTCAGAACAAAACGTGAGATGTTCGAGAGTTCAGTGTGTGTGACATGATATGAAGTGTGAGCCTGACGGCATTCTTGTGTGTCCGCAGAATAAACGGCCGACGCTGGCGAGACCGTACCTCTGTCTCAATACTCAATAAAACACAACGCAGTATTATCGATTGTGAGAAAAAAGAGAATTGAACCTGTCAGTACCAGGGCTGGCATGGTTACATAAAGACCTCTACAAAAGTCTAAAGCAAGTGTCCACAACCCACAGGTAGTCTCACATTTTGGTCAAAAGTTTCAATTGCTTTCCTTTTGAGCACTTTGTCATGCTGATTTATCATCAGGCTCAGAGGAAGCATTGAGTTGGCGTTCAGGCAGCAGCGCATCCCGTGGTCACGGAAAAGGCCAGAGCGGCCCTAAACTGCAAGAGCCGTTTAGGGCTGCTTGCAGCTTTAATTGGTATTTCAACTATTAAAATACATGGTTATAGAGGGGTTTTCTACTATTCACTGATTGTAGCTATTCATAGGCAGTTTTGATCCCTAATCCCTGCGAATACCAGGGGTCCACTATAATGGTTGTTATGGAGACACTTTGAACCTAAGATACAACATTTCGCTGCAATTCTTCAAATGTGATCGTTTTATGATCCTTCATAATCTGTGGTGGTCCTAATCCAGGTTTTTTGGTGACAGTTACAGTTTTTTTAAGCTTTTTATTCATTATTCTGACTGTAGAAATGTGCCAGTTCAGAAACCATGATTTTCTGATATGTTTTTCCTGATGCACAAAGAATGGCATTTCTTTTCCATTTTGCTTCAGATACATTTGGATTATAAGAAATGTGAGTGGTGGCAGTAAATTGGATAGTTTTCTCAAAAATTATCCCAAATTAAAGCCACAATTTTAATTCTGATAAGAAAAATGTTTTTATTAAATGTAGAGATACAATAAGATATTGTCTGGTAGGTTTAATCAGCTAATTTTACAGCTTAATCAGGCTGTTGACAGGTTGGTCTGAAGCTCAAAAAGTCAACATTTTCCAATCAGTGAACATAAGGTTGTTGTAACAACACTCTTTATTGTAGAAGTGGTAACTGATGAGAAAAGAGTCACATGGCCAATTGGAATAAGTGAAGTTTTAAAAATCTAAGAAACCTTTTGGAAGTAAAATATATAAAAACTATCAAGAAGTATCAGTAGTTCATTTAGGGAACGACAGAGTGATACTTTTTGCAGATAGTGAGAGGGCTAAAGGGACTACAGTAAAGTTGCTCTGTTTTATATTTGCGAACTTTTAGCGTCATAGAGCACAATGGTTCAGCATTATGGAAATCTCAGAATTAAGGAAAGGATCAACAGTCTTTACAGAATAAGCAAAAGCAGTCAGTTTTTGTAAGATAGGCACTGTAGCCATGCTGACTGCACATATTACTAAAGAATGTTGAGTTTTTCTAAAATTTCCCTTACTTTAACATAGTTATCCTCTATTTACAGCAAATGCTCTATCACTCACTTCTCTTGTGGCTCTTAGACAGAAACCTGTAATTGTTCAGTTTATTAGTGAAGTCTTTATAATGACAGATTCCATTGTTTCCAGAAAACAAACCAACATTTTTGAAATAGATTTATGAACATAAACAGTCAAGACTTGATGGCTTCAAGATGGTAATTCTGGCTTACAACAGTGATCTGGAGTGTATATATTTACACTTTCTGTCATTTTTGTGGAATGTGTGGATTAGACACGGACCCTTAACTGGTTTACATCTGATATGAGTGCTTTAAACATCTCCAGGTTTTTCTCCCACTGACCTGATCGTCAGCAGTTGAGTTAAATGGACCCAATAAAGTCTTTCCAATTTGACTTAAATATTACATCTGACTGTTATTTCCAGTGTCAGTTCCACAGGGTTTGATGGCTGATGGGTTCCCCCTCCACAGGAAGGTCAAAAACACATCAAAATCATCATCATTACTAGGCCTGGGTGATATGGCCTCAAATCTATATTGCGATATAATCTGAAGCACGTGCGGTTACGATATGTATTGTGGTATATTATTTTTTATCTTTAAACATGTCAAAATGACTGCTTATGAATATTCTCTCCTTCCAGACACATTGCAACAGAATGACTTAAAAAATGTTTAGAATGCTATTTATATTACATTCTTTTGCAAAATGTATAACAAAAATATTCAAATCTTTTTTCAATAATAACACAACAGAAGAATTCTCAGAACATAAATAAAGATGAAGATATTTTAAATAAAATGTCCAAAACTGTCCTGGTTACATATACGATATCCGAAAAAGAGCAATAAGAATGAAAAGAATTCGATTTAAAAGATAAATGATAAATGAACAAGATCCCTGTAGCTTTAACCAAAAACAAAGCCACCTTTCGTCAACATCACACACACCCACACACTCATTATTTTCCTTTAGCCTTTTATCCAATTAGTCTCCTCTTCAGTCCATCTGCACTTATCCAGTCGATTCTTTTCTTTCGAGGTTACTTGCAAACCTTTTATCCTGTCAGCCCAATTCCCACCTCCGCCATTTAACAGATAAGTTTTGAATCTCAGTGGGATCATGTGATGTGAACATCATGAGAGCCCACTGTGTTATCAGGTTACAAAACGCTGCTCACGAAGATTTTGATTTCTAGGTTAACCAAATAGCTTCCATAACCAGCTTAGCAGCTGAGATGAGTTGATGTGATGCCAAAATACCCAAATTTGTTGAATTATCTGGATAGTGAACACTGCACTGTAAACCCTGCACATTGTTCTTGTTGCTTGATAAAATAAATCCATTTCAAGTGCATAAAGCATAAAATAAATTCACATATTCACACACAAACTTGTCTGAGGGAAAAAAAGTATACATTTATTTTCTGATTAACCCTTATTTGGTAGGCCATCCTTCAACCTCTTAATGACTTGTGCTGTGTTCTCCAATAGAGGTCATATTTTTGAATACAGCACCACCTAAGGATCTATGAGATTATTCTCATTTATGAAAGAATGTGTCACTAGTATTTATCAGAATTTTTTATTAACTAAAAAAAGCTCAAAACATGGTGTTGATTGGTGAGTTTAAACACCACAAATCTTTAGAGTTTTCAGTTTTGATACTTTTATAGCATAGACAACAGGGGAAAAAAATCAGATTTTCAGTGAACAAACTAGAGCAGATTAAATTAACTGGTGCATCATTAGCTACTATGTAATGGAAGAAAGAGAAAAATAAGCATGACATAAGTGAGAATCTTGGCAATTTGATAGGAAGATAAAATGCATTTTTTGTGAACACATGAAAAAAACAAGATGGTGCCCTACGTGGCTAACGTCTCTGTGTGCTCCTCCTGCGAGCTTTGTTTTACAGTTAATCTAGTCTACGGTCTACATATTGTCATTTATAGATACGGCCTTATCTATTTATTTACAGTATTATGTCTGTAGTTAAGGACTAAGAATAAGAATTATAATGTACTTTTTTGGGAAAAATTAGAACAGAATATGACTATCCTATATAACAATTAAGGGTTTGCTGTGGCTCCTAAACTGTGGAACTATCTTCACCTTTATTTTAGAAATTCTACCAGTGTGGCTAAATTTAAAATTCTTTTAAAAAGTCGCTTGTATTCATTGGATTTTAACTAAGGTTAAGTAGTTCTTTAACTAGCTGTATTTTCTATCCTGTTATTTGATTGTCCTGATTCTTTTCTTGTGGTTTTAACTGCGTTTTGGTCATTTTCATTATGTTTCTGTGCAGCACTTTGGTCAATGTGCGTTGTTAATTGGACTATATAAATAAAGTTGTGAATTAAAATATAAAATTTTAGACCTTACAAGTCAGAATAGAATATTGACTGTCATTGCAAGGCAAAAACAATGCAGATGTAAGTTTATTATTCTAAATATAACAGTACTTTCAGAATAATTCTAAATATATTACTACTTTCAGAAATCAATAGAAGTTAGTCACAAAACGGATATTAAAAGACATTATTTTAAGTAGTGTCAAAAGTGTCAACGTTTTGGATGTTTAGAAGACACCACACTCCCTGAGGGTCGGGTTGTGTTTATATAGCTGTCGTCAGACCGAGGCCGTGGTTGTAGACATGGGCGGGTTCAGCAGAGAAAGTGGCGCAAAATGTCGGCCATTTCATCTGAAAAAGCGAGGAAGTAGAAAGGAAGCCACGGCAGAGATCAGGTCTTCACCTCGCTGTAACTCCAAGGAAGATTCTTCTGTCCCGACATCCAGAATTAGTTGTTTCACAAAATGAGTTGCCATTACCGGTCGACTGTTTATTACGGAACAATCAGACGCGATTGTGACATCACTACACCTGGCCAATCAGCTGCAACCGCTACGCCGGTAGGAGTGACAGTGACATCACTGTAAAGGACCATTCAGTCCATAGGTGGGCGTGTTGGGTCGCTTCGGACACACTCTGGAGGTAGTACAAAACGCTCTGTAACTAGAAATTATTTAAACAGGGGAAAGGCTACGGGGAAATGGTACTTTTGTCTTTGAAAAGAAGGGGAACATATTAATTATTTTCCTGAAGCGTAGTGTTGAAAGAAGGGAACCGGTACGAAATGTAAAACTTTTAAACAAAATGTTTTGTTCTAAGATATCTTAAGATCATATTAATGGACTGAACATAGGTTTTGTTTCTTTGTTTTTTAATACTTTGTAAAAACAAGGCATATTTAGTATACATTAAACATTGTTGGCCAACTGGCATTAAACGTTAGTTTATGGCTTTTTTATGGCAATTAGTATAGCAATTTGTATATCAATTTCAACCCAAATACCGATGTTAAAGGAGCAGGGGGCCGGATTGAAGAAATTAAACTCGCAACTGCCGCGGCCAGCGCTGCGAGCAACTGCAGCCACCGCGGGAGCGAGCACAAAAAGTAAATAAATCAGTGACATTCGGGAAATTCGGCCAAATCACAGACTATTTTGCAGCACACAGGCTGTTCAAGATAATGGGATTACAAATGAATGGGCTCATTTTACTTAGTTGAAAATGCTTCATCACCCAATATAATTACAAAACTGAACTTGAATATAATTTATTTTAGAAATCCAGCCTGCTGCTCCTTCAAACCCAGTTAACATGCAAGCAGAGAAAATGACTGATTTCCAAACAATAAATCAATCAAGCTTTGATTAAATTATTGAAAAACTAAGCTCTACCACCTGCTGCTTTGATATCTCACCAACAGGTTTTCTTAAAAACGTTCTCCCAGCCATCTGGGCGTATCTGATTAAAATAGTAACTCATGCTTCCTATCAGGTGTTTTCCCACAAGTTCTAAAAACAGCCGTTATCAAGCCAATACTAAAACAGAAGAACCAAGACAGCACGTTGATGCAAAACTACAGATCAATCTCTAATCTCCCATTTATCTGTAAAATTATTGAAAAAGCTGTGTTCCAACAGTTAAACAACTTCCAAACGATGAACAACCGTTCTGATGTTTATCACCGACACTGCCCTTGTCAAAGTTTTCAATGCCATCTGTATAAATACTGACTGTGGTAAAACCATCGTACTGGTACTATTAGACCTCAGTATGGCATTTGACACTGTTGATCATGATATATTACTCGATCGTCTAAAAACCTGGGTCAGACTCTCTGCTACAGTACTCGACTGGTTCAAATCCTATCTCAAGAACAGGAACTTCTTTGTGTCGATTAGCCAATTCTCATCACAAAACACAGAAATCACATGTGGGGTCCCCCAGGGCTCCATCCTAGGGCCCCTCCTATTTAGCATTTACAAGCTACCATTAAGACAGATTATAACAAATAATATCATCTACAACAACTATGCTGAGCAAATTAACAGCTGGATGTCCCATAATTTCCTCCAACTGAAGAAAAACAAACCTGAAGTACTTATCTTTGCGCCCAAAAACGAGAAATGAGGAACATTTCTAGGATATAAAGACTGATGATGCAAGGACACTTAAAAACAACTCATCCATGCATTTATCTTTAGCCACCTTGATTACTGGAACAGTATATTCAAAAGGTCTACTTATAAACAAATAAAAACAAAAACAGACAGCTGATCCAGAATGCTGCTGCTCGTGTTCTCACTAGAACCAGGAAAGTAGAAGACATCACCCCAGTTCTAAAGTCCTTACAATGGTTGCCTGTGGCTCAGAGAATAGATTTCAAAGTGCTTTTATTGGTCTATAAATTATTGAACGGGTTACAGAGTAAAGGTCTGGTACATGTTGGTTTGGCCCCGTTACAGAGCATTTTGTACTACCTCCAGAGTGAGTCCAAAGCGACCCAACACGCCCACCCATGGACTGAATGGTCCTTTACAGTGATGTCACTGTCACTCCTACTGGCGTAGCGGTTGCAGCTGATTGGCCAGGTGTAGTGATGTCACAATTGCGTCTGATTGCTCCGTAATAAACAGTCGACCGGTAGAGTACAGTAGAGATCTGTTATTGTGATACAAACAGTCCAGGTCACTCAGGTCCTCCAGCTCTAGTGACAATTAAAACATCGAATCACTAAAAGAAAGCATAAACATTCATAAAAGAAGCAAAAACAATAAAAGACAACATTTCGCATTTGATTTAAACGATTTAGGAAGAAAGAAAACATTTAAAGCGATAATAGTATCAGTTACTCAAAGGCAAGTCTAAATATGTAAGTTTTTATTTTGGAATTAAAAAAGTTCAGTGTCTTTGCAGTTTTGCATTTGTCCCACAGTTTGTTCCAGATGTGGGAGCATAGAAACTGAAAGCATTTCTGTAATCATGTAAAGCCCCTTGAATTGCCTTGTGTTGAAAGTGTGCTATATAAATAAAATTACCTTGCCTTGCTAATGTTCAGTGTGTTTTGTTATGTGTTAAGTGTCCTACGTTTTTGAAACCACCATAGATTTATAACATTACTTGAACGGAACACAGCTGTGCAGCACATCCGTGCGGAGGCAGCGTAGTTACAGACAAGTTTCTGCAGAGTTGAGAACGTTGTTCATGTGTGGCTTATAAAACAAACATCGATCTTACAGTACATACCTCACCATTTATTTTTAACTTTTCAATTAATTTTAAAGATAACACAAATATTTTTGTGACTGGGTGAAATCTGAGTCTTTCTTCTCTCTGTCTCTGGATGAAATGAACCACAGAGATGCAGAGCAAGTCAGGTCTCTAATCAGCAGGGAAAACTGCTGACAAAGTTTGAGAAAGTAGATAAAGGCAACTAAAAATATTCCTAGATTTATTGTTAGGCATTTTTGGAAGAAAAAAAAAAGGGTGTCTAAAAAAAACAGAAAAATAGCGACAAAGTCGCTACGTTGGAATCACTGGACTTATTGATACGCTGATTTTGAAACAGCGCCACCACTGATACTGCGTTTGTTTGTAGTAACTGCAGTTAAATTCCAACCATTGAGCTCACAGACCTGACAAAAAGTACTGAAAGTATTTATTAACATCCCCATCGTGTGCCGGTGGCGGCAGTAAATTAGACAGTGGTGGAGATCTCTATGTAGGAAAAGCCGTCCAGATGGACCACAGCATGTAAAGCCAAGAGTAGGAGGGGGATTGGGAGGAGGAAGCTGCATAGAAAACAGCACGGGCATATGATCCTTCATCCAATTTGAATGCAGTTAGGCTCAGCAGTATGCAAAAACTCGACACACTGTGTTCAAGTGGAACACGCACACATTCCCTATAAAAAGGTCAAACTTGGATAGAAACACCATCTAATGATGACAACTACTATTTGTTTAATGCTATAAATGCTGTATTATGCATCATGTTTTTTTTCTTTATCATTTCATCTTTTAAAGCACATTGATTTACCCTGTTGTCGATAGTGTGCTTTACAAATGAGATTTCTTTGCCTTCTATATACTTTACGAAGTATAATTTTATGCAAAGCAGAAAAAAAACTAATGGTTAGAGATACACTTTTCCTCTATGACATGTTGTGCCAAAGCCAAGGAATGAGAAGATCAGAGTCTTATCACCAAAATTCGATTTATTAATGAAGAATAAAGATCTATTTAAGCATTTCCATACAAGGTAAGATTCCTGACTGATTTGTTTTTTAATTACTTCATGTTTTTCATGCTCTAATGCTGATACAAAGCTTGTATGACTAATACGTGTTTATAAAGCACCGGAAGATGACGTCACATGATTCCAGAAAACACCCATAATGGCAGGAAAAAAAACTGTAAATAAGCTACAGTAGCCATCCGGCTATTTTCCATCTTTGTGAAAAATATTTACTCGTGTTGTGTCCCCCAAACCACCAAGGTCAAGTTAAAGACAGAGCCTTTTATCATAGTCCAAAAGATCCAGCTTGGAGCAAAAGATGGATTTCTGCTATAAAATGAGCTCAGGGCACAGAGAAAAAAAACCTAGTGTTGGAACGAGTCTCAATAGATTTCACTTGTGTAGTGACAATTTAATTTCACCTGGACACGTAATTTAAAGTTAACGTTTACATTAGTATTTCTAAGGCTTGTAACCAAAACGTATCCACAGTTTTAATGATAATGGCTTATGAATGCTGAAGAGTTATCCGTGGCGGTGTAACAGGAAAGGCGTAACATTAAACGAAACAGGAATTTGCTTTTATTAAATAGTAAATGGCCTGCATTTGTCTAGTGCTTTACTCGCGCTTTACTCAGTCTCTACAGACCCCAAAGCGCTTTACACTACATTCAGTCACCCTGCCCTGGGGAGCATTCACAGAGGCAAAGCTGCTGGACACTAGCGCCACCGGGCCCTCTGACCACCACCAGTAGGCAACGGGTGAAGTGTCTAGCCCAAGGACACAACGACTGAGACCGTCAGAGCCAAGCTTTGACCAGCAACCTTCCGATTACAAGGCAAACAACCAACTCCTGAGCCACAGTCGCCAATTAAGATTCAAAGCAGACTTGTATACATTAATCAAGCTTCTTTGCAGACTTCCATCAGTTTTTTTGGCTTGGATTTTTCTGTCTCTTTGCTCTCATAGCAACTGGTAAACATCATGTAAAACTTTGCGGATAAATAACAATCTTTGATGTCTGACTGCTGCTGTTTACATTTCTTGTGATTACAGCGAGGAACAGACTAATGCTGCGTTCAGACCAAGGGCTTTGTCAGCGTTAGGCAAAGCTTGACGCTTCTATGTTGAAGCTTGCAAAGTCTGGCACTTCTGAGCAAAAAAGAGCGCATGGGGGGGTGTCGTGTGGCACAGTGGTTAGTGAGGGCGCCCCATGTACCTAAGCTTTCGTCCTCGACGCGGCCGCTCCTGGTCGAATCCTAACCCAGGTGTCCTTTGCCACATGTCCACCTCTCTCATCTATCTCCCCTTCACAATCTACCCGCTGTCAATAAAACCTTTTAAAAAAAGAGCGCATGGGCAGGGGTTCTTCTGTTGCCGGAAATTCTGAACTATGGCAGATAGTATTGAGAGAGTGGCTTGGCTTTATTTGCTAAATAAAGCTAGACAACGTCGACTTCGGCAACATCAGCGCCGTTTGTGGATACACCCTATTCTACGGATGTGTTCGGAGTTTGGGGAGTTTAACCATTTGCTCCAGGAGCTGCTTATGGATGAGGTTCGCTTTCAGCAGTACTTCCGTCTGTCCCGCGCCCAGTTCAATGAACTCCTGGGCTGCATTGGCGCTCGAATCGCCTACCAGGACACCAACTACATATAGGTGCTCTATTCCTCCCGAAGAGCGCCTGTCCATCTGTCTTCGGTAAGTGTTATTTATGATTTTTTTAAATCTGCGTTTTCTAGACTTAAAATGTAGGTTCCTGCTCCTGCTACATTCAAAATACATGTAGTGACATCACTACAATTATAAGCTCTGATTGGTTAACGCGCCGCTTCAGGGCCGTCAGCACTGTCAAAAGTTCAACTAGCTGAACGTCTGCGTTGCTGGCTTTATGAGCTTTGAAGCACGAAAAGCAGGAAAAGCTTGAAAAGTTGACGGAGCCAAAGCTCACAAAGCGCCGCAGAGACCGTGACGCTCCTCCAACGGCCTCCGCCATGGACTTAACATGTAATCTTGACGTTGCTGATGCTGACAAAGCCCTTGGTCTGAATGCACCATAAGGTGTAATTGATTTTATTTTTTTGAAGCAATGATTGATTAATGGTCAGATATTGAATAAAATTACCCTGTCAGTGTGCAAGCCTTGGTAGGAAGATTCCAGATCTGGATCTTGATACCAAACCCCGATTGTGTCCATTTATATCCCTCCAGGCTTTGATATGCTTAAACGATCCTCCAGAGTAGGACGAGAGAAAATTTATCAGGTAATTGTTTATCATCGTATCTGAGGTCCGGTAAAACGTCCATGCCAACAGCCTCTGAACATTTAAGAAATATCCCAGGGGCATGGTAAGGGAAGTAGATGTTTACTCTGTTTTTAATTTGCCGGAATATACAATACTATCTTCCGTTTTAAAATGGAAACTAAACTCCGACATCATTCAATGTCCAACCCTCACTCACTGGAAAGATAGCAGAACCTACAGATTGTTTACCAGGAGGTGAGCATGTAATGTGAAATTATCAGAAATGTAAAACAAGGTTACAGAGTTTTCAGTGTCAGAGATTGCGATTAATAAATGGACGGCTATGGCTCAAGAAGTGATGATCGCGAGAAGACGTTAGAAAACAGGAATTTCATCTCAAAGACATCCTGGATGAGGGACTCACCTCGTCACAAGATTTTAGCCGTTCTCGTTCAAAACAGGTCGGTTTTTCTGGAAGCTAAAGCTTGGCTGGCAAACTGACAAAGGCAAAGGATGAAGACTTCTATCCCAGTTGCCTTTATCAAAAGATTAGTAATTTGCTTAGGTGTGTAAAATGTTTTTAATTCTGACCTCTGCCCTGCTGTTGATTTTAACAGATTTCCTGGTGACATTCGGTATAGTATTAATTTTTGACCTCAAAAGTACTGCTTTCTGTAACAAAATCACCCATTCCTAAACGGTGTGGTTTGAGAAAAAAATGCTTTATGTTTTTATCTTTTCAACTCACATTCTACTGTATTTACTGTAAACCTAAAACTAGGGATGTAACGACACCACTTTTTAAACACCGATACGATACTGATACTTGGATCTGTACTTGCCGATACCAAGTAATAATGCTGACGATTCTACCACACAAAAAAAATGTAATGAATTGGAAGACAGGTTTTATTTTCTTCTCTGCTTGCAAATGGTAATTTGGATAAAAAAATAAAACTGACTGCATAAGAATGGTATCTGCGGTACCGGGGTATCCCTACCTAAAGTATTAGCCTGCAATTGGTGCCTTTTCTAATAAAGCGTATTTAAAATGCTGCTCTTCAAGTATTCTAACACTGATCTGATGCCGTACTGTTTGGACTCTATTTACCTCCATCACACTGTGTAAGTTGTTTTCATTCATTTGTGTGTGTTTGGCAGATATGATCACATCTTTGTGGTTTGAGGTATTTGTATCTGTCTTAAACATAATTTATGATTCACCTTTGCAGATACATTTTCCAGTCCAAATCCTCGCAAGGTTGGATTCAGGCAAACAACCTGAAACAACAACTAACAATTACATTATTTGGTAACAAGAACTACTAAACTATTAGTCTAGACTATTAGACAACTGAGCTGATTGCTTCTCAAGCAAGGATCACAAGAGAAAGGACACATCAAACTGCAACCCCACTGTTCAATCCACAGAGAGCTGCGCATATGGCATTAATAATTAAAACTTCAATAATTAGACCAGGAAACCTCTGCTTCCAGTGTTAAATTAGATCAACTGTGAAAAAAAGAGAAACACACACACACACACACACACATATATTATATATATATATATATATATATATATATATATATATCTGTGTATGTGTGTGTGTGTAGTTTAGTTACCACAAACTTACATAAGATCAGTAAAACAATTGTTTGTTGGCAAACGATTTAAAGTTAGAGCAAAAGGTTAAATATGTAATTGCAAAATAAGATAATCACTTTAAAGTCCAATAGGTAACTTATCACTAAAATCTTTTCCATAAATATAAACAGCATCTCTATGCCCGTTTGTATCACATAGTTATTAAGCCTAGTCAACATGCTACTTCATGCTCCTCAAGGAAAAAGGAAAGTAATACATGCCGTTATTGAGGATTATGTTTGGTTAGCAGGACAGTAAAACATTTTTACAGGGAAAAATTACGCTTTATTTATTCAAGCTTTTTTTTCATAAAGTGGGATTAAATTAAGTTTCTGAAATGGTCTTCCTCAGGCAAAGCTGTTGGAAAAGTATGGACTATATTTAAAAGTCAGCAAGCCAAACATTTAAAGGAACTCCATCGAACCTGTTAGCAAGAGTTGTCAAAAATCCAGCAGGAATCAAGCCACATACTAGATGACGGAAACAAAAAAAATAATTTATTCTCTCGAAGTTGCCATGGGACATTTAACTAAATATTAGGAGCTGTTCATGCATATATTGGAGTTCAACTATGGACATTTGAGCTTGTTTTACAGAAAGTCAATCAGTTCAATCTTGCTCACTCATTTCATGTTTTTTTAAAAACCATTAAAAGTTGTATGATTATTCTAAACAGGAAAATACCGAAACCTTTGCCATTCATGACCAAAGAGAGGTTTTCACTGGAGCTGCATTTTAACTTAACCCTGCTCTTTCTTCATAGACACATCTCTTAGATGACCATATTTTAAAGTTACATTAGGGCATTTTACTCATTCTATGTGATCATATACACACAGTACCAATATTTATATTTAATCTATGATTGCAAATGGAAATATTAGAGATTCCAGCAAACATTCTGGTAGAATGGCGCTAAACAGGTAAATTTCATGCACTTTAATTTAGCAACTTTGTGGCCAAAAATTACCTGAATTAATTAGAGCAAATGAAACTACCTCACCAACAGTATTCTACTGTAAAGATGGATGCACTTGAAAAATAATGCACATATGTAAGCCATTGACAACCAAAGATACCTTTTAGTTCTGCTCACGGTGCTTTCACAAAACATTAGAAAACCATTAAACTACTTAAAGGAAAAGATCTGACTCGCACCCTTGCCACTCAGAGTTCTTTCATTTTCACTTCAGACCCAGCACTTCCATCCTTTCTGTACTTTTTGTCCTTCTTTACCATCCCCTACCACTCCCTGACATGTAGACTGTCAACAGACCATATATTTGATGAACTGTACTATGCACTCACACTTATCCAGTCTGCACCAGAGGGCTCTCTGGTGTATTGCTACAGGGAACAGATGGAGTTGGATGGAAGCACTGCATGAGCCTATGAAACAAAGACTTTAAACCTGTTTAATATGATCTAAATAGCTTTTATTTAAAACAGAACTAGTAGAACTATTTACCCTGAAAATCCAGAGGTCTCACGAGAGAACAATTTGAATCGTCTCTGCAAGATGCTGTGGTATCGAGCAATGATGCGCGTTACTGCATTACGTGAGCGGCTCGGGGAACCAATCAAATCGGTGTATCTGTTGTAGGCGGACCAGAGACGAGCTAAGCTGATGACGACAGCGCTGCGACGTCCAGAATCGTTTAGTAAACAGTGGCTACAGATGACACCAGTTTTGGCCGCTACAATGAACGAGTTACACTTGGCTTTTCATCTAAAAGACAAAGAAAAAAAAAAAAAGGAACTCAAATCGTTCCTTTGCAAGAAGGATACGGCAAGAGTTTGATCTACCAGTTAGCTCCGCTGGTAGCTACGCGTACGCCACATCATGTATTGTTGTGATTGGTCGTGGCGTTATCCAATTGAGTGCAGTGAGAATTTCAAATGCATGCTTGGCCCCTCGAGTTGCCAGGCCCTTAATCTGGATTTTTCCAGGCCAACAACTATTCCCATTGCCAAAAGAATAATGTAACATAAAATCATAGTTATTTACAACATCTTACAATTCGATTCATATGTATTCGTATCTACATCAAAGAGGAGGAAAATTGAAAGAAAAAATGGAATACAAAAAAATACAAAATACAATTTGGACAAAAGAGTCACAGAAAGAAGAAAACAAAGAATAAAGGAAATGATGAAAAAACAGTATTATCCATTTTTATCATTCTACTCTTTACTAGGGATGGGCGATATCAGGTGCAATTACGGCACCGGTTCCGACATGAACGGTAGTAACCAGACCGACAAGCAGCAAACATTTCCGTGCCTTATTTTGTGTGTTTGTTTTACACATTGAACGGATACAAAGAACAGCGCTCTGTTTATAATTCAGCCCGTACCAAATCAACTTTCCCTTCTAACCAGCCAAACTATGGATTGTTGTGCAGCAGCATGTGTTTGTGGTCCTAAATGACATGGGAGTATATTATTATTGGCGTATTGGCTTTGTGGTGATATAAGTTTATAAGTTGTCTGTGGGAATTATCCGTCCGCTTCGGATGTCCGCTTCGGTGTGTGCGTTTCAGTGTTTGCTGTGCGTGCAGTTCAGTTAAAGTTTAAATGCTTCATATTTTTGTATATTTATGCATGTTGGCTCACTGTATAGTTTCAGTACATTTCATAGTGAGATACCGCTGCGTTAATAGTACGAAATAATTCAGTTAAGGTGTGTTTTCGGACTTAAATTAGTGCTAAAATATTAGCGGAAGTTGCTGTGTCCATCTTCACAACAGGAGTGTTTATTTCTTGTTGTGTTGAACTGGAGAATCTGCTGTTTACTTTTGGAACATTATCAAATGTGACATTTGGTTACTTAGTCTATATTTTATTTTATTTATGTGATATTTATCACAGACTGCTGAAATCCAAATGTTATGTCTATTCATATATTTGGCTTAGTTCTGCTTCTATTTGCTATTATTCATATGGGACAACAAATAAATTATGAATGTGACTATGGAGTAAAAAAAAAAGTTAACTGATTTCTCCTATATATTTTTTTTTAAAGAGCAACTGCATCTAGATTTGTCCCTTTATTTACACAGAAAGTTCTAGTTAGTATTTTTGTGGGGTCATATTTAGCAATGGTGATTGATTCACAGCTACTGTGATTAATTAGATTAAAGATTTTTATTATTTGACAGACCTACTAAAAATTAAAATTAAAAATAAGAGGGTATTTGAACTATGTTTGTATGTTTAACATTCTTTAGGCACCATTTCAAGCACGGTTTCAAGCACCGTTTAAGCACCGGCACCGTTTCAAAAGTACCGGTTTGGCACCGGTATCGGATAAAATGATACCCATCCCTACTCTTTACAGAATAACTGAGTCTAATAAACTCGGCTGGGTAACAAGTCAAGCTATCTGTTCAGGTGGTCAACCTGAATTTATTTACTTCACAGCGTTTTATTCATCCTGCCCCATGCTCCTTAAATGTATCCATGTCATATGGTTATCTCCTCATATAGCAATGTTATCGCGATTACATAGTACTACTTTCATCTATAGTATGTCCAAACACTCAGGTTGGTATATCGTCTGGCTGCAGTACACATCTTTCAGCCTGCTGACCACCAGTGTGCAGCAGCAGGTGTGGGTGAGACTACACTATGCTTAATAGAGTTTGAGACACATTTTGTGCCGTTTTTTTGTGACCAACTTTCTAAAATCTTGATAAACCTTGTGTTCAGTGCTTGAGCCTTCTGATGTGGTGTTAATTTGTTTTTCATCTTCAGAGCATTTCCATTTGACAAACCCCTCGGTTAAAGTGACGCCCATGTCAGCTGCACAGATTCACAACCAGCTCTAACTCACGCAGATAAACCTCAGCGAGTCAGGACAACTCCTGCATTTACTCCATGCTCTGCCTTTCTCAAAGCTCAGTCTGACACACAAACAAAGTAGAAAACACACAAAGAAAAAGATTTCTACATCTGCTGCTTCACCTAAATCCAAGCGACTTCACCCCTTTTTTTCCCTGCCTCCTTGTCATTTCTCACGCACACCATGCAGTCATGCTCTTTCACACTCCCTCTCTGCTCGCACTTGCGCACACGCACTGACGTTCCGACAGAGCGCCGGCTCTCCATGGCAGCGAGCCTCTGGAAGAATGTTTGGCGCTACAATCCTGGAGGAACACACGCCACCGGCGCAGGCTCGACACGCTGCCTCCTGGAGGCCTGCATGCTGACACAAGTGATGAATGACGCCCAGCGGGGGAAATCAGAAAGGCCATGAAGTTATAAACAGTGAAGTCACTCTGTAGTCTTTAAAAAGAAACACACAAACAGTTAAGTCTGTGCGAGTTACATAAACGAAACATAAACTGGATCGGCTTTTAAGGCCTCAAGTAAAGGAATCTGAAAGGAAATTGTTTAGAATATTGACTCCACCTGTTATTTCTGCTCATATTTTCTTTCTTTGTTTGGCATTTGTTAGAAATCCTTGGGGTGGATATTTAACAGAATTAGAAAGATGAGCTCTGTTAGAGATGTCACCTGCTTATTGCTGTACTACACGGTGGACATGAACATAAATACAATGAAAGTATGACAAATAGAACTGGAAAGCAAACATGAACTCCGTAGCAACAGGTGAGGGAGGAGCTTCTCAATGTTCATTTTATTCTTCGTGCTGCCCTTCATCAATTTCTTCAGTATCTTATTATAGTTACTTTTTTAAAAAGGTTTTTTTGACAGAGGACAGATATTGAAGGTGGAGAGAGGTGGGAGAAGACCTGTGGCAAAGGTCGCCTGGGATAGGAATCAAACCAGCGACAGCCATGTTGAGGACTGAAACCTCTGCCCGCTCTAACCACTTCGCCACGCGACACCCCATTGAAGTTACTCTTAATGACGCTAGTAATATTATTTTTATTTTTCCTGATCTGAAATGGTTTCTAATTTTTAGAAGCTCATAATGCCTCGACACAGATAAGTGGGCGACTTCTAGATAGTTATAAAGAACAGCGAAATTCTGACGACATTTTAACTCCAACTTATGCTTAAGACGTTTAGATAAGGTGTGGGAGAACAAATGCAACTGGCTGAGCTTAGCTTCCTCTGTACAGTAGCTGGGTTCACACTTCTAAAACACCTAAAGCTCAGAAGTTTAGATCGGGCCAGACAGGAAATCAGACACGGGAGCAGTGTAAAGCATTGGGAAAATGTCAAAATAAAAGACGTGCAGATTTCTGATTGCTTAACTATGGAAAAAACAAGACTACTTGTGACCCCAAGGTTTAAATCATTCGGTGTGTGGGACTAATTTGTTAGTTTTTATTATGGCCAAAGAGAATTTCATACCGGAAGTGGAGAATCACCCAATTTATATGATATCAGTGATCATTTTTACAAGAAAAAAAAATGATATGGGTAGATATATCTAGTTTTGTAGGAGGGGGGAAATAACTGTTTTTGCAAAATAGCTTAAAAAAAAAAAACATTATAGCTGTATGGTTGGGATAGAACTGTTATAAGGTTTTGCTATTTGAATACTTTTTCAGGTGTCGGGTTTTCTTTATCACTTATTTTGGCATAAAAATCAGCCTTAAAATTAGGGAGGCAACGATACCACTTTTTTCAAAACCGATACCATACCGATACTCGGATCAGAGTACCTACCGATACCGAGCACCAATGCCGATACTTCTACCACACAAAAAATGCTATCAATGGGAGTTAGGTTTTATTTTCTTCTACGCTTGTTACAAGAAATGATGCTGAATAAAATTTACATTTTTTTTTATACAAATTACCACAGGACTTAAAAAAAGTTAAAAACTAATATTTTCTGTGAAATTATTTGTGCATTTCCACATCTTAAGTATTGGTTCATGGTATCGGTTAACATTAGCCGATACGAGTACATTAGGCAGTATCGGCGCCGATACCCAATACCAGTATCGTATCGGTGCATCTCTACTTACAATCCAGACAGTAGGCCCGTGAAGTACCTTCAATGAACGGCCTCAACCAGCCTTTTATTTCAGGGTTAGATTCCCACTCCTTTCTGTATTTCTGAGAGTACAGTTTAGACTGAGCCATGGTGGCTGTTCAACATCTGTCACAGAGAGGACACCACACAGTAGACGAGGTAAGTTAAGTGACTGAGCAGTGAGTGAAATCAGTGATTTATTTAGTGTGCAGTTGTTTATTTTAGACAGGAATATGTTTGCAATTTACATCTAAGTAGGCCTTGGTGGACATACGAGCGGAACTACCACACGAGGACTGGCCGCCTGCTACAAAGCACTCTGGGCCCACTGCAACACCATTGCTCAGTGAGAAGAGCAACGATGATACATGGTTTATATCAAAGTCTCCAAAGGTCTCCAAAAACACCATAAAAAGTCCCTACGTTGGCAACCCTGCTCTCCTTACACAGTTGATGGGGTGGAGTCACATGACTGTTTGTAATCATGTGACTTCACCCCATCCAGTACTACAGTCAGCATCTTTAAGTATTGCTAAACTAAAACACATATTTCTTTTTTATACCAAATAAAACCACATGAGCAAAAAGACTTCAGTATCAGTCATATAGTTTGGCACCTGTAACTTTTTGGTACATCGCCCAGCGCTACTGTAAACTACCCTTTAAGTAAGTTATGCAACTGAATTTCTCCTGGGATTTAGTGATCTCCTGGGACCAGCTGTATGGAACCATTTCCTGTGTTCAGCAAGATTTTTCCTTTCACTCAATTTCCCATTATTATGTTCGGATGTAGCACTCTGTGAGGAGTTTTTTATGGCTTATCTTTTCTTGTGGAGGATATCAACAACTTGACAACTCTCAAGTCAGCAGGTTTTTTTTTTCCAGTATTGTGTAAAGCACCTTTTCCCTGTTAAAAATCAATCTTTCCTGTTAGTGTTAAGCTACATTTTAATAATCTAAAAAACTGAGTTTTAGGGATTTTGTTAACAGTAAACCATAATCACAAACATTGAAATATGAAAAATGAATCAACTCGTCAGTTTTAGCTCATTTATTGAAATGATGAGTTGATGATATTTTGATTTATTGAAATCCATCTGTATTCAGTCCAGAGCAAGCAGAAGAGAGTTGATGGGTGGATGGATGTCTTAGTTTTCCCCCTGAGCCTGTGGTCTCTGAGACTGGGATGGATGGATGGATGGATTAAAAGGTAGATTATGGCATTTTTCTCCCATTACTGAAGGCAAATTAAATGAGACAACCCAATTTCCTTACCTTTTTTTTTTCCAAAAACCTTTATCCCTATAATTATCAGATATCAGCTGGATTTTTAAAAATCAATTTATTCGTTATTACAGATTATTTTAAAATACATTTGGAAGATGCACGTACGGTTTGCGTGCTGGAAACAATTGGGAGACCAAAAAACAAACGTCCAGCTTGCACGTACCAAATGAAAGAAAGTTGCTGAGTTTTCACTGAAGTTGGAAGTGAATGGTATTATTATTATCGAAGCCAAACATTCCTAAAGTTACTTCAAAAGTTTTTATCTTGGAAAACCCGGTTTTCCGCCATCACCGCCGGGGGTTTATAAACCATTTTCTTATAAACTAACAATATTTGACATTTTGCCGTTTAAAAACAGCGACATGCAAACTGAACCCCAGAGTCGTGCAGCACTGCCAGAGGTCTCCCCGCAGTGCGAAAACTCAAAGCAAACTGCACGTTGTTACTTTTTGCACCGGTTTCCTGTTGGCGTACCTGGTTGGAGGTGTCAGGTGGCAGGTTTTTAATGAGAATTTTCCTCCTGTTGCTCAGCTCCCGGCGAGTTTTGGCCAGCCTCCTCTCGATCTCCTCCGGCTCCAGGTCCGGCAGGTCGCGGAGGCTGACGGCCGGCTCGGAGGGCTGCGCTGCCGCCGCCACCACCGCCTCCTCATCCTCCGGCTGCCTGCCTTCGGGGCTGTCCATGCCCGGGGAGAGCGCGCTATCCCGGGTGAGAGAAGAGTGAACGCTCGGCGGCTGGATGGACGAGGCTGCCGCCATCTTGGGAAGCTGAGAGAAAAGTGTTTAAACGAGAGAGATGGGTAGAGAAATACAGACACAGAGAGAAAGAGAGAGCAGGTGGGAGGCGTGTGCGTCCCAACAACCCAGAGGATACGCAATAATATTTATTTAAACTACTGAGATCTGAATTTTTTACCCTTCTTGGGACATTGGGAATATTATTATTAAATATTTTCTCTATAGCAGCTCCCCTATTAAATATTTTAATCAACATTATTTTTTACATCTTTTTATTCTTAAATTTCATATGTGATTTAAATGAACGCTGAAATCTTTGTTTTAACTTATTTATAATATCTATGTGATAAAATGACAAAGTTTTACATGTGGTTAGATAAATGTAATTCTAAGTTAAGTTGATGTGCAAAGCCCACATCTCGAACCAGTTGCGCCCCCAGCAGTCCATTTAGTGTATGACAATTGAGCTTAGTCAGAGCTTTACTTCACCTAAAGCACCTCCTTTCAATGCAGGCAAAAACTTTTCTAAGCCTGAGTTTAGACAATAAACAAAAATGGAATAAAATCAACCACGTGTAGAATCTGTAAAATGTTTTGTATTTCAGGAAAGAATTTCTACATTTCAGCTCTTTTTCTCATCCAGCAGCACAATTCTAGACAGAAAAAAAAGGCATTCAGTGGATAATTGCTTTTAGCCACTGCAGCTCTTCTGCTCTTCATGTGCATTATGTGGGTATGAATGGCTGTGTGCCTTCCCTCCTGTCTACCCAAGTCATCCAGTGAATGCCAACCTAGCAGCCGACTGAGCCAGCCTGCCTGCCTGCCCACCGTGGGTGGAAATCTGCTCCTGGCAAACACATGGGGAGCAGAGCTCCCTGCCGAGTCCTCACAATGCCTATGTAGCTTCCGCATGCAGCGTGAGTCTCTCACAGGAACGCATGATGTAAACTCACATTCGCATGCTCCATCGACACTCATATAGGCACGCAAACATGTCAACAAGCACACATCAACCCACTTAGGATATTTAGACCACAATTGTGTTGAGGCCTTTTAAAGACGGAGAAATCGGTCTCCTCGTTCCCTCTCTCCTGCCATCTGTGTGGAGTGTTTCTTGGCAGATCGAAGTCCAGACAATCACAGTTGTCAGTGGGTGAAAATGATCTCGCTTTGCCAAGTGGCTGAGCCAGTGTAACTAAAACGCAGTGACTGTGGAGTGTGTGGATGGTTTGAACGCATCAATTAGGCTTGTACTCAGTCCACTCCATAGCAGAAAGGCCAAAGAAAGGGCAATGTGTGTAGCTCTCTTTCAAAAAGAAGCACGTTTATAACGCGGTCAGTTCAGTTTCATTTTCAGTACGAAGAATACAAAACACAACTCTTCATGGGAGTCAAAAACATAAAATGTTCTTTTTCTGTCTTCAACACTGGCATGTTTCCATGTTTTTTGGAATTACTTGTTTCTACAAATACAGCTACATATTTTGGGTATGTCTAACAGTTTTACACATAGGACTTTTTTTGCCCATTCTTCTTTGCAAAAAAAGAAAACTCAAGCTCCATCAAACTGGATGGAAAGCCTCTTAGATCATACATTTTCAAGTCGTGCTTCACTGATTCTCAAATGTATTCAGGTCTGGACTTTGACTGGGACATTTTACCATATGAATAGTAAGCAGTCCGTTGTAGTTATGACTACATTGTTCTGCTGCACCAAGTCTTTTGGAGCATCAAGAACATGGGTGTCAAACTCCTTTTCATTTCGGGCCACATCAAGATCATGAATGTCCTCAAAGGACCGGTTGTAGCAGATTGTATTGATTAAAAAAAAACCTGTAAAAATAGTAATAAATTGCATGCCACATTCAATAAGTACTTCCTAAAATCGAATAGTATTGAATATCTTTCCACATTGATATGATATGGCACTGTACAAATACAATTGTATATATATATATATATGTATATATATATATATATATATATATATTATTGATAAAATAATATTTAAAGAGACTATAAACAACTTTAAACACAGATAAATATATATACAAATTTAAAATTCCTTCCTCATACTTGCAATGCCCATCTCAGTAGAATGAACCGCGGTTGCCTCTATATGCCTGTAAATTCACTGGAATAGTGAGTGCCTCGGGTCGAATAGATAAAATATAATAGTTGTGCTGACTAGTTGTAATTCAAACGGAAATTAGCAGAATTTGCCAAATGGGTTTGGTTTATATCAACAGAAACACAGCAACTTCTTCCATGTTGTTTTTTTTTGTTATTTCCGCTTCTCTGGGCGCCTTTTTGGCGCTTATCAGTAACGCCACTTGCTGCTGATACGCGGATGTCTTTAGCTGATTACTTGAAGGGCCAATTATTTAAGTAAACAGGGCAGCTTAGAGTAGCAAGCCAACAGATTACCCCATTCGGAAAAAAAAATCTGGTCAAATTACCCTGAAGTTCCGATAGTGAAAATGCGCCAATAAATAGCTATAGAGGGACAGATTTTGGCTGCAGACCTCGAGTATGACACATGCGCACTAGAGGGTTTTCTTCTAGGATTTTCCTATGATCGGCTTACTTCGTTTGAAAATCATCCCCACAGCATGACCCTGCCATCTCCGTATTTGAATGTGGGGATGTTGTGTTTAGGTTGGTGTGTACTGTAACACTACGTTTTCTCCCAAATTTTTTTTCGCACGTTGGCCAGAAAGTTTGATGCCATGTGACTAGAATACCTTCTTCAACATGTTTGACCCCTTCACGACGTTTCGAAAGTTTCTGTCAATAATGGATTTCTTTTTCCGCTCTTCCATAAAGACCTGATTTGTAGACTGCACCATTTCTATCTCTTCTGCCATCTGAGCTATGGATTTCTGCAGTTACTCTAGACATACCATGGGTAACTAGGCTGCTTCTCTGATGAATGCAGTCACACGCTTGCAGTTGTGACATACCCACTGAGCTGTTCAAAGACTGGAATATTTTATTCTCTAATCCTTCTCTCAACCTCTTCACAGCTTTTGCTCTGACCTTTCTTTCTGGTTCTTTGGCCTTCCTAATACTGCTCGTCTCAATTCATTATTTAGCTACTATCTAAATGCTCTTGGTTAATTTGGATTTTATTTAGTGGTATAAGACTCTCTTATTTTTATTTATACTTTCTAATGATGTATTTTGTGTTGGTCTGTGACATAATTTACCAAATGGAATACTCTGTATTTTTTTGTTTTTACTATTAGAAAATAAGGAACATTTTAAGGTGTTTTGTTCATTTGCCCCATAGGGGAAACCAGGCTTGTTTATATGATATATTTTGGATGTTACATTGCTTTTTACAGCCATTGAGGGAACTTGGGTTTTTGATTTTAATATTAAATATATTATTAATCTAGTTATTTGTGTACTATTCCTCTTTTGAGTTGAACAAAAATGACACTGATGACGGATAAAATGTTTCATTTTTGTGGGTCATAGTGATTTTCCATCTTGGTTTTATTTTGGTATTAAAGGTTTGGATAGTACTAGCTTTAAAAAACATAATAATTGAAGATTGGAGCTTTGATTTGAGCTAACATTTATTAAGCCATGTGTTAAATAATAATAATTATTATTATTTTGTCAAGTTGTCCCTCAGGGTTAGTTGTCTCACCGCTCCCATCATATCAACTTGTTGTATCAGCTCTTTTATTCGAGTGTTGCAATGTTTTTTTGTGTGTGTGTCTTTACATGACAAAATGGCCAGGAGTTTCGAGCGAAATGTTGTCAGTGAAGGTAAATCTTCCCATGGCACCCTCCGTTCCTTATTGTATGTTTGTCACTCTCTCCAAAGGAAACATTTTCAACATTTGCCTCACCCAGCTTGTAACACTTGGCCTGCCAGCTTTCTTCCAGAACATGGCAATAGATCTTTTGGCATGCAAGCGAAACACGTCTAAAGAGCTGGACATTTATTCTTAAAGCTAAATGTCTCGCATGTCATCATGTACCGATGTTAATAAAAGTCATGCAGCTGAAGCAGAAACCTTTGAGCTTCAAACAGTGATGAAAATGCAGGCTTTAAGCTAAGTGTTGCTTATACAGTAAACAGTGATGGTGGACAGATTGGTGGACATGAATCACTGAACAATGGTTTTTCTGAAAAGACAACAAGGACTCGCCTGTCACTTAAATAGGATGATTTTTGGAGACGCATGAATCACCCCACTTAGTGCTAAACAATGTTTCCATGAGAGAACAATTAATTTCTTCTCTCTGTCCCTTGGCAAATGCACGCCAGCCGTGTGTTACGGATAAATCATGTCGGCCTGCAGCCGTCCCACATGGTGTGCTTATGCAAACCGAACTTCCAAAGCTTTTTACCTATGTACTAGAAAGTCAGCCCCTGTTATAATGGACTGTGCTTCGCAAATCTAGGAGGAGGAGAGATGTTAGACATTCTCTGTGTGAAACACAAGAGCCCTGCCAATGCATCGTGTCAGCCGGTGATTCAAAGCCCTTTGGAGTGGGTGGCAATGGAGAGGAGAAGAGGAAAGCAGGAACACGTTTGGTGCTGCCGCTCGCTGGGACTGAAGAGTGCGAGGGCGTGGGTGGGCTGAGTGGCTGAGCGGGCAAAGCGGGCACCTGGGACGAGCTCAGTAGGCGTGAGGACGGGGAGGGAAAGAGAGGAGGGAGGGTTTACCATAAACGTCAAAGTGTCTCATTGTGTGGAGGAGTTGGAGATTAGCAAATACATATGTGGATCTGGATGTGCAGAGTGATTATGGACATGTCGGGTTGCATTCCTCTCAAAAAATGGATGAGTTGGTTAGAAAAATCATCTGCAGGTCCTCCTCCCCCTTCCACTTCTCAGTTTAGGAGCTCCTGCAGATGTAACCTAAACCATCAGATGTGCAGAGTGGAATCAACTCTGCTATAGCAAAAAAAAAAAAAAAAGAGATTAAGGGACGTGTGACCCACTAAAAACAGCTGACCAGAACACATGGGGACAATATGTAAAAGAGCTCCCTGTGCAGTTCATGTCCTAATTACAACAGCCATGAACATACTGCGTCATCAAAGCATAGAGGAGGCTTCTTTGTTCATAGAAAGAAGATTAATCTTTCACAAATTCAAAGCAGGAAACTCAAATCAGTTACAAATTGCTATAATATACACTTATAAAATATCCCGTAAAGTATTGCATTGCTAATTCGCGTTTAGAAAAGTAGGACTGGGGAACTGGACGACACATATACACAAAAACTGCTTCTGGTGCATGTCTGCTGCACCGGTTGGCAGAGCGGAGACTGACTGAAATGACCCGAGGGTGCCTGGATGCTTGGACACCGAGCTCGGTGCTCTAATTCAGTGTTTTCCCTGACAGGGAGCAGCAGACCGCTTGAGGGATGGAGGGAGAGTTGGAGGAGGCTGACGGGGAAAAGCAGGCATTGCTTTGAAGAGCAGAGTTGAGAAATATTCAAACAAACAGATCATATATTTGGGACGTGAGGAGAAAGCTTCTTTCTTTCAGGTCCTCAAAGTACTTTTTACCTCAAGGTGAAACTAATTACCTTGTGGCAGTGAGATGGTTTACGCAACTATTATTCCACTATCCATCCATCCATCCATTTTCACGCATATACGGGGAGAACATGCAAACTCCATACAGAAAGGCCCTATAGTATGCTAAATATTCAGGTCTACAGTATAAATCTTAACAAATATCAGGCAAGTTTTTAAATGGAGTAAATTAACGCACATCTAACTTTTAAGTGCAAGGATGTCCTTTAATTAATTCTTGAACAAGATCATTTTATTGTTTTACTCTACAACCAGTGTGTCTCTTTCAAAAAGTACATTTGTGTGTAGGGATGTGTATTGGCAAGAATCCAGTGATACTACGATATATTGCGATATGACTAAGACTATATATGGGTTTAAAACTGAATTTAACTGTAGAAAAACTGTCACAGCATTCTAAACACTAACCCATTTCATACTTAAAACATGCAGTTTTATGACTACTAGATCTAGTTGATCCATTGGAACGAAAAAGATGAAAACAGCCACTAACTACCAGTCATACTTTTAATGTTGCTACAAAATTGACAGTCCTTATAATGGTTCCATTCAAATGCAAGAAAAAATTTATAAAAATCGATACATTGCTTTTGAATATCGATACAATGTTATGACATAAAATATTGCAATATATCACTGTATCAATATTTTCTTACATCCCTATTTGTGTGGTTTCTGTCTTTGCCCCAAGAAGAAATATTGCACAAATGAATAAGCTGAGTTTAGAGAGTTTATAGAACAGTGACGTCCCACCTTGTCTCCATACAAAATTGTGCCTTTAATGAATTTGATAAAGCTTTAAAAAAATATGGTCACCGCCAAAAGGCACCCCAAGCTGCAGAGATGGTTGCTGTGTTTCTGTTTGATGTGTTTATAGATTTATTTAATGTAATTTTTGATGACTGTTAAGTTAATAAATGTAAAGTGTATTACAAAAAAATTATTATTATCATTATTGTAACACTGTTCGCCAGCAACTCTTCCAGTTTTACATATTCTGGTGGTCTGACAAAACAGCATATTTTGTCAGAATAGCATACCGTAACTGGAGTCATCTAACCAATTTTTAATCAACCCACAAGTTTTATGCCCTAACCCTAAGTTCACAGAAGGACAAATATACTTTCTTTTAAATGCCTAAACCTAAACCTAAAATATATATAGTTTAATTTGGCTTGAACAGATTTTAAACACCAAAGGGAAAAGTATGTTTTTTTTACTGCTGCGCATGCTCATTAACCAAAAGTATGTCATTCTGATGGGTATGCTGTTTTGTTAGAACACCGGTTGTTTGGCAAGGTCTGCTGATGTCTTTTCCCACTGAGTTAAAACCAATCAACATGAGTTAAGCACAAGTCCTGCCCAACAACTCTACATGGCCATTTCCAAGTAGATACTCCGAAGCAGGAAGTCGTTTGGTTCCCGAAATGGCCTGGAAAGAGGTCCTTCTGAAGGTCCGGCGAAATTACCCGGAGGTTCCAGTAATGAAAACGGGGCTAATGTCTTCATCACTTTCCAAATCAGCTCATTCTGAATACTGTCTGTTACAGGTAAAATACCCAGTACATGTAAATGCCTCACACAGCCGGCTTTTACAACACATTTTGTGTAAGTCTTACCCAAATATAATCTTATTCAATAACAAAGTTAAGATACATGTTTTCTGTCTTAATCATATGTTTCAAGACATCTTTTCAACAGAAAAATTTCTGTTGTTTCATCGGCAAAATCTCTAGCTTATTACAAGCAAAAACTATTTTGTATTGATTTTTTTCTGTACTTGTTTGTAGCGTGTCCTTTTTCCAGTGTATAGATGACAGTAAAATGGTACCTTTGAGGGTACCACCCCAGTGACAAGACATTGTACCCCTAAAATTACAATTCTGTACTTTAATTTCTGAGCGTGTATGGTGGAATTGTTTTTTTTTATACCTTTAATAGCTGCACTATCTTTAGGTTTTTGATACCAGACATCTAAACATTGATGTATGTCAATAAAAAGCACTACAGCAGGAAACCCTGTTACATACCACTTTGTTGCCCCAAACCAAAAGGGGACATCTTGTTGCACACTGTCAGAACCATGTCTCTCCATCTGTGCTCGTTTCCCCAGATCCCCTGGCAGGAAACACCGCAAGTACAGAAAGGCCTCATAAATAACTGATCATGTCTTCCAGGCAGTACCATTATTCACCCCCCCCCCCAACTACAAATAGCTTGACCCATGACCAGCAGCTTCTAGCATATTGCAGGAAAGAGTGTATGTCGTCTGAAAGACCACTTTATGCCAACATGTCCCGTTTTCTCAAAGCAAAGGGTCACAACACAACAGACTCAAAGAGGATGTTTACCCAGATAGTAAAAGAAGGTATGCACACAAAGGGGAGTTAGTTTTCTTTTTTTTTTATTATAGAGAAGTGATAAAGCATGGAGCTCTTGACAGGCATTGCAGTTTTATCATGACATTTCATTACATTAACATAGTTCTATCAAAAATTCTTCAATCCTCTCCGCAAATTAATTCATAAACGTTGCACAAACTGGCAGATTTTTCTAGAAGACATCGCAAAATAGTTATTTAAATAGCTCAACTAAATATTAAAGTGGGTTCTCTACCTTTAGTGACTATTGCAATCTCAAAATGATTCATCCCAATAATGACAAGTATCTTTAGTGGCCGGTGCAGCAGACCCTGGATGTTATTACCTGCTGCAAATATTGTTCATAGCCAGAAAGAAGCTCCTGGAACTTTAACGCAGGAAACAATACTAGTTCACAGACCGCCTTCTTCAACTCCCACCTTAAATTTTGAACAGGTGACTATGATTGCCACTCTAGTATGTTCCAGGACATCTATGGCACTGTTTGAAGGTCCAGTGAATTCAAAGCTTTAACTTCCTCCAAGATGTAAAGGGATTTTCTCCCAGGATTTCCTGATACTTGACTGAATCCATCTCTTCCTCCACATCTTGCAGCTTTGGTTCTTCCAGAGGAATCGAAGCAGCCCCAGACCATCACTGAACCCCTGCCATGCTTTACTCTACCTCCGTCTACCCCGCTCCTCCTGTAGACACATCTCTGATCTGAAGGCCTAAAAAGTTCTTGTTTTTTTATTCCACAGAAAAAGAAAATCCCTAAACTTCTTAGGCTTACTTGTTTAGTTTTGAATGAATTGGAGCTGACTTTTATTTGCGCTTGTGTCAGTAGATATACACAACTTTTTATACAGGAATGGAGACCTTCAGTGTTCATATGTGAATCCCTGTGAAAACTGAAACCTCATTGGTTGCTGCCATTTGTGTTTGTTTTTTTGCAGTCAGTCGAGAAGTTTTGACCCACCAACTCCACAGGAATCTGGTGGCAGCTTCTGTTAGTGTTCCACCGCATCTAGGTGGTGTAGTCACTTTTTGTTTAACTTGCAAACTATGCTTCCAGCTGTATCTCAACGAATATTCAGGGCTTTTGGTTACTTTTCGCATCCGCTTCCTTGTTTGTGCAAGATAATGATCCCTTCTCTGAACACTCGGGACATATTTCTGGCATGTAACAATACCATCAACAGTCCAAATTTATGAGGTGTTCTGTCTCTACCCAGTGCAACCGATAAAGATTTTGATTGGTCACATCATGTGGCTTATGGAGAATTCGATTCGGTTCGGGGGGGGTTAAATCATTTTGCGTCTGCAGAAGAAACTGAAACTGGGTTTAGTGTTTACTTTGGACAAACTCCTTGTTAAAGTGGTTTTATTTAAATATTTAAACTGCTCATGTTGAACTAGTTTGTTGCAACCGGCCAAAAAAACAAACAGATTTATCCAATTATCCTAATTTGTTAGGGGTAAACTGGAATATGTGGGTCTGTTCATGCAATAATGAAGATTAAAAAAAAACTAACAAACAAACGTGTAAGCTCTTCTAGCTCAGTAAAGAAAAAGCACATATAACAGATCACTCTCCAAATAAGGCCAACATGCCTCTGACGAGGAGATCTTTGGAGTGTAGGTGGGATGAATGTTCCTACAGGAAAAAGAGAGAATAAAAGAGGCTGGAGAGGTTTCAGACAGCGTTCCTTTATGTTAGGAAATATGAACACAGAGGCCAGGAATGACAGTTCAGAGTGATACAGACAGGAAGAAAAAAAGAATCAGCAGAACTTTTTCCCGGCTTACAAAAGAGGACCTGCGGGTGAGGTGTATGTTCGATATTTTAATAAGCTAGTCATAAAAGTTCAGCAATTTGTCAAAATTATTTCTGGAATTCACAACAAATTTTTTAAATGGAGCTTTTTTTATGTTGTTAGGGTTTTACTACAAGATTATTTTCTGTCTGTGTGCTTAGAGGAGACCTAGATATCAGAATAATCTTTATTGGCCAAGATTGTTTTCACAAACAAATACTACTCTGGATTTAAGCTCTCTCAACGACCAGACCTCTTGACCTTATGTCCAACCTGTTAAGCTACAAACCAAAAAGGGCATTGGACCTTTTGGCAATTTTACGTTAGGCTGTATTCAGATAGACGTTTTGGAAAATTCGCGGAAAATTCCATCCGGTCTTTTAACAGTGCTCGTCCTTGTGAAGTGTACAAGTCTGCACACATGCGCTTAAGAGACATAGTTGAGCGGAAAATAAAAGCGAAAAGAAAGGAGTGTGAAGCAGCTTTTGATACATACAAGATATTTCATCAATGTGTGCAGGCACAGCTTTCCCTGTCCCCTCACCCCCCACTCCCTTTAACCTGACATTGTGAACTCAAACACCCTACCGCGACAAGTCCGCTCTCGTTAGGCATAAATAGACCAGTACAAGTTATCCACACAGAGGTCACGTGTTTGCTTCCAGACTCTGAGGTCAAAAAGATGAAGTCCAGACAATTACAATTTTTCATGACGTGTTTGAAAGGGGCTATAGAGCCAGCTAAACTAATGTAGGATTGTGAAGAGGCAGGTCAGTACTTTCCGAAATGTTTTTAGATAGAACAGTCTGACATATGTATTCAGCCAATGAAGTCAGTACTGTGTAGAACAACCTTTCACTATAATTCAGATGGAGAAGGTAGTAGCAGCTTTGTACATCTAGTGACTTAAAGGTTTGCCTATTCTTGTTTGCACAATAGCTAAAAATCCATCTTATTGAGTATCTGGGAACAGTTGGTCATGAATCCAACTAAGAGTTGGATTTACATAAGGACTTTGACTGGGCCATTCACTCTACCTCTGGCTGTATGCCTAGGGTCACGGTTCTGCTATAAGTCCAGCCTAGCCTTAAGTCCTGCTCAACCTGAAGGTGAGAGCAACTCCCCTCACAATGTTCCTCTCATCAGCATATTCTGTTCTACAAAAGGCTGGAAACAAAACCATTATTTTACTCAGGTGTTGGAGAAGGGAAGCATCTAAAAGTTGCAAGATAGTTATGTTGATGTAGATTCTCAGCCATTCAGGACATATTGACAGTCAAATGAAAGCAACAGGTTTACAAGAGATGGTAAAGCAGACAAGCTATGCTTTCTGGACTGCCTGGTACAAATGGAAGGAGATGGCAGCCTCACCACATCAAAGTCTATAGGAAACCAATGCCTACTTTTTGACAACACCCCACCTACTGGAACAAATTTTCATCTGAACACTACAGCATTTGAGCCGAACATGTCCCCATAAAGAGAGAAGGACAAAGAAAACACACACATAAAGAGGGTACGTCAAACTTTTGGATACCCTAATTGGGCATAGGTGTAGGCATCTATGAAGTCTAAGAAACAGTCTACTCAGGCTAGTGCAGCAGAAGAGAAAGGGAAACCAAAAAACAGCCATCCCATATGTGGCGAAACTTTCTAAGTCTGGTAACACCCACAGGCAACGACCGTTTCATCCCAAGGACAAAACACACAAGCTCAGGGGCCTGGTATATGTAGTCCAGTGCAGTGAGGAATGATCAGATCTGTACATTGGAGAAGCTAAACAGCATCTACACAAAAGCATGGCTCAAACCAGAAGAGCACACTCATCAGGTAGACTAAGCAGCCCATCTACATGAAAGGACGAATGTCACTCTTTTGAAGACATGCACATTTTAAATGGGGAAAACGGATTGTTTGAGAGTAGTGAAGAAGTAATTTATGTGAAAGATATGAAACCAACCTTCGACAGAGAAGGCAACACACAAAGTAGCTTTAAGTTGGTTACCAAGGAAGTCTCACAGAAATGTACAGCTTGAGGCATGTGACCAAAACAGCGCATTGTTATATAATCAGGGTAGTTTGACCGTTAACACCAGATTGCTTAGTTCTTACAAAACCTTGATAGCTTCATTAGGAATAAGAACGGCTTCATAGTGAGCCTCAGCGAGCCTAATTTAGACTCTCATATCAGACACTCCCAATTCAGATTTTCAAAATTTAAGAAAAGTTTTAACTCAAGATTGCAGGAGAGTAGTTTCTGATGACTTAACAGCCCTGCTGAAACATATTTTTTATTAGGTACATTTATCTTGCTTTGTTCAAAATGAACATCCCAACAGCATGATATGCTGCCATCTCTAAGGCAAACTTTAACTGACATTTCTTACCAATAATGTAACATTAATGGACTCATTTTGTTCTTGTTAAAATTTTTCATAATCACAACTTTTTGATTAAAGCCATCACACAGAATATGTAACAAAACACATTTCAGTACAGCTGGTTATGTCAGAAATGCTTTAAAGGCTACTCACATGTGGAGTCACAATATCCTATGTGCAGTGTTAAAAACTGATGATTTACAGCCATCAGTCAGTAAACATCACATACACTTCCTAGTTGTATCAAAAACATTGCCTGCTTTTATTGCAGGTTAAGCCTCAAATGTTCTTTATCTTTAATAGTTTTGAATAGGAACTGGACTAATTAGTCACGTTTTTGGCCTCTGGGAGGAAGCGGGAGTACCTGGAGAGAACCCAAGCATGCAGGGAGAGAACATGCTGACTCTATGCAGAAAGAGGATTTTCCTGCTGCAATGAATAAAAAGTTAATTAGATTTTTAACATTAATTCCTCTCTCTGACATTGGTCCATAGTCTGGCATCTCTTCTGTTTTTTCTAAGGAACCACAAAGAGACAATTTAACTGTAAAATGTACTTTATCACATTCACATTTCAATTAATCTCAATTAACTGTATACAACATATTGTTGGCGGGTTTATGTGACGTACACGTTCCTTGAGTCGAGAACCTGCAATTCAGAGTGTTCTCTATAAGCCTACATACTTTTGTCTAAACAGCTTGGAAATACTGAGAAAACATTTCCTGCAACAAAAACATGTAGGATTCAGTTTGAAAGAGGGAGGGGAAAAAAAAGCATGAGTTTTTTTAAATGTCTGCTCCACTAGAATCAAATGACTTGACACTTTTGGAGAGTAACTAAACAAAAAATGTGAGAAATTGAAATGGGTGTAAATGAAAACGGCTCTTGAAGTAAAAATATTTGTTTTGGTCGTTACTCAGTTAAACAATGTCAAATACAATTCAGTCTGTGGTGAGTTTTTTTTTAAACATAGTTTTCAAAGACACACAATAATAAACCTTTAAAAACTACAAATCTCTTAAACATAAACTGTGTATTAAAATTTCCAAGTACTGACTTGCGTCCAATATGGACCTAAAGAAAAATAAGTCTAAAAAAATATAAAACAAAACATCCAAGGCATCAAAAATATAGCAAGACACCGTGAACAGATTAATTAATATCTGAATATTATTTTTTTTTTTATGAGTGTACAGGACATTAATAACTATCCATGACTGTGTATTTACACTTTATAATGAATCTCTGCCGAACAACAGAGGTCGTGGCATCCATCATAAGATGCCACGCTGACATGATTTAATCAGCTGAACGATCAAACCCAACAAAGCACAGATCAGGTCAGGAAGTGACCCCCTCAAGAGAAGATGAGTGTATTTTTCCACCAGAATAAGTGGACCTACAGTTCTCAAACACTATTAAAAAAAAAAAATGCTTTTAAGGGAAGTGTTTCAGGTGGATAATTCACACCTTCATCACACACACGAGATTCATTTGAGTGGTTAACCGCAGAGGAGCCGAGAACAACAGCAGCAGCATCGCTTTCCTTCCATTCAGATGAGGAGGCTGTCGCATTGTCAATGTCGTTTCATGTAATCCAGCACACAACCTTCACACGCAGTAAATGCAGCATCAGCTCGGCCTCAAAGGCAAAAAAGGTTGCAGTACCCAGGACAGAAAATGACGTCCGTCCTCTGTAAGGATCCCCAGTTATCATCCTGGCACGGAAACCTCCCTGGCAGTGTGACTAAAACCAGGAATGCATTTTTTTTTCTCTTTATTTTTGCTGGGTTTGGCTTCTGTAGCTGCTCCTCCATCTCCCAAAAAGGTAGATTTTTTTTTCTTAGCAAGCACAAAAATGTCTTTCTTAATTGGAGGATAATTTCCCAGCCACGCTGAGTAAAATGCTTCATCTGGGAAACAATAGACATACCTCAGAAACCTGATAGATGTGCTACATGTCATAAACAAACTACTCCAAACTGCTTTGATAAAAGATGTGCCTGAAGTTCAAGTTCTTCATTTTGTGTTATATTCTTGCACAATTTTTATTCCAAAAGTTCTAAACTTTCCAGATTTCAGATCTTCAAATCTCTTCATTTTTTAAGATTACTTTTGACATTTGGGTAATTGTTGTAGTTTTGGGTTTAGTAGGGGAGTAACGGTACATATGCTTGTATTTTTCGGGACAGGCCTGTTGGTTCGGTTAAAAAGATCCAATCAAATCTATCAGTTCTATAATTTTAATTTCAGGAAATAAAAGGAAGGAATTCGGGGGAAAAAAGGGTTCTTTGTTTAATGCTGATAAAAGTAAAAAGCCATATGCCTGTTTGTATGTATTTTTCTTGATTTGAAGTGTTCGGAAAAATCCCAAACTATGACTTTAAAACACCAAATATAAACCGAACCATGATTTTTGTGTAGTGTTATACCCCTAGTTTTTTTTTTTTTTTTGTAGAGTTTTTTTCTCAACGTTTTGAGCTTGAAAAAGTCACAAAAATCTCTTATTTGAGCCAAAGGTACTGAATTCACACTAGTTACAGCAGGTTTAAAAAAAAATACTATTATCTTGAGATAAGAACTCTGGTTTATTTTGTCTCGGTAACTCGTTCTGGGATAAGAAGAGCTCAACCTTTTGTTTTAAAAACGTCCATTTTGAGGTATATAAATATGAGCCTTGAGATAACGTAATCTCAAGTTTGTTATTGTTTTAATATCTCATTAGGTCCAAGAATTTGTAACTTATTAAATTTTGACAATCTGCACAGACAAAACATACTAAAAATGTAATCTTGAGATAAAACCTAAAACTGATTTTGTTTCATCATCTATCAGTCTCGAAGAGGCAATCACTTTCAGAGGGGGAACAAAAATTAGCCTTGAATCTTTCAAAACCACTTCCTGCCTTGTAGCTTTTTCAACTCTTAAGACGATCTACCTCTTCAATAAATAGTAGAAAAATAATATTGTACTCAAAGTGTTTTTTTTTCCATGTATTTATGTGAAATGTTAAAGCATTTCTTTTCCTACATTATTATTCACAAACATTCATGAAAGTGTTCAGATATCACCCGACAGCATGTTGGATGAGAACAGAAAAGGCAGCAACTTCCAGATAAAGGGTCTTCGGAGACTAGAAGTTGAGAGAAAAGTTTTGTTATAGTCCCACTAGATGCACCTCTTTATTAGGGAGAAGAAAATATACTTTTCTGTTTTTTCCAAAGGCGCCCCCACCCTCCGTCTCCTCCTGAACCTCTTGGTAGGAGCAATTTGCAGAGGCGCCCCCTATTCTGGACTGGATTTATAGTCAGAAGAGATCCACACTGGACCCAAACTTTATGTAAATCCTCCATTTGTTCTGTCCAACCTTGACAAATAAAGTTCTGAGACTCCAGTTGTGTCTGTTCTTGATAAAATGAGCAGGTACTTCTGCTTGTATGTGCTGGCCCAGGTCTGCCTATATATGTGCGAACGCCTGGATGATTTTAAGTTAGGTTGAGTAAAAGTACGGGTGAGACAAGGAGGATGCTGCCATGGCGACACATTGTGGCATTATTCATAATTCAGGTCGCGAGTCGGAGCTGCTCCAAGGCGCTCGGTCCAGCTGTGGTAATCCTCCTCGAATCATCTGAATCCTGACGTACGCAGTGTGGGTCGCCTCGTTACAACTCCAATGTTTTATAAAAAATAAGCCTCTTGATAAAAACGAGTCCGGTTCCGGTGTGCATCAGCACTCTGCGTCTACGCTGTGCACGGTCACGGCGGCCTGCAGGTGGTGCGTCTGCGCGTGCAGCGGGTGGTGGTGGGTGTGCACGTGGCGGTACGGGTGGAACTTGTGGCTCAGCAGCGCAGCTGTCTGAGGGGGCGTGTCCAGGTCCATGTCGTCGTCGTGGTTACCAACGTCAACGCCCGCCGAGAGAGGGTCGTTGTTTCCGGGTGGATTCTCGCTGTCCTCTTGTGGACTCATGGTGCTGTAGCCTGAAGACAGAGATGGTCGACATTAATCTGACAGGTTGCAGTCATTGTAAATAAATAATACTTTCAATTATTTTACTATTTTTAACTGTCAAATAGTAAAAGGCACTTTTTTTTTCTTTTTTTTTCAAAGTCTGCAACCAAAACATGTTTTAAAATAAACTGGAAGTATCCAAGAATCCATAACTGGAGTTAGACCGGGATCATCTCCGCAGAGATCCTGCGTCCTGATGCAATATACGGTGACTTATATAAGCACACATATAATCAAAGTAAGTGGAACTTTTTTGTTTTACTGTTTAATATCAAAACGTCTTTAATGTCTAAAATTATATTTTAGAGTCAGGTCAAATTGTAAAACAAATATCTATCACTTAACTAGTAAAAGAAGAACTATGAAAAAGTGTATGTGAGTGTGTTTTGCAGAATGTCAACGCCATGTGGAGGACAGTGCAGTACGAAATGTCTAAAAAAAAAATATTGCAATCAATAATATAGGTTTTATTTTTTTTTTCATAAATTTCCAGCCAGTGAATTGGAAAATTACTGTATGCATAAGTATGAGTAACGAAGCTGCAAAAGTCGTAAATCTTCTAGTAATAGGCCGTAGCACTACCATTATTTATTGGTGTACCTTTATTTACTTATTTGTTGATAAAACCTTTTTTATATGCTGTAACTAAGATGGTATTGTAATCAACCTGCAACCCCCTCAGGTTGGGACTACTAATTTTTAAAGAATGCTGTATTACATTTATTCTATAAAATGGATGGATTGGTTGATTTTTCATTTCTAGGTGTGAGATTGTGCTGCTGTCCTCAAACACTTAATTCATTTCATGGACTTTGCATCATCACCAGTGGTTCTAATAGGTGGGGAGGGTGCTGCAGAAAAGACGACGAGTACAACTAGAAACTGTTCTAACTCGTTTGTTCTGTTTTGCCATCTGTGGTGCTACATTAGGCGAAAAAGATCGCACATTCTGATGTGGTTTCATTTTAGCCCACTCTCTTCTCTTCAAGTTCACCCTTGTTCACCGTCAAACATCGGTTACGCAACGAGCACCAGAGATCCTTGTTGCCAGGAAGTGGAATGATGCCGCATAAGTGGGAGGCAGAGAGCCTGTGTGGGTGAAAGTGTCCGTCCACGGCAAGTGTCAGACTTAGAAAATTCTTAGAAAGTGAACATGAGTCAGTCGGCTCAGGCTGCAGACAGGAGAAAAATCAGGGTTCAGATATGTGATTGATGGAAAGAATAAAAGGGAAAGTTCATCTCCGAGCGAAGATGTGAGACTGATCTGAACAATCCAAGATTCCTTTTTATTGTGAAGCTCATTTATCTCGTTTTATGTTCTATGAAGAGGTGAAAAAGGAACGTTTCGCCGTTTATGTGTCACAGTAGCTATAGGGTCTGGAAAGATCATTCATAAACCTTGAACCTTTCCACATCACATGGTTAATGTTTAGATGTGTATTTGCGCTTTGCACATGGACGGATTACGTTTTTACCATTTCTTATTTGCAGAACAGCTCAAGCTGCCTAAAATAGTGTATGAAAAATATTTTTAAGTGTTCATTTTTAAGGCTTGCCACACATTCAGGTTTGGACTTTGACTGGGCCGTTCTAACACCCTAACTATAGCTCTGTAAGAACTATTTCACCCACTTTGTGCAATCCACCAAGACATCCAGCAGTGAAACAACCTCACGGCATAATGCTACCACGGACATGTTTGACAGAGTTAAAAACTTCTCCTTGACTCAGAAAGCCTACTTCTTGCCCTTGTGGCCATACAGTGCAGACTTATAAACCTTTCTCCTTGGGTTTTTTTTTGTTTAACCTGTTTTGGCCAGCCCTTTTCAGTCTGATGAAAAGAAATATTTGAACTGTTTTAACCAATTTTAATTTCTGAAGCACCGGACTTTATTTAGGTTATCAGAGTAAAGTGGTTGGACAATATTGAGACAATTTTTACATGTTAAAAACCCCATTATATATATATATATATATATATTTATTTATTTATTTTGTAACCCGCTTGACAGTTATGCAACACTTTTTTTTGTTTTATATTTTCCCCTTAAAATGCTAATAAAATCTATGCCTTGATGATTGGGTTAAGACGCTTGGAATTCATTGTCACCATGGCAAGAATTAAAACGTTAGTCTTTAAACTGCAAACAATCAGTGAATTTCCACAAAGTTAGAATCTGAGATTAATAAATTAAATAGAAAACAATTTCACTATCTGTAACAGATCTGGTTTATTTAGTGGAAAAGGAAAATTTTAGGAAAAATATGGAATAATTCAGCTTAAGCTTTAAAAAAAACAACAACTTAAAAACAAAGATTCATCAAACATATACTGTTCCAAAACTTTCCCTCTTTCCTACAGCATTTATGTGTTTCACTGACTATACAGAGTTGTTAAAATACACAGTTTGTAAATGCTGCAGGTCTATGTGCACATCTGATGCCTTACCATGGTCGCTCTCTGTCCCTGATCGTCCCCAGTACCTCCGTCTCCGTTCAGGACTGTGAGTGTGTCTCTCAATGACCGCAGCTATGAATCTGGTGTTACTGACTGAAAGTTGAGAAAGAGAACACGTGACCAAAGCTCTATACAGACATTCTTACTTTTAAATTGCAAGTGAGAAATCTTTAATTTACAATTTTAAGAGAAAAAAAAAAAGGTGTGAAGTGGTGCACTTACTGATTCCTCTGTCCTCATGACTATCTTCATCCCTCTCATCCCTCTCGTTATCAAGGTTGGACATTCTCACTGACATTTCTGAAAGGCAAGGAGACAAATGTGACCAAAATGAGACAAACACACACACTATTCTGTAATGACGAGATTAAAAGATATTAATAATTCAACAAGTTAGACCTTAAGTGTTAAAGCAAAGGACAGAACTGCATCGTTATGTAGTCAGATGGGGATTGTCTAATATACAATCTGCGGCAGTTAAATAAACAGTTAAAAAAAAATTTGCTTTGCATTTGGATTCAGTTTTTTAATTTACACGGCAACAATATTTTTTCTAAAAGCACCCGCCTGAAAAAAACATCCAAATAGTTCAACTTAAAAAACTCTACAATTTACAAAAAAAAAAACTTTACTTTGCCTGAACTTCTGAAATTCTGTGGAGAGACGGGACAGATTTTTTGGCGTCTCAAGTATTCGAAAGACAATGACCTGTCCACAAGATAATAATGACACCTATATGATACGCTAAAACATTGTGTGCTCGTCAGGGCGTATTATTAAGCCTTGATTTAAACTCATGAGGTTTTACCAAAACTCCCATTTATACAGGCAAATCTAGGTGAAAATGTCAAAAAAGAAATGAGAAGAAATGAAACATAATCTCTTTAAAAGACATAAAGCTGTCTCCACACTCACCCTGTGCAGCCAGCGGTGACATATGCTGATGTGAGCGTCTGTGGATCTGATGTCTGTAGGCGTACACCGCCAGCACCAGTAACATGATGCATCCCATGATGCCCCCAGCGACTGGACCCACGGGGGCGCTCTTAATCATATTTAAAGGTGCCACTTCCTCATCTGCAAAAGAAGCAAGCGGAATGATGAAGAAGAAAAGGATATGGAGGAAGAGGATAGACTAAAAAACAAAGAAAAAAAGTCTTAAGAAGATTATCAATCTGTTGGAGCACAGATTCTAACCCTGCTTTGATGCCTGTGTTTTCTAGACTTTATTTCTGTTTCTTTTTTTATTAGTGTGAAATATTGTTTGACACAAGACGGATTGTCAAAGCTGATAAGAAAATATCCAAGCAAAAGAAAAGTTTTTTGGGGAAAAAAACAATGGTCCATAAAATTAAATGAGCAGTAGGATGCTACTTCAAAGCTAATTTTTGTTGATTGTGGATTTTCTCCTGAATATGCAGAAAAAAAAGGTACATTAATTTGATTGACAGTTTCCTTAACTCACCAAGAAGACCCAGACTGTCTGCGTACGGGCTTTTGGCTCCAACGATGCCTCCGAAGCACTCCTTCTGAAGGGCGCAGTACGGCTTGTCCAGGTGGGTCTTACCATCACTGTCCACCATGCACCACTCACAGTCCAACACACCAAAACAGTCGCTGAAACAGAGAACAGAACAAGAATATAAACATGGAAGTATTACATCAAGATGAAATATTTCCTGAGGGTGGATGTAGTCGATTTAGCACTGTTTGAGGGAATCCTCAGGATTTTCCTTTTTGTGGGAATTTACCACTGAATGGTAACATGATATTAAAAGCCATTAATATCAGTTTCACCACAGGCCTTTATAGACACATTTAAAATCCTAATCTTAAATACACTGACCACCTACAAGAATGGCAGATTATTTTAGACTTTAATGATTCGATCGTTTTTGGGTTAAGACTGACAATAAAACATACAGCTGTAGTGAATGGAGGAAAAATAAAATTAGGAGCAGTTTATTTATTATGTCTTTTCTCAAATAACACTTCCAGGCTCAAATAGGCACATTTTTATGTATAATCTTGGTTAGATGTTTGCCAACTCTTTTTGGCGGAACTGGGAGGATACCTGGACTAAACACCTCAACAAACTGGAGGATGCTGGAAGAGCGGCGTCCCTGTCCAGAGTGAAGCCAGTTTTAAATGGAAGAGGATGGCAACCAAAAACGAAGTGCTCGTTAAAAAAACCACTCATTGGAGTGCCACTAAATAAAGTTCACTATTTGGACACATGCATGTTTGTAAGAGACAACTCTGTACTAACTGCTAAGCATGGTGTTGGCAGTATCATGGTACGTTTCGCTGGCATTTGTATGGATGTAGTCCACCAAGTGGAAGCAACAAAGAAGGGCGGCTACCCCCAACGTCTTCTACCTTACAGCCAATGAACAAACAGATGGTTAAAACCTGAACACACCGGTTGCCCCGACAAGATCAACGACTCAGAAGGAACAGATTAAGAAAGACATCTTTACTCCGAAGCCATAATCTTTCTGTAGACAGGATTTATGGTCACATAAGGCAAAGACTGAGCCAACAAAAAAATGCTTGGAGAAGTCATTGCAAACCTTAAAACCTGCAAACACAGTCCTAAATGCCAAGCATGGCAGTAGTGGCATTATGCTGTGGGGATACAGTAAAGTGGATACATCGATAGAGATGGATGGCCAAATACTTTATATGTATCTAAAATCTAAATCTAAATGAAGGTTAAGACACTGTAGGGTGTTCCAAGAGGACAATGAGCCAAAAAGCACATTGAAAGTTGTTACTGAACAAATAGAAGTGACCAGTTGCTTTTTGAAATCCCTCAACCCTACTGAAAGGACCAGAAATAAATCTGCTAAAAAGAGAATTCAAACAACAACAAAAAAGTTGATGATATAATTCATGCGCTATACAAAACTCCCTAGAATGGCGGTCATTATCTTTGAACCTTTTTTGACCTTTAAGTGCCACAACTATATCTTCAATCTCTACAAATCTGTGCATAATGAAGAAGTGCAGTGAGTGTGTGCACCTGCTGGTGTATCTCTGGCTGCAGCGGGTGTTGATGCACTGCGGCAGCGTGTCGTGCAGACCGGGATCAATCACATTGAGGCTGACGGGTTCTTGATGTACCTCACAGCTGGGGTTCCTGTACAACAAATCAACATGATGAGGGAGGAAAAAACAAAGACGGGCCCTTTTCTTGGTCACATTAAAAATGGGGGTTACTGACACAAAGCAGCCTTTCAGTTATAAGCATGAAATATGATTATATGCCACAGAGGCAGAGAAATGGAGGGAATAAACATTGTCATAAGAGGTCCGTTAAAGCACAGCAACACAGAAAAGGATAAAAAAAACTGACAGTAAAATGTTAATTACATAAAGGGTTGATCTGAAACATTGACATGCTGTCAGAGGCAGCTGACGGCTGATGAAAGGAGGTGGGTGAAACAGAAGAATGATAGACACTGAATGATGGACAGATGCATAGTGGCAGAAAAAAGTGGCAAGGCAGTGAGATAAACAGAATTGTAAGGAAACCCACAAAAACATCCAAATGTAGCTCATATATAACAGAAATATGGTGGTACAGCACATTATCTTTGAACCTTTTTTGATCAGCATTATGGCCGCAGAGAACGTTCATGTTTTCAAGAACAAGCTGAAGAATTTACTTTTTAGCCTAGCTTTTAAATTATCATTTAATGCCGGGATTTTTTGCTTTTCATGTTATAATTGCTTTTATTGATCAGTGCGCTTTACTACTTGGTTTTGAAACTATCCCGCTAAATCCATCCATCCAGATATATATGTTATCCTGTTATTTTACACAAATAAATAGACATCTTTCAGTGGTTCCTCAGTGGGACCCTCTTCCTCGGGAGCGGTGGTCATCTGTGGGTGCCTGGGTGCCCTCCAGATAGTGCTTGGACGGCTACGCCTTTGAGCGCCCTGGGTCAGTGCCTCGGCTGTTGCTGTTGATCTGCTACTGCCAGTGCAGAAGGCTCCCTTTATGGTGTTTCCTTAGCTAACCTGGCTCATCTGTACTCAGCCCTGTGTCCATTTTATTGTCTATTTTAATGTTTTGATGTGTGTCGTGTGAGTGGGGCTATGGTCACACCGGATAGAATTGGGGGGGACGGGGATATAAACGTGTTCATGTTTAAACTCGTGTGTGTGTGGTGGTGGTGGTGGGGTGTTATATATGTGGGGCAATTTTTATTCTGTAAAGCACTTTGAAATGCATTTCTTTTTGTATGAAAAGCGTTTTATAAATCAAGTTTGATTAGATTTGAAACAATACAATAAAACATTTCTGATAGGATGTAAGGACTTCATCTATAGATAATCAGGACCAGTCTCGAAGCGTAGACACCATGTCCATACTGAGTATGGTTTTTTGTGTGTCCCCTTTCTGGCAGTTTGGCATTTAGAATTGGTGTCAGAGTATCAAGTGGTAGCCCAACAGATTTATCTTCAGAAGTGGAGCATTACAGCTATTGCTATAGTACTCCACTTGATATATAGGTGTAAGAAATCCTTATTAGAAATTGCTGTGGGTCTTTTTTCCTGATATCATGGACACGGAAATGAATAGAAGGGGAAAAAAAAGATGAAGAGAGGTTAAAAAAAAGTTAAGAGGGAGAGGGTGAGTTGGAGAGAGGAAGAAAGGAACAAAGAAAACACAAGAAAACATCCTAGTCCGCCTCCACACCCGCAGGACGGCAGAGAGGAATAAAAACAATGGCTACGTTTACATGCACTGTAAACCACAAAGTTGAGATTACTTAGTTACACTGAGTAGCTGAAGCTCAATATTATGAAAAAAAATTGTAACTCAAATGTGTTGAGTTAGTTCAGCATATTCTTTTGTTTTGAGTACAAGTAACTCAAAAATTTTGAGTGACCTAATTATCATATTTCCCAGGGTGCTTAGGGGCATGTTTTTGACACCATGAGTGACTTGGAAGTCTGTTGAATTGAGATAACCACTGTGATCAATCACAATTTATATAATTATTCAAAGTGCTGTCTGTGTTAATATCACATTCACAGTGATTACAATTCTGCTAACTGTATCGCTTGTGTTGAGAATTATTGAATTTAAGAGCATAAATATATAATGTATTCATGTGAGTTATCTATAAGTTCATGTCAGTTTTATAAAAGTGCATGTTACTAACATAACTTTAGGGTAGTGTATACCAAATGTGTGTATGAAACAAATAAATTAAAGTTGCATGTACTGAAGATTTTTGAGTTGGCTTAATCGGTAAGTTTAATTTAATTATGATTAGAAAATATAACTAAAATAAACTCCAAATATTTAAGCTTTTATATACTCAAATATCTGAGGTTATGAACTATAAAAATATGTGACAACTGATTGACTCACTTTTTTTGAGGTCTGCCTACTTATTCGGGTTTACAGTGTGGACACAAGTAATTAGATTAAAAGCCTGATTGGAATAAAACTGACGCGTTTCGCTTATAGTCCTCCGTTGATCTTTCTGTGTTGCAAAGCAATGGGGGCAGCAGGAGGTGCTGACTTCTCATGGTGGGTCTGTCTACCAATCTAGTGTCGTTTTCAGTTAAGCAGATTTTAGTTCGTTAGAAAGTTGGGCTCTACTTCGACCATCCTTATGCAGGTGATGGAGAGCACTTGCATTGACGGATAATGCCGCTGCATCAAACAGTTTTGATGTATAAGTATAAACTAGGCTTTATTCCGAATGTAGGTCATTCCTGCGCATGTCTGTTAAGTCATGCGTAGACATATAATATGTTGGCCAAAAAAAAAAGATTAGGTTTATAATTTGATTGTGTACATAATAAAGGATTGTAGATATACACTACCGTTCAAAAGTTTGGGGTCACATTCAAATGTCCTTATTTTTGAAGGAAAAGCACTGTACTTTTCAATGAAGATAACTTTAAACTAGTCTTAACTTTAAAGAAACACACGCTATACATTGCTAATGTGGTAAATGACTATTCTAGCTGCAAATGTCTGGTTTTTGGTGCAATATCTACATAGGTGTATAGAGGCCCATTTCCAGCAACTATCACTCCAGTGTTCTAATGGTACAATGTGTTTGCTCATTGGCTCAGAAGGCTAATTGATGATTAGAAAACCCTTGTGCAATCATGTTCACACATCTGAAAACAGTTTAGCTCGGTACAGAAGCTACAAACTGACCTTCCTTTGAGCAGATTGAGTTTCTGGAGCATCACATTTGTGGGGTCAATTAAACGCTCAAAATGGCCAGAAAAAGAGAACTTTCATCTGAAACTCGACAGTCTATTCTTGTTCTTAGAAATGAAGGCTATTCCATGCGAGAAATTGCTAAGAAATTGAAGATTTCCTACAACGGTGTGTACTACTCCCTTCAGAGGACAGCACAAACAGGCTCTAACCAGAGTAGAAAAAGAAGTGGGAGGCCGCGTTGCACAACTGAGCAAGAAGATAAGTACATTAGAGTCTCTAGTTTGAGAAACAGACGCCTCACAGGTCCCCAACTGGCATCTTCATTAAATAGTACCCGCAAAACACCAGTGTCAACATCTACAGTGAAGAGGCGGCTGCGGGATTCTGGGCTTCAGGGCAGAGTGGCAAAGAAAAAGCCATATCTGAGACTGGCCAATAAAAGAAAAAGATTAAGATGGGCAAAAGAACACAGACATTGGACAGAGGAAGACTGGAAAAAAGTGCTGTGGACGGATGAATCCAAGTTTGAGGTGTTTGGATCACAAAGAAGAACGTTTGTGAGACGCAGAACAACTGAAAAGATGCTGGAAGAATGCCTGACGCCATCTGTTAAGCATGGTGGAGGTAATGTGATGGTCTGGGGTTGCTTTGGTGCTGGTAAGGTGGGAGATTTGTACAGGGTAAAAGGGATTCTGAATAAGGAAGGCTATCACTCCATTTTGCAACGCCATGCCATACCCAGTGGACAGCGCTTGATTGGAGCCAATTTCATCCTACAACAGGACAATGACCCAAAACACACCTCGAAATTGTGCAAGAACTATTTAGAGAAGAAGCAGGCAGCTGGTATTCTATCGGTAATGGAGTGGCCAGCGCAGTCACCAGATTTGAACCCCGTTGAGCTGTTGTGGGAGCAGCTTGACCGTATGGTACGCAAGAAGTGCCCATCCAACCAATCCAAATTGTGGGAGCTGCTTCTAGAAGCGTGGGGTGCAATTTCTCCAGATTACCTCAACAAATTAACAGCTAGAATGCCAAAGGTCTGCAATGCTGTAATTGCTGCAAATGGAGGATTCTTTGATGAAAGCAAAGTTTGATGTAAAAACAATCTTATTTCAAATAAAAATCATTATTTCTAACCTTGTCAATGTCTTGACTCTATTTTTTATTCATTTCACAACGTATGGTGGTGAATAAGTGTGACTTTTCATGGAAAACACAAAATTGTTTGGGTGACCCCAAACTTTTGAACGGTAGTGTAAAACTGACCAGAAAAAAATGAAAGCATGCCATGAAAAACATTGTACTCGCCTACTTCAAATGGGCACAGACATGTTTGCTTACAATACAAAGGAAGTCCATTTCTTCTTCTGCGGCCATTTCCGGTGTTTTAGATAGTTCTGCGCATGTCAAAATGATTTATCCCGCTCACACATGTAGCGGATGTAAACGCTTGTGATAATCGGGTAGATTTCTTCTCAGCACATTTACTCAGTCAAATTCTAATAAAAACTATGATTAGGCTAAAGATATTTGGCATATGTAAACATAACTATTGATAAAACTAACCAAACAATTCAAACTGAGAAATACACAACCACCATCCACAAATAGATGAATAATTGCAACAACAATAGGTACCGATTATTACAAGATGTATGTGTGGTAGGCTCAGCCCCAGCATGCATCTGTACACACCGGAAGCCCCACATGCTGACAGGAGATTTGATGTTTTAAAAAATGTAAAAACAAACTGTCACTGTCAAAGCAACATGCTCGGGGTGTGAAGGATGAAGACTGGGAATAGCAAAGCTCAAGCCTGCCACCAACTGGATGATACTGCAATAGCAGTGTCGTCATCCACAGTGAAGCAAGTCTAAGATCAGACTGAAAAGCACTGGTCAAAACAGGCACCCCTCCCACAAAAAAAAAAACAAAAAACAAGCAGAAACGTTTTTAAGTCTGCACTGTATGGCCACAAGGGGAAGAAGTAAGCTTTCTGAGTTAGGGAGACTTTTTCAATGTGGTCAATTGTGATCTGCAGAAAAAAATCTGCAAAGAAACTGAATAATCATTTTCTGGCATGAAGAAGAGTTTAATAACTAAACCCCAAAGTTAATGTGACATAAATGCAACTAATGAATGTATGTAAACTTCTGACCAGAGCAGTAGATAAATTAATATGCAAGGTAAAACTACACACAACATAAAAGACAATAAAAAGTAGTATTGTTTATCTGAATCCCTTTAAAAACATAATTTTTACCTGGTCTTTGACTGAGCCCTCTACATTAATGCCAGTTAAAAAAAATGTTTTCAGTAAAATGTTAATAAACATTCCTATTTTCATTCTGAGAGGTGATTCGAGCACTTCATTTGAATTCTTTGTGCAGTTCTCCCTACTGTACCCCTGCATGGTTATTGCACTCTCTTCTGGACCTCCACTGTTCTGCCTTCACACAACTTGTTTTTTCTCTTGTAGAAGTAAGACTGGTTTGCTGGTGTGACTGACCTGTTTTCAGCATTGGTGAGGTTGCCTGTACACTCATTGACCTCCAGAGGGCACTCACATGGACACTCACATTCATTCTGCTCCATCCTGCAAAAGTAAGCAGTTGGTTTAAAAGTGAAGGGGAAATATTGTCATTGACTTCAGAGTTTAATCATCACTGTTTAAATAAAGACAGAGCCATATTGCAAGCATAATCTTGTTTATGTGTTATATATATTTTTTTTGGGGGGGGGTAAATGGGATAAAATCTTGTTTGTCAGTAACAAAACAAACAAAAAAACATGTACAGTATGCAATCACCTGTGACAATTGAGGCAGAGTCGGTCCACGGTGCTGCAGGCGCAGAAAGCCAGAGAGTCACACGTCTCATTGACGATACCAGCAAACGCATTGGTGCCAGGGATTCTAGTTAGGCGATACTTGGAGCAGTGGCTGCCATGGACGAGGTTGGTGAGGTCGCCCTGAGTGAGTAAGAATTAAGGAGATAAACTCAATCAGTTTTAGACTTCAGTTTCAGACTTTTATACCCCTATATGTATTTTATGCTTTATGAATAATACTCTCAACCACATAAGACGACTTTTTTAAAAGTTTCTTGGTTATTTCTAAGACTATCTAAAAGCAAAATTTTAACTGTAAAATAGAAGCGAAACAAAAGTATCGTCTATCACCACAAGATGGCAATGCAGACCAAGGATGTGCAACCGTCTGAGCTACAAGTGGCTCTTTGGCCCCTCCACAATGGTTCTTAATAACTTTAGGTAAAATGATAAACCATCAAATGCTATAAATATAATAAATGGCTGTTTTAATATTTGTTTCATAAAATACTTGCAATGAATTTGCACAGGAGAATGACATTAAAAACTAAAAAGAAAATCTTTTCAGGAATATTTTTCTTCTCATTTGGATGAAAAACTGTGCTTTTAAAAAAAAATAATTTTCTGTAAATATCAACATCCCATACAAGAAAAAGGATCCTTCCTCTTTTTGCTCAAGTTCTATGTTTCTGTCATCTTAAAACCTACAATTAATAGCAGAAAAAAATCGTCAAACCTTCAATAGTAGATATTTAAAAAATAATAATTTGATCTTTTAAAAAAAAGTAATTTAAAGCTTAATATTTTTTGTGAAGGTTGCAGACCTCTAGCTTAGATAACCATGATATCTGCCTTACCACTATACTGGTGTTAAACTTGTAGAAGCGCTGCACTGTGCGGTCGCTGAAGCTGTTGCAGAGGTTTTTCTTGACAAAGTTGGGGTGATTCAGGATGTCATTGGCCACAAGTGGCTCCTAAAATATAGCACAATCACAAAAAAGGGGAAAACATGTGTTTTTGCAACATAAAAGAATTAGTACGTCTTGCTTCAAATGCTGTTTAATAATTTAAACCAACTATAATTGAAGCATTTTTAGGAGTTTCTAAAATTTGTTTTTCTGATTTAACTCCCAACTGTGAATTTAATGATCAAAATCTTAATTTAACAAAAAAAAAAAATTATTTCATAATCTGTTACCTTGTGTGTGATGTGCTGCTGTTCGGCAGGGGCGTGACCTTTGGGGTCAATGAGTGTTGGGTGAGCAACCAGGTATCCTCTGTCCTCCATTATGAAACACCTGTATTAGAAAACAAATATTAATAACTTCCAATAGCATCAACCCCAAATAAAAGCCTTCTTTTAAATGGATATTTTGGCTCCAGTCTACTTCTGACCGTTTTTCATATTTTGCCATATGCAGCTTCTTCCTGTTTATCATGGGTTATGAAACCAAAAAAAGAGAAAGGGGGAACATCCCATCCTTATCATCCCCAAAGTCAGGACACAGACCTAAGGATGAGGCGTCTTTCCATTATTATGGCCCTCATCTCTAGAACAGGCTGCCAGAGGACCTCAGGGCCGCAGAGAGCATTAATGTTTTTAAGAGCAGACTCAAGACTCACCTTTTTAGCTTAGCCTTTAACTAATTATTATTTATTAATATATTTTTAATCGCTCAGCATGTTTTACCTGATTTAATTTTTAGTTCAGCTTTTAACTGTTTATTTATTAATCTGCTTTGCAATTTTTATTATTTGAGCCACAGATTGATTCTGTTGATCTGCTGCTGCTGATGCAGATGGCTCCCATGATGGCATTTCCTGGCTCATCTGTACTCAGCCCGCTTTTTGTAGCTTCTAAGTGTGTGTGTGAGTGAGTATGGCTGATGGGTTGGGTTGGGAGGGGGTTGTATTTGCACTGATGATTTTATTTTTTGAAGGGGGGGGGGGTTGTGGGGTTATTTTAAATCTGTAAAGGACTTTGAGTAACTTTCTTAGTTTGAAAAGCGCTTTATAAATAAAGTTTGATTTGATTTGATTTGACATGAAAAGAAACAGAAATGGGTAGGGACGTGGGGATCAAAAGAAAGAAAACATGGATGAATTTATGGGGCACTCATGCAGACCTCCTGCTGGAGTCCTGATAATCAGCTTATTTCTTCTTCCTGTTGTCTTCTCTGTTTCTCATAACTTTTGTTCTTGCCCGATGAAATATGAATGCTGTAAGCTTGCCAAGACTTTCAGGGAGAATAGAAAGGGGGAGGATGAAGGGAATTATCTGCAAGGACTAGTTAAAAATCTAGCCCTTTCCTACCTGATCTTATGGCCTTTGTCCTGGTTGCAGATGGGCAACAGATCCAGCAGAACCTTATAGAAGTAGCGAAGAGTAAAGTCTATACCCATCACTGCAACTGCATAACCAGGGGCCATCTGAGAGCTGCAGATGGAACAGAAAAACAGAGAAAAATGAGTCATGCTGAATGAATAAAAGAAAAAGAAAAATTCTGTGAGGTACCCCACAAGTAGTCCGACTTTTACACAGATATTTCTAAAACAAAGTAAAACCCCTACGTTATTTTGAAATCCATCTCAGTCCAACATATTGTTTGTTACACTCTGAACAATTTAACTCCAGAATATAAACCCTGCCTTATCACACGCACTTAAACTGAGTGTTTATTTATATCCAGGATACTTGAAGGGGTTGTGATAAACAGCTTGGATTGTGGTTTTGCAAGCAACCCGGTGGCCATAATGCTCTGTTGTATTTTAGGCTCACTGACATAGAAATAAACATTCTAATCTCGGCCCTAGACTCCTTTTAGAACGTTTTTCAAACTTTTATGGACCAACATTTGTCTTCCTTTTTTACAATGAAAGTTAGTAGTACAACACTGATTAGCCTCAGGGCACTTTGAAAGAGAAGATTTCAAGGTAATTAGGACAGAGCACAGATTATTTCACTCACTGAGAAGCAATGACAGAATCAGTACATGCAATCTTTTGGTTTGCAACAAAGCATTTCCTTTTCTTTTTTTAATTTTTTTTTAGAGTTAGTTGAGTTCAACTAAAATGAACTTTAATAATAGGCTTGCTAATTAAAAGGTTTCTGTTCAGCAGCATCAAAAAAGACCCATACTTGCCAATAATTCATCATTAAAAGCCTATCGGTGAGTCCTATTAATCTGGACTAAACAGACCAAACCGAACATCATTCCATCAGTTACCATTAAACTTTCTTCTTTTTTTTACCTGGAGGCATGAATGGTGTGACTGATGGTGACGACGTAACCCGCGCCGCCAACATCCAGGTACGGACCGGTGAAGGTGATGAGGCCAGGGTTAGCCACAGCGTGCTGGTACCTGTACAACGCAGTCAGAGGATTACCTCATAAAGTTAATGACCATCTTTGCCTAATAAAACAAATTGGAATAATCAAAAATTTATGAATTCAGTAAGAAAAGTCAAAAACTGGGACCCATATAGAAGTCCTATGCAAAAGGTGCAAACCATTTACCATTTAGCTGTAAAATTGATCTTACAACAATTATGCTTAAAAAGCCACAGGAGTATAGGTATTTATGGTATTTATTGAGAAAACAGATTTAATAGTCTACTCTAAGAAAAACTCAACATTTTTTCAATTTCATAAGAGCTTGAACTTGGGCATCACATATTTATTTCTATTTAGCAGAAACAAACTTCAAACCTGTTCAGGATCCCTCTTTGGTACCCTACACCAAAAATCCAAACACCTTTTATGTCATCTTGCCCTCCTCTTTAAACCCACCAGAGGAACCCTCACCATTGTCTGCGGGTTGGGTCGAATGTTTTGTCCATCAGCGATCCTGGGTAAATCCGGAGCACCCCACTGGGCGTTGCTATGTAACGCCGCACAATGTAGCAGTTGAGGCTACTCATTTCCATTAGTGCCATCCACTCATCTGTAACATGACTGGTCGCCATAACCTCGTTCCTGACGGAGGACTGTGGAGGAGAAATGAAGGAGGGATGAAGAGAAACAGCAGAATCCAAAGAAAGTTGGATGAACTGCATTTTTTGGCTTACATTTAAGTTGAGAAAACCTCTCTTTTTGCAATGTGTGCTTTGAAGAAAAGAAAAACTTTTTCTTTAGAGAAAAGATGTGTTAAAACTAGAGAGTCCACCTATGAGGTGAGATTAGGGGGAATAAATCTGATTGATTAATCATTAAGCCTGGAACAATCCCATCTCAGAAGCCTTCTGAGACAAATCTCTGACTTTCAAAGGGGTGATGAGGTCACTAGAGGGGGGTCTTTAAGACTAGCCTGGGAATCTGCACTGAGACTCAGCTTTGCAGTTCAAACTAACCCCCAGGAAAGGAATGCACACAGCATGCCAAAACGTTTGTAAGGTTTTACCCACTTCTTAAAGTGGCAGAACATCTTTACAACTCCAGAATCACAGAAAGAAAAAAAAAGTATGAAAACTCTAAACTAAAGCACCTTCCTCCACAAACCATACAGGATTAATTTTAGGATGTAGTTATTCTGTTTCAAAGTGTAAACAGGCCTCCAGTCCAACCTCAGGGCAGGGTGTGGCGTGTGTTTGTTGGGTAAACGGAGTAGGTGTGAATGTGTGTGCCCCCAGTCGCGTGTTTTAACACCAGAACTCCCAAGGCAGTCCACAGGTTTTATATTTTGTAGTAATTCTAAAGTGTAATAGCTTTAGTTAAACTGATCTTATGTGGCCTTTTCCTTCATGATTTTCCAATTAATATGGGTCCTTTATTTCCATATTATCATTAAATAAAAAAGAAATTGGGTTATTTTTACCTTTAAGTCTCACACTCTGGTAATATTCCATGTAAAATAGTTAAAAAATGGCTTAAATAATATTCAATCCAAACCATCTGAACAGTCACCCAGTAAAAAAAAAAATAATATCAAGGTTTGAAATACAACATTAAACTAGAATAGAGTAACATTAAGGTGAGATTATACAGAGTTCAGATCAGTAAGTAAACTAATATTCATAATATTTTTGTTTTGTTATTTCTTGTAATTGTCAATCATTTCTATTTCCAATGTGTCATTATTATACAGTTTAAGAAAAACTATTTTTGCTATTTATATCATAATTGAATTTAAATAATTTATTTAATTGTCGCTATATATATATATATATATATATATATATATATATATATATATATAACCGTTGTGTAATCTATGTAGTTATTTTATGTAAATAATTTCAAATATTTTCAATAAACATTAGTTAATTAACTTTTAACTTGTTAAAAGCAGCGTTTTTTTAAACATTTATATTCATATACATCAGGATTTTGCTCAAATTAGAACCATTTCACTCTAATGTCATCACCAGTCTCACATTTCATTGACCAGAATGCCAGCCAAACAACTGACTGCCAGTAACTTTGCTCTGCAAGATGGATTCTCATGAGATTTTGAGTTTTCCAAACTCAGGAGAATCCATGTTCTACCGCTCCGATCTAAGCCGTGCGATTTGCGATCCATATTTGTCCGGGCCAAAACACTGTGCTTTGGGGCGTAATAATACGAGGAGCACTCCTACAAGTCACGCTGCTTCTATTGACGGAAGTGAGCGGGAGAGAAGTCTTTAGGAGTTAGGGCGCGGACGTAGTGCTCCTCGTATTATTACGCCTTACAATATAGTACCCCTTTTTATCCGCTGAGACAATCCACACGTTACATTTCTGGGTTACTATACTTTGTAGTGTAACACTTCACGTAACTGTATTTAAATAGGGAAAACGTGGAAGAGTTTGGTAGCTTCTGACGGGAGCTGATTTGGAGCTATACAGTATACGGAAGAGGCTGCGTTTGTGCTCCGTTTGCACGACAGAGCGCACAGACAAAGACCAGACAGGTACATATCAACTAGTCTAAGGTAAGGTAAGAACATATGTCAGTATGTAAAAAAAGGCGAACTATTCCTTTAAAGGCTTGTGTACCTTGAGGCCTGGGTTGGCGATAAGCCTGGTGTTATCGCTGAGGTAGGCTGTGTAGTGCTCCACCATCCGCTTTGTTTCCGGCTGGCTGAGATGCTCATAAGGAGAGGAGAAACTACCGGCAGACAGCATCACCGTGGGGGATTCTGGGAAACGGAAGAAGGGACAGTAGCGTTAGGTCAGACCAAGTAAGATTATAATAACAGTCTGTTGAATTCAGAGGTTTACTTACCAACAGTGGCGAGCTGCTTGAAGTGCAGGCAGGAACTAGGTTGACCCAGCAGGTCTAAGCGATGGTAGAGCAGCTTAGAGCTGGGAGCTGTAATCAGGTTCTTCAGCTGCTTCACGGGAATCTCCGGCTGAATGTACACGATGCACAGAATAAACGATGTGTCCTGGACCTAAAGGAAGCAAAGAGGAGAGCTTATTGGATGCTTCTTTGGATACTGCGACGGTTGAGGAGTCTATTTAAACAACCCAATACACGCATTACATTTATCCTCTTTTCTATGTTCGTTTTCAAAAATTATTTTGATAACATATTTTGGACTCATACTGGGTGCATAATTATGTGATTTAAAAATAATTCATGTAATGGCTAAGTAGGGGATTGTGAAATGTGAATTAAAAAGAAACCCATGGATTTCCCATTTTTTAAAGGTCTTGTGAGCCTCATTATTTGAAAGTGGACAGCGTAGAAAGGGGGATAGAAGTGGGGGGAAGACATGAGGCTAAGGTCCACAAGGACAAGACTTTAAGTCATAACAACCGCATCAAAGACTGGGGTCACTGCACACGGGGCGCCCGCACTAACCAGTATGCCACACGACGCCCCTATACCCATTCTTTTGACTAAATAATGATGATTGATAAAATATGTGCAAAACAACAGAGGTACAACATGGAGTAGAAGTCACATTTTGATATGAATTTCTTCTGTTTGTGGTCTCCTTTATTAGCAATAAGAAGGAATTACCCCATAATAAAGCAATCTCACTGATACATAACGTCTTAATTTTGTTAAGATTCATAAAATAGCAGTACAAAACTTTGTTTTGGCATTTCAACCGGTTAGGCAACTGCACGCTTAATTTAAAACCCTCATTAATGGGTAGACTTGGAGCGAGTTTTACAATGGGTTCTCGGTCAGTACTTCCAAAAGCCACATAACAGAATTTGACAAAAACTTAGATTGCCATGTAGAAAATTTTAAATAAATTCTAATATAAATCTAACGTATAAAAAATATGTAGCAGACTTAAAAGTTCACTTAAAAAAGGTCCAAATCTCAAAACATTTTTTTTCCGAGACTACCTAAAAACCATGCATTCCTCATTTTAACAATATCAGCCACTTTGTACCTTGAAGCTATTTCACAACTTAAGAATACTTGGGGATATGTTCCATATACCCAATTTGTATTCTTATCATGGCTTAATGCAAAGAAATGTAGTTATGTGATGCATAACTAATTTCAAGAACTCGTTTTTTCATTTAGTTTTGCTCACATAATCAGCCTGAAACTGAGCTCAAATACACAATCATTAAAAAAAATATGTTCAATGAAATCTTTGGAAAATGATTATATCTTAAATACTAAGTTAAATCCTGAAGTGTGAGTATTTTATGATTATTTGTATCTATAACATATAAATATTAAGACAAACTGGTATGTAATGGCTAAGTCGGGGAGTATGAAATGTTATGTGTGAAAATGAGGTAAAAAACAAGCAAAATGGCAGACTGACTGAGCTGGTAAAACGTCAACGACCCTCATCCTGAAAATTAAGCCAAGTTTTGAGATGCCTAATTGTATATCTTGATAAATCTTCACATACCCATGGGGGCAATGAATTTGGCAGCAAAATAAATGTGAACCTTTAAAAATGTCAAGTTCAACATTCTTGCTTTTAAAGACAAGCTCGCCAGTGATTTATCGCTGCAGCAAAACAAAAATGTGTCCTTTTCAAAACCATATGTGAAATTAACCCTGTAGTGTTCGTCCGGACTTACTTTCCTTACAGTGGAATCAGGCAGTCTATTGGGGATACTTAAAAGAAGTGTCCTGAAGATCCAGACTTGTCCCAAAAACTCAAAGAAAAAATAGATGGTAACCTTTTTTTCAGATAAATCTGTATTTCAATCCACCTGCACATTAACACCACCAAAAATGAGCAACTTTTGTTGGGGAAAGAAAACTCTCTTCTCAAATTCAGTTTTTTTTTAGGCAGTTTTAGTGATGCTCTGGCTCTGGAAAGTCCATTACAAAAAACCTGCAGCGCTGCCAAACTCATGTCAAATGTGCCTTGTTCTAGCTCTTGGTCTTGTTTGGACAGAATGACCTAAAAAGCATTTAAAAAGAAGCAAAAGTGGCGTGCTGAAATTAATAGATTATTCTTCTCCTGCCAAAAGGTCTAAATGCCAGAAATCAGAGACACAAATTGGCATGATGGTGATGTGGCGGTCCTGTTGCCATTAGTTCCAAACACTCTGGAGGAAAGCAGATTCACACAGGTTCTGAGGGTTGGGGCTTAATGGGTTTTGCTATGCTGACTGATTTAAAAGGATAAAAGGATGAGAACATAAATCTTGGCAGAACTTTAAAATGCAGTACAGTGATGATAACATGCTTTAGATGAGGTAAAAAGTGAGATGCGTTTCCAGTGGTTACTGGTCCACAGACTGACTCAACACCTACCAGTTTCCAGGCATAGCTGACATTGTATGCGTCTTTGCTATTGTCCCTCAGCCGGTTGGTGTGCCAGGAAAGGGAAGAGTTCACGGGCACCGCAATGATCTGACTGCCTAACGGGAGGCTGCAAAAACAGAACACTGTGAATCCAACGGTTCATGAAAGATGTGAGCCAAAACTTTATCCCATGTACAACCCTGCCTAGAGCAATTGAAGCTACAGTTTCGTTCATTAGTTTTCCAACGGTTCTTGATTTTCCCTCACCTGAGGATATTCTGCCGGACAGCTGGGAAACTCGGGATGTTCTCATAGTGGATGATATCAGTGTGCAGGGGTGGCTCCGTCATCAGGTAGGGTCTGGTCAGAGACGGGTGCATCAGGGTGTAACCTTGCAAAGTCAAACACATGTTTAAAACGCTAAAACTGACCAACAAAGATCTATTGAAAAGACGGTGCTTATAATTAGCTGGTTTTTAGCGCGACTGCTCCTGACCAGTTATAGGCTGATGGGAAACAAACTATTTCTATCTTTCTCCGATCAGTAAATGCACCACACTTTGAACTTCCAGGCTGCACTGAAAACAACATTATCTGTTGTGGTTGCTGCTTCAGAGTGAAAAGCTGTTACTTTCAGAATCAGTGAGGTGTTTAAAATAAATAGTATGTGATAGAGAGCAGGACTTTTAACAGATAACATGAAGGTAGAACAGAGTACTGCACAGTATTTTGCTCTGTTTCATAAGCTTTTAATGTGTGTTTTGTGGAATATGATAAAGTTGGAAATGGGAAGGCTTTTGGATCTGAAAGTTTAAATCTCAAAGTTTAGGCAACAGTCTACATCATATAAGAGGAGTACAAATTAAGACTGTTGTTTAATAATGCTAATTAAGCTAATTGTGCAAACAATGCTAATAAATGATGTTGAATAAAGTTATAATGTAATCATCTTGTCTATGTTTCAAAACAGCAAAACCCTGTTTTACAGTAACTGCTCTCAATTATTCTACGAATAATTATTGCTTGCTTACTGCTGTACAGCTACAACAAATATTTTGAACACTTGTACTTGTCTCCTCATCTTAGAGCTCTAAAAGGTGAATCAACATTAATATCAGCGGAACAAAAGCTTTATAAAACACAGAGGATGGAAATCCAACAAAATAAATAAATCTGAAAGTAGCGTCGCAATGCAAACTAATTGTTCATATACAGTGAAAGTAAGGCTGCAAATCAAAGACAAATTTGAACTCTATAAGTTAAAGTCAAACGTTTTAGAGTTTGTTTTACACTGTAATCAAGAGTAGATTTGTACAATACTTGGAGCTTCTTCTAAAAACAATATATAGGAAATAAATTCAAAAATCCATCGTTATTTCATAAAAACATCTAAATCCAGTTAAATTTTAAGCACATCACTTCTTTCAAGATTTTAGGTGTTTGAGAAAAGATCAGTGAGATATATAACTGGTCATCGTTTTAATGTTGGTAAGCCTGTAATGGTCCATCAGCAGCACCTCTGTGTATCAGCAAGTGCTTAATTAAACGGCTCATTTGGAACCGGGAGTGAAGGAACTTAATTAACACGTTCATAATTTCAACATTAATTGGCAGCAGATCATTTGAACATCTGTTTTGAGCTTTAATTGGAGTTAGAGCACTAATAATTTTGGTGCAGTAATCAGCAACAGCCCAAAGTCATGTTTATTCCCAAATAAATAACACACACGACGACACACAAGAGGTCTGAAAAATACATATTGGGAAAAAAAAGCTTGCCAGATTTATATACATTTTTACAACATTTTTTTTATATTCTTCCTTAATTTGTTTCTCTTTTAGCATTTAATCAATTAAACAGTGTCATCTAATAAAAAAACTCACTACTGTTTCACTTCTCTGCTAAGCAGCTTTGCATTAAAAAGAGTTGGAGATCAGGATTGGCTCAACAACCTGATCATATGATTATGATATGATTTCCCTCTAAGTGCCTCTATGTCTGACCTTTGTTGTCAATGAGAAATGTATAGGAAGCCAGCGAGTCTTGGTAGTAGGTGACATCTTCGAGGATGTAAGCCAGATTCACATCCACCCCGACCACGCCCAGGAGCAGGTTACCGAAGTAACAGGGCCGGCTCACAGTCATGATGAAACCTGGAGGAGATTAAACAGGTACGTAAGGCAGCCGCTCCATACAAGTTAATTTTTCCTTATGGATGCATAGCAAAACACTTCATCAGTTACCATCTATTAAACAACAATTATGTAGTTGGGAGAAAAGAAGCAGGAAATGGACTAAACTTACAGTAGATTTTACTTTTCTAGTCATACCGAAAACTCAGTTTTTTAAAAGATGAGGCATATTCACATAAGTTAACACATTTAAATTGGAGTTACGTGCCTTGCCCAAAGGCACACCACTTGGTTGGAAAGGAAACTGGAATCCAATTCCCACCTTCCTAACTGTAAAACGGCTACCTTTGATTATTGAGTATCTATCATCCCCCGCAGGCCAAAATAGCAAAAAATTATGTCCCATAACGTAAACCATAGAAATTTGTTGTGTAGTTAGCAAATCCACCCACTTTTACTGCTAGTAAAGATTTGTTAAATATATTTTTTTAATCTGCTTTGATTAAAGTAGCATATTCATAAATGTAATCTTTTGGTATAAATCCGACCTTTAATTCAAGCATGTTTATTAAGAAACAACCAGAGCAACAAGTATTGGCATCCAATAATTCCTATATCAGAAAATGATTTTCACTTATACTTTTCTTTGTAAGTTGATCCAGGGAGGAGCCCAGGAGATTTTAATGACTAAACCATGACTTCCCGTTTCCCTGACTTAATACTATAATGTGGGAAAGGGGCCCCTTTACTGTAGCCACTCTTCATATGGGATTTATAGGGCATGCCATTCAAGTGAAGTAGAGGCAATACCATAGCTCCTTCCATACAAGAAAAGCACTCTATGAAAAGTGTAATGAAAATGGAACAGTAACAGACAAGATTTGTGAATTTATCTTGCACCGTGTATAGTGAGTAGCATGTTAAAGACTAAAAAAAAAATCCCTGGGCTCCCTGTTGGAGAATCGCAGTCTTTTTTTTCATGTGTGGGAGAGATTATGTTACTGGGTAAAAATGCGGTTTTCAAGCTGTGCCACTAAATATGGGAGGGGTACCACAAATCAAATGTAACATGATTTGGCAGCTAAGCAGAAAAAAAGGACAACTTTCTAACAAAAAGTAGAGAATCAGTTTAAACGGCTGAGTAAAATAGTAAGAGGCAAAACTTGATTTCAATCTTGTTTTTCTCTTTGTTCTTTCTTCAAATAACATTTTTTGTTTAAGCTACACCAACACTGGCAAGTAAGACAGGGAAAACTTTACAGTTAGACAGTGAATCAAATTGGCAAATTTTCTCATCATCATTTGAAACAATGATCAGCATTCACACTGAAAACATTTTTGAGCTAATACACATGTTCTTGCTCTGATAATGGGAGATAATATATTAATCAACTCCAACCTGTTTCAAGGAACCTGATGCTCTTTTATAGTCAAGGTTTGTTCATTTACTTGTGAATTAAATATAAATAAATTCTACACTTTTAATTTGACAGAGACAATCAAAATACTACTAAAAGAGGAACCAGCAGCTCTGATTTTACAGAGATTTTCCAATAAAGTAAAAAATATACTTTTGCTTTATTACAGAGAGTTAGAAAAGTCTGAAAAAAGCGTTTTGTAACCAGCCCAGTAATTCCCCTGATCTGGCAGCATTCCGTTTGTTTTAGCTTTGCATAAAACAATGTACAGTACAGACCAAGTTTGGACACACCTTCTCATTCAATGCGTTTTCTTTGTTTTCATGACTACATTGTAGATTCTCAATTAAGGGCATCAAAACTATGAATGAACACATGATGTATGGATTTACCCTTATTACTAGCATGCTAGTAATAAGGGTTATGAACGGGAGTAACTGAATGGGAACTATTAGCATGCTATTTGTAAGTGGGATGAATGGTAATAAGTGAATGGGAACTGCTAGCGTGCTAGAGAATAAGTGAATGGGAACTACAAGGATCCTTGTAATGAGGGGGTGAATGGTAAATAAATGGGACCTACTAGCATGCTAGGGAGTAACTGAATGGGAACTACTAACATGCTTGTAATGGGGGATGGATGGGAGTAAATGAATGGGAACTATTAGCATGCTAGGAAGTGAATAGGAACTGCAAGCATGACAGGGAGTAAGTGAATGGGAACTACTAGCATGCTGGTTTATGCTCGTCATTGGTTTACGCTAAACTAAATCAAACAGACTGCTGCCAGATTAGAAGAATGACTGGACTGGTTACAAAATGCTTTTTTGTCACTTTCTAACTCTGGGGAATATGGCAACAGACAAAGCTGTACTTTGGGATGGAAAATCCCTTTTAAGAAAACTACAACTCAGTACTAGTGCAATCAGTGCATTTCTTTATTTAAATGATATAATGTGAGCTCATGCTGCAGTTTTCTTCTTCCTTTCCACACCACTCACCGTCTCCCATGGGGTCAGTGTAAGGCAGGCTAAAGCGCACCAGGTCGATCATGCGGTTGGGTAGGTTGATATAAAAGCGTCCCACTGATATCTCCAGGTTGCTGAGCTGGTTAAGCACCATCATGCTGCCCTTCACCACTGGCATTGTGGGGGCTCCGGGTGAGGAGCGTTCCCGTTCGAACGCTCGGTCCACACCGTACTTCCCAGCATTCTGCTCGGCAAGGTCTCTCAGGAAGGCCAGCTCCTTCAAGCCAGTGACTCCCTCTGAGCAGGGGAAGAAGGGAGTGAAAGAGAAACTTAGCAACAAGGGTTAAAAAGATGATTCTGAACTTATGAACAGGTACAAATATTTAGAAAGGGGGACCGAAAGACTTAAAAACACCTTCAAACTCATGCTCATTGAATTAATGATTCTTTACCGTCTTTTTTTAGTTTTTGCACTTGCATTTTGGTATTGTATTCATCGATTTAAACTATTTTTACTGCACCATTTAGACTAGAGACACATTCCAATTCTATTGTGGACCTACAATTATAATAATAATCTTTTATTTTTCTTATTCATAATAATGATCAGATTTTTTTTTTTTTTACTGGGGCTACTGGCTTGGCGACGCTCCTATTCAACTGGGTAAGCAAAGAAAATTGGCTTTCAACAGATGATTGTACAGTAAAGCAGAGGGAAAATGATACATGATGTAGTATATTTTTCAAATAAAAAAATGAAAAGTGTGCCATCCATTTATTCTCCTTAGTGCTGATACTTCTAAATAAAATCCGGAGCATTGCTTTCAGAAATAAAAATAATGAATAAAGCCACTTGTGTGTAATTTTATCAGAGTATAAATCCACCTGTTAAAGAACATCGGTGAACACAAAAAAAATGAGGAAGACAAAGAAATCCAGCAGAAAGGTTAGGAATACAGCAGTGAAAAAAAATTGGAAAGATTTATAATCACAGAAGCAGCCACACTGCCTATAGGAACACTGGAGGAGCTGCAGAGACGTACAGCTCAGTAGAGAATGTGAAACACCACCTATTAGTCTTAAAACCCATACTAGTAATGACCATTAACAGAGAATGGAATAGCCTGCAACTCTTGCACAACATGAAATGTAGTGGTGGCAGCGCCATGTTGTGCGGATACACAGCTGGACACAAATGCAAGCTGCACTTTTCAGATTTCTGTACTATAAACATACACAGTTTGTTCAGTGGAAAGCTAAAGGCACCGTATCTGAATCGCCAACTTTACTCATCAGGAAAATATTCAGTCATACGAATCAACAAGCTTGACTTTAACACCCCCAAGCTCCTTTCTAGCCCTGCTGTCATCCGACAAGCTCCGCGACCACGACATATATAAACTTGTCAATACTTAAACATATACATAAAGAACAGAGATAGCCACGAATATTTTGACTTCAACTTTTAAGGCGTCACAAGGTCATTCACTGGATAGACGGATGGAAGGCAAGCCCCCACAGCTGTCACCTGGTATATTTGGCATCCCGCAGCCTGTATTGTAGGACAGAGCGGAGCGTCTCCCAGCGTCCAATCACTGAGAGGATTACGGCGGGATCTCTTTTTTAATGCCACAGCTCTTGCTCGTTTGATCACTGCGCTGGACTGCATACTGGAGGTGATGTGCTGCAGCGTCAAAGCGACTCCAGGAGGAAATTCTACTGACAGCTCACAGGTCAGGCTGAGCAGAAACACATGCCGCTTTTATTTGCAGAGGTTGTTAGACATAACTTTCCCCGGAAAATATTTCAATTTAAGGAAGTGAAATTTTGCATCTGATTAAGAACTGAGTAAGGGAAAAACCCTCAACAAACTGCATCCTACAACTCTCCCAAAATAGAGGCTAGTGCTTCTTGCAACCTGTCACAAACAAACAACTGTGCATTGTAGTACCGGGGAGATTGCTGATCTCCTTCAACAATCAGCACTTCATATTTGGCAGGAGATGCAGCGAAAAATACACCCTCCCTACACACACCCCCTTATCTTGCAACAGCATCAGCAACGAAACAAATGTTCTGTTGAATATGCAATGCTAATACAGCAGGAGAAAGAGATTTCTGCATCCTTTTCATCATCTCTCTTTAAAGGGCCAAGGTCCTCTGTCAGTCGCACACGTCCAGGCAGCGGCACATCCCTTTGAAGTCTTGCTCTCCCCTTCTCTTAGATGTACCTCATTTCCATTCTCCGACTCAAAAATGAGTTGTATTAATGTTGGCCTAATGCATGCACAGAAGGGGTGAGTTAGTGCGCCCTGCGGAGGGAGGTGGGAATTTGAGGAGACAGATGGAAAGACAAAGACACTGAAAAAGGAGAAAAGAAAAAGAAAGAAAAATCCAGACCTAAAACTTCAGCTACTCCAGCACCAACATACCCAATTTAACAGAAGGGTAAAAAACAGTTTCACATAACTGAGTAGAATTCAAAGCAGAAACGGATTTCCCTTCAAATGAGGCAAAAATATAATTTAAGAGTCCTATACATTCTTACAATGCATAAAACAACTTTAGGGACAAATGTGTGTGTTTAAATGATGGCATAAAATCCAACTATTAAAGGCTACAAACAAAAATAAAAACATAAAAAAGATTAAATGTGCTTTTTTATATGTTTAGTATCCTGCTACAGAAAAAACTGTTGGCAGCAGAACGAAACAGAGACCGATCCACCCACCGTTCATAAGAGCATAAGTGAGGATCATGACGGAGTTGTTGAGGTGTCGGTTCTCCTCTCTGACCACGCTGAGCGTTGCTCTCTTCTCCAGCTCAGATGACTCTCGAGACGTAACACCAGATGAAAGGTAGATGATGACCATATCTGTAGCTAATGGACAATATGAACAATAAGAGAACTCAAGTGAGCTCATGTAATGTAATGAGTGCAAGAGAGCAGCAGTAGGAATGTTTTCACTGGTCTTACTGGTGCTCTGTTTGCTGAGGCTGCTGGTGTTGCGGACCAGCTGGAAAGCCTTCTGGAAGCCAGCTGCGTGTTGGGTGGCTCCATTAGAGGGCTTGATGTTAGAGATGAAGGTGCTCATCTTCCTCTTGGTTTCGCTGGTGGCCGGAGACAGCAGACTCTTAAAGCACTGGTCCAGAGAGCAGGAGCGAACAGTCTCTGCCACTGACAGGATTGAGATCTGCAGAGGAAATATCCCCCCCAAAAAAAAAACAAAAAAAAAACAACCCACCAAATAATAGTCAATTTTTTTTGAAGAGGTAAACTTCCTGATCTCCTAACTCCAGCTTGTAAATACACTGAACATAATATTTGAAATATATAAATATATTAGAAACGCAGCACTTTTGTTTTCGCTCCCATTTTTTATGAGATTAACTCAAAGATCTGAAACATTTTCTACATGCATAAAATAACAATTTCTCTCAAATATTGTTCACAAATCTGTCCAAATCTGTGATAGTGAGGACTTCTCCTTTGCTGAGATAATCCATCCCACCTTACAGGTGTGGACTATCAGATTTGGACAGATTTGTCAATATTTGAGAGCAATTGTTATTTTATGCATGTAGAAAATGTGTCAGAACTTTGAGTTCATCTCATAAAAATTGGAGCGAAATCCAAAGTGTTGCGATTATATTGTTATTCCCAATCAATCAGAGAAATGTTTGCTTCCCTTTACACACCTTATCATGTTCATCAATAGAATTAAGGATTACAAGTGCAGAATCACGAGCGATCTGAAGCTGTGAGTCCGTTATAGACGCTCCATGGTCAACCATCACCACAATATGTTTAGATTGGGGACGCACGGCAGAGACGTACACAGGCCTGGAAGTAGAACATACACACACACACACACACACAAACAACTTAAGTAAAACACAATACCGCCAACCCATGTTAAAAACTTCAGATAATTAGCAGAAAAAACATTTAAAAAAAATCTGTTTTCAAAGTTTTGGGCTTTAATGTTTAATGTTAGCCGCTGCAAATATGATGATGATTTGGTGACTGGGCAGATACTCTGAGTGCTCTTGCTGTCTGCATGCTGTGAGAAACTTAGTTGTGAACGTATTTTTTAAGTTGGACATTAGGCAGACATTCCTTTGGTTAAAGTGGCCTCTCCCCCCAACGTCTCACCCAGAACTGCGTTAATAAAGCGGCTGCATCGCCGCTCGCTCCTGAAGGCGGTTGGTTTGGTTTTCAATAAATCTCCATACATCCCAGAAAATATCTGTGAGATCTACCAATGAAGTAACCCCAAAATATTAATAAGTTGTTGCTCGACACATGACACACCAATATTTCTTGTTACTGTAAAATATGTAAAATATTTTTCTACATTATAGTTTCCAGTTCATGTGACCGCAGGTGACACCAAATCAGTCTTGAAATGTCTTACTACAGCTAAAGGACCAGACACAACAATCTGTAATCTATTCAAAAGGAGCTCCAAACAACTACTGAGTGCAAAATCTGCAGAGCACAAGGACAAACCTTTTAGACCAACATTTGTTTCATAATATAAAATCCATGTTATAAAATATCTTTAATTTTCTGTAAAACTGAGATTATGTATGATGTACCTCAGAGGAGTGTGGCCTTTTGTTGCTCAAAGAAAGAATAAAAAGAGGAAACTTCCCCTTTTGGAAATCCGACCCGCTCTTCAGATGGGTTCAATCATTTATTCTGGTTCTGGCTGGAATAAAGTGCTTAAAACTCATAGTCTGATGTATCGATGGCTCTATGTTATAAGCAGAATGGGATGTGGATTGGGATTCAAAACCATGGTGTGTGGTCCGCTGGACAAGGAGACGATACCAGAGGTAACGGGGGGTAGGGGTGGGCTTACAAAGCCTTATTCACAACTGGCATAACAACATCGTTTCTTTCATGGTCAAACGCCAAGTTTCTTATTCCAACAGTTATGAGAAAAATCAAGCGGAGATGCAAAGTACATAAAGAATGAAGTGAAAGATGTGTTCAAGTCCTGGTTTATAAAAAGAAAAAGAAAAAAAAGAAGAGTTGGGGTGTGAAATTCCATCAGTCTGTAATGGCACAGAGAGACATTCCTGCTTAAGGCATGTGTGGTCATGAAGTAAAAGGGCGGCATGCCATGAGCATGCCCTCTGGGCCACCCTACAGCAACCAGCAGAGTAGGAGGAGGTGGGGAGCATGAGGGTGATGAAGACGAAGGCAACAACAAACTGTCCTCCGCCGCTCAGATCTAGCAGTCACACGTGTGTGGAGTCGGTAAAGACTTTATTATCTGTTTGAAAGAGTTATGCCCAAATATATTCAAATAATGACTTAATTTATCAAAGAGAAGTGGGACTTGTGTACCGACTGCGGTGCTCGTAGTTTCCTTTACAGTGGAACTTGTGGGCAGGAAAGACGGTGAAGATGCCTTCCTCTGAGCTGAAGTACTGCCACTTTATCCCTGGGTTGGACTTCAGGTTGTCCGCCAACACTGCAGATAGGACGGAAAGAGGAAAAAAAAAAAAGAGGTAATTATTATAGAGAATAAACACACTAAGGCAACCAGGAGGTGCCTGGGAGAAAAATACATGAAACGATTTTAAAAGTGACACCAAAAGCACTCTAAAAATATATAATAATTTATGAAACATGATCACAGAATGGAGACCTAAAAAAAGTACAAGGAAAAAAACACAAAATATATATGTTTTATATGTCAAATTAACATTTTACCACCCAGATTTACTCTCAGTGGAACCTGCCTACGTCAGGCGTTTCCACGATAACGGGTCTAAAAGGTGTTGCTTGGTTGGGGAGTTCTTTATTTTTCAGTTCATACCATTGGCCACTACCCACTCTGGGTATTTTCAATGCAAAAAAAAAAAAACAACTCAAGTTTTAAATAGCATTTTTACTTTGACCATGACATTTGAAGAAGCACCTCAGTTTTGACAACTGATAATTAGCAGGGCTGTACTGAAGAAAAGCTCCTGGTATGTCTTTCTACATAAAGCCTATTCAATTTTATATCTGCTTATTTTTGAGAGGCATTTAAATTTCACATAATTTCTGCCTACACATCGAAGCAAGCGCTCTGTGTGTGCAACAAGCAGCACTTCCATCCATCCATCCATCCATCATCTCCTGACCAGGGAGGCGTCCAGGAGGCATCCTGACCAGATGCCCGAGCCACCTCAACTGGCTCCTCTCGATTTGGAGGAGCAGCGGCTCTACTCTAAGCCCCCTCCGGATGACCGAGCTTCTCACCCTATCTCTAAGGGAGAGCCCAGCCACCCTACGGAGGAAACTCATTTCAGCCGCCTATATCCGCGATCTCGTTCTTTCGGTCACCACCCAGCGTTCGTGACCATAGATGAGGGTAGGAACGTAGATCGACCGATAAATCGAGACTTTTGCCTTTCGGCTCAGCTCTCTCTTCATCACAACAGACCGGTACAGCGCCCGCAAAACTGCAGACGCCTTACCAATCCGTCCATCGATCTCCCGCTCCATTTTTCCCTAATTCGTGAACAAGAACCCCAGATACCTAAACCTTTTACTCATCCCCGACCCGGAGAAGGCACTCTACCCTTTTCCGGTTTAAGACCATGGTCTCGGATTTGGAGGTGCTGATCCTCATCCCAGCCGCTTCACCCGCGGCTGCGAACCGCTCCAACGAAAGCTGTAGATCACGTTCAGATGAAGCCAACAAGACCACATCATCTGCAAAAAGCAGAGACCTGATCCTGAGGTCACCAAAACTGATCCCATCCACGCCTTGGCTGCTCCTAGAAATCCTGTCGTAAACGTTATTAACAGGACCGGTGACAAAGGGCAACCTTGGCAGAGTCCAACTCTCACTGGAAACGAGTCCGACTTACTGCCGGGAATGCGAACCAGACTCTGACACGGTTCATACAGGGACCTAACAGCCCGTGTCAAAGGGCCTGGTACCCCATACTCCCGGAGTACCCCCCACAGGACACCCCGAGGGACATGGGCGAACGCCTTCTCCAAGTCCACATAGCACATGTAGACCGGTTGGGCGAACTCCCACGCACCCTCCAGGACCCTGCCGAGGGTGTAGAGCTGGTCCAGTACGAGCAGCACTTGTGCAGATAAATTGTGAGGTCAACCGTAAAGTAGGCTTTTCAACTTAAAAGATTAAACTTATATATGATATAGATTCATTACATGAAAAATAAGATATCTGAATCCTTTATTTATTATATATTTGATGATTATGGCTCACAGCTTATGAAAACCCGAAAATCAACATCTCATAAAATTAGAATATTGTGAAAAGGTTCAATATTTTAGGCTCAAAGTGTCACACTCTAATCAGCTAATTAATCAAAAAACACCTGCAAAGGGTTCCTGTGCGTTTAAATGGTCTGTCAGCCTGGTTGAGTATTAGTTTAACCTTTTAAGTTGAATTGCTAAAGTAAATGAACTTTTGCATATTCAAATTTTTTGTGTCACCTGTAAATACCATTTTTTCCCCCCACTGCATTTTGGATTTCTGCCAAAAAATGAACCACCCACCAACTCTACATAAACTGGGTCAATCAGTGATTGGTAGCTTCACAGGAATCCCAGCAACGTCCTTTTCACCCAACAAAACAACAGCCATTCACACAGAACTGGCAAGAGGGAGAACTCGAAGTTAGGGAAGAGACAAATTTTACTTTTTGGTCTCAGTTCAACACGAAAAAGAATAAATGGAGTGAAACAGTGAATAACCTTTAAGGTGATAATGATTTTATTATTATTTTTACAGAACTCCTCTTTAGGCAACCCTACAGCTAGCAAAATACATCGATGAAAAGCTCTTATGGTTTGTCAGATCTCCAAATCATACTGGTGTAATCCACTGTTTTCATAAGTACATGCCCAAGTAGCAAAACATTGTTGCTATGTGACAAAAAAAACTAATGTCTTCAATTTCATAAACTATAATAGGTTATTACTTGTTATTTGGGTAGTCTTTTATGATGAGTAAAACTATTTGCCCAGGTGTTTAATTTTGGATTACTTTGCAATAATATGCATTCAAAAAACATCCTGGAGGTCATTTGCAGCATTGTGCATGCCTGACTATTGAAGTTGGTTTTCATGACCTGGAAAAGGATTTTAAGACACTCAAGCTGTTCTAGTTGTTGAAACTGTTTTATTAAACTCCAAACTTCTAAGGTCTCATGATACATTAATTCCTTGTTATATTAATTTTTACTTTCATATCATTAAGAAATTGGGTACTGTCTTTTATTTGTTGAATCCATTAAAAAGCAAGCTAAATGTTGAACAAATGTAAAACATTAAAACAGTGTATTCAAATGAAACTGAAGCACATTTGAGTACATATAATTAAGAGAGAAAAGCTAATGAAGCAGGTTCACCTACAGTATCCAACATTTTCCCTTTACCACCTTATTTGTCTTTTAGCTCATATAATAAGGAGCCATTCTGCAGAGCTGATAGCAGAAGACCTGTGAAGAAAGATGGCTATCTATACCAAGAAACAGAACCATGGGAGCTCACTTTAGCTTTCCCATGTGCTTTTATACATAAACTTTAAGTCTACTGCACTTTCCTATTAAGCATCCACTTTTGATTGCTGAAAAAATTATTTAGTACCAACCAGTTGCACCTGTATACTTGTTAGCTCGGTTACGTAGAAGTTATTGGGATGGTTGGTCTGTTTTTATTCCTTTTGGACTTTTAACTCCTTACATGGAGCATATTGGAATGGGAATTTTTTTGGAACCTACAAAGAGACCAACATTCAATAGTGCTAGCCATGCTAATAAAAAGTGGTAAAGACAACTTAAAATGTCAACTGCAGAAGCTTTTTTCTCCATCTTTAAATACTAGAGAAACCCTTTCACAGTAAAAGCTCCATAACACACACTGTAACTTTGCCTCTGCTCCTACTATAAATTATTAAACAAAACTGAAACCTGCTTATTTCTATAAAGGCAAGTCAAAGCTTCAGAAATTTGAATTCCACCTCAAAACTATGATCAATCACTATGCACAAACAGAACAGACATACATGCGCATCATAGACTGACCGAGAATAGAAACAGCAACGTTATGACAGGTAGACATAAAAATTGAGAGAAAGGAAAGAAATACAACAGGAAATTTGGGTCCGAAGTTACAAAAATTGAACAGGAAGAAGGGGGAAAAACTAGATGAATCAAACTCTTGCTGTAATCAAACTGCACTCAGCCCCTCATCTCTTGCAATTCTATAGGAACTAATTTCACAAATAACCACCACTGTCTCAGTCTTTCAAAAAAAAAAAAAAAAAAAAAAGGGAAAATGAAAGAAAAATAGAGGGGGGTTGGAGGAAACAACACAGTCTTCATAGAATGACTCAATTTCAATCAGCTCTCATCCCCCCTCATTCATCATTCTCTCCTCCTCAATTATTCCTAGTGTGTTTAGCCACGCCCTCCCTTCCTGCTATAGTGGACTTATTTAGACTAGGCTGAGACAAATGGGACAGACTGAATAGACTCGGAGTGAGGAGGTCAAGGAGGAGTGAGTGTGAGGGACAAGAAGAGGAGCAGTGAAAACAGCAGCGAAACAAGTCACTGCTTTGGGCCCCAGACCAACAGGGGCCTCTCATAAATGCTCGAGTTTAAACATAAAGCACAGATGTAAATGTTTGCTTTTAGAGAAGATTTAACTGTTTGAGCAGAGATAAATTAAGTTTATAACATTTTAAAGAACTTGAGTTAACTTTGTTCAAAGTGTAGAAAAAAAACCCACAATCGTTATTGTGTAGTTGTTGTGTTACCCTGGTTACAATATGATACTATACGTTTAATCTTTGTCTTTGAGCATCAATTGAAATAAATAGATGCAAATCAACAAATAACCAATTATTTCTGAATGTGTAAAGCTCCACCCCCTCTACCAGATTAAACTACATCTGGATTTAAATGCTGTTAGTTGTGCCAATGATTTGATCTGAACAAGGAGTTGGGTGTTTGCCTTGTAATCGGAAGGTTGCCGGTTCAAGCCCCAGCTCCGACGGTCTCAGTCGTTGTGTCCTCGGGCAAGACACTTCACCCGTTGCCTACTGGTGGTGGTCAGAGGGCCCGGTGGCGCCAGTGTCCGGCAGCCTCGCCTCTGTTAGTGCGCCCCAGGGCAGCTGTGTCTACAACGTAGCTTGCCATCATCAGTGTGGCAATGTGTGCGTGAATGGGTGAATGACAGAATGTAGTGTAAACCGCTTTGGGGTCTGTAGGGACTGAGTAAAGCGCTATACGAATGCAGGCCATGTACCATTTATGAACACAAGGACGAACTCCAAATCTAAGGCCCTGTATGATCTTGGGCCATCTCTGGTATCTTCATGTGTCAGACGTTTTGAGTCTCCTTCCAGAAACTCATAGTGTTTTGCTGAATTTTTTTGATTCTCCTCCAGACAGTTGGTTTGCAGGCTTTCTCACTCCTACAGTAAAAACTCTACATAACAATATTGAAATATGACATCAGATTACTCAGATCAGACTATAATGTCAGGTGTTATCACTGTAAAACTGATTTAATTACAATCAGCTGAGGAAGGCTGCAAGTCAGAACATGGCTCTTGTCCCTGTGTGCATTTGTTAATCATATTCTTTCTGTTTTGGGGGTCTTGATACTGATTTTTAACACCATAACAATCTCTGGGACGGGAACCCATCTCTGTCCTGAGTAGTATTGCTGACCATGACCAGATGTTACTGCTCACATTTCAGGAAGTTGTACCAACGGATGAACCAGAGTTGTGGAGATCCACATGTGGACGAAGCAATCAAAGAGGACATCATGGACAGACCGCCTTTCAGAAACTTTTAATTTAATGCAGCAAAAATGTTAATCTAAAAGGTTTTATTAAGAGAAAAAATATGTCTTCAGTTAAGGACATACAACACCTCTGAGAAGACAGCACACCCTGGTGTTTGTCCCACTTTATTTAAGGTTAGCTAGAGAAAAGTCTGCAACACTTCCACATGATGATGGAATAATTCATCCACACCATCTAATGTCCAAAATCCTTCGGCTCAGTCTAAATTTACTGTATTTTGGATGTATTTCGGTCAACATACAACAACATGATTGGATCCAAAGTCCTCTTAAGCATTATTTCATTTAGGATTGTTTGTCCAGCTGATTTTCCAGAAAAGACAAACTCACCTCGGTGCAGACTTCCTTAAAGATGGCTTCATACACAGAAAATTCTGGAATAGCAATCTTTATAGAAAGATGAAATGATTTAATGTATTCGGATTAAAGTCATGACAGAAACTGTCCAATTTGAGAAATTAACTGCTAAGTCTCCAGCTACAAACACACTCGGATCATTTTAGCTCATTCATCAGATCCCATATTTTTACAATATGATGTGCTCTGTCTATATCTCTATTTTATTTATCAAATTGGATCCGTTTGTGTCGTAAAAAAAAAAAAAAGGAAATATGTATAAAACTGTAAATGAAAATTTTCTTTACTGGTCCTGGATGTTATAAAACACTACACTGTAAATACAATAATCTGCCCGTCTGACACCAAAAATAATGCCAGACTTAAAATAACTCCTCTTTTAGATTGGTTGTATAGTGCCTTGCAGAAGTATTCGCCCCCCTTGAACTTTTCCACATTTTGTCACATTACAGCCACAAACAATCAATTTCATTGGAATGCCACGGGAAAGACCGATACAAAGTAGTGTACACGTGAGAAGTGGAATGAAAATCATACATGATTCCAATTTTTTTTTTACAATAACTGAAAATTGGGGTGTGCGTAATTATTCAGCCTCCTTTGGTCTGACTGCAGTCAGTTGCCAATAGACATTGCCTGATGAGTGCTAATGACTAAACAGAGTGAACTTGTGTGTAGTCTAATGTCAGTACAAATACAGCTGCCCTGTGACGGCCTCAGAGGTTGTCTAAGAGAATGTTGGGAGCAACACCACAATGAAGTCCAAAGAACACACTAGACAGGTCAGGGATAAAGTTATTGAGGAATTTAAAGCAGGCTTAGGCTACAAAAAGATTTCCCAAGCCTTTAACATCCCACGGAGCACGGCGATCATTCAGAAATGGAAGGAGTATGGCACAACTGTAAACCTACCAAGACAAGGCCGTCCACCTAAACTCACAGGCCGAACAAGGAGAGGGCTGATCAGAAATACAGCCAAGAGGCCCATGGTGACTGTGGAAGAGCTGCAGAGAGCAACATCTCAGGCGGGGGTATATTTCCACAGGACAACTATTAGTCGTGCACTGTACAAAGTTGGCCTTTATGGAAGAGTGGCAAAAAGAAAGCCATTGTTAAAAGAAAACCATAAGAAGTCCCATTTGCAGTTTGCCACAAGCCATGTGGGGGACAGAGGAAACATGTGGAAGAAGGTGCTCTGGTCAGATGAGACCAAAATGGCACTTTTTGGCTAAAATGCAAAACGCTATGTGTGGCGGAAAACTAACACTGTACATCACTCTGAACACACCATCCCCACTGTCAAATATGGTGGTGGTAGCATCATGCTCTGGGGGTGCTTCTATTCAGCAGGGACAGGGAAGCTGGTCAGAATTGATGGGAAGATGGATGGAGTCAAATACAGGGCAATCTTAGAAGAAAACCTCTTGGAGTCTGCAAAAGACTTGAGACTAGGGCGGAGGCTCACCTTCCAGCAGGACAACGACCCTAAACATAAAGCCAGGAGAACAATGGAATGGTTTAAAACAAAACATATCCATGTGTTAGAATGTCCCAGTCAAAGTCCAGAACTAAATCCAATCGAGAATCTGTGGCAAGATCTGAAAACTTCTGTTCTCAAACGCTGTCCATCTAATGTGACAGAGCTGAAGCTGAATGGGCAAGAATTTCCGTCAATGGATGTGCAAAGCTCGTAGAGACATACCCTAAAAGACTGGCAGCTGTAATTGCAGCAAAAGGTGGTTCTACAAAGTATTGACATAAGGGGCTGAATAATTACACACACCCCACTTTGCAGTTATTTATTTGTGAACAATTTTTGGAATCATGTATGATTTTCGTTCCACTTCTCACACGTACACCACTTTGTATTGGTCTTTCACGTGGAATTCCAATAAAATTGAATAATGTTTTCTGTAATGTGACAAAATGTGGAAAAGGTTCAAGGGGGCCGAATACTTTTGCAAGCCACTGTATCTCTAGCCTCCATTTGAAATTGATTCGGAATAGAAATCAACAATTTAATCAGGATTGTAAAACAGTAATAACATTTTAACGGATAGTGAAATTATTTTCAGAGAGAAAAACTAAAATTCCAGGAAATTAGTCAAAAATTGTTTTGTTATTAGTTTCATGTTATTAGTGTGCGACGTTCAGCTTTGCCCTGGCGTTGAAAGCTAAACTGAGCAACAAAACGGAAAACACAGAAGATTGAAAACTAGTCCGTTGATACAGTTAATGAAACTTGTCCATTTTGTTCAGAGTATAACCCAGACGGAGCTGTGCTGCAAACACAGAGGAGCTTTACAAGGTCATAAGCAGTAGAAAAGTACTAAATGTGTTGTGGTGGTAGTCAGAAAAAGTGCTTTTTAATTGCTGTCATATCTTTTAATAGGCCGAAACTGAATCAGAATGCATTAAAAAAAAACCTACAACCTGAACAAAACTGCTTGATTTCAAAGCAAAACAGAGATAATTTGATCTTAAAGATAAACGGTTAAAAAAAATCTGATAACAGGAAGAAAAAGAAGTGTACTCATGGGGTGTTTCAAAAGGTCTCTGAAGGGTGAGCGTTCTACTGAGCACGTCCTCCACAATGTTAAACTTTTTGGAGCAGAGAAGGAAAAACAGGTCAAACCGTCATGAAGACCTTCTTCTACAGGAACCGGCTAGTTTGCATACAAACAACATTCCCTTCATGTCTCTGTGCAGGAGTGGGAGATCTGAACAAACCTGAGTTGAGGTCTCGTCCCGGGTTGAATGCTCTGCTGTTGACTGAGGGGGATAGTCGGTCACAGCAGATCGTTTTGGACACGTTGGTATTGAAGTTTCCATCAAACCTATGGACATAAAAAGAGGAAATGGTTCAGAATTTCCTGAACACAGCCAACTTATCTGTTGGTGAAACTTCAGCTTTATTACAACAATCCAGTGTAGCAGGTTAGGTCACTCATTCAACTTGATGCTCTCTGTTTGGTTGTTTAAAAAAAAATAATAATAAAATAAAATCCTTCAAGAACTACATAGGTTTCATAAAACCATGCAAAAAACGAAAATAAGTCATCTGCCAGAAGTAACAGACTTTTCTTGTTCCATTGAGGCTCAGTTATATGGTTAACTGTATTATCTGTTGCCCGGAACATCTACTAAAGCAGATTTTATGACTTGTGTATAAATATTTCCATGGAAAACAGCTGGAATTCTCCAAACACACCTAATACCCAGCCGTCTAAATGAATTCAGCATGAGCACCATTAAAAACAGCTCTGCTCTGAATTTCATGACTCAATTATTAAAGTAAAATAGTCCAATCTCAATCATTTCCTTCAAACAATAGGGGCAGTATTTGATATCACATTCAGAAACACTGCTAACTCTGATTTAAGATTTTCTGAAAGCACATTGACATTTTGGAAGACGTTAGCTGCTGATAATCTAGCATCATTCAGCTGCTGAGTTATAAGTAATTTTAAAAGATGCTGCTTTTTAAAGGTAACAGATGAGGTGGATTATTCAAAAACTAAGATCAGTTCAAGATGAGTTACTAATATCGGCCCGATACGGTGTTAACGGAGGTATATCCCCAGTGAATCCTTACATCAGTCTGTGAAAAACTGAAAAAAAGCCCAACAAAAGGAAAAAAATCGACAAGAGTACCCGACAGGTATTCTGGTTCAGAGTTTTTCTTCTGGCTACAAGCTTTCGAAACCAAAGTAATCTCAGAAGAAGCAGGATGATTTGACCATTTAACAACAAAAGAATCTTGATAAACTGGAACTCTAAGACCCTTTGGACAAAATAAACAGAAAGGCTCAATGTTTTATCTTATTTTATGTCCAAATATCTTGAATAAATGCTTTGCATTTAAAACAAAAATTTATCATAGAAAAAAAGCATCTGTATATATTTTATTTACAGAGATGACAATGATGTCAAAGTTGACTAATTTTAAAGACTTAAGGATTTTTACTGGTAGAAGCTGTTGCAACATTCTAAAATAATAATAAAACATGTTTTCATGTTGGTTTCTTTTGCAGCACTTACTTTGAATGAAATTAAAAGTCCAAAAGCTAAACACAACAGTAACACTGACACTCAAAGGTGGTTATGGTAAATTTGGGGTGGAATAAATAAATAAAAACTTGTCATCTGCAACACGCAAAGAAATGGAGACTAATCGTCTGCTGTTATCGGGTATCAGTCCCAATATTGTCTAATGTATATGTTTTGGTATTTGTTAAACTTAACTAAGATATCACTCATTTGCCTTCTTCTCTGTCAAAGTTTTGTCCAGCGTTTTAAAATGTTTCTACTATTACATCTGGTTACAACCACAGACGTCTTTCTAGATCAATAAGCTACAATACCTTTGGAAATCTTTCACAAACACTTTCCTACAAACCACAGTGTTAAACCACTACATATTTACACTTTACATTGCTTTCTGTTGAGGTTTTTAAGATTGACTGACAAAAAACAAAAAGAAAAATATCTAAATTTAAGCTAGTCTGCTTTTGAAAAGCCATTATATAGCTAATCTAATTACCGCTCAAACAAACAGTTGCATCTGGATTTACTCGGAAATAAAACCTTAACAGTTTCAAATCAAGGGTATTTCAACTGGTAACTACAAATTGAACACCTAAACTTTAGGAGGATTAATTCAGTCTCTAACATGTGATGAGCAACAGGTCATCTGTCCTTAGATAAAATATTCTATGTACTTAATGAAGAACGGAAAGCTAGTGGAAGGAGATCCAATTAAAACAAAGAAAGAGAGATAAATGTATCTTTAAAAGATCTTACTCAAACTTTAACAGAGAGAGTGCAAAAGGTCATGAGAAGAGAATGTCAGGGAAATCAGTTTCAATCTCCAGAGAAGAAATAATTGTATAAACATTAGGAGAAAAAAAAAAATAGACGAATAAAGACAGATGCAAGAAATATGAGTGACCTTATTTTGGCGTTTCAGGACATATGGTTTTACTTAAAGAGCTCTGTTAACTGCATAAAGCAAGACAATTTCAATAGAAAAAAATAAATAAAATGATCACAGAATAACTTTCCTCCCCAGTTCCTGACAGCTTTTCAAAAGAAGCTCTGGTGTGATTTGAGTTCTTTAAGTCTGTAAGATCTGCTGGGAACTTTTAAGGAATGCCCTTTAACAAGTTTGCTAATTTTAATATTTCAGAGAGATTCTAGCAACAGCATGCAGTTGTTACTGGAAAGAAAAGGAGGGAGATAATGCAGAGGCTGTCCTGCTCTGCACTGTCAGAAATAGGTACATTACTGTGCCCCAAGGTACAACAAATACATTAACACAGTCTAAGGACAAATATTGGACTTCAGGGTAACTATCTGTACCTTTTTTCATTGTCATTGTCTGAACGGTAGATAGGTGTTTCTCAGTACTAAAAGTAAATTTTTGTACAATTTCTTGAATAGGGAACAATTTGTGGAGATGATCATCTTTACTAAAAAATACATCCATTAGCAAATCACAATTTATGTAAACGGACTTGATACTTTTATTGTTTTTTCAATGTTATTTTTACATTTTTGTTAATAAAACAAACAAATGGGCAACTAGTGGCTACATTGTGGTCAGGTGATGATGTCAAATCACTTCAAGTCCATAATTATTGGCCGTCAACTTATCACTGATATAAGGTACAGACTACAGAGGTACAAATAGGTACGTACAGTTAAGGGAACATAATGGTACCTTTGAGGGTACCACCCCAGTGAAAAGACATTGTACCCCAAAAAGAACAATTATGTACTTTCATTTTTGAGTGTGTGCTCCATCCTAGGACACTTTGCGTCTTCCTTTCCATTTAGCTAAACTATCCCTAAACATCCATATCAACACCAATGGTCATTTTTACTGACAGAAGCATTAAAGGTTGAATATGGAACATGGGCACCAATGCGACATCTAGTTTGTCGAGGTTATATTTGCAACAAAAATGTAAGTTTAAGACGTACAAATGCCAGCTTTGTAGCCGTGACCAGCCACCATTATGTCCAGCAACAAATCTTACAGGGTAAGGACTATTTTGTACTAATACATTTATTTTATATTAAAATATTTTAAATCAAAATACTAAACGAAAAAATAGATATAACAAGCTATCCTCTAAGCATCTTATTTTGGAGACTGAGAGGGTGTCTCCTCCACTCCTCCCTACTTTAGAATTTAGAAAAAGATCCGACAGATTTCACAGCATGTGTATTTGACTGATGTGTATGGTCGGAAACCTATGTTCATACAGAAAGCTAGCTAGAACGGTCTTTATAATAGCAACTCACAGCAGCGGGGAAAGTGAGCTTACTATACTGGACAGATCAAGAGGATTTTACTCGGTGTGGAGGTTAATGGATCATTATCAGTGCTTTCATATATAGGATCAACGTCATGTAATGAACACAAGTATTGCCAAGCTGTTTAACCGACAGCTAACGTTAGCCGGTAGCATTTTACCTATCCATGAGAAACTTTGCCATTTCCGCATGCATTTTGACGTCATTAAAGTATTTCATTGCTGTCCATCTGTTGTAGGCTTCCCCTAAAGGAACTCTAGTTTTAGATCTTGTAAGGTTGCTCCTCTTCTGAGACTGATAACAAAATCTCTGGGGCTTAGACAGAGCAGCTTGACTGCTCTGGACAGTTGGTTACAAAAGTATTCGGCAACCAGCAATGGGGCCCGACATCGGCTGGAAAACCTAACTATAAGTATAAACACAGCATCGTTCCTTTAAAAGAAACATTTTATTATATATCTAGTTAAAATATAACTTTTTAAAGAAATTGTGTAATTTCCTTCTGCACACCTCTAAACGTCTCGTGGAGATATTACCTTTTAAAATAGATAGCTTTTAAGAAAAATATTCCATATTCCACCTTTAATGTAACGACTGCATTTCAGCATCCCTCATTTAGAGCTCCATAATTCATGATGACTCTCCTTCTCAGTCTGTAGGAGGGTGAAGCTCAGTGAAATGTGTTGTACATAAGGGGAAAAAAATTGTGTGTGTGTTTGTGTATGTGAGAAAGAGGGGCTTTGACTTTTACATCAAAAAGCCATATGGGAAGGAAAAGAAGAGAAAGGCAGAACCTCCTAAATAAAAATTCTCCTGATTTACTCAGTTTGTACAATCTGCTACATTAAGCTGCGCCCTGCAAACGAAACATCTATTTTCATAAAGCAGGCGGCTTTGAGCGATTGGAAAAGCCCTGTGAGAAGAAAACACATTGGAGAGATTTGCTAATACCATTTCTAATGGGTTTGCAGTCCCTCAGCAGCCGCAGTGGTAAAGCAACCAATATGCCAGACAGACAATTGAAATCCTTAAAAAAGGCCTTTTTTGTCTCTCACCTTGGCATGACGATGCGTCTCTATCGCAGCCAGTGGATTAAATTATTACGCAATGTATCGCACTCTCTGATAGAGGAGAGGAAATGTCCAGAAATATCACTACAATCTAAACATACCGCACAGTAGAATAGTGCTTCTTCCCAGTGTTATTATCGTTAACGAAAACGAACGAAATAACGAAAAATACAAGTAACTGTTAACTGAAATAAAAATAAAAATGAGAATTTGAAACAACACGAAAACGAACTTAAACTGTAATGAGTGCTCACAAAACGAACTAAAAGAAAATGTGCTTAGTTTTCGTTTCATACAGTGCCTCAGAAAGTCTAGGAAAATTATTTTTATGTCGCTGTTACCAGAAACAGATGTGATGCTTTGTGTTGTGCCTTTTTAGTTGCACAAATTGCCTTGATAAAAAAGGAGAAGGAGAAAGTTGGATACAATCCCATCGACTCGCCTCCTTTCAAGGAAATAAAAGACGACTTTGGATTGCAAGATATCAGAAGAAGCGACTGAAACGATGATTAAACAGTCTGCAGCAAAAACTTCATGACAAGTGGGCTACGGCGGCTAAAAAAATAAGCTAACACTGCGACTGCAAACAGCAGCAATGGGAGCCGGTGTTACACCGGAGTTGTGTAGTTGGTGTAGGTTGTGCTGTGTTGGTGGACAAATAATCCCTCTCTAGTTTCTGGTTGTTGCTGGTTTTTACTGGCTGTACTACATTATCCCAACATATCAGTAAAGTCGTCTGTGTTGCTGCGGTCCGCCTAGCGTCGTATAAGTAAAGGTTGAGAGAAAGCATAAATGTGCAAAATGATCAATAGCATCATAGTACTTAAGATAGCTTGGTGTTTGTTTTGAGTTGCCACTCTATGCTTTTATAGCACTATAGCACCTACATTAATTGCTTGGCTGTGATTGTGTTTACATAACTCTGCCATATTTCTTTTATACTTCCCTGATTTGTATGGTTGTTAATCTGGCCCATGTCAATACAGTTTTAAAAAAGCATAATCATTTTCTGAGAGTTATACATTCATTCTTTTTTTTCTGTCTTGCGAACACTTGTTTAACCCTAACCCTAAAACTAAAAATGAAATTCATATAAACTAAACTGAAACTAAGCATTTTCAAAAAATAAAACTAAGCTACCTAAGAAATGGTAAAAACTACCTAAAACTCAATAGGATTTGAAATCTTAAGTCAAAACTAAATAAAAACTAAAACTAATAAAAATGTAAAAACTATTAAAAACCCTGCTTCTACAATTTCAACTTTCTCTTGCATTGCAACATCAAATTTCAATGCACAACCCCTGCTTCTTTATCTTAAAGCAGACAAGGATGCTCGTTGTTGAGGTGAAACAAGTGGGGGGGGGGGGGCACACAAAAAAGCAACAATGAACAGACTTTTTAAATTTTGTTAGTTAAGGCCAATTCATTTTAAAACTGATAGCTTTTGCCCTCTTATAAGCGGTTCCTGCTGCCGACATAGAAAATAATCATTTAATTTGTTCTTATTCACTTCCATGAAAATACATAACTTCTTTAAACAAATTATATCAGATGAATGTTTCCTGAACATTTCTGTTTGGTTCTATCTATAAATTAACCTGAAGTTGGTCATATAAAAAATGTAACACTTTGGGAGAGCACAGAGTAATTCAAGTTAAAAAAAAATATAAAAGAACTACAACATCATAACAAATACTTTGAGCTTTCAGACGGACGACAAATCAAATTCTTTTATGAGATTCCCAGCCCGCAATAACTCCAGACAGGCTACATAGTAAATGGCCATCTGAGAGAGCAGAGGGAAGAGGTTATATTCAGGAATTCAAACAAGCATGAGTTACGAGCTCTATTAATAATAAGAGCATTATGGGTATCTAACTGTTAATTTTAAAAAGTTACAGATAATAAACACCAACAGCCCCTACGTGACTTTATAACTATGAGAGAGAAAGGGGGTCTATCCCACATGGAGTCCAGAAGAAGCTATAAATCTAGTTTACAAGCGGATCAACCGAACTGCCTTTATCTTCACAGATAAACTGCAGGCTGCAGTAGTGAGGCCGCAGACCAGCAGCTTTCCTCGGCACATATAGGAAATGAAACAGAAACACCTCAATGAAAGGTATGTTTTTGCCTGCCAGCTTCATCTATTCCTGGTAAACAAGCAGAAGCCTCACTGCCTCCCTGTACTTTCATTTCTCAGTGTGTGTGTTTGTACTTATTAGCTGAAAAGATATTAGCTCAACTACAGATAGATATTTTATCAAACCCCAAAAAGGGATATATCTCCTCGGCCTCCAACTCAAACATCAGCACCAGAGCAACATCAAAACAGAAATTGTCTGCATAACCAAGATTCTCAATAAATGGTGCTGAATAATTGAATCCGCTGCTCTGCTTTCAGAATTTCTCTCGTTTGCTTCCAGGAAAATCATCAAAGTCCAGTTTCACTGTGAGGAATGCAGCAGCCATAAATCTGTTCTTGGTGCATAACTGCGTCCGAACATACTGATGGCAGACGAGAGACCACAGTAACTGGTTTTAGGTGGAATTTGATCATTTGATTTAATTGAAGTCTTAGGTTTTGATGCAGGTGTCATTTTACTTTGACAGCCACTGTGAGTATGTTTTTTGCTTTGTTTTTTCGCTTGAAGCTTTCAGAAGGATGCAAGAAAAAACAATATTTAAGCTTGAAGAATAAGTAAAAGGTTGAACCGAACCCCCTCCGTTTCTTTAAGTGGGAGGGAATAGCACTATTCATTTCCTCTAACTACAGAAATTGCCGAGGATACTTTAAGAAGCCGGAAGCAGTAAAGATTTAGATAAAGGATTAAACAGATGAAATGAAATCCGTTAACATTATTACAGGCAGTTGAAATAATAAGAACATTTATACTGGTTACTAGGGCATAAATAATAACCTCGCTCAACCTGACAGCAGTTCTGATATCTAATCTCTTAAATGCAAGCAGAGATCTCCTCGTTCTGTTGACTGTGCAACGAAGTGATCTGCTTGATGCGACTTTCAAGGAGTGATTAACCACTGCAACACAGACCTCTGAAGTGACCCGTCACTCTGCCAGTAGTTCAAATAGTGAGAATTCATCTACAGTAACATAACCTGAACATTAACACCACACAAAGTTCAATCTTAAAGGGAAACTCTGCATTATCGCCTCTGATGTATTATTACATTCGTAGATACTGAATGGTTGAAGTGTCAGAATTGATTATTGACATGAAGAAAAGTCAGGCAACACCTCTAGTTTACATTTTTCATAAGTGGAGTTTGACTCAAATTTACATCAAAACAGCTCTTGGGCACATGTCCATAACTTCAAGAAATTAAACCCACAGTAATTATTAATAATGATTTTTCATACATATACATCAAGTGGAGTACAATAGCAAAGCTGTAATGCTCTGCTTGAGAAAGTAAATCTGTTGTGCTTGTACTTGGTACTCAGACACCAATTCTGAGGAGCAAACTGCCAAACAGGACACGCAAAATAAAATGAAATGAAAAACTCAAATGAAAAAAAACAAGGTGAATGTCATACTACTACTAATATATGTGACAGCAACATTATTGTCGTTTCAGATTATGATAACAGTACAACTTAGATGAAACAAATAACTGAAGTCTTTCCATATTAGGACAACAGCTTTTTTGACAAATTGGTATGTTTTCAGTATATTCAAGGGGTGCTTTCATCCTAAACATTAATATACCATGAGTACCTAGAGCTTCCCCAAACAAAAATTGATTAAAATTGCCTCCTAGGCAGCTGCAGACCACACTTGTCACTTTTACAACTACTTCACAGCAAAAGTGTTGAGATGAGCATCTAGAGATCTCATGTTAGAAACATAAACATACAGGCACACACATTCAACAAGCTACATCTATTTTCAGATCCAGTCAGTTTGCGAGAGCAAGCGATGATTAAAGCGTACCACCGAATGCTAACCGCTGCCCTCAGTGGCCTCCCTGAGAAAAGATAGGCTGCCAGACATGAGCAGTGTGTGAACCACCTGATCCCCTGTAAACAGCTTGACCCGACTCAGACCCCAGGAAACAGCTGAGGTCGGAAACTAGTGAAAGATACTCTGAAGTGGACCGAACAGAGCTGTGCTTCCATTATTGGACTAAGCTCAAAAGCAGCAGTCTTTTTTTAGTTGCTACATTTCCCTTCCCGTTTTAGGTTAAAATGGACATGAAATAATTTATACTTTTTGGGAAATACAATACATTTTCTTGCTGGCCAGAAATATAAACAATTTTCACTCATAAAAACCATAAGAAGGCAATTTTATGAATAGGTACCTAGCCTTCTGTAGCAAAAAACAGCTGATAAGACTCAGTTTATCCTTAAACTTTTTGAAATTCCTATTTTTGAGCTATTTGTATTTACAACCAGACTTTCAGACCTAAAGGTCAAAACATCAGTGTCACCAAATTGAATGACAGCAGAGCTAAGGTCGCGTTGGCAAAGCTAACACCTATTATATTTTGATCAATTTTCATTTCTGCCTATAGAATCACAAGTTTAGACTGTAAAGTAATACATTGTTTGCGGGTCAAAATAGTAAAGAAACTGTAAGAAAAAAATTACTTAGTGCTCTTTAGCCCTACTTTTTTAAAGCTAATTTTGAAGGTGCAAAGAGTCAGTTGCTAATATCTGCTCTCCAGTACTTCATTTGTTATTAAACTATTCAACCTCAAAATAAAAACACAGTCAGCAATTTTAAATGTAAGTATTGTTACTTATATCTTAAGTTTGATGTTGCCAACTTGACTTTTGGAAAACGTTCCTATAGTGAGGTGGAGAGTTGCTTGCTAATGCCAATATACTATCCTGACACCACGCATGCGCACAACAGATCAGACAGGGGAACCAATCGAGGCCCTCATATATTCAATAAAGCAAATCAATAAAATGTTTTAGAAATAAAGTACACGATGACTGAGTGCACTCCGCTCACATGATTCCAAGATGGCAGCCCAGGTTCTATACATCAGAAAAACGAATGAAACTGAGAAAACAATGGATTATTCATATTTTCCTAACCTTAAAAAGGCAGTGGTCACACTGCCATTTGGTCTCCATTTCATTAATTTTTCTGACCTGAAGACAGGGAGCCGCCATCTCGGAATCGTGTGAGCAGAGAACGTGTTTTGATTGGTCACTTGAAAACTTCGCCTCATCACACAGCGACTTAATATGAAACCTGTGTGATATTCACCCCGACGCCTTGTGAGGCAGAAAACTCACACTAATCCCTCGCGCACACAGCAAGGCATCAGCTGAACAAACTGCCTTGAATGGCTTTTAGCTCAGCAGATTGCTTTCGTGTGAGGCAGACTTAAGATTCAGCCAAATATATTCATATTGCATTGCTGAGAAGAAAATAAAGACCTCACGTGATTATGTAATCAATATGCAAATTAATGTGATGTCATCAGGTGACGTAGCGACTTTCTGGGTCAACTCCAGCTACTTTTATGGGAAACCGCTGGCAATACTGCCTAAATAAGCCCCAAAGAGTTAAACAAAACTATGTAACCAAGCTTTCTTTGACATTTTCAGTCTTTTGCTTCCATTTATGTCCTAATATCTCAAATTTTGAGAAAAATACCACTATATGCCCATTTAATCTGCCTCATGTTTTGACTAATTTCTGCATTCAGCAACACTATTGCTATATTAGTTCATCTTGCCAGAAATGACTGTTATCGCTTTCCAAATGCAATATAAATTAATAAATTGCCAAGTGAACTTTTTCTCTTACTCATTTAATCTCCTATTAAAATGGACCCATGCATATTTGCAGATCAGCATTTGCAAATTCACCTATTTGCAGATTTTTATATCGAATGGTAATTAGTGAAATAAACTCTTATTGCTTGGATAGGTTTGAATAATAGTTCGCCCATTTTTGAGAAAAACACATGCTTAGATCACTTTGGAGTTGTTTTGTTATTTCAACAATCTTGTCTCCCAGCAGCACTGAAAGCAGCAGAGGATGCTTTTGGGAAATTATGTTTCCGTCAGTGTTTTTATTAAAATTGTTCAATTTCTACATTTTTATTAAACTTAAAACCCCATGTCAATGAGTTCATTCAATCTGCTGGGAATCCTTACATAGGAAACTTTTTACTGATTGGAAAGTTTGTATCATTTTACTAAAATTACTTTTGTTGTAGTGTGCCCTGAGATGACATTTGTTGTGAATTGGTCCTGTATAAATAAAAGTGAATTGAATGTAATTAAAATAAGGTCTTTGGACTGATTGGATGTTGTAAGTAGCCATTTGGATTTTTCACAGTATCAGTGATGTTTAAATTCGGGCTTGACATTTTTTCACGCGAATAATTCGGTTCAGAGAAGAGCGTGTTATGTTACCTTATTGCTATTGAAAGATGAGTTCACCGACAAAGTTCTGGTTCTGTCCATCTAACTTTTTCTACTGTGGCTGCATAAATAACCATTAATGTTCCCAAATAGCAAGCTGGGAGTCGTTTCTGTTTTGTTACATAAGGACTTATTTTCCAAGTAGTGGAGATGCTAAAGAACATGTAGAGTACTGAGCACATTATGTAATGGCAAAGAAAAATATAGAGAAAAAGTATTCTGACATTGAGAATTAAACTAGTTGATTCAGTCCTCCGGCCAGTGGCGGCGCTATGGGAAAAACTCTACATTGTTCAGCATTGTACAACACATGTACAATATTGTACAGTTTGTTCTGCTAAAAAAAACTCGACAGGAAACATGCTGGGGTTCATTTTTTCTTAAACATTGGTACCTCTGCACAAATTATTTAAAAAATATAGTTAGGTGCTTAATTACTTGTGTATTTACTTATTAATGAATCAATATTTGAAGCTAATAAATCAATATATAATTGAATCAAAATCGAACAGATTAAAAAATGTTTTTCAGCAGGTTCCTGTTCTGCAAAACATATAACTCAGACAATCATAACAGTCATACAGGCACACATAGAAGCATCATGAGGGTACCTTCCTTAGTGGTTACAGGAGTACTGTCCATTAAATGAAGATCACATTTTCTTTTAAATAGTCTTACTGATATAGCCCTGATGTCCTTAGGGGTCTTATTCCAGGCTTCGGTAAACACATAAACCAAATACCTTTGTCCATAAGAGTTTTTAAAGGCTGGTAAAGGCAAAAGTCCATTTGTGGCAATCAAATCGAATTGTGAGATTCCTAACAATACCCAGCCCTAAAACTAGTCTTGCAACTTTCAGCAAATACTTTGCAGAACTCATTTGGTCTTAATTACCCAGCTATGTCAATAATAATTACATACCAGCATTAATAAACACTCGTGCTGTTTTTCTGAAAAGGGTCTTAGCTCCAACACATTTTCATTAATTGTGCAAACTCCCTCAAAACATTTAACACAATTTACACCATTTCCTCAATTTCTTGATTTTGTTTTCCTGCATGAAACAGGACAAAAATAAATAAAGAACTAAGTTGAAAGCATGTTTTCATGTATGGTCTGAAAAAAGAAAACCTAAAATGTATTTTTGCAAGGAATTTTTTCCCCCACTATATTCCCCATCATTTTTAAATCGAAAAATGAGAGCAATGCACACAAAAGAGGTACGTTTACTTGCTCCCTTGGGGAAAACGCTTTGAAGTTCAGAGATCTATCAGAGTTGACTTCAGCTTGGCACATCCATCACCACCACCACCTCCACCGAGACTCCCTGCATCACACCTTACAGCCTGCCAAAGCTTTTTATATACATATTTTATCCTCTACGGTGTTTTTACTCTTTTCAACCTCTTAAAACTGCAAGTCTCTGTTTTAGGGCAATGTTAAAATTAACATTTTGATGCAAAAACATGCAGCATATATGAGGGCATCCCAGCGTTGAAAATTACATGCGGTATGCTGAGGCTGGTGGCTCTGAGTCAGACGTACAAACGCTTTCTACAAGACGAGAGGAAAGACCGGTGACCTAGCAGTCTGTGAAGTGTGCAGTGCAGAAAACTTCAGAGAGAAGTGACTAGTTGCATTGGCTGATAAAGGGGAGGGAGATGGAGGGAAATTGAGAGAGGAGATGAAGGGAAGAGACAGCTGCAGCTGTGGAGATTAGAACTGAAAACTGCTCTCTCTTTTTCTTTGCTCAGCTTTTGAACTGTGTTTTTCGCCTGCTGGAGTCGGCGATTGCCTGAGAAGTCTAGTCGATAGCACACAGGACCAATTTTCAACTTTCTGCAAAAGCCTGAAATGGGAAATATTCGACCTTACATCAAGTTTCAGAAAAATGAACACAAGCATCCAGCACTGGAACAAAAAACTAACTTGCAGGAAATAATTTTGTCATTAGGAGGATTGCAGTTAGTATTATGACATGTACCACAGCCCATTTAATGCAACCATTGTCATAATTGCCTAAAATCTAAAAACACAACCTATCTGGAATCTGAGACTGTCATTCTACATGGTAATTATACACAGCAGTTTACAAAATGCTGCCATGTATTACTGCAAGATTTTTTCTGTTCAGTGCTGTAAGTCAAGGTGTATATTGTTGGGACAAATCTTGTAATTATGTCTAACCAAGTGTAACAGGATCAGAAACCGCTGTATAGGCAGCTGTTGTGCATTTATACAAAATAATAAAATCTCCCGCAGACGCTCCGTATTATAAGACAGATGAGAGGTAAATGACTGGTCTTCTAGTTGTTACTCAAGCAAAATTACTCACTCCATCATTGATGCAGGTATAGAGCAGCAGTCCTGTACCGCTGTAAGTGGAGAGGTGAGGTGGGCGGTGTAAGAGGCCTCCACCACCTGTTTGTTTCTGTTCACCACATCCAGGTAACGGTTAAACTTTTCCCGAATCTTCTTGGCCAACTGCAGAAGGGAAACAGAAATTGTTTAACACAACAGATAAATATGGAGATAACAACCACACTTTTATGCAAACTTGCATTTATACTGGCAATAAACAGACTGAGTGATCAGGAATGTTTTTAACTTAAGAAATATCTGATCTTGATCCATATTTGCCTAATTTGTATCCCTGCCCCTTTTGAACCCCTTCAATTCAGTTTGTTAATGGCTTAGGTCATCCTGAGCTATCTCTGTAGTTACTTTATTTGTCATTGAACCAGAGGAGCAATGAGATTGAGTTTACAGTACAACCTGTCAAAGATGCAAAGATGCCACAGTGTGGCGTTCCCATGTATGCACATAGAAACAGATACACACAAAAAAAAAAAAAAACATTCAACTGTATTTTGATTCCTATTCAAGAGTCAAAAGACAGGTAATAGAAAAAAAAAAAACCACACACCTCAAACATTTAAGCACATATTCAGGAGGGGAATGTGAACCCCAGTCCACAGTAGGCTGCTATAGGCAGCTATTGGAAGACAGACTGACCGCTTTTCTTTACTCTGATACTTTTCTCTTTTACTGCTCTCCAGTCGTATTTTGTCCTATTTAGGGTTTTTTTCAGTGTTTTTCTCTCCATAGAAGCTACACTTGGTCTAGCATTCGCTTATCTACAAAGCCCTGTTGGATGGGGAGCATCAATTTAGATCAAATAGCTTACTTAAATAGCGAGTGCTCAAGTTGAAAAAGCAGATTTCCCAAATGCTTTCTATGGCAGTCTCCATAATGTCGTTAAGCGCATTCACACTCAGGTCCAGCGTGTGCCATCTCAACCATTAACAACCGCGGAGAGAGGGGTAACTTAAGGATGGACCCCCAACTAAACTTAAACAACAGTAACATTTCTTACCGCAGTTTAAGTCATGGTTGCAAATCAGTAAACTGTCCAGGACGGGAATGACTCAGGAGATATTACTGTGCATTAGGGAATAAGCTCTAACAAAGCATGTCCGCCTCATGCACAAGCTTACCATTCAGGCTGCAGTTACGCATTTGGCACTCGTGAGAAAAAAACGTTCAAACTTCTCCTAGTTGCTTTGATAACATTAATCTTTATGTTTATCAGTAATTACTGATGTCAATCAGTAATTAAAACATAGCAGAAGGCCTCATTGGGCGCCAAGTCCTTTTATCAATATGCTCTTTTTCTATATCATCCAGCCCTAACTGACATTTATAATCAATGTCTAAACAAAAGTAGTTCATGTTACTGACTGCATCTGTGATGCAACAGAAACATAAGCAAACCGGCTGATCTCTTGTTTGTTTCTCAGCTGATCGCTCACTCTGTTACATGTATTCTGGCTTAATTGCACATAAAGAAGATCATTGTGACCCAATCACTCAGGATGTCTGACAAACAACTGAAGTTGCTGTAATTACATAAAAGCCACAGTAAAGCTGTATTGTTATGTATTGTTAGGGAATTACTTCATAATGCCGCCATTTTTTCTGTTCTTGGGCCTCGGAAAGATCGTTTCATTTTACTTCACTTCCCAGAAGATGTGGGAGTTTTGGAGCATTCTTGTTGTTCTATTGGGGGGAAAAACTAATATTTTTACATTAAAATGTATAAATGTTGAATACTATCCCAGATTATTAACATAAGGTGTTATAAGCAGGGTACAGAAGGATAAAAACACAAACCCAGTAAGACATTGAAGTCCAAATGCTTTCCACAGGCACAGAATCTTCTAATAAGCCTATCTGAGTACAGATGAAAGCTTACTTCCACAGTAACTGGACCCCCTTTGTTCACATCATATAATTATTACTGCTTACAAAAAAAGCCTGTGACTGAAGCCAAGAACGGGGGGAAAAGAAGAAGAAAAAAAAGCGAGACCCCGACCCAATGACCGCCTGTACACTTAATCAGCCGGCCGCTATCCCTATTTGGGCCTTAATGGGAGCCTGAGGCACAGCTCGCAATTACTGCGGCTCCTCCACAAAAAACGCAGACAGCATGACACGTACAGTAATGCCGCACAGCGACTTCAAGTTAAACTTCTTGGTACATGGTAATGTGAATTTCATGGCAATTAAGCTACAGTGAACTTTGCTTTGAATCTGGATAAATTGGCCAGAGTTCAGCCGAGGAGGGGATAGTTCTCTGGCTGGGGGGGAGGGACTGATATAAACATAGAAGCACAGCTCAAGTTTAACAGACATAACCTAAAAGAATCCAAACCTTTTTAGTACCACAAGTTAAAGCTTAGCTTACAGTCGTCCATGGAACAGTCAAAAAGCATTTATCCCAACTCTTCTTTCCACCTTGTGACCCGCTCCAACAGCCTCTCGGGCCTGTAAAACCCAGCAGACCTGGATAAACCACCACAAGCACTTATAGTAAAGTGTGTTCTGCTAGTCTGCTTTCTCTGCACAGGGTTCCTACACATTCTGCATGTCAACATGCCGTATTTTTTCAGAGCTCTCAGTTTCTTCTGGCCCAGTTTGTAGAGTAAAAATACTGATGTTTATTATGATTATGTAGCCAATACTTGTACAGCGAGCAAGCTTTAAATATGAAACCTAGAAAAGCCATGAAGAGACATGGATGCAAACTGTACAGAATGTCGGGCAATGTTAAAATTAGGGGTGCACCGATCCGACTTTTTCAGTCCCGATACCGATGGCTGGATTTTGTGTATTTGTCAATACCCGATACCGATCCGATACTATTTGTGACACTGTGGAGGTCCTGTCACCACGGCTCCGATAGATTGTGTGCCCTGGCTCCTTGGCCACAGGCATATCCATTTGGCTAACCGGTTAGCGCACATGACCTTGACCTAGGAGTCGTGATATCGAATCCCGCCTGGGCCCTCGTTGTGTACCTTGCCACATATTGTAGAATAAATAAACTGTATAACTACTGGTGCCTTTCTTGAAGAGACTAAAGGCACCAGACTTTACAAACTAAACATAATTGAGACAAAATAACAGATGTAAAATATAAAATTACCACAACAACAAAATTTCAAGTGAAAAATTAATCTTTTTTGGTGGATTTGTTGCAGATTTTCCCCATTTTGAGTATCGGTTCATGGTATCGGTTAAGTTTAACCAATACCGATACCAGTATATTAGGCAGTATCGGGGCCGATACCCGATACCAGTATCGCTGCATCTCTAGTTAAATTAGTAATCTGTTGACTTTCTGCTTCCATGGTACAAAGAAGACATGACATAGGCCAATTTCTTAAAAGAGGAAAGACAAGAAAGCTGGCCACTTAAATGAGACTGCTGCGTGCTGATCTTCATTTGCCAAAAGCTAAAAGAAAATTCTTTCTCACTTAAATGTCACTAGATCTAAACACAGTAGTAAAACACATATACACACACACACATATATATATATATATATATATATATATATATTATATATATATGTTATATTATACATATAACACATGTCACAATGAAAGCACAATTACATAAAGAAAAAGAAAGCAATTACTAAATGTTTGAAACATAAGTTGGGATAATTCAGTGAGTAAAGCAGTAACATAGGGCAGAGAAGCACCAGCATACAAAAAGCATTGATGTACACAGTGACCAGAACCAGTGAGTGCACTGTGATACAGTGGTACAGCTGAGTACAAATAAACCGAAAAATCTATTTTGAACCTATTCTCGTATTCTTGTTCAAAAATCGTTTAGTTTTTAGAATATTTTGCCCTTTTTACAGCTGAAATAGGAAAGAAAAGTCCAGACGGCCATTTTAGGTTTTGTGTCTGAAAGAGTTAATACAGTTTCCCATTGTGAACTGTTACTCACCCTGTATTAAGTCATTGATTTTCAGGCATATAATTAAGATAACAGTTTAAAAAAAATGGTTTCCATAGCACTGACCAATATCACTATTGAACTGGATCAGATTGAATCTCTTGAGAATTGGAAAACTCTTGAGAATTGAAACTCTTGAGAATTGGAATCAAATCAATTATTGAAATTTGAATCAATACCAGCCCTATATAATGGGTCTAGTTTCTTCAGCCATTTATCAGGTGCACTAAAATACAGAAATCAGCACAATCTAACAAAGGTATAAGGGTCGCAGAGATAAGGTGTTTCCTTGCCTTCAGAGAAAAAGATTATTATTCAAATAAAATAAACCTAGTTTGAGCTTCAGCTTTTTGACTAGGTTTACTATGTGTAATTTAATTGAATGGTTTTGATCAATTATGATACCACAGTATTTCTAAGATGCCAACATTTCAATAGGCTTCCAAGGAACAGTTGAAATTTCTAGTTGGGTGTGACTCTCCCTGCTTTTTGATTTTTCAGCATTCAGTAACTGTGTTAGATTAAATAAATGAGACTACAGTACCTCACAGGCTTCCTGTAGAAATTCCAGAGTTTGAGTAATGGTAGAGGACGAACAATGTACAACAGTATCATCTGCATACAAATGAAAAGCAGCATTCAATACCTAATCACCAATGTTATGGAAGTAAATGGTAAATATAACAGGTCCAAGTATGGAGCCCTGGGGCACACCTTCAACACCGGGAGAAATGAAGAGAAAGACCCATCAAGCTGAGACATTTTACATGTTTTACTTGAAAGACAATTAATGAACCAGTTAACAGCACAATTGCACAGGCCAATATTATAAAGTCTATCTACCAAGTTGCTGTGATTCACATTGTCAAAACCCTTCGACAGAAAAAAGCAGCACAATAGTTTTTTTGCTGTCCAAGTACCCAGTAATACCACTCATTACATTTGTAGTAGCAGTAATGGTAATATGCTGTTTACGAAAGCCTGACTAATGTGACAAAATCTTTTTTGTTTTTGGAAATCTTTTAGTTGTTCACATGCAATTCTTTCCTGGACCTTAGCTAGAACAAACAGTTTGGAGATTGGTCTATAACTATTGACAGAGGGAAAACAGAAGCTGATTTCCAAATATGACTAATTTCATCACTGATAGGAAGCAGTTAAAAATATATGTCCATGTTTCTGCTCGGAAGTCTGCTGCCAACTTCAGAGAAAAAGGATCAAGTCTGTCAAGACCTGCTGACTTGTTTGGATCCAAGTGTTTCAGTTCGCTACGGACCCCAGATAACAAATGGGGTGAAACTGAAAGATTGAACAGCATGAGGCGACTTTAGGGAAGAGGTTAACATCTTATGGTCCTGTTTGTTAGGCTGTTGTCAGTGAAGAGTTAAAGAATCAAAGAGAAAGCCAGACAAACCAAAGTGTTCGTTGATATAGTTCAGAATAGATGATTTATCTGTTATTAAATGGGAGTCCTCTAGATAGACCGATGTCTTGCTTGTTTCTGAAACGAATTCCTTCCAACATTTTTTGGGGTTATTTTAAGTTTTGAGTGTCTTAGAAACACAAACATCAGAAATCGTTTTTTCTTTACAGCAGAGGTAAAATGATTTTGCATTTGTCTGAATGACTACCAGTCAGCTTCCAGGTTTGATTTTCTAACTTTTGTCCAGGCAGCAGCCCTTTCTTTCCAAAGGTTAGTAACCGAGGAGTAAAACTTGGATTATTTCAACCTTTGACACTTAGGGAATTAATGATTAAAAGCATCATAAAAGAAGCTTAAGGAAAATTCTACTTTATGAGGGAGATTTTTTTTCATAGGGCAATTCTTCAATATAGATTAGTAATTTTTTTCTTATCTATAGCCTATCTGGAGTGAAGCACCTCATCCAAAGTGTTGAAGGATTAACCCAAGTGTCCTCTTTTAAGGACACCTAAATATGATCACTCTATACTATACTAATGAGTTTCCTATTAATAAAAAGACCAGACATGGATTTGTTTGGATACTTTAATTAATGGAAATTAAATGAATTTAAAAAAAGAAGTTAGCCATAAAAGGAATGAAACAAATAACACACCAAATGAGGGAAAATATGCAGCAAAATAATCTTTTATAATGGACATGCAGCACCAAAATCATAATCGATTCTTGGCGCACCTACGACAGCAAACTCCTACATCTCTTGAGAACCTGGGCTTATCTGAAGCCTTTAAAACTTATTTACAAACAAAATTCGATTTAATGAGACAAAGACAGATTATTATTAGGAGGGACAGATGTCAGCACAGCATTCTGAATAATGAATGTCCATGAGGAGAGTCTCGCTGAAGATGCTGGTGGCTTCTTGTTGTGTTCTTTTCTCTCCGTTTTCTACCATCTAAGCTGTTTCTCTGCAGATACCCTCCCAACTGCGCCTCGCCTTGGCTCAGCCCCTCTGCCTTCAGACCGTGAGAGAGCCAACTATGTCAGTGCTATAATCTGAAGTAGTTGGACCCAACCCCGAGTGGGTAACTGAGAATTTATGAGCACCATTTAGGCTGGCTGCTCAAAAAAATAGTTTAAGTCTGATACTGAGCAACTTCACTGTGGACTCAATGCCGCCCTTCAGAAAAAAACGCTTGTTTTAAAAAAATGAACACAAATAAATGTTTTAACATTTAATTTTGTAATGTTTCAGATACCAACACATTGCTTTTAAATCAGTTTCTGCTGCTTCTGGAATACTAAATACCTGCAAGGTGTGAGACACTGTACACGGCTCACATATACACCATGTGCTGACACAGACGGATATAAACAGAGACGCAGTCGCCGGAGAAATGCAAACAATCGTCAACCTGTCTGTTCTTGCTGGTGGCTGTTTACCACCGGGGTGTATATTGTCACTTTTCCAAGATCCCCGACGCAGAGGAGTAAACACAAAACGCACACGTTTACACGCCGCGCCTGCACTCAATTACGATGGATTTGACACAGGTTGCCAAAAACCCACAAGATTTCTTTTTCCACTGGAAAATCTAAAATAGAGCACATATATCTGACATTTGGATTGAAGGGAGGTGATAAAAAATAAAAAAACGTGTTTCATTTTTAGCAGCAGCTCATTTGTCTTTTTAACCATTTGTCCAAAGCTTTGCATGCTTACTATAACGAGGAAAGGATGGATAGCCAGCGACAGACGAGTGAAAAGAAAGAAATAAGTCCCAAAACTTCAAAGCCACAGAGGCAGCAGATACTGAATTTTAATAAACCCCCCTGGTGTCTGTCCTCAGTGCTGCTGCAGTGAACGCTACACAAGACCAAAGACAGACATCCACCATGGCACATGCATGCACAGACAAGCAGGAGCGCGCGCACACACACACACACACACAGCAGAGGCCTTTGTTACTCACCTGCTGAACTTCTGTCTCTCCGTTTGATGTCTTCTCAGCGTACACGAAAGAGTTGAAAATCCTCTGGAAGGCGAGAGAAGAAGCAGAGACAGAGAAGTTAGAACATAAGGCGTGAAAAAGACTGGAATCCAAGTATAATTATTCCAATGTTACCCACTACTTAATAGTCAAAAAGCTACTGAATAAAAATAAAGGTCAAAATCATAAGAATCCTGCGTTTATATTTCTTTGTTTTCTAAATCAAAACCTAGAACTCCCATCATTTTCCATCAATACACAAATCATTGAGCAGAATCTGTTTTAATGCACTTTTTTTTACCATTGAGAAAATTTTCATGCTACTGAAATAAGCTTTAATGTATAAATTGGGATAACCTTGCACATTCTTCACTATGTGTGAAATACAGGTCTACTACTTCAAACAAAGAACATCTTCATCCTTTTTTTGTGATCTGGATCTCATTTCTGACGTTTCTTTAAGCATTTAGATAAAATCAAGGAGCATCCAACAGTTATGTTTATCTCAAAACAACATTGAGGTATCTGAAAAATGATACCAACTTAGAACAGCCGTTTTCAGATCTGCTAAAATTCACCGGCCTGGCGGACGGAATTTGTGATAACAAATTTGATTTCAGGATCTGAACTCGCTGATGTTATACAAGACAAGAAAACTTTGCAAAATATATGAGATGAAGATTTTCTGATGTTTTGGAAACCCTACATGGTTTGTTTTATCCTACAGAAGCCTTCTTGCATCATGTTGTTTCTGCAGTATGTTGGGGAAACGACTTGACTGGGTTTGGGCATAAAGTCATACGAAAAGCAACCTTGCAGCTTCCATAGGATTTAAGGTGGAAATTAGTAATCATATGCCGTAAATGAAATGTGCAGTATAAATCAATCATCACCTAATGTGACATTTGGACTCCAATGATTTATAGTGAAAAAGATTTAAGATGTTTGCCATCTTCCCAAGTCCAAGGTCAAACTGTTCAATAATCAAAAGATAAGGCAAAAAAAGTAAAATAAAAAAGCTCCATCTCAGTTAAAGTTCATTTTACAAATTTCTGGGTCATTAAAACTTCTTTCCCCCAGATAGCACATTACTGAGTGCTTAAACTCTGACATAAAAAAACAACCAAAACATCCATTTAGAATTAACCAATAACAGTAAAAAAGATTTTGGAGGGGGCTGATGGATAGAACGACATCAACCCCAACTAGATGTAAAAGTCCCCAATTATTTGGACATCACAGCTCTTTCCTTAAAGCTGGGGTAAGCAATTTAAGCTTTTTTTAAAAGTAACTTGAAAAACATAAAATTTTACTCTGACCCTGTTCTATGATACAAAGTAGGTAAGCTTTCAGAATTTATATATCCTTTACGCGAGCCTAGAGCGTGCATCAACAGATTTGCATTTCCGCGAGGCCGTATGAGGCGTTGCTTTCAGCCCCTTCCACAACGGGAGGGGGAGCAAGGGTAGGAGCCACAACCAATCAAATTTCAAAAACTCCTCCTGGTCATCTCATTGGTGACGCCACGCGACGGACCACCGCTTTAAGGTCACTGGTTAACAACGAAAAAAACGAGTGCCGTCCAGCTTCAGAACGGATCAAATGTTTTCTTTAGCTGGGCTGGCAGTGTGATGACTACATTTCCACATTCAGCATCCAGGCTGAGGTGTTTTAAAAGCCCCCGGTGTATACTATGCTAGCAGGAAGCGGGAGCGCCGCATTCAGACATGGAGAAAATGAGTCCTGGAGTGACCTTACCGCTCAGAGAGCCCCAGAGCCGTCTGGTGAATGTGCACCTGCTGGGACGCATAAACATACAATAACAAGCATGCTTTCCTTCAAATGGTCTCTAATGCGCAGCTGCGTACACAGTTTTCTCAAGCCCAAGCGGCAGCACTCTGTGGAAGCAACAAACAGAGGAAAAACTAATGTTTGTGTTGTGGCAGCAGGTAGGCAGGTGGTTCAATGGAAGCTGCACCATCACACACTAAGCCCTAAATTGTCTGGTTCCTACACTGCGGCCACTTCCTGTCCGTCCACACCTTTTTTAGACGCATTCCAGAGAACCAGCAAAACCCTAAACATACCGTACAAATCATTCTACCTGAAGCTCTCTTAGATCTTAACTACTTTGTAGATGTTATTTGGAAGTCAGAATTTTTTCCATCAAAGAAAAAGAAGAAAAACTTCCAAGCATGGTCTGGGATCCATTTTTGCGTTTTTTTTTGTTCGTTTGTTTTTATATAATTTTGATTGTCCTGTTAAATGTTCATTTAACATAATGTTAAACAATTGGAGGAGTTTTGAAAGCAAAAGCGGGTCCAACTGGGTCCTAACAGGGCATAGCTGATGAACGACCAGTGCGTGTGAATAATGATGCAGAGAATTTAGGGTGACAGTTGTTTAAACTTGCATCAAGACTCACAAAGAACGCACAGACGACTTAAAAAGTAATTGCAAAATAATGACAGATATGGGATAATAATCATAACTCAAAGGTGCAATGTCACAATTTTGTGCAAACAAAATTATGCAAATCAATTTAATCAATAATCACATCTAAAGCAATTCAGTTTTACATAGTGCTTTAAAGTACGTAATGTGGACATGGAGTTCGTCCACTGACTCAGCAGCACAAAGCACAATTCATTCAAATCGTGTAAAGTACTTTCAGTTGCCTTTTTGTTGCTTTACAAATGAAAATATCTCACCTAAAAGCAGCACAAACTGCTCATCTGATTATTAATCAGTTTAACAAGGCCAGCTTTCGTGCAATCACGTCATTGTATAAACCAAGTGCTTCACCAGCAGATTTATCCTGTTTTATTCACACAAAGCGCTAAAGCTCCATATATCACTACAGCATTATGTGTCTACAAGGAGCAAACCCCAACCAAGGCTATCCGCTCTTTCACAACATCCTTGGTGAGAGGGAAATAAAGCAGCTCCATGATCATGATCTGATCAATTAATATGAACAAAACACACAAAAAACAAAAACGGAAATAATTTCCTCAACAGCAGGAATTATGTGCTACTACATTTTTTGAATGCAATCTAAAGAATGGGGGAAAAAATTGGTTACTAAAAAACCGGCTGTGAGAAAACTGCTCTTGTGGATTAGTAACAGGTTAGATGCCCTTGCCCCATCGCCTCGAGTGTTTGTTGTTGGAGCTGTTTTGCGGTTTTCACAGCTACGGAGCAGTCGGCGAGGAATGCTCGCCTCTGAAACCTGAGAGGCCCGAGGCTGTCAGAGCCACCGGGGCTCACGAGGGCTACCCTCACAAAACAATTGAACAAGGACACCAAAAACTGGATGGCGTCGGAGCATATTTCAACATTTCTGTGCAAACCGTTGCTAAGCACTCCTGCGAAAGTGCATTTCTTCAAACGGTGTTGTGTGTTTGTGTGACTTTGTAGAACCACCAGGGCTGCTAGTACAGGAGAAAATAGTTTGGGCTTTGCATATCCATTTGTGTTGCCGAAATAGTTTAACTTCAGTCAGGTGAGCTAGGGAGGATCAGTGAACATCTATTTTGAGATCCTGTGATAGAGTCTCATGAACATATGAATATGTTTTCATTAGAACTGGGATTAGAACTGATTCTCAAGAGTTCCAATGAATTATCATGATCCAATTCCATCTGTTCCAATTCGATAATGATTTGGGTCAGTGCAATTAAACCACTTTTTGAGCGAAATAGACGGTTGCCTGCCAACTGTTGCTACGCAGTCTGAGTGGGACGCTAGTCACGCTACAGTATGTAAATGGTATGGGATCCTCTTTTTGCGAGTTTGTTTGTTTGTTTTTATATCATTTTAATTGACCTGTTAAATGTTCATTAAACAATTAGAGGAGTTTTGCACGCTAAAGCGGGTCCAACTGGGTCCTAACAGGGGATAGCTGATGAACGACCAGTGAGTGTGAATAATGATGCAGAGAATTTAGGGTGACACAGTTGTTTAAACTTGCATCAGAACTCACACAGAACGCATGGACAACTTAAAAAGTAATTGCAAAATAATGACAGATATGGGATAATAATCATAACTCAAAGGTGCAATGTAACAATTTTGTGAAAAACAAAATTATGCAAATCAATATAATCAATTATCACATCTAAAGCAATTCAGTTTTACATAGTGCTTTAAAGTACGTAATGTGGACATGGAGTTCGTCCACTGACGCAGCAGCACAAAGCAAAATTCATTCTAATCGTGTAAAGTACTTTCAGTTGCCTTTTTGTTGAAAATGTGCTTTACAAATAAAAATATCTTGCCTAAAAGCAGCACAAACTACACGCTACAGTATGTAAACATGGAGGTGATCTCAATCTTCTGTTGGATTTCGATGTGCAAGGTCGTGACGTAATTTTGATAGATTTCTTTTCTCTTTTTTTTTTATCAAGCTTGTGACACCCCAACAAAATATTGATGTGATTTAATTTTTTTCTATAATTTTCTTGTTTTGTATTGAATAAATTGATCAAAATAAACTATCATTTTTTTTACATTTCAGAAAGCACCACATTTTACAGCATTTTTTCACATCTGCCTGAAACTTTTGCAACAACATACAAAATATATATTTTTTAAAACATGTGAATAGGAGCCCTACAACATAGTACAAATTTTCATTAGGCCTGGGAAAGTTACTGGGTTTCTAAAAGTTCCTCCTTTAACAGCAAAAAATATCTTTCATACCAGAGATACTAGAATTGAGAAAGTATGGTTGACGGACGTTTTTTTGAAAGTACAAAACATAGATTAGCACATGACCCCTCCCTAAATTTATGCAAAAAAAACCAAAAACTTAGCTGGATGAAGAAAAATCACCATCAACGATGCTTATCCTCCATTAACAAGACAAACTCAACTGTTTGGAGATATTTCGAGTCACACACACACAAACTGTCATGGTGTAAAAATAAAAGGAGGGACGCTTTTCTTTTTAAGTTAAATATGGATTCAACATAATCGTCAGCAAGCCCAACTGTGTGTATTTTAGAAGCCACCTGCAGGATGGAAACATGACCATTTGGACCCACTAATAAAACACTTACCAGCCTGAATAACTAACAATTATTTGTTAATTCATAGCTTTGATGCCCTTAATTGAGAATCTACATTGTAGTCGTGTAAATAAAGAAAACGCATTGAATGAGAAGGTGTGTCCGAACTTTTGGTCTGTATTGTGTGTGTGTGTGTGTCAGTGCTACACTTTTTTTTTTTTTTTTTTTTTTTTTTTTTTAAGTTTAAGGAATTTATTGCCAAACTGCTCACAACAATCACAAAGAAAATTCAATCTAGTCTAAAATGAGCTATGCTACTTATCGTAAATGATGGATCTATTCTACAGGAAGAAGATAAATTAATGCAGAAAACAGAATCAAAAATAATCAACATCACAGGAAGATCCGACCTCACGTGCTTATGTAGTAGGCATGTGTGTGGAACAGGGAGGAGAGAGCGCGACAGGAAGCGCCTTCCTGACGCTCTCTCTCCCCCTCCATCGAGCAGGTGTGATTTATCAATGCGCACGATAGACTCAGGGAAGACAAAGTAAAACATGGTGATAACTAGCTAGCCTTATGACTTAAACGCAATCAGATAATGGCCGCCGCCTTTCTCCTTTTTCTGGAGCAACAGTGCTACACTTCTACAACCACTGAGAGTGACGTAAAGACAAAGGGTTTGGACATGTTTTTTGAAGAGTGAAAAATATAGTTGTGAAGCTTTAGTGTAAGCTCCCATTAAAAAAAAGGGAGGTAAGGGCAGTTTTATTCGTCAAGCACACTTTGAAGAAATAAACTAAATAAGTGACAAAAGGTTTAAAATATGAATAATTTAGTACTAACTTAAGTAACTTTGATTTTTAGGCAAGGCAAGTTTATTTGTGGAGCACAATTCATACACAAGGCAATTCAAAGTGCTTCACAGTTGCATAAATTAAGAAAACAGAAAGAAAAACCCCATCAACTTAAAAATAATTAATTACAATAAAGTAAGTAAGTAAGAGTGCAGATAAAATACTTTCAATTGTCATGTGCACGGATAAAAATAACTGTTTTCAGCCTGGATTTTTATTGATGTATCAGATTCAGAAATGATTCACACATTAAAAAATATCTAATAATTTTCCTAAGATGAATGAACTGATACCTCTACTGAAATTATATATTTTTACATTTTTGTGATTTAACATTTTTTTCTGTTTCAAGCTGATAGTCAAACCATAACGATCCGTTGTATAACCATCTCTACATGTTAAAAATCATAAAAAATAAAAAGATTGCAGCAAAAAAATATTCTGTAATCAAGTCTTTGTCTAGTAATCTACAGCTGATGCTGAAGCTCATTATGAACATGAGACGTAAGATCTTCATAAATTTCAAATAGAATTTGAACTTAACAGAAAACAAAAAAGAAAGAAAAAAGTTTCGTTTAGTGGATGCAAACGAGTCAAAGTAAGGTTGCTGTATGCGGCCATAATGGTCAGAGAGGAACCAAACTGTAGCCAATTAGGTGTGTTGCTATTTCAACACTGTGAAGAAGGCTGGCTAATTAAATGACAGGCTGTCAGCGTCTACCCACTGCTGGCGGCTGAATTTAAGGGTGACTGGGGTCAATTTAATTTGCTTGAATGGACCCAATGGACCACCTTGGGCCTCAGCCCACCGACTGTGTTGGTCTGGGTGCTGGAAGTGTGTGTGTGGACAACCTACTTCTGGATGCTTACCAACTGTTTGGAAAATATTTCACAGGGTGGATTGGTGCCAGATACAACTCAAAATCTTTACTGTACAAATTCCTAAAAGCATATGTTATGGCGTTAATTCACTTTCTTTAATATAAGGGCACAATTCGTAACAAGCGTATTTCTTAATAAAAGGAGCATAAAACAGGTTGGGGAGAGGGTAAAATGATACTGTGGGGAGTAAAACAGTTATCACAAGAACAGGAATTTTGTAACAGGGCGTATACAATCACTTCTTTTTCTCACATTACAAAAATCTGTTCTCACTTTCACCCAACCTTCTCTCAGTTTTTTTCTTCCTACACTTGCTTTTCTCATCTGCGCCCTCTTGCTTCTGAGCTCGACACCCTCTCAGTTCCTGATTTCTCCAGCAGTGACGTCACCGATCCAGACTAGAGTAGACGATGCACGATTTTATTTCCTGTGTTTCTCCTCTGCTTTCACTGTTAAGCTAAAAAGAAAAGCATGCTCATTTTCTCATAATCTTTTTTTTTTATTTCTTACAAATTGAGGAATTTCTGTGTATTTTTCTTTAATTTTTTTATATCCAGACTATGCAGACTAGATTGATTTGTTGCCCGGGCCTACTATGGAGTAAATAATTTGACTGGTTCTCCGGGTGGAACTATCCGTTGCAATTAGATCTCTGTAAACAAAAAACTAAGATAAAAATCTATCAACAGCATTTTTCTTCTTTTTAAGGCCAAACACCACTTGAATGGTTGATGATTGACTCAATATAAACTACCTACTTAAATCATCACATTCGATGGTGATCGCCCTCGTTCTGCATTTAAGGTTTTCTTCCTGTAGATCCCAGCTGGTAAGCCCCTCTCAGGCCGGCTGCAATGTTTCACTCGTTGGGTCATCCGGGGAAGTAGGATGCTTGAAGCAACAAGCTCTTAGGTCTCTATCGATCTAATGCACTTTCAGACCTGGGTATGGCTACGTAATGACCACAGGTAAGTTGCTGCAAAATACTCCAATGTTTTCAGTTCCGCTTTAAACTTTCTGTCGGCATTTCTTATACAGCTCAGGTATGGCTAGACTACCTGGCTAAAATGTGTGCGTGAGATTGAATCCTGGCTCATTCATCATGCTTATCAAAGCCGCAAACCCAGGCTTGGTCACAATGTCAACAGGTATCGTAGCTAAGAACCCCTTTATAGCACAAGTTATTTCCGTGTGCCGCGTTTTATATTTGTAGGAGCAATTCTTTCAAACAGTCAGTGATCCCAGTCGGTTGGAAGTTTGTCTACTGGAAATTGAAACACTGTTGGCGGTCAATTTAGCCATGTAACTCTTATATATGTCGGTGTGATGTTTTTAGTTGTTGATAAAGGTTCGTAGAGTTCCTCCTGAGGTAGCAGCAATAGCAAGGCAGGTTTTGCATAATACCTGGCGTTGTTAAGCATCATCGTTTACACAGCCGATGCCATTTCCCACAACTGCTGTACTGTTCCTCGTTGGTACCAAACGTGCAGTGTTGGATTCTTTTGAGCCTTAGGCCATTTTATAACAGGTTAAAGCGCAGCATTTATTTCATTCCCAGCATTGATTTAGCTGCTTGTAAGTCACGTGACTTTCCCAGATCTCATGTTCATGACCAGTCAAATCGCAGCCTTTGCGATAATAAAATTTCATTTTGTCATATTGCGATATTATTGCATATGCAATTAATCGTTCAGCCCCATCTACAAGTACACAGTAAAATTACTGATTTCACTTACAGCCCCATTTCATTTCCTTATCCTCATGTTGTTATCGCCCACTTACAGTTATCAAGATGAAATGCTCAATATACCTGCATATTGATTTAAGCTCATTTCCCCCAGCCCTAATCAAAACCTATTTAACTCTGAAAGCTATTTTGCCATTTCCTGCCCTATGAGACATTGTAGGTGCGTGGGTCATATACGATTCATATACGACAGAAAATCAACAGTACAACATGGACGAAGAGGAGCTGAAGTGGAAGATCATAAAATTCTTTATACCACTCATCCATTTATTCTTGTTCTTCCAGGGAATTCCTTATTTTGTTCTGACTTTTATATTCATTACTAGCCTTTATCGCAAGATTTCACAATTCCTACATATGGTTCATTAATAGATTCCTTCACCTAAATAACAGTCAATAAAAAAGAAAATATTGTGTTAAAAATTATTTAAAGTTAAACTGCCTTTCATCTATATTTATTTTATACCTAGTCATGCATGTAAAACTTGAAACATATCAAGTATGCATGAACAATGTTTCCCTGTCACAGTTCTACAGGGCAAAGTAAATTATTTACAGCAAATTCCTGAAGTTTAACCTCTTTCAGTGGTTTTAATACTTCAGAGGCAGTAAAATAAAAGTTACTGAAGTAAAACATTAAAATCTTGTCTTTTCATGAATGACTATGGCATCTGATCAAGTCACAAGTGGAAAGTACTTCTGGCGTGGTTCTACTGCATGAAGGGTACTTCGCTTTCATTTCCAGCTTCCTCTGTTTCTCTTTAGGTATAAACTCATGCTAAAAGCCTATTGCTGAATTAATGTTAAAAGAAAAGTAGGGCTGGGGTTTGGACTTGAGAACATCGGCACAGACATCTTTGTTCTATTTGTTGTAAAGAGCTTCAATAAAAATCAGATTTTTTTTATGAATGTTAGATCTCGCTTGATCTGCCCTTCAGTTTATTGGTGTCAAAATTTAAATTATACAATCGTGCCAGGTAATACGGATTATATTTTATTAAAACATACCCTCTCAAAAAAATCTAATATTGCACATCCTTACAGAGTTTAAAAATCCCTTCATCAGGGTTTCATCAATTACTTTATTTATAAAAAATTATAGTTTTAATAATAAAAAAGAAAAAAAACGATATATAGTTTTTTTATGATCTCGACATAAGGTGTAGCAAACATGTGGAATTAAAACCTTAAAATATTTTCCACCTCCAAGTACCAGCTCCCCAGGTAATATTCCTCCCAAATCCACTAATGTGTCAAGGAGGCACAGCTGGGACTTTGGGGGAAACTGAACTCTGCTTAACTTCCACCACCTCATTCCATAAGGAGCTCCTCCGTTCCCGTGAAGTGGGAGGATGAAGCCTGTCAGCCAGGGGTGCTGTGGTTCTGAAACAACAAGGCCTGCTTTTGTCTGCGCACAATCAGGGCCAAGGGAGAGTCACCAGCGTTCCGATCCCAACAGCCTCTACAGCACCTCCCTACGCCTCCCCTAGGAGGGTCTCAGCCTGAGTTGTTTGCTCTCCCTCTCCACCAGACAGGATATAATGCTTTCCACATGTGAGGGTAAAAAAAGGGGGGATAGTGGGGTGGAGAGAAAAGTGTGGAGGAGAAGTGGGGAAGAGTTGCATGTGAAGAGAAGAAAAACATGGCAGACTAGAGGTTTAGAATGAATTTACCCATGTTGAAATCAGATCTGATTTTACTTAAATTCATCACTGCCAAAGATGTGTGATTGGAATGCTTCAGAACCTTTTCACATTCTAGTCTACTGAACTAGAAAGGTAGTGCGAAGAACTGTGTCGCCTGTATCAGTTCAACCGGGCCAGTCAGGTCCTTGAACTAAAAACATGGATTGTATATAGATGGAGGGAGCCTCAGTGAAGTCACCCGTAGCGTTTTGAAGGGCTGGATTGATGCTAATTGGGCGGTTCCCACCACTGCCATCTTGGCTACGTCACACATCTCGTTACGCAAAGAATGGGTGGAGCTGAGAGGGTTGATGATTGACACTCTAAGCCAATGTAGATACAAGCCATCTAAGATAACCTGGAGCTAACCAAAGCTAACAGAGGTTAGCGTCGTTTTTAGCCAGAAAACCGCACTTCAGCGACTCTGCTAACCCTCTGCCTTCTAGGCAGATGGCAGATTAGTCTAATTTCCAGACTTTAAAACGCACCCGATTATAAGCCACAACAGCATATTTTATGGAAAAAACAGAAATGTGTACGTAAACAAGACGCAGCTGTTTTAACATTTAATTACCATTTGTAAGAGTTTGTTCAGTGTGAATTGGCAAGGAAGTGATTGGTGTTTGAGGAAGCCTTGATTTGAAGCCGGCGGTGCTCCATTTCCTTCTCTAAAAGCCAGATCGACTGTCCCTAACTTAAACGCGGATTCACGTCCATTTCTTCATTTGTTTCCCATAATGAGGGTTTGTGCACCAAAACTTGTTTTCGCAAACTGTCCCGCTCCCTTAATGTCTGTTCATCTCTCTCTCTCTTTCTCTCTCTCTCTCTGGCACAAAGGTATCCTTTTGTACTGGAGGACGACCCCAGTGGCCGTTAGCTATAAAAATACATAAACAAACCGCACCGCGTTATTGGTTGCATGGTTCAAAGCATGAGGAAAAAGTAGCAGTTTATAATCCGGAAAATATTTTGTCAAATAACAGCATGAAGTCTTGCTGGTCCATAATTTTCACAACATTATGTTAATTTTAATTAAAAAACTACAGTTTTAATAATCAATATTTTAAGAAGAATGTGATCATTTCAATCCGTTTTGACCAAGCAGCCTCATCTTAAATGCACAGAAAAAAGAAAAAAAGAAATTTTTTTACCACACAAAATAGAGCAGAGACCAATACCAGACAAGCCATCTTTGTCCATGAATTATAAATTTAAAAAAATCACCCCCCTTTGATGGTGAACTTGACTTATCAAACCTATAAAAAAAATGTTTGAACCAGGCTGTAAACATTTTTAACATGGGAGTAAATGGGGACTTTTTGTCTGCAGCCAGCCGATGGTGGATGAGGTGAGAACTGCAATTTTAGTTAATTGGCAGGTTGGCATCACATTTTGTTAGCAGAGTTTGCCCCTTGGTTAGAAACATGGCAGGCAGCATCTTGAGGGGACTTACAAACCCCCAATTTTAAACGTCGCTCCAAAAACACTGCAGTGAGTTGCCTATTATACCTTTAGGACAAAGAAACAATGGAAATATTGTGAAAATATGAATTAAGAAGAGCAAAATTGAAAGATTAGGATATCTGATGATCAAAAGTCATGTGATAAAGTATTTTAGGTGAAATCAACACACACAAAAAAGCACCAAGCTCCAGGGTTTGGCAAAAAAATTGAGTTCTCATATCAACTGGGAAGTGATTAAAAATTATTCACAAAATGCATCACATGGACACCATCTCGAAATCTTGATATTTATATCAAGTGTTGGAAGCTCACAAGTCAGAGCTGAATTTAATGTGGCTGATGGTTTAATTTCTCAGCCCGAATAAAAAACCCTTTGGCACTGATGGCAGACAAGTCCCTTGCACAGAAAAATTAAAATAAACAAATCCTGTAAGTTATGCCACTTTTCCACCAGGAAAGGCTCGACCTGGGCCGGGTCAGGTCAGCCCGTTTCCATTGCCATCTCTGGAATGCGGCAGTGGGCGAGGACATGGGCTAAGCCTACATTTCATCCATTTCTGCAAAGCACTTCCAGTGCTTGCAGTCTGCCCAACTCTGGCTAATCTGGTCCTTCAGGTCGTGATATTTGAACAAAAATGTTATTAGTTTGCCCCAGTAGTGTTTTGAACTCGCTAGAAGCCATGCATCTGGATTTTCTGTGACATCTCTTCACACGCACACTGTCAGACCAATCCGTGGCTTCCACGGCGTAAGTAGGTGTGAGCGTGACATCATTCTACCAGACCACGATCAGTGGCACTACACAAAATCTGGTCTGAAGGTGCAAAGGAAATAAAGACAAAAGCAGAATTCATGGGCCTTATTTGGGGAACAAAGGATTGAGAAGGAACGATCTGCAGACCAACCTTGAAGTTTTGTGACTCCAATAGAAGAAACAAAGACAGTGAAGTAAACAAGGTCTTTTAGTTCCACCTGTTTTGGTAATTTTGGGTTCAAACGGCAATCTGCATTTAAAACAGCAGATTAATGGAAACGCCGAGAACCAGTTATTAACTTTCCATTAAGCTCTCTTGAGTTTTGCAATTCAGTCTCCACAGGGATGGGGCAACAAAAACAAAACAGAAAAATGGGAGATTATTACCTCAAAGTAAAACCTGTCGGGTTTGATGCTCAGAGCAAATGTCAAGTGCATGTTGTCAGAGGCATTGGGCATAAAGCCATTACCGTATCGTTTTCGCCACATAAGGTCTTTTAAGTCAAGGTAATGCAATCATTAAAAACAGAGCCTTGAACCAGAGCAGCCGCACATTAATCGAGTCAGACTAATTGCACGTAAAATTTTATGAAAGCAAATTCTAATACAGTGACGTAACTTGGAAACAAACACTGAATGTGTTCAAAATCCAGGGCTGTATATATTAATGTAGCCTTCAGAAATGCATTGCAGGCATTTTCAAGCTTCAAATGGAATATCTGACACTTCTCGTCTTCCTTGATTTTAGCCTGGAAGCCGCAACGCGCACACACCTTGCATCTGCTGCAGCGCCAGTTCTGTGGTGCATTATGGGAGTAACAAGTCGCTGTTAAAGTGGAGCCTGAGTGAAAAGATTCCAAGCAGCGATCAAAGCTGCATACCTAAGCACCTCCATTAAGGTGATAAAAATCTAGCATTGAAGAAGGAAGAAAACCTCACAGACAGCGGCCAAGTTACTCAAACAACGGAACCCACAGTAATGGGAAAATTCTACTTTTGTTTGGAAACCGTGAAAGGTTCTCTCAAAAGACTCTTGGTATTTTTTTTCCTGGTTAAACAGTATGGACTAAAAGGTCAATTTACTTGCAGATTCTTAAGATTAAGGGCGCTTTCACATGGTACGGGAGTCCGTACTCGGGTACGGTATTTGGTCAAAATCCACTTATTTCGTACCATGTGAACACAGACTGTACCGTGCCAGGATACGGCCAGAGAGACCTGCCTTGGAGGTAGTATCCGAGTCCAGGTACGGGCGGCCACGTATCATGTGAACACAACCCGTACTCTGGCCGCACTCAAGACAATAGACGCGCTCCACGCGGAAATGACGACACCGCCGGCCAAAATTACAGAATCACCTCGCGACCATACAAATACCAAAACAACGCGATTCAAGCATCCCACAGCAACACAGCAGATTACAAAACGGCGGGTTTACTACAACACTCACCCTGTAGATGGCTTCAGGTAGCAGCTGACCAGTAGACCAGTTTGTTTACATTCTAGCCTGTCGCTCGTTTTATGACGTTGGTACTTCTCACTCCCTTGTTTGTTGGAGAACTACAGACTTATTTTTATACCGCCACCTGCTGTTTATTTGTAGTAAAACACTGGATTCAAATACGGGCAGAGATCCGTGACATGTGAACAGAAAAAATTAGCATTTTCTCTGGCCGTTTTCTGGTACGGCCACACATGTGAAAACGGCCTTAAACAATCAGTCATATTGAATTAGACCGGTCAGTTTGGTCTTTTGACCCATGTTTGCAAAACAGCTCCAGCACTGTGATGTTGGACAGAGAAAATCTATGACAATCAAATTTCAGCTTCTGCCAGGGGTTCCTACCTGGAATTAGCTCTGGACCTTTACATTCGAAATGAGTCCACATGAAACCTTAACCAGCAGAAATTGAGGAAGGAATTCCGTAATTCAACGATAAAAATGGAATAAAAAGTACAATGTTGAATTTTTAGACCGCAAGTTGTACCAGTCTTTGCACCAAAGTAAAGAGGGAGCTGAGTCAAAAGGTGAAGCTTTCAATTACCTCCCTCAACTTTGGACATAATATTATTCTGACCATGTAGAAAGTGGCAGCTATGCTGGAAGAGAAGCAGTTTGTGGACTGAGAGCCAGCCAGCGGGAGTAGTTCTGGAAGGTCTATGTAAGTGTTTTTATATGCTAGCTAATACTCGCTGCCGTTAGCGCCGTTAAGTCACACATGCAACTCGAGATTTGTAGGCATTTCAATTACAATTTTTTTATAATGAAATAAATACCAAATCACTTGACAAAGTCCTAATGCACATAATTAGTTATTTAAATTGAGGTACAACATATGTGTGATTCAGGACGTAAGACAAAACAGACCAGAAAATTACTTTCATTGTTCAATTGACTTCCATTCATATTTTCGGTCAAGGGAACTACGGGCCTTCAGGAAGGCTCCCCATAGACATAGTATGCATTTTATAAATTAACTTTATTAAACAAATACCAAGTATACAATACATGAAAAAATGAAGAGGAATATAGAGGAATTCAACAGATAAACAGCCAAACAGCGCTGCAACCAAAGAAAGAAAAAAAAAAAATTTTTCTCACTCTTTCCTGACACAGAGACTCCTGTGAGTGTTTAGAATGATTAATAATTTATTATTCCTAAACGTTCAGTGCTTCTGAGCAGTGGCGTATCCAGGAGCTGAATAAAGAGGGGCTAAAGGGGCCCAGGGTGGGTCAGGGACTGTAATATCAAAGTAAAAGCAGAGATGCTCCTCTAGTGGGGACCCAATCTGAGCTGGTCACATTTTAGATTTTTCAACTGTTAAAAAGGACATTTTGTCATTTTGTTTTGCTAAGGTTTATGTGACAATATCGTCTCAAACTCTGCTTGCTTTTCAAACAATATAAGTGACTGGCGAAGAAGAAAATCACAATAAACATTGCAACTTTTCACAAAAGCTTTTTCACAAAAAAGTGGATGGACCATTTAGTTTATTAACTTACATTATTGCTGTTGACTGTTATTTTGTCAAGTAAATAAATAAATAAATACTATAAATGGGCTTAGTTTTGGAGCCAAATATTGGAGTTGGAGTTCTCTATTTTTTTTGAGTGATAAAAGGAACATGCTTGATCATTTTACAGCCACAACATTTTTTGTTATGCAAGATATGTTTTGGTTATTTAAAAACGTAAAAGAAATTATTAGATTAATCGAGTAATCGAATCGATAAAGTGCTAGATTAATCAATTACAAAAAGAATCGATAGCTGCAGTTAAATACCGTACATACAAAAAGAATGATTTATATGAATTGTTTTGACAGGGTTTTTCTTGATATTATATTGATTTGATGTATAGTTAAATATGTATCTTTTTGGGAGTTTTCTAAAAAATAAATATATTTTTAAGGGTCTACCGGTATGTAACCTTTTCTGAAATGGTTCTATCATAATTTATATATCGCGATATATATTGTTATCGTAAGAGGCTGCAATGTATATCGCAATATGAATTTTAGGCCATATCGGCCATCCCTAATTTAAATACATTTATGAGTTTAAAAGTTAATTAAAACAAGATGGTGATGCTGGAGCTGTGGTCTTCAGAAAAAAGTCCTTCCTAGATACATTTCTAGATCAAGGGAAGGCTAATTTATTTGTAAATCCCACTTTCAGAAACAAGGCAATTCAAGGTGTTTGGGCGATTATTGGGGAATAAAAGCAACAATAAAAACAATGAAAACAGAAAACTCAACAAAGACATGAAGAACATTATAGCATACTTCTGTTATTTTATTCCATCTATTATTAATCAAAGGCAGATCAAGGAAGACAGCAGTGGATTTCATGACAACGCCAAGTGATCGAAAATGTGGTCTCGAGACGAAGAGCACCAAATTTACTTCCACAAAAAAACCGCTAGAGCCATGCCACCCTTCCAGCAGCAAAGCGTTATGATGTTTGTTTTAGCAGGACTTGGATATATCAAGTGAAACACGAAGAGTGTGTGGATGAACCAGAACTGACTGCCTGTAAGCACCATTCAAAGAAGAACAGAGTCACAAAGTATAAAGCAGAAAATCAAAACCTCAATATATGATTCCTGTTAAAAAGTTTTCTGTTTCGAAGGGTTATTATTGTGAAATTTGTAGGCTATGGACTCTTTTTTATGGGCTTTCTGATGTAGCTCTCAAACCTCAGACTAGGGCTGGGCAAAAATACATTTATTTTATATAAATATTTTTCATATCAGTTGGTATTTACATATATCACAGCTCACAACTAAAAAACAAATCACTGCTTATCAATATTTGAAGATGTAAGAACATGTCAACTTGGAAAATTCAGAGTGGTTGGGGCAGTTTTTGATATAAATCTACTTTTTCTTTTTTAGTCTTAAAATTAAATTCAAAATTATAATTTTTTAAAACTTGCTTTTATTTCTATCATCAATTCTTTGAGTTGACCTGATTTCAAAGTCCAATTTTTTTTTTAAAGATATTATCAATATTCCAAAAATTCAACCTTCATAAATTGATAATTCGATAAATTGATGTACTGCTCAGCCCTACCTCAGACTGTAGAGTTGTAAAAGTAAATAAGTATATATTCTGCACCAACTCCAGTAAAAATGTAAAGCAGGAGAACAGTGAGATCGTACGGAGATAAGGAGCATAAAAGAACAAGGCCCTAAAAGAAAAATTCCCGGGGTGGTCTCCTTCTCAGGTTTCAGAGCGTGATGTAAGCTCATGTCTGGCGTGTTATAAGGTCTCTATGCAGACAGTGGGCTTTAGTCCAACACATGTACTCTTGGGGCAGTTCCACTCACTGATCAGTGGAGACTGAGGAGGGGATTAAGCATCATATAATAGAGGTTTTAGCTTTGAGGAGCGAAACTTCAACAACCTTTACTTGATCATCTATGTTGGCCTGTTTTTACTTGGCTTAAAGAACAAACGTCTAATGAAAGAACATACATTACCTCAAATGCATTCACAAGGCCGCAAATATTGTGGTGGTTGCTAGGTTTGATATGAGGGGTATGACACTACAGTTTAAGAAACTGTACCTCGTGCGATCTTTCAAAGTTACGCCAAGATACACAAACTCTGTTTTCAGTTGGTTTAGTCTCTTATTGTTGATGTACAGCTGTGACCGAATGTTCTACTGCTTGCAGACTTGCTGTGTTTAGCTACCTTCAGTTTTGCATTGGCACATTAAATTACAGGACTGTACACAAAATCAACTTACAATCACTAGAAAAAAAAAACTACTATGAAAACAAATGTGTTTTATCTAACAAGCTGCTATTTCTGTGTTCATTTATCTAAAAATAATCATTATAAACACAAGGAAAGATCTGAAACACTGAAATCAATTAACCTGCATACTGGTTACCATAAAATGCAAAAATGAAGATGCTGTTGCTTGTTTTAGGCATAGTTATCTGTAAAGAAAATCTCTTTGCCAATGTTTTACAGATAGTCAAGAAGTTCATTGTACAGGAAATGTGGCTCTAGGGTATTCAAGAGTGTCCACAAAGTGCCAAATGCTCTCCCTACTGAGATGTGCACTAGAAAGCAGTTGCCACCATTGCAGAGCTTGTTCAACAATAGCAGCCGGCTAGATGTGAGTGCATCTCCATGAACAGAGAGGGGACAACTTTTACAAAACTGTCTTAACATTTAAAGACGTTTTATAACTGATGTCATCTAACCTGACAAGAACAGACTAAACTAAGCATACTGCAACCTCCTTATTTTAATTAGTGGTTTGATCATTAAAACTAAAGCGGTGAAAGGGATGCCAAAAGCCCAAATCTGTGAAGAAACCTGCAACAAAAGTTTGGATTTTTGTTTTATTTTGTTTCATTTTGAATAGAGTAGAATTCTTAATTTTTATTTGTTCCTTAACAAAATATTCAAACAGAAAGATGCTAAAATCTCTTCCCACAGCCTCTGTAACAATTTTTTACTAAGATTCTACTATTCTATTTTAAATGCCATGGTTGTTTGGGAATAGTGTTTAATTGGTTGCAGTTTGCAACTCGACCCACTGGTTTTCACTACATGTTAAATTTTTACAGCAGCAATGCCAGAGAGGTCTTCGCTTCATCAATCCTTATATGAAATTATGCTGCATGGAACATAATCTGTGCTTTAGATTAAGAAATATTTTTTTAGTTTTTCAGTTTTTATGAAATGAGCTCATTAACTAGATACAGATATGTTAGATAGGATGTGTGCAAGGATGGCTAAACAACATCCAATTGTTGACAGATAAAGTCTGTAAAGACAAAAGGAGCAACAGATTTAAACTTTACACATTAAAAAAGTATTTTATTCTACATCTACATCAGATGCTAAGCTAAAGACGCAAACTGCATCTAGACATGCATATATATAAAAAAATATATATACTGGTTTTCCCCAGTTTCAGAAAATATCTGCCTGACTGAAGACCAATACAATCACAGTTAGGAAGATAAAACAAAAAAAGAGATTATAGATGAAAATATGAAGGAGGAAGGAAATAACGACAAGACTGCTGATTAATAAACCTTGTTATAATGTAACCAATCAGTTTGAAAAGATGAAAGAGGGCTGCTCTTTGGGACTGAGATCAAAGTCGGAGAAGGAAAAAGGTGGAGAGAAAAAGAAATGCAAACAAAGGACAGGAAATGAACACCTGTTGGTTTCTGTTCAGGCAGGGTCAATATTCCTGTAAACTCACAGAGCTTTTGCTGGAAGCATAATCTATTCAGAGCGAACAAGAAGTCTAAGAAGTATAAAATCAGGTCACGCTGACACTCACCATACAATGAAGACAGATGAAGCACAGATGTAAGAAGCTATTTAAAAAGGAAATAGCATTTTTAATGACATGTTGGGGCATATGTGTGGTTCATTCAGGCATAAAGAGGGCAGGGCTTTGAGCAGATAACAGGAAGGCTGAACAGAGTACAGCAAAGTTGCTTTGTTTCGTCCTTTGGAGTTTTCAAACTCCGCCACAGAGCATGCTTGGTAGTCTTTTGGAACGTCAGAGTTAAAGTAAGGCTCTATATTCTCAACAGGAAGACACGGGGAGACTGCAGAATTAGGAGGGCTAATTATGCTAATCACTAAAATAAAGATGCGCAGTTCTGGTATTCGGGGTCAGTTGTGGCGTCACCAGCATAGCCCAAATAGCAGAATCGTGGTGAGCAGACAACGCAGCTCTAGAGGTCTGGTTTTATAAAATATCAAGAGAAGCATGAGTGATGCAAAATTCACAAGGTAGAAGCTGTTTTCCATGACAGTTCAACAGTGTTCCTCGAGCATCTTAAAAGGAAGCCCCTTGTGGCGAAAGACTATGGAGGGACAGTCGCTTCTGTAAGCTAATTAGCTTGTTAACTGCTAACATTAGCGTCAACAGTACAGCGATGTCCTCTCTTCCCTGGATTTGTCAGCTTTTTAACCTTCTCTCCAGGGCATCCTGGGGCATTCACAGATTGATTAAAATGTCCAGATTCTCTTGTGTGATGTCCTCTAGAGCCCGAGCTGCTGCTAAGAATCTGGTTCTGATCTGTTCATGGAGCAAACAGACAACCCAGCTGCTGCTGCTGTTTACAAGACATCAAAAGCAGGCGTTGCTACAAAAAAAACTACTGCTTATTATTTTTATTATTAAATTTATAATGGAATACTTTAGACTGACACTCAATGTTAAATGGCTGTGGACAGGAGGGATCTTTCCAGAAGGTTCAGTCTGTATTACAGTAGTTTTGATGAAGCTTCTATTTGAAGATCATGTTGTATTGATAGCAGCAACATTAAAAGTTAAAATCACCCTTAAAATCACCACATTAAAATCACCCTTAGCACATCTTATGTGCCTGCTGTAACGCCAATGTTTTATTTTATAATTAGTTCATCAATGTTAAATGAGCTATCATCTTAATATGTCCAGTATTTTAGATAGTACTTGGCGGTAACACGCTTAAAAAACATAGAACACACAATTTATATGTGATCTGATTAGTCGACTAATGAGCAAATAAGTGATTAGTCGATTATCAAAACAATTGTTTGCGGGGACTGGGTATCGATTCAAATTTCATGAATCAATTCAATCTGGATTCTTAAGTGTTAGAATCGGTTATCACAATTCGATCTGATTCAATCTGACCCAGTTCAATATTGATATGGGTCAATGTTATAATTATTATTTTTTGAGCTATTATCTTAATTATATGCCTGCAATTCAATATGCCTCATCACTGGGTACAGTAAGTAACAGTTCACCGGGGGAAACTGTATTTACCCTTTCAGACACAATACTTAAAATGGCCGTCTGGGCTTTACCTTCCTATTTTAGGTGTAAAAAGGAGAAACTATTCCTAAAAAAAAAAAAAAAATTTTGAAATTGTGAATCAATTCGATTCGATTTATCCAAGGATCGATTCAGAATCAATTTTACGATTTTTTTCAACACAGCCCTAGTGGCAGCCCTACAACTGATTATGCCTGCTTCTGATCAGATGCCAGAACTGCAGTATGAATAGAGGTGGGTCATCAATACATAGTTACATTTATTTGAGTAACACTGTGAAAAGAAAGTACTGAGGAGTTTTTTTTCCTACACCGTACTTTTTACTTACTAGTATTATTTTGAAGTAACAATCCAGTTTACTGTAACTTTCAGACAATAAGCTGCTACTTTGTTCACATGTTTTGGACCCTCCGGCCTACACAATACAGGTAATTTATAGATTTTTACTGGCTAATGGCCTCCAGGATGCACTATAGCAGAAAGGCGCATAAGTGACACAGATGTGGGGAAAGACAATACGCTGAAAAAGACACTACCTGTAGTTGTCATGCACACACCCTCATCTAAAACACACAAAGAAATGCTAGTAATACAGCTTTTAGGTGAAAGACAATCAAGCTGACAGTGAAAGAAGGAAATACAGCTAGTGCTTGTAAGCTTGACGTCAATTAATCAATGGTGAGGCGTTGAAAGAGGCAGCAAGAAAGAACAGAGTAAATGTAAAGGGAGAACAAAAGCTTTCAGAGAACACAAATACACTGGAGAAGACGATTTCCGTGGTTTTAGTGTGCAGGAGGAAGATGAATATAAGGGCCTATGACTTTTCTGGTAGGCTAAAGTATGTTTTACTTTCTAGCCAGATACTGTTGAGTTGCATTGGCACTGTGCAAAAAAAACTCAAAAAACACCCTGTCTTGAATGAAAACTAGATATAGATATACATTCCAAGTACCATCTTTCTGTGTAAAAATGTCATAACTTGAAAACTTGCGGCTAATTTTCATGTGCGCTCAATAGTCCGAAAATGACGATACTTCAGGACAACCTGCACCGTTTAGTGTTAAAGTGAGACTTCTTATTTAGACCTGTGAATATTCTCATTCATCCAGGTCATGGTTATCTCAAGGAAATTTCAATCGAACGCAACTGGACTTGGTAATTTGTCTTGGAAGACGTTTCACCTCTTATCCAAGAGGCTTCATCAGTTCATGCTCGCCGCTGACCATACTGAGACTGGTCCAACTAACTGGTGTTACTTCTTATTTAAACACATTGTGGCTCAGTGGTAGAGTAGAGTTGGCTTGCAATCGGAGGGTCGTAGGTTCGATTCCAGCTTACTCCAGTCACATGTCGATGTACCCCTGGGCATGGCACTTAACCCCAAAAAACATCGCCCTACTGAGCCATGTTGGGTGTCAGTGTATGAATGAGAGTGTGAATGGGTGAATGTGGCTTCAATGTAAAGTGCTTTGAGTGGTCAATATGACTAGAAAAGCGCTATATAAGTTCAGTCCATTTACCATTGTCCTAACGTAATATTCTTTCTGCCGTAAAATTTGTTTTTAGTTTGTTTACTTTATAAAAATCAAAATATGTACATATGTTTATTTCATTTTTTTGCATGATCTTTTTATCATTATTCAATCAGAAGTTAAAATCAAACAGTTACTCATTACTTGAGCATGAATCTTAACTACTTTTAACTTCTAGCTGAGGGAAAACATCTTCAAGTAATGCTATTATTACAGTATAACTTTATAATATAATCCTCCAAATATGTAAAACCCAACTTGGGTGCTGCATCTGGGTTACATTTACATACATATATAATTGAAGGCCCCTCATTGTTACCATAACTGAATACCACACCTTTAGTAAACCTCTAGAGTGCCGAAGTAGATTTTCAATTCCCTTGGCTTCATCCGCAGTTCATCATTAAAACACCTTGTTCGTTAAGTAGAACACACACAGATGATGATGGGATTCAGTTTATTTTTATATGCATTAATCTGATTCACATAAGCATAAAGCCCTCTAGAAATAGCTGCCATTAATGCAACTTGAGAATGAGACATCTAGGAAGTGTTTTATTTATTGGAGGGTATTTCAGCGGAATGAAAAGACACACACAAACAGACTGGCTGACTGACTCTGCAAGGGCGTCAACTACGTAAGGGGTGTGTTAAGTTGGGGGTTTCAGCAGAATATGCATGAAGCTTTTTTTTTCCTTGGGCTGTCTAAACATTGGAAATCACTCTCCCATTAGGATTCACAAATCAATCGTTGCTGTGTGCAGAATTTTGAGAGAGAACAGAGGAAAGGAGTTCCCCGAGGACATTCAGAAGTTCCTGGTATGTAAATAGCAAAAGGTTTTGCTGTTGTATGTGTGCCTAATAGGGGAGCACAATGCTTCGCTCATGACATATGCAGGAGACATATGACTGAATTGCTCAAAGAACAATCTCCCATTTGGCATTTCAGCTGCAGCAGCGCGTCAATCAAACTGCACGGTTCAGCGTTTCTTAGATATGAAAAAAAGAGGACGGAATTTTATGGTGACATAAAGTCATGTGAAACACTGGTACATTAGTGGTTCCCTTCCAGCACCACGCCTAGAAAGAAAACCCTCCAACCTGTACAGTAACTGAGCAGCAAGTACGCAATTTTATATCTAAGTAGGCTGGTACGACTCACCCCTCTAAACTACACAAAAAAGTTGCGGACATGCGAGTTCGCACTTGTGGTTGCCTACTCATGTCTCACAACACGATGCAGCAGCGAAGTGAAGCAGTTTCAGCAAATTAGTATAGAAAAGGTGAGAATAACTAGTCTGCATGCAACATCCGTGCGCCCCCTCTTCCATATTTTCCTCTGCACTCTGCCTTCCGCTCCGTCAGTCACTCACTGAAGTTTCGTACAAAGATAAACTCCGTTTATGTGTCAGCAGACCTGCCCCCTTTTGGTAAATGTGAACCGTAACGCCTAACTTTCGAGCTGAAGTGTAATTGAAAAAAACAAATTACGATTTCCGAGATGTTTTCTTCTTAGCAAATCTATCGATTATGTTAAGCAGCAGGCCTTTTAAAAAGAAGAGGGTCTGTGTCCCTAAGAAGTTTTTGAATAAATAGCCAGACTAGTTTTCATGCTTTTTTGCACATTTTCTGTTTTCTAGATGAAACCAGGACGTCTACAAACGAGTTATTGGAACAGGTAGCATTAAAATTTAAAATACCAGTTGAACAAAAAAAACAAAAACATTCACAACTCATAAAATGTTACATTAACAGCAAAAGGAAGCAAAAAAAAAGATCCTCACAAACAGATGGATATGGACGAAATTCTTCTACTCATTTTGTTGATGAGGAATCGCTGCCATTTTAAGGTTAGGAAAATATGGGTATCCATCTCTTGTCTCCGTTTCATTCCTCGTTCTGACAGGAAGACAGAGGGTTGCCATTTTGGAATCGTGAGTCGAGAACACGTTTTCAAGATTTCGTCTCGTGTGTGAAAAAATATCAAACCTGTTTGAATTTCACCTTAATACCTTGTAAGGCTGAAAACTCACCAAAAATTAGGCGTACACCACGAGCCATCTGATGAGCAAACAACCTCGAATGACATTTAGCTCAGCAGATTGCTCTTGTGTCCAGCAGGCTTAAGCAAAGAACAAGAGACAGGAGTGTCAAAACATAAGGTAGAACACCGTTTTGTGGTGAAACAATTTTAGATTTAACGCTTTCTGTTAAACATCTGCAACCTCTAATTTTAAACATTTCTAAAATAAAGAAACAACAACAAAGTTCCAGCAAATGTTGAAAAAGGGGATGCAAGATTTCCAGTAAAACTGCCAAGAGATGCCAGAAGCCAATTCCAGCTGGATGACCTGCCAACGTCTGGGCTTGAAAGCCTGAGACAAACTGGCATGACACCAACCAGCAAATTCTGGTGCCAAGCTAATCATCTGGGAAAAGAAACTTTCAGACATACAGACTACGAATGATGATAAGAGACTGGATGAAACTCTGCTGCTAACCTATAAAAGCCTTGCAGATACACTGCTAGAACTAATCACACACTAAAACTCGTAATTTCTTCGGATTTGGAGACCCTTTATTTTAAATTAAATTATTGGGAATATTACTTTTTTTTTTAATTATTGAGGACCTGGGGGTTTTCAAATGTAAATATCTAAGCTGGCAGCTCGTTCTGCTAGCCTGTAACAGGGGCTAAAGAGAACATAATTTGTACCCAGGGGACTAATGTATATAAAGACATATTTGTTTAAATGTTGGGATTGAAAACCTATAATCTGCCAGTCATTCTGTTAAAAGAAAAAGAAGAAATGTGACAATTTAATAGCAAACGTGTGTTATTCTTTCCTAAATATTTTGATGGTTATTACTGCTATTGTTTAAAACATTTGGAAAAAATGGTTTTGAAATACTTTAGTTTTGAGTTATGTGATCTGGTGCTTTTTTGTCAATACATCAATAAAAAAGAAAACTATAAAGATAGTAGTAGTGGGCAATATATCAGGTATAAGATAGAAATTAGACAAAGGTAGAGATTTTGCTTATACCATGGTTACACATTTTGAGTATGTCAACAAGCTATGCCTACGTACTTTGTACGCAGTACACAAGGACACTGATGATCAGCGTTTGTCTTCACATTTGATATTGAAAGTTTAAAGTTTGTTGTTTGTCATGTAACAGAAAAGTAATCTGTTGAACTTGACGCATGTTTGATTAAAAAATATAAAGGCTTCTTTTTTGCAATATTAAAAGTATAGATGAGTAACCAGGAAAGGAGACAATTTTCATATTATTTAGCTTTTATTTTATTTGAAATATAGTCATCTTTATTTATGTTGAGAGAATTCTTGTGTTGCATTATTTTTAAAAAAGAATTTAAATTTTTTTTATGCATTTTGCACAATAAATGTTTTTTAAATGGGATTCTAAACCTTTTTGAAGTTATTCTGCTGCTGTGTCTAGAAAGTTAGAATTTTAATAAGCAGGCATTTTGACACATCTAAAGAAGAAAAATAATATACTGCAATACATATTGTTACTTTAGATTATATTGCAATATAGAACTAAGGCCATATTGCAGAAATATTCTCTCTGTAGTCTATTATATAACTTTGATTTCACTTATAAATGCAGAGGGGGCAGAAGGATATTAGTTCAGTGCGACCGGCCAAAAGTATATAAAAGGACCGAGCGGAGCAGCGGAGTTTGAAAGCTAACCCAGTTCAGATAGCATTCTGGCGGAGAATAGAGCCGTGTCACAGCGGGACTCTGTGACGCGGCTCTTCCCCTTCATACTTCAGCGGACGCTGAAGTATGAAGGGGAAACATCGTGCACCACATTGCGTGAAATCATATCTTGGTCATAAATTAGTAATCTAGTTGGCAATATAGCCGGCAGCCGGCGCTTGTGGAAAGCACTGCAATAGTTGTTTAGGGTTGATGTGATCACACACCCAATAAAAGAAGAGAGAAAAACAGTGGCATTCCAATTATCTATCTTTTTGTGTTTTGTTTCTTTTGTTATGATTTCAGGGTTGCAGACTCTGTATAAATACGTCAGCGGTGCACAGGGCTTCCACAAAGGCAGCGCACATTCATACTTCATTACGTCTTCTTCGCGTGGGTAGGGTTAAGCAATCGAGCTGAAGCAACCGTGCTCAGAACAACCTCCAGAGTCGGGCCAAGGATCCGCGCTCAGGCCAGAGGATCGAGGCTGGGGCCTGCGGTCACACTGAAATTTAACCGTGACACAGTTTACCCCCTGCTGTTCGGTCCCGCGTAGAACGTAGGTGTGACCGTGCCCTTACTTGAAACTACCCCACTGAACCTTGCAAACATGCAAATTTGATATTAGTGGAAAAGGAATTTTTTATATATAAATAAGGCTGGGTGGTATACCGAAAATTTACCGATATTGAAATTTATGAATGTTACCGATGTCATTTCGTGCGCACCTGTAAATTCGGTATGTAAAACAGATTAGGAAAGATGTGTTTTAGTTTAGCTGTGCTCCTGTCCCTTTAATGTAGCTATATTTAGTTAGAGTTTAGACTCATCTACCGACTGTATTTCAGAAAAATGCGACTAGCGACAAATAAATTGACTTTTTATGATGTTATTGGACACTTTAGACTCTAACGTAGAGGATGTATGTTTGTTACTGCAGCAACGGAGCTGCAGAGCGTTTCTGGCTCAACAGCTCCGCCCGCCCAGGTCCTGTTCAATTAAAAGGTACATATGTTTACATTAAGTTAAAAAAAAACTATATGCAGTGATCAGTTCACTTTTAAGAACTAAAGCCAGTCTTGTGCTTCTTTTCCATCATGTTGAGCTCATAAACGTCATATGAGCCACATGTCTGGTAGAGAGAGAGCTTAGCAAAACCTGGAACTGCTCTGTGACTGGTATTTGTGTCTCTGTCTAGCGCTTCTGGTGTATTGCCAAAAGAAACAAACTATGAATGTGACTTTACGTGATTGCACGAATTTTGAAAGCAATGCACAGTCTCGTGTTTTATCTCGCACTTAAAGCCCCAACAGCTCCTCTCTGCTTCCTAATTAGCGCGCGGCATCACCCACACCAACCAGACTGTGCCATTTTCCTGCAGCAAAATACAAACACTGCACATCTTTTCATCTTCAGACAGCCTTGAGTCACTGAGGCTCAGGCAGAGAAGTCAAAGTTCAACTGATCAGCACAGGTCACTTCCTGATTCATCTTCAAAGGTAGAAAAAGAAAAGAAAAAAAAAAACAGAACAGACGAAAACACGAAACAGCAGAGGACACAGTTTCACATACCACCACCCAAAGACAACACCACCAGGAGAAGATTCGGATGGACAAATGCATGGATACTGACAGTGAGGCAGACAACTTAGATTGATGAGGATTAGGAAGAGACGTTTAGATTTCTTTTACAGAGTCTCCAAAAAAAAAAAATCAACAACAGATGTAAATGAGCATTTTAGTAGCAGTTTCTTTCTGTCTTTTAAGAACTGTATTAATATTTTATTTTGACGCCCTTAAATGGCTCAGTACAGCATTAGTGCTGAAACGAAACACATTCTAATCCCTAGGGCCAGTACCGAGCCGTAGGTCATTTGGCACTCACTGTGGCCTGCACAGAAAAAGAAAAATAAACAGCATACACGATTCCCAATTTTTTTACGATCCGAGTCTCAATGTTCAATTTTGAAAAATGGTCAGATTGTCTATAATATCTGGCTATAATTCATTCTTCAAACAAGTCAAGACATTTGCCACGCCATTAAGACATCGGCGCTAAATATCGATAAAGATAGATAAAGTTAGCAGGATAATTTAAAACAGAGGCCTCTGAAAAGTTTCTTTGCAAAAAGGAAAATGTCCAGTGGAGAGACAGAAGAAAAGTCTACAACTTGCAAGATAAAGCTACGTTTGACAGACAACGCCTGGAGTCTTACTTAAAATATTGATTTTTACGACAGGGGTTTCCATGGGCCTTCGGTCTACTTCATATGTGGCAACCAACTTTCTAATGCTCATAGAATTCTCAAAACCGCATGTAAAAAAACACTGTTCTATTTTGTTCCTTCTCTACACCTCGTGTTCAAAATCGCCAAAAGACCGTATTAGATAAACCGGCCTTCCAATATAAAGCATGCAGTGCCCAAACGCTGCGTTGACTACTGATTACAGCGACTATGGAGCACCGTTCTGGTCAAACAATCTCTGGCTGTTGTTGAGCTGACCAATCACAGGCAGACGCTCTCCGTTGACGAAGATGGATTGTTAGAAAGTAGGGCTTTACTCCCTCCGTCCTTGCATTCATCCGTTTCTATGTAGATGGAGAAGTATAAACCAGGCTTCACTCCTGTGATTATCAGAGGTCAAGCTTATCCATCAATAGCATTGTCACTGTCCAGAATGACAAAGACGTGTTTTGATATACAGTAGGGAAATCATGCACTGTGATTTTCTGCATTTTTTTTAGAGTGTGTCTTTGATACAAATTACAGACCTCTACATGCTTTGTAAGTGGGAAAACATTAAAAAAAAAAAAAAATCAGCAGTGTATCAATGCAGTGCCCTTCCACTTAAACTTGCCTTGTACACCACAAGTGGTTGTCAACGGGCTTTCCTGAATTTTTGCAAGACCGTTTCAACTAACTAACAATGAAGCAGGGAGTTTGAGCCCTTTTTGCAGGTCCAGTCTAAACTTTAATGACGCTAAATCTCTATATGACAGCAGACTTATAAAAGGCTGTGCAGAAAGAAGCTAAACCAACTAAGCTGACCTCCGTGACTCTGTGAACCTGAACTGTGAAAAGTGTTTTAACTCCTCAGAACCTGACAGACTGTACAGATTGCTTTCTTTTCTTTTTTTTATAAATGCATCTCAGACTACCATGTAACAAGGCTGAATCGGCTGCACAAAAATCTCTTTCAATCTTTCTCTCCCAACCCATGCTCTAATTTAGCATTTTTTCCTAAATTTCTCTGAACCGCTCTCCGCAGCTGTTACATATGCAAGGTCACATCTTCACCCAAGAAATTGCACCTACCCCCCTTCAAAAACAAACAAAAAAAAAGATTCCAAACTGGCATAAAGTATGGATGGATGTTTGAACCTCAAAATAACTTCCAGAAACCTCAAAAGTTTCTATATGCAACTTAGGGCTGGAAATGTGAGAAAGAACAGGCGCAAGCAACAAGAGAAAAAAGGGGTTAAAAAAACTGCGAGAAAAAGAAGTCCAATGGGCTTCTCCACAGTAGGAGTTCCAACTCTCTCCTCATCGAGAATGCAAAGCCGCTTCTGCAGCGGTGCGTGAATGTGTGTGTGCATGCAGAGGGGGATGGGAGAGCAACAAATCCAACTCTTCTGGGGGAGGGAGCTGGTCTTTAAATTCTGCTGCTTGTCCCCCCCAACTGCGTATTGTACCAGCAGTTGGGGGGGACCCCCCACTCCTTTCAACTCCTTCATTCTGAATCTGGGCCCACATGGCAAAAGGATAGCCTTTGGTTTTATCATTTCTGTTGCAGCAAACCAAGAAAGGTCTACAGCAGCTTGAAAAAAAACCCCACACAAACCAAGGAATAGACATCCTTTCTGTCTGAAATAGAGTTAAGAGCTGTACCAAAAACAGGGAAACTCATTAAAATTAAACCCAAAACAGCAAGTTGGCAAATAAAAAGAGACAACTAGTTCTTAAATCAGTTACTGAACACTTGTTTAAAAGGAATTTAAAGCAAAACCCATTCCTTTTCAAACTAAGCTCCATATCTGGAACCAATTAACATAATTAAATATAGTTAAACAGAGGTTTTCGGGGTGCTTCAATATTTTCCATGGGAAAACTTCACACCCTTGCAAAATCTTACTGGTTTTGAGTCTCGTTTGATGAATGTTAAAAAGGAGATTCTACCCTTTAAATGTAGAACCTTCAAAAACTTCAAACTGCTAAGAAGATGATTAGGAAGGAAAGACAAATACAGGTAGAAAGCCGGATGGCAGGACATATGGACAAACGGATTCTCAGTGAGTCATTGAAAGGTGGATGGAGACAACTTTTAGAGATGAAAAGTCTGGAAACACAAAGTTTTTTATCCATATACAGGCCTGGAAAACACCCTTTCCGTACTTTTCCTAACCGTCTAGGAATTCTGTGCTTCAGAACCATGTGTAGATTTCTAAACATTAGTAAACTGTGGCTTACTTTTTGAATAAATCACAGAGAAAATGTTAACAAAAATCAGGGCTTTGTTGGTCCTAAACGCACCAGAGTATTAAACAGAATATCATATTTCTTAGGTAACGTCCCTATCCGCAATCTGAAAAAAAAAAAAGAGAGAGAGAGTACAGGTTTTTGGTTCACAAGGCGTAGAAACCAAGCCTGTTGTGTTCAAAAAGCTCATCGCCAGGGTTCATGCACTTCTACCACAATAAAATTGAACCACTTCAAGCATTTTCAAGGATTTCAAGCACCCGTATAACCCTGATTTTACAACGAAACTATCACAGTCCATCAAGTCTACCTCTGTCAGGAGCCAAAGGTGGGCTGCTCTGTGACCAATCAGAACAAAAGCAGCAAAAACACGACAGGCATTTAAAAAAGTAAAACTGCAGCAGAGAACTGTAAATAAAAGGACCTTTTTCTTTTTTCAAACAGAATGTGGCACGTGGATAATCATATCAGATGATAATGTTTGATAAAAGGTTGAAGCCAAAACCTCAACTGAAAACAAAGCCTGGATTGCATTTATGATTCTCATAAACATACGTTTCTGATAACTGCAAGTGGCATTTTGATGCATATCAGGCAAAACTCATCAAGAAGGCCTGCTTTGCAAATAGAGAATGTTGTTGTGTCTAACCAACCACACACTGATTTTATCCTTAAATATTCAGACTAGACTCCTAGCAGGCGCTCCGTTTCAGAATAGATCAGTTTAAGATATGACGAAAAGAGATAGAGGGCAAAAAAAGAAAAGCAGAACATAAGCAGACAGTAAAACGGGAGGGACGGTGGGCCCTGCTAAAACACTTCAAAACCACTTTCAGTCAAGGTCAAACACAGAGGGGCCCTCTGTTACTGCTGAGAAATGTGGGAAAAGGATCAAAAAGCGGTCGCATAAATGATCCGGCCACGTCAAGACAGAGATTTAAACCACAACAGCTGGTGCACACGGGGAGGAACATCATTTTTATGCTCGGTTTTAACCGCACTCCAACAGAAACTAAACAGGGCGCACTAAGCTTTACTTACACTGGCATCAGATTAAGACTAACAGAAACAAAGGATGTATCAAATGAATGTATGGTTTCTGGAAAAACCATCAGTGCATTTAGGACATTTGAAACATATTTCTAATATACTTGTGATTTAAATAGAAGACAACGGGGTTCACTTACATTTGAATTGAAGCATGAAAGTTGGAACTTAGAGGAAAGTGTGCAGTGCTTTAGATATTGCTTTGGGTTCTTTTGTAACCTCCTGGATACGATCATTGTTTTTTTACCAGTCCTTTTAGGGAAGAATTTTGAGCTCAACTTTATTTAAAGTAGCTCTGGAACCTCTTTCGAGACTGAGTGATGATAATTACTGTGTTTCTCATCCGTTTAAACATTTCTTCTGAGTGGCTTTTTTGAGAACTTTTAACCAAGATCATGCAGACAGTCAAGCTAACAGCTAATAAGAGCCATTTCCATAGCTAATTACGTTTTGTCTTACATCTTAAAAGAAGCTCTGGAAAATAAATCGAATATTATGTTTATGAAGGTTTAAGTTTAGGAAAATCAAATTGCGGTGGGGTGGGGTAATTGAAATAAAAGCACTTTTTCAAAATATTTTATCACTTGAAATTTCCGTTTTACAAAACACAGGTAGAAAAAAAACGTGGTTAAAATTGGAAATTGAATTTGGTATGAAAAACATCAGATATTTCCTTTTTAAGCCATATCGCCCAGCTTTACTTTAAAGGATTATGGTTATTGTCGTTGAGACGTTTATGCTGCCACTTGTATTAGGATCTTTATTATTGTATGTTACTGTGTCTGATGCGTTTTGTGTGGTGGACCAGAACAAACCGCAAAGGCCACTATGGAATTTATGCTAAATTGCTGTTTTTAATCAAATGCTATTGTTTGTTATGCTTTCTCTTATCAATTCTATTTTTTAATTGTCAAATTTCTGTAATCATGTAAAGCACCTTGAAATGCCTTGTGTTGAAAGTGTGCTATGCAAATAAAATTGCCTTGCCTTATACATAAACATAAGGTATGATCAATTAAATTATGCTAAAACAGAAGTTATGAAAAACTTGCTAGCATAACTTCCTTTGTGGATTTGTTGCTGAAGTGCTTGTGGCTTTTGCAGTTTTTTGACCCTTCCAGCCCACATTAGCGTTCAGTACTTTTTTTCAGAACTTCAGACTTGCTACTTTTACACACACGTCTAAATCGAGCTTTTGAAAAAAAAAAAAAGCCAATAGCTTAACCAGAATGAGAACCTTCATCCCAGTTTACATCTCAGTCAGAACATCAAATTAATGAATAGTGTGTTCGACTCCGGGTCTCCACCCTTTCACAGTGCCATTCTTCTGGGTGGCCTAGAGCATCACACAGACCATTAAAATGCTGGCGAGAGTGAAGCAGGAAAGGCCCAATGAGCTAAGAAATGGACAACAATCCTACAGCGCAGTATATTTTGTAAGTACAGTGCTTTTTGATTGTGTTGCACTCGTTGCTGCCCTTTCTGCGGTCGTGCCCAGAATGCTAATAGCTCAACTAAGGGGGGGTTGGCATTTACATGTGGAGGTATTCGGTTTTCTAACCGCATTATTTGGGTGCGTTAGCTCAATTAATACTAGCTCAATTCAGTCATTTTCAAAATGTTGAATTCAGTCGCACTAAAGCTTAGTTTATACTTCTCAGTCTGTGTAGGTGCAGAGACACACGACAGCATTATTCGTTGACACTCAAAGAACTGTACTTCAAGTAAAAAGCTTACCAGCTCAATCAAAACTCGCTCTCTGTCTGCCATTGCTCATTGAGTGGATGTGCGTTTACAAGCTGAAGTAGATAAACAATCATCAGCCAGAGACATCACCGCAATGGTCGGTAGACCCACCAGGAAAGGTCTAAACCCCCTGCTGTCCTTGCAGAGAATAGTATGAAAGGAAAATGTCTCCGACAACACGTGTGTTGGTGCAAACTTGCTGACGGAGAAGTATAAACTAGGATTTAGGCAGTACCTTGGTTTTCTCCTACTGCATGTAACTGCACTAATTGCTTGCTTGCAGGCTGTTCTTCTGTGCCTCTCCCATGGCTGAATACAAGCCAACATATTCGAACAGTTCAAATCATTGTGGCTTTTTGTTCTGTTGTCATCTTCACTGTGATAGGACGATAAAGTTAGACTCAACAGAACTGGGTCATTTAACCCAAGTTTTTTTGACAAGCCAAGGACTTTTTTGGGCTGACAAAAAGGGAATTCTAAGTTTTCAAAGATTGCTGACATCCCAGTGGGACTCTAGGAACAAAAAACAAAAAAATCCTCAAGTTACCATGATCATAACCAGGCAACTTAAATGTCCAACACATTACACTGTGCTTAATATTTAAATTTTAGCTAGAAAAACAAACAAACATTGAAGCTTGGAGCTGTGCTTTTATTAGCTTCAACAGGGGGATTAAAATCCTACGGCTGTGCCTAAAAACATGGTAGTTTTAGAAAGAAAAATACTCCAAGCAATAACAGTCATGGAAGAGAACACAGACGCAGAAATTTCAGCAAACCCTCTGAGGGATTATAAATCACTGAGACTCATCACGATTTATGGGAGGTGTAAGACATTTCTGCACTCACGCTGCAGTTCAAGGATGACTAATAGGAAGCACCTGTAGCTGCGTCAACCTGAAGACACGAGAAAGCAGGTGAGACGAAAACCCAAACACCGGATGGCAATAAACTTTATGCATTAAACACCATATGCAGTCGTTTTACAAATGTAAGGTTTTTGTTACCGACAGGTTGTGGCTGGAAATGTATAAAGCAGAAAAATTAACTGTAAGTCTAAAACAGACAACGGAATAGAAGCAATAATGTTCCCAGATGAAGCAGTGTGTCTGTGAATGTAAAGAGTAACCTTGATAGAGCTCAGAGCCGTGGAAGCACAGCAGCAAGACGCAAGAAAGCTTTGAAGCTTTTACTGCAGAGAGCGTAGCAGGAATTCTGATGCCCTGCTGGATCTCCTCAATCCCCTCCTCCCAGAATCTCTCCAACTGGTTCTATATAAAAGGATGGATGAAGAGTAGAGCCAAGTGTTTATCAAGCTGAGGGACAATTGAAAGAAAAGTAGTAAAATGGGAAATGGAAGGTTACAGAAAGCGTGGTGGAGGGGAAAGAAAGATGGATAAAACAAACGTATTGGAAGCGCTGCATCCAAGATAAAGAAAACCACGGGGAATTGGTCCGGGCTCTGCATGCGTTTGGGTCCAAAATACACTAAATACAGCACAACGCCATTTCCTCAGCTCCCTTTTCTACCGATCTGAAATCATAAGCAATATCGGGTTAGTGGCGACCAGTCCATGATGGGCGATAGTGCATCGCCCTCCTTGACTCATACGGAAAAAAAAGAGAGGAGAAAAAGAGTCTAATATTGCCGGTCCAAGTCTGTATATTATTGTCCAATCAACAGCCTGAATATAACTTTCCAACCTAAAACCCCGCCCCTTCGGGGCGATCTCAGTCAGATTGAAAATCGGCCCAGGCGCTCTCATAGAGTTACATTGTGAGATTATTTTTTTTTCAAAGTTTGGACCTTACAATGCATTTCAATGGGCACGGGAGTGCTTGCCCCAACGTGATTTCGTAATACGCTCTGATGCGTGCTCGGAGACGTACTGCCGTAGACTTGTCTATGGGTATAGCAGGAACACGGGTAGCGACAAACCACGGGAGTTGGAGACAAATGAAAAGAGACACAAAATGCAGAAATAAAAAATAATAATTATGTTATATCACTCAAAACAATACCTTTTGAGAGAAAAACAGCAGGAGAAACTTGAGGTAAAATAGCTCAAACCTGATTATCAGGTAAATATAAATACCAATAAGCATTGAAACGATAATAAAAAGCACTGTATTAATGTGGAATTATGCATGTTGGGTCACTGTATAGTTTATGTACATTTCATATTAAAGTACCGCTGCGTTAAAAATGCGCATTATTCACTTTAAGTAATGTTTTCGGACTTAGGCCCTGTCCACACGTAGCCGGGTATCTAACAAAACTGAGATATTTTCTACGGTTTGGCCTGTTATCCACACGTAGCCGGAGGTTTTCGGCACCAAAAACGAAGCTTTTTAAAAACTCCGGCCAAAGTGGAGATTTGCGTTTTCTCCGTTTTCAGTATCTGCGTGTGGACGGTTGAAAACTGAGTTTTAAGAGCCGTAACGTCACTATCCGCAACAAAAATGCTCCAACACCACATGTGCGACCCTTGTTTACTCTCGAAAACAGCATTTATTTCCTCAGAGCTGTGTTGGTATCACCCATCGTTAAAGCATGTCTTGTTTGTTTGCTTTTATAAGCTGTATTACTGCTGCATGCTGAAGATAGAGGATATAAAGTTTCTCTTGGCGGATAGGACTGGGGAGAACTACTGCGCCCTACAGGTTTGCCACGTCTATGAATTTGCTGAAAAACGCATTTATCTGGTTACGTGTGGATGGAGATTTTTTTTTCAAGGAGCAGAGGAAAATCTTCGTTTAAAAAAAAAACCCGGCTACGTGTGGACATGGCCTAAAATTACTGCTAATAGTTAGCAGTAACTATTAGCACATAGCGTAAGTAGCTGTGTAGACGCGCAACTTCACAATAAGAGCATGTAGTCCTATTGTTTAGATTGAGAGTTTGTTTGCTGATTGTTTACATTTTGGAAAAAGGGGAATTGTGACATTTTATTACTAAGTCTATATTACATTTGATTTATCTAATATTTAACACAACTGCTGATATCCAAATATTAAGTTTAGTCATATATTTTGGTTATTTCTACCTTACCTTACATTTGTTCTTATCATCTCCCTCCTCACATTTATATCACCCAAAGCTGTATAAGCGGCTTTGTGGAAATAATAAAGAACAATAGAAATATAACAGTATTTTCTTCACCACATCTTCTCATACTCTGAATGGCTTTAAGTGGAACTCTGGCAGGTTCTCTCAGTGTAAACAGAGTGATCCCATCCTGAACCAGAACCTCTATAGACAGCTCAGTGTTTCCTCCTCCACAGTAGCAGTCTGTTCTAGCAACACTGTTGAAGCCTCTGACTGAAATCATTCTGTTGTCGTAGGATAGTCCTATTAGGAGGAAGATCAGGGTTGTCCAACATTAATAAGAAACAGTCAGCTTTACATGCAGAACATGTTAGCCTGTTAATTTTAATCACTTGTTCCTGGTCCCTTTATAGACATTTACGGAAAATTTAACAATTTTTAGCATTATGTTCCTAACACACAGACAGACAAAAGAACTAATCCTGGCAAAAACAGGACCGCCTTGGGGGAGGTAAAACATTTTCTAAGTAACAGATTAAATTCATTAAAGACATATCGAAGCACACTGAACACAATAAACCCCAAGACATAAGAGAAACCAAACAGATGAGAAACCAATATCTAACTAATTCTGCAACAGAAGAACAATACTATCTACCTGAAAAAGAAGAAAACCTTCCAAGATATATTTAGGAAGACACAAGAAAAAATAATATTAACTAAAGCAAAGGCTCATCTGGAAACCTCCAACTCAGTAACAGACTGGCTGGTCTCGGATTACACAGCTGTAAAAGAATGAGGGGTGGAGCAGGAATCACTACAATTACATTTCAAATTCTGATTCTGGGACACAACAACACTATACATTTATGAAGCAGAACCTTTAAAAGCGCACAGCAGAAATCTTTGTAGGAACAAAATAGAACCATCTAAAAAAGTTTTTTTCTTCCACACAATTTAGAAAAATTAACCACACATAACCTCTCTCCAGAGCTGTCCTTTTCTTGAGATAGCCGACTAAAAAGAGAGCCTTGAGAGATATATAGTGCCTTGGATAAAAATTATACTGTGAACCTTTACCATATTACGTCCCTTTACAACAATAATTTTCCCTGCTTCCATATGAAAGACTGGCAAGCAATTATGAAGTGGAAGCAAAGTTATAAAATGCTTTCTTTCTAAATGCTTTCTTGGGTCTATACTTGGACTAAAATACAGAAAAATTAACACTGATAGTTTTTTTCCTTCTTTTTTTGATAACTCCTCTTTGCAAAAAGCTCCAGCTCAGTCAGTCTTGACAGGCAGCACTAGGACGCATTCACACTTGATAGTCTGGTAGACTTGGCTCAACATTCTTGCCTTTTTTAGCTAAACCGGTTCGCATTCACATTGCTCTTTTTGTCAAACGGCTCCACATGAGTCGGTGTGCAATAAGCAGCAGCACTGCCATTGTACATTCTGAAGATGTCATAAAGCTGTACCTACATACTTTGGCGCACCCAAGGAGTATAAATACTAAAGTTCGTTGTTCATATTTACACTCGATATTGCACGTTTGAAATGTGTTGCTTTCTATTTAACGAATAAGAACACTGTTCAACCTGAAGCATTTTTAATTTTTCAATATTAAATTCATAAATAATCAGGAAGGCAGAAAGAAATGATTCCCTTTGTACATTTTGCACTTCAGATAAAACAACGTTAAACTTTTTCCTAAACATTTAGCCTTTAATTTAAATATCTTCATTTTTACTTATATTTTAAGGAATTTTAGATATTGCATTTTTTGGGTGAAAAATTGAATACTTCTTAAAGCATTTCGAACAATTAAACGGCATCCTTCATTTATTTGAAGTTGTTGTTCTGCTACAATGTATTTGGTAGGGGTGTAAGAAAATATCGATATGTTCATATATCATGATACTTCAGCTCACAATACTGTATCGATGTTCAAAAGCAATGTATGGATTTTTATTTTTATTTTATGTTTTTAGAATTTGAATGGAACCAAAAATAATGACGGTAGTTTTTTGTATTAAAATTAAAAGTAGGACTGATAGTTGGTGGCTGTTTTCACATTCATTCCGATGATCAACTAGATCTAGTAATAAAACTAGATGTTTTAAGTATAAAACAAATTGGAGTGTTAAGAATGCTGTGACCGTTTTTCCATAGTTAAATTCTGGTTTACAAATCCCAATATATGGTCTTAAACTATCGCATTATATCATACCATCCCTCTTTTATTGCGATCCATATCGTCTCACCAGATTCTTGCCATAAAACAGCCCTAGTATTTGAGAATTATTAAAAACATTTGTCATTTTGACATATATCAACACAAGAAAGGAATATTGCAATAACTATTGTTACTCCAAATGCTTTAGATTATATTGTAATATAGATTTGAGGCCAGCCCCATGTCCAGTCAACAGATTTTCCCATCTGATCTCTACAACCTCTCCCTAGTCGCCTCTTGGCTGCTTCCTATTACTGCTCTCACTGCCAAGTCCAACAGTTTAAATGGACAGTCCTGTTGTCATGGTTTGTAACTGTGTCCATACAATTTACACTTTCAGGTGGACTGAGTGAGCAGCACACGATCATTGTGATGTATAAAGCTTAGGGTATTGTTTTATTACAATCAATTGTACTTCCACTGCATAACTCTGCACTACATTATTCTAATGTACAACTAAAATGTATAGTTGTAGCTCGACAAGATGTTAAAATGTTTAAGGGTTATGCATATTCTTATAAGGAAGTGTATACTACCAGAAGAGTTGGTGTCCAAGCAGAACAAGTAAGAAGCAGGAAAATGTGAGAGGATAAGCAAAGGCTCAGATGGTGGGAATTACCGGCTAGTGCAAAACCTATAAATTATTTTAAAAAGTATGTCAACCTTTATGAACAGTTTTCAGACCAGCTGCATGTTAGAAACCCCTATTCTTGTTTGCGATAAATGACACAACACAGACGGCACCTGGAAATCCATGGGATCAAGTCCACTCATCGTCTCATCCACCCAGACTGATTTGGACAGCTGCTTTCTCACATGCAGCTCATGTGAGAGCTGCAGAGAGTGACTTTAGTTAAAAGTGAAAAAAAAAGAAAAAAACAAGGCTCAAAATGATCCAGTTTAGCTGAAACCTTTAAAAAGGTTATCGATTCAACCGTCCTCCAAGGATCCAACGGATTCCTCCACTCTGTAGCTGCAGAGCATTTTCCATGTGTGCATGGCTGATGTATTTGTGGCAGAAGAAAAACGCATCGCTATCAGTTGTATCTGCTTCCTGCAGCAACAGATTCTCTTAGTTTATAGAACAACATGACAGCTCTACGATTGCCCCCCGTCCTCCAAAAACAATGCTCTGGAGTGCCGCTGAATGCCGCTTTCGGTCATGAATATTAAAATCAGTCATAAAAGTTTAAAGTGAGGATTACAAAATATGGAATTATTTCTAATTAAGCGAATCTTTGGAGTCGACTGAACGGTTTTCCGCTCATTTGAGAGAAAACGGGCATTAATTCTCTGTGCTTGCTGGCAGAAAAATGAGAATAATGCAGGGGGGGGGGGGGGGGGGGGGGGGACAGTGGGGGGTTTGAGGGAGAGAGAGAACAAACTGGAGCTCTGGGACGGGGATGAAGAGTGACAACGGCGGATCTGCCAGGATCAGAGGAAGGCCTCAAAGCCGACTCCCGGTGCTGAGATGAAGGCAGCTCAGTGTGGAGGAGGCAGAGGAGATGAAACACCATTTGGGGCCTAGCCCCCCCACCGCTGCCTTGCCTCTGTGCTCCAGGCCTCTGAAGTGCAAAACACCCCCTCCCACACACACCACTGCTACCTCAAATCCACCCAGCAACCACCACGCCTTCACCCTGCCATTTGGTGTGCTTAAGGCGCTCTGCCTGGATGGACATGACAGGGTGTGGATTTAAAAGGTGTTCGTACCGTCTGATTTCAATTGGTTACGGCTGCAAGGTGAAATCCTTTTCATTAGTGAGAAAATTAAAGGCACCAACCAACTCGGAGGCTGCAGAATGAAGTCAGATCATTTTCCCTTGATCGCTGATCGACATCCTGGCACTTATTAAAAATGAAATTAAAATTACGAAATCCCCCAATTTGTTGCCAATAAACCCATCAAAAACAGACAAAAATCAGATACAGGTAGTTTTTTTTCCCCTCTTCATGTTTTAAAGCTCTTACAAAAGGTATTCTTAAATTAGCCGAACCCTGAAATCAACTGGTCCCACTTCAAAACAGCACTTGAATCCGGGTTACAGTCGTGCATCTACAACAAAAGGGTCGAGAATACGCCTGTCATTAGGATGTTTTTTAATGCTTGCTGTTCATGTAAGTCAAGTAGAACAAACCCTCCAAAGCATTCAAATTATCACGTTCAGGCCATTTTGATGCATCAACAACTAGAATTTTCTCCAGCAATCAAACACCTCTCTCTCTTAATTTCCCTGTTTCCGGACATAAACTGTTAGGTTACATCTTAAAGAAAATTGGAAACTGGTACTGGCTTAAAAATAAGCCCGATCGATGAATCTCTAAAGGATGTCCACAACTATATCAGATTTACACATTGAAGCAACTGTATGTAAAATGAGCCTATTATGTTTTTTTTCACATCAATCAAATAAAGCAAAAAAACTAGATTAGCACTAGGCAGCATTTTTCCTTGGCGAAAATCAATTTCTGTTTTCCTTTGAGCTCTGACCATTCTTTTTTTTTTCCCAAATAGGAAGAAAAAAAATGTGCAGCAGGTTTGTTTGAACTACAGGATTCACCTATTTGTGCATTAAACCACATGCTAATTACTTTTAGATTTATTTTATTAGGCTCAAAGAAGCAAATGTGCTGTTGGTCGGTGCATTCATGGATCAAAAATTGTAACATTTTTTCATCCCTTTAATGAATGGATATTTTATATTTAATTTTGAGATCATCTGCAACAAAATGCCGTTTTAACCTTTATCTGATGTTGATTAACCTGGGCCGTCGGTGATTAGAGTAGACTGAGAAATAATTGCCCCATTCTCTAACAAACTGATTGGTGCATCTCTACACTGAGCACATTTCTACTACGTTTAGATTACTCTCTTGGGGCCTCATCTATGATTAGGCCACTAATCGCAAAAGATCCAAGAAAACTGGAAGATATTTACCGGTTGATATGGATGCTGCATTTAAAGCTGAGATCTGGCTGTCCACAACAGCAACGAATTAATAAAGAAAAAATATGCATAAGAAGACGCATGAATCAGCTAAGACACAGTTTTTAGCCTTGATGATGGGGTTCTTCTGCAGATAATTACTTAATGTCTCCCGATGCAAATGCTTGAGATTTATCGCAGGACCGCATGCTGATGCTCCAAACTTCAAAGCATTGCTCCAGAGCTGCAAAACCACAGCTTATTGTTTCATCACACCCCAATGTTTTACTCGATAACATTCTCTCTGGAGGATTTGGGGTGCATGCACTCCAAGTAGGGGTAAGTTTAAAACGAGACATTTAAAAAACGGGAGTAAAATGCAACTGTTTTTAATTACCTGCATCGTAAAGACTCCCAGCTCCTGCGAGGACAGCTTTTTCATTTGCTCCGCCAAAACTTGCGCCTCTTCCAGGATGGAAAACTCCGTATCGGCTCTGCAGTATCCACAGGAGAGGGCCGAGCAAATCAAAGCGAGGCGCCACGAAAAAGCAACCGAGACGCCGCGGAGGGGAAAGCGTTTATCCCGGAAAGCGGCGCGAGTCCTCGGCGTCCGAGCCTCCGCAGTCCGCCTCGCCATGATGGCAGGAGGTTTACAGCGCTGGACTAAACGCTGCGTCTGAACTGAACTAGTAGAAGAAGAAGAAAAAAAACTTCAAGGGAACTTATTTTCACAACTTTCCAGCGATGAGTACGAGTGCGCTTTCTACTCCGGTGAAAGCCTCAAGTACTCCCAGCAACGTAAACAATTAAACCATTGCGCCTCCTTTACGTCCCCGTGTAAAATGAGGGAAATCCATGCAGAAAAGTAGATGTGTTTATGATGTTTTCCCCTTTTTCTTTCCTTTTCGGCGTTCTTCTCTCCTCTGGTCGTCGTTCCAACTCCTGGAAGTCTGGCAAAGTGTGTTAGAGCCGGAGATTCGCCACAATAGGAGTGAAAGTAGGAGGCGTGGAAACACCAAGGAGTCCCACCGGCGCCTGGATCTCTCGATCAATGGATCAGGAGCCCGTGATGCGTTCACTGCTGCTGGGGAAAACAATAACCGTGCAAAACAGACTCAGTGAAATGGACCATAAAACTAATTAGAATACAATGTTTTGTTTTATTTTGCCCTGATGCAACATTTACCTAATAAAATGTGTAAGTCTTTGTAACTTGGTTTGTTTTGTCAGAAACCAGCACTCAAAATAAAGGCGGCCATTTCATTTTTGTTTTATAGGCTACAGAACATTCAGATTAAGTAGGCTACTAATAGCCACGTTTCTTGTTTATGGTCATAAACATATGGGCAGCAGTTTGAATTGGCTTTTTTTGCCTTTCATACCTATTCATATTGTCATATTCAAAATGATAAAAATATAAAAAGCCACCAGCCAAGACATGGCTTTCAATTAGTTATGGCTGCAACATGAAATCCTTTTCATTAGTGAGAAAACTAAGTGCACCAACCAAGTTGGAGGCTACATAATGAAGTCAGATCATTTTCCCTTGATCGCTAATCGACATCCTGGTACTTATTAAATGCGTTAAAACTGCGAAATCCTGCCAATAAACACATCAGCAACAGACAAACATCAGATACAGGTAGTTCATGTTTTAAAGCTCTAACAAAAGGTATTCTTAAATTAGCCAAACCCTGAAATCGAATGGTCCCACTTCAAAGCTGCACTGGAATCCGGTTTAAACCTGCACATCTCTAAAACTAAAAGGGTCGAGAATACACCTCCCATTTTGATGTTTTTTAATGTTTGCAGTTCATGTAAGTCAAGTAGAATAAAACCTCCAAAGGATTCAAATTGTCCAGTTCAGGCCATTTTGATACATTAACAGGGAGCTTTTTCTCTCGTAACAGTTTAGGTTACACCTTAAAGAAAATTGGAAATTGGTACCGGCTTAAAAAAAAGCTTGATTGGTGCATCTCTAAAATATGTCCACAACTATGTCTAATTTACAAATTGAAGCAACTGTGTGTAGAATTAATCTATTATATGTTTTTTACATCAATCAGAAAAGGAAAAAAAAACTAGATTAGATTAGATTGAGCTCTGAGGTTTCATTTTCTTCCAAATACGACATTTTAAAGGAAAAACGTGCTGCAGGCTTAGTTGAACTACAAGATCAACCAACTTGTGCATTAAACCACACCCTAATTACTTGAGAGATGAATTTCATTAAGCTAAAAAAAGTTGTACGTGCATTCATGGAGCAAAAACAGCTATTTTTGAACCCTTTAATGAATGGATATTTGAAATTTGTAAAAAAATATTTATTCAATTTTGAGATGATCAGCACCAAAATGCCGTTTTAACCTTTATCTGATGTTGCCAAGGCAACAACAACAACAAAAATCCTCTGTACCCAAGCTTTCACTACCATGAGTCTTCTTAGGAATGATGCAACAAGTTTTTCACACCTGGGTTTGGGGATCCTCTCCAATTCTGTTGGGTTGGATAGTAACATTGGTGTACAGCCATTTTCAGGTCTATCTAGAGACACTCAATTGGGTTTAGGTCAGGGCTCCGGCTGAGCCATTTAAGAACCGTCATTTACCGTGATTTAGTGGAACATCTCCCTACTGCATCTCTGGAGTTCAGCCACAGTGATCTTTAGGTTCTTCTTTACCTCTCTCACCAAGACTCATCTCCCATTATCGCTCAGTTTGGCTGGACAGCCAGGTCTAGGAAGAGTTCTGGTCGTCCCAAATTTCTTCCACTTCAGGATTATAGAGGCTACTGTGCTCTTAGGAACCTTGAGTGCTGCAGAAATCCTTTTGTAACCTTGACCAGATCTATACCTTGCCCCAACTCCGTCTCTGAACTCCTTGGGCAGTTCCTTTGACCTCATGATTCTCATTTACTCTGACATGCACTGTGAGCAGTAAGGTCTTCTATAGACAGCTGTGTGCTTTTCCTAATCAAGGTCCAATCAGTTTAGTTAACCACAACTCAAGGACCATCTCAAGGAGGATCAAAAGAAACTGACATGATAACTTGATTAGTTCAGATAATGACAGCTGCCTTTAACTTAAAATGTTATAAAACTACAGGTTCCATTTTATGCTTCTTCATTTAATAAAATTCCCACTCTTTTTCTCTTGTGCTTAATGGGGCCCACTGACACTGAACGTTTGCAGTGCCCAGGATTTGGTGCTGCGCCCCTGCTGAATACTTATGACTATATGTGACAGTTCAAGTTTCCTTTTTAATAAATTTGTAAAAATGTCTACATTTGTTTTTTTTTCTGTTAATATAGGGTGCTGGGTGTACATTAATGAGAAATAAAAATAACTTTTTTTGATTTAAGCAAATGTCTGCAATGAAAAAAAAGAGTGAAAAACTTAAAGGGGTTCTGAATACTTTCCACATCCACTGTATTTTAGTCATCTCGTGACATCAATGGGAGGCTGTGCAGGTATTAATAATTGCATTTTCTCATTAAGAATCACTGCAGAAAAGTAATCCTTTTTTTTTCTTTTTTGTGTGAAAAGGAAATAAATTAATCAGCAGACATACGAGTTGCTTTTCAACTTCAGAAAGAAAAACATAACACCACTTGCAAATAGAAAAAAAAATCCTGTTTTCTTTTTGAGACTGCAACTTACTTCAGGAAAGAAGGCGCCTCACTTTTGAGATGTTACTGCTCAAGATAAAGGTGAATTTTCCAGAATTGGGTTGAAATTCAAATCTGAGTGAAACAGTAAACATTACGTTGTTTTTTCTCCCGATTTTGTGTTGAAAAAGTATATGGCAAACACTTCTCAGAAGAAACAGTGACCCCCATTTCGTCTCAGTGTAAACAGGGCCTTACAAACCAAGGTCTTAAACACCAACAATAAACATAAGAGTCTAAGCCTAAATGCACAAACAACTGATTATATAAATATGTTGTACTTGGATGCTATCATTAGAAAGCTATGTTAAAAAAATAAAAATTACTTTATAAAGCAAAACAAAACTCCAGTCAAAAAGAAATGTGTGGACAATTTAATATATATTTTCATGTTTAAACTCTAGGTAGAGTTTGAAAAATGGAGTCAAAAGAGATTCTTTCCACATAGCTGCTGAAATGTTGTAGTACCTCATTTTAAGTATTTGAGTGCCAAAAGAAGCCAAGGACCCATCCCAGAAGACTCCAGTTCTTTTTTTTTCTTGCAAGAGTAAAATACTTTGTAGATTTTCTATTTCATGTTTTGATCGATGGCTATAAAGTAAAAATAGCTAAAGGATGGTGAGCTCATTAAATGCTATTTTTTAGGGCAGATGGTACAGGCCTTTGAAGTGCAACAGCACTCCAACCCATCAAACAGCTGACCTTTAATCAGCATTTTCTCTTCGTCTCCACTTCATTGGATTGCAAAGCATATTTGCATCACAGCTTCACAACTGGCCTCCCCCCAGCCATCTCAATGATTCATGGCCAGTTTTTTGGGGAAATCTTCAGGCTTACCATCACTGCATTACGGCACGACATGTCTAGTGTGTAACAGGTTTAGTTTGATACCCTATTTAAGAAAAATCTTTCAAAAATAGATTTGGAAGCTGTGCTTTTCATTTGATGTTTTTCCAGTTAGGATTTAGGTAGTTTCACGCTTTGCTTATCCTGAGCTCAGCTGTATGTTGCTTTGGTAACATCCCAAGAAACCTTTAGCAAACACTCAATTTCAGCCTTTTGGAAACACATGGTTAGCTTGAGGATGTCATTGCTGCAAACCGGACATTTTGTGTCTGCCACATTAAATAAGGCTGAAAAACATAAGCAGGGACATCAAGAGTTTTTTAGATGACACATAAAAAAAAGCACCATAGAGATAGCAAAATGCTCCCAGGAGATTACAGGCAAAAGATCGGAAAAGCAAAGTGCAATGTGCTCAAAACCTATTTTCGTTTATCCATTCAGTAAAACTATTTGATACAACATATATAAACTATATTTGATGTTCTCTACAGTCACGTCTAGTTAGTTATGTTCAATGTGATAGAGAAACCCTCAGGCCTTTAGATAAGATGAAAAAACAAACCAAAAAAAACTTTAGTCCCTCAGTGTCAGAATTTAGGAAAATTAACATTTAATAAATCATTTTAGTCTTAAGCAATATCACATTTAATGAACAATGTTTTTAGTATTCAACTTTTTAAATGTTTAAAATCCTCTTGATAAATGTGGATCTCTCTGCATTTTGAATGCAGTTTAAGTGAATGGGTGAACACAGCCTTGGAGGCTGTGATCTGCCAACGAATGGCTTGTCTGTTATGGGCTGCAGGACTTAGATGTTTGCTGGAGTGTCACATCTTTTAATACCCTTGAGAAAAAGCAAGGTGTTGGTTTGAGTGTATCAATCAGGTCTTAGCCTGACAAACTTATCCAGTTTTCAGGAAAAATATATATATACCCATTTCATGTGTGGTAGGTAATTTTTCCTCCATTCAGTGCAGATCATTTCTTAATTCAGCAATTCAAAGCAAGTTTCATGATGTAAAATGTGCATAGATTCAGTCCATTGCAATCAATTTCAGATTCTGATCTTGTAATGCTAACTGGTAAAACTACTATCTGCTATTGGCTTACTTGAAAGCAATCACGTGAAGATACACTCCCTTTTAACTGGAGAAAAACAAAAAAACAAACAAGAGAAGCATCATGAACATGAGCAGCCATCTGCCACTAGTGGTTAGCAGAGGCACTGTGCCACGAATACTTCTAGTCAGAAAGAAAGTACACAAAATTAACAGCTGCAATAGATCTGTGGCTTTGTCAAAGTAAAAAATAAATAAATAAAACAGGAGCACTAACAGCCCTGTTAAGGACAACATCCAGAAAGGAGATGTTGCTTAACACCTTCTGTAAAATAAAAGTTTAACAAATTCAAACAGGATTATTTTATTTTTTTTAATAGGAGAAGAGTACGCCAAGTGAACAAGAAAAAGCCATGTTCATTAGGTTAGAAACACTCATTGAACCAGGGGTACTTTCTACTAAAAAGTAAAACAAAAGTGTATGAGAAGTTAATAGCAGCAATCAAACATGACTCCATCTAGGAAGGAGCAGCCAAACATGGAAGGGATGAACCCATTCCTGATGTAATAAGGGCCAAAAGCACCAATGATTTAATTAGGAAAAACAGATCATTTGATATGTTAAATCTACTGAGTTGATTTTGAATTACTTAATTTTTCCATACGCATGACTAATTGTCAAGCTGACAAGTTTCAAGCAGCAATTAGAACAGTTTTTAAAATATTTTATAAACAGGGACCTGACAGACTGATTAGCAGCAACTGGGAACCTGAAGGAGGTAGACTGGGCTGGGAACAGGTAAGTGGTTAGAGATTGTGGCTGATACAGGATTTGGTTTTTTCCAGGTGGATTATGTGAGGAGTTTCAGAGGTCTTACTTTGAGTGATAGGTGAGGTTGCTTGGAGGTGGTAAGCAGGTAGACGGTGACTGAAACTGGGATACTGATGGGGTCTACTTTTTTTTCCTCCTTCTTGTAGGTGGATCTTTGGAGAGTGGACAAGCAGAGGGCAGCGGCAACAGGACTGTATGGCAAGTCTTTCAAGGGGATAGACAGGAGGTCAACCTGAGCAGACTTCAAGGGAGACTCTGTCTGGGAACGAGGAAGCTTGGCGGATACGCAGCGAGCCTGGATGGCTGGGTCGGAGACAAACAACTCGCCTTGGATGGTATGTGGAGTGAATGTCTCAGCTGCCGGGAAAATCGGGAGCTTGCATCCAGGAACATAGCTGGTACGCCAGTATACAGTGAGTGAGGAACCTAGAGAAAGCCATGAGGAGAACAACAAGGAAAGTCAAGAAACTAGTCAAAGGCCAGGCTTTACTCAGGTTAGCATTACTACCATTCTGGGAGCAAGGACCATCTGGCGTCAGCCTCTTCACTCCCTTCTCTTTCTATTCTGCAGGATTGATGAGGTCTGATGAGGATCACCTGTGGCTGCCGCTGCCAATCACACCCTGCAGAAAGAGGAGAGAAAAAACAAATACACCCAGGAACCTAGCACAACGCCAATGAATCCTAACAAAATATGTTTTTAAAAAACCCCTATGATTCTGATGTTTTGTTTCTTGAAAACGTTGTTGTAAGAAAATCCATCTTGCCATGCTACAAGCTGCAAATTGTGTGGCTAAAATTCAAAGATCTGTACCAATCATCACCAATGATAGCTTTAGCATATTATATAATTTAGAACGGTTGCTTCTGATTAACACACTGGTTCTAGAGTTGGTGCTCAGTTTATGATTATTTGCTAAAGATAGATGCCAGTAGTTTTATTCTACTCTCCCTGCAGCACTCAGCGGACATAACTGTGTACTGAAAATTATGAATACGAAAGGAAACTTTGCATTTTTCTTTTCTTTTATATTGTTTTCTAACCCTCTCCCTATGTATCTTTCCAACAATAATCAATCAACACAACCAATGTATGAGACAGACAGCGTAGATATTTTTGATGAATGTTTTTTCACAAAAAAACTTTTCCGAGAATCCAGGACAACCTTCTGTGGTTCTGTTGAAGGCTTATTCCTGTTTCCCTTTCTACTGGCACCATATTCATAATCAGTATGAAGGATTGCTGTAAAGTCAGCAACTTGATGCTATTGGCTGGCATTCCTTAGATGGAACATTTTTGCTCTCAGTCATAATAAATACAACGTGACCGCATTGTTTTATAACTGGGATCATATTGGAATGTATGTAATTGACCTTGAACCTGTAACTATGATTTGACTGAGATGACTGTGTATTTCTGTTTAAAAATGTATGTCATTGTTTTGCAAAGTACCCCACCATGACATTTGTTTTGATTTGGTGCTATATAAATAAACTATATTGAATTTTATGTATATTTATTGCAGAGGAAATTCTGGGACCCATCAGAAAACCCATAATGTTTGTAATACCTCATAGGCGGGACACCCTTTAGATGGGATTGTCTGCTATATTTTTAGATGCAGGGAGGACAATTACAGATTAGCATCACTGAACTACTGTATTTAACTAGCTGTGGTTCAAGCTATATTTTGGGGTAGTCCACTTAGAGAAAAAAAATTGATTCCCAGCTGCTTCTATTCTTTCCATAAATCACTGAGCTAAACACTGAGGAAACCAAAACATTCAGCATTAGAGACTGATGAGAGCCGGGAAGTTTAGAGGAATTAAACATTAGGCCTAAAAGGTAGACACCGGTTTGTTATTGAGCTGCACGAAACCAAGTTTGAGCATGTTCATTGTGAAACACTTAAATATGTGATATATTATTGGTAATATAATACCATCTCCGATCAGTTTTAATTTAAGCCAACTACAAACAGCTGGCCAGGAGCAAAATTGCTTGAGAAATTGTAACCTCCAAAGTAACAATTCAGTTACAAACTCCACAGGGTCTCAGTAACAAGCTTCATAAATACATAAACCATTTAAAAACTGCTGGGGATACATGCTTGATCTTACAGGTATTTAGGAAAAGTTAATTTTACATCTACGTAGTGAAATTAGTGGCATAAACCAGGACCCTGGGTAGGCAACCCCTAGTAGCAGTCTTTACTGGAATGGCTGGTTGAGCTACTGGAGGCCTGGACACTCCCCCTCTAGGAAGTGACGAGACCGTGGAAACGCGAATAACAACACCGGAACAAGCAACAACGAGTGTAACTCAATCAAACAGTACTTACAAGATGTACTGTGCTACAGCTTTGTTGTTGTCCTTATATTCACTAATTTTGAATATCCTAAATGCCTAAATATTTACTTCACCTGTAGACAGCACTATTTAACATTAAAGCTGCAGTAGGTAACTCTGAGAGGAATGCAGACTTTGCTTGAAAATTTGAACTCAAACAAGCTTCACATCACTCCCCCTCCCTCTCCGGTGCACTCATGCCCCGCCTCCAAGGCCTTCCTTCTCCTCCCTCCTAGTTGAGAATCTCAGCTGACACGACTTGAAGCGGCAAGCGTAAGCAATGGAGTGCGAACCGGTAAGAGCAAAACATAAACTCACCTCCACACAGCTAGAAAATATATTGTTCTGTTGCTTGGCCATAGCTTACTCCGAGTTTCGTGCCGCTAGCTGTTCTGACAGAGCTCAGGCGGTTGCGTACATAGTTGCGAAGCGGAGGGAGGGGCGGGTTGTGGTGTGTGTGAGGAGTGATAGACAGATGTCAGACACTCCATCAGACGCTGCTCTGGCTCTGATTGGGTGTTTTCTACCGGGAGCGGTGGATTCTTTTAAATCGCAATAGGAGTAGTAGGCGTGACCAATGGAGCTGCTTTTTTTCCCACAAATTTCTCATCTCATTTCCTACTTTCAGGACATATGGACAGTTTTAGGAACAATCGCAAAAAGTGACTTTTATTATAGCTACCTATTGCAGCTTTAATGTATAGTTGATCAGCAAAAAAAAGTTGATTTGAGGATGACTTGTTCTTTAAATATAGATGACTCTCCTCTCCATGTTATTGTGTATGTAAAATAGAATTTACCCTGTTGTCCTAATAATGCCTTTGTAAAATTAAATGATTTTGTTCTTTTAGTGTTCTCATAGCAAACTATGATTTTAGCTGACAGGTATAAAGAAGCAAATTTCTTGAACTCCAGAAAGTCGAAGGACAAAGGGTATAAGCTTAGGAGTGCATCCGTTCATTCAAACAGGTGATTGTGGCCATTTTGTTCCTCAACATTTTTTTCTTCCTGTCACTTAAAACAGAACATTTAGCACAATGAAGGTGGAAAAAGTTTTGATATACATTTTCAAGGTCAGAATTCCCTCCCCGAGCCCCAAAATCCTTACATTGTAAGGATGTTTAGCCACTGCACATCTTTATTATTTTTTCTTTTTTAGTCACTTTCAGAAGAGAACCAGCATTAACACCAGCCTGACTTGCAATTCTCTGTGGTATGAAAAATACTGGCTTGTTTTAAGACGATTTGACCACACAAGAAAGCAGCCGTGGGTTGTCATTAACAGAGACAAAAGGCTAAGCTTTACAGGATTAGCCTCTATTTGCATTTTCCTAATTATGGTACAAACCCACAAAGCCACCTGGTTCAGGAAGATAAAGGGGATAAGAAGACAGTTTGAGGCTGATAAGTGAACACCTCAGGATTTATGACATTTGGAGTAAGATGCAACAAGGACCAAATTATTGCAAGCCACAAAGAGTTTTACATCATGCTTCAAAGACTCAGTTGGATTTATTTTTTGATTAGTAAAAGCAGTATTATTATCAACAGCCATTTTTGACAATGGTTAATGAAAGGTAAGTTAAGGCAATATTCTGTGAGGTTCTTGAATCCTTCACATTTAAACAAGCTTGTATTAGAGTTCTGGGGGAAGGAGACAATGCTAGGTGAACATCAAGCCAAATATACCAATGAGGGCTCACTACTGCAATTACAACTAAACAAAGGGACTGCTACTGACACATGGAAGCTTGTTAGTAGGTCAAAACATTTTAAACCTCAAATTAGCTTGTCTGGAGTAGTTTTTTTTAAATGCCCATGCACTCACTGACACAAAGATATTTAGCTTATTTACCACTGCTGGTCTAAAGATATTTTACCTCACAAATACAGTTAACTATGCTGTGAATTAGGGATACTGGTATCTGGTATCGGAGCCAATATTGTTCTAATGTACTCATATCCGACACCTATGTACTCGTACCGATACTTAAAATGTGGAAACGCTGCAGTTTCTTTTCTGGTCATTTTTATTATTATTAATTGTTTTATCTAATTCACCATCATTTGTTGTAACAAGTAGAGAAGAAGATAAAAGCTGTCGTCCAATTCATGGCATTTTATTGTGTATAAGTATCGGCACTGCTGCTCCGTGTCAGCAAGTACTCAGGTCCAAGTATCGGTGTTGTATCTGTTTGAAAAAGGTGCTATCGTTGCATTCCTACTGTGAAAGTTATGTTTGCTTCAATCATTCAGTTATTAATGGCTCTCAGGCTTTCATTTTGTCACCACTGCAAACTATAATTCGGATTTCATGTGATACACGTGTGTTCCTTAGTTTGTTTGCCAAAGTTCCCTAACAAATCTCTGAGGCTTTCACAGAACAGCCACTTGCTTATGATCTTATTCTCCATTCTGCCTAGTGCAGGGTTACAATCTTGTCTACGAAAATCCTATAATTTGGTCTTGTTCAGGGAGTATCTGTAATTGACCTATTGATATAAGTCCCGGGGACATAATCAATCAACCAGCCATATCAACCCCGGCATACTTCAAACAGTAGCGTTAAGAAAGGCCAATTACAAAAACATTTTTGTTGACATTTTCTAGGCACTGTTGCACAACTGTTTCAGAATTTTATTTTTACTAATACTTGAATTCTGCCATTCATTTTGTTAAACACCATTTAGCTTCAACTGTAGTCAATACAAAAGATACATTGTCTAAGAAAAGCAAAGATACAGTATGATCTCCTGAAAAAACCTTTGTAGATCGAATGGTTGACTAACCTGATTTTCTGTCCTGATGACTATGGCGCCTCAATGAATACTTGACAGTGAGCTCAGAAATCTTCCCAGACATAAACAACCTCCCAGTCCCCAGCTGATGTGACCTCTCTGGCAGCTTCAGCAGTTCAGCTTTAGAATCTCTGGGCTGCAATCCATCTGCAGACAGGAAAAGCTGCTGGGACAAACCAGCTAGGCCCAGATCTGCTGCTTAATGCATGACCGTCTGCTGCGTTTCGCCAGAAATGGAGAAAGAATAGAGAAACAAGGCAGAAAGGATTGTGTTGTTCTGGGTCACAAACAGACATGTAGAGCTTTTCGTTATGTGGAAACCTTAATAAACAATAAACCAATTACTTTTTGGAACAAACTGAACTATTTATTTTTGTCTGTTAAAGAAGTGCTTGCTAAGAAGAATGTTGTAGCATTCACCTAAAACTTTATTGCAAGTTAATGCCGCTAGTATCTTGAAACTCTACTCTTCTAAAAGATGTTTGCCAACATTTTTGTTTTGAACACAATGTCTTGCAAAAGTACTCCTGTCACACAAAAAGTTTTCCATGTGTTACAGGAAGCAAGCAAAAGCTTTGGTGCAGATGGTTCCCTTGATGGCATTTCCTCACCTTGCCCATCTGCACTCAGCCCAATGTACTTTTTATGGTTGTTCCTAAAGCCTAATTTATGCTTCTCCGACCACAAATTTGCACTCAGGCGCAGACGTATTGGCAGTTTACTGATTACAGCGACTACAGAGCATCGTTCTGGTGAAGCGATCTCTGGCTGTTACTGAGCTGACCAATCACAGACCTACGCTCTCCGTTGACAGAGACGGATAGTTGAAAAATGGGCCTCTACTCCGCGCGTCCTTGCATAGGTGACGGAGCGGTTGAGTCAACGGATAATGCCGTTGCATCAATCCTTCTCCATCAAAATGGAGAAGGATGGACTGGCCTTAAGTGTGTGCGTGTGGGCATGGGAGTTGGATTGGGGGGAGGGGGCAATAACTGATCATGCTTTCAATTCTGTGGGGGAGAGATGTGAATGTGGTTTTTGTGGGGTCATTTGAATCTGTAAAGCACTTTGAGTTGCATGTCTTGTATCCAAAGCACTTTATAAATACGTCCTGATAGATATATATATTATCAGGATTTTATGTGACAGACCAACACAAAGTAGTGCATTATTGTTAATTTGAAATAAAGGGAAACCATTATATTTGGTTTGTATGACTCTAGTTTCAGTTAACAACTTCAGACAGTGAGCAATCAGTTGTTTATTGTTAGCAGGAAGAGAGACGGGGAACAGGGAGCGCTGTGGCAAGAACTCTGTTGGAGGTACTGCACTGGAGAAAAACAGGTAATTGGTTAGACAAGTTTCTGGAATAGTTTTCTGAACACATCTTGCAGCTGGAGGTGATCTTAATTGGACGCCAGGTGGGTGAATCCTTGGAGTAGGTACGTAGGAGATTGTGTACCGAGATCGGCCCGGCATGGGTGACAAGATGTGATTCTGATCAGCTGCCTCTTCTCTGCAGGTTGGAGGGTTGGAATGTGGACAGGCAGGTGGCTGTGGAGGACGGTTTGACGGTGAGTTCGGTTTGTGTTTTCCAGGAGGGAGAGGCGAGAAGGCTGACCATGGAGGAAGCCAGTGGAGTGGGTCCAGAGGTGAGTGTTGTAAATGTCTTTCCGGACTGAGCAACGTGAAGACTGGCAACAGAGGCATCCAGAAGGAGAGAGTGAGTAGGATAGGTGACAAGGAACCATCCAGGAAACGTAGAACAAACTTGAACAGATTGCTGTAGGAAGAAAGAACCATCTGGCATCAGCCTCCAGGAGTAGGGATGAGACTAAAGAAAAACACCTGGGGCAGCACCTGCCAATCACACCCTGCAGAGAGAGAGAGGTTAGGCTGCGTTCACATCTGATAGTCCAGTAGACTCCGTTCAATTGGGGATCAAAATTGCAACATTGTTGCCGTTTATAGCTGGTGCGGTTCACATTAACACGGCTCTTTTTTTCAAATGAACCAAAGCCTGAGAAACAATTTCACCTCTCTGCCTGTGGAGGCGCTGTGGTGGTGCTGTAGGGGGCGATTCACAGTACAGTGAAATGTAAACAAACATGGAGGGGCAGCAGATTGTAGCGGTTTTAGGATTACTCTGTTGTGTTTGTCAAATGTGCCAGATAAATACTGCTGCAGCAACTCAAGATGAACAGAGAATTAAGAATTCTTTCAAAACATTTTTTACACAAGAAGGCTGAGACGCTTCCACCTGAGGGGGGGCATACATAACTTCCCAGTACAGATGTCGTCCTTATTAGACGCTGAACAAGGTATGTGAAGGATCCAGCATGTATCGCTCCAGCATGTACAGTTGTTAAGATTTTATTTACCCAGGATGCCCTGCACAATAGTCTACATCCTGCTTTTGGTGTGGTCCTGGTCTGCTTGCCATTCACACATGTAATCGAACCAAGAATTACATTTTTGGGCGGACTAGAGTTTGTTTGCTGCGACCGAATCAGAGTTTGATTTCCCATTCACACCTCTCCAAACAAACCCAACTTTTTGGGTAGATGAACAAAAGTTCGATTTAAAAGGACTAAACAGGGCTGGTGTAAATGCACCAAAAAAAAAAAAATACACCCATACAACCATTCACCCAGCACACAGCCACAGATTCCTAACAGAAACATTATTTTCAAATACAGTATCAAGTGCATTTAGCCTCAGTGGGTCAAAAAGTATATGAGAACAATGAATTGTGCAAACTGTCTCAATTAAAAAAGATGAAGTTGAATTTTCATTTTAGGGAAACTTCAGCTGTGAGAGACACAATGTAGAAAAATGTATCCATGTAATATATTATATAATAATGTATTATAATATGTATTAATGCATTACTTTTTAAAGATTTTTTTGCATAAATGGTGCACCTACAAGAAAAAAATTCTAGCCCTTGCAGACCCTTTGCTTCTTTTATTAATCTTTTCCCATTAATAAATGCAAGGAGCATTTGAAAACTGCTTTTTATTACTCAGCATATCTTTGTAATTTAAAATTTAATTTAAAATTTGTTAGCCAATTCAGAAAGTGTCAAAAAAGAAAGGAACCTATAATCAAATCTGTGATTATGCAAACTTATAACAGCACTGTACATAGTTCAAATGGATGTGAATTTTTAGTGATATGAAAGGGAGATTTTGAACTTTTGGTGATAGATTTAGCATGAACCATTGTGGAACTTGCTAAATTTTGAACAAATTGTTCAGTTATTGGATGGGAGGGCAAGCCAAAATTGGTAAATACAAACAGACCAAAAAGTTTCAGCTTTACCAAGGTTAGAGAAACAAATCAAGGCAAACCCAGTACGCTGAAATAAAGTTTAACACGTTCAAACAAGAAATCTGGTCTCTTTGAACTTTTCAAAGGAACTTGTATTTAAAAATACATGTAACTTAATAAAAGAGCAGCAAGAATGCAAAGTCTTGCCACGAGAAAAAGAAATGACAGTGCGGGAAATGGATCTGATTACCAAATGGAGCTTAGATGACGATGGAATGATAGCAAGTCATAATTACAAGGGGCAAGCCCCAAACATCAATAGAAAAGAAACATGAACTCGTTGCCAGCTTTGAAAGATAAGACTAAACCGATCATTTCATACAGGGAAAGATAGGCAGTCACTGCTGACCCTATTGGGTTTTAATTAGCTGCAGCAGAATCCCTCACTAAACTCATCAATGTGATCTCTGCTGGATACAGACAGCAGCAGCATCCATGAAAGAGAACAGATGGATGGACGAAGAAAAATAAGTGATTAGAGGGCAATTCTGGAGCCGTCACGGACTCCAGTCCTCCACTTCCATCAGTTTTTATGAATGCATTTCTTATGTACGCATGCTTAAGCAGAGAGGTTATGTGGGTGGGGTGGGGTTTAAAAGAAGCACCATACTGTTACCATAGAAACATGGCTCTTTGAAGTCTTTTGGCCCCTTTTTTTTTGCAGCTGGATCTGCTCTGCTCCTGGCCCCATTCTCTCCCACCATCCTTTCCTCACTTCTTTAGCTGCATCAAAAATGTTCTCTCTTTGAAGACTTAAGCCGATTGCAAGTCAAACGCAGAGCTATTTCTGTCCCCATCCAAGACACGACTGAGGCTTTGTGCAGGGCTGTGTTTGACTTATCCATGTAGGAAAGATGGGAGGAAAAAAGTGCTGCTTCTGTTTAAAACCTGAAGAAATGGTTGTGCTCACACAGCAAATGCAGAAAATATGATAACGAAGCTGCTTCGTGACCATGGGATATGTACAAAAGTTTATCGTCTGTGTTCGAGTGCAGACACAGACTTTAAGAAAAGGAATGGAGAATGGAAGAGGTGATGAAAGGGAGAATAGAATAATCCTTTACTGTCCCACAAAGGGAAAATTCAAATGCAACAGCAGCACAGTGACAGGCAATATAAGCATTGGATTCACACAACTAGAAAACGTATAAAAACTGAATTTAAGAATAAAGAATAATATGTACATCAAAGACAAAAATTACAAAAACAGAGTAATGTGCAGTTTTTAAAATAAAATGGCATACTCAGATTAGAGACTACTCAGAAAGGACATTATAGAGGGCTAAACAACAAAATAACAGGAGAGGAAGAAAAAGAAGGAAAATTAACGTCCATTACTCAGATTGCTACATATAAACCAATTCCTCGATGTAATGATCACACCACAACACATTCATTTATTTATTTTTGTTCCTGGTGTAATTCCTTGGACGGTGAGCGTGTCCTAACGTTACCTACCGCTCATTTATTATAGAGCCAGTAAGCAGTTTAGTTTAAAACACATCGTCACAGTCTGCTCCAAATTCAAGTCATTACATAAAAAAATTAAGCTGTAGTCCTACAAGGAGGACATAATAATGAAATTATCTGATTTTGTTCCAAAAAAAAATTAAAACTGAATTTTAGTTTCACAGAATGCCGTAATGTGAAAATGTATATTTATCTCTTTAAAAATGTTGCTTTTGGATATTTTATGTCAAGCTTAAATGTTCAGATAAATATATAACTTGTGTAAATACAATGAGAAAAGTTTTAAATGTATTTCATTAAGAGAAACCTAAATCATTGCAGGCCCTCTGTGAAAAACTAATTGCCTCCTGCACCTTATAAAGAGAGTGTGCGTCCTTTGGCAGAAGCAAAAATTAACAAGTGTTCCTTAACAGAAGGTATGTCCAGACTTTGAATAGGTAACTGTAAATACCTAATTTGTTTTCAGCCAATTAGAGGTGGATTTTCTGGTGTCCTTTTTCCATTATCCTGCTACACAAAACAACCCAAAAAGCTCCAAACAAACTGTTTAAGCTCACAAACCATGGGGGAATTTCTCCCTTCAGGATTTACTGATAGAGGGCAGTATTTTATGAACTGTCACAAGTCGCCCAGGGACCAAAGCAGCCAAGCTGCCCCAGTCTTCATTTCGGTCTTTTTCTGAAACGCTGAGCTGGTTTACAAAATACAATGAGACCTTCACAAAAATTCCACTTCTATCTGGTCAGTCAGAATATTTTCTGAAGTCTTGCAGATCATCAATCATGTTTCTGGCAAACGTAAGCTAGATTTTAGTGTTCTTTCTGTGGCGAAGGCCTTTCAACTTGCCTTTCCCATGGATGGCATTTTTTTCTTTTTGTGGATGAAGCTGAGTTCTTTCATGACTGCTGGGGGGAGTCAGTACACTCCTGCATTATTTTTGCCAGGCTCTCTATTCCTGGGCTGGTTAACGATTGTTGGTAGTGATGTTTTACATTTTCGCTTTTTAGATAGTAACTTTTTGTTCTAGCCTTTTCTTGAATTGCTTCAGATTTGGTAAGAATCTTTGGAGTTTTTTGCAGTTTTTTTTCTTTTACAGACTTGATGTACAACAGGTTGTAGTGATTTCCTGATTCTACAGGTCGGAGTAATCAGACAACGGTTTGGGTATGGAAATTTTTGTTCATCACAAATAATTGAATTTTTTCCCCAGGTAGGTTTAGAGAGCTTTTGTCCTGATAAATGTGTATGTTGACAATGTTTGTACAATTTTTTTTTAATGTTAAAATAATAATTTGTGCATATAGTGACTTTTTTGATCTTAAGAATTTTGCCAAGGCAAAATAGGGAAATCTGGAAATTTGTTGCCTTTTGATTGCATTCTGGGCTACTTCTGTTGAGAATAAGCATACGTTTCAATTGATCGAGCCAAATGACAAAAAGACAAGGTTGTAAGTAGGGATAAGATGAGTAGAAAAAGAGGGTTCATGAATAGAAATGGAGGTTGAAAAGGGGTCTTCGAAACTGACGAGGATGATGCATGGAATGTCAAAGAGGTCAGAAGACGATGATCTCGACAAAAAGGGTAATACGATGATGCCGTGATTGGACAGCACAACATCAGACAACAGCAGACGGTTTAACTTTTTCGTAAAAACATTTATTTTGACTACAATGGTACGTTGTTTCAGGAGGAACCAGGCAACGTAGGTAAAGGCTGGAAGAAGAACAGGTATGGGTTATAATGAGCCACAGGCGGCGTTGAGTTTGTTATTAGGCGAGGAGACTTTGACTTGTTGTCCAGGAGGGTGTGGCGTGGAGAAGGTAGGTAGGAAGCTGTGAACAGTGGTTGGCTGGAGGTGGGTACGTGATGTCTGTTGATAACAGCTTGTCTTTGCAGGTGGATGACCAAGAGATGTCCAGAGATTCTCCAGGAGCGACGGAGGAGAAGGAAAATGTTCCATTTCTTTGCAGGTGGAGGTGTTTCTGGGCGGACGGGTAAGCAGCTTGCGGCAGCGACTGAGAAGGTGAGTGTTGAATAATGAGTGCAATATTTAATCTATCAACAAAAAGGAAGAAAACAACAGAAAAACAGCCGTACCTGGGTGTCAAACTGAATTGTCACATCAGTTTCATGATGTGAAAAAATTAATTGATGTTAAGCATGCACAATTGATGAGGTTGCTGTTAACTTTTTTAGCTATTCCTTTGTTATGTTAAACACTTCCTCAAAATTTATTTTCTAATATTTTACATCCTCTGTCCAGTGTTTTCCAACTCTAGTTCTCAAAGCACACTGACCTGCATATTTTAGATGTGTCCCTGCTTTAACACACCTGTTTCAGCAAAGGCTTGTTAATCAGCACTCTATTAAAATCAGGTCTGCTGAAACAGGGAAACATGCAGAGCAGTGTGTCTTCAGGTCCAGGGTTGAAAAACACTGTTCTAAGGAAGGGGGTTACTGTACAGATGGCTGTTGCTCAGTTTATAAGCTTATAAATGTTGTACAACAAAACTTCATGACAATCACACCTCAGACATCTGGGGTCAAGTTTGTTTTTTTCTATTCGGGATATTCTCATAAAAATGTATCTCTTCAAGTAATTCAACAATCCTTCTGTTTATTCCATCTTTAAGTCGTCAGGGTTCAAAGCCAGGGATGCAGCCAAGCTCCCATCCTGTGCCCCAGGATAGGTGGAGCCCCAACATTGAGCCAGAACCTACATTTTAGAGCTGAGTGGAACCAGACTAAGAGTTCTGCTGGAAATGCACTGAAGTAGAGAGAGGGGATTCCATAAAGAGTGGCAGGCCTTCCTTGCCCTTGAAGCCGCTACACTGATGCACACAGATGGAACGCGTTAGGCCTCCATTCCACAGCATAGTTGGATGGATTATTAGATAGTGAGTCTGAGTGGAGAGGGGCGTGGCAGCGGCGAAAGAAAGACGTAGAGGGTTCCGAATCTGGGAGAAGAGAAAAGAACAGGAGTGTAAATCTGTTAATTTCTTTAGAGTTAAAAAAAAAGCAATGTACTAATTATTATCTTTGCAACATAATATAATTAGCCAGGAAGAAATCTGATTTTATAGCTTTACATTGAAAGATTTGTACACTTACAGTACTTCTTTATGTATACACACAGCATCTTAAAGGGACATTTGCTCCCTAATTGCTAATTATGAACCTAAGCCAGTAGCCATTAATGCACTGCCAGACTGTAAATAACACATGTTCTGTGTATACAAAATGAACCATTCTTTATAAGATGTGTATCTCCATTGGCAAATCAGAGCTTTACCTTCATGTAATGTAAAATGTAGCCTTTAGCTCAACTAATTAAATAAGACTGCAGTGTTTTAAGGCACATAGATCTGATTAGGTCTTGTGTATTTCAAACGGGAAAAAGTGCCTCTCTTCTATTGAAATGTTTCTGAATCAACTCTCTTGAAAACATTCTATTGAATTGAAAAACTGTAGGAACAGTGTTTATACTTGTGCTACAGAGCACTTACTATATATATATATATATATAAATCATATCATGTATTATCCAATCCTATCCTATTCCAATCCCCAACATCCACCAACACACATTCAGTAAACAAACTGACAGATGATTTTCTCTCCAAATTTTCTGACATCATGGATAAGATGGCGCCATTTAAGGTTAAAACTGTCTTGAGAAGAAAGAAGTCTCCGTGGAGAAACAATCCAATGGTATGCAGTGAAAAAAGGGAATGTCAACAAGCAGAGATAAAATGGCGGAAACTCAACTCCAGATTCACTATGAGATATACAAAAAGAGACTGAACAAATATTAATTAACCTTGAAAGGTACAAGGGAATCATTCTTCCTTGAAATTATTCACAGAAACAAAAATAATGCAAGGACATTATTTGCAACAGTGGAGAAATTGACTAACCCACCAGTGACAGTAGCCCCTGAACTAAACTCCACCAGGGCCTGCAATGAATTTGCCAGATTCTTTAGTGAAAAGATCTTGAACAACAGAAAGTTAATTAGTACATCACTTTCAACCTCAATACCAACGCTGTTAATACCCACGCTGAGAAAATGATTTCCAAACAATAAACACATCAAGTCTTGTTGAAATTAGTTAGAAACTAAGCTCTGCCACCTAATGCTTGGAAGTCTTACCAACAGGTTAAAAAAAGTCCTCCCAGTCATCAGGGCGGATCTGAATAAAATAGTTTATGCATTCCTTCTATCAGGTGTTTTCTCACAACTTTAAAAAAACCCCAGCAGTTATCACACCAATACTAAAAAAGAAGAACTTACACAGCACATTAATGCAAAATTACAGACCAATCTCTAATCTCCCATTTAGTGGTAAAATTATTGAAAAAGTTGTGTTCCAACAATTAAATAGCTTCCTAACAATGAACAACCACTTTGATATTTATCAGTCTTGTGTCCGTAGGAACCACAGCACAGACACAGCCCTCGTCAAAGTCTTCAATGACATCCGTATAAATACTGTCAGTGGTAAAACCATGATACTGGTACTATTAGACCTCAGTGTGGCATTTGACACCGTTGACCATGATATATTACTGGAACGTCTAGAGAGCTGGGTCGGACACTCTGGTACGGCACTCGACTGGTTCAAATCCTACCACAAGAACAGGAACCTCTAAGTGTCAATTAGCCAGTTCTCATCACAAGAAACAGAAATCCCATGCAAGGTCCCTCAGGGCACCATCCTAGGGCCCCGCCTATGTAGCGTTTATAATGTTCCCACTAAGGCAGATAATAACAACAAATGATATTAACTACCACAACTATGCGGACGACACACAGCTCTATATCTCAGTGTCACCAGGTAGTGTTGAACCTGTCCAAGTCCTCAATGAATGCATTGTGGAAATTAACAGCTGGATTTACCCAAATTTCCTCCAACAGAACAAAAACAAAACTGAGGTACTTATCTTCTAACTAAAAAAGATTGATTAATTATCAGTACACAGCTTCAGTTTGTCCAACCAAAAACTACTGACCAGGCCAGAAATCTAGGTGTAATATTGGACTCAGACCTGAATCTCCATGGTCACATAAAGACAATAAAAAGGTCAGCTTTCTGTCACCTGGGGACAAATTCTAGGATTCATGGACTGATAACACAAGGAACCCTAGAAAAACACATCCGTGCATTTATCTTTAGCCGTCTTGATTACTGTAACAGTATCTTCACAGGTCTACCTAAAAAATAAACCAGACAGCTGCAGCTGATCCAGAATGCTGCTGCTCGTGTTCTCACTAGAACCAGGAAAGTAGAACACATCACCCCAGTTCTAAAGTCTTTACATTGGCTCCCTGTAGCTCAGAGAATAGATTTCAAAGTGCTTTTATTGGTCTATAAATCATTGAATGGGTTAGCACCAGAGTACATTACAGATCTGCTATCGTTGTACAAACCATCCAGACCACTCAAGTCCTCCAGAACCAGAACCAAATAGGGAAAAGCAGCTTTCAGTTTCTATGCTCCCTACATCTGGAACAAACTCCCGGATAAATGCAAAGCTGCAGAGATACTGAACTCTCTTAAATCAAAAATTAAAACGTATTTATTCAGACTTTCTTGTGAGTAACTTTTGCGTTCATTCTTTTTAATTACTGTTATTGCTTTTGTCAATCGCTAAATTTTTTCTGTTATTAATTCTCTTAATTGTTCTACTAACCTTTTTGAACCCAGAGGTCCCCCAATTGGGGGATGCAGAAATGAGTAGTGATAGAAATAGCAATAGTAGTATTATACACAGATAACATGCATATGACACATCTATCAATTCTACTGAATGTTACCTTTAAAATGACACCAAATGATTCAAATACTCCTTTTGGTTGCTGAAATATAAATTTTTTTCATGGGTAGGCATTTTTCGAGAAACAGGCTTAAAAATAGGCCAAGGGTTACTGTTATTGCTAAACGTTTTATTTAATTCTTGTGTTTCATCAGTTTTAAAATTTTCATAATTTTATGCTTTCTTTTCTTTTCTATGTTTTAAATTTCAAATTTGTGTAATCATGTAAAGCACCTTGATTTACCTTTTGTTGAAAGTGTGCTATATAAATAAAATTGCCTTGCCTTTTCTCCAACAGGTCATGAAAGAAATATGCTTTTAAATATTTAACAGCTGTCTGATGTTTTGAGGAGTCCCTCTTTCAGCCTTAAAATAGATGGTTTAGAACAGGTTGATGTAACTATTTAAGTGGTTTTTCATTCTATTCACACGCTTTCCTTACACTGGTTGTCTCCAATGCTAGTCTCACTGTCCTGCATGTTTCATGTCTCTTCTTCACCACAGTAAATACAGATGATTGCTATAACTCCCCAGTATGCCATCAAGTCACATTAAAAACTTTTAGTCCAATTAGTATTTTCGTATCTTTACTTTCATATGTTTAAATATTTTAGTGTACTGCTTAATCTGATGGTTTACAAAGGGGAACAAATCTAAAAATAAAAAATAAAAATCTAATTATTAGCATTATAAGGGGAAATGAAAGGACCTGAGTTTTTTTTTTTCAAATTCACTGGTAGGGTAAATTAAACTATTTACCTTCTGTTCACTTGACATCATTCAAAGACCTCCCCCCTCCTCCCATCTCTAGGGTCACTGTGTCCCAGAACTGACAGGAAGGTCAAGCGCCTGTCACCCCTTTGACAAAAACAGCTCATGTTCCTCAACAATCAGTGGCTTGTTATAGGCATCCGACCCGACCCGACCGAGACGGACGGAGAGTGCAGTGAAACAGAATCCTTGCATTTCTTACCCCTCTGCTACCAATAGACTCTGTTGTTGTATATTTAAAGCTGGGGTTTTTAAATCAAAAGATCTTTATACAGATTCATAAGTGCTATCAACAACTGTGCCTTCCAAAAAGCGACAGAATGTACTGTCATGGGGAATTTAGTTGATAGTGTCATGCTTTGTCTCTGGGACTTAAAGCACGAGGAATCATGGGAAAGGTGAAGGGCAATAAAATAAAATAAAATAAAAACAAACAAACAAACAAAAACAACAACAACTAACAACTCAAAGTAGCGAAGGCAGAAGGAAATATAAACTTTGAGGCAAAACTGGCAACATGGTGGGGAAAAAAGAAGATCCTAGTGCAGCTACGAATGAATAAAAGAGTGGAGGAGCTAGGAGGTATGAGCAGTGTAAAAATTAGCAGGTGAGTCTAGGTAATGAGTGTGCTGTAGCTGAAGCAGGAAATAAAATATAGCATATAAGGTGATTGGTGATACAGAGAAAAAATGGAAAAATTACGAGGAAATAAATAAGAATATACAAAATAATTAAGAAATACATAAGAAATAAAAAAATGAGTCACACGGATGCAGTGAAACAAGCATAAATGAAGAAATGGAGAAAAATACAGCTAAACAAAAAACACATGAATTCAAAACATACAGACAAAACCAATATCAAAGTCATGTAGATCATGGCAGATAAACCAAAACAATATACAGTTTTCCCAAAGTTTTTATTCAGACGTTTGATTTTCCAAGTCCTCTATTGTTAAAAACAAGAACAATGCCCTCTGACTTCAAAATTTCTACTGGTATGTCAGAGTTTGCTGAGCAACCCTGACTTTAGTATCCTATCCAATCTGGCTGCCTGGGTAATCCATTTATTCTGGCTAATTTAAACAATTCATAAGTACTTTTTAACGTTTATGTATATTTAAAATAGTGAGGCACATGTAAAATATATAATTGTGACCAGGTTAATTTCGGATGGAAAAACCACAACTCCTATTCCAGGCAGTAGTTACACATGGTAACATTTAACACATTCCAGGTCACTCTAATATTTTGTTTGACCGCCTTAAACTTTGATTATGGCATGTTTTCGATAAGCTTCTGCAATGTCACAAGATTTTTTTCCATCCAGTGTTACATTAACTGTTCACCAAGATCTTGCATTGATGATGAGAAATCAGCGAAGAAAAAAACCCTTTGATGGAATAATCTGGTCATTCAGTATATTCAGGTTGCCAGCTGACCTCATTCTTGGAGCACATACCATTGCTGAACCTAGACCTCACCTACTGCAGTAACCCCAGATTGCCCCCACAGACTTGTACAGTATTTACTAGGCATGATGGGTGCATCACTTCATCTGCCTCTGTTCTTACCCTGATCCACCCATCCCTCTGCAACAGGATTAATCTGGAATAATCATCCTCATGACCTTCCATTGCTCAAGGGTCCAATCTTTGTGCTCCCTAGCAAATTGAAGAATGTATTTCCAGTTTGCCTCACTGATTATTAGTATACTTAGGGCTACACAACTGTTCAGTCCCAACCCCTTGAGCTTCCCTTGCATTGTACATGTGGAAATGCTCTTACTTTTCCTAATAAACATAGCCCTGAGTTCTGCTGTTGTTTTTCTTAGATTTGATTTCACTAAACGTCTAAGTGATCGCTGATCACACTCATTCAGGGGTTGTTTTCTAGCTACAGTTCTTTCTTGAAGATGATTTGACCCTTCTCAAACACACTAAAATCTTTTCCACGACCACGAGATGTGTCTTTCAAAATAGATTTTTATTAAATCAGAAGGAACTCATTGCAACAGCTGGGGTAAAATAACTTGTTGCGTGCTAAAAGATAATCGTCCATGCAGTGAATAGGAGGACCGTACCTCTCTGCTTAGTTAAATCCAAATGCCAAATTTTGTATAATTATTGTTTTGGTCAGGCAGTGTAGAATCCTTTTTCTAATGTGAAGAAATTTCTTATTCTTTTCCAGACAAATCAAACACATCATCATCCCAACTGAATCAATACCTTGCGGAAACACTTTCTGCAGCAGTTACAGATCCAATGTTTGGGGGATATGTCAGGTTTACCTCTACCAGCTTTGCTCATTCTGCTGATTCCTCTTAACGAAACGGCTTAAGACCAGCCAGAATGAAAGTCTTGCTCGTTGGATTTAGTTCTGGACTTTGACAGGGGTATTCTAACTTTACCATCTGTACTTTGATCTAAGCTATTTCAGTATAGTTATGCTTTTATATTTAGATTGTTGGTCTTCTTGACTGTAACTTCTAACCCATTCCTAAGAGCAGCCTATAACAGGATTTCATTTCCATTCAGTTCCCCTTTTTCTTAAACTATGACTTTCTTCTTACACGTCTCTAATAAAGGCCAGAAATGTAGAGGGTGCACCGAATAGTTAGCAGCTTGTGGTTGCAGTTGTACCATACTCTTTATACTTTTGGACGGTGGATCGAAGACTTTTCCCTCAGATGTTCAAAGCTTGGGATTTTTATGTTATTTTTATATTATATTGCAGGTTATTTAAATAACTTTATTCCTGACCTGCTGTGTTCCTAGAGCTCCATGATGCAGTTTGCTCACTAATTTTCTCTAACAAACTTCTCAAGTCTTCACAGAACTTCTATAGAGATTAAATGACATACTCAAGTAGCTTTTTAAATCAATTAGATGCACTGCATTTTTTCACCATTTACACCTTGATCAAGGAGGGCAAGACACAAAAGGCCATTGCTTAAGAGGCTGCCTGTTCAGAGCTCTGTGTCCAAAAGCATTAATAGAGAAGTGAAGGGAAAAATCAGAGGTGGTAGAAATAAAGTGTACATGCAATAGGGATAACCGCACCCTGGAGAGGATACAAAACCCATTCAAAAATTTGAGGAAGATTCACAAAGAGTGTACTGCAGCTGGAGTTGGTGCTTCAAAAACCACAGACGTATGCAGAACATGGGTTGTGCTGTCTCATTCCTTGTGTTAAGTCACTCTTGAACAAAAGAGAGCATCGTGTATAGGCAAGGGGCCAGGTACACCCTGGACAGATATTTAGTCAAATCACAGGTCAACACACTGATACACAGGATAGACACCCATGCACACACACTCAAGCCTAAGGGCAATAACATAATAGCTCTTTTACACTTGGGTCAGCTCGGTCTGGTACAGATCGGTTCGGCCCCACTACAGAGCGTTTTATACTACCCCTGGCCAGGCTGGCCCGAGTCCTCCCTTTTTTCGGACAACCTCCTGAGTGAGTCCGAAGCGGGCCGAAGTGACCCAACACGCCCACCTATAGACTGATAGGTCCTTTACAGTGATGTCAGTATCACTCCTACCGGTGTAGCGGTGGCAACACTATTGGCTGGATGTAGTGATGTCACAGAATCGCGACTGATCGCTCCGTAATAAACAGTCGACCGGTAATAGCAACTCATTTTGTGAAACAACTCATTCAGGATGTCGGGACAGAAGAATCTTCCTTGGAGCTACAGCGAGGTAAAGACCTGATCTATGCCGTCCCTTTCTTTCTACTTCCTGCCAGTTACAGATGGGGCGACTGTGGCTCAGTGGTAGAGTAGTTGGCTTGCAATCGGAGGGTTGTAGGTTCGATTCCAGCTTCCTCCAGTCACATGTCGATGTGCCCCTGGGCAAGGCACTTAACCCCCAAATTCTACATTGTCCTACCGAGCCATGTTGGGTGTCGGTGTATGAATGCAAGTGTGATTGGGTGAATGTGGCTTCAATGTAAAGCGCTTTGAGTGGTCAGTAAGACTAGAAAAGCGCTATATAAGTTCAGTCCATTTACAGATGGCATCGCTGACATTAGAAAGTCCATGCAGACTCTGGTGAGGTGATGGTTTGAACTCCCTGCTCCAGCCGTCTCGTCTGCTGGTGGTCAGTGAAGCCAGTGCATGGTAGCCTCAATGCCAAAGTAGCTTACCCCATCAGCTTGTGAATGACTGATGGAAGTCTATGTGCTTTGTAGTACTCTGAATGAAAAAAGGCTTTCCAAATGGAGGCCATTTACCATTATTTTCCTGTGCAGCCCATTTAATCTTAAACTTGCGAGTCTAATATGAGTTAGCAGATAAAAAAAGCACACAAGAAGAAGCATAGCAGAACACCACACTAAATTTTCCCCCCTCAAACTGTGGCTATTCTCTTTCTGCTCCAATATCATTCCCAGCTGCTTAGTGGTCAACATTCATCAAACAGCTAAACACTACCACCCCCTGTCCAATGACCTCCATTGCAACACACATAAAGCAACCCACAGACAGGGAGAGATTTGCTGACACCTTGTGGATTCGTATATATAATACATTTTTGAAGTCCGTAAAGCTATAAAGAACCAAGAGAGAACTTTAGCAAACATCATTTAATAATGATTTTTGCAATACAAAAACATCTGTGCAAAAATATTCAGACAAATTACAACAACAAGGCCTAACTTGGTCAATATGCGAGTAAACCTTATTTGATTATAAATCTGTGTTGGTTCTTGAAAGTAAATGACAAAAAAGGAAGATTTGTGATATTTTTGCCAACAAAACATAAACAGACTTGATAAAGATTCACAGTCTTGTGTATAAGTGGTTTTTGCACTCACACATCCGTTACGTGCTAAAGGTGAACAAACTCAGATTTAGGTAGCGCCGTGTAATTTAGAAAAAAAACAACAACAACAACTTCTTAGACGGAAGTAAAACTATACTTCAAAAATTTTTCAACATTCTTAAAATCCCCCAAACTTTAAAACTGCTTTTGTTTTTGTACACAGTTAGCTCTGTTTTTTCTTATTAAAAAGTAGAAATCATTTTAGCAGTAGACCTTTCTTGCAATAAGATGGTTCGAATGAACCTTGAAGTAAATACAAAAAGGTATTTCATCTATGTTAATGCAGTTCTTATTTTTGTTAGTATAAATTCTGTGCTGCACATAAACTCTCCAACAGTTTGATTTATAGTCTGTATGTACACACGCACACACACACACACACAAAGCTGAGAGTACCTGTGTGAACAGATTTTAAGGATTGTCAAATACAAAAAACTGGGAGCATTTTTGACAGAAAAAGCATTGACAAACTGCTGCTCACAACACTCCAAAAAACATAAAATGCTCCTTTTTTATAATTAATTGACATCACCACCCAACAAAAAGAGAGGACAGAGTTTACCATTTATGGAACTCACACTTCTTCATTTTGGAAAAGTATTTCAAAAAGAATCTAAGCCACTAATTTATTGCTTCACAAAAAAGACATACAAAAAATAAATACAGAGAAACATTGACAAATTTGAAATGACACATTTTCCCCCCACAGTGATTCCTGGGACACTTGGTTGTTATCCTGCATGCCAATGCACTAAATGCTATATCAACAGAACCTGATGCATAAATGAAATCAATCTGAAAATCTGCCAAAGCCAAAAAAAGTAAAACACACATATGATGTCATCCAATAGCATTGTTTTTCACACATAAATAGCCAGAACATTTCAAAGTGATATTATCTAGTACTAGGCACTGTGTGTTTTACAATTAAACTTCCAACAATCCTAATTGATAATTTCCTTCTCAAAAGATGATAAAAAAAAATAAAAATAAAACTGACAAAGACAAGTCTTGTAATTTAAAAAAAGCACTAAAACACGGTTAGCAAAAGAATAAGAGAATAAATGATTGTTTTGGTATTAGAGTTTGAGGGGAGAGTTTCGTTTTTTAAAGTTTTTTAATTTAGGGTGACCCTATCATACCCTGTCTGATATAAAGAGAAAAAAAAAGAATATTATTTTTTTAAATTGAGGATGTTTCGATCAGTTACAGTCAGCATGTTGGCTTAAATAGTCAGTAATCTAAGTTTAGATAAAAAAAAAAAGAAGAAAAATACTCACTGGGAAGATAACAGCAAATTTCCATAATTAAAAAAAGTTAAAAAAGGTCCGTCAATGGTGCTGAAACTGTCGTTTATAGTCCAGACCATGCCATTTTTCAATTGGTTTAATCAAACGTTTGAAACATCTTTTATTTAAGAAAAGAAAAATAAATTTCTAAAAAACCCAAAAATACATACGCCACGCCGATAGGTGGTGATAACACCATCATTAATGACATTTCAAATTTAATTAGAGCTAGTTTTTCGTCTAAACTGTTGTCCTTTGTTCTTAACATCATTTTTTATTTCTCTTTAATCATCCAGCTCTGCAGCACACACTGGAAGTTGAATGGCAGTAAGGTGGAGGCTAGCTTTGTCAGACATAAGTAAATAAAATTACTACGTCTTCCTATTGGTCAAAGCACACAGCAATAGAGAGCATCTGGAAATTAAACTGCTGTTCACCAAAACAAATTTTCTTTAAAAAGACTTTTAAGTCTCAGTTTTTCCTAAGCAAAACTGTAGTGTAATTTTTTTTTTGTTTTTTGCGTAGAATATGTGTAGCAACAGTATGGTAACTGCTACTGAGGCTGCTAAAAGATCCTACTGCCATGGAACAAAGACCACCAAGAGTAGCCCGATGCTGTTGTCAACAGTTCGTCCTCTCTGTTACGTCCCAGAAATCCACTTAACTCCATCATAACTTTTTAACTCATCGTCATTTTTTTTAACCATAATAATATTTGATGTGCCTGTTTTGATTAGCTGTAAGCTGACCCGGCGTCAGGCCTGGGCGGGCCCGGCCTGCCCATCTGGAAGTCGGGCCCGCACAGGTAAGATTACACCTCATGTGAATATATTGGCTCAAGACGAACAACAGAAAGCGCTCTAGATTACTAATCGGGAGTTTTAGATGCGGTAAAAGAAGATCCTTTGGCACAGTAGCTAAAATGGACATTAGAGCTTCGTTTAGCAAACAGAAAAACAATCCCAGCACAAGCAGGGATAATGCATCAAGAGGGCAAGTGCAGCCAGAAATTGCTTCTACAAGCGCTTCTGTTCCTCCTCCTCCCTCCGTGTTGGCTCCAGCAATGTCCCAGCAGGCGCCACCTGAAGCAACAGTAATTCCGCCACCGGGTGGCAGCAGCACCAACATAAATTACTGTTCAGATGACCTCGGGGTCGATAAGCCTAAACAGGTGCGCTTTGAAAACTATCCAGTTCGAGTTTTCTCTGGAGAAAATGCATTTTTTCTAGTATTTGTGATGTAAACATTACGAGAAAATGTGTGCAAAAAGAAGAATTTACTAAGGTTTTAAGCGGCAAGGTAGGATTCAGAGGAAGACTTATGGACTAAGTACTTTATTAGAGACCATTTACTGGACATAAGGATTGTTTTTGTTTGAGATGACTCAGTGATGTGCAGGCGCAGCTAAGAACGGTGAGTTGGACATATTTTTTTAAGAGGCTCAGTAAAATTGGTTACTGTGTCTTGAGTTTTGATTGCATCTTTAATTCGCATACATAATCTGAATCAGACAATGAATACTCTTAGCTTTCCAGTAAGTTATGTAGAACAAGTTAGTGACACAAAACGGTAGATTTGACCCGGAAGTATATGTATGTAACGTCCACCGGATATATTTATAAACATGCAAAAGGGTTAATTAAAAGATGGTTTACTGCGCCCCCCCCCAGAAAAACCCACTGCCCCCCCCCAGGTAATGCCCTTTGGCGCCGGGTCTGGCTGTAAGCTTGACTTCTCCATGAGAATTTCTCTCCAATTTTCCAAACTGCGAACACTCTTGACAGCAATCAAATAATAAAAAAAACTTTAAGGAAACTATCCCCATTTTCATCATATCTAATAAATGCATTATTTATATCCAGTAAAAAACTGATAGCTGTGGAAAGAATGCATGTAGATCTGTAGAATGGAAGTTTGATGCAGGTGACGAGACTTCTCTATTTTGAGCAACTCTGAGGGCAGTTAGAGAGAATATATTTGTTTTATGCAAGGGAATTTTCATACATCTTAAGATTGCGGATACACAAAGAACAAAACAAGAAAACATTCAGCTGTCATTTTCTACAATACGATACATCAATAATGGGGAAGGCCTCTTCGTGATTTTGAGGCATTGGCTCGACGATAAAATAAATGAACCGCATTCTAATGGATGCCATTTAAGTTCCCGCTGCTTCACTGCAGAGCTGTAAACTCTCAGGAAGGTACAGAACCAGAAAGTCCCAAGTCCAAAGGGCGAGGAAGGAAACCAGCATGTTGATCCTCTCGCTGAAAGCCAATACCTGGTTTTCCTTGACAACCATTTTATTTTCTTGAGTCGGTATGTGTTTTCAGGAGTGCAGCTGCAAGGCACCAAAAGGGAGTCTCATGAATGTTTCTGTCTCTGTGTAAAACAGTCTATTAAGAGAGATAGAAACTCACTGCCAACCTCTAATAAATCTATATTTAATCGGATGCCTGGCGGAATTGCTACCAGTTTTTTTTTGTTTTTTTTACCATCACACTGCTCATCTTAAAAAGTTCTTTAGAATATATATATTTATACGTATTTTTATCATTCAAGCAAAACGTATGTACTGTATTTACAGAGATTACCATAGTAACCTTCTTAAACTATGATAGTAAGTACACTTTAAACAGTAATGAAAGTCAGAAATGTGTTTGCAATACTTATAGCTGCAGCAATGTTGCTTATTTTTTCTTTGCACAACCTTTGAGCAAGCCTGCATCTGGCTGGTCTCACTGTGACCTAGGTTTAACTGTGATTCTCGCTCCCTGGCTGAGAGGCAGAACTTCTCATATGAGGGTCCCCGAGCAGGAAGAGAGCGAACATACCTCTGCCTATCTACAGGTCTGCGGTGATGACTGAGTCATTGTACATCAGCATGTCAGAGTCCGGTGTGAGTAGCGCCGATGTCTGCGAACCATGGTCAATCTGCGTCACTCCTTTTTGGGAGATTTGTCCGTAAACCTGACCCTGCCCTCCGCCGTTCCCCGGCATGACGCAGTGAGAGAGCAGCGGCATGTTGGCCTCGTGGTTGGAGCCCGTGGTGGAAGGCACCCCACTGACATGACCCGTGCTGGTGGAGCCGCTGGCGCTGCTGGGAGAGCGGCTTTTAGGAGGCGGCAGGTGGTGCTGGATTACTCTAGTGGGTGGAGCCGGAGCCGCAAAGTGAGCTGGGAAGGCTGCGTACCCTGGCGGGATGGGGTATCCGTTGACGGGGATGAAGCGCTGATGGGTTTGGGGCACAGCCATCGGCGTCCAGGCAGGAATCGGGGCCATCTGTCCCGGTGCAGCGATGGCCTGAGCGGGGTAGAGGTACCCAGCGGGTGTGGCAGCAAAGCGGGGATTGCTGAGGTTACTGACGGGACTGGCGCTAAGCGAGGTTGTCTGAGTGGTGGCGTTGCCTCCTCCGCCAGAGGGCGTGCTGGAGCTCCCGTGGGACGACAGCCCCTCCCACGTTCGCAAGCGGCTGTGGATGTCTTTAAAGCGTGGTCGCCGTGCAGGTCCTTCCTGCCAGCATTCCGTCATCAAACCATAAAACCTGAAAGACCGGAGACATAGGTAGTTATTCAAACCAGCTGTTGTCAGCATTAAGAGTTTATTAAACTAAGGGGGACAGGGCTTTTCAGGCCAAAAGATTTGTTTTTGGTGACGAAAATCTCTGTTTACCTGTGGATGACAGGCCAAACCGTAGAAAAATAGCTCCATTTTGTAAGATACCCAGCTACGTGTGGACAGGGCCCGAGTCTGTAACTCCTAGACTTTAGAATAGCCTGCCCCTCCAGCTTTGTTTAATGGGCTCTCCAGAGGTTTTCAAAAATCAATTAAAAGAGTCATGATCTCTTTGTGAATTATTTTCTGTATTCTTTTTACTAATCTTTTCATATTTTTTTAGATTCATCCTTCTTTTAACTATTACTACTAATTTCTCTGACTTATGTTGTACAGCGCTTTGTGACTTCTGTTTCTGTGAAAAGCGCTCTATAAATAAACTCTGAGCATCTTTTCAAGGATTGAAGGAAGGATAAAAATATATTTATTTATATATTTGTATATTGCAGCATATATATTTATTTATAAAATTATATTTTAAAAAATCAGGACAGAGTTGTAAACCCTCCCTGTCTGCAGAGATTACTGAATAGATGAGATTATTCTCATATATGTATTGCAGTATGAATGAATGTTTATTTATTTATTTGTAACATGTACATTTCTCTCAAAGCAAATCCAGATAACATAGTGAAAATGTAGATATAACTTCATAACAATATCGTCTCCTTACCATCATGCCCAAAAGTGAGTAAAGAGAAGTGTCAATTTATCTAGCTCTACCCCTTCATTATCCATTTAAATTACACTGTAAGGTATCATTTACTTAATTAAACATCAAGACAAAACCAGACACATAAAACAGAAAAATGTAAAATAAAATGTAAAATACAGGAGTATATTAAGAACTAAGAAATAAGAAGCCTCAATGGTGGAGCCTCCCTCTACCATCTCTATCCTTCTCTGTTCTATTCTTCCTGGTAAGTTTTCAAAAGAACGTTTTTATATTTTATATTGTCCCATTGCGCTTAATCTTTTCTGGCAAACCATTCCATAGCTCTGTAGTTCTTATACTTATCATATTAAAATGTAAATTATCCCTCAAGTTATAATTACCTTCTTTTTCTATAAATATTTTCTGTCTTCCCAGAAAAATTTGATTATTTCTCGCTTCATATAAAATTTGAGCTCTCCTAAATTTACCCAAATCACCAAATTTTAGTATTTGAATTTTCAGAAACAATATATTTGTAGCTCGTATGATAATAAATTGTGCAGCAACAAACCTTGGTGGGCAGTCCTCAGGGCAGGGCAGCAGCTGCCTCTTTCTCACCATCTCCATCACTTCCTGGTTGGAGAAGCCGTAGTAGGGCTGCAGGCCGTAGCTGAAGAGCTCCCACAGCACCACCCCAAACGACCAGATGTCCGAATCCGTGGTGAATTTCCCATAAGCGATGGCCTCAGGGGGCATCCAGCGGATGGGCAGCAGAGTCTTAGGCCGAAGGCAGTAGTAGTCGGAGGAGTAGATCTCTCTGGAGAGACCCAGGTCGGAAATCTTCACATGCAGCTGTTCACCTACTAAAATGTTCCTCGCTGCAAGATCTTTGTGGATGTAGAAGTGACTAGCTAGATATTCCATCCCTGCAGAAATCTAGTTGAGATAAAAAAGAGATAATTACACATTTGTTAGCCATGCAACGATTCTAACTGACTTTAACAAAGACGATCAAAGAGTAGATTTGATCAGTTCCTCATTGTCTGTATCTTGTTATATTTGCTACTATGTTTAAAAATGACTACAGGCATGCAATAATAATAATAATAATAATAATAAAAATAAAAAAATCAAACAAAAAACATGCATATCTGAATGCATTTGTTTAAAGTTACCTGTATGGCCATATGCAGAAAGTCTCCATGATCCAGACTGGATTTTACAGTGCCATCCTCATCGCTGCTGCAGCCAACATCAGAGTGCGGCGAACGCATGATAAGGAACTCATGGAGATCCCCTTGGGGCAGAAACTCAAACAGCATACAGGCCGGCTGCTCTTGGATAACCACGCCAAGGAGGCAGACCACGTTCGGATGCTGAAGCTCAGTCAGCACGGCAGCCTCCTGCAACAGAAGCCGGACAAATAACAAACTCGACTGAAAAATGTCCTTTAAGTCCACGGCAGAATATTCATCCCTAAGAGTGGCGATTTGTTTCTAAATGATATCCACAAAACCTTGTTGCAGCAGCATTACTCAGATGCTGGCACTTTAGCCTTCACTGTCAAGTCTGAGAACTCTTCTTTCCTTCAGTGGTTTTAAACAGTATGAAGTCTACAATAGTCCACCACATTAAACTTCTCTGGGAGTCTAATGGCAAATTAGTCTCAGGTAATTTGAGTAACATGATCTTATAAAAATCACAGTTATATAAAGTATGGGTTTCAAAAGGATGTGGCTTCATATCTTTAAAATTCACACTTCATAATATTTTTGGAACAAACAAATGTATAATTTTATAGCATTAACTTATAAACAGCCTACCTTTCTACGGTTTTGAAATTGAATCTGCATTTACATGTATTGAGTAATAAAAAGTTGTTCGGTAAAACAGTACACACCGTTTTTCTTGATTTAAAATAGCCTCTTAATAATGACATGTCAAATGCATGTTTGGATACTCATTGTCAACACAAAAAATAAGAGTGAGCACTCTCACATTCCCTAGAGGTCATAGAAAAGGATGTTTTTATCCCTCTGAATGATCAATTTATTATTTCTGCCAACATCCAAGGAGGCTGTTGGAAAATAAATCAGTTAGAAATCCATACAAACTTTCTGCCCTGAATTTTTGCCCATTTTAATCCTTTGCAGAACTGAGTTATTAATGAGTTAATTATTTTCTCTGTATCTGAGCCGAATTATTAGTGAATGTCTGATTGTATTATTCATTTATCTGTTTTTTGCTTCCGCTTCATCCAAGTCAATGAGTAAAAGTCACTTTATTTAGCCTAAAGCGTCTGTATGTTAACATGTTAACTTCAAAAGTGGTAAAGTAATGATTGCACAAATGTAGGACTTTGAGCTGCCTCCATTCACTGCTGCTTTCTTCAGCAAGATCAGTTAATGAACTAAACCTGTGTTTTTTACTCACTTGTCCCTACATTGTTGTATTTTCTTGATTATTTTCTTATTGTAACTGCTCATTTGTATTCTAATCATTTGTAAAGCACCTTGAATTGCCCTGTGTTGAAAGGTTGCTATACAAATAAAATTGCCTTGCCTATAGTTTATACAGTCACTTCAAACCGCAACACTATAAATTATTTTGAAGACATTTTGCATCAAACTAAACATAATTGTACAATATTGAGTGGGATTGGGTCTTCTTGACAGAACTGAATGCTATTTATTACAACTTTTGTGATGCTCTGACTGAAAAAGCACTATACAAATGCAGGCAATTTACCAGAAAATGCAAGCCTAAGTCAAATTGGCACAGGTCTAAGAAAAGCAAAACTACACGATTTTAAATAAACTATTGAATTGGCAAGGATAACATGTACACAAAAATTTAAAAAATCTCTGGGAACAGTTATTCGCTCTCTACCTGTTGGAAGTCTGTCCACTGCTGGGCAGTGGAAATATCTTTCAGAGTTTTAATGGCCACAAGCTGTGCCTGGTCCATGCCAGGCAGGTATAGATGACCCTTGTAGATCTTCCCCAATGTACACTCTCCCAGTTCTTCCATGAAACGCACCGCAGACAGGGGAAGCTCTTTGGCTTTACTCTGTGAAGACAAGCAAAACCTAAAATCAATGGATCGCAGAAAGGTGGCAGAAAAACTGGGTCCGTACTTTTGGTTCCTGACAGCCAAGTACTCTTTCATCCTCCTTATCCTTTTCTAGAAAAAAAATAAATTATAAGAGTCGTTATTTCTGGTTCCAATTTGATACAGACAAACTGCCTGATATGACAACAAAGAAAAGGGTGTAAAATTAAACGGGGGAAAATAAATCTCCCAGAGAATTTATAATTATTCAAGTAAGACTTAATCCATTACATCACTGCCTAATAATTCCCCTAACAGTTTCTGAAAGCGGGAAAGGAATTTGGGCAACATATCCTGTGCTGAAAAAATGAGATTTGGCTCTCAGCATAAGCAACATTTGGGGAAAATTAAATCCCAAGTCAGTAAACTTAAGAATCCACTGCAGAAATAATAGAAAATGCTGTTAGGGTCAATTGTGCAGGAGTGCTTTGTGTGCCACATTCTTATTTTAATACATATTGCCTTTGCTATTTACAAGCATGCAAAGTACAGAAATCCTAAAGCATTTCAGTCTTGAGACATAGAAAAAAAGAAAAAACCTTTTACCTTTGGTAATGGATTTTTTTAGTTTAACTGTTCATTTGAAACCAACCTATCATTATCCACCTTGACCAGTGATACACCCCCAACCAGAAGAATGATCATGAATTGGTGTCTTTTGTCATATTCCTATCAATAAAAAAAAGAATCACATGCAACTCACAGATTAGCTAAATCACTGTAATAGTTTGTGAAAAAGTCACACCAGTTCATCAAGGGGTCTGCTAAGTTAGATTTGGGAGAAGATGAAAAGTGAGTGAAGGTTGGCAAAGATTTTTAGATTCCAGGAACTCAGAGTTGAATAATGAAATTCTTCTGTGAGCGCCACACACACACACACACACACACACACACACACACACGGGTCACCGTTAGCTCTGAGGGGGGTGGGAGTAAGTGCTGAATATTAGGAGAAAGCAGATGTTTTTAGTTATGGGTTTGTTACACCCCTTCGTTACTCCCACACCGAAAGCCTCAGATCCTCTTCACACCACCATAGGTTTGTGTGTGTGTGTCTGTGTGTTTAAACACGTGTGTTTAAAGCAATCATTACAGGGTTAGCCCCTCCATGACCCTAAAAAGAAGCCTCATTTGTAGAGGAGTTGCAATCGGTGAGTCAAAAGAAATTTAGTTCATGTGGATACCTATTTAAATGGATATTCCATCCTTGAGTAAATTTTAGTTCCACATTCCCCAGAGTTAGATTAGTAAAATAAAGCATTCTGTAACAAGTCCAGTAATTATCCTAATGTGGAAGCAGTCTGTTTGCTTTAGCTTAGCATAAACAATGTAAGTGAATGGTAACAGCTAGCATATTGAGCACAAAATTAATGAAAATGACACAATAATGATCTTAATTATCCCTGCTAACCTCAATAATTGTACTGATTGCAAAAATAAAAAGTAACAATGGAATTACAGGAGCCAATTTAAGACTAGTTTATGGTTCTCCGTCCGCGGAGGTGTGGAGACATGAGGCGATTATCCGTGGATGCAAGGGCTCTCCGTCATGCACGTAAGGAGTGAAGCCCAATTTGGGAACAGATGCTTTATATTGAAACGGAAAGTTATCAAATATGGTCTTTTATCGATTTTGAACACCAGGAGGTGTTTAGAACAATAAAACAGTGTTTGTTTGTGTGTTTATACTCGTTTTTAGAGTAGTCATTGAGCTCCACTTCTAGTGAAAAGCTTTCCAGCTCAATCAAAACTTTCTGTCGGCCATGGTTTCTTGAGGGGGAATGCTATTACAAGCTGAAAACCCAAATACGTGACTACTAGACTTTTAACCCAGGGATTTTTAAAGGAGCAATAGAAAAGGCAGAGTACATGACAGATGAAGATGATGACTCAAACTATGGCATTGGAAACTCTGTGCAACTCACGCACTTGTGTTGATGGAAGTCAGTGGCTTTTGGTTTGCTGTCTTGTCCTTGTGCCCATCTTGTTAATAGGCTGTAGGTTTGCCAAACATAAGAATGGCAGGGAATTCAAATTGGTGGGTGGGGTTTTAACATGTGAGGGGCGGAGTATGTCAGGGACGGGGTTTGAGAGGTGAGGGGTGGTTATATGCAAATTTCGCTTATTGGGTCGTCACAGTAAGGCCCTTTTTCGAGCAGCTTGTAGAAGCATAAGATTTCTGTCAGCAAAAGATTGCAAAAGAAGCATGCAAGATGGTTTTTATTCAGGCTTGAAATGTTGATAGAAGCAACAGTGACCCCAATGGCAACAAAATAAGGATGGAAAAAGTGACATTTGCTTAATATGTCCCCTTTAAAACAAGCACAATTATTAGACTACTTCTCGTTATTATTTTAATGCAGAAATTACTGTGCAGATAATCACATGCTTTCCACTTCAACTGTTAAAAATATTTAGAAAACGATGGACAGGAAAAAGCAGAGAATGGCACCCTTCCAGTAAACACTACTTAGTAGGGGTGTGAGGAAAAATCGATTCACGTCTGAATCTCGATTCCTATTTAACAAGATTCGGAATCGATCCGAAATGTTTGAGAATCGATTCTCAAAAAATATGTTTTCTGAACCTTTTTACATTTTCGTTTCGCGTAGTGTTTGTCATGCAACGGCCATCGTCGCATTGAATGGTCTGATGCGCTGTTGGCTAGCTAGCGCTAGCTGCTAGCTAGCTGTAGCCGCTAGGCTAAAGCTTCAGCATGAAAGATGAAAGAGAAATACAGCCCGCCCCTCTTTGCTGAAGGTATATGTTTGGGCCGTCTAAAACGTCTTCTCCATGCTAATGACACCCTTGGCTAAAGTTTTTTTTTTTTTTTTTTTTTTTACATATATCTGCAAGTATATAAGAGCAATCTTTCTTTATAAGCTACACATAAACATCCAGCAGCGCTATACACCTGTGGCGCTTTCAAGGAAGTCCGAAATATATACTGAGTTCAATAACGTTAGGACTTTTAAAATTTCTAACAAAAACAATGAAAATAATAACATACATTTAAGATGGTTGAAAGCAACGTTTGGTGCATACTAAATATTTTCAATGTATTTTCCTCTATGTACCAAAGAACAAACAAAATACATATTTTTTTCTTCTTAAAATATATCAGCATTTAAAAAAAAAAAAAAATTGTAAAATCCATTTTGTGTTGATGCCCTATTACATTCATGGCTCACTTCATCACAGACACTTGGCAGATCAAGTTGTGTGTATTCCAAACACAAATGATGAATGAAAGAGTATTGATTAAGAAAAAAAAATTGATTTGCATCGAGAATCGCTTCTGAATGGAGAATCATTTCTGAATCGAATCGTCACCCCAAGAATCGGAATTGAATCGTGAGATGTTGTAAGATTCCCATCCCTACTATTTAGGTTCTGATATTATGAACCATATAATTTTACTGCATTAGCCTCATGATTTGCACTCAAAAGAATCTCTGTAAATAAGGGAAAAGACGTGAAGAGAGACTAAGGGGTCCTGTAAAGGAGTTGGAAGGAGAGGACATTAGAATAGGAAGAAGAAGATGGGATAAGTGAAAGCAGGAGTGTGAAGGAGAGCTGTGGAAAAACAGACAGTGGGAGAAAAATAAACAGAGGAAAGGAGCTGCAGCTGGACATTCCTGGACCTGCTGAGATCCGATGATAGAGATCTGAAGATTTGCCTCATGCAGGTCATTTCCACACACTGAACCTTGTAACCCTGGCATGCTGCGAGGCATCCCAGCCAACACACAGGGTGCTGCACTGCTGTTTTGACTCCTCTAGTCTGCTCTTTGAGACAGAAAGAGTAAAGGGGCTTTCTTTACGAGAAGCTGCAACGGGGTCCAAAAGTGCAGTTCGTTTTAAAGTAGTTTATTGAATTAGCCTTTATTCCTCAGACTGGGGTCCTTGTTTCTGCTGTCTCTCAAATTGTGATGATGTGTCAAAGACATGAGAAGAGAAATCTGGAGGGCACTCAATCAGTGGTGTTAAGAAGTTCAAGTCTTGTCATGAAAGTATTGGGTCCTTTAGAATTCCAGTTATCTGCACAAATAAATATATTCAAACCCTACTAAAGATTAAAAAACACCCCCAAAATAACATAAATTCCACATTCAATCGCATTTTAACATTCTTATTTTTGTACACAAAGAGTTGGAATATAATTTTATGTTTTTTTCCAACTCCAGATGAATCAATTAGAGCACAATGCATTAACTTAGACACAATGTCATGTGTTGGCATGGTTAATACCTTTGGTTTGTAGGCAGTAGTTAGCATGGACATCTCAACATTTTGACCGCGGACTGGTTTCTGCGGACGGGCAGCTGGAGGCCTGGAAGACTTCTGGTTGTTGCGACACACGCAAATGAAGAAGAAAAGCAATATGATGGCTAAGGGGATTGTCACACTGGGAACTAAAATCTTGATGATGTACATGCTGCCACCGGACATGTCTTTATGGTCTGAAACAGAACAACAACAAACAAATAGCTTATGGCCTAACCATTCTCTATACACACATGCTATGTATAACGCTAATTCTTCTCATTTTTTCCATAAAAGGTACTCCTGATCCAGTGCTTTTGGAACGGCTGATGGAACCATTGCTGGCATGAACTACGGGCCAGTAGAGTTGTTGGCTGCGAGCTGTGGTTAAGTCATAATTATTGGTTGTAAATAAAAGATAAATGATATCAGGAGATATCGCTAAACAACCAGCTTTGTAAAATTAGAAAAGTTGCTGGCGAAGCAGTCTAAGGCAACATAACAAAAAGAAACACAGCAACTATCCCTGCCCTTTCGATTTTATAGTGAAACTCTATCACTCTACCTTAAAGGGCCAATTTTGTATGGTGACAAATAGCTGAGAGGACCAGGCCAACTTTAACACCCTCTTTAAATTTCGCCCTAAAAAATGTCCCTGTATTTGCCCAGTGGAAACACGCTTACTATCCTCCTTTTTTTCCCCAGTTCCTGTATGTTTAACTGTACAGATGTTTAACATCTTTACTGGATAAAGTAACTGATAGAGTTACTGCTCCAAATAAGTTTCCGTACTTCCTATTTTGTCCTATAGAAAGTACCCCTTGTTACTTTAATGTTTAACTAAGTCTGGCTCTTGGAAAAAACCATTAATGGAGTTGTCATTATCCTCGCACAGTCACTTCACCCCCGCCACAAAAAGTACCCCAGTGCTTTTGTTTTTTGTCTTTCCCAGAGGAAATTCATAAAAGCTACTGCTGCAACTTTTTGTAGTTTTTTTTTACCTGTCTTTCCTCACAGAAAGCACTCCTTGTCTAGACATTTGCTAACGCTATATAAATTGAACAAATGTAATAACATTTCAGTGTGTAGCATTAACCAAGAACAATATTAGAAAAACAAAACATTTCTAGCCTTTATATTCATATTTTTATCCATCCATCCATCCATTGTCTTTATCATTTATCCTTGCATGGTCACAGAGGAAGAGGGTATGAACTTATCACCTGCATTAACTGGGTAAGAGCCAGGATACACACTGAAAAAGTTCATCAGTCTAACGTGGGAAACATTTAAAGTTTTTTCCTAGTAAGATAGGGGTTCCTACCCATTTTGCATAGCAAAATTCCTTACTTTACCAGAATCATTTCTTAAAATATTTTTGCAACATTTGTTACAGGATTCTGGATGTTTGAGTACAATATATTTGTGGTCCTTTTTAAAGGTTCCACAAATCAAAACAACACAAGCCGGAAACTTGGCTTAGAATCTTTTGAGTACAATTTTGTAGCTTTTTTCCCCCACTGGGCATAAAGAAGCTTTAGTATGCCATCTACTGCTTGGATTTGCTAAATAAAGGTATTCTTCAATAAATTCTAATTCTATTTTTTGCTTAAAGAAAGTTGTTAATAAAACCTCTGTGTTTTAACCAGATTTAGCTTAAAAACAAATATTCCAGTTTAACTATAAATCTAAACGTTAGGAAAATGGCACCTGACTTCTGACTTTTGCTTAGGTGAGAATTCAGTCAGTGCACAAAAAGCAAAATGCACAGGGACAAAATGTTACTATCAATGTTTGAAGGAAAAAAGTCTGGAAAATCTACATACCCAGGGATGGAAAATAGTTGACTAAAATCTTTCAGACCCCATAGAAAACCTGTGTTCATCGGGACTATATGTCCACAGTGGGTAATTTCTACACGAATAATTAACGTTTGAAAAACTGTTTTTCTTTTTTTGTCTTATTCGGGCTTAGGATTGTAGTTGCTCTTTTAGGCATTTAATAAATATGCGTTTCATAAAACGTGTCTTCCTGTAGCATGACCTATTTCTCTTCTCTTCCAATTATGGGCTATTTTTTTATTTACTTAAACTTTTACAGGTTCCAGGGAAATAAATATTTGTTTAAAAAGGCCAAGAATTCGTAAAAAGATTCAGCCAGAAGAGATAAAAATGTTTATACTTCATTAAAAGCAAAAAGTGCTCCATGCACAACAAAAATGTATATTGTAACAAAGGTTTATGAAGAAACAATGTACAATAAACAGCTATAAAATCATAAACCTGTACAATAATTTTCCAGTTTCTCACCACAGATTGGAATGTCACAGAGCTCCATGCGGACACCTTCATCCAGGGTGAAGCACCAAGGGGCTTCATGTTTGTTCCCCGGGTTGCGACAGTAAGAGTGGCCCCCATTCAGCTCTGTGTAACGGACCGCCAGATAGGCGTGGCTGTGAGGATACTGGGAGTTCCATGGCTGACACTGACGGCCCGATTTGGTCACGCTCACTGTCCCTCTGTAATCTACCCCAGTGTTGTTGTAACACTTGTGACCTGGGAAACAAAAAGTTGAGGTGTTTATAACCTGCCCCACCAAATGGTTAGTTAACAATTTAGGGCTAAAATTCATCACAAATTAGAGCCAAACAATTGAAACATTTCAAATTACACAAATTGGGGGAAAAAAATTCTTTCTGACACAAAAAGAGCCTTTTGGGATTATTTTCCTTAAAACCAAGCCTCCCACATATGCATGACATAGTATGGGGAAAACGTTCCCTCTTTATTGATGTAAACAGAGAAAATATAATTTTCTTGATAAAAAAAGTATAGTTCAAATGGATATGAGCACTCTTATGTATGACACAAAATATAGCTATAGTAAACATTTGCTATAAAAATCAACGCTGGTAATGTGGTTAAGCTTCAAGGAAGTAAACCAGTAGAGTGACCACATTTCCTGTTTCTCAGCCACCAGTTTTTGCCCAAAATTGAGAAAATAGTTGGAAAACTATGTAAGGGAAGGACAGATGGCTTAAGCAGGGAGGCAACAGCAAGACCACCAAGGTGGCTGCAGGTTTTATTTATTTGCATGAAGTTTAACAAATACAGCAAGTAAATTTGCGCTTTTGCTATTTTTTTTACAACATCCCCTGTCATAGTAAAACATCTGATAGTTCTCATGGATCACATTAATAAACAAATAACCACTCTCTCTAAACATTCCTGCTGTATAATAACCCAAAATAGTTTGATACACCTGTAACTTGTCACTCAGCATTCATTGTGACGCCTACAGTTCTATATCATAGGTCATCACTTAGTGGTAAAACAAAAACTGTTTTGTGAAGCTTGACCCTTCCATGACCACTGCATGACCATCTAATGCAAAGCATTTTGGACACAGTTGTTCATAGAAACAGTTTGGCTGCCTCACTCCTGAGCACAGCAGAGAAACAATGCTTGTCAGAAATGGAAAAGAAATTGCGACTTCTTCTTGAAAACCCAAATGTAAATGTTTCAAGCTAAACTTCTTGTCATAAACAGTTTTGTCAAACTCATGAAGACTTTGTAATTTTGGACACAGAAACCAATATAGCCACAGTTATTTAATAAAAGCCAGGACACAACTGAAAGGAAATGTTGCAAAAATGGTGATACGCTTAAATGTAGGCGATATGGGTGTTTAAGTTTAGCCACAGAAACGTGTTGGGTTGCCTTTTTTTTTTACTGAAATCCTAAAGCGGTAAAAAATGACTAATTACAACCATATACAACATTTTGCATTTGAGATTGAGTAACAATGGATGTTAGAGACGGGTGGATTTCTGTGGTCAACAATGATTTAAACCAATAAAGTTGTCTTACTCTTGTTAATGGGCTCAGCCATGGGGATCCCAATTCTTAGACAGTTGGCAGCCTTCGGGCTGTCAGAGGCAGCCAGCTCCTCACAGTTCGGCAGTTTTAGGCTTTTTAGTATGATTGGGTTGGAGCGGGCGATGATGTACTCAGTCTTGCACAAATCATTTTCCAGGATCTCACATTCGTCCTTACAAAGGTCCCGAGGCTTGTCGATCCCGGAGGTGCGGTCGCATGTTGGGAATGCAAAGTGGCAAAGTGAAGGGATGGCAAACTTGGAGCAACGATCAGACAAGTGATTGGAAGACCCGATCATGGTGAAGGCGGCTGGTAACAAGACAAGAAAACATTTTGAACATTAGTATCAAAGCAAATCCCAAACTATTTTTTAAAATAAAGGCAGGCAACTCATTTGTTTTTTTTTTATTCTCAAAGGGGTTATTGAAAAAAAATGCATCCGAGGTTTAAAACAGTACATCATATAAAAGCAACTCCCTGTCTTTTTTGCTAGCTTCGTCTGCTATTTACACATACTGTACAATAACTTAAAAAAAAACTGATTACAAAGGGTAAATTTTGCAATATGCAAATGCATAACTGTGCAGTTATTACAAGCATATGCTTTTTCTGTGGTTGTCATGACCAGTGCGACGGCGTTGCCCAGTGGAGAGAAGATGACAAAAGAATAAAAAAAGTTGATAATAAACATGGTCACGATCCAAATGTTCCTGCTACACATGCTGTTTGAATAAAAGTGATCTTAAAAGACCAAAAGCGGTGACATTTATTCCAAGATGCTGAATATTGATTCCAGAGCTGAAACATATATGATTAACAGCTCTGCCATCAGCTTATCATTATGCAGTGGCTGCATAAATCTGAAGGATCACAAGTCCTTGATGTTTTGGATTAAAGTTTGGGTTAAGGCAATGTTTTGTCCATGAACTGTTCAAGGGGTGAAGCTGACAGCTGCATGGATGTCATCAATAACCTTCAAATTAAACTGCCCTCTGAGGACATGTGCAAAATATAAAGGAAAACAAAAGAACAGAAGCGGAAACGTAGACATTCATAACAGTATGGCACTTTGGGCCATGTGTGCTCCATGAACAGAGGGGAAAAAAATCTGAACTCTCGTTGAACTCTGAAGGAACTGCCTGCTTTCCCAGACAAAACGGCAATGATTAAAAATCTAGTTTAACAGAAGGTCCCAGTGATATGCACAGAAGCCAATTACTCTCTTTTATCAATATAAAATGGGTTGTTTGTGACACACTTGAGAAGGATGATCAAATATAATGAGGGTTATTCAGCATTAAGAAAAAGAAACGTATTGGACTTATTCTATTTTTTTTATTATTCCCGTAGCAGCTAGCTTTTCTGCAGTGGTTTGTTGGTTAGCAAAAAACAAAAGATTTTAATTTTCACTTATGAGAAATATTGTTTTTTCCACATCCCAAAGGTTATTGAAGTTACCTTGAAGCATACTTATACTATTGTAGCTTCATGCAGCAGCTACCTAACCAACATATGAGGTCTATATCGGTAGGAAGTTAGCAGAAAAACTGACCTGTAATGAGAATTGCCCGTCAGATAAAAATTGTCACTAAGTTAATTGCTCCTACATTATTCATTTAGGACAACTGCACATACAAAGTGGGACCAATGTGGGTACATTGGGCAGTTTTAACTGATGTCATTAGTATCTATTTAAGATCCATGGGGCTCAGTTGTTTTTAGCTAAATGGTTTGCTTTTATTCAACCCAAACCAAAAACACATTCTGACCACTGCCCCACTTAGTACCCATTCAACCTGAGCAAAACCCATATGGGGCCCAAATACATACAATGGCTAGGTAGCTATGCTAACAACACCTTAAGTAAAAACTAAATATATCAACAGATTTGGTTTTGGCTATTTTTGTTTTCTTTTTTGGTCTTTTTTTCTCTAGCATGAATACAACAAACATTTTTTTAGCATCTCCTCTACTAGCATCTCCATAAATCTGTGAGCTACTTGCACTGCTACTAGCAATTGCTCATTCAAATAGTTTTAAAAGTAATTCACAACAACAGCTTTTGATATGTTAAAAAAAAGAATTTCTAATAGTTTTCAACTAAACAGCACAAACTGCTGGCATCTAGTTGGCAGCTAATGCTGGAATGCCTGGCGCAGAGCAATCCTTTATGAACCTCTTGTATTCTGAAGTGTTGATGTTTCTTACTCACAGATACAATCCAGCAGCCTGTCCAGTCACTGCCCACTACAACATATACTGTCAATGTGTGCTAAGGACACCAATTAATGTATATTTATTACTAACTACCCTGAAGGGCTAAAGTTGGCTTGTAAAAGACAGGAACAAAATACTAGCCTTTAGTTTCTTTTGTATATTCAGTGTATCTAGTCAATACCATATTATTAGAATTACTGCATTAAAAAAGATAAGGTACTCTTTGTTGTAGCTTTTTAACAATTAAATACAATGTAACTGTAGCACAAACATGTTTTTCCCACCTGTGATCTGAGTCTCAATCTCCCCCTGCATCTGCAGGGAATCGACGTAGATGCTGCGGTTTTCAATGAAGTGAGCACAGGCTACGCCTCTGTATGGCTGGCAGAATCCATCTTCGTTCACATCCACCCTGACAAGACAGAGAGGAGAGGGGGGATCACTTTTAAAGTCATTTGTAGACTATTACCAGATCTTTCAGGGCCACTGCAAGAGGCAGCACAAGCAGAAAGTAGCAAGAAGAAAAACGGCATTTTGAAACCATATGGGTGCAGTGCACAATGTCACCTCTAGAGGTCAGTCCAAGGTTGACTATTAGACAAAACCACAGCGTTAGGAGAGCGCCTGTTTCTTGTTGCTGCCTTTGCTGGGCTAAAGATAAGTCATGGTCTTGTCAAAAGCTTAAATTTAAAACACTCAAGCATGCAAATCACAGCTCACAGCACATATGTAGACCACATTAGGAATTAGTAATTGGGCAATGCTGAAGAAATATCACAGGATGTAAACGTGCAGAAAAAAAAAATTATGGTTTCACATGTTTTCAAATTTAACATCATTTAGTGGATTTTCTTTGCGTATATCACCAAGTTTTTTTTTAATTCTTTTAAACTCCCCCCCCCACAACCTTGATCAATGTGGTCTGATCTCTCATCTCTCCTATGTTTATATATATATATATATATATATATATATATATATATGCACACTAAAACCGCATGCATACTAGCAAGCTAGTCGCCCAGTGTGAGATCACTTAGTTATGAGCTTTAAGTCATGCCATATGGGGAGTTTATAATACCAGCTAAAGCCACATTAAATAGTACAGGGGAGGACATGATCTCACTGGACATAGAAGCACATTATTGGCTGATTTGAAGTACATTCTCATGCTTTAGACTCCATAACTGGTGGAATAATCCTATTTAAATGTAAAGGTTAGCAATAGGAATTTAAAAATAAACATTTTCATGAATTTAGTTAAAAAACAGTTATAAATATACAGATCAATTCCATTCTAGGCATTTATTTTTTCCATCCATCTATTTTCTTAACCGCTTAATCATTAATGGGTCGCGGGGGGGCTGGTGCCTATCTCCAGCTGTCAAGGGGCGAGAGGCAGGGTACACGCTGGACAGGCCGCAGGGCCACATAGAGACAGACAGGACAAACAACCATGCACACACTCACACCTAAGGACAATTTGGAGAGATCAATTAACCTGACAGTCATGTTTTTTGGACTGTGAGAGGAAGCCGGAGTACACGGAGTGAACCCACGCATGCACAGGGAGAACATGCAAACTCCATGCAGAAAGACCGGGATATGAACCCACAGTGCTAACCACCGCCACCGTCCAGCCGGCATTTATTTTTTGTCATATTCATTTTTTATGATTGCTGCTAAAGAAAACCCATAATTCAGTTTTTTTTATTACTAAACACTCAAAGACAGAAATTTTGGTTTGCTAAAACTTATACCATTGAATTCTACTGTATATGCGCTCAATATTTGGTCAGGGCACATTTTGAGAGAATTACTGCATCAGTGCAGTGTATCATGACGCTGAAGTGCCTGTCGCTGTGCTGAGGCGCTCTGGAAGCCCAGGTAGCACTGATACTAGCCTTAAGCTAGTCTGCATGTTTAATTCTGGTGTTTATCATCAACTCTCTTGACACTTTAGGTCAGGGAGGTTTTCTGGCTTTTAGAGCACATCAATACCATGATCTTGCAAATTTTTTTTTCTGTAACTCAAAACATCTAGCAGCACAGTGCTTTTAATCTTAGTATGCAATTTTTCAATAACTGCACAGTATTGCTTTCATGTTGTAAATTGGTCATTATTTCACAGTCTTTTTACTGTTATATTTAAACTCTTGACCATTGTCTGAATATGCTTGCTACAACTTACCTCCAGTTGCTGCTGTGATGGATGAATTTCCCGACTGTGGGACACTAAAGGATATTTCTATTCTATTCTATCAACCTCAGCACATTTTTTTTCTTCCTGTAGAACCTCAAAGTTACTTCAAAATCTTCTAAATGTTGTTCATTCTTGCAGCTTGGTTGATAAATTTATGGTCGGAGAATCGGGGAAGTTCTCAGCTTTGATGTTTAAAATGACTGAATGAAACGGAACAAATCATATTTTCAGTGTTTGTCCTGCCAATCACTGATCAGAGCCAATGAGGGGAAAATTGGATTGGTCTATTTCACTATTAAATCCACAAAGATCAAAACTGCTCTAAACTCTATTAAAAAACTGCAACTGAATGCACACACAAATGCATATGAATATCCATATGGGCACAATAACACAAATCACACACACAGTTCTAATGACATCAAAAGGGTGTGTGAGTTTGGTGCGAGTCAGGGGTCAGTGGGTTTCCTTTCTCTGAGGAGTGTTAAGTGACTGAGAGGCCAAGGTCAGTTCACCCTCACCCCTGACTGTGCACATCTTAATGGACTTTCCAGAGACAGATGCACACAATAAAAATATAAAAGCAAGGGTCAGTTCTCAAAATCCCATTTTAAAGTGGTTTAAACAGATTATATCTTTAGGATGCAAAGTTTCCTACTTAAACACGGACATAAAAGTAAAATTTGTGTTGTGGTCTGGCTGTAGAAGTCTTTTTAGGCCTTAAAAAAAAGCCACAAATGTGAACACTTCATTTAAAAATAAATCTTTCCTATAGTAGAAAATAACTTATTTTCAGATTACAAAACAATTGTGAGATTTACATATTGAACAATTTTTTTTAAAAAATTAAATCTGATTGTTTTGTTAAGATGAGCCAAAAAAAAAAAAAAAAAAGTACAAGAAAATACGCATACATGCACAGGCAGGCACAAAAATGGGTAGATGAGGGCTGGAGTGTGTCCAGGCAGCAGAGAGGTCAGTGCGTCACTGAGACTGTAGGACACACACATCTATGCAAGCAGAAAGCCACACACAGACAAGCAAATGACAAGGGAGAGCAGACGATCCGCCACAATTCAGTAAGATCCCTTGAGTGAAATTACAACTTTGAATGATTTGAATGCCCTCTAACCAAAGCAAATCTGCACAAGTCACCAACACTGCCTTACTGGACTGCATTTCCTTTTTAAAACTAACTTAGATTCATCATTGCCTTCAGAAAATATACACAACTAAATTTTAGTATATAAAATAAATGCTTAAAAAGTGACAATTTATTGGGAGAAATCTGAGGTTTTTGGAAAGTAACTCTTTTCGTATTTTTGCGTAATTTAATTGTGCTGTGTGTTTGTCAGTGAGCAATCCCAGAGAAAGAAAGCCAAGTGTGGTTTCTATTTGGGTAAACAGTGGATAGTTGTTTGGGGCTTTTATTTTACACACCAATGCCACGGGCCCTCTGTAGAATGTTTTATAACCGTCAATTATAAGAAAAGCTTTTTCCTCCAAGACTTGATTTACAATGGAAATACAAAAGAAAGATGAGCCTTCTTGTTGTAAACCAGGAGACTGAATGTCGAACTCCATTTTTTCCCAGTATTTTTATTTATTCATTCGGGTACAAGAGTGTTTGCTGTATTTTATGCTACAGGAAGTTGGAGAAGTGCAGGGGCTAGTTACTGTTCACAAAGCTTTGACTGTACACATATACATAGACTTCTATAAATTTGTTGGAGCAACTATTAGAAAAAGGAATAAATACTAGAGAACTGAAAATCTGAAGAGAGCGGGGATACGGTAATAAAGGTACTTTTAAGTAACCCACTATGCATTAAAATCCTGAAGCACTCAAATAGTCCCCCTACTTAAGTCAGGACATGTCCAGGCCTATCAAAAGTTTGCCAGAGACTATCTGGGTGATCCAGAGGAGGTTTCTGAGAATGTAATGTTTTCAGATGAGACCAAAATTTAACTCTTTGTTAAAAATCCCCAGCATGTTTGGAAGGGGAGGAATGCGGAGTTGCATCCCAAGAACACCATACCCACCGTGAACCATGGAGGTGGAAACATTATGCTTTGGTGCTACTTTACTGTGAATGAGATAGGACGACTGATCCATATTATTGAAAACATGGATGAGGCCATGTATCGGGAGATTTTTGGGAGATTATTCAGCTTAACAACTTTTCATAGTTGTTGCTATCACATTAAGATGTTTCTCACTCGGGTAACTGTTTGAATCCTGTCAGTAAGGCTTTTTGTTCAATTTACATAAAAATAAAGATAAGTACCTCAAAAAACGTTGTTTTAGCTTGCGTAAAAAGTTAACATTCCGCATTAGTTATGCTCAACATGTTTATTTTTAGCTTTTGTAAGAACTTAACATTCTGCGTTAGTTATACTCAACATATTTAGTTTTAGCTTATGTAAAAATTAAAGTAGTATAAGGCAACGGGTTTCCTCGCGATTCGCGAGTAAAGTGAACTAACCCAGGTTAAGAGTGTACAAAGTACTGAGGTGTACTTTTGTCATCGACCAAATACTTATTTTCTGCACTATAATTTTCAAATAAATTATTTAAAAATAATGTAATTTCCTGGGTCTTTTTTACGTTCTCTCACAGTTACGTTCTCTCACAGTTGAAGAAGCTCTCCAGTGGTGAAATTACAAACCTCTCTCACCTTTCTAAGTGGGACAACTTGAACAATTGGTAGCTGCCACATACTTTTTGGCGCCACTGTAAATCACAAAATGATGTTTCATAAAAGTTTAAAACAAATGACTTTTATTCAGTTCCAAATATTGCTAGAGTATACTGAAGAGGTGATTTCAGGTCTGTCATGACCTTCAATGTTCTTGCTTTGCAAGAGGAAATGTATAAATAAAAATGGAGAACGCTTTGATCTCAGAGGCTACGGTTAACAGCTGATGACAGATGTAACATTGGAGGCAAAGGGAGTTTACTGCTGAGGAGGTAAATGGATGAGTTGACTCCGCTATTAATCATCTTCAAGGAGAAGTTTGACTTAACATCAAAGCTCACAAAACCAGAATCTTTTAGGACTTATAATCGATCAAGATGTCAAGCCACTCTCCACAGGAATAGCCATTCCTATAATGGCACACCTCTCCAGCTGCTGCAGAAACCGACACTGATGCTAGGTATACTTTTATTGTCCTTTTGTGCAGTTTATCCAAAGTCTGTTCTGGATCTCGGTTGGTAAAGTTAACTCTTAAATCTCCCACTTAATCTCATTAAATAAATACTTCAGAGTGCCTGATGTTACTGAAGCCTCCACTGTTTATTTCAGAACCAAGGACTGGGTTATGGGTGAAAGCTAAAGGACATCCATCTTCTCTCCTCTGGAATAAGACGAGCCAACAGGTTTGATGTGAGCCTTGAGATTTAGGGATATGAAACCCAACACTCGCTGTTGGAGAGAACCCAGAAGACATGGGATTCAAGGGGATAAAGGAGGCGAATGGGTGGATCCCTGTGACATTTTAGATTTCAGGGTTTCGTTTCCAGGAGCTGCAGTGGGTGCTGAGTGAAAAGGAGACGAACTGCCAGCCAGCATCAGGAGCTGACATCTGTAAGACTCGAATGAAATTTGCCCCTCAACATGTGCTACTGGACTCTCAGACTGCATGATTTCTTTGAGTGAACAAAACTGATAACTTTGATTTTATGCCTATCAAGTGTATCAACTTGCAAAGGATGATTTGACTGATGGATGAATAAAAGAATGAATGCAGTGACAAAGAGAGGGACAGTAAGGAGGGCTAAAGGATATTGAATGGACAGACAGACAGACAGACAGACAGACAGACAAGATTGACTAAATAATGGATTGAAGGATGGATGGATCATTTACTCTCAATTCTTAGATCAGATCAGATTTATTTATTTTTTTGTTACCATTGCTGCCTTTTTTTTGTCAAACACATTTTGTCCTTTGGCCACATGTAAGTGACTATGTTGGCTTCAGTTCAAGAAAGGCATCAGCCTTATTATGTGGATGACAAGAGACTGAGGTGGCAGCTTGTAGAAACACATCAACATCAATCCTGCATAAATACGTAGAGGTAAGTTAAACTAAACTACTGTCACAATATAGTTTTAGTTTAATAAAAGGCTGTGCTCAGTTTAACCAAATAAATTCCTCTTTTGACATTCTGTCTGGGGTGTAAAGTGCATCCGGGGTTGGGGGTGGCGATTCACAAATAAATGATATTTTCCGGTTTTATTGTTTTTCATGTATGTAGGCTACTTTAGGATGTTAGAAACTATTTTTTCAATACAAAAATACTTTACTGCAAAGCGAGCAAGGATGAACTCTACTAACTTTAAAAATCCCCCGCTGCTCAAAATTAACAGGGGTTTAGATAGTAACACTAAAGATGGACACAAAGAGTAATCTAGAAGTATATTAGGGCTGGGAAATCTAAGAAATATATATATTTTTTAGCAGTTGTTATATTTATTTATCCATTTTGATTCATACATTTCTAGTTAACTTGCAATTATTCTTTGAATTTTTGATTTATGTCCCATTGTCTTTTTAGATTATTCATGAGCAAAGGTAACTAAGTAACTTTTACTCTGTGTACATTTAAAGTAAGCTACGTCTTACATTTACTTGAGTACATTTTTAGGCTGGTAATTTTAATTGTACTTGAGTAGAATAGTTAAATTCTCTTTCCACCTCTGCCACTCCCAATAGGCAATGTCACTAAGTATCCACTAAATAAATAGCCACTAAATATAACTTTTACAAGATTATAGCTTGAATATGGTATGAGATAAAGGCATATTGTAAATGAGAAAAATCTTTATTATGAAATAAAGGTGGTCCAATGTCACAGTTCGGTTAAGATTTCCTTTGCTTAATAATGTTGCGTTCACACTGCTCCAAACATCAGCTTCAGGTGCGGCAAGATTACATGTAAAGTCTATGGTTGATTCGGTCAGAGGTCTATCAGAGTCTCTGTGGCACTTTGTGTGTGTTGGCTACATTATAATTCAGGCATTACTTGTGTTCTTGTGTGTTTCAAGCGGCAAAAGCAGCAAACGCAAGCAATGCAGAAGTTCAGATAGCTGAACTTTTGACGCACTTAACGCATGTTAGACAAAAAGACTTACAAAGCACAGATCCTGTCTGTGTAGAGCTGAGCCTCTGATCGATCTGTGATCGTGTCTCCCAATTGCTACAGGTCCAAAAGCAGCTGCTGACCATGGTTTGATGAACCTGTATGCCCCCGATCTTTGCTTCAGTGCGATGGTAATCCTCAGGTCTGAAATGAGCATCACTAACGACCACCTTTTTCATAGCCGAAGCAGAAGTGAAGCTCAGCCCTGTCAGCTGCACATAACAGACAAAGAACGGAATATAGTGCCTTTTTATTTATTTTTAAACCTGAGGACTCAATGTGATAGTATGGTGATTGTACAGCCTCCATAGGTACAGTAATTTACTTTAAAAAAAAAACTTGAACTTAATCAAAAATCAGCGGACACACTGACTCTTGATGACACGGGCTAACAGCATCTACTGATGCTAGCTGAAGTGGATAACCACTTACCATGACGTGTTGTTTTGCAGCAACACAACACAATAGAAGCAAGCGTTCCAGCTCCTGCTCTCAGTTAAAAGAGAACACGAGCATCAGCATCTGAAAACAGAAGGCTGAGCTGTGCTGTTTGTTTACAGAGGTGCATCTGAAATGAAATGACTTTTCTTGTAAAGAGACTTGAGATAAATTGTGTTATGAATTGGTGGTATATAAATACGCTGAATTGAACTGTAATTTTCCATGATTACCCTGAACTGAAAACAATTAAACCAAATTCTGTTTTGAGTCCCTGGAAGTGTTTTTCTACCACAGTCCATTATATAGTAAAAAAAAAGGTCCATCCTCTTTCAACATAAGCGATTTGGCCATGTTCATGCTGTTGTTTTAGTATTCAGTTACAGTGTGTAAATTTCTTGAAAATTGCACCATGGAACCAACTGAACCACAGCTCAAATTTTAAATAATCATCCCAGGCCACTGAAAAATTGCAGGCAAATTGTGCATTTAGAAGTAACCAGACCAAACGCAGACAAGATGCTCAAATTGACGGGACTGCAGTGTTACTTGTGTCTAGTTATGTACGCAAATTTAGCAAAGATTGCAAATATTGTGTAGTTTAAATCATTTTTTTTTTGATCAGATGTTATTAAAATGATCCACTTACATAATAGGAAAATTGTCCAAAAATAAATCAAACACTCTGTTTCTGGAAATCGATTAAATTGATTGAAAAGATGATTAGAATAATTCTTCACACTATTTCTACAATTAAAATACCCAGGTTCTATCTAAGGTAGACAAAGCAAGTCAGATAATGAGTTGCAAATTGTAAGTTGTCAGTTTGACACCAACACATTCAAAGCTCTCCGTACAGTCATGAACTTTCACGCCACTATGATAACTGCCTACGTGGTTTCACTGCGTAAAGATCTCTCACTGACAGGGAGCCAAAATGGCCACCAGAGGCTGAGGTTGACTGGGATCTCTGGTTTCCAGTAGCCCATGACCACACTGGGAATACAGAACGAGTGAGGGCAACAGAGGAGCCGGCGTCAGGGTACAATGAAGAAAGAGAAGGCGCTCTGGTTCCTCATGTTACTGCTGCTCAATGATGGCAACAATGGATGCTTCTGTCAAGGACAAGGAGTTTCAGGGTGAACCACGAAAAGAGGGAAGCCAAGAAGAGGCATACAGGATGGAAGTGATGTGTTCTGCTCTCATTTCAAAGGAAAAACAAAGATCAAGTCTGATGGAACGTTTTTTTTATGTCATTGTCAGGATTCGCAGTTTTTCTTGGATAGCAATCGGAATGTTCAGTTTGACTAATGTATCTGTCAGAGCTACATACTAATCTGCCAATTCTTCCAAAACCCTTGGATGGAGGCTTCAAATCTTATTGAAAACGTTTAAAATATATATGAAAAAAAAACATTTGGAAAAAAGCTAAACAAAAGCCAAATTGGACCTCATTATCTCCGTGCTGAATAAAAAGTTGCCTGATGTTCTTTTTTTGTTCTTGCTCAAACTGTCATCAATGAGGTAGATATCTGCTTTTACACAGTTATACTGTAATGAGTTTAAGATGCTCTACGGTCATGCTGCAAACTGTGACGTTTCCAGAGAAGCAAATGAATCTGTAGCTAGGAAAATACATTTTTATTTTTTCAGGAAAATTGTTACAGAGAAACACAGCACTTACTGTTCGTAGGAATAAAAGCAGAAGTTTTAACAGTTGAACTTCCCTGATAAACCTTCATTTAGTTTAGAACTTCAGTTATGGGACTCAAGTACCGATCTAATCTAAAACACTACACCATAATGACTCTCACATTTGTTTGAAGTGTTGGAATTTTTTCTAGCAGCAGAACTTTGCCCACACAATAAAAAGGCAGGAAGTCATCACTGACTATGATGCAAAAAACGTTTAATAAAAGGGTGACTGCATACTTTGTAATTCAGCACACAGGAAAAGAAGCGAACATCAATCCCATCACTCCTCACAAAAAACTCCTGACCTGGTGACATCACTTCCCAAAAGAACTTCAGAAATCAGAGGCACGCCAGAGAGTAAACCCAGTTTAGGGTTTGGTGAGAGGGAGGGGATTCAATCTGCCTTTCAATTAAAATAGGAGGTAAAGTGTGCTGCCAAAAAACCCCAAAACCTTCTCGGATTTCTATATGAATGCATACAGCATCCTGCCAAAGTATTTATTAACCATTAAACCTTTTCACACTTTGCCAATTTACAGCCAAAAATATTCTATATGTTAAATTATTTGTGACGGCCAACACCAACATAACGTAAGGATGGAAATTATAGACACATTTCTAACTTTTTTTAAAATACAAATCAAAATATGAATTTTTTTATATGGAATTAACGTTTGCTGTAATTAGAACTGAAAGTCATTTAGGGTACCTCTTTACCAGCTTTGTATATTTAGAAATGAAGATTATGGTACTTTCTTCTTCAAAAAATAGGTCAGATTAAACGGAGAGCATTTGTTAATGGAAACTTTCCAAACTTTCCACAGATTCTCAAATTCATGGAAGTTATATATAATAACTAGGAACTCGGTTGTATGTATAGAGCAGGTGTAACGGCACACAAAAAACTCGGTTTGGTAAGTATTTGGGGTTTTAAAGTCACGGTTCAGTATCTTTTTGGTACATGTGGTGTATTAAACATAACTTTGTTCTGGAATTCCTTCCTCTCAAATCCTGAAACTAATTTGATTTTCCTATTCAAAAAAATGTAAGGAGTTGTTGTAGATCATAATAGCTGTGGGCAGGGAGGTACCAGTTTGTGTTGCAGCAAAACTGAAGAAGCTTCTGACGCCAGACACTCTTTTGTTGTAGAATAGTTGAGTTAAGCGGATGCTAAGGGCTGTCCATATTTTTTAATGTTTATTTTATGAAGACTCCTTCTATGATTCATCATCTCCAATGATTCCTAAGTTGTCCCCTGAACAGAAACAGCCTCCTTCATCAGGTTGTTGAGCCTTTTTAAGTCTTTGGCACTGATGCTTCTACCCCAACAAATGGAAGACAAGATAACACTCTCCACAACTGCAGCATATTGCTGCAAACGTTGAAGGACCTGAGCTTCCTCAAGAATTACAGTCTGCTCTGTCCCTTCTTGTAAACTGCGTCACTGTTGAGATTCCAGTCCAATCGGTTGTCTAGGTGACCTCTGAGGTATTTATACTCCTGAAACACTTCCACTTCTTCTCTCATTAAGGCAACTGTCTTTGACTTAACCCTATTTCTTCTGATATCTACAACCTTTTTTTTCCCCCCACATTCAAGATAAGATGATTGTTTCCACACCGTGCCACAAAGTGGTCCATCAGCTCTCTGTATTCAGCTTCTTATCCATCTCTGATGCACCCAACAATTGCAGAGTCATCTGAGTATTCTTGGAGATGACAGGTCTCTGACTTAAATTCAAAGTCTGAGGTGTACAGATTGAAAATGAATGGTTAGAGTACTGCCCCCTGTGGTGCTTATGGTGGTTATGTTATATGATGTAAAGTTGTTACACATAAAACACTACAAGCAGACTTGGCAGTGAAGAAAACAACACAGCCACTTAGAAACAGAGTTAATCTTTAGAAATGTTTAAAAAATACTTTGCACTTATTTGCGAAGACGACATGCTTAAATAATTTTAAAGTCATTTTAATCTATAGCTGTACTTGAATGCAGCACGAGCAGATCTTAGTTCTTAGTAACAAAAATTCTGCTTGCGTTTTATACATATAAGGAGTTTGGGCTGATTGGATGCTACTGGGTTCCATGTGGATGTCAGCTGATTTTTTCCCTAGTATCAGTGTTTTTTAAATTCAGCTTGACATTGTCTCAGGAGTAATTGCAGAGCAGAATCCTTTTCCCGCATCACACATTTGTTTGCATGTAGGCCAAAAAGACAAATTCCTGTCTGAACTAAGCAGAGCACTTTCTTCAACATGCCCGCAGTGAAATGTTTAAGGGGTATGAATACTTCTTTATAGCACTAAACAGACAAATTAAGGACAGTCTTACTGTTGGATTAACACATTGTAACATGAACAGAGAGAAACAAAAGTTATATAACAAAACAACAACAACAACAACAACAAGGAATTAAATTCAAAAGATTAAATAACTTAAACATTGTTGGTTTCTCAATGTTAATCTTATTTTTATGCAAATGGGAGAAACAACTGGGAATATAAAAGGACCTCAGATTGACAAATTCCTCAAATGTTTAATTTTTGTTGCTATACCTTCCTTTCCTTAACAGTTTGTTATCAACAGCATTCCTTCAAATGACTCTACGCTTCTGGCAAAATCGATGTGTAATAAATAACCGGAGAATAAAAGAAAGCAAAAAATACGATCACACACAAACCCCATCGCCTGAAGCAGAGAGTCAGATCTGGACGCCCCTCCCTTTTCAACATGCACACATACACAGTTTACAAGAGCTCGCTAGAGAGATCACAGATCCCAATTTAAACACACAAAAGGAGAAAGACAGGAGGACACATGTTTTGGCTGAGTGGCTATGGAGCAGACATAAAGTGCGTGTACATACATGTTTTAACACGAGCGCGGCTTCCTGGTAAAAGTACAATAATCCATGAAGAGAGTGATTAGGAGACGCTAAAGACAGGTTATGTGGTAAAGAAAAACACCACTGTGCTCAAAAGCTCATAAATAATCCCTCTTTACACACGCTGCTGTCAGAGATGTCTAAAGGAAACCGAAAACAAACAGAAGATGCTTATGGTTTTCTCAAAATATTAAAACATATTCAGTTGGTAGTTAAACAATTTCCCTAATCAGCTGTTGACATCAAAAATTTTTTTGCAAGATCTTTTCACTTTTACCATTTGCCAGAATCCTTTATGTACTAATGCAGCTACAATAGTTAATTATTACCGTAAATATGGAAAATTGATTAAGAAAAATATGAGCAGACATCTTATTAAATTAAGACCTGCAGTCAGCAATTGTCAAGCAAAAAAAACCAACTAGTTCAGAATGTCCCCACCAAACATGCAGATGCAGACATGCGGATGTTGGTTCACCGTCTTCTCCCCACAGGATAATCCTTAATGACAGCAAAAACCGGGGCTCATTGTGGACCCAAAATACTGTCCCAAACTGGGCTCTAAGCTCTTTTGTGCCAGTACTCAGAACAACAGAAACAGGAAGGCCTGCTCTGATTCAGTCACATGACCCTGTATTGTGTTCTCTGCACCTGTTCTTTTTTTCAATCACCTGCGTTCATGTATATAATTCCTTCTTTTTATTTTATATTTTTATATATTTGCACAAAGGACCACAGCAATTTCCTAGTGTTCTAGATCTTGTCAACATTTGGCAGTAAACCCCTTTCTGATTATGAGGGTTGCTAGTTCGAACCCCCTCCCTCTCCATCTCGGCCGTTGTGTTCTTGGAAAGACTATTCATACGCTTTGCATACTGGTGCACAAGGCCTGCAACTCATGCCAGTACATGGACCTACAGAAATGGGCAGCTTAACAGAGGCCCTGCTTAGGAAGCCCAAAATGAAGATCCTGGACATAACCATTTGTGCCCACAAAAAGTGGGCTGCCAGTCCAGGTCGCACTTGAGTCCCATCCTGTGACGAAGACACATGGCCTGCATTACAAGGATGTATTCTGGCCTACAGACACAGGCATCTTACAGCAATCCCCATTCTTCGGCATCATACTGAGACCGACACAAATGGGCAGGTCATCATGGCCCCAGAAGCAACTTAAGCTATGGGGCCTACATAACACAAATATGTCTGCATTTCATTCCAGTGTCTGGGCAGGCAGGCAGATATGGGTCTGGGCAGACCCATATCTGGTCCTTATTTATTGCTAATCCCAAGTCCAAAGAAATTAGCAACTCACCTCACTCTTGCTTGGGCCCTAAATTTTGGGCCCACACAGGAGACGATTGCAGGTTTCATGGATGAAACCCGAGTAAAGACATGAAAGAAAAGGAATGTGGGCAGCAGCACAGAGATGTAAATCCCACCATCTAATCAGAGAAAATTAATGACATTAATCTTCCGCTCAAAGACAGCTTGTGTGCAATGAATAATACGTTTATGGGGTTAGAAATTAAAGGAGAGAACCACAAACAAATGCTGAGTTAAACATACAAACCATCCTCAGTGAAGCACTGAACTCCTTTTCAGACGTTAGACGGGTGACAGTAGTGACTTCGTTTTTTTTCTCCTGAAGAGACACCATTCTGTCATTCAGAAACTGCTCGAATTCATATGAATGGTTATAACAGCTTCATTCAGGTATAGAAAACAGCTGAATACTATACTATAGACATTTAGTTGTGTATTAAGTGAAAAAGAGATCTAAATTCAGAGTTCGTTTTAGCAGAATGGCCTCTCGTCATATGCATGCAATTTACCTGGCGCCAAGGCTGGTATACATAAACTTGGATTGATGCACTGAACTCCACGAATGCAGGAGAAAGGCCGTCTTTTATCAACTTTGTTAACATCAAGCTGCATTAACCTTGTTAAAGTCTACAAATAGCTAAATGTCTTTGCTCTGCATGCAAGTTTCAGATCCAAACCTCTAATAAATGCTTCCACTTATACCAAGAAAGGGTACACTGTGGCCGTCTGTTTCCTTCACACATCACCGCTAAGCATACATACATGTATGCATCTTTTTTCTCTCAATTAAAGAGTGCGTTCGGGGAGGGGCGTGTTCACTGAAGGTTTAGGGCAGAGTTCAGGGAAACCCCACATACCCAAATGTAGGCCTAGAAGCCCTAGGGGAGAAACTGTGATTCACAAAGCGCACACACAGACACTCTAACCACAGACTTCACCAGACATGACCTTGACCAGACCTGCCAACAGGATCACCAAGAGACTGACACAGGGGAATCTGGGAAACAGGAAACAGGAAGTGGGCCATGTCCAATCGGAGTGTGAAGGCTCTGCTAATAATGTAACAAAACTACTGTGTGTGGCAAAGCGTGTACGGACAGATTTAACATCTTAGTAACAACTATTAATGTAAATTTGTAAAATAGTTAAGGCAGTCTCCACATCAATATAGTCCCCAAGAGTATATGAATGCCTGACTGTGTGTGCGATGTAAGCAGCTTTTAGCATGAAGGCAACTTAGCTCACAGGGGGGTTAGGAAGGGGGGCTTGGTGGGATCTCTAGTTTCAAACGTTGCTGGTGCCCTGGGACCAGGCCATGTCAAAGGGCCTGTCCCCGATGAGCTATATTACGGCCCCGATCTACAATCAATCAGCGCCACCCTAAAAAGAATCCACAACAAGACGGCAATTAGGCCCCACAGAGGATTTAACCAAACATGTGTGAGGGGAATGGATTTGTAAAAGGGACTGTGTGCAACTTTGTCCAGCTCTGCAATTCATCTGTATGGGCTTGTGGTGAGACGGCACAGTCTGCTCCGGATGTGCAAAGTAAAACACACAGGGTGTAACAGTGCCAGTGGGGTGTCTCCGCTTCTCAGAATAAAAGGATATATGGAATTGTAACAAAATACTGATCTTTTGTTTATTTTGTTTTTTTACTACAAAAAAGTTTACAATTTATCGTGTTTTGATAAAAGCAAAGGCAATCTGAAGATCTTACAGTACTAATTGTTGGAAAGCTTAATACACTAAGGAGTTTTAAAGGGTAATAATTATTAGCAACTTACATATTCAAATTCAACTTACATATTCAGGCATTTTAGTTTAAGTGTCAAATTAAGCTACTTAGCAGAATTTTAATGTCCATAAACTAATTGATTACACAAATCTAAATACAATTTTACAACATATATATTTTGAAGGAATAAACCTCCACCATCTTCTACCCACTGTTAACCAATTCAAAACTAAATAATTTAGATGAGCATGAATCCAAATGTAAGTTTTTTTCTTCATATACACAGGAGAAAAAAAAAACATGATAAATCATTTAACTGTACATGTCTAATTTCTCCAGATAAACCTTTAGATTCCTTTTATTTTTACAAGAGGTGTAATTTACACTTATAAGTATAAATTACATAAATTGGTCTCTTAATTTCTCAAATAATACTCTGTCTACTTTGGCTAAAGATACAGTAGTTTCCATTTAAACTGAACAGCAGTAACACGTTAAAGCTAATAAAAACATAATTTGGAGAACAACGACTGATATTTTAAGAAATTGCTCTATATTGGCTAAATCATAATATCCAGCTTGTCAACTGAGGTCGCCAGGAGAACAAACACCTCTATGGGCAAAAACAGATTCATATATTTGTTCAAACATAATATTTAATTATCTTTAAATTCTAACAAAATTATTTTACAAGCTTAATTCTGAAGACTTTGAGTAGAAATTAACAGAAGACGGTGGTCCAATTACCTGGTATTGTTATTAGTTGTGTTGGGTTTCCAGCAGAGAAATAAGTTTTATATTTACATGGATTTAATTATGTACAAAAATACATTTTAGTTGAGCAAAAATTCAGAATTTCTACAAGAAAGTAAATTAGAAAGTTGATAATGCACTTTAACAGTAGTGCTAATGCCAGCCTACAAGCAAGTTAGAGTTTTGGAGTCTGAGGAAGTTGTTGCAAGTGAACGGCACATCTTAGTTATATTTGACAAAGAAAAAGATTAAATGCAAGCTTATTAGTAGAGGTCATTATCATTTAAGTAATATTTTATGTTTTAATTAAAAGAGCAATTCTTATCTTTCAATTTATAACACAATAGGCAAGCAAGATGGTTTCAAGAAAGCAGTTCCTACAACGTAAAACCAGGTGGGTGTCTGTTGGGATACATTAGGTTCAGAATACTAAGAACTACTTAGAACTTGACATAAATAAGTAATTTATTTTATTTAACAAAATTGCAAAAACTTTAAAAAATTCGTTGGAATTCAGCAATTTTTTTTCCGAGTCCATTAGATGTTGAGCTTCAATTATTGCTCAGAAATATGAGAAAACATATGAAGACTGTTTTATCAGTAAATCATTTGCTTTGTTAGTGTAGTATGAGCCAAACGTACTTTTAAAAAGTGATATGAGTTTTGGAAGAACTCTGTTATCTATAAGTCTCATAAAGTGCTGCTAAAGTGGGTCGGTATTTAGTAGAGGAATACTTTCTGAAACTGAGTGGGCCTGTCATCTCCCTTCAGCCTGAATGGCTGAGGCACTTGTAGCGCGAAGCAAATCATCATCGGTCCCAGCTAACATCTGAGAACCACAGCGGTGTTGACACTGGCTCTGAGGTGAGTGGGAGTGAAACCGAAATCCAAAGTTTCTCAATGCACCACACACCAGTTCTAGGTCTGAGTTAAGAGCCTATTGTGACCAAAAACAGCAGTCTCTCTATGCTGTGGGCTGAGGGGTTGTTGAGTGGGTCAAGAGACTGGTTTTTAAAAGGTGGACTTGGATTACAACTGCATCTATCTCAGACTAAAGGACACTTTTGTCCCTCATCTTAGATTTTACACAGATAAAATCACTGTAAAAGGCTGGGTAAGTTGTCTTACGGGGATTGTGGGACTATTTTTTCAGTGACTTCTGAGAATACTACAGCCAATTGCTTTTAAATGTCTTGTATGATTAAAGAAACAAGATACGTCACTTGGTATGCTTTAGATGTGGTTTTCCTTACAGGCGAATAGAGCCATGATGTGTCTTTTCCTGTTTGGGTGTTGGTGGGGTAACCATTTGCTACATATCCATACTCATGTTGCAGTATATACACATCATTATTCTTATTTTAAAAACATAGATTTAGTACGATAAACTGATCAAATCTCCAATTTTTATGTTATTTGTGCTGGAGTTGCTACATTATGTTTTCAGAAGGGTTAAAGTGTAGATCTATAAAGTTAAGAGCAGTCAGCCACTTACCAACAGTAAATAGTTGTCTTAACAACCTAAGTTTAATGGAACAGCAATAATATAACAGGTCCAGTTTTAATTTTATTGCTAAGTTTAAAAGAAAACTTTCTAACGGGCCATACTTTCACATTAGACAGTTCTGTACATTGAATATGTCCAGATCAATCAGCCCAAGGGTGAGTTTCTACCCAATTCTTGTCCTGACATGTTATCATTTCACGCCAGCCACCATCCGTTTAGCACATGTAAACAGATTAATTGATATAAACGAACTTATTGATTCTGTTTCTCTGTGTTCTGTTGGTAGAAAAGCATTTTGATAAACCGTAGAGAGAAATAGTCATAATGTTTGAATAAATGTTTAAAACTTTCCGTTTATTTAATGTAATATCACAGCTGTCTATAAAGATTTATTTTACACCCTACTTATATTGATTATGGCTCTGATCCCTTTTTTTAGTAAGCAGACTTTTATCAAATATTAAAAGATGACGTCTGAATCAAATCAAAAAGGGCCTTCCTGTTTGGACACATTTACTAGAATTAAAGGTATGGCTGAGGATCTTTTTCTTCCAGGTGGATCATCTACACTATTGGTTCTCCAAATTATTAATCTTTCTGAGAGTGCATATGTGCATGCACACTCTCAGGTGTTTATGTGTAGGACTTCTACTTTGACGTTCTCCTTGGATCCTTTAAAAATCGCTGTGAGTTGCGAGAGAAAAAATGTATTTTACATGTATAAAAACAAGAGAACGGCCTCAGAAGAGAAAAACAAGACCAGAGTGTTTTTAAGAGATTCTTTCCAATGATGACGTGCACTATGAATTATGAATTATATATTATTAATTAATTAGAATTATGCAGGATAAAAATTCAGTGTTATAAATTCAATGTCTAAAATAAGTTGGATTCTGATGAAACTATATTTCTTCCATGGTGCACTGATAGCAGAGGTTGTGCTCCGTATTAATGCCTCTGTCGCCAAGTTTCTACTTGTTAGGTAGGCTGAAGTTCAGCAGGCTATTTGGAGAAATACATTTCAAATTACTGCTAAAAGAAGTAATCTACATCTATACTGTAACTTTCCAGGGAAGATTCGTTGGTGTTCATGCACATTTTTTTTCAAAAAGTGGAGAGGGCAGTTCTTTCCTAAAATTCAGAAAAATCCTCCGCAACACCTTTAAAGAACTATATAGCTTTACAGTAGATTAAACGTAGTTATTGAGTTGGTTACTCAAATAGGTTGGACATCTCCCTAAAGTGGGCATGCATTGAATCATGAGTGGTGCAAAAGAAACCCAGAAACAAAGCCTGTGCTGCCTCTTACAATGAAAACTGCTAAATTCACAAAGATCTGCACTCAAAGAAAGACCAGGAGGCCACTCCCGAGTTACTATGGGTTCATCGGGGCTGCTAATCTAGTACAACATTTTCAAACAGCATACAATTTAATTAACCTTTACCTAGGATTTGATCGTTTGTATTACCATAAAAGTTTCATGAAATGTTTCAGCTTCAAAGAAAACTGTATTGGTTTGTTTTCCGGTACAAAATGGATTCAGTGAGGGACAAAAGGACAAAGCATGGATGCAAATGGTAAATGGCCTGTACTTGTATAGCAATTTCTCAAGTCCAGAGGACCTCAAAGCGCTTCACATTACATTCAATCATTCACCCTTTCATGCACATATTCATGCACTGGTGATGGCAAGCTACATTGTAACCACAGCTGCCCTGTGGCACACTGACAGAATCAAGGCTGTCGAACTGCAAGGTAGGTGAAGTATCTTGCTAAAGGACACAACGGCAAGTAGATGGCGGAAGAAGGAATCAAACTCATGATTTCTGTGTCACTCTACCACTGAGCTATAGCCGCCCTGTAACCAAATGGGGGTAGTAACTGATGAAAAGGGAAAATTTGACACAAAGACATTCTGTTAGGCAGCATTTGTATCACCCAAAACATTACAAAATATTGCGTAGGTATGCAGAAGAAAATGTTCTACAACTACAAACATCTGAGACAATTGTCACTAGAGTGAAGTTTTAGTAACCAGTGTTCACACCAATACCAAAGAAACTTTGGAGATTTGTGTTCTTTGAAAATCTCTTTATATATTTTAATATAAATCTGGTTAGCAGTTAGCTTGAGATCTGGTAAGAACTAATTTCCATTTATTTTGACTGAAGAATTGTTTAGACAGCACTCTGATTCTAGAGACTTAAGACTAAAGTCTCTTCATGAAATGCTTTCTAAATATGGTTCCAAACGGGAATGGTTGTTTAAGCTGCCACAGCTTTTTTACAAATGAACCCCTGAAGCCATCAGGTGTTAGCAGTACAGATGGATTCTAGCACCACCCCCCATATCACAAGTACTCAACCACTCTCTACTGTTTCTATCTCCCTTGGCAGCTCATATGTAACTTTGATGGAACAACTTGTCGGGCTGCACAGTGGCACAGTTGGTGGCACTGTGGCCTTGCAGCAAGAAGGTCTCAGGTTTGAATCCTAGCCTGGATGGAGTTTTCATGTTCTCCCTGTGCAAGCGTGGGTTCTCTCTGGGTACTCTGGATTCTTCCCACAGTCCAAAATCATGACTGTTGGGTTAATTGGTCTGTCTAATTAGCCCTTAAGTATGAGATTATGTGTACATGGCTGTTTGTCCTTGTTGGACTGTCAACTTGTCCAGAGTGTACCTCACCTCTTGCACGATAAGTACTGGAGATAGGCCCTTGCCCTCCCTGCAACCCTATATTGGATAAACGGTATAGATAATGGATGGATTTAATAATTTTTCACTGAGAAATAGCTAAAACCCATTTTCAAACCACTCTTTGAAGAAATGGTATTTTAAAACGGGACACTGACTGATCCTAGCTCGATTTAAGTATCACAAACCACATGGGTTAAAATATAGAATGTAGCATTACCGAAAGTATTCCAGGTGATGAGGAGGAATTCAAGAAAATAGAATAGTTATGAGGTAAAAGTGCCTTTGGGGTAAATAAATTGAAAATAAATATCTAATGAAGACCTAATTTATAGAGGAACCTTTGCTATTTACATTGATTAAACATGCGTTTTCTGGTTACACATTAATTTAGCTGGAAAAGCAGTGAACTTCTTGGTTGACTTTTAGTTACAGATGGCTCCAAGGTTGGCTGCACTCAGAGCATAGTCTAATTGTGGCTTAATTTAGGATAATTTGATGATCTCTGCCAGGTAAAACCCTTTGATAGCACCTCTTATCCACCCTGCAATTTCACAACACATCCAGAAGGCTTATTTGTGGTCCCATTACCCGCCCCAATAAATCATAGGTTAATTGCATATACACTGTAGCTACAACAACTGCAATATTCATGAATAGTTTACCTATAATATCGAGTACTGCATAAGCGTAGGTGAAATATCCTGAGGCAAGTCTGATCAAGCTTAAAGATAAACTTTTTGTGATGTTTTTAAATCATCGCATATTTGAGAAACTACTTCCTTAAGGTAATTTGTCAATCAACTCCACAACTGCAGATGGTGAAGACACACGGGGTACAGTCCTGTCCATGAAAAGCCAAGCTGCTCCCTCTTTTTTTTAAACTTTTTGAATCTCTGACTGCATAATTGGATCATCAGCGATCTGCACACATGTGCTCCAAGGTCGATTTAATACACTGTGTTGACAGCTGGCTAATTACAGCGCCATCTGCGGTGTGTCGGCTGTTTTCCTGCTCAACGGTCACATGCAGACATGCGGGGCCTATTCACAAGATCTGCACACGAGTTGAGGAAGAATTAGACTACATGTGTGTTTATATAATATCAAAGTTAAACACACCTGATTGGAGTAATCGCTCTGAGGGGTCACGTTACACCCAAACAAGATCGCAACAGGAAAGTGAGTTTAGAACTGACAAAAAGGTAAATATTAAAAGGTCTAACTGGATTGCAAATAATGACATAAATACCAGCCAGCCAAAAGTTTGGAAACCTCTACTTATCCAACATTAAACAGTATGTCTCTTAAAACCTTTTGAACTAGATGTAAATCTACTTAAAACTACACAAACTCAAAGAAACTTTCAATTGACAGCTTCAACACATACTGAAATAAAGTTTAAACAACAACCAAGAAAAGAACATCACAGCCCCATCAAAGTCAGCCGGCTGTATGCGAAAAACAGGAAATGTTGAAGCAATAGAAAAGAAGTTTCAGGATGAGCAAGGAGCCGAGACAAAAAGAAAATGCAGTAAAAACAGATCACAGAGAATCTGCCCCTTGTTAAACCTGCCCAGTCTTCACTCTTCAGAATAGGGTGGACTGAAGAGGAAGAAGAGGCACAGTGGAGGGAAAATGAAAAAAAAAAAAAAAGCAAAGCAGCTATTTTTGTAATTGCTCTTTTTAAAGCTAGTGTTGAGAGAGACGTGGTGGGGAAACTTTTGAGAAATTTAAACAGCCTCGACAGCCTGGTTGTAGTGGTATTAATCTTTTCAGACGGCAAGAAAACCCCTCTATTATAAACACAGACAGAGACTCCGGGATCAGCAGCCGTGCAGCATAAAGTCTGTTTATGGCTGCTGTCAGATTAGGAACTTCCATGTCCACTATGTAAACACTTTTTGGGAAAAATGAAATGGTAAAATTAAATCTGTTGAGCAGGAGAAACAAAGTAATAATGGAAAAATAATCCTGCATATATATCTTTATGTCCAAAGCTGGTACTGTTCATTTATGTATTCGGTAACAGCATTCGTAGCGAGAAACTACAATTTAGAAAATCTAACAAATACAACCCAGTGTTTGTATCATAAACACAATTACATAGCAGATAATACAGCTTCTACTCATGTGGAGATCAGTGTTCCCTTCATTACTTAAAGTGAAGGAAGTAAGCAGGGAGTTACCATTCTTTTGTGTGATGAGGTAGAGTTTTTATGATAATTAGACCAAAATAAGACCAAATCCAAAACATTACAATGCTATTAACGCTGGACCAAATGAGCTAAAAGCATAAGCAAATTGGCAAATTCAGCTTTTATATATTTTTTCTTTACTTTAGTAATTTTCTAGCAGCTTTAACAATATTTTTACTGAGTCGGCTTTTGGAAACGTTTGGCCGCATTTCTTGCTGGCAATTTTTTCCCAAAAGAGTTTCTCTTGAGCGCAATGAACAGTAAAATATCTATCTAACATATCTAACTTTTATAAATCTTCATTTAGTATAAGTGCAAAAAAAGCTTAAGGGTAATCTTCGTTTTTTTCAGTCTCGTGAAGCAAATACATTGCATTGTCTTGTGGGATTCTTACAAATCATTTTTTAATCTGTTGCAATGAACCAAATATTCTGATCTAGCTCACAACTAAACCTTGGACTGTATTAGGATAAGCTAAAACAATTTTTCATTTAAGCCACAAAGAGTGGCCCTATTTATAATTGAATCTCAAATTATTAAACACACTTCAGTCAGCTAAAACAGATAAATGAACAAAACTTAGATATCAATGAAAAAATTAAATAATTTAATACTCCCTGTCCAAATAATGGGAGTTATTAGCTGCCTCTGATGTGAGCTTAGCTTTAAACCTCCCGTCAGCTATAACAGCTAATCATACCCGATTGCTGCTGACCCCACAAGACCCAAGAATCAAAGCAAAACACGGAGCAATGATGTTACTATCCTCCTTCTCTGAAAGTACCGTTTTTCTTTCCCTCCCTACACCCTACCAACGTATCAATCACAAGCTTTTTTTCTGCAAGTAAGAGAAAAATTGCTGACAAAGAATAAAGAAAGAAAAAAAGAATAAGGTAATTTTGTGGGGTGTGGGAGGGATTGAATGTATGGGGCTGTAACAACTGTCTCCAAAAAAACAAACAAAAAACCTAACCCTGGTTTTCAAGCTCTACTGAGACACTTGGTTACCAGAAATTTGAAAAAATCTGCATACTAAAGAGGCAATCTTTAATCATTTGATTCAGCTGTGTTAGAACAAGGGTGCAATGTATTCCTGAAAAGTGCAGCCAGCCATGGAAAGCATTATTTTATGGTAACATTGGAGGAGTTGCAGAGATTTATGGCTCAGATAAGAGAATCTGCTGACACAATCAATAAGTCATACACACTAGAGAGGTAGTTTGCTGAAGTAAAGAAGCCCTGCTTGCAGTTTGCCTCAACAAAAATGCGAAAGAAGGTGCTATGGTCCGAGATCTGAGACCAGAACTGAACTTTCAGGGGATCACATGAAATGCTATGTGAGAGATAATTAACAGTGGACCTGAACATAAAGCCAGAGCTATAATGAAAAGAGTCAGATCAATGCATATTAGTGTCTTAGAACTGCCCAGTCAAAGTCTAGACCAAAATCAATTGATATATGGAAATACTTGGAAACTGATGTTGACAGACGTCCGCCATCCAATGTACTGCATCAGCTGAGTACAAAGGCAACTAACATGAGGTTTTTGCTTGTAAAGAGTTAAGAAAAACATGTTCCTTTTTGCAACATTCTGTTGGTCAGTCACATAAAACCCCAATAAAATACTTCAAAGGGTGTGGTTGTGTGGTGACAAAATGGCAAAAAAGCTAAGCGAAGACTTTTTCAAGGCACAAAGTTCGGAAGAAACAGAGTCGGTGTGGTTCTCCACAAATATTGATTTTAGATGATCACACTTGAATATGAAACCAACAGGGGCTGAAGGAGGCATTTAAAGAACAGTCAGCATGCTGTTGCTTTCCTCTATAGAATGGAAAATCGATCACTGCTGGTTGATGAAGAAAACAGAACTGTAGAGTTTTGCATTTTAGGAAATCAAATGCTGCAAAATCATTAATCACTAGATTTCTAGATTTTACAGTTTGGTAAAGTCTGTAGCTTTTTGACAGCGTTTTAAGACACATTTCTAATGCCTGTCTTCTTTATGTTGTTTTTAGCTGGCTCCTGCTGCTCCTTATTTGGTTGGCTAACATTTTTATCAGTTAGAAGCTGTTAAAAAAGCAGAACAGCAAAAATATATCAGTAAAGTGATCCTTTTGAACAATTTAATCAGCTTGATTCCTAACAGCTTTGTGTCTACACTTATTTCCCCTCGCTTGTTTGTGGATAGATATAGAAAAAATATTCAGGTAAAGGTTTACATTGAAACTATTTATTAATAAAATCGCCACAAGAAACTCTATACATTACATTTATTTATGATAACTTTAATAGTTTCAATTAGGACGGTAAATACAAAAAAAACATTAGTATAATACGGACATCTTAGCGACCTTGTTCTGGATATGCTGTAGCTTTAATAGGTCTGACTCTGGAATACACTGTTTGCATGGAGCAGAGAGTGCCGTATGTACAACTCACGCATTCAATTTATTTCTGACAAACGAGAAATATAATTTACAACATTCTAGCGTAACATTAATTAACTCTGTAACAGGAATAGACTTGACATGTATGTTGTTTTATCCCCTTTATTTTGCCAAAGATGCATCATGAATCCATGCGCATATTCCTCCTCTCTCTAGCCGTGGCGCAGCTCCAGCAGCGGCTGCAAAATCCTCTTTTGATTACTGCTCCTTGCGCCTGTTATGAATTGCTCAAGCAATCTTAGTAGATCCCCGCAAATGAACAACAAGCCACTGTGGCAAAGTCTTAGCGTTTTAGAGTCACAGAGCAAAGTTTTAGTTTTGACATCCTATGATTACAAGTTATTTTAATGGGATGCCAGAGAAAGTGTAACCTTCTAGTATGAAACATATCATTGCAGCACAAGAGAGGTTAATTTCTGTCCAATAAGAAAATTTGCTTGAAATATTATTTGTATGTTGTTAGACAAAATTATTGTTTAGTTCTATATATCATTTCAGCATGTTATAACCGTTAGAACAGTCATGAATCAATATTTTATTCTGGTAGACGTAAAAATTACCGCTACTTTCTTGTTTTAAACAAATGCAATTAGGTTGTGTTTTACTTTTTTGAAGATATTTGTATTACTGCATGAAAATACTTGTATTTATTCTCAGGTTTTTTCACAATAAAAATCAAAGCAGCCTGTGCTTGGTGGCAGGCTTCCAAAACGTACAAGCTTATGTAATCATTTAATACTTTTCCAGACTTAGGGTTTAGTCATTTAAACTCTTGTAAATAGTAAAATAGCTAAATGAAACAGACCGTAGTGAAAGATGAATGAATGGATTACACTTTTAAGAAATAGATAGATAACTAGGCTGGCAATAACAAATGTTTTTCAATACCCTATTTTCTTTACTCCACATTATTTAGAATCATAATATACTAAAATTATATACTTTTTACAACTTTATAGGAACCTGTAATTCAGATCTGCTTTTATAAGCTTTTCTCCTTGACTTAAGGAAGCTACTCTGAACACAGGCTGGCTGGATTCTGAGCTCAGACCTCTCAGTTTGCCTGTGGCTAACCTTGAAACCCTGTGCTGCAGGTTAGATACAAAGACCTACACACACACAACTGTGACATTCTGCTTACCACAGAGTGTATACTTTAGCCCAGTGTGGAGAGGATGGAAATCAGAGCACGGATCATGGCAAAGACAACACACGACCTGAAGTTTGCTTTTTGCACAGGTTCAACACAGTGGGTGGTGGGGAAAGTTTCCCCCCTAAATTTGTGAGGAATATTTGTTGATAGCATAAACCAGGAAAAAGTTAGTCACTGTGTTTACCTGTTTGGAAGTAAAAAAAATTATTTTGAAAGTGTTGAAAGGTAACTTGTAAATTTCCAAATCCCAAGGTTCTGCACCAGATGTTGGAGGTTCTGATGGTCGAACAGCTGCGGTATTAATAAGCGGCCGAAGGTCATCCCTTGTCATCATTAGCTGACCCCATCTCGGTGATGGCTGCCACCTTGACTCTACGGCTAATAAGTCGGGCGTGACACTAACGATGGGCAGCAGCGACAATCAGCACAATATACCTGTTGTTCTGCCGCTGTTCAAACAGGCCGCTGTCTCTTTAAATGAAGTCTGTGATGACTGTAATGACTTACGAGCTCACAGTGGTCTCTGCTTGACTGCGACACATTAAACATGTCAGGCGAAGAAAAAATAAATAAACCAGTAAATGTTAATTTACTCACATTCTTTTGGTAAAGTGCGAAAACCATATAGTAAAGGTCTGTTCAATGTGATATTAAGAACTTTTTTTAATTGCCCCTAAACATAGCATCTATGTCCCTTTACAGTAGGTAGAAAACGAAAGTAGTGAAAGTAAACAGTAATATTTTAACCACCAAAGACGACCAAAAGTTTCATTTTGTTGTACAGAGTCTGGTATTTGTGGTAGTTTGGGACCACAACTAGCTGAAATTTGTGAATACTTGAAACTCCCTCTGAAAAGGCCCGTTTTAAAAGTTCAAACAACAAATATACCTCAATATGCATTGATGCTCAGAGCAGCAAACATTTAAGCACGACTGCAGAAGCTAAAACAGCCGGTCTTCCTCATCTCCGGCCGTGGGGAAAATTTAAATGAATGGCACTGCTGGATTGGCTGCTTTACAAACACCAGCCAGCGGCATGTCAATTACAGCTGAGTCCAGGGATTTCAGCTTCCCACATGGCATTTTTGTTTGCATATTTTGGATTTTCTACACAAAAGAATAATTTACAAATAGGGAACTTTTTCGATAATAACTTGGAGTAAAAATCTAATAATCTGTGAATAGCTAAATTTGTGAATACAGAATCGTGAAAATGTGGAAGCTGAGTTTAAACTTTGTCACAAAGGAATGAAGCGTTTTACATAAAAGCTTGCAACATTTAGAAAGTACCCCATGTTCTGCAGAAAATATCTTTAATAATCGAGAAGCAACTTAACACTAAATGAGATGCCTCTGTTTTTCTCTAACTGTTAATGCACTGACAAGGGGAGTCCCATGATTTGACATAAGCGTGTAGATGACTGATCATTCTTTAATGTCAGTTATGGGGATGGATTAAGTAAGTGAGCAATATCAAATCGGCGCCAGTAGACTTGATCTGCGGAACGCTGCACGGAACATGGCAGCGAGCCTCGGCATAATGTCACTGGGGAAAATCATACAGGCTGTTTCCTTTGATCCTCTAAGAATCAAATCAACAGACAGAGTTCATGGTGTTCTATTCAAAAAAGTCGAGATGTCAAAACAAAGCAGAAGGAAAACTGCCAGACTCAAACTGAATTTTCATAATGACAACAGAGTTTCTATGGCCGATAAAGGTTCTCTGTTTTGGTTTCATTTGCCACCTTGCAGACTCCCTCTATGTTCTGCTCATGTGGAGCAATCAGTACTGTGGCTGGTCCTGCTGTATGTTCAAACAGCTGGCAGCTAATTGGGTTACTGTCTAAGGCAATAAAATCCAAACCATAAGAGACAGTTGTGGGTCTTTCTTCCATCCTGTGCATTTCAGGGAGGAAAAAAAATTCATACACCCTCAACTTAAACCAGTGCAACACAATGTATATTTGTTAATATCTTAGTTTGTGTCCTGCCGACTCATCTTAATTATCCAAACAGTCAGTGCTTAGAAGCTGGCCATTATGTTTTTGTATCAGCATATGTGCTGCAACTGGTATGCAGACCGTTTTGCATATTTTGTTCTACTTGATTCCACATTCCAACGTTAGCTAAGAGTAAACAGTTACCATTTAAATTTGAAACATGTGAGCTAAAAGACCACAACAAAAAAACACCCTAAATGCTTTCATTTTTAGTAGACTAGATGAATGCAGTATGTTTCTTTCAGGATAAATTTGAAATCTGAATCATAATATTTTTTTTCCCCGAACTCGGGAAGAGTGATCAAATTAGACTTGTGCCGGGGGACGTTCGACTCCCCTCCAGTAAAATGTAGACTTTCTAGTAAAATTGTATTGCTCCTTTCTAAAGCCAAAAGTTGTCTGGCAAACACATTTAACTTAACTGTGCTTTTAGCTGTAGAGCCAGCTAGAGGACTTGGGTCAGATGGAATAAGCTCCCAAGCTGAGTTTTTTTTTTTTATTGCATTTGTCCATTCTTTTTTGTCATTTTCATTTTTTCATACGTTTTTTACTCATGTAGGTTGTCATGACCAGCAGGACCTCATAGTACTTCTATGCTTTCTACCATATTTTTCTTTAACTCAACTTATTATTAAGGTGCTTGAATAAAGTACCCTGAACAGCCAGCCTCTTCTTTTAGAGAGTGTCACTCAGTGCGTTTACATGCAGCAAGAGAAAATCAAATTATGACTTTAGTCTGACTGAAATCAGACTTTTGAAATGCCTATATGCACCTTAGTCTGACTTCAATCGAACTGAACTGGAGTTTCACAAATCTCACTACTCTACTCAGATGACTGAAAATCGCATTTCTCTGCTGCCTACCCCGCTCATACTTGCACACCACCTTTGGAAGTGACGAGAGGCGGAAGCGACAAAGACAAACCTAAGCGGCCGATCAGTGCATTTTTGTGATTGTGCAGATCCTGCTTTTACTTAGTCTGCTTCACTCCCGCCAGCCTCTGTTTGCTGCCTGAGTGCAGCTTGAGGCTAAGCTAGGCAGCTAGGCTAAGCAGTCACAAGCTAACACAAAGGGATGCATTACAACACCTTTCATCACATAGTCTAACACATTTCATTTAATGATAACATTTTCTCTCTGACATATAAACTGGGTCTCGTCTCTCAACAGGAGGCAAGCCCTTAGTCAGATTACTCCAGAAAAACTTGATTCAGATGTGCACGTATACGTTCTGAATGACAACTGGACAACTTTTAAGTCAGCATTCTTCCCAATATTAGTGTAGGCCACAATGGCAATAAAATATTTTTCTATTAAATATAATTTTTGTTGGTCTTATGTGATATTAAAAGTTTCAGAGAAACTGAATTTTGGGTATTAATTTGCTGTAAGCCACTTAAAGAGATTAGGGAAGTCTGTCATTTTTTTGTAACTTGTAATGGTGCGTTCAGACTGCAAGCTTTGTCAGCGTCATGCAACGCTCATAAAGCGACTAGTTCGACGCATATACACAGAAGATACATTTTTAAGCTGAAGGTTGCAAAGCTCGTAGGCGGGCCTTTCTCTTGTGGATGTTTTAAATACTAGCGGATTGTGGTTGGCTAGGCAGCGTCGATGTCAGGCAACGTCACTACAGTGAGACATTGATTGGTTGTTGTCCTGAATCAGGAGCGTTAAGACCGTCAAAAGTTCAACTAGCTGAACTTATGAGTTGCTAGCGTTATGAGCTTTGAAGCTTGAAATTTAGGAAAAGCTTGAAAAGTAGATGGGGGCAAAGCTCACACGCAGAGACTCAACCATAGGGCCTCAACCATAGACTAAACATGTAATCTTGATGCTGCTGACGCTGACAAAGCCTGCGATCTGAACGCAGCATTAATTTCTGCAGCAACTTACGATTTGTCACTCTCTTGATAATCAACATCTAACCTTAAATGGATTATTATGATAAAATGCACAATTATTAACAAAATTCTTAATTCAATTAGTTTAACTCAGGATTAGGCAATAACCCAAGAAAAGTACAATGTTTTTAATACAAATGTCTTTTGAATTTTTAAAATCTGGGTGACATTGTTTTTTCAAAGATGTTAACCTTAAAAAACTTTAAATAATTATTTTTCTGTTGTCCTAATAAACATGTGTTATTTGTGAAAGATCTAAAGAATGTGAAGGCTTGATATTGAAAGACAAACGTTAAAAAGATATGACTAATTAACAAAAGCTAATGATTTGTAAGCAAACATTTTAGTTACATAAATATCCGGACCAGTAATATGCGGAATTAAAGTGTGTGAAATACTAATATGAATGATTTACTTACATTACATCTTTCACTGTTGGTATAAATACTTGAAATAATTATTGTTTGAGAAAAACAGACAAACAGACAACTTTATGAAAGGTTTCGGTCAATTAGTTATTTACTTTGGTTATTTTTGATTTAATCAGTGATATTTAGAGGTGGTTTTACTTTAGACACAGGGGAAACACGATTTTTCTTATAATCTAACGTTTTAATTGAACAAATCCATGAAAAGCATGCCATCATTCACATATAGAAATGGATCATTTAGTAAACAACTGTCTATAAGTTACAAAAATGTAGCACTGTTATCTGAAATCTGTAATAATTTCTCACATTTCTATAGTCCATACTGCTTAAACAAACAGATGGAAAGAAAAATGCATGAAGTAAAGCAACTTACGTTGGCCTTCCTGACAGAGGTGTGGGGAGGGGATCTGGAAAAGGAGACAAGGGGATTTTTATGACAGGCAATATTACTTCCAGATTTCATCTGTGCAAGCAGTCAAATAAGGGAGGAATCAGCTGGGAAGAGTGTCGCTGTGATGAGGTTGGAAAGCATGAGAGGGGAAAAAGCAGTGTCATTGTAACATAATATTAGTATGCTAGTAAGTTTTTTTTACAATCACTCAACAGATCAGTGAAGATGTTCTTACCAAATTTGACAAACAGAACCCCTGTTGTGGAAACGGTGCCATGCGAGTTGGTAGCAACACACTGGAAGTAGCCTGTGTCTGTAGTGTCCAGGTTGCGGATACGCAGGCGTGATCCATACGGCATGTTCCGGTAGGAGATCCGCCTCGGCTCCTGCACCACTGGGGCGTCATTCTTCAGCCAGCGCACGACAGGCTGCGGGTTCCCGGAGACACGGCAAAGCAGCTCGGCTGTTTGACCCAGCAACGTCGTTATGTTGTTCATGGGAGCTTCAAGACGGATAAAGGCCCCTGCAAAACAGATAGTAGGAAAACAGGATGAGTAGGATCCAAAAATAAAAGACGATGAGGAAAAATTGTAAAATTATCAAAAAGAGGTTGTAACAACAACAACAGAGCGGTAGGACTGTTCATAAATGCAGAAGAGTCAGAAAATAAAACTAAGAACATTGAGGTACAACACACAATTGATTTCAGTTACAAATTATCAGAGGTTGGTTTTGGACATCATCTTGTGGTCACCTTAGCTGTGACAATTAATTTCACTTTTCATCACGGCGATAAGAAACCCTGAGGCTTTGTGTTATATAAATCTGAAGCTTATGAAGGAAAAAAAAAGCGTCAATTATTGGCAAAGTTCAAAATCCCACAATTTGAGCCCATTTTAAGATGCTTTTACAGGTTGTTAGGATTTACACTAGTACTGTATTTTGTCAGCTTTTCTTTTCCTATTGCTCCTAAGATACATTTTACATCTCTAAAGCAATGATTTTAAAAACACAACCAGAACAAGTTACAATGTAAAAGCCAAATTTGAATAAGCAAATTTCAACTGTTAAATATTCGCCCAATACTTTTCACATTGCTGTTACATAGCTCACAATTAAATTAAAAGAAATGACAGATTATCACAGTACAATCATGTAAAACTTAGTGTGTACACAAATTTGTCCAAATAACAAAAATAACAACAAGCAACTAGTTCTTTACAGGAACTAGCTGATTATTCTGATGACTCTGGGTGAACAATGGGCTCTTATTTATATCAGGGTTTGCAAATGATCTCCGACTCATTTCCGCATCGCTTTGACAAAGACGTTGCAGTACTGTATCTGCTTGCACTTACAAATATTACCATTAAGTTCAACTATTTAAGTAATTTGGAACTATTTTATTGTGTGTGGTCGCAGTTATCCAATCCCAGATTGCTCCAGGTCCTGACAACAGAGATATCCCCCGAAAAGAAGAAAAAATATCTGACGGTATCTGGGAGAAAATTACTTCCAGAATCAGGTTTTCCACCTCAAAAAAATAATGTAGCTAATTTTAAAATGCCGATTAAGACAAACAAAAGAGAAAAAAAAAGAAAGTCGAGGATATTCCTGTAATTGCATGCACGATCTTTGATTAACAACGCTGGCAAATGGTGTTAGTGCAGAAAGACGTTTGGTCGATAATGTTTTAGGAGCAGATCTGTCTTTCTTTGTACCTTAAGAATTAAATGGGAATCCAGACTCTGGTTTACACACATTTAGGTTGTGCATGCAGCATAGCAACTTTGCCCCTCGAATCACAATGTGTCCAAGTATTCAAAAATCTAGGTAATCTCTTAAATAAATTAAGCAGTTGCCATCTAACATTCTGTATCATAAAACCAACCAATGCGGTTTAGTAAACTATTGAAGCAGTTTTAGGTTCTACGTCAGCACCTGTCAGTCAGTCTGCAGTAGTTTGCTTCCATAAAAAAAGCCATAAAATCACAAACACTTAAAGAACACACTAAAAACATGTATAATGAAATTATTTTGAAAATATTCTAACATCTATACAAAAACCAGAATGTGTCGGAAACCCAAATAGTGACCTTAACCACACCATGACCCGAATATAGGCTGCATGTAAATTTAGCCATTGACGTGAGGTTATGCCCGGAACATGCAGGTTTTTAAACACCTGAATATTACCCCTGGGGTACCCCTTTTCTAATCCGAATTTTTGGTCATGTAAACGTGTATTGAAATTCTCCCATCAACGGGAACATTCATTTGTGTTCTGTGCATTTCTATTCGCAAGGAATCTTGGTCTTTTGAGTAGAGGAACTTCTTGTATGCACCATTCAGCATACAAATTCCATGTATACGGGAGTAACTCTGTCTGCTCTCTACCTCTCTCTACCTTTCTCTGCTCACACATATGAACAGGTTATTCGGAATGTTTCAGAAACCCGAATTTTGACCTTAACCCGACCATAAACCGGATATTGGTTATATGTAAACGTAGTCATTGACGTGAGGTTGTGCCCGGAACATGCTGACTCCATAGTATGCTGGATGATTGTAATAAAGGCAATAATATGAATGAAAATACATAAGTGAGATACTTGTATTGAGATGACATATCGCTTAGTAATTTCAATTTATTTTATTTGTTAATCAGGACAGTGCATGTTAACATCAGACACACTGAAACATGCCCGTTAGCCATAGTCTAGTTTTCATCTGTAGTCCTGAGCCAGTTGTACATTTGGCCTCCTAGAGGGGACATAAAAGCATTATAGAACACATACACAACAATGAAATATGACTTAGGCAGCATATTAATCCAATATAGAGTAAAAGCAGCATGGAAGCAGTACTAAAAAGAATAGTTATGAAACCCAAAGAATAACAGGCATAAACAGCAAATGCGTCAAACAGATTAAAGTACACTCAAAAGTAAAATGAGAATGGTGGGTCAACATGCAACTACAACTATCTGTTTAGAATAAAACTTATACAAGGTCCTATTTACAGTCTTTGTAAAAGAGTGGACATAATAGTGACACTGTTAATATTATTAGTCAAAGACAGACATTAATTACAATTAATTATTAATAACAACAATTAATCAATAACCCAAAGTTTTATTATTCTTTTCCTCCTTTTTCCATCGTTGCAGTTTCCAATCCCTTTTATGTGAGCTGTAGCATCTCAGGTACTAAAAATACACGTATGGTGGGCATCGAAGGCAGTTGGAATCTATCCAACTTTCCAAATACATTATTAGCATACAGAGAAATATAATATTAAACCAAATATTGTATCCAAGCAGTCCTTTGAAATAGCGAGTTTTGAACGCACTAACAGCTCTAACTAATATTGTTTTTAATTCACAGCTGATTTCTTACCAGCATATACATTTGCAAAGCGTACCAAAAGACCTGAATATAATTTTATTAAAATGTATGTCAATAACTTTAAATGCTATTTAATAAAACCAATGTCAAGTCTTACTGGTTGAACTGAAGAGATGATAGCAAAAAGCTAATTCGCTCTGTGAACACCAATTAATAGTTTACGACTAGCTATATAAAGTGCAAACCTATATTAAGTGCTAAATCTACCAGAACGTAGCATTAACACTGATATATGGCATACTATTAGTAAAACAGTGGAAAAAAGATGCATGAAGGATTATCTTCACCATATCTTTCCCAAATGTGGTTAAGGAAAAATAAAGTATCCTGGAAGGCCACCTAAGAGTTTAATGTGCTGGAAAACATTGGTCTTAATGTCATAAAAAAACTCCGGAAAGTTCCCTCAACCCCAAAACCCCAGCTTAGGTATGCAGAAATGCTTTGGGTTAGACAAACTGGCCAACACAAACAGAGGAGAAGAAGCGCATGGGGGGGGGAATCTGAAATACCCATCGAATGAACATGACTGTTTGTGAGGAGAATATTACTGTGTGTGATACTGTGGAGGCTTGTGTGAACTCTCACAGAGAGAAGAAAAAATGTAACACGTTTACTTTTATATCACTAGTAATGGTTAAAGAACCCTCTGTACCCAATTAATAAAGATCACCAGGGTCTCCTTTCAAAAATCCAGTTTCCATTAAGGATTTGTTTACAGGCATTATTTTCCTTTTGTTTTGTTTTTTTATGTTTTTTTTTCCCCAACAGTCCAATTTTCAGACTGGACTACAATCTGAACCCATTGGCAAGTCAACCTGGACCCAGATCACGCTTTTTCTAGGACACTATGAATTATAGTATGGGATCTTACATATGTATACAATTAATCGTACATTTGTATAAAATTAGAGTATCAAAGAATTTGGAAGTTTCCATCAACTACTTTGGGGTTTCTCAACAATTTAAGTGCCAATGTACCTTTTACTCTGATGTTCACAGTAAAAAAGGAGTAATAATGACTGTATTTCTTAGTGATACTCCTGGTTTGCTGGATGTGTCCTGCATCATACGGTTTCATCTGTATACATTAGGAATTACGATTTTCAAAGCAAAGCGCTCAGTTTATGAAGCAGTAAGACAACCCCTTTCTGTAAGTTTTGTTCACAGATGACTAATTAGAATTGTAAAGAAAACGGCTCACATCATTAATGGTGGATAAAACCAACTAAAGCTAAAATAGCTTGGCGTAACAATCTTTGACATAGTACTGGTTGGCTTTTCCAAAGCAGGAAGACCAATATTTCTCCTTTCTGCTGATTTGCTGTACCCCTAACAGTGGTGATAAGGCAGACCAGCAATGTTAGCTTCCGAGGTAGAAATAAGAGGCTGTCCACTGAACATATTAATGCATAATAAAATAGATTTGGTGTTTGAATAAATAAAACTGGCAGTTATATACGTTTACTTGGGGGTTCTGAAATATTTGTGAACTTTAGATATTTGCAATGGCTGTGTGGTCCCTGACTCCCAGAGGAAAACTGGAGGTCCAACACATTTTATAAAAATCAAGACAATTACTATATATACTATATATTACTATATATAACAAATGGGTCGCTTCTTAAGATGTTAAAAGTAATAAAAAACACGATTTTGGGTATTTTTGTCCTGAACTGTCAAATTTTATGCATTAAACATCTGATAATTTACTTTATGAAAGGTGAAATTCTGAAAATGAATAAAGAAGAGAAAAGAGCAGTGAGCAAGTGTTTGTGTTTCTCCAAAGCGCACATACTGTTAAACCCAAGACTTGACAAACGTCTGACAATGTGTGGAGAATCCCACCAGAAACACCACACTTCCTTTAGTGTTCCCCCTTCTCACTTACTTTATATCTGTCCTCCGTCATCATTATATTGTAAACAACTGTCTTCAATATTTTTTACAAACCAAATCCTTCTGTAAATCCAAGTTCTATATCAAGGCCATCTGGGAAAAAGCTCTTAACTTCCCCATAACCACTTGTGATATTGTGATTTATTCTTTGCTACATAAGATGTTCATAGCCTCGTATTTTTACTTCAACTATTTCTCCTTCATTCCACTGAAAAAAAAACTCTCTTTCAGGAAGAAAAAAAACTAAATCTCACTTACACGTGAAAAGGAGAACACAATAGAGACAACAAAGTATGCAGCGCTCTAGACCTGATTTCTGATGTGTTCCTCAGGCAAAAACATTCGATCTGAAATTGTAAAACGAGAAGACAAGGAAAATTTTATCCAGACATTTATGCAGCTAATTTGTAACCTATCTTTTTATTATAGGCTGTTTGTGGAGCCTTTTTGCTAATCTGCTCTCCGTTAGCCTTTTTAATTTGGTTTGTCTTCTCTGATTATGTTAACATTTGCAATGCCTCTAAAACTCATCTTAGATAAGCAGGTATTATTGTTTTAAGCCATTTTTAGTAGCACTAAATAACATTACATTGTTTTCCGATAATCTTCTGTGTCGTGTGCAATGAATTTAGTGCCTTAGCAGACTCGTGTCTTAAAAGCATAAAGTGACCTCCCTGTCAAGTTTAACTTTTAGAACTCTGCTATAACAAGTAACTGTAATGTGATTTGCAATACAATAACGTCAAGAGGTTTCATACTTTGACTATATTTTTGGGTTACGTCAGGAGCACTTTTCAATTCAATTCAATTTAGTTCACTTACATAGCGCCTATTCGCAACAGATATCATCTCAAGGCACTTAACAAAAAAACTAACTTCAATACAATTATACAAACATTTATTATACAAACAATCAGCTAAAACTTTTCTATGTAAGGAATCCCAGCAGATTGTGTTGAGTCAGTGACTGCGTTAGCCAATAACCTGTTCAAAACCAGAATCCCACAAGATTGCATTATATTATTGACATGAGGTCGGGCCCCATTTTCTTCTTGGATGTTTTTCAAACCCCCCAGTTTGTAGTGTTGCACTAGTTTTTTATTTTGAAAATCCTATACTGTTGGGGCATTTTTAACAGTGGAATGACTGATTTTAGAGACCACTTTAATACAACATTCATAATACACTTTCTGAAGATCTCTCAAATCTTTTACCAATGTTCACTCTAACTTTGAAAGTCAAGAGCCCACAAAGCTAACACTCCTTGTGTTAAACAAGGTTTAAAAAATGCTGATCAATGATGTCCTAATCTCGGTTTGTCTCTGTCATGGATTAGTAATCCATCAGTGTCATTGCCAATGGGCAGGCCCACCAGTAAATATCATACAGGAGGAGGGCTCTGTATTATTTTTAGGCTAATATGACCATGCTAAATGTAATGATGACGAAAAACAGGATTTTAATAGCTTTTTTTGAGTGTCAAATTATAGTGGACTGTGGACATAACATTTATCGGGGACTAGCTTTTTTACAGGAGGACAATAATTGGACCCTTGTGGATGTAAAAAGACCATTTTTGTTTGTTTCGGTTATGTCAATGATATGTGGCTTCAAATGGAGAGTTGCATATTATTTTTTTCTTTCCCTATGATTTGACAAAAGAGCTTACCATGTCTACATTTGTGATTTTATCCTTGATTGGCATACATCATTGGAATCAAAAGAATCTCAGATTTTAAATGATGTATGATATACAGTACAGACAAAAAGTTTGGACATACCTTCTCATTCAATGAGTTTCCTTTCTTTTCATGACTACATTGTAGATTCTTAATTAAGGGCATCAAAACTATGAATGAACACAATGTATGGAATTACTGTGTGTACTTAAACAAAAAGGGTGAAATAACTGAATACATATGTTATATGTTAGATTGTGTTAATTCATAGTTTTGATACCTTTAGTGTGAATCTACAATGTCAATAGTCATGAAAATAAAGGAAACTCATTGAATGAGAAGGTGTGTCCAAACTTTTGGTCTGTACTGTCTATATGTACATGGAAAGCCCAATGACCGCTAGCAATAACCACTTGCTTCCCTCAAAACTACGAAAAGCATGTATAGAAATGGATAAGTGAATGTCTTAATATACCCAGGTCTACTTTGAGGAACTTTGGTTATGCACCGATACCGATACTGGTACTGGGTATCGGGGCTGATACCATCCTTATGTACTGTATCAGTATTGGTTAAAATTAACTCATACTTTAAGCATGTAAACTCTGCAATAATTTCACAAAAACTGTTTATTTCTCACTTGAAATTTGAGTTTTCTGATCATTTTTTATTAATATTTTACATTTTTATCTAATTAACCATAATTTGTTGTAACAAGCAGGAATAAAATGAAATCTGTCTTCCAATTCATAGCAATTTTTTGTGTGTGGTAAAAGCATTGGTATTGGTACTCATTATCGGCAAGTACTCAAATTCAAGTATCAGTACTGTATCGGTTTGAAGAAATTGCATTGTTGCATCCCTAGTTTTGGGACGAATATAAAAACCAGCAGAAGTTTGCTAGGAGATATATTGGGGTGATAAAGGTTCATAATGATATTATGTGAACATTATTGAAACGCTGTTTGGTCAGTTAAAATGTGCAATATCCAAGGAGGAAGTCTCTACCCAGGTTCAATGCTGTTCGTTTCGTTTTTGAAGAGTGGGGGGGAAGACTGAGAACTCTCAACAAAAAAAATGCATATACTAGAAGAAATGTGAGCTCTACACATACATGCCCTCACCAGGATTTGATTTCATGTGTTCATGCAGTGAGGTAGCAGTACTAACAACTAGGGTTGTAAAAATAATCAAAACCTAGATATTAATCGATATTAAAACTGGTATCCAAAGTAGATATTCTGTTCGGGTGGCATTGATTTTTTAGTCTTGCACATACGCATCCTCCTTCAGAGTACACCGACACACCATCTGCCGCGGCACCACGACGGAACTCAAGTGTGTGTGCATAAATGACAAGTGAGTATATTATTATTGACAAAATGGCTTTGAGTAGATATGACAAGTTGTCAGAGGGAATTTTTTGTACTTCTTTCCATTTGCTTCAGCTGTCGACTCGGTCCTGCTAAACCTAGCCCCCCACCCGTCCTCGTCGCGGCGCAACGAGTATAAATGCGCAGTATTTATGATGATTTATGCATACTGCTTCAATTTATAGCTTCAGAACATTTCAGAGTGATTTAGCGCTGCGTTAAAATGCACATTATTCAGTTAAAATTATTTTTTTGTACTTAAATTAGTGCTAACTCATTAGCAGAAGTAGCTGTGTGAAGAGTAATGCTCTTCAAAATAAGAACATGAGGAAGGGTTTTATGTGCTGAGTGTTTACCTACGGGAAAATGGGAAATTGTGACATCTGATTACTAATGGTGCTTTCCCACTGCACGCTTTGTCGGCGTCAAGCAATGCTCACAAAGCGACTATATACATGTATATATGCATATACATTTTTAAACTGAAGCTTGCAAAGCTCGTAGGGGGACCTTTCTCTGCCGGATGTTTTAAACACTTGCGGATCGTGGTTGGCTAGGCAACATCGACGTCAGGCAATATCACTACAGTGAGATGCTCTGATTGGTTGCCGTACTGCATCAAGAGCGTTAAGACAGTCAAAAGTTCAGCTAGCTGAACTTCTGCGTTGCTGCCATTTGGCACTTTGAAGCTTAAAAAGCAGGAAAAGTTGAAAAGTTGATGGAGCCAACGCTCACAAGGCGCCACAGAGACTTCGACGCTCCTCTGATGGCCTTAATCATAGACTTAACATGTAATCTTGCAAATTTTCAAGTGAAATTGTTTACACTTAAGAATTTTACATTTCATTTTTGCACTATAAATTAAGGTAGCCAGATAAAAGGAATGTTATTTGTATTATCAACCTGTTCAATAAATTGGTGTTTTTAAGTCACCTTAGTATTGAATCGAGTTTGAAATTTTTGTATCGTGACATTACTAACAACTGCGCCACCATGCACCATCTAAGAGAGTCAATGTCTTAATTCTTTTGGAATTGAATTTATTCACATTGTAGCAAGAACCATACAGGTCATAAAATGTTATATTACCAACTCTGGTCCAGCAGGACTCAAATATTTTAATGGTGGCAACAGGAAGGCCCATAAGCTTGTGTTATAGCCAGTTATTGAAATTTGCAAAAAAATGCAAACTCTTTCATTCTCCATTATTTTTTCTATCTGGTTGGGTGACAAAAGTTTAATGGTTACTTTAGTGTTGTTAGTTCACAGAAAACCACTGAAAGAATTATTTGGTGTGTTGGGTGTAAAACAGAACTACTGTAATGTGCAATTCTGATCATAAAGCTCGTACACGTTATCTGATGTTCCATAGTCATCTGTTATGAAATGAACACAAACACCATGTACTATATAATGTCAAAACTACACGCTGATGGGTGCAGATAAAGGTCAGCTTCGATGGGTGTTTCATTCATCCCGATGAGGGTACATGACTTTTAATGTTTACCCCCGGGTCTCTGTGATCTGAGTGCCAAACCATCAACAGAAAGGCATGGAGGTCTGCAGAGAATCTGTGCCTACATGTACAGTCAACATTTAGAGGACCGAATCCTGTCTACTCTATGTTTAACCAAGTGTTGCATCTGAACACGCACGTGCTTTTTAATGAGACAAGGTGTTTTGCCAGAAGGCATGAGGGTCAAAACAGTGAGTCATTTTAATAGTGTTTCATTAGTTGGGTTGATGGAAAAGAAAATGATTTTTGGAGCAATGTGTCTACATACTTCATTAGCTGTTATAACTACTGACAATAAAGCAAAAAAAAAAAAAAAGGAGACAAAAGCGAGGTGTAGAGATGGAACGTGTTTGTATAACTAAGTCTCTGTATGTGATTGTCTCATAGTGAGTGTTGTGGTTTTTGGCACAGGGGGAACGTTGAAACCTAAACCCTAGCTCAGGATTGTCCTTTAATGTGGCGGGCGACTAAAACGCTTGCCCTGTCATCGGCCCACATTTTCCCCTCGCTGTACTTTAGTGCAATCAAACGCTCACGTGCGGGTACGCAAACGTAAACACAACTGCGAGACACAGACCTTTACATGCTCGGAGGTACCCCTTTCGTTTCATCGCTGAAACTGTATACTGTAAGCGAATGTGTCTGTTTATAATACCACACGTACAGAAAAGCTGAGCAAGAGGTTCCTTTCAGGAAGGCACAGAAACATAAGTCCAGTGTCTGAATAGCTTACTTAACATTCTCAGCTGATAAAAACCCAGAACTGTAGTACTGTGATATATGTTTGCGCAGCCCATCACAATTTTCAATGAGGTCAGGACTCAACTTAAAAAGTAAAACTACTACATAGATTCATTACATACAGAAATATATATTTAAAGAACCATCATATTTCTATTTTAAAAACCCTCCGTTTTTTGTGTTATCTGACGTTTTAGCATTTTAAGCAGCTATCTTTAGCTGTCTTAAAAAATACATAACATAAATAATCCCTTGAAATATATATTACTTTTTGTGTAGTGAATCAAGACAGAAATACTACTTTTATTACTAAAATAAGTAAACTTTGAAAAGGTACCCTAAATTATTAGCAGCGTTATGTATTTTGGTTAATATAATGCAATTTGAGTTATTCTCCAATGGATAAACATAAAATATTACAGTGAAGGACTAAAAAATAAATAGAAAATTAGTCATGAACCACGATCACCCCAGATTTTATCTGCATATGGAGGCTTTTCAGCCTTTTTACTTCCGGCTACTGATGCACACCGATATGAACACATCCCATGAACATTGTGCCTTGTTGGTAAAACACAACTTTCTTTGCCTGCAGACAAAACAAGAGCTACAATCATCATTTAATCAGAGCAGAAACAGATGTTGATGCTAAACTCAAAATGCTGACGCACTGTTTTAAAGGTTTAAAAGTTTTATGCAGTGGAAAAACGAAGCAGGCTCTGTGATTTGTTTGAATCTTCTCCTCGCGGTATTTATGATTTTCTAAACATCCCTGATTGCTCTCAGTAATCATTATCTTCGCTGAACTGCTCAATCATGCCCAGAAACTACCGTTTGCCTTCATGCCTGTCTGGTTGGAAATGTCTTTTTTTGTATGTGTGCGCCGTGGGAAGGATGTTGTGGGAGTGATGGCTTTGCAAGAGTTGAAATAAACTATAACCAGACAAAGAGCAAAAAAATAAAAAAATAAAAAGTCACATCCATCAAAGTTTCATACTCCGGATCCTCCAAGTCTGGATTTCATCGTGGGAATTTAGGCGGATCCGGGTAGGTCACAGAGAAACCGAGGGGAGGAGCTGATTTTGACTGATTGCATTGTGCACCAATTTAGTGAAACTATCCAGAAAAACTTGTGGATTTGGCTCAGTTAGTTCTGCAGCTCTGACAGGAGAACAACAGCTGCTTCCTCTGATTGGAAGTGTTGAAAAAAGCCTGACAAGCTGCAGGAGACATGACAATTTGTTTTCATCACACACGCTAAAAACAATATCTTGCAAGGAATGCCAATGAACTGAGGGAAACGAGACAGTTAATCTTTTCAGATAACCTCAACAGTTTTTAACCTCAACAGTTTTTAACCAGATGAACAAAATATTTATTAATATATAATATTTTTTTTCACACCTTGAAAACTGAGGACCAAAATCATATGTTAAAATTTTTTTAGATGGAGTAGTTTGCTTTCATGTTTACCTTCTCACCTGTGGTGGCGCTGCACCAAGAAGCACTGAAGAAAAGGACATTTTCTGTTCCGTGAAATGTAAACTATGATTGAGGGGTATCCGATTTTAGTGGTTTTAGGTTTGGTCTTTCGTTTTTGGCAAATGTGCCGGATAAATCCGTTGCAGCATCGGCACGGCCGGAGAATAAAGCAGAGATGTTCTTGCATGGTCATTTTGGTTTTATTAACCCAGAATGCACTGTGCTATAGCTGGCTTTCTGCTCTTGCAGCGACCACGGCCTGTTTGGCCTTCACATTTGCAATCAAAGTGCATCAGAGTTCACTTCAACAGAGATAAGACCTGGGTTTTTGGGCAAAACGGAATTTGTTTTGTGGACCGAATTGGAGTTTGATGAAGTATTTACATCTTCCCATTAAAACAGCCTTTTCTGGGCGAACGAATTAGAATTCGATTAAAGCAGACTAATCAGCCCCAACATCTGCTATTTTTTGTCCAGAGACAGGAATAAAAATATATATTATGAAGAAGTAGGGCTGCACGGTGGCGCAGTGTTTAGCGCTGTTGCCTTGCAGCAAGAAGGTTGTGGGTTTGTATCCCGGTCCAGGGTCTTTCTGCATGGAGTTTGCATGTTCTCCCCGTGCATGCGTGGGTTCTCTCCGGGTACTCCGGCTTCCTCCCACAGTCCAAAAACATGCATGATAGGTGAATTGATCATTCTAAATTGTCCGTAGGAATGAATGTGAGTGTGAATGGTTGTCTGTCTCTCTGTGTTGGCCCTGCAACAGACTGGCGTCCTGTTCAGGGTGTACCCTGCCTAACGCCTGATAATTGCTGGGATAGGCTCCAGCTGCCCCGTGACCCTGAATTGGATAAGCGGTTAAGAAGATGGATGGATGGATGGATGAAGAAGTAATTTAGACAGGAAAGCTCTTAATAGGATTGTGGTGGCTCTTAAAAGAGCAGTTGTGGCTGCAAGGCACCGCTCTCTCCACTGAGAAGAAAGCCATGAACAGCTTCCTCACCCAGGGAGCCTCTCTGGAGGAGTTGTTGGCCGTAACACGACCCAGGCCTGGCAATGGCTCCACCACAATACATCCTGCACTGCTCACATATTATATTATACACTTTAACTAACCACAGACAGATGGACAGCCGCTCAGCATAGCAGTTGGTGTCTTGGCAGGTGAAGCCTGGACCTACGTGGGACACAGTTCCTCAAACTGGGCGGGCAGGCCAGGTTCTCAGAAGCAGCGAGCGACCAGGTGGTAGATTGATCCGCTACTGCTTCACTGGGGCTTTACTTCCCCAATCCCCCCACTGGAGCAGTCCCAGCTCCGCTGAGGCCATGCCGAACATATAACGCAGTCACCTCGGAGACCATAGTCCACAGGCAGCTGTGCTCGCACATGCTGGGCTCAACGTGCTTCCTGTCCCGCTCCCATGTCACGGATCCATCCGCAGTGGCTGCAGCTCCCAGAGGGTTGGAAAAAGGAGGGAGGGAGGAAGGGGGCAGCAGACTGCTATGGAGCCGTCCCGCTCAGGGTCCTCCCAGAAGCAAATGGTACATTTTCAAGTGTGTCCAGTTTGGTTTGGACTCGCATCGAGGTGCGAATGTTCAAGTGTCCAACTAGGGGCATGCAGAACGTTTTGACGCTTTTGGTGTGAACGCACCATTAGAGATTTAACAGTTTGAGATTATGTGGCCAAAATAATTTTCCTCTTGAAGAGGCCAGCCATAGAGTTGCCTCAATCAAAACCTCAAAGGCTGGTGGACAGGGTTCTCTGTACAAGATTGACAGTATATACCCTTAATTTCTTTACAAGAGATTTCAACTCTTTTTTCCCTTCATATCTGAAAAAATAATCTGAACCATTTCACCAGATTTTTTTTTCTGCTAGATCTACACAAAACTGGGTTCAACGTAATAGTTAGAAAAAAAAGATCAGATTTTTTGCTAAGCACTGGATTGCTAAATAATTGAATTTATTGCAACAATGAGATAACTTTCTGGTATCCCACCATATGCATGCTACATAGCTCTGTCACTATATAGGATTTTGGAACTTTTCAAAAGAAAAATAATTAAAAAGTTAACAGTTTTAACTATTTTTAGCGTTTTTAATAAACATTTAGCACAATTATCACTACCATCAGTAGGCCTTGAAGTTAGCAGACACTAACCTTAACTATGATTATTAAATGATTGCCATCATTTCCAAACCAAGCATGTTCTAATAGAGAGAGAAATCAACTCTATATAAGGTTAAAACAGCGCAACTCTCCTTTGTCTCCCTTTATTAGCAGATAACTCTCACCAGTTCTCATACAACTCACAACACCACCTGGTAACATTTTAATTGCCGGTATCACATCCCCCAGGATCAGCGCACATGTCTACAGAGCACATTAGCTGAAGCTAGCAAGTAGCTAATAGCTAAGCTACAGTTCGACCAAAACTACAGCTAGGATAGATAAAGCAGCCGGACCAAAACTAATGCCGCTCCTTCTAGACTCAAATTACCAGTGAGGACATTTTGAGTTCTCAGCAAGTTAAGTCCACATTCGTATAAGCAAGCCATAAGGAAGGAGGCAGAGGACTGATTAGTGTGAGAGCCACAATCCAGGACAAAACATCAAAACTCCATAAGAACATCAAGGACAAGGCTTCAACGGATGACGTACTAAGTGAATGCCTGAGACAATGGCAAGATGAGGAGGTGCCGGAGGAGGAACCATCATTGGAGGACAAGCCCCTACATGGGATGTACCACTGGATCAAAACTGAAGTGGCTGATCTCAAGAAATCCTACCAATGGCTAGAGAGGGCTAGCCTACAGGGCACCACAGAGGCTTTGTACACCAGAGTGATAGAGGCCCAGATCTACTCTACCACACCAAACAAGAACCAAAGTGTAGGCTGCGCAAAGAGTCATTGGAGACAATTTGACATATAACAGCAGGATGTACAAAATGCTGGCAGGAAAAGCATACATGGAACTTGATAACCAAGTGGCTGGAATAGTATACAGAAACATCTGTGTGGACTATGGGCTCGAAAACCCAAGGTCAAAGTGAGAAACACCTCTAAAGGTGGTGGAGAATGACCAAAAAAATATTTTTTGGGACTTCCAGATCCAGACAGGATGGTAATGGCTAACCAACCGGACATTGTGGTGGTTGATGAAGAGCAGAGGAAAGCTGTTTTGGTGGATATGGCAATACCAAGTGATGGTAACATCTAAAAGAAGGAATATGAGAAAGTGGAAAAATACCAAGGGCTCAGAGAGGAGCTCGAGAAGGCTTGGAAGGTGAAGGTGGCAGTAGTACCCGTGGTAATCGGAGCACTCAGGGCAGTGGCCCCCAAACTGGAGGAATGGCTCCATCAGATCACTGGAAGAACCTCAGACATCTCAGTCCAGAGAAGTGCAGTGCTTGGAACAGCAAGGATACTGAAGAGGACCCTCAAGCTCCCAGGCAATCTTTTTAAGTATATATATATATATATATATATATATATATATATATATATATATATATATATATATGAAACCTACAAAGACAAGGGTGTCATTCTAAATAGTCAGGTAGCATTATTAGGACAAAAAAAAATCAAAGGGTACATTGGCACTTTGGAGGCGATGCAGACATCCATAGCTCAGGTAGAAGAATCACTCCACAAAGCTTGCCTTTATGGATGATTCGCAAAAAGAACTCACTGACTGAATAAGGAACTTGCATGACTTAATGGGTTGCAGAAAACTAAACAAGACATCAACCTGAACACAAGATCCACACTATGGAAAACATTGTTGGTGGATTCATGATGTGGGGACAATTTCAGCCGCAATGAGGAAGCCGAGTTGACGGCAAGGAGGATGGAGCAAAAACTGAGGCAATTCTGGGAAAAAAAGGCCAATTAAAATCTGCAAAAGACTTGAGACTGCAGTGGAGGTTCACCTGGAATGTTTTAGCTCAAGTGTCCGACTCTAGTCCTCAAGGGGGAGTGTCCTCTATGTACTAGATGGATTCTTGCTTTAAGACATGGAATTCATGATCTGCAGAAGCCTCCTAATAATGTTTACATTATTAGGGACACATCTAAAACATGCAGCATAGCACCCTTCCCGGACTGACTTTGTACACTGCTGGTTTAGATCAAAGTCTGATTATGGGGTAAAAAGTTCCAGTCAATCTATCTGAATCCTTGAGAAAACATACAATTGCTGTTCACAGGCTCTCAACTTGTAATTTGACTGCATCTGAGCTGTTTAGTGAACACGAATGAGGAATGATTTGGGTCTCAATATGTGCAAAGTAGATAGAGACATACTCCAAATGTGTTGAGGCTGCAATTGCATTGAAAGGTGTTTCTAAAAATTATTGAATCAAAAAAGGCCAAATATAAACACAAGTTGAAAAAGGTTAAGGTTACATAACCATGTCCCGTGAGTACTAAAATAAAATAAAAAAGTGCAACGAAGAGTCCAGATTTTATAATAATGTTTGCATAATGGAGTTATAAAGGTTTGTCGATGAAAATCTGAACAATACTGTACTCGTGGCTGCAGGCAAGCATGCTGCAGTTCTTTCCATCAATTACCCTCTGCAGCAGGTCAATAACCAGGATCTAAGGCACTTGATAAACATAATTTGGGAGCTCAACACTCCATGGAGAAATTATCATTAGCCTGCTGCCTTTCACAAATGTTTTCAAATTTGTATAAAATAATAATTATTTTTTTTTTACCTTCTGTGTTGTTCCATGAAGTTGCAGCAAGTACACTGAGGTCCTGGGGAAGCTCAGTTCCTGAAGACAGAAATAGAGAAAATAATCATAAATGATTTTCTGGATGAAAAAGTAAAAGGTGAATTTTAGATTGCTGCAGAAACGTGAAATATATTCCATAGATACATGTAGTGATGGTGCAGGTTTTCTGATGCAGATCAAAGCATTGAGTGTACAACAGGGAGCCTATCAGCAGGCCATTTGGGTCTAATGCGCCTTTATTACCAACTGACGACAGAGCAGAGCTACGCTTTTCATTACAGGAGACAGAAAATGGGCTGTAGTGAGTAATGTTGTGGTTCATAGGTGATTCCCTGCAAGTTAAAAAGCCAAACACGGACAGACAGGTCTCCAGAAGCACCACACTGTTCCATAGATGATTCTCAGAGATTACTACAAATCACCTAACAGATTCTATCCCCTGATGTTTCTATGCATCATTATGTGAGTTATGAATACGCAACTGGCCGTCAGAAACAAGTAAATGTATAAAATGCAAGCTTGTGCAATGAAAAAAATAAATTATTCTGCAAACATCATAGCCCCGAATGAATGCTTCTACCTTTGCTCTACACATAAACATCGAGATGCACAAAGAAACTGGCATTTGATATTTATCTGTCGACTTTCAGCTCGAAATTCATACAGAGGAATGAAGTAAAAAATAAAAGGTTTAAATGAGTAAAGAAATCTTGAAACAGAAGCACAAATGAAAACTCAAAGTTCAAACACCCCTGGGTCAAGACAGCTATAGAGTATGCGGGACTTGGAAATGTCAGTTTTAAACAGTGTTAAGGTAAGGATGTTCCTTCTTCAGATATGAATTAAATACCCCTTGCCAATCGATCAAATAAGGCAGGCAAAAATGTAACTTAGTTGTTTTTTTTAGCTTAAAAATAGTAAAAGCCTGTTTTACGGTGACTCCCACAGCTACCGATATAAATTAAAGATGACTGCTCTCAACTGAATGAACAATGTATTTGAATGGACTTCTAATATGGTCTTTTAAATGTTATAGTTCTTAACCAGAACTCATAAATGTAAAATATAAGAAACATTACATGAAAATTAAAAAAAAGAGAAATGCTTTTCAAAACTGTAGGATGAAAGATGGGAGTAGATGGTGAAAAAGTGTGCAGTCAGTTGCCCCAGGAACAAACACAGTTCCTTAGTAATTAGGTGATAATGTGTTGGATCACACATTCTGTGTCAGGTTGGCAGTAACTTTGTGGCGGTTCTTGGTGTTAACAAGCAATGCTTTAAGCCTCTACACCTGTCGGCAAGAACATCCAACTTCTTGACAACTGCATGGCAATAAGCTGGAGATTTAGGCCACGTCCACAGTAAGCAGGATAATGCCTTAAACGTATAAGTATTTAGTCTACACCCCCCTATCGTCCACACTAACCCGCCGTTGTTTAAGGTCTGTGGCCGGATAACTATTAGCCGGGTAAGAGAGCCGTGTAAATCTTAATTCAACGGCTAAGCAAGCTAGTGTAGACAGCTTCCCCGGATAATGAAAGGAAGTAGCGTCAATGAATGCTGCATCAATAACAATACGACACTACAGACAAAGACAACAGTGAAGAGTAATAAATTGATCTCGTCGTCTGTCCACACCAAACTCTCTCTTCTTCTGATCAGCTTTTGTTCTCTTCGGTTAACGGGACAAGCAGATATGTACTGTGCTGTAGTGCTTCTTGTATATATTTTGTAGGCGCCTGCGGCACGTAGGTTATACGCGTGTTTCATGCTTCTTTTCGCGCATGCCCAGTTTTTGCACAGGTCGGTATGGGATAGCGCAATCATGGGAACTTAAACGGGGCGTAAATGCTCGTGTTGAGAGGATAACATTAGGCGTCTAACTCCCCGTATAACCTTATCGGCTTAGTGTGTACGTAGCCTCAATTAATTCTCTATTCCACACAGTTAATTTATTATGTCATGGTCCAGCATGTTTTCATAGAGTTTACTGTTGTATTGTAATAAAAGCTAATAATTATCTGTAGGGCTATCTCTTTAGGACATCTTAAAATGCAATGCCTCAGTTTTTGAAGAGAATTTGATTAAACATGTCATTAGGCAAATAAAAGGAAAAGTAAAAGTAAAAAGGAACACAGGTTTTATTTAATTTGTTAATCTTAAATTTATAGCTTGTTTCCATTCCAAGTCTCAATTTCAGTGATTTAAAAGCAGTGTAATATCAATAACTAACGATTAAAAATATTTCTATTGGATTTTGCTATGGAAATGAAAATGATATCCACTGACTTGGAAAGTTTAACTTTTATTTGCAGCTGAATGCCACCAATACTAAGACAGGGGTTAAATATGCATTTACTAGAGTTCACAGAAAGTGAAATGGGAGCAGCCTTTCATCCTCATCCAGCTGTATTTGGCTTCTGAAGATAAACATCAGGCAGCGACACAAGCTTAAGCACCATAAACCTATCAGATTTTAGTACAACTTTGTTATGACAGCAACATGAGGGAATCAACAGCTGTGCTTCGACTCAAATGCTCAAGAACGAGGAAAAGGAATTTAGTAAAGAAGAAAGGAACAGGAAACAAGAGCAGCCTCGGAGGGTAAACCTGAACCAGAAATCAGAAATGTTCAATTTAAACTGTTATGCATATTGTAGCAACTAATAAGCTGTTATATGGTCTGGCGGCTGTGTTTGGAGCCAGGGTGGTTGGTGTGGTGAGAAAGACTGATGTATGAGTGCTCCCGCTCTGTTATTAAGGCCTCTCCCAAAGACTTCTTCCATCCCGGTTAGCTGGAAATCTGACCTAACTCAGGGGTTATCTGGAACAAGGGCAAACCCAACATTTTTACAGTGCAATATCTCTGCCTTAAACAGATGAAAGACACATATGCAGAGAAAATTAGGTATCTCTGCCTCCCATTTATCTTTATCAGTCCTCTTTCTCCTCTAATCTTATAAAATGAGCTGTTTCTTCTTGAGAAACTTATTTTTATGTCTATCAACTGGGTAATCTAAATGGCTTCTTAAATTTATATAAAGGGCACCATTGGGAGTATAAATGTTGACTAATGTCAAATGAGCTTTCCACTCTCAAATAACAGAGACCAAATCAGACCTATAATTCCATAGGTCAAAGACAACATAAAACCAGAGCTATGGCTATTTAATGAACTATTAGCTAAATAAGGCTTAAGATGGGAAACTTGGAGGAAAACTACAATTATGGTCAAATAAAACAGTTTAATCTTATTGAAATTGAATAGGGCATAATGGGGGAATGAACAGAGAGAAGAAAATAAACGATTATTAAAAGACTTGGAAAGTATGAGGTAAATTAGGAAAACAGCAACAAGGAAACCTCTAGGTACACAATCTTATATATCAGAGACCTCTTTTCACACTAGGCCGAGTGCAGATTTATCTGGGTTGCAATGAGCATAAATCATCATCATGTGGGATATAAATAGCATAAAGGTCACTTATGGACATCTTAGAGCCTAATTAGGGACGAAGGACGATAAGACTAAAATAAGTGGTAAGGCACGGACTAAGATAAAATTACTCATTATCTAAATGAGTAATTTTTAAACAAAAAATGTTACAACTGCAGCTAAAATAACACAACGTGATTAATATTGTAATGATAATGTTATTAATAACAATTATAATGTTATGTTGATCAGTCAGACTATCTGCTCAGGTAGCCAGACAGCAGTTGACTACCTAATAGCTTGCCAACTGTATCGCAAAATTTCATCAGTGCGAATTACAATTAGTGCTTGTATGGTTACCCCAACATGGCTGTCACCGTTTTTCATAACTGAAAAAATAAAAGAAAAAAGCAGCAAAAAAACCCCCAAAAACTGTAAAATTGGTTTTGCTTGTAACGTTGTGTCCACACCAAAAGCGTCAAAACGTGCCACATGCCCCCAGCTGGATGCTTGAACATTCACACCTGGAAGCGTGTAGAAAGCGAACTGGACCCGCTTCAAATATGCTATTTTCACGCGCAAACTGGCCTTCAGCAGAGCTGGGGCCAGAGTGCAGCTGCCGGTGGGTTATGGACCAAGCTGATGGAGGACTGTGTGTTCGGCCTGGGCTTCAGCGGAGCTGGGGCTAGAGTGCATCTGCCGGTGGATTATGGATTATGGTCTCTGATCTGACGGAGGACAGAGTGGATTACGTGTTCGGCCTGGCTTCTGGCAGACCGGGGACCGCTGCACTGGGGGTTTGGTGAGCTACAGATACAGTCTAGCTACGGCGGAGGGATCATTAAACAGCAGCGAGCACCCTCTCATAAACACCAGCTCCTTGCCGGCTGGAAAACCTGACCTGCTCGCCCAGATTGTGCCGTGAAGGTCCAAGCTTCGCCTGCCGACACACCAACTACATTTCTGAGCAGCTGTCCATCTGTCTGCGGCTCGTAAAAGTTTATAATATTTGAGCAGTGTGGGACGTGGTGCGGGAGCTGCTACCAGGAAACCAGGTGAGTAGGCCATTTCAAAGCTCACTTCTAGGCCGAGAGGTGCTTTTACAGCAACAACTGCTCTTTTAAGAGCCACCCACAAACCTCTTAAAACCATTCCTGTCTAAATAGTTTAACCTATTTATAATATTTATTTTTTTCCTGTCTCTGTATTGAAAACAGCTTGTGTCATGTAGGTCGGGGTGATTAGCCACGATGTTTATCAGTATTTCCTCCATGTCCTGCTGAGGCTGTGACTTCATGACAGTCACAGAATCACTGAAACACTGTCCCCTGATTGGTTGACGTGGCGCGAAATGAAGCTGGAGTTCAGAGATTTTCAATTTGAGCAGACTTTTTGACGCGCTGCAAACGCCTCATTCGTACAAATCCTCCGCGCGAATCAGGCAGAAAAGCTTTTTCGTGATGCAGTCCTGCTTCTGATTTGAAGCGGGACCCCCTGCCTTGCTCCTCCATTGACATAACATGTACACCTGACTCGCCGCTTGCTTAATTTGCTTTTGGTGTGTACGTACAGTAAGAAGTACGAAAAGAATGAAAGAGTATCAGAGTATTTCTCTGCCAATCTCTTTCAAAGCACTTTAAAGGCACAGTGTGTAATTTTCGGCCAGTAGGGGGCAGTGCATACCTAAATTATCAAAAGCGGAGCGGTATCTGTGTCTTTGAGTAAGAAACTCAACAACGGAGGTCCAACTAGTGCTGTTTTCAAATGCTAAATTCCCTAAGAATTATCTATTTGCAGCACGATGACGAGCACATCAGTCTCTCTTTCATCACTTGGAACTAGCAAAGAGGTAAAAATGCATTTATGGCGAAACTTTTTAGCATTTTATGGTGAAGTCAATGTTTTAATAGCGGGCGTGTTCCATGCGCTTTTTCTGTCCGGGCTCTTGTAGAAGTAAAGACGTCATCTAATATGGCTTTCCCCTGAAAAGAGGACCCGCTCCTATGTATTTTAAAACGGATTTTTAAAGTCATATTTTACAATATCTGCAATATTTTGCAATTAATGTGCTTCACGTAATTATTACATAATGTTTTAATGGCTATTTTCAAAGATGTACTGCAAAAACTACATACTGTCACTTTAAACTACAAGCAAGATGGAAACTTTTAATGGCTTAAGTTTTTATTACCTGGGTATAACTTGCCCAAGAGCTAAATAGGTTACCAAAGAAAATTTAAATTAACATAATTGTAGTTGAAACCATTTAGTCATCTCTTTCTACTGCTGGAAAGATTACAAAAAATACTCACTTAAAAAAAATACATCTCAGCTATCACATAAAGAAATGTAACAATGCAAGATCAATGCCTAAGCAACTCAACTTTTTAGTGACATTTTCAATAATAAAAAAATCCTATTTTAAACTTAAAAAGTAAACATTTTATGTCAAGGTTTTAAAAAGTATTTTGGTTAGTAAATGTGTTAGATATAGAATATCTAACTATTCAGAACATTTGAAATCTGTTTTTTTAAGCCAGGGGTTCTTAAACTGTGTATGGAGACTGAGATTGCACTGTCAGAAAAAGATAAGGTCAAATTACCACAATGTTCCAATAGTGGAAACACACCTGTTAGCTGTGAGTAAGAGAGTGCAGAACTTTCAGCATATAATAGGAAGGCTAAATTGTTTACAGCAAATGTTTATCCACTTTTATTTTATTTTTTTTCAGCCTCAGCCCGTCATGCAACAAAGATGGATTGCTTCTAAGGATTCACAAGCATACATAGACAGAGAATGTGGTTTAAAAAAAAAAAGGCCAACTGTGAAAAATCGCCAATACAAAAAGGCAAAAAATAAACCAGTTTTAAAAGAAATTTCTGCAATCCTTTTTTCTATCCTGTTAGCTGGAAGGCTAAAAGAATATAATGAACGTGGTTCTCATATCTCTTTGGTCCTCATATTTGAGTCAAATCACTTTTTGGGTTAAATAAAATAATTAATTAGGTTTAAAATACACTACTGCATTATTATACTTGAGTGGGTCAGTTTAAGATTCAGAGAGACACATTTTGAGCAGGCCTAACTCCAGCACTAAACATTTTAAAGGGCACCTTGTTAACTAAGGACTTCAGCTGAAGATGCATTGCTGTTGCAATAAACATTGGGTAGGGAGAAAGCCTGCTTTTATCCATTATCAGATAAATACCTTAAAAACCCTTTTCTAGTTTTGAGCCAAAATTAGAGCTATACAATTAAAAGTCTCAGGTTAAATTATAATATGAAAACAATCCTTTAAGTGCAGACAATAAGGAAATAGACAGTGGAACAAGTAAAGCTTTAAAGGTTTGCACAATTCTATAGCTGCACCTGCAGGTTTGTGTGCAGGTATTTCTTCCCTGGATCAACTGAAGTAGGAACTGAGACAAATTCGGCCCAGTTCAGAAATGTTCACCTGAGGACATCATAGACCACAGAACACAGGAACCAACACAAACACGCATGCACTCCTGCATCTATCCTGCTTTTTAACCTTATAAGACCACAGACGGAAAGCCGAGTGCGAGTCCAAGGCGGAGGAGGAGCACGGAAGATAATAGTAAGCTGTGTGACAAGGCACTTTCTGTTTCAGAAAATCTTAAAAAGACACGAGAGAAAGAAAGATTTCATGCTAGCATACAATGCTCTTAATTTCCCCTATTTATCAGAAAAACCCATTTAATTAGAACTATACTACATTTTATAATAAAGCTCATCATAAGGGGTCAGATGACAGTATATGTTGATGATTTATCAAATAAATCTTTGAAACTAAGGCCTTGTTACACCCAAAACATTAAGTTGTTGACTGATACACACACAAAGAAATGCAATCCACCATGGTGTGTTGTGGAACTGTTGCTCAGCTACCTCAGAGAAATCTGACACATCATGAAGAAGCTGAAAGTGACACACATCAACAAGTGCTGAGAAGATCTCCTTTAAAGAGCACAAGAGCCATAGTGACAACTGTCACCACCCGTCATTCCTCAGCGCTTCCTGCAGAAAGCTGAGTAAGAATGAGCAATGAAACACTCAAGAAACACTGACCCTTCACAACCTTCTGAGGCCTCTGCCCTCTGAAGGAGGTGCAAAGATGAAAAGATTTCAAGCAAAGCCTTTTATGCGGACGTTCTGGTATCTAGAGGCTTAATCAGAATGTTAAAGATCCAATCATGGTTTAATTGGCACTCAGCAAGTTAAAAAAGCATGTACATGGGAACTTTATAAATCCTGTAGAGGTGCACCGAAACCAAAGAGATTATAATTTCTGCAAATGTAACCAAATTTAATTATTAATGCTAGCATATGGAATAGCTAGCCATATACATGTATATTAATTATTTTTACGGTAAACTGTTTAAAATGTAAAATTTGAAGCTTGAAAATATTATCTTAGCATTCCTTTTTTATACCATAGTTTTCAGACTATAAGCTGCTACTGTTTTCACAGGCTTCGGACCCTGTAGTCTACACAACAACGCAGCTAATTTATATTTTTCTTACTGGATAACGGCTTCCGGGGACCATAGCGGGAAGTGCAAAAGTGACAGAAATGTGTGAAAAGATTTATGCACCATTTTCATGTCCACACCCTCATCATGGAAAACACATGAAGCAGTGCATATAATGCAGCTTTTAAGTTAATGGCTATCGAGCTGGTCAACAAAGAAGGAAATCCAGGTACATGAAAACGTGTGCCTTCTATTCAGGTGTGCACTATATATGTACAAAATATATTTTATTTTAAAATTTTGCTGGCGAGGCCAATATTCCGGTGCGCTCAATAGTCCGAAAATTATTGTATGTTCACTTAAACTTAGATTTTTGACCGTAGAAGTCAATCTCTTGGGAAATTGCTTGTCAGCCAATACATTTTTATTTTTTTTGCCATTAGCCAATGATGAGACTGTGGGTCATTTATCTCTGGTCATTTTTTTAACCTAAAACAAATGTAATCCATTCCTGTGCATTTTGAGAATTTTTCTATCAGCCGACACAACTGTACAACCAGAGAAGAACAACCAATGTTAATCAGAATAAACGCAGCTATTGGAGCAGGAATTTGGTGGCATTTTTTTTTCTCTCAAAACCCCTGATTGAAACAGGTTTTTGAATTGGAGTGGTGGGCAACATCCCGTCGGACACAAGACTGGAGTTTAAGTGGAGTTGTTGAGCTTTGTCCTTGTTTCAATTTTAGATGGAAAATATCACAAAATCACTTTAGACTGGTTAATATCCGATATCTGACAATACAGCACCACAACAAGTAGGACTGTGTATTGGCAAGAATCTGGTGATATGATATGCATCACAATACAGGGGAGACAATATGATATATTACGATACATTGCGATACTAGACTATATATTGTGATTTAAAAAATTAAATTTCACTTTGAAAAAACACTCAAACCTGTTTTATACTTAAAACATCCAGTTTTATTACTAGATCTAGTTGATCCACTGGAACGAAGAAGGTGAAAACAGCCATCAATTACCAATCATACTTTTACAACAAATATTAATCACATCATTAATGGTTCCATTCAACATTAAAAATAAAAGAAATAAAAATGGATACATTGCTTTTAAACATAAATAAAATATAATGGCATGAAATATCAATAAATTAACGTATCAATGTTTTCCTACATCCTAACAAGAACAGTGAAATTTGCTGTTAAACCTGTATTAAATGCAGGAACGTGGCTGTAAAACCTGATCTAGCTTCTGTTTCCTGGTGCAGGAGCTAGTGGCGCTCCTCCGAGGCTCTGCAGTGTAGGCCGGGCTGATCTAAAATGGACCCGGTTAGTCCATTTTTGGGCTAGGCTCCCCTTGGCTCCAGTTACCACTGGTGTAAGCAGAGGGGTGAGGAATGTGCAACAGCATGTTACCACCTACTGTTCAGCTCATCTGTTTTCACCTGACAAGGTCTGGCAGAAGTGTGTGAGCCCAACAGCTCAGGTCTCTGTATTAAACAGATCATTTCCAAAGTTGACACATCGAGCCTTGTGACCCTGATGTAATTTGCCGTGGCTGCATTTTTATTCTGACTCTGCATCGAGAAGAGAGTCATCACACCTGCGTGTTTGTCTGTCAGGCAGTGCAAGTTGAAAAACATTTCATATTAAGTTGGGACAGAGAATATGGTGCAGGTTTTGTTTTCCCCCTGTGTTGAGAGGTCTGTCACAGGTCATGAGTGTCAAATAAGATTTAAGACCTCAAGCCAAAGTCAGTCAGGCTGTCTGAGTGTGGAATGGGAATATAGTCATCTTTCTTGACATTCTGTGCATGATTTTTCTGTAAATATGGTGTCGTATATGCCAACAGAGCAAATGGTGTGAATAGGAAACGTGCCACATTAAGTGTCTGCTAGCTCATGTCTGAGCTCTCTGGGAAACCAAATTAACAACATAGGTTATGCGACTGCATTGCCAAGGCCATTTTTAAGGATGAAATCTTTACAAATCATAAAAAAATGATATCTAAGATGGCAAGAATAATGATGCTACATTAACAAAATGACTCGAATGACAAGGATGTCAAAATGACGTAGTTATTTCTATTCATTAGAATTCTGAACAGAATTCTATTTTGTATGTCTGATTGGAAGACTTCAAACATTTGAAAACCCTGCTTAAATCAGTAAAATATCTAATTATTAATGCTCTAAATGAAACATAAAATAATATCACGGTTTTAAATTAGGGGTACACCAATCCAACTTTTTCAGTCCCAATACCGATGCCTGGATTTTGGGTATCTGTCGATACCCAATACTGATCCGGTACTATTGTTGAATTAATAAACTCCATACCTTCCACCTTATGCCTTTCACGAAGAGACTAAAGGCACCAAACCTTGATAACTAAACATAACTAAGACAATATAACAGAATTAAAATATAAAATTACCACAAAAATACAATTTCAAGTGAAAAATTAAGCTTTTTTTGTGAATTTATTGCTGATTTAAGTTTAGCTGATACCAGTATTGGTATCGGTGCATCCCTATTTTGAATGACACATCTATGCCGTTGTGGTGGCATTTGGAAAACATTCGTTATCACACCCACTGTAGTCCTGTAAAGTATAACCACTTAATGAATTGTTGCCTCTCATCTTGCTCTTAACAATACTCTGATTTTCTGTGTTGGTTTAGGTCAGGGTGGGATTTCTGTCCAATCAATCTAATCTGGTCACAGAAGCAGGTATTTGTACTTCTGCCAGGGTGGGTAGGTGCAAAGTACCCCTGGAAAATAAAGTCGGCATCTCCCAAAAATGCTTAGCAGAAGGAAGCATTAAGTGCTGAATTTGGAATTGATAAAAAAAAACAGGGGAATAAAAGCAGTAGATCTCATAGCCCCAAAAATTCTTACTAACTGCTGACACTTCACATAGGACATCTAACAGCTTGAAATCTTTACCTCTCCACGTTATCTTTTTTTTTTTTTAGAATCTGGGACCTTGATGTCCAAATAAAATGTAAAAAGTACTGTCATCTGAAAGGAATAGTCTTTTTTTCCTTTAGCCCAGGTAATTCACTCTGTATAAAATATTTTGTTCAGAAGTGACTAAATTAGGCAAGTGACAGTTGTAGTTCATGCTTTTGATAAATCAGTGCATTCCAAAGAATGCCCAAACTGCAGCAATAGTTCATACCTCATCAAGCTCACTCAAACTCAAGAAAAGGCTTTGTCCCACAGTCTCCCTGAAGCTTTAGTTATGTATGTTGATTAGGTAATAATTCTGACCACAGCGTCTTTCTTCCAATTAACTTTCCCTTCATATACCTGAACAGAGCACTCTGTAAACAACAAGCAATGATCTTATGTGGCTCATTCTCCTTGTGGAGATTGTTAGTCTGGTGAAGTAATGTCAAATCAGCCGTCTTCACAGGGATTGCGTAGGCCGTTTCTGCATATATAAAAAGAAAGTATGAATGAGAACATTTCTTAGTTACCTACTCGAGTCTTCTAAATAACTAAATTTTAAGTTGCCATTAGCTGGTGCCTATCTCCAGCAGTAATCGGGCGAGAGACGGGGTAAACCCCGGACATCTCGCACATCCACTGCGGGGCAAACTAGAGGACAGGACTAACAATCAAATATGCACAGACTCATACCCAAGGGCAATTTAGGGAGACCAATTAACCGAAAAGTTTGGTTTTTGGATTGTGGGAGGAAGCCAGAGTACCCGGAGGATATCAGTGTTTTTGTAACAAATCTAGTTTTGAGTTTCAATTCTCAATTAAATACTGAAAATGTGAACTGTATTGAGTTTTAGAGAGTTTTATATCTGCACCCCTATTCTTATGAGAGTATTTAAAAATAATATAGCATATCATTTTATAATACTGTACAGCCCTTGACATGGTAATTAAACAGTAATAATTTCAAATAGAGGATTCTGCCATGTGGTAAATATAGATCTATGCACAGAGCCACAACTCACACTTGTTGGGGAGTGGTGCCACATACATCGAAAGACATTGTGACTCTAAAAACTATTTTGGCCATAGAATAAAGAAAGAAAGGCACTATGGTTTGTTCTGGCAAGCAGTTTAAGCCGACAGTCATTCTTAGAATAACTGAAACTCTTAGCAATTAGTGGGTGGAAATGCTACACTAAAGCCAAATGACAGACAAAATTTTAAGAAGGAAGACCTAATTTGACATTTTTTATGCAACTTCATTGTACAAAGTTTAACCAATGTGGTTGGTTGATTATTTTTATTTGTATTAACAATGATTGCAATTAAATGCACACATTTTATTCAATGAACAACAGTAGGCTCAGCTTGAATGCTTCAAGGTGCATTAATAAAATCTGGATAATTCTCAGATGCTTCTGGGAAACTGGGCGTGAGACATCTTGTCTCCATCGAGTCATAGCTGAGTCAGCTCCCAGTGCCTAATGCTAAAGGATAGTCTCAGTCACCAGGAATCTGACTCCAGGACTCCAGACAAGAAGGGAATTCAGATAAGGATAAGACTGCAACAGGACGAAATTGCATGAAAAAGGAGAAGAATGCAAGAAACATTTAATCATTAAATGCATGTAGTTTTATGTGGTTCCTTTATTTTTACACCGTGGCTTGGTCTCAGAGATTTTGAAAAAGCTGCACACTGAGCATCTGGCAAACAGAGAACATCTGAGCATTTGAATCACCGGCTCACCTGTCAATCACACAGATATTCTCTGCAGGGAGCCTCTCCTTGTCACAGGTCAGGAAAATAAGCATCGACATTCTTTGACATGTTTGGACAAAGAAGCGGGCAGGTAATGAGGAAGAGAGGAGATGGAGGAATAAGGAAGACTCGAGAAGAGCTGAAAATCAGGCAGAGTGAAAAACCCACAGAGTCGGCATCCAAAAAATCCTTCCACTATTCAGGAAAAAGTTTGAAGAGCCAGCAATTTGCACTGTGGGACTTCAGAATAAGATACCACAACATGTAAAAAAATAACCATGTGAACTAAACAACTGTAAAACTGAATACAATTATTTGTTATCACATTTGTCACAGAAAAATAAATGTGTAGTGAAGCTATTAACCTCTTTTATCAGTTAACACAGCAACATTTTTACAATTATCATTTTAAAATGAAATTACTACTAAACCATATTCATTTAGTGCTCCATTAAAAAGTTTTAGGATTCAATCTGTCCAACACACGAAAGCAGATGGAAAGCATTAATGTCAATAAGGGTTTTGAAAGAAAAATAATGTTTGTACGTTATGAGAAGACTAATTCTCTGATGTGTAGATTTTCTTTTGCATTCAACTAATGTTGGAAAAAAGGAAGGACTACAGGAAAGGCGAAGACACCTGGCTGGATCTGCTTAGTTTTCAAAGAAGCCAAAAGGGGACCACATGATGTGGAGATGAAAAGGGGGAAATGCAGAAGAAATGGTGAACATGTGAAAGTAATAAAACTGTGGAGAACATGCAGAGTAAACTAAACAATGTGGGACGCTAGTGGAATGGAAACACTGAATTGACTATTTGATGTGTTTTGGGAATTATTGGTGCATGAGGAGGAAAAGATCATGGAAACAAATTTGAAAAATGGCAAAGAAGTTAAACAGAGTAACATTTCTTCATATGACATATTCAGAACAAAAAACCCAACAAAGCCTGAATTCGTTTTTTGCCGGGCATAACACTGGTTTGTTTATTCTGACATATTTTGGTCCTTTTGTGAAATTTTCTCTTAATTTTTCTCCAATAACCATTTTATTTCACTAAATGCCTGGTGAGGAGGCTGAATCAGCTCATCCAGGAAAGCATTTAGAATACTCCACTCTGCTATTCTCACCACATCTCTTATTAACCACTGTTACCTCAAACACCTTTCATGACCTTTTCACATCTAACAAAGTCAAAAAAAAGGATGGTGGCAGATCAGAACAGGAAGATTCCTGTTGGATTAGCTCATTTCTGGCTCAGATCTTTTGGCTTGCTAACAGTGTGCTGTACAACTCACAATCAATCCCTCTCATTAGTGCAACAGATGCTCTATGTGCAAGTTGCTGACTATTTAAACTTTTACAGCAACATCTCTGCTTGCCCTTTTATGAAACACTTGTTGCGTAAAGTGCATTATTGTCATTTATAGAAAAGGTCTTATTTGATAACTTCCTTGTAAAACCTTTGTAGTCAACTGTATATATTACATATTACATGGAGCTGTGTGTATATATATATATATATATATATATATATACACACACACACACACACACACACACACACACACACACACACACAAACATATGTAAACTTTGCCCTGGTCAAAAACACCTCTCCAATGCCGCAAATTCCGCATCAAACCCGTTAAAGCATCTGTGAAGAAAGCATGGTAGTACCAAGCTAGTTGCGAAAACCCCCCGTAGAGAAAGTGAAGATAGCATAGCACCGACACCCAAGCAATGGTGGCTCGATTTCCAGGAACCCAAGGCTTCACTAACAACAAAGGCAGAATTAAATAGACTTGTGGCATCTTTCATCGTGGAGGATATGCTATCCATTTCAACTTGTTACATAGCGTAGGGTAACTTGATGTTTTACTTCAAACCTAGAATTTACACTAGCCTGCATTTCAGGTATGTTTTAGAACGATGAAAAAGTAGTGTAACTAGTAATGTAACTACTACTAAAAGTGTTCTGGCCAAGACCAAGCTGACCCAAGTGGAAGGGGCATTAACCTTCCTATGTGACAGAGGTTTCTTGCCTACTCTTATGAAATTTTTTTTAAAAGAGTTGCCACAAACTCTTCACCAACAACATCACAGACTAATTGCCAGTTAGTGTGAACGACTGAGGCCACATAAGGCCAAGTTGTTTTAGGCATGGTGGTTTTGATGTGTTGGAGTGAAACACGCCCGATAATGTTATAATGATAATGCGTTGTACAGTATCAAAAGTTAATTGAAACATTTTGCAACAATCAGCATGGTTGTGTATACATTCAGTATGTTTGGCATTCCAGCACAATGAAATATATTCTTTCAAAGGCAACATAAAGTAATCCAAGATGATTTGAGCATTGTGGTCTAGAAGGACAAAAGAGTATGAAATATCTTTGGAATATCAGCTTTTAATTGTTGTGAGCTGTGTGAAACAGGCAGCAGACTGGGACTATTCTGGTCTTCAATAGGCCCGTCCACCCATCGCTGAGTGGAGCAGTACCCTGCCCGATCTCTGTGGTGTAATTTGTGACACATGCAGCCTTAAAGCTTTTTCTTCAGCCACCCTCTCCGTCTTAAGGTCAAAACAGCAGTAGGGTCAAATGTTTGTCTCAGTGAAGTATTCCTCAACAAAACAAAAAAGGCGACAGTAAACCAGAGCAAAATAAAAGTTACGTTTGTTCTTTTATCCCTAATTTTCTACATTCTTCTGTTTGGGAGCAATGCACATGCTGCTTCTCTTCAATACAATTTGCAGGATTTCCAGTTTTCCAGGTCTGCCCCCTCCAGCATTCTCTCTACTCTACACAGTGTCTCTCTTTTAAACGCATTACACGGTGCCCCGGGTCCTTTTCAAAGCAATAAAGCCATGATGGTCTCTGGTCTGGTTCATGGTAACATAAACAATCTTCCCTCTACTTCAAAAGGCAAACAGACGATTGAAGAATGGGCTGCTGGGCTTACCGACAGTGTCTTAGTTTGCAATCCATGGTAACAAAAACAGCTTGGATCCAAACAGTGTGCATAGTTTTAAACAGTAAATCATTTATATTTGAAACAACGATGGAATTTAAAAAAATACTTTAAGTCTTTTATGATTTGATAACAGCAAAGAGTTATGCAGTTTCAGAATCATTTATCTAGCTTGTAAACTTTTTTATGGAAGGCATTACAAGGCATGTAAGGTAGAGGAATCCATTTAGGCAGAAACTTGTGCATGGGTTTCTCCAATAAAGCAGGTGAATAAATGAAGAGAGCATGGTAAAATTGCTAAAAAAACATTTAAATAAATCATTTTTATTATTTATTTATTTTATTGTCACACACAAGTATGGTTATATGGAAGGTCTCGTCACTTCCTCTGAAAAGCTCGGCTGGAGTTTACAAGCAGAGATATTCAATTTTAGAACCACAGTATCTGAATGGGTTAGTCCAATAAAGAGATTTCCCGTTTGGTTTGACTCTTGACAGACACAGGTGTAAACATGCAGTTCAAAAGTGCGACTGCAGTTGGAATAAGGCAATAATTCGGCTTTTTCTTACTGCATGTAAACACACTGACTGATTCAGAAACACTTTAAAAAAGATATATTTTATATTACCATTCTTTCTGCCACTCATGCTGTTACTATGTTGTACAGCCTCATTTTCAGCAGCTCAACAGTTAGACTTTTACATTTTATAAGGTTGGAGCATACGTAGAGAGGGAGATCTTTGATAAATCCTTTCAGTTTAATCCAGGTTTTTCCTGCGAATCAGCCCGTCATTGCCATCCGCCCACGGCATATTGGACTTGGACACTCCGCCATACTTTAACTCTTTTCCAGTGAATGAAGGAGAAACCTTGGAAAAACACCCCACAAACCACAAAACACACCAACAAACACACCCCCAAACACCAAACAAAAAAAACACAAAAACCCCCCAAAACAAAACACCCAACAACCACCCAAAAAAAAACACAAAAAAAAAAACACAACCACAAAAAACCCCAAAAACAACCACAACCAAAACAACAAAAACACACCCACCAACACCACCCCACACCAAAAAAAAACAAAAACACAAAAACCCACAAAAAAAAAAAACCAAAACAACCCAACAACAAAACAACCACCAAAAACAAAAAAACCAACCAAAAATTTTGATATTTCTTCACACAAATTCACCAAGGTGCCAATAAATGTGAAGGGTAAAATTACACTTTGAAATATGTATGATCATAAAAACAGGTCCAATATTAGTCCTGAAGTTTTGTATCCGTGTGTATGAGCAGGAAGGCTGGTTAAAGGCGTGTTGTATAGCTGCAGGCTGGAGACAGACTGCACAGACAGTGGAGTGTGTCATAGTTCACATCTGCTGAATGGGCTCCGTTAGCTTCGTCTGCCTGTTATTATACATTACAAACCCTTTGAACAAAGCAGCCACTGCTGACAATCAGAAAAGTTTAACAGTCGGTTCCAGATTTAAAAAAAGGTTTCCATTTCTTCCTCAGTAAGAGTTTTTGTCTTTTTTTAAGTCAGGCCATGCAGTCCACTCGTTTTCCTGAGGCACCATTGCAGCACAGCACGGAGGGTGGGGTAAAAAAATCCACACTCTAATTAAGCCATTCCCGATTTGTTAAATTCCGATAAACAGCCATGATCAATACACAAGCGGTTTCAAAAATGTTAGGGTAATTTTAGAGGTAATGAGAAAGTGTTTATTTTGTTTGATAAAAAGCCCTACAGCCCAGATTCACCCACTTAACTTTTTCTTTGTTCGTCTCTGCCCTCACTTGGTATGGAACAACTTAGATTTATTGAGTGAGTGCTTAAACACATTTTGGTATACACAGAACAGATCCTAAAGTCTTTCACAGTGGTATCAGCTGTTGATCTGGCAGTTGTCAATAAGTTAGAAAATTATAGGACCATTTAGCTCTTTATGCTTTTTTTGCAGTGATTTAGTCCAGGTTCTTCACAGACTCCTCTAATGGTTTCAGACATAAACTTACAAGATATTTAAAGATATAAAGTCAGCCTGAAGAATGACTATGATGAATTATTTCCTGTAGTGATAAAGTACTGGATGGCTTTAAAAGCCCCCCCGAACCCCCTCCAATCCTTTTAAACTGGAAAGTATTAAAGTGAGTTGTCCTTTGTGGTGCAGCAATAAAACACTATCCGTCCCTTTAGGAAACGCATGTCATGAGTCTGTAACCAAATTACATTATAAGTATAATCCTGCAAAGCCACAGGAACGCTATAAAATATCATTTTCTTATCTGTCTGTTTCCACACTATACTAAAGCTACAAATTTTTTTGACATCTCGCTGAGGCTTCTCGGCGCAATAAAATGAAATTCTCACCATCAGCTAAAAAGTTTCAGGAACGGAAACCAGAATCAGGGAAAAAGTAAATACATTTCCAGTAGTACTCTGTTGATTCTTAACTGGTTCTTATAAACATTCCAAAAGATTAATTTAATCTTTTAACGTTGTTTGACCTTTTTAAATGCACAGTAGAAGAAAAAAGTCTACATGGGCATTTTGAGGCTTAGCTGTTAAAAAAGTTTAGTTTTCCCTGGTGAACTTTAACCCCAACGCTCTGCCATGTCAATGAATTTAGGCATGCAAGCTAGCTGTGAAAAAATGTCAAATGGCTTTGGATACTAGCAATACTGTTAGCCTAGTACCGCCTTTGATAACCCCCACGCCAGGCAACAGTCGGGCATTATTTCTGGTTCAGACAAGACGAAATAGAATCATGTGCTTGACAGAAGCAAAACAATTTGCAAGGTCTGGCAAATGGAAGTGAAGTATTGCGGATTTACTACTAACTTCAGGAGCCAAATGCTGCAACATCACAAAGATGTCTTGTCCGAGTTGACCGCAAGAGGAGAAACTCAAGCAAACACTACAAACTATTAGCCAATTCTTATGTTCTCTCAAAATAACTGAGGAGATTGCAGGATTTGTTGGCAAGGATATGCACTCGTCTTCTGTTTTTTTAACAAAATAAGACGGGCGCTACTTTAATTAGCCACTACAGACACTAATGAAAATAGCGGAACCGTACTGACTCATGGTGTCGTGAAAACCTCGTTCTGAAGTCATCTCGAACAAGTACATGTCAAAATCAATACTAAATCTACAAAATTGGAAAATAATAAATTTCTGAAATTTGAATTGATACCCCTCTAATTTCCAGCTACTACTAACATTTTAAATAATAAAAGAAAACCTAACAAGCCATATTGCCTAGGGTAAAGTGCACTGCAAGGTAACAGCGCGAGGAAGAGTTTTGATTGACACCCACTACGGTCTATGTATTTTAATAAAAACAGTAGATAATGTGTACATATTTAAATATAATATTGATATAACCATACTCCTAGTGGTCTTTAATTTTAGTAGCAGCAGGTAAAATTTTTGCTTTTCTGTTTTAAATTGAAGTAGTTCATGTAGTACATTTTTGTTTTAAATTTTTAAGTTTATTGATGTTATTATTGTGATGTTTTTTTTTTCAAGTTATCATAACATGTGAATTTCATACCAATCCATAATGAGACTGATATGAGGAGGTACACCAGTTGAGCAGCATGAATCAACAGATTTCCCTTTTTCTTATTTCACAATTGTTACTGTGAAAAAAAAGAGTTGGGAATAAACTTATAGATCACTGTTGTTGCCTTTTAAAGGGGTAAAATGTTTACATGTCAAATATAACCAGCTGACTATTCTAGCTGCAGCCCTCTACAGACCAATCTGGTACTGGGACTGTTGTGAGCTGTGTTTATTTTTGCACAAGTGTGTTCACAGGCAAACATACAAGTACCCCACCAGGTCTGTGTAACCGCAAAATGCTGTAAAACAAGCAGATCCAGAGGGAACAAACACATGTGCATGAATCGGTGAATGTGGCTGCAGTGTAAAGCGCTTTGAATGGTCAGAATGACCGGAAAAGTACTATGTAAGTTCCATCCACTTAAAACCTGTTTTGTGTAACAGATCTGTTATCCTTATGCAGTGGAGAGCACATAATAGAGCCTAAGCACCGCCATATTTATGCTGCTGTGCCAAGCTCGATTATATTTGCAGGCTTAGGGTTTTCTCTAAATCTTCATTCTTTGTTTGATTAAACACAAACCAATCTTGAGCCCTTGAGTTTTCCTTCATTGCTCTCTAGTCAAAAGACATGCAGGCCAGAGATCTAGGGCTGGACGATAATTCGATAGCAATATCCATCAATCAATAGACGTGTGGTGCAATAGAAAAAAAAGGGGGTTGATAAAAAAGTTTGATCAAAAAAAGTTCCCCCTCATTCTTTCATTATAGCCTAAAAGTTAGCTTAATACAACAGTCACAACCTGCTCCAAACGAATGATTAACGCTGACCCAGGCAGCTCCGCCACCCATCCCTCTCTCCTTTCAAACCACAAAAAGGAGCAAATGAAGGAGCTGCAACAGAATTTGTTGATTGTCCCTGAGCTAAACTTCGCCATAAAACAAACTTCACCTCGGTCAGATGTCACAGCAAGTGAGCAAGGCAGAGGATGTCCCGGAAATATGTTTCAGTAGCTCAGGAAAATGTTAAGTCCCGTTTTGAGCTTATCCAGGATGCACTAAAAAACTAAAGGGAGCCATAATAAACGAAATAATATACTACGTTCAGTAGTCTTAAACAGGACTCCCCTCTCCTGGCTCGCTGTGAATCACTGTTACGAAGCAACATGGAAAACTTGCTTTTAAAATGTCCCCCCGATTCTCCACCATATCCTCAGAAGCGACAAACGCTTTAAAAAACACAACTGGGGGTGGACAGACCTGCTGGCTTCAGCTCTCAGTGACTGGACAGTGTTCTGGGCTCTGTCCACACCCTGGTATAGGAAAGTAGCTGGTTAGCGTTAGCTTTAGGAGATGAACTGCATTTGATTAAGCTTTATTGAAAAACTAAACCAAAGGTTCTGGCCATTAACATAATAAAGTGTCATAAAGTGTTTAAAAGATTAAAAAGCATTAAAATAAGCATTTTATATAAATTACTAACATAATTAAAAAAAATATATAATGGTTAATAACAATACTTTTCTTTGTATTTATTGAAGTTACTCAGGTTTTCTTGATTTGTTTCTGTCTTACAAACTTATTTATGATAAAAAAATTGTTTGAAAAATGATTTAATTTTTAGTTAAAAGGAGTTCATTGAAGAATGACAAAATGGCCGGGGAGGCACTTAAAGTAGCGTTTCTATATTTTGTGATAATTATTGTGAATTATCGATATTGATCAATGACTATTCCTTTTATCAACACGTTCTTTTTTTATATCGTCCAGCCCTACTATGATCCATACTTCAACTACTTTATCAGTTTTAGGTAGAAAATCCCAAAACAGCAACAAATAAATTAAAGTTTGTATATTCAAATTAAATAAAAGTTAAAATAAGAGACAAATTGACATCAAATACTGTACAGTTATTAAAAATAGATACTCTGATTAAAAGAAATATACAACCGAGTAATTCTGAAAAAAACAACGTATAAGATATGTATACTAAATGATACCAGACTTTGATATTTTTGGGAACAGTGATAGCACTCCAGTAGCACACCTTTACCTAAGATGCAGTATGCATGGGGTTGGAGACATTGTCCAACACTGATGTTATTTTAGACAAAGTGCTTCTGTCTACACCACCTGCACTGGGTTAAACAAGCCAACCTTTCAGGTGTCTGTATAAGTTTTAGAGTCCAGTAGTTATGTTTCTTTGCTCAATGAATTAAGATTATCCAAATATGCTTTGTTCCAGCTAAATTCAAATAATCTTGACAGTTCTTGAGATAGCAGGATCACCTTGTCACAGAGTTTAAGATAACTAAACCATGAAGTTGTACAATTTGTCCCAGAGCTTCTAAAAATGTAAATTTTGAGCATCAATATACATTTTAGAATGGAGTATCCGGACATTTTCGGGGCAAAAGTATCCATTTTGAAAATCAGGTGAGGGACAACACTTTTCCACAGACAGTAATTTTACGAAACAAAATATTTTGATGTGATTTGGAGAGCATTTTCCTTAATTTTTGCCCCTTGAGTAGTATGCACCTATATAATAGTACAATTCAACTGTTTTTCATATAGTAAGGAACTTTCCTTATGAGTCCTAGACAGCTGCAAGGTTAGTTTGTCTAAGAGTTCGACCTTTGTCAAGGTCAGTGCACAGACAATCCATTAACAAAGATCCCTGGTAGTCTTTTACTACGAGAGCAGATGACAAAAAATAATCACTGGCTATAAAGACACAATAGCAGTAACTATGCAAACCATGACTATCTGACCTTTCATTAGAACTAGACTGACCGTGAGATAAGACAGCTGGGCAGACATATTAAAGGAGATGGGGCGATGAATTGAGCTTTGTCTCATCTTCTATGTAAAAAAGAAGAGAAAATGCTGAAGACAGTGGAGGAAAAGCAGAAGAAAAATTACTGGAGACCAAGATGTTTCTACATAGTACAGCTTTTAACAACTTTGGAGCTAAATGTTCATCACTGCTACAAATCCACAGGAATTCTGAGCTTGCCCGCTGCCTAGCAAACAAAGATTGTGTTTTTCTTTTGGCCCTGCTGTCTAATCACTTGCACATGAGGAGAGAAACGACCCAGACAGAACAGAAAAAACTGAAAGATGGCATGAAAGGAAAAGCTGAAGATGAAGCGACTACTCAGGGCCAAAGCTTTGATGCCCTTTCTGTCTTTAAGTCTTTCCAAAGGATGCATAAAGGATGCATAGGTCAACCAAAGAGGACAGTCAGCATGAACGGGCAAGTAAAAGTGAAAAATGTGAACAAAGATTTGCACAGAGATGTTGATGGAAAAATGATAGGAAGCACATTGAGAAAGAAGACCAATACACTTACAAGACAAAAGTGCCTACTGAAAAAACAAAGACAGAGTCCAGATTGATGTGGTGGTATTGTTGCACCTGCCAGTTGTGTCTCTTCTCCAAGCCAATAAGGGTCTTTCAGAAAATGCAGTTTATAAGCATTATGGTGCAAGAATAATTGTGTGCTGGGTTGCTGTAAAACCAGTTTAAAATATTACACAGCAGTTAGGGCTACGACTATATTGTGTTACAGGATTCTCCACACATATTTCATGTTCTTGTTAGTTGCAAGGCTGCGTGTTTCCCTTCTTAGCCCAGGGATCCAACAAGGAGATTATTTTTTTCTCCTTTTTATCATCATTCTTTCATTACATTAGAAAATTTACGCTGCACTTGTACAAACTCAATGTCCTTCAGGTTTTTGAGTCACATTTATTATGAGGGTCCAACAAAGCTAGGAGTTCTGAAGAGGCATTTTAAATGCAAAATACATAAATTGAGCACAAAAAAGCCAATTTCACTCATTCCATAGATACCGACTCATCACATATCGTAGAAAATCAAGCTCAGCTATTTACCACAAGTGTAAACATTATTACTTTCATTATCTTTGGAGGATCTCTATGCAGCCAAATCTAGCAAAGTTCGAGTGATGCTAACCTTAGGCTGTGCAGCACAATACTAATTTGGTTTCATTTACCTTTGGGGAATCAGTTCGTAGATGCAAAAGGAAATTAGTTTGTTGAATGGAATGAGCCGCTATTCAGAGTTACTGTTAATAACTAGTGACCAGCAGGTGTACTCTCAAAAAGCAGATCTAAACCCTCTACAGGAAGAGTTATATTTACTAAAGAATAGACCCCACTTACGGTTAGAAATGCCATGTTTACTCCTGATATAGGTTTTTAAAGGCTGTTTAAATGTTAACTGCTAATCAATTTGTCTTTGTTAGTAATAAAACCAATCTTAGAGTGGCTTCTTTCTCATATGCATATGATAGCCCAGTTTTAAACAGTTAATAATGACTCAACTGGTACATCTGAATGATCAACATGTCATTGTAATATTTGCGAAAACTGTGTAAACTGGGCAGTCATAAGGTGTAAAATTCATTAACTGACCAGAATTTCCATTAATAGTTACACTGCATTGGGGTAGAGCTGTCTTTGCAACTTTTATTTCCATTTTTAAACAAACAGAATAATCATGTTGGTGCCTGAAATACTAATGGAGAACACAAGTCTCCCTGCATGAAAGCAAATGGCAGTCAAAGCTTAAAACTTTTAGATGACATTCAGAGAAAATCAGATTTTCTCTTTACAAATTAAGTATTTTTTGTAGGCCCCCTGAGCATTACGCTTTTCATGTTTGCATACATTTTCCTAAGCCGTGTGTGTTTACTTTAAAAAGAATCACTTGTCTTGTAATGTTTACCATCTTAGAAATTCCAGATATTTATAATAGCCACCTAAGGGCCAAAGTACAACACTGATACACTCTGAAAACAGTAAGTGTAACAATAACAATGTCGGAGTCGCACCATTAGCAGCCATTAAGTGCAAAATAATGATACGGCCAATAGAGAAAACTTGTTCTGCAATAGTTATTATAAAGTAATCAGCAATGGCTTCTGCCCTGCTGAGCTTCTGTACCATGAAGTTCACCACTGCTTAGTTTGGTGGGCTTTTACTGCAAAGCTTTATAATTGGTAACTGGAGCATATCAGGCATCTGTGCAGATTTAGTGGTTCTATAATCCAATTCTTTACATGGTAGTTTGTTTGTTCAAAAACAGAGTATTACTTAAATTAATGAACAATGGTGTACTTAAACAGTCCCCCATCATTCACTTATACAGAACAGAAAATGATAAAAAAAAATATCCAGAAGCGATGGTCAACTAATAAAGCTGTTTCTTAGCACAACATGGATTCATGACATGGAAACATGGGTATTTAGGTCATAAATGAGAGAACAGGATTGGATCCATGCCTTCACCCTGTTAGGACCTCAATATTTCCTGGATGTTTTCTAGAAATGATTCTTTTATTCCCTTTAAAACTCTTCTGTGAATCAAAAAAGGAAGATTGGATTGAAAAAGGTGTTTTTTTGGGGGGGGGCTTGCTGTTCCAAACACTGGAATAGAATATTGTCATTATTTTCCTTTATTCCTCACTTACTAAGTTATGGCAGCAACAAGCTGTGACTGCTGCCTCCAACAAGGACAGTCCCAATTCTCAGTGCAGCCCCATAAAAAGGGGCCTCCTAAACTTTTACAGGCTGACAACACCCTTACGTCCACCATGAGCCAAAATGGTCTCCATTATTCTGTGGAGGAACTTCAGCAGAAAGCTGACCATACAGCATGAGAAAAAAGCTCCACTGAGATAGGCAGTTGCATTTGCACTTCTTGTGACAAACTTTAAATGAAGCAGGATGCTGAAGATATATTTCGATGTAGGAGAGCATTTTGCAACAAAAAATATTTGCAAAATAATAGGATAGAAGATAGAAGTTGTAAGGATCAGGGTTAAAGTGCATTGGTTGAAAGTCTGTAGGTTTTACCAGTTGGCAGGTTTAGCGACATATTCCACTTCCGAGTGTGATTAAGAGCATCTTAACTGGTTTAGCATTGCTTGTAAAAACATGTATCACTTCCAGTCTTAAGTTAACAGAAACCAATGCTTGGTAGGGAAAAAAACTACAAAACTCCACTTAGAAGGTAAACCCGTAAATACCTGTATCGACTAAAGAAAAAAACGTTAACTGTTTAACCAAAACTGCCAAATACAAACACTGTACATCGCAAAAAAATAAAGTGCCTTGTTTGAACATCAAGTATTTTCATGCATATGAACTGTGTATTGTGTACTTTGCCCTCTTCAAAATAGTGCATGTATATTTGAAAGATGGATGTGAAATTCACAGTGTACGAAATAAAGAGAAAGTTATTTCTGTTTTAATGCCAAAATTTCACTTTTTTTCTTTCCCATAATTTTTAATTGCCTGACCATCTTGGGCTGAGAGTTTACCACAGTCTAAGTGGTCAGGAAATTATCAGCTCAATTACTCAGACGACAGACCCAAATCATTGGCCACCTCAATTACTCTAAACAGCCGCCATGAAAAGATGAGTCTATATCTAAAACACCCTTGGACCAGGTAGAACCAGCTATTTTTCATAATTAATTTAATAGAGGTAAATAAAAAAAATCCTAGGTTTCTTTTTAGTACAGTTGCCAGGCTTACACAGAATCATTGCTCTGTTGAGCTAACTATTCTCCCTTCTAGTGATGACTTTTGATGACTTTATGGGATTCTTCATAAGTAAAATAAATTCTATTAAAAATAAACTCATTGGCATTCTCCCAAACATAATTACTTCTCTCTCAGTAAATTAAGTATTGGAGAGAACTGTAGAATCATGTTTATGTCTGTACTGTTTTTTTTTTGTTTTTTTTAAGTTTTTGTGGCCATAGTGGCCTTTATTAACAGTGGACAGATATGAAGGGAGGACAGAGTTGTGGGAGAGACATTGGCAAATGTCCATGGATGGGAGTCGAACGGGGATAGCCACTTTGAGGGCTGAGCCCTCTGAACACGGGGCGCCCATCTTAACCACTACACCACGTGACGCCCCATGTCTGTACCGTTTTGATTCAGTTCAAGTTTCGGAATTATCACAAATATTAGCTTCATCTAAACCAATCAACTTGTATGTTAGACCCAATTGAAACAAAATTATTTAAGGAAGTGTTCCCTCTGGTTGCTAGCCCTATTCTAGACATGATGAATCAATCTTTAATAGTGGATATGTACCACAGGAATTTAAGGTTGCTGTAATTACACATTTAATTAAGAAAACCCTTCCTCGACCAAGCTGACTTAGCTAATTACAGACCGATATCTAACCTTCCTTTCTTATCCAAAATTCTTGAGAAAATAGTTGCACATCAGATATGTGAGCATTTAAACAATAATGAGCTGTTTGAGAAGTTTCAGTCAGGCTTTAGAGCTCATCATAGCACTGAAACAGCTCTGGTGAAGGTTACTAATGATATTCTCATAGCCTCAGACAATGGACTGGTGACCATTCTGGTTCTGTTAGATCTCAGTGCTGCCTTTGACACTGTTGATCACAATATTCTCATAGAAAGGCTTCAAAGTGTCGGTATAATAGGAACAGCACTAGGTTGGTTTAAATCTTATTTGTCTAACAGATTTCAGTTTGTTCAGGTAAACAATAGATCTTCCTCAACCTCAATAGTTACTTGCGGAGTACCACAGGGTTCAGTGCTTGGGCCGATTCTTTTTACTATATATATGCTTCCTATTGGTAAAATAATTAGGCAGCATGGGATAAAATTCCATAGTTACGCAGATGATACACAGCTATATCTATCCATTAATCCTGATGAATCCAATCAGTTAGGTAGACTACAGGCATGTCTGGAAGACATAAAAACTTGGATGACTCTAAACTTCTTGCTTCTGAATTCTGATAAAACAGAAGTTGTCGTCTTTGGACCAGAAGCTGTGAAAAATAAACTACTTAGTCAACGCCTTCACCTGGACGGCATTAAATTAGCCTCCAGTAATAAAGCAAAGAACCTCGGTGTTATTTTTGACCAAGATATGTCATTTAGATCTCACATTAAAGAAGTCTCTAGGATTTCCTTTTTTCACCTTAGGAATATTGCAAAAATTAGAACCATCCTGTCCAGGAATGATGCTGAAAAACTAGTCCATGCCTTTATTACTTCAAGACTGGATTACTGTAACTCTTTATTATCAGGTAGTCCACAGAAAACAATTAAAAGTCTTCAGTTAGTCCAAAATGCTGCTGCTAGGATTCTGATGAATATTAAAAGAAGAGATCACATTTCCCCTGTTTTAGCTTCTCTTCACTGGCTCCCAGTAAAATCTAGAATAGAATTCAAGATCCTCCTTCTGACATATAAAGCTCTTAATAATCTAGCTCCATCATACATAAGAGACCTGATTGTTCCATATGTTCCTAACAGGGCCCTTCGCTCTCAGACTGCAGGTTTACTGGTAGTTCCTAGGATTTCTAAAAGTAGAATGGGTGGCAGATCTTTCAGCTATCAGGCTCCCCTCCTATGGAACAGGCTCCCAGGGTTGGTTCGTGAAGCAGACAATTTGTATATCTTTAAAACTAGGCTTAAAACTTTCCTCTTTGACAAAGCTTACAGTTAGAGATATGTTAATAGGTAGTTAGAGACAGGTTAGACAGGTAGCTAGGAAGAGATAGGTTAATGTTAGTAGCTAGGTAGAGTGTCAAAAGCTAGGAAGGGATATGAAGAGGTAGAGTAGCTACGTAGAGATAGATTAATGTAAGCCAAGTAGAGAGTGTTAGTAGCTAGGTCTCCTAGTAGCTAGGAGACAGGTTAATGTTAGTAGTCAGGTAGAGTATCAAAAGCTAGGAAGAGATAGGAAGAGGTAGAGTAGCTAGGTAGAGATAGGTTAATGTAAGCCAGGTAGAAAGTGTTAGTAGCTAGGTCTCCTAGTAGCTAGGAGACAGGTTAATGCTAGTAGCTATGCTGCTTTAGGCTAGGCTGTTGGAGGACATTATTAGGGTCTGTTCCTACTTTCTCTCCTACTTCTCCCCAACTACATGATGTGCTGTCAATTCAAGCGCTAACCAGTTTTCTCTTAGTCTCCTCCTACAGTAGGTGCTCCTGACCCGCCCTGCTTGACGACCCTGACTAAGATGGCATTGCAGTGACGGAAAGTTCTCCACGTCCTGCAACAAACTTCTGCATCAGTTCTGTTGTTCTTTCTGTGTCTCTGTTCTGTGTCTCTGTTCTGTATTCTCCAAACCACAGACGGTCTCGGCAGATGACCGCTTGTGCTGAGCCTGGTTCTGCCGGAGGTTTCTTCCTGTTAAAAGGGAGTTTTTCCTTTCCACTGTCGCTTCGTGCTTGCTCAGTGTGAGGGATTGCTGAGAATTACACGACGCAATCTTCTGTGGTTCTCTAATTTCTAAATTAAACATTGTATTGTAATAACTCTTCTTGTAAAGTGCCTTGAGATGACATCTGTTGTGAAACGGCGCTATATAAATAAACTGAATTGAATTAGCTAATTACAGACCGATATCTAACCTTCCTTTCTTATCCAAAATTCTTGAGAAAATAGTTGCTAATTAAGTATGTGAGCATCTGAACAGAAACAAAATGTTGGAAGAATTTCAGTCAGATTATAGAGCTAATCATAGCACTGAAAAAGCACTGGTGAAAGTTACTAATGTTATTCTAATGGCCTGAGATAATGGATTTGCTTTTGACACAGTAAATCATGAAATTCTCTTAGAAAGGCTTGAACATGTAGGGATCAAGGGAACAACACTAGGCTTGTTTAAATCATATCTGTCCGACAGATTCCAGTTTGTTCACATTAATGATCATTATTGTTCACACTCAAGGGTTACTTGTGGTGCTTGGACTGATTCTTTTTACTATTTACATGCTTGCAATTGGTAAAATAATTAGACAGCATGGGATGAATTTCCACAGTTATGCTGATGATACAGAATTATATTTATCCATAAAACCTGATTAATCCAATCAGTTAGGTAGGTTACAGGCAGGTCTCGGAGACATAAAAAACCAGATGAAATTTCTGCTTTTAAACTCAGACAAGACAGAAGTTGTTTTCTTTTGACCGGAAGCTTTAAAAAGGAAATTGCTAAGTCAATTACTTAATCTGAATGGTATTAAATTGGCATCTGGTAATAGTGTTAGGAAACCTCTGTGTAATTTTTGACCAAGACATGACATTTAAATCCCATTTTAAATAGGTTTCGAGGATTTCTTTCTTTCACCTGTGGAATATTGCTAAAATTAGAAACATCCTGTCCAGGAGTGATGCTGTGAAACTAGTCCATGCATCCCTTACTTCAAGGTTGGACTACTGTAATTTCTTATTATCATGAAGTCCACACAATGCAATTAAAAGCCTTCAGCTGATCCAAAATTCTGAGTTCTGATGAACTCTCCAGTGGCTCACTGTAAAATCCAGAATGGAGTTTAAGACCCTCCTCCTTAAGTACAAAGTCTCCATGTCCTTTTGTCACCCCTTTTAATTTCTTTCATATAAAAAATAATCTTAAACCAGTTCATTTTGTTCTTTTTGTGTCTTTTCTCTGTCTTCTCAAACCCCCAGACAGTCGTGGCTGATGACCAATTGTACTGAGCCAGGTTCTGCCAGCATTTTCTTCCTGTTAAAGAGGAGTTTTTCCTCTCCACTGTCGGTGCATGTTTGCTTAGTATGAGGGATTGCTGAGGAATTGCTGTGGTTGGAGTGTATGTTATGGGCACAACCTCACGTCAATGACTCAACGCAATCTGCTGGGATTCATTACATAGAAGACTTTTAACTGATTGGAATATTTGTATAAATGTCTTGAAATAACTTTTCTGGTAAATTGCCTTGACATGACATCCATTGTGAATTCCATCCATCCATCCATTTTCTGAACCGCTTAATCCTCAAGGGGTCACCGGGGGGCTGGTGCCTATCTCCAGCTGTCAACGTTCGAGGGGAGGGGTACACCCTGGACAGGTCACCAGTCCATCTCAGGGCCAAATAGAGACAGACAGGACAAACAACCATGCACGCACACACACCTAAGGACAATTAAGATTGATCAATTAACCTGACAGTCATGGTTTTGGACTGTGGGAGGAAGCCTGAATACCTGGAAGGAACCCACGCATGGGGAGAACATGCAAACTCCATGCAGATACGGACCAGGATATGAACCCACAACCTTCTTGTTGCAAGGCAACAGTGCTACTGTAGTCGTGGTCCTCACATACCACATTTTTGGTAACTCTCGTTGGCAAACTATTGTGGGAGCCTGGCTTTGCTGGAAATTATTCAACTAAAGCCACATGTTCTAACATCTAATAGAAATTCAAGTGGTTTTATTTTTAAACCAATTAATCATAGTCCAACACTGATTAAAATTAGTGAGAACCGATGTTGTGTAACTGTATTTAAATAGTTGGTCGTTGGAGTAATGGTTCTTTAAAAATAAATCACACTTGTGCAGTATCTACAGAACTTGAACCAATATGAATGTAAAACTCTATACATGTTTATTAGAATACCTTCCACTCAAGGCTACTTTACACTCGACCGCTTGTCGAGTAGTATTAAAGATTGAAAAGGTGTAACACCAGCAAAAAGGCTAAAAAAAGGCCATGAGGCTTCGTCACTAGCCTCATGCCCAAGCTCATGGAAACAAACTGCTGTCTGATGGATTTGGCACCGCTCTTCCCCCAACTGCTAAGACATGCATCCTGGGAACGCTGACCAGCACGGAGACAGATCCAATTGCATGGTCTACATTTGGGACTAACATTGTCATTATCCAAGGAGGCATTTAGAAATGACCCGAACTGGAATGAAAGGAAATAATAAGCAGGAATAACTCAGATCGGCTGGTCATTCAGATGATGATTTATGAATGGTGGCTGACTGTGTGTGCCAACTGAAAGTAATTGTATATTTCTCTTTATCATTATGTTTCTGAAAGATAAACATCCTGGCAGGCAAATTGTTCTCATTTCTATGGGGTCAAATCTATCTTAGCATCACTCTTTGATGGGAACCTTTTACATCATTTAGAGGAGATTATCATAAGTTCATTTTTAGTCTACAGAGTGAATCTTAGTTTATTGTACCATTAAACATAGGATCAGTGAAGTAAGAAAGGGAGGAATTTTAGCTGTTACAAAGTAACAGCTAAAATTGGGGGGGGGGGGAACTAGGAACTTGGAGAGGGAATATTGGGACAGAAAGTAGTAAAACATTGAAGAATATAAAGAAAGTAGTGATTGCAGAAGAATGTAATGACTAATCAACCAAAACGGTGTGTCATAAAGAACTTTCATCCTCGCTGCAGGACATGAAAAAAGTAAAAAATACTGGAAAAGGATCCAAACGCGAGAAAAACCTCATAAAAGCAGCATGCCTCTATTTAACGTTACCACTCCCCTGAACTTTTACTAGTTGTTGCAGCAGAATGGGGAAGTGGTTGAGGGATCTGTGCATTAAAAAAAACTCCAGACACCTCCATCTTAATGCTGCACAAAACCCCACTCCGGCAATAACAGGAACACAGGTGGAATATGTCTATCCCTGAGCAGAAATGATGCTAAAAAACTGCACCGAGTTCAATGTGTCAATTTTCAGATTCCTCCCCTTCAAGGAAATGTTTCTTAGTGACAGTACTGTACTTCAACATGCAAATCACACTCATCTGTTAATCCTGTGTGGGTATCTTCAAACAAGACATGCTTCTGCAATAAGCAGGCATTTATGATTTGAGTGTGCTGATGCCTGCAGCTGCGTGTGTCGGTGTTTCGGACGATATGTCAGAGCAAGTGTACTTTGCAGGAGGGAAGCTGTCGAGCTGTGGGGTCTTAAAGGAGGAGGATGTGTGAGCTCTGTGTGGCCAGGCGGCTTCAATTAAAGTGCGGCACTGAAGCACAATTCTAATCAGAAGTGTGTGTGTTTCTGAATGTGTGTGTGCATGTGCCAAGAAATGCATTCCCTGATGTGTATAGATGCTATTTAACTTTAGGGGAAAAAAAATATCAGTCTCAGATCTTGTTTCGCTTGACTAGCCAGTAGTTTCATTCTTATGAGTTGAGGTCATTGTAAAGAGAGTGCCACTGCATTGATAAGTAATGGATGAAATGCATTATAAAAACCAGAATGGAAAAAACTGTTCACACTGCAGGATATTGGCGCCATAGCATGTGCACAGGAGATTAAAGCTACTTCAGGAAAAGAGCCTCAGGGAAATGTGGAACAAATATATCGAAACGCTTTTATTAGTGATGAGTCTTAATTTGAGGCTTGGAGGGGCAAAATATGTTCTGACGTGTAACATGATACAGTAACAACTGTAAAGTTCACAATAACTCGGCCCTCTGCATGCCCCTGGCAAGTATTCTGGCTGGCATGTGGCTAATTTGTCTAACCTTTATTGCATGCCTGCTAATAAGGTAGTGTATGCTGCACATGTGTGTCTATATCTGTCATCATTTTTGCTTCATCTTTCCAATTCTTCTCTGAAAAGCACACTTTGGGCCAGAGTCAAAGTTTCTTTGAAAAAGAGAATTGAACTGGCTTCAAAAACTGCTTTCATGCAGTAAGCACCTGGGAGCGCAAATACCAAGGTTATACTAGCATGTTTGTTGGGAGGCAAGAAAAAAATGTCTAGACTCCTATGATGTAGGGCTGGGCGATGAGGAAAAGAAAATACTCGCGATTACTTTCACTATATTTAACAATCGCGATATTCGATAAAATGTTAGCCTAATCAAAAAACTAAAAATTAAAAACATTTTATGTAGCCTTGACATCATGTGTCCCGCTCCTGTTCATCACTTCAAAACTGCGTGCTAACGCTAACTGCTTGCTGCTAACCGTGGTCAGTGTCAACAATTTAGTTATCTTTATCGTCTTTCCTGTCGTCCATTTTCCTTAAAAAATTTTAACCAGCTGTAATTTTTTGACACTGCCCTTTTGTTTTAACATACCAACAGGGGTGTCCTGTTTCTTAGTACTGGATGTTTTTTCTGTGACTTGATTGGCAAGTTAGCTTGACAACAAAACAGTGCTTCAACTGGACTGGTCAATTAGCATACACATTCCAGGTTCCAACACACTGCGCGATTATCATGACCAGGCCTCTTAATAACACAGTTATGATTCATCGCCAAGCACTACTATGATGACTCAGTTAACTCATTTCAGTGCCAGTGTAAAAAATTGAAGTCATGTTGAGACAGGTTGAGAAATGTTTGTCAGCCATTCAGTGTATAAGAGAGAGCAAGGCTTAAAGCAGATAACATGAAGGCTGGAGTACAGCTAAGATGTTCTTTTTGATCTTTTTTAACTTTCATCCTGTTAACGCGGAACATGCTAGATTCGGAAATGCTGATAACATTACAAAATTTTTGAAATGGCCCACAAAATATTGATTGGTGAGGTCTGTTGCTAAAATGTAGGGTTTTGGAAGGCACAAGGGTCATTTTTATTTTTAGGTTTTTGATAAAACAGAAAATATATTTTGTTGTATTTGAAGGAAAATAGTAACAAATTAATTCTTGAGTATCCACCCTGGATTTTACTTAGTAACACCCCCTTTTAGTGAGAATCCAACCTTAACTGTAGCAGGCAAACATTTTTCATCAACCATCTGACAGATGTATCAATTATTCCTGAGCAAAAACACAATTTGTTTTTGTTTTGTTTTTTGGATTTAAGCGGTGAGAGAAGATTAGGATTTTTTACTTTTTAAGGAGCTTTCCACATTAGATCTGTAACATACTGGGAATTCTGCTCTATTGTTTTGGCATTACAACATGAGGACCTCCATCAAACATGTTTCAAACTGACTAAGCCCTGTTGCTTGAGGCCAATACCAATGAACAGATACATTAGTCTAGCATCAACTTGTTGACTTCCTGTTCTTATCTGCAGATTGACTTCAACCCTACAACATTTAGCAAATTTTTCCTGAAGGCTTTCATGAACAAAATAAATACCAAACAGCCATATATCTACTAATAAGTTATTATTTTTGAGTTATGACATTTCATGCAAGAAAGGAAACAAAATTCAAGAAAATAAGCATAGAATACTAACAAAGCTCTTACATTTATTAATCAATTCTATCTTCTGCAGTTGGTTTCTTGTCACAGAGAGGATCTCCTTTTACTAAGAATGTGTTGCTTCTGTTTTCTGCCATATAATATTTTTAAATGTAATTTTGGTAAATATTTTTTAGACTGCAGACGGTTTAGCTCAAGCTAACAATATATGTGCAACCTAACTAGAAGCCCAAAAGATTCAATCACATTATCTCGTTGTCACATTTACTCTGTCCTAGGGACAGGCGATATGGTCTAAAATTCATATTGTGATATATAGTGCAGCCGCCTGCAATAGTGTTATGTATTTCGATATATAAATTATAATAGATCCATTTCAGAACAAGTTACACAGCACTTTAGAAAAAACAAATTGCTAAAGATATATATATATATATACATATATATATATACATATTAGGAAATAAAGAAACGCATGCCGTTTTAAGAATATTTATTGTGCAAAAGCAAAACAAAAAGAGACATAAATGTTAATAACGGCTCCCATGGGGATATTAAGAAAACCTGACATCTTTTCTGGTACTGGTTTTTCATGTATGGGCTTTGGAAAGAGTTTGGCAGGTTGTTATTCACCGCATTTTGATGGGTAGCCAGCCACAATCCACTAGCGTTTAAAACATCTAGCAGAGTAAGGCTCGCCTACGAACTTTGCAAGGTTCAGATTAAAAATGTATCTTCTGTTTATGTGTGTCGAACTAATAGCTTTGTGAGCGTTGTTTGACGTTCACAAAGCTGGCGGTCTGAACTCACCATAAGTCGCACCCTTCTACTTCTGGACCATGGGTCCTCTACTGCCCCAAAAATTAATGAGAGTCAATAGAGCGATAAAAGTTATTTTTTGATCCCGTTAGAAATGCGCCATGGTTCGAAGATATGATGTCCACAAGTTTTAAAGACACATTTTGATGCAAAGAAAACCCTCATTTTTGACGAGCGGAAAAAGGTACTTGAGGTTTTGTGTAAAAACACTTGGTGGACTACAACTGGAGAAGAAGAAGGAGACAAAGGGTCGTAGCCTCCAGGACGAAAGGAGCATTAAGCGCAGAGAAAACCACTATACATCTGACCATGTGGAAAGTAGCAGCTATGCTGTGGGAGAAACAGTCGGTTAAGTGAGAGCCAGCATGGAGGAGAAGCCATACAAGCTCTTGGTCAGTGTTTTACGTGTTATAGCCAATGCTATAGTTTGTGTTAGCTGTGTGACGTCATATATGCGACTTCTGGTACCTAGACAGGCGGATTGCGTCAACATGATTTATTTTGGATTAAATTATTGCTTTACAATGTTGTGCAAAAAATTAATTTCTAGCAACTATATTTTAAAACATAACATGAATTTTAGCTCTGTGCTTTTTTTACTACATCAGGGTACATAGCAATAGTCATTGTCCTCTACACCCTTTCTCTCCAAGAGTCTTTCGCTCTTCCTTTCATTATTTTTTTTTGAAGGGAATCTCTGTCACAGTCCAAAATGAAAACTTTACAGGACCCAGCAGCAAAATTCCTGCTTGTTTTACAACCTTCTCACTGCTAACAGCTCAGGATCCAGCTGTCTTTAAATTAAGCCTCTGTTATTTTCACTCTGCCTGTTGCTGTCTAAACGCGCACATTTAAAGACAAACAGTACATATGGTAACAGATATTACAACCCCTGTATTACTTATCTGCTTATCTTTTTTCCCATACTTTTCTTGGCAAAGCAAGTTATTAATTGTGTCTGTTTGACGCAGGAGGAATGTACAAAAACAAGATGGTGTTTCACATCTGGGAGGTAGACTGTGAATGTAAGAAAACAATAGGCTTTCTGACTGCTGAAAGCAGGGCTTGAGACTAATACTGAATGAACGTCTTGTGACGTCAACTCAAATCTAATTAAACCAAGCCAATGTTCAGGTAATGGATCTTCCATTTCCATGAACCCGGGTGTATGGACTCACTCAGTCCAAACACAAGCTTCTTTAGTCTATGCAAGGACTGACCATCAGGAATGAGTTTCCAGTCTTCATTTAACACAAATGGAGGAAGAATTTAAATATTTTATATAACTAAAAGTAACAATACTCCATTGGCCATAGCAAAAAATACTCACCATTCTGAATACCAAACTACTGATCATCTTGAGAGGGTCATTTGTTATTAAACATAATGTTTAATGCATTTTTCTTAAAAAATCTGTTATTAAATTATTTTTTATATATATGAACAATCGAAGGATAAAATCTTTGGATATCAGTTGTAATGTTCTAGTGACGTATGTACTTTGCACCAACTGTTACGATTGCTGGAAGTAAATATGCTAGAAGAAGAAGAAAAACTGGAACTGAGGTACTCAGTTCTTGGTCCCTAGAGTCCTTTCCTGAATCTGTAGGGACATGCCAACACGCTTTGACTGCACAAGCGGTCTTCTTCAGGGATTATTCATATAATGAACTGCAGGTGCTTCAATTATAAAAATTAATTCAAGTCATGTGATAGGAAACTTCAGATAAAAGGCACAGCAATCACAGCGCCACCAATACTAAATCCATTACCAAAATTGAAAAAAATAAATATAGCGCAGCAAATCATATAGAATATCCATAGAAGACTAAAACATTTTATAATAGCCAGAGGTAAGTAGAGACATCAGCAAACAACGAGACAAAAAATAAATAAAAGGCAAAGAAGTCCCCTAGTAAATACTAAGAAACATGAGAAACATAAAAAGGGTTCTCAATTACTGCGCCTAGACTGAGAAGGATAAATCAGTTTCATGAACTATTAAGAACAATTTTCAAAGTTTAAAGGAGGACTGAGTTCCTCATTAACACCCAGAACATTTGTGGCTTGAAAGGTAGAGATCCAAAATGTTTCCTTCTGGGCTAAAGTTTTTAGAATCACACCGCCTCTAATGTTATTTTGAATTGTTTCACTAACCTTTACAGATAATGAATTGGGATTGCAATGTGAAGAAGTGTGAAAATGTTTAGCCATAGGGTAATTAAAATTCCCAGTTCTGATTGCATATTTATGCTAATTTAATCTCTGCAACTTTATTATATCAGTTTTTGAATCTGAAATTAATCTCAACATCAATATATCTTACAGCACTTACAGCTTTGTCATAAAAAACAGAAATGTAGATGAATAACTTTCATAATATGTCACATTCATTTTTAATAGAGTCCAAACTCTCTGTACGCTACTTTGGCAGAAGTTGTCTGAATAATATGCTTAAAATATGAATGTGCTGGTATCTGGTTTGTCATATCATCTATATTCTGAAATTCCTGAAGAGTTTTTAAACCAACAATTTTCTTTCTTTTGAAGATGTGACAACAGAGTTATCCTACTTCAACGAAGGATGTTAGCCGCCAGCTACCTAGGACATCTGGCTTGATTCAGAGAGATTGGTATGAATACTGACAGAAACAAAATCAGAAAGGTCTATGACAGCCGCGTCGCCGGACAGATTTCACTGAGGCACGTGCCCCAGTATAGATCTGCAGTGTCCCATTAAAAAAAACCACCAATAACAATAAAAGAAAATCTAGAGAAAATCACTTCAGAGTTTTAAACCAATATAGCATTGCTGGAGTGCACATACAGTATGGTAAATCATTGCTACTATATTTATTCCACATTAACAATGTGCACATGGCTAATTAATATAGTAATGTATTCACGTGTACTCTCCCAATTCATGAGTGACTCCGATGCCTCTGTGTCAACTCACTGCAAGTGGAGAGATCGCACAGGAGAAAGGGAGAGAATCACTGTGTGAGGTAGGTAATGTTAGCAGACAACAACTTGTTAAATATATTATTTTGATTTTACTCAAACTGTAACTCCTAGATGGATATCAGAAAGTTATTCGCCCGCAGCAGGAATAAAGCAGTCCGGAATGAGAGAGGTACAGTACGTTTTGTCCTAGCTAGCTAGGAAACATAAGTCTTTGCTAAGTTAATACTAAATAGCTAACGTTATTCCGTGTATCAAGACAACCATATTAATTTGCTATACGAGGTGTGAGGAGAATTTCCCCTGAGTTTCATCAGCATTAAACATAATATTGGTTATGATCTGCTGGTTCTAAATCAATGATGAATTTGAGTAAGCTTTTGTTAGCTGACAGATATAGCCTATGGATGGTGCAGTGGTTCTAAAATGGTCTATCTTCAGGAAGAAAAACATTTTTCAGTATAATAAAGTCCTGACCCAAAATTTTAAACCATTCCAGTTCATTTCACAGAAAAATAGCACAATAGTGCTTGTTAATCGGTTTGACTTTGGCTAAAACATGTTTTGTCACCAGAAAAAAAGGGCTACAACTAAAGCATCTGGTTTTATTGCCAGAAAAAAACAGTAAAATTTCTGTTTTTGTCACCAAAAACATGGCTAGAAATATCGGGGTTTTGCTGCCCAAATTAGATTTTTTTCTATATATGTCCATGTCCAGACAAAGTGGAACAACAGAGTGCTGGAAGAGGTGATGGAGAGATGAAAGTTGACAAGCATATATATATATATATATATTTATTTATTTTTTATTATTATTTTTTTTCAAGTGATTTGATTTTGAATCTCAATGGCAGAAATACAAAACCTCCAAAGTGAGTAGGAAAAAATCAACACTTTTTGGAAAACAAAAAAACTGTCAGTTTCTTACCTAATGCCTTTGGTCAGGTGACTTTTGTCACAAGGAAGGGTGGGATAACTTTGTAAACGGAGCAGCTATCACTATTCTTATAATCACATGTGAAAACTGAGGACAATAAAAAATGCAGATAGGAGACTCTGAGCTATGTACATATTTGTACAGCAATAAACAGTAATATTTTCATTTTGCTTCAGACTAAGTGCAGCAGAGTGCAGAGAAGGAGAGATGGAAGTTGATGACCCTAGAGAGAGATGACAAGGATTTGTCACTGGCAGTGTTGGGGAGAATACTTTGTAAATTTAGTTACAGAGTAGATAGTCAGTCTATCATAGATAAATAGATAATATACTGAAAATTGAAAATTTATTATCAAAACCAACATATCCTTTTTATTTTTTTATTTAACACCATAAAACATAAAGTAGTGAACACCACCATCACCTCCGTTTATAACATCTTTGTTTTGACACTGTTCTGGTCCAACTTTTGCCCAGAAAGAACGTCGTCGTTCAAAGACCACGTATCCCAATGCGCCCCGGATCGTTATTGTAAGGGTCATGTACCTCCTCTGTCTGCTCGCTGCTCTCCTCCTCCAGCGCTCCTATCTGCTGCGCATCCTCACCTGCGTTTCCCTGCTGCGCGGGCTGCATCCTCCTCCCTGCCCGGTGTGTCAGTGAGCAAGCTATGTCCAACTTCTTTAGCTGACTTAAAGAATTCTGTCAGCTTAGAAATTTTCTTTATTTCTTTGTCTCGAAGCTCCTTCTCTTTCTTTACATCTAGAGGACCACACCATGAAATTGTCTAAATTGTTTAATTGGTGAGCTCATGGTTCAATGGAAACTTTAGAGGCCACATGGGTGAAGTAGGTCACTTGTAATTTGGATCAATCAGCAGCATTAAATTAGCATAGCAGATGATTGACAGAAAACCTGACAAGTAATAAAACAATGTTTTATTATTATTATTATTATTATTATTATTATTATTATTATTATTTTAATAATAGGCCCCCAAAGTGTCATAGGCCCCTGGCCACTGCCCCGTTTGGCCCGTGCATTAAGGCGGCCTTGTTGTCCCTGCACCGTCTTACAGATGGTCGTTTATGGGAGTTATATCTCTGCATCAAATGCATAATTGTCATCTCTGCCCACTTATGCCAAAGTAACATGAATTCCTGTCCCCTAGTGGGTGTGCAGATTGACAGATGAGAGAACTCAATCTTAAACACACTCTCTTGTCACTTCTCAGCTTTGTGTTGGCTTGTTAGTTGAAATCTTTAGTCTTTTAAATTATGGAACTATTTTTATTTAAGAACTGTTTAAATTTTATGTAACAGTAAATCACTGGAATCTTTTAAATCCCCTAATCAAATGATGCTTGTTTGATCTGAGATGATCCGACCCTGAGAATGGCGGTTGAATCAGGCTCCGCCTAACAATGCATTGAATCTTCAACTATTTGGGGTCACCCCACGAAACTAAAAACAGTTGGCCTGTAAAAACTGTCTGAAATTGTCTTCAAGTTTACGTAGAAAAGATGTCGACAATAACCTCATTTGGACTAGAATCAGCCACATCCAGAGATCCTGAGAACATCAATATTGGACACTCTAAAGACATTGGAAAAAGACATCATCTGGGGTCACAGTCTGCACCTTCAGTGGATCGAGATTGGACATACAAAGATGACCCTAAAACATGTCGTTTCAACTTGTCTTTGTGCAGTGGGAAGTGCTGAATGTTTTTTTGTTTTTTTTGTGCACTCTGCATGTTGTCATGGATTCTTTGTGCCCCAGGTGGGCCCCAGTACAGTATTAGTTCTAGTGACGCCCCTGGTCTATGAATAGGTAGGAACTCTGCTTCCATCCCTCCATCTTAAAGCACACCGCAATCCTTGTTATTTCATGATCAATTCACAAATACTTTGCTACATATTAAATAACACCATGATCTCTGAAAACAAAAAATTGTCCAACATAACGGTGAGAGGTCCAAAACAAAAACAAACTTTTCCTGTAAAAGTCGTCTGCGAATGTGTGCGGTCAATCTAAAAAATCAGAGTTCTCCTATTTGGTGTAACTTTTGTTTTTTTTACTTTTCCTTTCAGTATATTTGAATTTATGCCTCACCTCAATTTTAAGCAAGTTATGCAAATGTAGCTATTACAATTTTAGGCCTTGTTGGAATGAGTTCTTCTATTACCAGATTGGTGCAGGTTTTATCTAGCAAACGCTCAACTTTTTTTTGCTTGCTTTTTTTTGCTCACAGCAAATTTACTTCCCCGGAATTTCATATAAATTTCCAGATCCCTATGTGGGACACTGACACTCAAGGACTGAAACCATCCTTAATCAACACATCAAAGTCTAGACGATCCAAGCATTTTATATTTGAATGGGTCTGGAAGTCAGACCAAGTGTTGCTCAAGCAGAAGTTCATATATGTCACAAACTATAACTTATCAGATATCCAATAATATCTGATTACAGATAAACATTTAATTTAAAAAAGAATATTGTCAAAATCTGCCTTACTCTGCAGTTTACACGGTGGAGGCAGAGGCAAAAGGTTGAAACAAAAGTTTTTTGTCAAGTTCTACTAGCGTAAAAGCTTTACTTCAACCACGCCAGCAATGCATTAAGACAAATACTGAGTTCCATTTACCTCTGATCTCATGTGGGAGTAACGTCACACCAAACCTAACCATAGTCCAAGCTAGAAAAACATTCAGATTTGCTCAATCTACCCAGTGAAGAGGCTTACTACTACTGCTTATGGTAATTTAGTTTATATCAAGAAGGATTTTTTAAAAATCTTTACACATTCATTATGTAAAAATGTAAAGGAGGTTTGAGCTATTGGTAGTAAATATTTAATTTAGTATTACACCTACTCTAAATCTGTTATGGATATGAGGTGCATTAAGTTTAACAAAATACATCTTGAAGCTCAAGAGGTCAGTTCTTCAGATTGCAAAACCTTTCAAATGGCTGTAGAATGGTTTCAATATATTTTAAAGTTTTTATATAAAATGGTAAACTATCCTTCTATAAAATAAGTAAAAGTAATCACCAAAAACTATATGTGCAAAGTGATACATGTTGAGAACAAACTATTAACTAATATAATAGAAATATCCTTTATTGTTCCAACATTGGGGAATCCAGGTATACCAACAGCAACTTAAAGGTAAATGGAAGCACGCATATTAGCTAAAGATAAATAACTGACAACAAATACCTTTTACTGAGCATTCCACCTTCCCTGTTCACATCCGAAGCTAACCAAGTTAACTGCTTTTATGAGAAAGTATACAAGAAAAAAATCAAGTACCCTATAACGAATCAAAGTGAGATAATCAGTGTTAGTTGACATGATATTAACAATTTCTTGGTTATTTCCAGGGTCAAAGACATACAGCGATGTAAATGACATGGATTCATTCGGTGAAACTCTCTAAAGCATAGGCCTACTCTCTCACACACACTGAACAAAGGGACCATTGAGAGCAGTGTGGTAGTAGATTCTTATAATAAAGGAAAGCTGAAAGAGAATAAGAAAGAACGCACACACCGAGGTCCAAAGTCCTCATGGATCTGGACATTTGATAGCTGCTTGCAAAGCTGTTTGCTTGAGATTGTGACATTGATACCTTCTAATAAAACAGCCGACTGCATCCATGCATCTCGCCGGCTGAAAGGTCACTAGTAATAGGTCAACTTCGGACATATGGGCACGGACAAAAATGGAAGGGTCAAACTTGTGAGAGGGCCATTATTCCTAAAGTTTTTCTCTTTTTTTTTTGGAGGGGGGGGGGGGTGAAGGCTATTATTAGAATTATTATGACAATCTATGTATTTATTAAGGAGGATTATGTTGCCACAGTGACCAAGATTCTTGTAGAATTGGAGCATAGCTGGGATGCAATTTAGGAACTGGGTGTTAGGTGTAAATTGATGTTAAGATATGGATCATTTCAGCTTTGCACCGGCACCGTGACATGTGCAGAATGTGTGGATTTCTGAACAGCTGCATGGCATTTGCATGTGTGTATCAACACTTTCAGTGTATCTTCCTCTGTAGGAGAGTTGAAGTCATTCTGACTATAAGGTCTCTTATTAGGGCAATACTTTTTGTAATGTGATAAGACACAACAAAAAAAATCGGCAAAGTGAAATCTTCATGCGAAGTGCTCTCTGTCTGATATTTAAGTTTCCATGTCGATGTTTGGTACTCTTATTTTGAAGAAGGAAACAAAGTAGTTGATAAAAAAATAGGAAAAACAAAACAGAAACACCCCAAAAAACAGTTCACTATATATTTAAACAAAATCCATTGGCCTAGAAAGCTTTGCTCCTCAAATGTGTATGCATTGGTCCTTATGTGTGAATATGCTGCGGTCGTGTGGTTGGTGGAAATTTTGTGCCATGTTGACAACTTTATCATCAGAATTGCTTCCGTTGTTACAGTTCTGTTAAATTAGCCCCAGATATGAAGTCAGTTCATATACACGCAAACACAGATTTATGTACAGCATACCATATCTGTTGTGGAGTCTGTTGCACTCATTCACATCTTTTTCTGTCAAGATCTGACAACAGATATACATCTATTAGGTCAATTAAATCCCAGTACTTTACTTTTTTACCAAATTGAGAAGAGTCATTGCTTTGATCTGACAAACATGTTTTTACCCGTGGGATAAATCAAGAATGTTCCATCTCTTTTTTCTAAAACGTTTGCTTATTTTTATACTTTGCAGCATAAAAGTCCTTTCACATACGTCAAAAACCTAATAACTTAAAGCTAAGAGAAAAGGAACGTTTTAGAGTGTGAATTTCAGAGTGCTACAGTTTCACTCGCTTGGACTTAACAGACAGCAAAAAAAGGATGAAGGAGGTCATTTTGCAACATGGGTCAAGAGCTAAAACCAAACACGCTTGATTCATGTATGCTTTAGTTCCCAAAGCCACAGAGTACCTTCCCTCACATCATTGCTTCCCGTTTTCTTAAAGTATCACTGAAGCCAAAAATGAATAATGCTTCAAAGGAAAAACAATTTGGCATCTGCTAAATGGAGAAAATGTATTTAAGACAGATACAATGTGCTTTTATATACAATGTCAAGCAAATCATCTGTCTCCATTTAGTCCTATCGTCTGCATCCTCTGCCCTCACATCAACTGAATTCATGTCCTACTTCACCACATCCATAAATCTGATTTTTGGTCTTCCTTTCTGCCTCCTGCCTGTTGGGTCCTTCCTCAGCATCCTTCTACCGATATAATCGTCGTCTCTCCTCTGAACACGTCCAAACCATCGTCTGGCCTCCCTGACTTTATCCCCAAAACGTCTAACATGAGCTGTTCCTCAGATGTACTCATTCCTGATCCTACCCACATCAACTATTTTTTAACACAATTTATCAAAAATATTTTTGTAGGAAAAAACTGAGATTAACCTGATTGCGATTTAGCTGAAATCAGAATTGAAGTTAGATGTTTTTTTTATGTTACAACCACAAATTTCAACGAAAAGGCGAGGAACCTTGTAGCCCTGCAGGGTGCTTTTATCACTTAGAGGCTCTTTTGATGCTTAAAAAAATATACTGCTTTTAACATATGATGCTTCTCTCTTTTAGTAAAAAAGATTCCAGAGGAACAAAGGAGGAAGCCCGAAAAATACTCAAAGGTACCTTTCAAAGTGTACTTTTGAGAATTTCTGACCATTTTTCCCTCCTTTCTTCTATTCTGATATTTTTTTATCATTGTATGAAAACCTCTAAACCAGACAACAGAAATTTCAATACCTTTATGGCCTCATTCATTGATAATCAGTGAGTTTAAATTCAGTAACAGAAAGGTGAAATATTACCTTAGTCCGACTGAAATGGGATTTTGAAGTTGCATGTATAGTGTGGCTGAAGTAGAACTGGACTGGATTTTTCACAATCAAAGTAACTCGCCCAGATAATGCATTCAGTGAACTTAGGCCATTTCCACACTAAGCCGATAAGGTTATACAGGTAGTTAGATGCCTAAAGTTATCCACTCAATACGAGCATTTATGCCACATTTAAGGTCCCATGACTGCGCAATCCAACACTGACCTATGCATATACTGGGCACCCACGAAAACACGCTCGAAACACAGACTGACGTGTATAATCTACCTCACTGCTGACGTCTACAAAATATAAACAAGAAGCTCTACAGCACAGTACATATCTGTTTGTCCCACGGAAGAGAACAATGGCTGAATGTCTGAATTTGCAAAAGAAGAAGCTGCATGGCGAGCCTCGTCGCCATCTTTGCTGTTGTCTTTGTCTGTAGTGTTGCGTTGTTGTCATCAACCTGGAACGCAGCATTCCATTGATGTCACTTCCTTCATTATCTGGGGAAGCTGTCCAGACCTGCTCATTTAGTGTTGTATTAAGAATTAGATGACCCTCTTACCCAACTGATAATTGTCCGGCCACAGACCTTAAACAACGCCGGGTTAGTGTGGATGATAGGGCGGTGTAGACTAAATAATTCTACGTTTAAGGCATTATCCGGACAAGTGTGGACATAGCCTTAATCTGTTTAGCTTGGTTTATGCTTGACGCATCCGCGTGGTGCACACGGCTCCACGCAGCCAAATTATGTCATTTCAGCAATCACGCATCTCCGCGCGTCCACTGCGGCCAACCAAATTTCCTCACCGCGCACCATTGAAATTTTGTAACAAAGCGGACGGTCCTGCACGGAAAAACATGGCGGACTGGCAAGAGCTCCTATTGCCGGAGGTTCGTAAATACAGACATCGTTATGATTCGGCCAATAGAGATCACTGTGAACAACTGTGTTTTAATGGACGAGTGGACAGTCTCCTTTTTCGTCTTTTTTCCTAAGAAAACAGCATAAAAGTTATGCTTTGTTTAAGCTCACGGGTGTTGTCATCTTGTAGACAACAGTGATCACTACTTCTACTATGGTGTAGCATTGTATGCATGCTGTAGAGCCCTACGCTGTCCCCTATAGTCTTCAAGAATATTGGTTCTCAGCAGGGACAAGCCACGAAAAGTATAAACGCCACTAGAAGGCATCTCGGCCGGTTCCGCACGTCTCATTTCCACACGGAATGTACATGGGTCAAGCATAAACCAAGCTTTAACATGCAAACTTCAACTATGGTTTAGCCAAGCTTTTCAGAGGAAGGGACGACACAGCGAGAAACTGGAGTAACAACACCAATACACATAACACTATAGTAACGAGCATAAAACAATCACAGTACTGTGCTGCAGTGTTGTCGTTGTGTAAACTGTGGCTAATCAGAGTACATGGTAATTGCAATTTGTGGTTGTAATAAAAAAACATGAGCTATATCTAAGATATTTCAATGGCAACTGAACTACAATTTCTACATACCAATTCCTCATTGCTTCATTTAATCCATTTAGGGACCTAACACCAGAGTGGAATGCTTTGGGGTCAACTGTGGAAGAATTTTCAGGAACAAGATAAGGCAAACTGTGACGCCAACAACTAAGGCCTTTCATCTCAATTCACCATCTAAGATGTGTTACAGCTTTGAGCATGGTGATGGTATTTTTTTCAATTACAGGCCCTTTTTTTAAATACATATCTAAGATACATTGCTTCTACTCCCTCTATAACTGTGCCCTGCAGCTCCTGCTGTACTATAATAAAAGTTTGCAAGGGGATTTAAAGCAGCAACATGTTTGTTGTTCCTTTACTTTTAAGGCATAGTACAGTCCAGGAATTCACTAGAACATGTCCTGCTTCCTGCTGCAGGTGTTTTACTTTGCACTTGCAAACTAAAAAAGAAAGTTGAGCCATTTGGAAATATTTTCTGTCCCAAAAAACAAAGATGGTCATGGTTTGGAACCTGACAGAGCTCATACTTCACCTCTAAACACACTTTTAGAACTAGTGTTAGTGAGCTACACGCAACATTGTAAGCAACTGGTTGCAGGCGAGCTACCAGAGCAGACAGCCCAAATATTTAACACCCAATCTTTATTCTTCTGTTACTCAATGAAAAGCAGAAATATATATATATTTTTTTCTGGAAAATATCCATTTCAACCTACTATGAATAATAGCATAAATTTACAAATTATGAGGGATGCAATTATACCGCTACTTGGATTTGAGTACTTGCCCATACCGAATACCTACACAGATACTTCTATCACACAAAAAATGCAATGAATAGGAAGACAGGTTTTATTTTATTTTTTGCTCGTTACAACAAATGATGGGGAATTAGATAAAAAAAAATTGTTTTAATCCTGATATCAACATTTTAAGCAAAAAATTGGTGTAAACAACGTGAATGTACCATCCTTGATTAATATGTTAAATGTTTGGTTGAGTTAATTTTTACGTTTTTAAGATAATAATTTGATGTTATAAATCTTTATTTTAAGTTTCTTTACAATACTGATCAAATCGTCACTCTTAAAAAGGTGTGACAGTTAAGATATTTAATGACTTGTGTCGAAAAGACTGCTTAAAAATACGCAAACAATTAAAGATTATTTCACACTGTAAGAACACCCAATATATTCCCACACTAAGGTAGAGCTTCTTATGCCAAAATATTTCCTAACCTTTTGTTCTTTACCAGAACCTCAAGCTTTCTAATCAAACTCAGACAAAATAGAGAGATAAATAAAGCAAGTCTTGGGTTCAGTTATGGGCCACTAACATCATTATTTTGCCGGACAAAGCTATAGAGGAAATCAGGTCTTTTCTCTGCAGCTGGATACGGTCAAAGAGCATCTGGTTGCAAGGAGGCAGAAAAACAAGCCCCAGAGAGCATCTGAAAGTCGAAATTATGTTAAATTAATGAAATGCTGATCATCTCCGGATCTCTCAGGGGCCAAGCTGTCAGGTACCGAGGGCAAGGAAGGGAGGATTCTGCCAAAAGCTGGATGAAGAGCTGGCAAAGATGAAATTGATGAAATGACAGATGAGAATTACGATACACAAAAAGCCATAAACGGCAGGTTTATCTCTAAAGGGAAAATGTCGCTTCTAAGCAGAAATGTCTTCTCACTGTGAATATCTCAGTCAAACCCTCACAATGCTGTGTTTTTGTATGCAGTGACCTAAAACTCCACTGAAATCTTATGAGCGGTGAACAGTGTGAAAATATCAGGCAGATCCGATCTCGAGATCGGGACATCCCTAGAAATGAAAGTTAAAGATTTTTGGGAGTTTATGAGTGACCACTGTTTTACTGGAGTCAGTGTTGGATACGTTTCCATATAGCCCTACAGTATACAAGCAGTCACTCTTATGTCAAGATGCTTTAGCCTGAATCATAATGTTGGTGAAGGGTTTACTTCAGTGACGAGAACATTTTTATTTTAGCGTTTGCTTTGACCACATCTGGGCGAAGGTCGTAATTTATGAATTTGCTATAAAACAAAATAAAACTCAAATGGCATAATGGCTAACTGGGTAAGTAGAAACAACAAATGAGGCAAGATGACGACAAAACAGTGGAGACACATATCCTAATATCACCTTGAAAGGTCTTGACAAAATAATTTTCAGCACACTAGAGTGAAGAACAGGAACAAAGACTTGTAGGATGAGAACATGCAGAAGAGATAAAGACATTTCAAAGCTTTCATCTCAAAGTGGTGTTATCTTCTCATCATATCACAGCCCAGAGCAGCAGGACAGCTTCAATCACATACACAGAGCTTTTCCTTTTCTGGCCTGCATGGAAGCAACATAGCTGGCATTCCTGTTTCTGTGTAAGTGAGTGAGTGTGTGTGCACGAGGAAGATGTAATGGAAATGTCTAGAGACAATGCATTTCAGATAGCGGCAGCTGCGTGCTTAAGTTTAATAAAAAAAAATTGACCATTTTGAAAGACAAATATGAAATCTAAGAGGTAGGAGAAGAAGATATGTCACGCATGTTGTCTGTGTTTATAAACGAGTAAAACCAAGGGGGGCCATATACGCCAGGACTTGTCCCCATCACCTCCAAGATGTCACCTCGGGGTCGGATATGATTTCTCACCACACATACCTTTGATTTACTGCTTTAAGACAGATTTCACAGATTATACAGGCGGTGTACAAATTTCCCCCTGAGGTTTTTTAAACAGGAGGTGAAGACAATGTCACGGTGCTCATAAGCAAAAAACAGAGAAACTGAAGGCCTTGTGGGCGCCCTGAGCGAAAAACACTTGCCAAAGAAATCCTACATGGAATTCAGAATATCAGATGCTGCAGATCGTAAGGAAATGCGTATTCAGAGAGAACAACTTTCCTCCAGGCTTGAAAGAACAAGATATATGCTGGTATGCTGACGTCTTCTTGTATTACTTTCAAGTACTGGTAATAATTGCATGTCTAATTTACATTTCAGAAAAAAATCTAATGAATTTATTGATTCCTTTTTCTTCTCCCTTAGTATTCATATTTTATTAAAAGCATAACAATTTATAGGCATGAAATAAAATTGAGATTTTTTTATTTATTTAATCACCTTTAATATTAATTGTAAACCCAGTCAAATGCATTGCATACTTGTATGATGACAGTAGTGATGAGATTACTTTAAAGAGTCACTAAACCCCAAAACACCTTTTTTTGTGTGCTTATAAACTGTATATATTGGTCTTTACCAATGTAATCTTTCAGTTTCCGGGCATTTTTTGATATTTTTGTGTAAACTTGTTAAATTCTACACTTTTTGGTCTAAAAATGTCTTAGTGGTGCCTCTCTTGTCAATGTGTGGTTACTGCATTTGAATTTTGTGGTTGGCTTAGAGCGGTGAGAAGTTGTTTAAAAAGCAAACATTCTTTTTTTGTTGTTGTCTTTCAAAAATCACAAACTGTGTTTTGCAGATTCTGATCAGATCAGTCAAAAATATTTCAGTTTAATTTTGACGAGTCTAGATGTTGCAGTCTTCATGCGTGTCAAAGATGGCCATAAACGTAAAGCATAGGGATCATAATATATCTCTATATGTAATGCAAATTAAATTTAGGTTTATTATGTCTCAAACCATGGTTTCAATTATACCACTTGTCTTTGGAATTTTACCTTTACAAGCTTTTTAGATTTGAGACAAGGGATGATCAAATGCACTACAGATTCCTTATAAAACTGTAAAAATTCTATTTAATAAGGCATAAAAGCAGATGGGATTTATAAGACAGCTTTAGCTTTGTTAGCATTCTTAGCATAGTTTTGTTTGCGTAGTTCTTCTAGTTCTTTCAAGTTTCAATCTCATTTGCCACTTTTGGTTCCCTACCCGGAACCAGAAATGTTGGCATCATAAGCGATTATTTATATGTGCAATTGATGAAAGGGAGTGTTCACTTTGACAAGAAATGTCTTGGCAAGATTGTCAGGTCTCGTGCAATGGATTCCAACTGAACATAAAGTGTGCACATTACGGTTGCAGTCACACATCCAGACCCATGAATACAAAAAAATCCTTTAACTCGCAATGGACGTTCCAACAGGCAGGTATTTGCTGTTCCACAGTCACCCATTAAGCTATTGGAAATGCTGAGACTGATTTTAGGTAATACTTAGATATCATATTTTAGGAACAAATGTTAGTCAATGTTAACTAAAAGATCAGAGAACCAACTTTATTGATTGATTTATTTAAATGTAGTTGAAGTTCAGTGTAGTGCCCAATGGCACTGTGGCATGTAATGGGGGAGGCAGAAATAAACCTACAACCAGATTATGAAATGTTTTTTCCTATGCTGAAAAATTGGCAACCAAGGTTGCTAGTGACTACATAATTATACATGTTGTCTAACCATGCAGGTGGCATAAAATAGATTGTTTTTGTAAATCAACAGATATGCTAACATTTGTATGCTGTAAAGGATTATTGCTCAGAGAATGGCTGATGGCTAGTTGCCACAAACCTCTTTACAAAATTTCAAAGCCAACAATAACAGATCGTTCATGAGGTTTCAGTGCGGTTTTTCCTTTTCTGATTTTGTTTTCTAAGTTTTGACCACAGTTCTTTCAGTTTTCTCATATTTAGATTCATATATTACTTTAAGCTTCAGATCTACCAGATTATGTAACAAACCAGAAAAGCACAAAACAAAATGGCAGTTTCCCAGCATAATATTAAAAACAGTGGACAAATTGTGGACCAGCCAAAAGAAGATGGAAAAAGGATTACTGAAGTAACAAAGCAGCAGAAAGACTGGTGGAAATAACTGGTTGCTTTTTCTTTTTTTCTTTTTTTGCTTCAAGCAGCTCTTTTCCAGAGTGCCTTTATTATTATTTTCTGGAATAGTGGTGTAAGGTATCCCACTGTGTAATCCTCTGGTGGTGACAGACAAAGAAGGATGGAGAGAGCGGGGGATGTAGGTGGAGGTTACGTGTGCGCTAGCGTATGCAGGTCCACATGGTTTCAGTAACGTTCAGTTAACACAGTGTATCTACTGTGTGGCAATCAGTGTGTGCATGTGGTGTGTGTGTGTTAAAGCATATGCATGATCCGAAAAGCCCTCCTTCCCCCTCTGAGAGTAAATTAGTTTTATTCACCTTCAGCATCCTGCCTTCACTCCATCACACTGCAAAACTCATTTACACTCATGCTGCACTGTAAACTTTCTGGGTCACCTTCAAGATGTGCAGCTGCACAAGCACTTTAAATCATAACTGACTGTAAGCTAATTAAGTCATGCCATTAAAAGTTACACACACTTAACTCATTTGTTGCTGTGGAGCATGCGTTTGGTCACAGATTGTGATGAAATACTAAAACAGGATTGGGGTTCATTCATAAAGCTGCATATGTCGAATTAGTGCACTGGGTGTGGTTGTAACAATAATGCAGAAGGCTTCTTCTCCTTCCCTGTCTGGTGTGCTCATTCACTATATTTTGGAGTAACGGCAGATCATAAAGAATGGAGCTCTGGCAGTTTTAATTCAAAAATAAAATTAATAGGGCTGTCAAACAATAGGAAACCTCAATCCAATTAATCACAGGGTAGCTGTGAATTAATCATGATTAATTAACATGCCTAAATATGACTGAATAAGTACCATTTTCATTGTAAATAAAAGGACAAAACCAGAAGCTATTGCTCTTTTTTTAAGGAAATAAAGGAGAGATACACACAACTTTGTTTTTCAACTCCACAATCACGTTTACACGTCGCCCTTAACCCATTCATCTTTTGGCGAGTTGCTGAGGCAAAAAAACAACATTTTCTAAATGTAAAAGTGACATTTTTTTTTATTAAATTTGGACAACCCTGAGAATCCTCTTCATGAGACTATGAGACTAAAAAAAGAAAGGAAAAAGGTTCCATCAGTCAGAGGCTTATTCACTTTCAAAGAACGATGACTGCTACAGGAAATCCTTCCTACCCACAGCCTTCAGGATCTACAACTCCTTGAAGAATGAAATAGTATGAGCCACAACAAAACTTAATTTCCCTATGGGATCAGTAAAGTATTTTTGAATTGATTTTTTCTGAATAATAGAGGGATTATTTGATTATCAACATCATGGTGGGTGTGCAAATGGTGAGACACCGAACATTTACATTACTCCTTGGTTCCCAATTATTTTATCTTCCAGCTGCAGTTTTGGTTGCAGTTCATTTTGGTTGACTTTTTTTAAGTTCATCAAGCTAAAGATTATTTTGTCTCTGACATTTAACAGCAAAGATCTCCATTTTAAATGATGTCCTCAGCAACATTCCTGAACAGCTCAATATATGATCCCGAGGCATAGGTCTGCCTCAGAGTCTCTTATAAGTTGGGCATGAGCCCAGAAAACCCGAAGGGATCCAATCAGGAAACACCTGGCTGGATCAAATGCTTTAAATGCCCCAAATGACTTATTTCAATAGAGAGTAACTACAATTCTAAAACGATCCTCTCGGATCAATCTCTCTCTCTAAGGCATAGTCCTACCCTACAGAGGTTAATTGCACCTGCTTGAATCTCTGATCTTGTTTTTAGGTTATGATCAAAATGAACATAAGAGATGGTCAGAAAACAAAAAGATCAGCAAATCTATAATGCCTTTTCTCAGCATTTCTTTCTTCACAAACTTCCTAAGCAAGGCTCCCCATTAAGAGCAGAGAAGGCTCGAACATGTCTGCCTATCTTCTGATGCATCCTACCATTGCTCAAGAAACCAAAATAGCTGAACTCCTCTGCTGAAGGCCGAAAGTGGTCTTCGTGGTGGTGGTGGTTCTGGTGTATATGCACATATACACACAAACAGCAGAGAAAGATGTAAAAAGTAAAGTCTTCGTCGCTCATTTTACTCTAGTTTACTGCGTAATTTGTCTGTTGACCTCTCTGCTTCCCCACATCTCTCCATCTCCGCCCTTCAGCGGCCCAAGTGGGGGGTTGAGCCACTTAGCTGGAGGGATAAAACCTGAGAAGATGACCTGGGATCAGGAAGATAAAGAACAAGACTTCCTGCCTCTCTCTTTTTTATTGTGAGGTAAACAAGACAGACTTCCTGCTTCGCAGTATCAGCTGTTTGGGCCCTGAGGCCGCCCATCCATTCAGCGACAACTGAGATCATTCCAGAATAAGAAAACTATTCGTTTTCATCGGACTTGGATCAGCTGCAGCATTCATGGATGCTGCAGGTGTTTTTTTAACAAGGATGTTGTTGTTGTTTTTTTAATAGATATAACTCCTATTTATTAGGCTAATAAATACTCTTGATGGTCACTTATATGTCTCAGAAAGTAAAGATGACGAACTTGACTTGTAAAAATAAAATGATTGCCTAAAATACCAACAAAATAAATATCTTTGCTGCACATTCACAAACATGAGTTAATCTAGTGCAGATACTTTTACTATTATGATGATGATCTCTTCTAAAAAAACAACCTGAAGGCAAAGTCTGTTCTGAAAGAAAACCACATTGTTCTGTTCAATACTTTACATCAGGCTGTTGAATGGTGCTTAGCGTATTTGAGAAACAAGATGACAGGAATGCAAAAAGCCTTAAATTATTTCCCAATATTTGAATAATTTAGTTTACATGTGTTGCTGTCTGTGCTGTTGGCATATTTATAGATGGCCCACCGAAGATGGTGTGTTGGAAACTTTACTGAAGTTTCTAAATCTTCTGTAGAATAAAGACTAACCAGCCTGAGACTGAACTCCTGAACTGTCAACAACTCAAAATATATATTGGAGAGATTTTGTGAATTCAGACAATTTATGTAACAATAGGAGCATATTTTCTCCCTAATACCATTATTTGAAAATTAAACTCAGGGCTCATGTCATACCACGTTTGGATACAGACTGTGATGTCAAAAGAGATCTAGATCCTAGAAATCTGCAATTTAAGTCATTGCATGACTGTTTCACTCAATTTCATAGGTTATCAGATGCATTTTTACTGGCAAAACTAGTTTACAGAAAAAGTAAATATAACCAATTTGATAAATTGTATTTCTTTAAAAAGTCAGAAAAGCAACTGTATTCCTCAAACAAACGGATAACAGACAGACACTTATATTACTGGAGGGAGCAGGGAGCCTCAGGTGGTAGGAGTTTGTCCCCTAACCAGAGGGTTGCCGGTTGACCACCCAGCTCAGTCTATCAGAGGGCCCGGTGGCGGTGTCTGTGTACGGCACCCTTTCATTCTGTCAGCATGCCTCAGGGCAGCTGGGGCTACAGTCTAACTCACCACCATCAGCGTGTGAATGGGTGAGTGAGTTGGTAAAGGAATGAACGTAGTGTAAAGGGCTTTGTTGTCTCCTGACTTAAAAAGTGCTATACAAATTCAGGTAATTTCCTTTTGTAACCAAAATCAACCATAAGGTTTATCAGCATACCTTTACAATAACAGAAAATGTAATTGCAGCAGGGCAGAAAGAATATTCCAAACACTTCTGTTAATCTAACATGAAGGTTAAAGAAAGACGAGATGAATATCGAAACTATCAACAGATCTGGGACTTGTATCTCTCTTACTTACATTAGGATACCTGAATGAAATGTTCATACTTTATTTTACACTCCTGCATGTCTGTGACAAGGTCATAATACAAAGTATTTGCATGCATTCTTTAATGCAGTCACAGCTAATGGTTTCCCGAAACTCAGTTTTATTAGGTCTAACAAGTCCGAAACCATTATCAAAAAGCCGGCTTTATTGTTGTTACAGACTCTAATCGAGGAAATAAAGAGCGTCAGAAATGTAAATGTTACTGAGATAATTTTAATAAATAGTTATGGTAGAAAAATGAAAGCCTTTTCTGAAAATTACTTACATGGATGCCACTCACTGCACACTAAATACTCCAACTATTTTCATACTTAAAAGTTCCAATTGTATTATTGTACTAGATGTAGTTGGTCTACTGGAACAATGAAGGTGAAATTAGCCACCGACTTCTAGTCGTACTTATAATTTTACTACAAAATTACTATTCTAATTAATGATTCCATTCATATTCAAGAGAATAAACTAAAAATGGATACCTTGCTTTTGAGCATCAGTACAATAGCATGATATAAAATATTGAAATATATTATTGTAAATATATTTTCTTACATCCCTAAAGTTAAGTATATGTATCAATTTGAAGCGGCTGTAGAAATGGATAAAAGCATTACCACACTACATTGATCTTTGCAATATTTATACAGCATACACTGTGGGTTACAGATGTACATTGTTAAATTATTTGAAATATAGCATCCTGCTAAAGGTTTTAAAAAAAAGAAATGCATCTAATATTTTCCACAAATATATCTGTCATTCCTGATTAAGAAGGCTTTTCTTTCTGGATTGGGATAAAAAGTTGCGTAGGAGGTTCATCAGGCATAAGCTACTTACCAGTATCGAGGTTTAAAAAATGTGCTGTTTGAAAACCGTAAGAATAACACTGTCTCCACAATTTTACATCCCTACACTTTTTCATTGCTTTTCTGAGAGACATTTTTAGGTGTTATGACACATGTCGAGACCCCCCAAAAATGAAAACACTGGTAGGATAGAATAGAATAAACCTTTAGTAGTCACACTAGGGGGAAATTTGGTTTTAACAGCAGCATCCAAGGACAACAGTATGCAGAGACAACATACATGCAAACAGTATGCAAACACAGTGCACAGAAAACAAATGTGCAAAAAACATATTCAGAGAACCCTTTCCCAGAGAGATTTGTTGTGTGCAATTATTTCAGTGCTAGGCCTTGAGTAATGTCCAAATTACACAACGAAAACGTAGCATCAATCAACAATTTTGTTAACATTCTATATTTGTTGGGAGCAGTTTTGGTTGTAGAGTCGGACAGCTGCAGGGAGGACGGACCGGCGGAATTGCTTCTTCATGCATTTGTAGTGAAAAAAAAATTCAATTGTGAAGCCTTGGTATTTTCTGTCTAAGCCGATAAGATTATACGGGGAGTTAGACGCCCAATGTTATCCACTCAAATAACACTTTAAGGTCCCATGATTGCGCAATCCCATGCCGACCTGTGTAAATACTGGGCATGCGCGAAAAGACACACGAAAAACGCGTATAATCTACGTGACGCCAGCGCCTACATAATATATACAAGAAGCTCTACAGCACAGTACATATCTGCTTGTCCCATTAACCGAAGAGAACAATATCTGCTCAGAAGAAGAGAGAGTTTTTGGTGTGGACAGACGACGAGATCGATTTATTACTCTTCGCTGTTGTCTTTGTCTGTAGTGTATTGTTATTTACGCAGCATTCACTGACGCCGCATCCTTTCATTATCCGGGGAAGATGTCCACACTAGCTCGTTTAGCCGTTGAATTAAGATTTACACGGCTCTCTTACCCGGCTAATAGTTATCCGGCCACAGACCTTAAACGACACCGGGTAAGTGTGGACGATAGGGGGGTGTAGACTAAATAATTATACGTTTAAGGCATTACCCGGCTTAGTGTGGACGTGGCCTAAGAATCTCTTATGAACCCACATTTGAGGTTAAGGTTGCACGGAGCACACAAGCACTGAGTTCACCAACGGTTAAAATGTCATATCAGGGATTACAGCAGGAGAATGAAAAAAACAAAACAAATAAATACATAACATAAAAAATTGAAGAATAAAATTATTAAATCTATGTAATAGCTCTTGTCTTCTTCCTTCTATAATATCAAGCATTTAAGTGGTATTTATGTTTCATTAAAGTCTGAAATTTTCCATTCTAGGTGTGACAACATGAATGTGGCCTGTACTTGGGAACATTTCAGGCAGAGTTGAATTTGTATTAGATTTTAAATGTCTCCAATAACTCAGAAGTGCTGTAAAGTACATGCAGTCCAGTAAACACACCTTTATACACACTGTGAAGCTAAGAGGCTCCTTTATACCACTCCATAACTGGTCCCCTTCGAAATGTCTCCCTGCTGAAGTGTATTTATTTATTTCTTCGTTCCCCAAATTCCTGTTTGTGGAGGTGAAATTTGGTACAACGCTCACAGAGACAGACTCAGGATCCGTTAGCAAAGTTTACTTGCAGCTATTTTTTTTTAAATTAGTCAAATTATGATTGCTACTCTCCTAGCTAAATTTACAGTTGTGGTGATCCAATTTACAGTACTTTATATGCTCTTCGTCCTCAATGTATTTGGGAGACACTGATTGTGCGAGTTGGCCCACTTACATCATAGGTATACTTTAACTGTGAGAGACAGAAAGTAAAAAAATCCTTAAAATCACATTTTATGACTTTTAAAGAGTTTATTTGTATACTGAGGCAGCAAAACAAGCCAATTAGAAATTGACAAAGTGATTTGAGAATGGTTAAATTTTTCATCTAGACACGCCTTTCTGGTAAAACTATGTGGATCGCCAAAGACCAGATTATTCCAGCAGTGATTGTTATAAGATAGATAAGGAGAACACAAACTGCTTTAGGCGAGGTTAACCTACTCTCCATCCAATTTGTTTCAGTCATGTCAACAAACATGCCAACACTTTCTGTGTGTGCAGCCAATCATTCTGGGTTATTATTGGGCAGCTGGAAACAGAGCAAGACACTGGGCTTCATTGTAAGTCCAAACTAATATATAATATCTTCCAGGAATATTTGTACTCAAAAAACTTATTACAGTGTAGTAGGACAGATAATACAACAATTATCTTTAAAATGCAAAAAGTGGTGATTTAAAGAAACAAAATAAAAATGTTAAAGTATATGTGAACTATTTCTCCTTGACAACAGATACCAAAATAATTGCTTTTTGGCGTCCACATCTGTGTTGTCTTAAGCTAAGCTGATGGATCAGTAAATAAATCCAATTAATTTCACCACAGAAGTACAGATGTATTATTGCCAATTGGAGAAAAATAACTTAAATAATTATTTACTAAACTGCACAAAATAGTACATTTTTATTTTGATAGCCTATGTCTTGATGAATGGCTGTGTAGAAAGGAGTACTGCAAATGCTGGCTTTAAAAGTAGTAGAAAAGTAAAGTAACTGATGGTCGATCTGGACTGAATTAGATGAGGATCAGGAGGGTGTAGTTGGTCGGGTACTGTTAGTGTGTTTGTGTGTGTGTGTGTGGGAAGAAGGATGTCAGGAGGGGTTAAGGTGTTACAGGCCAGTTGACCCAGCCTGAGGCCTGGAGTCAGGGTTGACGAGGTGTGCAGAACCCTGGAGAAAAGAATCTGGATGACTACAGTATGCAGAGGCTATAAAAGAACCATAAAACGGGGTCGAATGGAGGGGACACGCAGAGTGAGAGGTCTGGGAAAACACCTCTACAGACTCTGCATCCCTCATTCGCTTTTCCTTTTCTCATTTGTTCGTCCACATTCCAATAGACTGCCTCTGCTCTGTTACACCACGCTAATCTATCATCGTCTCATGCTCCAAACTAGCTTTACTCGTGTATGCACACTTTATTTTAGCTTAAGAATGCCAAAAACCATGTCAGTATATCATTTCTAGCCTCAAACATTAAACATCTGCTTCAACTGCACTTACTACACATTTAAAAACACCGAATTCCATATTTGAAACTCACATTCATCTCTGATAAAATCAGTGGAAGCAAAACAACAAAACAAAACACATTGATTAAAAATATTCTTAGCTGAAAATTGAAAATGTATAGAATTTTAGCTGGTTGGTAGCATAAAATATTTGTATTATGGCTTGTGTTGGGATATTCTTCACTTGAGGATAAGATTTAGATGCTGGGCGCAGACGTGTTTCATTTGCTTTGGGAAACACTATCTTCAGAATTATAGGCCAAACTAAACAAAGCAAATGATGTATTCCATAGTATAATCTGTGGATTTAATTATTAATGACAAGAATCCCTGGATAGAACAATCGCACTGATAGGATTTTCACTTTTTCATCCGCCGAAGACACACCACAGTTTTCTTTGGCTTTTAGAGCTCACAGAGCACACTGAACTTTGTGCCTGCCTCTAACCGATCAAATAGGGTGTCTCCCCCCTTGTGTCCATCTTTCCGTCCCTCCCTCTCTCATTTTGATCCATAGACAGATAAATGCCACCACTCTGTTATCCCAACAGCCCTTTCTCCCTCTTTTTTTCCACCCCCCTTCTCCCTCCTGCATTCCATTCCTGTGCATCTTCAGTCTCTGTCATGAAACTCTCTCTGATTACCCCTTATCCATCTCGTCCCCTTCGCCCTCCAGATGATGTGTGGCCTGTGTTAAGCAAAGCTCTGTCTAAGGTTCAGGTTGATTAATGGTGATTTGACATTACAGCAAGATAAGCAGGTAAAAAAAATGCCAGGGGAGATGCCCGCCTCACAACTGTTAGATATTTCTTGAATGTCAGAACAAGCCTGGATGTTGCTTTTTTTGTGTGTGTTTGGGTGGGGGGAGTTTTGACTATATAGATATATATGCAGTAATCTTATTTTAAATATTTCATTAATACTGACAATTTTTCCAGATAACCATGGTTGAATCTGTATAAACAATCTACCCAGTTTTGTTTCAATCATGATTTCCTCTGCTGGCTCAAATCAGTGCTGACTCCTTCAGATTCAATTTACATCATAGCATGAAACATGCACCATTGCACACTTTTAATAAACATTTGTGATTCCAAATATCCAGGGAGAGGCTCATCTTTCAAAGATATTAATCAGGAAACGTGTCTGGCTTTCAATAAAGTCTCTAATTCAGGGGAGCAATTTTATAGTAACTCAGTTTACAGATAAAGCATCAGACCCAGGGGTGTAACGGTACACAATAATCATGGTTCTGTATGTTTTTGGTATACTTTAGCCAAGAAAAATGTATTTACATGTACAAATGACTTTTTTCTTTTCATTAAACAAGTAACCTATTTTGCTGATTTCCTTTCCTGCATTTACATACATTAATTTGATATTATGTTTTGAGAGTTTAAATGAAGGCAAGTGGACTATTTTTCTTCAGTTGACTTCATTTAAACTCTCAAGACCATCATGTCCTGGATGACTGTGAACATCAATGTATTGATAATATGTTCAACAACTAAAAGTTGAAAGTATAGAACTAACTGGAGATTTGATTGGTTTAAAAAAAACATAGCCAGAGTAGAAAAAAATGTAACCACTACAGAGAAGTCAGTGTTAAAGTTTAGAAATGTTTAAATAATAATTTGCCCCATGTTTGACAATAAAAGGCTTGAATGATTACATGATTTTGGAGTTATTTTGATATTTCAACACCCTACTCTCCCAGCTGTACTTGAATGCAGCATGGAGTGCCAAGAAAATGTCCCCCACACCATTCCACCACCACCACCAGCCTGAACTGTTGATATAAGGAAGGATGAATACAGGCAGGACGATTTCATGTTGGTGACACAAAATTCTGACCATACCATCTAAATGCAGAAATCGAGGCTCATCAGACCAGGCAACATTTTTCCAATCTTCTATATTCCAATTTAGGTAAGCCTTTGCGAATTGTAGCCACAGTTTCCTGTTTTTAACTCACAGGAGTGGAACCCAGTGTGGTCCTCTGCTGCTGTAGCCCATCTGCCTCAAGGTTCGACATATTGTGCTTTCAGAGACGCTCTTGTGCATACATTGGTTGTAACGAGTGGCTATTTGAGTTACTGTTGCCTTTCTATCTGCTCAAACAAGTCTGGCCATTCTCCTCTGACCTCTGGCATCAACAAGGCATTTTTGCCCACAGAACTGCAGCTCACTGGATATCTCCCCTTTTTCGGACCATTCTCTGTAAATCCTAGAGATGTTTATGCATGAAAATCCCAGTAGATCAGCAGATTTTGAAATTCTCAGACCAGCCCGTCCGGCACGTTCAAAGTCACTTAAATCACCTTTCTTCCTTATTCGGATGCTCGGTTTGAACTGCGGCAGATCTTCTTCACCATGTCTGCATGCCTAAATGCATTGAGTTGCCGCGATGAGATTGGCTGATTATTTGCATTAATGAGCAGTTGGACAGGTGTGCCTAATAAAGTGGCCAGAGAATGAATATATATATATGCAACTTTGGCTCACCTGTATTTCATTCTGTTCCATTCCTGTATGTAAAAACGGTTGCCTTCAGGCTCCACCAACTCGCCCCTTCATGCACATTTTCCAGCTCTCACAAATAACTTTAGAAATACTTTTCAGCGAAGCTTTCTGGACTCAGTTTCTCTCACTGCAAGATGTAAGAAAAACTAAAACTGAGATCAATTTGGTCTTTTCCGTCTTTTTTTTCCTCTGCCATGGAAAATTTTTTTTTTCAGCAGCCCTAGTACTCCTTAATAACTTCCATATCTGTTTTAATATGAGTTACTCAGTGTGGCATTGAACAACACAGATGTTAAAGTCAGCATTGGGGAAGTCTGCAGGAGAACGGAGCTCTCGTCTGTACGTTTTAATGGTGCTGCTGGCTTTAGCGTTGACAAGGGTGTGAGGTGTCCCCTCCAGCCCTTCCTTTACTAGCTGAAGCCCAATAGATGGCAAAAAACAGATTCTCTGTTAAAACATAATCAGTTTGGCTGCTACAGAAATCCTCCTCCATATGCCCATGTGATTCGCTGTTCAAAATGAAGAATTTAGAGTAATGCAAACATAATTAATTGCTGTTATTTTTAAGGTAACCAAAAAGACACCATTAACACAGCTCAGATATCTTCTGCTATACAGGATCAAATTAGGGATAACCAATATTTTATAACCTTTTTAAACCAGTGGTGGCATGAGAGAACTCCTCATACTTTGATGTAAGATTAAAATAGAGGCAAGGCAAATGAAGAATATTTGTCCTCTTGTTTTATGGTGCTTGACTAATGGATCTGCATATAATTTCTAACTTGCCCTCAACAAAGTGTTCATTCTTTCTTGGTCTTCTCTATCTCTTTTCCCTCCTTCCCAGCACTCCCACTGTGCTACACCATCGTTTTTCTTTGCACCATAACAAGACAATTCTCTTTTAATCCATCAAAAGAATTTTCTTCCAGAAAACAAATTAGATTTTTTGTGATATATACTGTTATTTTTAAAACTGAATTTAACTGTAGAAAAACTGTCCCAAAATTCTAAACACACATGTTTAACACTTAAGATATCCAGTTTTATTAAAAGATCGAATTGAGCCACTGGAATTAAAAAAGTGAAAACAGCTACCAACTGCCAGCCATACTTTTAATTTCACTACAAAAATTACTGACTTCATTAGTGGTTCCATTCAAATTCTAAGCAAACAAAATCTAAGATACAAAATCGATACATTAATTTTGAATAGCGATACAATATTGTGACATAAAACATTACGATATATCGGCTTATTGATATTTTTCAGATGCCTGAGGGGTGTTCATTTTTTAACTCATCATTTTATAGGTCATTTACGATTGAGTTTATGAAAAATAAGGGGCGTGTCCTTTTGACAGGTCTCAGATGAGCCATCAGCACCAGCAGCTTTCCCCCTTCTTCTCTGCCCTAATTTTACACCTTGATTATTAAAACTTTCTTTAATTTAAATGCACACATTCTTTGTGAAAGTTATGGAACAAAAGGCTAAAAGCAGAGGGGTAGAAGAGTTGCTAAACCCTGTTTTTTTTTTTTTGGTTAAAAGCGTCACCAACCTCTGTTAACTTCAGTTAGCTCCAGGTTAGCTCAGTTAGTTCGTAGTTACATCGGCTCACAGTTTGATGGATATCAATCATCCGCCTGCACCCTCACAGCCTAACTCTCAGCTCTAGCTCTTTGTTCATTTTTTTTATTTTCCAGGAGTGACGAAAGGCGATACGTGATCAAGATGGTGATGGTGGAAACTGCCCATTGGGCTTCAATTCAGGTCTTCAGAAATTTATGGGTGACGTCACAGAGGCTCCGTCCATCTATATATAGAGTCTATGATCCTATTGCATCTGGCATGAAACAGCATTTCAGAAACATCCATCATATTGACCATCAAGAATGGTGGTGTTGGCATGAAAACCATTTCCTGCTTCAGGAATTGGAAATTTTGCTGTGACTGAGGAAACCAGGAATTCCACTCTATACCAGAAAATCCTAGAGGTCAATATTCAGCCATCAGTTTGTGACCATAAGTTTAATAAAACCTAGGTTATGCAGCAGAACAATGAGCCAAAGAAAATTAGCAAGTCCAAGAATGGTTAAAAATACTTTTGGGAGTGGCCTAATCAAGGTTGAGACTAAAATCAAATCGATATAATGTGGCATGATTCCAGATTCACTAGACCTTTGTCAATTTTTTATGTACTTTGGATGTAGGTGAAGCTTTACCAGAAGCTTTATGACATTAAAAATATCTTTTAGCCCTGATAATCCTTCAATATGGCCGAATCGTAAGTAATAAAATCCCTACAAACATTTGCAACAGTGTTTTTGGTAGATATCGACAATCTTTGCAAGTGTTGACATTAAGGATTTCAAAACCAATCATTCGAATTTGGGAGAGGATTATGTTTTCACATAGGGCTACATTAGTTTGAATACTTTTTCCTTCAAACAAAATCATGATTTGAAAATTATACTTTGTAGTGACTGCGTACTTTTGTTGACAGGTTTAACAAAAGGGCAAAAATAGAAAGCGAAATGGAAGGAGGCAAATATTTTACATCACGGAGTTTTTAAAGCTGTAAATTTGACCTCCCAGAGTCCTATCAGTGCCGCACTCCTGCTCATAGTGTGTGCATAACAGCTGCCATTAACAAGTCTAAATCTGGCAGCAGGCAAGCCGCTCGCAGCAGCCGCCTGTTGTCACAAAGAGTAAAAGTAAGAGTATCTAGTTAGCATGTCAGATTTAAAAGTGCTGAAAAAAAGATGGTTTAGAAATAGTGCCCCATATGAAACTCAACCCACTTCATACACACACTCATAAAAGCGGCTGGGTACATGTGTGTGTCGAGTTTGTTTGTGGGTTGGTGACACGTATGCATGTGTAAGGCCTACATCATGTGTGACCCACATTCCTGAGTGGCTGGCTTATTCACACGCAGTAACAGTTTTGGGTTAGTGTAGACCCAAGGCTTCAGCACTTAATGATTCACACGAGTCAGACTCACATCTGAAGAATTGTTTAAGTATATTAAAATACCAGTATTGGCATCTGGGTCCGCAGTTGCTGAGGGCCCACCCATGGGATTTTCCAACGGGCTCAACACATTAGCCAGAGGAGACTGTGATGAGGCTTAAAAAAATAAGAAAGTTGTGAAGCATCTAGTACACATTGGGCCAATAACTAATGGTTAAACTCAAAATGCCTTTTTCTCTGCACATGTGTTTTCCATCAACGATGTTACATTTGCTGCATCCCATTTAGTGCGTGGTTGAGACGGTGGTGTACTAATTCTAGATCTATGTAGCCTCAGGTTTTGCAACAGTAACATAATTTAAAATCAGATTTTAAGTGGAAATTGGATGCTTGAATCCAGAGTTGCACAACATTGCAACAATGTATTTACACAATTTTGTAGGAAGTAGTAAGAAGGTGGTTGAGGGGAACGAAAGGAAGAAGTACAGTAATATTAGTAGGCAAAAAACAAAATCTGATTCATATGGTTACCAGATTGTTACAGTGAGTCTCCTATCATCTGTACCTCTATAGTTCAACAAAGTCACTGCTTGACCCAGCCGGGTCATGGGCCAATAGCGCCCAGAAACTAATGAGATTTCAGTCATCCAGCGGAAAGTCTGTGTAGCAATCTACTGGAGTTCACAACAAGCCAACCTTAGCTGCTGTGAGCCAATTAGAGAGATTCAGCTGTGTGCATAAAACATTCTCCGAGCAGGTGGCAAGAAAAGAAGACTGTGCCCACTGCTCACAGTCTTGGTCAGTTGGGGGTGGGGAAGGTATTTCAAGCCTAAGTACGGTTGGTTTAAAGCTTTTTTCCGTTAATTTTCTTTTAGGCCTACTTGGGGTTGTAAAAATCTGAAGGATTCAACTTTTGTTCTTAATTAGCAAGCCATCTTATTGCATATATTAGCATATGTAACTATGTTCCATTTTTGGAATCCCGATATTGATATTTCAATTGAAACTGAAAAATTACAGTTAAAGAAGCCTAGGTATGCCTAATATCAATATTGGAAGGTCTTGCTTGGACTGCAATAAATGCTATGGCATTATATTTCCAAATGCTATGTATTCTCTGCATACCAGTAATCAATCTGGTAAATCAGACGGACCCTTCTGCCCCTGAGGCCGGCACCCAAATTAAAGGGAAGAGATATTACAGCACAACAAGAGCAAAAGAGTCATGTTTTTTTTTCCCCGCAAAAAATAATCTACAGTTCATGTTTTATAAGTAAAACAAAGCACATTTGTGTCCCTTTATTGAAAGAAAAGGAAACAAAACAAGGAGGCTCATGGCCAACAGCTTCATAACCAATAGTATAATAAAAAATATTCCATTCTCTTCTTTGAGGAATAGATCTTATAAAACAAACTGAAGACAACCACTGAGGCCCTTTTTAATAGTACCAGCTGTGGCCAAATTTATACATAAACCCCTGCTTTTCTCTTCTGCTGGAAACTTAAGACTCTAAGAGCAGAGGTAGACTATGTGCCAATTTTGATCAAATGTAAAACTGTAACTTTTTTAATGTATACAATTTGTTCTTGGAAAAGTAAATTGGTCTTGGATTACTCTAGTCAGAAGCTAAAGTAGAGACAAGTGCAGAAAATATTAGGGGTCCAAAATCCAGAGCCCTGATAACTGATTGAATTAGATGCTGTCTAGTAAGGAGGTGCCTGAAAAATGATTACATTCATAGTGGAAAATGAACCCCAACTGGTGATAAACACATTATGGAAAGAAATCACAGAACAAACGACGCCATACCACTACATACCAGTAAGAGTAGTGATGTGGAGAGATGACAGAGAAAAAACCCAAGACAAAGTAGAGTGGATTTTGAATTTTGTCAATAAAAATCAAACATTAAAGCCTGCTTTTTACCAAACGTGTAAGCAGCACGTAACTGTCTGTAAAGTATAATACCCAGCTGATAACTGCTTTGTTTCCACTGGGCATTAATCATCCTAGAACTGTTGTGTGGCGGCCCTCTCCTAAATTTATACGCTCTACGCTTCCAGAACACGTCAATCTCAGCAGTTTAGATCGGGCCAGACAGGAAATCAAACACTGGAGCAGTGTAATTCCAAAATAAAAGACACATGCAGATTTCCAATTGTTTAACTATGGAAAAAAATACATAAATAAAACTTAATTAACAGTAACACCGAGTTTGAAGTTAGTTGGTCTGTGTTGGTCTAATTTGTAGGTTCTCCTCATGGACAATGAGAAGTGAATCCTTCAAGTGGAAAATAATCCAATTTATATGATACCAATTATCATTTTTAAAAAGACAACCTAAAAAAGGAAGCATGGACAGAAATATGTGCAATTTTGGGAGTGGATGGTTTATTTTATGATAAGTCTTAAATAAATATAAAATAATATAAAATGATTTTATTTATTTTTAATTCCTGCAAACTACGCAATTACAATTCTACAGTGATTTCAAGATCTCCCTGGACCAGATGCGTGGAACACAATTGCTGGCAACTTGTATCTGAATCTCCCAAGTTGGGGATAGACATGTTGCTGATTTCGCAGGGAAAACACAAACTCTATTAGGTTATGTGCCGCTTACCCGTCAGGTGGAAAACAGTGTTGAATCGGGGCGGTGGCATTATGGCGAAAATCTTTTTTTCTGCAAGTGCTACCAACTTGCACAAAGTGGATAGAAGAATTGGAAAAGGACAAGTACCTCCAACTCCTTCAACTTTGCCTCTAAATCAACAGCTGGGAAGCTCAATTCGTGCACATATTGGGCGTTCCAACAGAATAATGATCTCAATCACGTCAGACAGGTTTGGAGTAAATGTTATCGAGCTAATGTCAAGCTTTCGTTGTGCCCAAAACCAAAGCTCTTTTAAAAATTAATCGACTATGCTTACACACCATGTAAGCCATGCCAGCAAAAAAAAAAAAAAAAAAAAAACCAATGTAAATGGTTTTACCATTTCCAAAGTGTGGATGTTTAGCCGAAAAAATATTAGAGAGTCTGATAGGTGGCAAAAAAAAAGCATGTGGCTGAATTCCAACTTGTTAAGGGACATAAATTAGCGGTGGCGCACACATACATTTGAACCTGTATTTATAATTATGAGCCTCTGTGGATTAAGGAAGACCTACAAAAATTTTTACTCGTGCAAAAAGTTTTACTGATGATGCATGAATGTATACATTGGCAAAAAACACAGAAAGAGTCCCCTGCATCATGTAAATGTTTTCTGGGCTCAACAGTATCCATACTGCTTTGCATACTTTGACAAATTTGATAACTGTGATCCACGCAGCTGTTGTTTAGTGCTGTGCTTTAGTTCCCACAGGCAAGGAAGTTTTCCTAACGTTCCCCTCTCTCATGTTAGTATTACAGGTTTGCTTCCCAACTTTAGACCTGCTCTCCTCTCATTAACAACCCATTTATCATACAGCTGTGCCATCCTTCTGCACTGCCACCCTGTCATTTAACTGCACAGCAGCAGCAACACACGTTCACTCATTTCTCTGTTTTCCAAAATCTGAAAAGGGAAATCTCGTTATTATTTTTTCACATGGTTGATGTTTTTAATCACAACTTGTGAAAGGATTCATGCAGAATTTGTGTTTGTGTGGTTTCTAAAACATACAGTTGGGTCTGGTAGAAACCCTCACAAGGACAAGTCAAACCCTTAATCAAAGAAAAGAGAGGAAAATAGATTACTTTAAAAACAACTCCTGGTACATAGTAGAATATCTAATGTGTGCAAAATGTGAATTCTTTCTAAGCTGCTCCTGAATATGGTCCTGTGTAGCTCATGCAAGGGAAGACTGCGGTCCCTGGTAAAAGTAAGCTTCAGCAAGCTACGTAGTCTTCATGCCATTCTAATAACTAATTCATTCCATGACCAAAATCACATCTCCACGTCCCGTCACTTATTCTACATCATGCTCTGTCTGAAGAAACACAATAACAGCTTTCTTCTCTGACGGCATGCTTGGCTCTGCACAGTCTGCGGGCCCCTGTTCGTGAGTAAGGCAAAGCTGAGATTGACATAAACCAGTTCGCCGTGACATGTAAATTAATGCCAGTCTTATTTTATACAGTCCTACAATCCAATAAATTAGATAAAGACAGTCCAACTGTCACTTAAGACATCAGTATGCTGTCCAACCTGAACAAAAACTCGAATGTGTGGGGGAACAAAACATATATAAACAAGGTCAGGGACACAAGGGACCCAATACACCTGGTTTTTCCCACTATCCCCTCCCTGGGACAGTAGAGTGACACACTGCAGGTCTACCACTCGCGGGTCCAACAAAAACAGCAGTGTGTGTACGTACTTGCAGCAGACTGCACTGCATAAGGCGTTCGAGGCAATGTCAATAAACTGAGACCGTGCAAAACCAAACACAGAAAGCTCAGATTGAATCTATGGTTTGATGCATGAACCTCTATAAAAGCAATGTAAAAGGACTTCACTTTTTAAAGCCCTGATGTATTTAGCTCTGTGACACATACAACAGACAGAGTAGTTCAAGAATGTAGAATGTATCCATGGTACTTTTACTTAAGTAATCGGGAAGATGCGGCTTATTCTGTTAAGATGATTTGAATCAAAAATCGTAACTGATGTAGGTAAAATGAGACCCAAAGTGAAACTTAGCACTGTTTTGTCTTTATTTAGCCAGAGGTGATGATGGGACCAAAAAATAGACAATTTTAAGCCACACACAAGGTTGGAAAGGTGTATAAACTAACCTAAGGTAAAGCCAGGACTTAATCCCAGTTTGCATTTATGAGATATTGTCTAGACATTAAAACTCTACTGCAGTGTAAGCCCTTATTTAATCCATCCATACATCCATCCAGCCAACGGGCGAGAGGTGGGGTACATTCCTGGCAGGTCGCCAGTCCATTGCAGGCCCTTATTTAATTATGCACCAAAAAAATATAATAAATATCCATTGACTGAAATTGGACGATTTGTATTAGTAAATAGTCATCAAAAAACAGAAAAAAAAGGAAATTAGAACAATTAAATGGAACTAAACTAGAGATGATCCCTAAAAAAATATGTCAATGACCCATATCGGGTCTTTTCTGACTTGACTGGCTCCAATGAATGATTGGGCAGTCAGAAACTAAAACTAAAAATCTAACCTATTTTTCTGATAAGTAGATCCAAACGGCTGTTTTTTAAGACAGATAATCAGATTTTGGAATATATCTAAACTGAATGTAAAGCAGCAAGCATGCTAGAGTTGGGTAACGCCGACTGCTCTGCCGTGAACATAAATAACCGTATATCACAACAGAAAAGATTTTCATGATTCCTGTATACTTACAATTAATTTACACATGCAATTATTTAACATTCTCACACAAAAACATATCAATTTACCCTTACATATTAAGTTGAACATTGCTGGTACTTATTTTGAATTTTAAAGCACACACACAGAAAGACATAAAAAAAAGTTAGTGAGCTATTATACATCTTGTAAAGGGGCAGAAGTTGTATGTTGTATATATTTTTTTCTTTACCATCACAGGCATTCTTGGGGGGGGGGGGGGGGGATTGTGAATTAATGCAAAAAGTAGACGCATTGAGTTGTCATTTACAGTTGTTAAATAGAAATTAGAATCAGACTACAATCAATATTAAAAATGAGATGCGAAATCTCAAAATAAGTGCATCTAAAATTATAAGTTAAGAAAAATTTGGGGGATCTTTAAACAAAAACAAATATAAAAGAGCATGGATAGGTATGTTGAAAGCCGCCATGTTTCAAATTTAAATATCTGGAGAGACAATTAAATCGAGGACATATACTTTGATGGAAAATTTAAAATAATCAAGGAATCCTTTAAAAAGGATTAGGAAAGCAAAGTGAATATTTTTCACTTCTGGACAAATTTTAGTAATAATAATTACTGAATAAAAAAAATATGCATGTTGTATAATCAGACCTGAAAGAAAACCAGAAATGTAAAATTGTCCTGGTGAATAAAACAACGTGAAGATGAAACAAGGAGAAAATTTCAAGTTATAGATTTGTGATATTGAGACATTTTGAGTGATGCTTAATTTTTTTTGTATATTTCTGTTGTTTAAAAACAACAGCAATTTGTCTGAGTATTGCTATAGCAGCAGAATGCAGACTAAAGGACGATAACGAACCCTGAATATTGGTTGGGGACCTATCTGCTTCTTGTTTTCTTTTCTTATAGATTAAAAAAGCTGCTTTCAAACATTCGTAGGTGGTTGATTCCTAAGGAAACGGTTAAGCTTCAAAATGTTCCATTTCAATTGCAATAATAGGTTATTTAGTCCCTTTTTTTGTTTTCCAGTTTATAGCATTTCATAGTATGCATCCATTGAGGCAAATGAAAAGCTCAGTCATCAGATTCTTCTAGATTCGTTTACCACAGAGTGCCATTAAATTACCGCTTACATGGAAGACCAAACAGCAAATACATGGAAAAAGTGGATTCTATTCAAAATAGGGCTGCACACTAGATGAAGATAAATGAGGATGGAAGAATCAGTTGAAAGCGGCTCAAGTCGGACTTTGAAGATGTTCCTAGAGCGGCGAATACATTTACTAAACACTGGAGACGTTCGGGAGGAGCTGATTTCACAATCAGCAGCAGATGCCAACCCTTTATTTAAATGAAAAAGAAAAATAATAAAGTATTAAATGCTCAGCCATGTGTGAAACACCTGTAAATTATCTAAATGTGCTGGAATGTAAAAACATTTATTAAAAGATGGGCTGACATTTCCCTCCCACTAGTCTGTTAAACATGATGGAGAAGCGAACAACCCCATATTTTGACTAGAATTGACCCGTGTATGTTAGAACACCAACTGCTCATCATTTTCTGCTTATGCTTTACATTAGGTAGAGATGAATGCATTTTATTAGGGCTAGCATGGTTGTTATATCAGCTTTAGAAACAAAGACGAAAGTTTATTTTTGATCAAAGATGAGAAGGGCAAGATTGTGACAAAGAGACTGAAATAAAAGAGGTTTGACGCCAAGACGGGACATAAGGTATTATTACTCCATGTGGAGTCCACATGTTGGTGTATTAAGTTTATTTGCCAAGCAGTTTGACGATACCACAGGCTTTCTGGTCGACTGCTAAAACACACAAATCCCTAAGGTTTACAGTCATAGTAACATATGTAAAGAAAAAAAGATTGCAAGACATTTCGAAAAGGGACATTGGATCCGCATGGATTGGAGCATGTGTAAAGCTCTTGGGTTTACAGATGTATAGCAGAAATCCCTCTGTTCATTCATTTCAACTTCAGCATGAATTCACAGTGGCTCTAAGAGTACACACTTGTTACAAAGCTAGGTTTTTAACAGGGAAAGATTATGTAACTTTTATTGTCACATATCAAGAAATTAACTAGATTCTTAAAAAACTTTAATTTCTGTCTGTGAAAACTATTTCTTTCTTAATTTGGATCTCTGCTTGGACTCTTAAAAAGATAAACATTATAATATATCTTATAGATATTATAGATAAGTAGATTTTTCTGTACCACCATCCACCTTAATTACCTTCACAACTCTAGAAAATTAGCCCCAGTGTCTCACGTATCTTTTGTTAAAACCAAGCCGTACAGCTCTTCCAACCTTTTGGTTGTCTTCCTGACCAGTCTAAAACGGAATCAGTTAACAAAGTATCATTTTATGGTTGTGTGTAATCATGCATCCACCTTACTGAATTTCTTCTTTTTTTTTTTTTACATTATCGCCCAGCAGATTTGTTTAACAGTAGAACTGCAAAGGATACATGTGTATATATATTAATAAAAGGTGGACATTATCATGGAAATGGTTTTTCCGAGCTGATTTCTTACAAGAAAAAAAGCTGGGAAACAATTTAAATGGTTTTACCGTTTATAGCAGGGCTGTAAGGATTTGAAATGCTCTGTTTCATCTCTGCTGTTAACTAATTTAAAGAGCAATGGTAAACTCCAAGAGGCTATGTAGACGTTCAAATGATATGTATTCTTATTTTCTTTCTTTACCATCACAGGCCTTTGTACGTACTTGGGACTCAGCAGTGAACCAAAAAATAAATATAGAACTAGATGTTTATATGGGACTGCATGTTGAGGATGTTGTATTTTGGTTTCCTGTCATGTACTTGTGAACAGACACATTGCACATGTCTGTGAGTACACACGGCAACACTGCCTTGATAATCAGGCTGTGCGCGCTTCATCTAAAGCGGTGCCACAGTTGAAGAGTGGCCGCATATTTTAAATATATATAACAAAAAATTTTCTGCATGGCCCCACAGAGACACGCAGTGTTTGGACTTTGGGTGGTCCGTTTTGTTTCTTCTGCTCTGCAAGTAGAGGTTTATAATTCCTTTCTCTTGGAGAGTCTGAACGTCCTTGTACTTTACACGTCAAAGTGTTTCTAATACATGTGTCTCTGTGGAGTCAGTCAAATATTTTCCTCAGGGTTATAAAAACTACATACAGTTGGCGCACCAGAGGACAGATTTTTAGCCTCAACTTCAAGTTCAGCTCAAATCACGACAGCCGCTCGACCTTGAACTGACCTTCTGCAGACATGCTAAACTTTGAACCAAACATAAGACCTCTAAGCCCTCAGGAGTAAGGATTTTTTTTCATTTCTTATAAAGAGCTCGAGCCTCTCTAAATCTTTAAGAAGAAATGATGAGAACATAAAGCAAATATATTAATAAAGGCACATGACAAACTCACTTTGGATATAGATTGCCACATATAGAACAAAGATCATTGTCACAGAGATCAGTAATTTTAATTTAAAACATCTTAAAAAAATCAACTCAATAAACAAGTTTTGACATACAGTACATATCACTTATACCATCAAATAAGGCACCTGATTAGTTTTTTTGTGTGTTTTTTATTACATTTTTTGTATTTAGTTTTTGATTGAATTTTTTCACGTTTTATTCAATTGGCCAATCAAATGTGTGCAGCCTATTGCTGCTACTACTTGATTTATTTGCCTCATGATGGATATATACCAACCAATATATATATATATATATATATATATATATATATATATATATATATATATATATATATATATATATATATATATATATATATATATATACATAATGAAAGAATCAGCATAAATCAGTGTGCCTTTTCAAAAACTATGTGAAATCCAACAGTAGAAATCTATTCTTGATTACGCCGCTGCATTTTTAGAATTAGTGTATGTTGGCAATTTAGAAAAATTCATTTAGATCTGGATTGTATCTTAAGAACAAATCTAAAGGGATGAAATATAAAAGGAATCAACATCTATTACTACAGAGGCTTTCAGAAGGTCTTTCATTTCCAGATGGCGACAGAAGTCTGGAAATATTACTTCCATGATTTCTTTTATTCATTAGTTATAATAAACAGTTTATCTGATCTCTGAGGGGGGAAAAAACGAGAACAAATTACGAAATTACCCCAAAACAAGCACAATTAGAACTCTAGGAAAGTACTTTGTGGTTCCAACATTGTGTCATAACCAAAATAAATTTACAAAGTAATAATATAGAAAAGGAAAAGCGGCACACTGGAAATGTTTGTGAAAAAGCACAGCAATCCACAAATAAAATATTTGATGAAAATTGCAGATGGCTTCTTCAGATTTTCTTAATCTTTTCAGCATGAATGTAGAAATGAGCACAACGTGTGACAGGATGAAATCATGGCCTTTTCATGTACATATAAGCAGTCTCAAACTCAAACATATGTTGTAGGAGGGGTTGGAGGGTCAACGCCGCTTGTCTCCCCTAATAACATACTTAATCCATCAAGGTGCTCTCTCATGAAGCTCTGAGGGGCTTCAACCACTAAAGCCACATTTAATGAAACAGCTAAATGAAGGCTTTGCAGATTAAGCAGCATGTAGAATGTATGTTGCAAATTTGAACAGTGATTATCATAAATAATCCCAATTTTGCACACACACCAAAATTTTTAAGTTTAAACATTTATACGAAAGAAATTTTGACAAACAATTCTGATAACTTTTTGAAAAGGAATATAGGATTAATGAATTGTAAGTAAAAAAGATCAATACATAAATAACCCAGATCAAATATACCAGTTTATTATTTGGCAAATATAGAGCACAGCAGTATGCAGATAAGAAATGATCTGTGTTTATCCTAAAATCTTGCTGTCACAATGAAAAAAAGGAAGATTATGGAAGAGCAGTTTATATCCTAAAATGTAAATGTTGGTGGGTCATTGGTTTTCTTTTTTACTTTAAGATTGAATGAGTTGAACATGAAGCTGCATCAACTGCTATAGGTATGCAAAACTGCTCCCAACAAACTCAATGTTAACACCACTGAGGTAATTTGCACTGTTGAACTCAGTTACATTTCTTCTGCTGTTATTTACACATCTGTTTTTCACTGTTTATATTCTGTCAACTCCTTGGTTTAATTTTTGTTGCAGTTTTGTTTTAAAATTACCCTACTCATTATAATCTGGGTGTGCCATTTTATTGTTAAGAAAGGTACATTACTCTCGTTTTGTATTTTTTTCCCTTAATGTAGCCTACATATTATTCATAATTCAGTTTTTTGTACTTTTCTCGTGTGCATCTAAATGCTTCAATTACCTGCCACTTTGCTGCTGTTACAGCTGAATTTCCTCTTTGTGGGACAATAAAATATTATCATATTCTATTCTATATGAGGTCATTCTAAAATCCATTTGACCCAGACTTTTAAACTATAACCGCTATGATACAATATAAGATTAGTGGTTTATTAGCATGATGGACTCTGATGTTGTGCTGTGGGTGGACATCTATGTCCACAGACTGCAGCAGCACTCGTGAAAGTAACCAGGCTGGGTTTCAAACTCCACAATGGAAACAACTGAAACAGCCTGGATTTGGGGACGTTAGTGTAAAGGAAAAAACCTTCAGGAACACAGTTAATGCAAACCTAGAGCATTAGGGAAGTGTGAACTTTCCCAGAATAACCTCGAACTGCCTTTTGCTTCTGAAAGTTACTTATTTTCCTTGATGTGCTACAATACAGGTTTTTGTAGGTTTTTCAGTGGACATGATATAACATATCAATGATGTGTGAACAGTTGTAGAAGTCTCTTTATCAAGAAGGTGTTACATGAACAGCTGCATCAATAGGGCCCAACCTCATGTAAATGACTAAAAGGTTGAATATAGAACAATTTCATAAAAAGCAATGTTTAAAAAAAGAAATACCTCCATTTAGAGGGATGCAGAATGAAAGTACAACATTTCCTAAAAAATGTATATTAATCAAATATATTAAAATGTAATTTTTGATGGGCACGACAATGTCATTATGTTTACATTTACCAGCCAGTGGCGGGTTGACAGAAGCGATCTCTGTGATCCAACGATATGGTTGGGCCAGCTCGGCTGGCACCGGGTTTTTCCTGGAGTCACCAAGTCAACAAGCTGCTTCAGAGCCTTGGAGATGATATTATCAGTCTCAGGAGAGGAGTGACGCAGAAGAACAGAAACTAGAGTAGTTTTAGGTGAAGCCTACACTAGATGGACCCACATAAAAGATCCCCACGGCATCAAGCACACACAGAAACGGCGACTTTTCATCTGGATCGGTAAGCTAGCTCCCTTGCTAACTTGGCTAACGTTAGCTGTCAGATAAACTCCTCTAGAATACATTCCTCATTTGACACAGTTCAGGTTGGTCACCATGCGCACTGATAGCGAACCAGGCAACCCAACAGCTGAAATTATGTTTTTTTTTTTTTTTTTATTATTAAAGCCTAGATAAACTAGATGTCGCTAATGTGTTCATGTTCCATATCCAACCTTTAAAGCAATCTGCTGGGATTAGAAAACCTTTTTAAATGACTGGAATGTGTGTATAATTGTATTGAAATGACTGCTGTATATATTTCATACATACAGCAATACATATCACAGTATTTTTAGTTTTTCATGCTGCGATAAAAAAAATTTTTATTTCTGAGAGGAACCTTTACAATATTCGATACTCAAAAATACACAAGTGAAGCCATCACAATAGTAGGATAAACAATTGAATATAGAGATGAAGTTAGGTCCACTAATGAGAAACTGTATCTTTCGGTTTTACTAAATGGCACAGAAACTATCATGCTGGGTACACTGAAGCAGTAGAGATTAAAGTTCCTCTCCATAAAATTATCTATTTTTCCCTGCATGTTTTATTGACACTGAGAGGTTACAGCTGCTATTCTGCATTTCTCTGAAAAAAGTTTTGGCGACTGCACCCAGAGTAAAATCCAAAAGTAAACATTTCAACAACTTCTTAAACATAACGGATTTGTAAAGTTGTTTTAGCTGCCCGAGAAACAAGTAAAACTCTGCTAAAACATTTCCTACAGTCGTCCTTATTCAGGCTGCCCCTTGCTGCTGCTGTGAGCGAATTTGAAAAAAAACAAAAAACAAGAGAGGGCTTCTTGTGCCAGAGCACCGACACTCAAATCATCACACACCCGCTCCCTGATTGACGCACACACCGTGGCGTCTGACCTGTCCGCCTGTCAGCACACCAAAAGGCTTCTTTGTCCTTTGATAACCCTTGTCCAGCCGCCTCTACAGGAGGCTGTCTCTCTAACAAGTCAAACCCATGGCAGGAACACTGAGCCAGGGACAGCGAGCAGAACAATGCCCTCTCTCCTGGAGGAGGCACCCTCACACAGGGAGCTCTAATGAAATCCATGTCTCCGACAGCCTTTCCCAACCTTTTAACAACCCTTCTGCCCCCCCCAGTATTTCCTTGGTTTTTTCCTCTGATTTTTCCTGCAACTAAAATGTGTGTTTTGTAAATAAATTGACAATATTTAGAGCTTAATCTTTCAGTTTTCACTTTCAAAGACAAGCCAAATGGTAAAGCGTTCCACTTTTTCAAAAGTAAATCTTCCAAATAATGAATTCTTCCTCTTTCCTGCATACAAGTTATCAGAAACAAGACATTAAGCATGCGTTTGGCACAAAGAAAGAAGAGCCCTTTAAATCATCTAGCCTTCTGGAATCGAGTGAGACGAATTTCCTGGGCTGTAAAACAGAAAGAAAAATGGGAGGGGAAGCTGAATTTTGAAAGAAAAAAGACATGCAAAAAGGAGAAGGAAGAAAAGCAGAGGCAAAAATGACAGGGAAATACTGACCTCTGTGAGTGTGCGATGAGTTGTGAGGAGTGAAAGTAGCAAAATCATAAAAAAAAGGGTGCCGTCTACAGTCTGTCCCGCTGAGGAAATCTGTCTGGACCAGTCATCACACAGCGAATGCTGAAATATCCATGAATAGCATTCCCCTACTTATAACTTGGTGAAAGATTATTCTTCCATAAGTATATACTGCATTAAATGCACTGTATAACTGAGCATAATATTAAGCAGGCGTGCCGACAGCTCGTTTTAAACAGCTAATGTCATGTTAAGCTGATATGATGAAAAACCCCAATTTAAAACCAAAATTTGCGTATTTCCTTACCCTTTCTCTGTCTAAATATCTACATTACTGCACATTAAAAAAGATCTCAATCATTTCTTTTTCAAAGTTTCTCAATTCATATACTCTCACCTTCCTCCCAAACTTACTTGTCAGTGATGGAGGCCTTCGTGTTTAATGTCTCTGTCAACACTTTAAAAGAGCTGTGGTGTTGTGAAAAATGAGCCAGAGCACATTGTAAAAGGGAGGTGATTTCCCCTGAGCCGCTTGTAATTGCTTCAAGCTTGGACCAGACAGGACAAAACCAGGAGGCCTGGCGCAGGAGGTTGGACAGGAAATGGTTTGGATTCAGCCACTGAGGCAGCATACTGGGATCTAGAAGAATGACATATTTATAATAGCAAACCCACTTAATGGCTAACTTGTACGACTAACTTATAAGAAAGGGAGAATAATAACAGGAGGCAAAAAAAACAACTTTTGTTTTTGCCTTCCATGTTCATTGGTCATTTCAAGTATGTCCATGTTCCCTAAGCTCCAGTGGCCTGGTTCCTATCTTGGAGGTCAATCTGATGCTGCAGCCCCCATTCAGCATTCATGCTCAGGCTTTGAAGATCTGCTTTAAATCAAAAGGCTCAGACTCTCTCAGTCTCTTGTCATGCCTGGATTGGAAACATTAGTGTCCATACACATTCACCAGCATAGCAGTATAACTGTTTACAAACATATTTAGAAACTATTCATGCTATCATATGAAAAACTGACAGAAATGTCTCCCTGGGACAAATTTTGACAGGTATATACCGAAATATGGACTTGATTTCAAAATCTAAAGTGAATTTCTAAATATAATTATCCAAAGAAACAATGGTTTTATTTATTAATAACTTATTCACAAGTTAGAGTTCATGTTAGTGGTGGGCAATATAAAAGGTATAAGGTCAAATTAAATAAATTTAGCATAACGTATAGATTTTGACACTACCACCATTCCGCAGTTATGCATTTTAATGATCTCATCAGACTGTGCCTACATATTTTGTATCTGGTACACAAGGATGCTGATGTTCAGTGTTTGTCTTCAGACTAGACATTGAAAGTTTAAAGTTTGTTGTTTTTTTATGGGGAAAAAAAACCCTGTGCAACTTAAAGTATTTTAATTCAAATATATGCAGGTTTCCTGTGATATTAAATGTATAAGTAAGTAACCAGGAAAGCAGACAATTTTAAAAATATATTTTTTACAATATTTAGCTTTTATTTATTTAGAATAGCATCATCATTATTTATAGTGTCAATTTGGTGTTACATTGTTTTGGAAAAATAATTAAATATGGTTTAAACGCATTTTGCCCAATTATAATCATTAATAATAATTTAAATGGCATTCTAGACCTTTCTGAAGTTTTTTTCAATGTGTCTCGAAAGTGAGATTGCTCATATGTAGTAAGTATATATATATATATATATATATATATATACTAATATCGAACATGCTTTAGATTGTATTGCAATATAGAATAGAGGCCATATCACCCATAATTAAAAGTTAATATAATTAAAGTGATAAAATGCCAGGCTTTTCCAGACTTAAATTTCTACAATGTTAAATATTTTAACAAACAAAATCTATAACTTGTATGGATGGATGGATAAAACTAATAAAGAAATACATAATTGTACCAAAAATGAAAAAATCAAATAGCATGTTTTCCAAACAGGAAAACGGCACAGAAATTCTGATCAACTGATTAGATAGAGATCAAAATGAAACTAATCTTCAGTCTATCCGTAATCAGCTGGTCAAATAGCTCTTTATTAAATGCATTAAAACTCAGAACTCCTACCATATAGGGCCTTTAAACAGACAAACCAACATTTAGTTTGATGCTGTTTTTAATGTTCTTATAAGTCGGAAAAAAAGCTGGTTGTGCGTGTTTTGTTGTACAAATGGAGGTGATCTTGAAATGTCCTTATTTTCTCTTGAATTCAGAACTACATCTATCACAGAACCAACTTTTATTTTCCCTTTTACATGTTAGAAAAAAGATACTGGACAGGTCAATGTCAAAGAAAAATCTGTATCAGCTAGAAGAACCTGATTGGTGTCTCTCTAAATAATGATTTCATCTAGTTTAGAATTATCCATCCAGTCATTAAAGGAAACTGGTGTATATGTTTGTTTCAACACAAATGGCCCTTAAGAGTGAACCTGAGATTACTAATTAAAGGGGTTAGCCCCAGGCTAAGCTGATCTATCTCAAATAGTCCAGCTGTCTCATTAACTTCGAATGCCTCGATAACCAAAGAGAGACCTATTGGACCACCAGCAGAAGATAGCACTGTTTTGCCATAGAAATAGAGCAGGTGTAAGATGGAGAAGATATTTTTTTTTTCAAGCAACGGTTTCCATTTTTGCCTAGACCCTGGGACCCTCCATTGCCATCTTTTTGTCTCCTCCCTCTTCTCCTATGCAGTTCCACATTTTCTCCTTTATTCAAACTGGGATTAGCTCAGCAGGACACCAGCATTCTTTCTCCACTGGTAGACTTTGTCTTCACATTCCCACTCCTCCCAGTGTCCTCTAAAGCTCTGCACAGTCAAGGAAAAAAAACAAGTCTCTAACATAGGGAGAAAATATATTATCTAAATTTGTGGACCACGTTAAACTCCTTCTTAAACTAAATAATCTATGTTGGTTCCACCTGTTTAAGTGGGATTCACTCAGAAAAGTGTGGCCTCTAAGGTAACTTTGAAATGAAGTCTGTTTCACACTGCTGGCTACCTGTTGTGAGGTTTTACACAGGGGTGAGAAAACTGATACAGTCTCAAATGGAAGCAGAGGACGGGGGTTTATCTGCAGTCCGTACTGCTGGGCCCCTGCAGGAGAGGTCAGTATATTGTTACAGCCATGTGCTAATCCTATCACTCCAATTTCTGTGTTTATATTTAACTTAGAATCAAAGTTTACTCAACATGCCCAATCGGTTTTTGAAGTTCAACCCATAATTGGCTTTAATTACTACACATCACATTGAATTTCTGAGATTTAAAAGGTTATTTAGGGCATTTTTTCAAAGTACAATGGTATAATCTTTATAATGTAAAAACACGTCATGGCTCAGTAATTGCACCCACCTCTATAAAAGTGCGTGACTAAAAAATAAACATCTATTTCAAAAATGGCAAGGGAAATTAGTGTGCAATCACATACTTTGCTGCAGCATATTTTTATATCACATCCTGCTATTTGACATCAAACAATTTTTTTTTATATCATTTTCGTTTTCCGTTCATGGCAAAACAGAAGCACTGATTGAGGAAGTCAGACCGAAGATCTGAAAACCTTTCCACTCATTAAAGGTGGTGGCAATGGTGGTGGTCGGGGGACGCATTGTCTATCTTTGATGGACGCATCACCGGTTCATTGCAGGAGCATCTGCTGTAACCATTTTTTCTTTTAAGTTTTAAGTACTAACTCAGTTCTCTTATAATGCACATCAACTGAAGATAATATACAGATTAATTGCACAGAGTGAAAAGTATATATACAGACCCACTATTGGCCAGGGCTCCTTTGGAATGAATAAGTGGATCAATGCAGTTGGACATGGAACCCATCAGCCTGTGGTTCTGTGGTGGTGCTAAGGAAGCCATGTTTGCTTTAACTTTCAGATCCTGTTAAATCTGGTGTGTCTCATTTTCATCTTGTAAATACACTATTGACTCTCTAATAAATTCAATTTCCGGTACTTGGTCCCGCTTGTTAGTGATCTATCTGCACATTTTTGCATAACGGTCCATAGTTAGCCAGAAAACCTATGGTACTATTAAACATCAGTTCTTACTTTGTTGAGCTAACATATCTAAGGTCTGAACTAAATGTCTAAAGGCCTCATTGCGGACATCAAACTATTTCAAAAACCTACTTTGCTTATTTTAAAAAAAATCAAAGAATGAGAACAGATGGCCTTGTTTGGGGGCCGATGCTCCTGGACACGGCACCCAATGATCGTATTTCAACTTAAAAATCCATGGCATTCATATTTAATGAGATATATTTCTGTGCACCTATTTTGAAATAAAAAGTAAAAAACAAGGTTCAATGTATCCATTTCTAAAACAAAAACTAATTTCAATATAATATTTGTATGCTTACAATTATCAAGCAACAGCATATATGACATTATCAACATTCAGATGAAGAACGATTTACAGCAGCAGAGGAGATTAAAAACACACAGGTACAAACCATCTGCTCTTTAGAAAATGCTGCATTTTAACCGAATGACAGCTACCAGCAGTGATTTAACAAACATGTTACACTGCAGCTCGGCAAAAGAAGCACTTAAATGTTGGGGAGAAAAACCCTAAAAAGCACATGTTGCTCTGGCATAGAGAGCAAGGGTGGGTTTCAGTTTTATGATCCAACTGGAGCTGAAATCGGTGTGTCCATGCTACTTGACCTGAACACATAAAACAAACATAAAAAAGGACAACCGGGAGAAAGGGAGTACTAAAATTGTGAGGGATGGAATTGATAGGCAAACAGCATTGAGCAATGTCAAGAAGAAAGCAGTCCTAGAAAATTAAAAAGAGATGAACTTCAGTCCCAAAAGATTACATGAAATAGCTCAATCTGTAAGTGTTCAATCATTGGTACATGCATTTGCTTGCAAAATTATCTATGTAATTTTAATACAAACAAAGCTACAATCTACAGAACTGATACTAAAGCTAAGTACTATTAATTTCTTGACATTTCTCAGCATTCTTTCATAAGAGTTCACATGTTCATTTCAAAACCAAAATGGATTATTGGGAGTGTGAACACAGTGCCATCAGCATGCATGTGTGCTAATTACCCTGACAGAACCCTTCATACAATGTCCAGGCTCCCCAAAGGCTCCATGTGTGCACTCTGGTCTCAAGCCACCAGATTAGTTTACATAAGAAGGTCATTTTAATCAGGTGAATACCAGGCTGCCAAATCAACGGCCCTTTGCATGAGCATAAACAGAGGATACATCCAGGCTCAGGAAGCCATGAAAGGAGTCATGAAAGTCATTTCTGGACCAAACCAACAACCTACCACTCTACTTATTTTGTTCTTTACTTAAAACTGCTGCTAGTTTCTAAACACAGAAACATCAAAATGCATTTTTTAAGTTCATATAAGGCAAGGTAAGGCAATTTTATTTGTATAGCCACTTTCAATAAAAAGGTTATTCAATGTGCTTTCCATGACTTGGTAGTAAAGAAACAAGCAAAACATATGACATAGAAGCATGTAAAAGTAAAAACGGCAATTAAGATGTAAGGGACTATCTGGAGGGGGAATTTTGCTAGTTTCAGCTAGTTTCAATCAGCAATTATTTTTACCTCCTGACAGTGCCAGTTTATTTACTGAAGTATTAAAGGTATAACAACAAGAAAAACATAAAACCATGGAAAGTAATAACAGCCATTAAAAATAAAGAATAAAATATACGGTATGGATTCTAGGGGTGATTAGTAGGTTAGAGTTGGAGGACCTAAATGGTCTGGGGGGTCAGTTTAAAGACAGCAGGAACATATTTTGGAGCTAAGCTATTTAATGAAATATAAACTAGTAGGAGTAATTTGAAGTCTATTCTCTGTGCTACTGGTAGGCAGTGTAAGGACATTAGAACTGAGGTGATGTGCTCCACTTTCCTGGTTCTAGTGAGGACGCGAGCAGCAGCATTCTGGATCAACTGAAGCTATTTGGTTTACTTTTTCGGTAGACTTTTGAAGACACTGTTGCAGTAATCAATCTGACTAAAGATGAATGCATCAATCAGGTTTTCAAGGTCCAGTAGGGACATTTGTCCTTTAATCCTAGAAATGTTCTCCAGGTGATAGAAGGCTGACCTTGTTATTGATTTTATGTGCCCCTGGAGGTTTAGGTGTGAGTCCATTATTACACCTAGATTTCAGGCCTGATCAGTAGCTTCTAGTTGGATGCATTAATTTAGGGTCTGGATGGCTACAAAGTCACCTGGTGACATTGTAAAGTAAAGCCGTGTGTCATCCACATGCTAACTAATCTTATTGGCTGTTGTAATTTGGGTTAGTAGGAGCATGTAGATATTGAACAGAAGGGACCCCAGGATTGAGCCCTGGGGGACCCCACATGTGATTTCTGTTTGTTCTGAAGATAAATTTCATATTGTCACAAATAACTTAGAATAACTTTTTCCAAGTAGGGTTCAGAGCGTCAAACCCAGCTCTCCAGTCATTCCAGTAGTATTTTATGATCAACAGTATCAAATGCCGCACTTAGATCTGCCAAAGTTTGTACTTATTTCATTTAAAACTTTGACGGGGCAGTCTCAGTGCTGTGGTGAGCACAAAAACCAGGTTAAAAGATATCAAAGCGGTTGGACATTTTTAGGAAGCTATTTAAATGTTGAAACCGTTTTTTCAACAATGTTTCTGATGAATGAGAAAGTAGAAATTGGCTTGTAGTTCTGCATTAACGTATTGTCCAGATTGTTCTTCTTTATAAGTTGTTTGATAACTGCTGTCAAGAGCATAGAAGACGAATTAATGTTAAGATAACTTTTGTTATCTGTAATCTCAATTTGGGATATTCTGATCTCGGTTTTGCAAGTATGAGCTAAGCAGAGAGCATCTGAAAGTCTAATCTAATTTTAAACCATTATAGGATAGGTCAAAGGTTATGAGTCAGGCAGCTTTTTCTACACCAGTAACTAGATCTGCACTAATATGAAGCAAGTTATTAATGCTTCATTTTAAAACAGTGGTTAAACATGCTCATGTTTATCCTGGCTCCAATAATGTTGTATAGTAATGTTTATAATTTGAAGTATTTTATCTGTTACATGGGATTCTAATTTTAAATGACTGATAAATATTAGAGACTAATAAATCTTTATTGAGACATTTATACTGCTTATTTGTGTGTAAAAGTGTGCGTGAATTGGTAAATGTAGTGTAAAGTGTTTTGTGATCCTCTGACTAAAAAAGTGCTATACCAATTCATGCCATTTACCATTTGACACTTTAGAGATATTATTTTCTTTCAGCTTGAGGATTTTCTAAATAACCTCAGTGTTTAGTTTAGGAAAAGGGTCAACTAGCTGAGATGACAACATAGAATATCATAAAGTATGTCTGAGAGTTTATTGAGTATTTCTATGCATTCTTTGAGTTGTGCCCCTCACTTTCATTTCTAATTGCTCCTGGCTGGCATTGAGCCTCTTTTCCTGTGGGCGATAACATGGATAATGTCCAGTCATTATCACAAATAGACACCAGTTAAGATAACGGGACAGCCATGAAGTGGCGACTTTGCTATCATTAGTCTGATTTGCATTAGAGTAGAAAGGAATTTTGAATTGACATATAGTGTTTGGGGCCATATAAATATGTGAGATTGATCTAATGATGAAGACAAACGCGTTAAATAGTTACAAAATACTTTGATAAAATCATCAAGTAAAAGTTTGTTTTCAATGATTGTTCATGAAGACAACAGAAACATAAGATGGCCGCCAAAGGTCTGAATTCCTTACGCCTGTAATCGGCTAAGTTAACTGATGTGGTTGTTTCTATTCTGAGTGAGACTCTTATCCTCATGTGTATATAAGTGCTGCCCTGCTCAGGGAGGAGTTCAGACCTCCTAACACCCCTGCGTCCAATCTCACTTATTTTATGTTTTAACTTCAATCCAAAACATTCAAGAAATAAACCAACAAATAACACAACAAAAAGATGAAGATTATAATGGAAGAAATTGAAGCATAATAAGGCAAGTGGATATTTTTGTACATATTCTAACATTCAGACCAAACAAAATAGGACCCTGCTTTGCTTCAAGATGTCTCGTTGACTCTTGACGCCTGTTTCACATTGTTCAAGGACACAAGAATAGGTCACTGCAAGACTCGAATAAATACTTTCAAAGGCTAGAAGTCCGCCTATCCCTGTCTAAGTACACACAAACACAGACTACTTGTCAGCAGACCTTAATATAAACACTTGTTAAAACAATCAGTCATCCAACATTCCAGTGACATTGAAGGTTCCCAGCCATCACTCAAACTTTGCAATCACTCACACATTAAGGAGAAAAACCTATGGAAAACATTCAGGTGCCTCTCAGGAAATTAGATAAAACATTTTTAGAAGAAATATTATTTTCATTCAATTACCTCCCAAAATTTGTGTGTGCATTTCTGTGTGTATCGGGGGGGGGGGGGGGGGGGGGGGCTTTCATGATTTGCAATCTTTAATAATATTCATTATCAGAAATACGCATTTGAAATAGACTACTCTTAGCAATAAAACCGTTTGACTTTTTGCATTAAATTACATAAATAAATGAACTTATTGATTAAATTCTAATTTATCAGGATGCACTTTATAACCTAAAAGTTTTCCCAAACCATCTACTGACCAAGCACATATAAACTAGCAGCCTTCAGCAACCTTCCTGGCTAAGATACTATCTAGAAACCAGAAAATATTCTTTTTGAATAGGTTCTCGGAATCCATTAGGTGATGTATAAAATATTGTGGCAGATGATAGTGTGAGGATAGAAAAGGAAAGGCAGCTAAAAAAAGTTTTGAACCTAAAGGAAGTGTGCCAAAAACTGAAAGCAATTAGAAGAGATTCACTCTGAAAGGGAACACTGTGTAATCACAGCTTGATTTAATTTCATTTAACAAAATTACAAAACACCCTAAATCTTGTGCATCCCGTTTTTCCCACCAATCAGAATTAGATTTGTCTACTTCCAGGGTTGAGCTCAGATTTTAATAAACTCTGGAACTTGATGAGAGAACACGGTTTTTCTTTTCAAATCCAGTCTAAATGAATTTGCCAGCTGGGTCACGCAGTGTGAAGCAGAGAGAATGCTGTTCATCTGCTCAAAGCGACAGGAGTTTGAAGCGATTTCAAACCACGAAGCCAGGTGTTCCCGCCGCAATTCGGAGATCACACAAGGAAAGCCGCGGAAAGAAACCCGGGATAAAAAGAAAAGCATACAATTTGGTCGGGCAGATTTGATCAGGAGGATAAGATGATCGAATAAGAGCTAACAAAGAAGTTAAAAGAGAAAGGAAGGATGTGACCAACAACTATCGGTACTAGAGTTAGTTTTTTGAACTCTTAGTGACGTTTGGTTGTGAAGTGAACTAAAGCCAAAGAAGATGTGGGGGTTGTAAGGTTTGTCATGGAACACCTGCCTCCACTTAACCCCTTTACTTCTCTTTCTGCTTGAGCTCCTTCTTTCAACCATCTTCTCTCCACATAACCTAGCAGTCCTACTCTATCATTCCTCCAAATGTTCATCTTTCCAAGGACTCTTCTCTTCCATAACAAGCAAGACTTCTGAGTGGAAGCTAGGAGCATTTACAACAAGCCACTTAGAGCACCATTGATGAAAACTTAGTGATACTAGCAGTATTATTGGGAATTAAGATGTCAATGACTTTCTTTTGCTTACTCCGAGCAGCTTTGGGTTATTTTGACTCAAGTTTCTGGACTCTTTTGCTGCAGAATTGCTCAAAGTAGGGACAATCATTTACAATGAAAACAAACCCGTTGAGGAAATTAAATCCATTTAGTAGGGTCACAGTTTAAGAGGAAATGCTCAAAACGAATGACCGAATCAAAACAAATAGGAAGGCACTTTTAAACTTTAGTAACCTGTATTACAGGAACCCTTTGAGTTTTCTAAGGGATTTTTTTTTTACCTTGCCTCTTTCTACTACCTCAAAACTAAGTAAAAATGATAGCCAGGTAGAAATTTACACCATAGATAGATAGATAGATAGATATGTTTATTTGCCAGACTCATGTCCAAAAAAAAAACCCCACCAGACAGAACAGATAAAAATTACTATCCAATACAAAGGATACAAAATACAAAAGAAAATACAAAGAATAAAGGCTAAAAACTTAAAGAACACACAGACTTTTCAGCCAATGTACTCTTAGTCTAGATGTGTACCGACAGCAACTCACTAAGGGGTTAGAGAGTGCCACTATGATACCATTGGTAGACTCATCCAACCGTTGCATAAACTTATACATCAAATTTCTTAAAAGTGCTTTCAGTGTGCTTACTCCTAGAGATACAAACATCTCACTAGCACTTCCTCCTCTGGGAACCTTGAGTAAAATACGCATTGCATCATTATAGGCAACTTGTAATTTCTGCATGCTGGATCTTTTGTAGGCAGACCACAGATAAGCAGTATAAAGTGGTGTGCAGTAAGCTTTGAACAGAGCCACTTTAACTTGCGTAGAACAATAATTAAACTTCCTTGCTATGGTGTTAGCCTGTGCATATAATGTATTACACTGTCTGTATATGTCATCATCATCATTCATATCATCTGTAATCCAATGACCAAGGTATTTAATCTTTTTGCAGACTTTAAGACAGTTATTGGCCAGGTGGAACACAGGAAATTTAAGCAATCTATCTTGTTTTGTTCTGCATATTAAAACAACACTTTTGCTCGAATTATATTTTATATCAAATTCCACACCATAGTCAGAGCAGATATGCAAAAGCTCCTGCATCCCAGCACTACTTGGACTAAAAGTAACAAGGTCATCAGCATACATAAAATGATTCACCAGAGTGCCACCAATCATGCAGCCAGTGTTGCAACCATTCAGTCTCCTAGACAGGTCATCCATGTATAAATTAAATAAGACAGGGGACAAAATTCCTCCCTGCCTGACACCATTGGACACTCTAAAGGGTGCAGATATACTACCTCCCCATTTGATGTGCATGTTCTGGTGGGCATACCAATAGGCAAGAATCCTCACAATATACCCAGGCACTCCCCTTTTCTTTAGCTTCATAAAGAGCTGCCTGTGATTCACTCGATCAAATGCTTTGGAGGCATCAATAAAACACAAGAGGATAGTGGAATTTTTGTCCTTATACAAATTGACAATTTCTTGGAGTGCATAAATACACATATCTGTGCCATGTTTTGGCTTGAAACCGAACTGATTATCCAGAGACGCAATATACCCTCTCACTCTATCAAGGAGAATTCTTTCCATTACCTTGGACAAAATACTGGCCAATGCTATAGGTCTATAGTTATCCAGGCAACCAACCTTTCCTGCTTTGTCCTTGATAACTGGGACAAGCAGAATAGACAACATTGAATCCGGTAGTATGCCATGGATCATCAACCCAGTAAAGTTGATTGCTAGAAGGGGCGCAAGCTTATAACTGGCATTTTTCAGATGCTCTGCAGTTATTGAGTCCATACCAGATGATTTGTTGTTGGGTAATTTACATATGGCCTCAAATACCTCATGTGTCAGTATATTTATTGATTCATCACTAATAACGGAGTCCTCCACATATGAATCATGTGTCAGGCAGTTAAAGAGGGCGCTATAGTGCTGTCTCCAAACTTCAGCTACGTTATCTTCTCCGGAGACTCCTTCAACAGTACAAGGAAGGGAAGATTTACAGTTATTAAGAGACCTCACCTCATTCCAAAAGCCAGTAACGTTGTTGCTCATTATTTTGCTGGCCATAGAGTCAGCCCTCATGACCTGCTCATTTCTAGATATAAAACGAACAGCATACTTGTATCTGGCATTGGTAAGCTTTTTATTCTCAAGCTCTGGGCCTTGCCTAGGTTTCCCAGCTTGGACCCAAAGCTTGTAAGCTTCCTGAGCTTCAGTGTAATATGGAGCTACATGCACGTTCCATCCTGGTCTAATATTGTAGGCCCTGTTTCTCCTCTGTTTTTGAAGAGGTTTACTACTCTTAAACAGGGCGGTCACAACATCATTGTACATGGCACATAGGTTACTCTTGTGTTCTTCCATCTGACAGTTAACGTCCTTGCAGAAAATAGCTTCTTTGGGCAGATAAACATTACTTAGATATTGGTCTGTATTAGTATAATAAGACAATAAATCCTCTTCAGAAAGAATTGACCAGTCTAATTTATTATTCACATTACCACTAACAGCATTGTTGTTGCAAGCTGTAGATGGTATTTTTTTAACATTAATTGTGAAGGCCCAAGGTATATGGTCTGTAAGTGTGACCCCGTACTTAATACCCATATTCTCTATGGCTGCATGCCCATCAGCTGTACTAAAACAGTGATCAAGCCATGAAGTTGAGTGCCAGGCATCACTTATATATGTATAACTGTCTGCCGGTAGCAGTACTTTACTTGATAGAGTGAAGTTATTATCTGCACTGAAGCAGGTCAGGTGCTTAGCGAATAGTGAGTTTCTATCATTGATATCAGCATTCATATCCCCTACAACATATACACTGCAAGTGCTATTGCCTTGGATAAAAGCATTAATAAAAGCTAGTCTATTAAGATATTCCTCCTCATTCTCTCTACACTCATATGGAGCATAAACATTTAAAACTACAAAATTACTACATTCATAAGTATACTGTATACCAATACACCAGTCAACATCCAGCCTTATCGGCTTTATCACGGCATCAAACTTTTTGTCCCAGAGCACAGCCACCCCGCCTGGGATTCTGCCTCTGACTATAGCCTTACTAAGATCAGTCGTTGATTCTCCAACTCCAATAAAATGGCATGTTAGTGAAGTAGCACTATCGATATTTATCTGAGCTCTTTAGGGATGGAGCTTTCTGAAGGGATATGGGTAAGCACTTCTAATTGGTCATCTTGTCTCAGGTTTATCTTTTAGACAACTTTAAGGTAAAATTAAAATTTTGTGACGGATTTCCTTTCTTCGCTATAGTTTTAACCTACCAGTATCAATTTCGGCTGATTATTCTTTACAACATTCAAAAAGCTCCTTCTAGCCATATGAAGTTATGAATTATAAAGAATAGCAAGGTGACCTTAAACCATGTGACAAAATAATTACACAGTTAACATTTCAAAACTTCATCTTAACAATTTGCAAGGTTATAGTGGCTAGCGTTACTAGACCCAGCCTTTGTATGCATTTCTCTAGAAATCTGGAGCTTTACCTACTCCAAGATTATGAAAAGGTTGCCAGCATTCAATCATTCTGTACGATCTACCACTAAAGTAATAGACATAGAACCTTTTGTGTACTTTGATTAGCCTTCTTGTCCAAGTCACTCTCTCAGCCCAAAAGAACCACAGAAATGTTCTGACATGTTATAGATTATACAGTTTCCTTTTGAATAGCTTGTTGCCGCTCTTTTATCCCCTGATTGCAGTTGTAGACACCTTACTGATGATAGCTCACTTTGAGTCTTCCTTCCATTGTCAAACCACCACAAATGGTAGCGCTTTATAGTACAATCAATATTTAGAGAAAGATTAAGTATCTTCAGTTTCTGATTGGCAGGGGACTGGTGAGGACAGAACATGCTAAAAAAAATCAACAGACCTAATGGGAATCTAATTTAAACACTATAGTTGATCTTTTCTATTAACTTTACTGTAATAGGACTAAAATCATAGACTCCTCTTTTAGTTGACTGAAGAGATACTGAAAGTAATATAAGTAACGATTAACCCAAAATCTGAACTTGTGATGTTGGGATGTTTAGTAGCATTTCTGTCCAATTTCAGGTCCTTCTCTCTCAATGCTGTGGGTGGCAATCAGTCGTTTCAGCTCACTGGAGCTTCATTAATGATTGAGTGTCAATGATTTGTTTAGAAATAATAATAAACATTCCAGTAAATTCTGGAAGGTAGACTAATAGATGAGCAGGCTATAAATAATTTTTAATCTTTGTAGAGTGCATCGTTTTCCTTTTTGAAACAATAGGAGCAGGAGACGTCAGAAGTGGCGAAACCTTACTGACGTTCGCAGGTGTGATTTATCTAAGCAGTCTGCTTTCACACGCTTATAAATAAAAAAAATCACAAACAGCCCCGACAAAGGGCTCAGAGACGGTTCATCAAAGGAAACCTTTAAGTTTCCATCACGGTTGTACTGGATGTATAGCTGGGAAACACCTTGATGGCTTTGGTGTTTTCCTCCATGCAACATTAGTTTCCTTTCCCTTAACAACATAAAAACAATTCCACAACAAACTAAATTTAATTAAGCATAAATTTGTCAGTTTTCACAAAAAATTACACGAGGTGCAGAGTGAAACTGAATACTGACTAGAATCTGCCAATGTTCCTGATTAGACGTCTCTGTAGTAAAACAAATCTTTGAGCATTTTTAAGTATCCTTTGAATGTAAATTGTGGGTGAAGCCAGAACAATGTCAAATGGGTTTCCTGATTTTTGTTTTGTTTTTGGGATTGGTTGATTAAAATTTTTTTTGAAAAACCAAATCCAACAGTCATGGTCCAAATCTAAACTAAAATATGCTCTGCTCTACTAATGCTACAAGTACTTAAACATACAAGCCTCCACCTACAAACCAAAGGAACATATTCCGATGCAATTTAAAAGTGGGGGAAAAAGATAACACATCTCACCACTTAAAATCGTAAAACAATCTTCCTATTATTTGATACTTCCAAGTATTGTTATTTATATGTATGTATATGTCATAAATGGCAAAGTGACTTAAACCCATACAGGTTGCACTCATCTTAAGTTCTAGCTCAATTTAAATCAAGCAGAAAACGTCATGCTAACGGAGACCATTTTTTTATTCTTTTCATGCTGTTGTTTTCACAAGAGGTCACATCTTCAAATGTAATAATAAGCCATGGAAACCCAAAAATGTTATTGCAATATGATTTAATTTAGATTTTTATTTAATTTGAATTTACATTTGCAACCAAGTTGTTGTTGTTTTTGATCAAAGATTTTGCTAGTATCACTAGAATGACTGATGACCATCTTATGTTTGAACACATTCATCATAATTTAATATAGTACTGAAGGGATGAGGATTTCTTCATGTTCCCACAATACAGCTGTCCGAACACCTAATTGGTGGTTCTACTGATTAAAAGTCTCCATCAGGTCAGGAGTTCTTCATTTAACAGTACGGAGGGCATGGGGTCCTCCTATTCAAACCGACCGCAGGCATTAACTCCTCCTTTCACACCGTTTTCTATGCCCCATAAAAGGTTTGCCTGTCTCTCTTTTATTCTCTGCTTTGCTCGGTCTCCCTCCTTCATTTGTGTATTCTTTTTCTTCCACTTACTCCTTTCAATGAACTCCTTCACATAAGATCTGTCCAGTCATCTGCTGCTGTTCAGGGAAACCTGCAGCAACACAACCAGTTTCTTCAATGCAAGATCATTTCTATAGTACCCCTTCAGACTTGACTTTCTTGTTGTGTTTTTCTCCTTTTTTGACTTATGTCTTTCAAATGCTCTTCTGGCCACAATCGTTCTTTTTATTGCTAAACTCTCTTCAAATATTATGCTGGAACCGTCACTATTAGCCTGAGCCTGTACTGAAAAATAGGATTAATGGCTTAGTGAGGTAACTTCAAGTTCAGCTTTGGGTTTTCAGTATCACAAAGCTTTTTTTTTTTTTTTTTATAAATATCCACCGCCCTGGTAACTTGTGCAGATGTCTTTGCCAGCCTCAGAGGTAGAGAAACTTTGAAATTGTTGAGAAGAGATAAGTTACCACTTTCAGCCATTTTAATAAAAGAGTTTGCTGACAATGAGGATGAATGTTTTTTCCCATAACAATACAACTTTACTACAACAATGACCGGTAGTATTCCAAATTGGTGACACTAAAGCAGCAATCTTAATTTCTTTCTTACAGATTTTCTTACTCCTCTGTTTCTCTTGCCATCAGTCTTGAGGAATATCAAAATTCTTACAGAAATTCAGATTATGATTTGAGAAATGTCTGAAAAGCAACTGCAGATTCCTGAATTACAGAACCACTTTGTGGGATTTTGAGTCCTGGGGTTAATAAAGTCAAAACAACAGTGGATATACCTTTCATGCCTTATTTTAAGCTGAATCAGAAAATTCTCAAATTATTTAATTACAATTAGTTTTATGAAAAAGTCGAGTCGCAAGCCACTCCCTTTTTGTCCCAACCTTCTTTTTTTCAAAATAAAATTTTTGCCATTTTGATTTCTGTAAAGAGCTTTGCATTACAAGTCTTAAAGTAATCAATTCTGACCACATTTACTGGAATGTCTGTAACCTATAAATCATTTCACTCTAAGAACATCAAGGCTCCAGTCAAAGGATTTCCACTCCAGAGAAAATGCATCCGCACTGTAATTATTTTTTGGAATAGAGGCCAGTCCAAAGAGCAGGTCTGTCTGCCAACACTGGTGGTCCAGCAGCACTTATGGGACTGGGCTGCAAAGTTTTGAGGAAGTGTACTGATCTGCATGGCATACTTTATATATCCCAGTAGGGGCATTTATTTTCCATTTTCTAAACTCTGAGAGGACATCAGAGTGGAGTGTCAGTTCATAATGACCTCTCAGAGGTCTGGTAGGCGTTCACTGTGTGAGTTATGAACACATGAAGGGCATAAATTTACCAACACAGGTTCTTCAATACAGGACAGCGGTAAAGCTGTGGTTTTCTACTCACTCGATTCCATCATATTGATAAAATATGAAATATGTTAGTTCAAGATACTGAAGCAGAAAACTACACCAGAATTGCAGTTTTATGAAGGAAGTCAATTTACCTGCAATACCAGGAAACCCCGTCTCCCAAACGAGAAAAAAAACACACTAAAGTGAGCTTAGCGTATATATTTTACAGTGGTAAACCAAGCCTGTTAGAGTGGGATCTATTTCTAAATCAAAGGTTGTCAGCTGTTAAATCAACATAAGGAACAAACTGAAGACCTTCAACATTAATGGTCACAAGCCAAATTAGACGGTGACAAGTTGAACAAGATACAGCAATGTATTAAAATGAGTGCAGCAAAAAATTAAAAAATTAAAAACTAGAGTAAAATTTGAAGATTTACAAACTCATTTTCAGTAGGAGCATTCATGTTCCAGCCTCCCCATGACGGTTGTCTGTGTGCATCGGCATTGTCTTTATTATTCAGTATATACTGTAAAACGTTTGAGCTCAGGAAATCCCACCATGATGGTTTAAGAAGGAAAGGTGGCAAACTATAAAGTATCTTTTTAGCTTTGCTTTGATTAATGTGGTGCCTAACTCATTGGTGGAGGCAGCTTTGTGCTTGCCCAGGCACAAAAAAACAGCAGAATTTGGTGCAAAGAGAATAACAAAAATATGATGAGCAGCCGGTGTTGAAATTTAGCAACAGAAACAGTCTAGTTCTGTATGATGTAGACCTGAGCATGTTATCACTATCAATGCATGTCAACGAAACGACTCATTTTAAGTATCGGACGATACCGTTACAGTACATAAGAACGGTATTGGCCCGGATAACCAAATCTGTATCGGTGCATCCCTAGGTTACGATATTAAAACTGAAATAGTTTTCCAGCATACTATTCCTACATGTTTAAAGCTCTTTTAGTGACATGCCACAAGTGGCTGGATGTTTCTCCACCTGTGTGGCAAATAGAGCAATGCATTGCTGCTCCACAAACAGTTTTATTACATCAAGTTTAGTATCTAAAATTACAAAAATACAATAGTAAATGCAGAGCAAAGCTAGGAATTCCAATGCTGTAGTTTATATGTTAAGCTGATGTCTTGCTGATTTTACATTCAGATTTCACACACGTACACAAAAAACATAATTTTAGTTACGGTCGACAGCCACTCTTCCGGCAGCACTTTCTCTTGTTTCTGACTTCTGGGTTTTTAGTTAAGCTGTTTAGTTTATGATTTGCTGATGGAGAAGGTACGCAGAGGTCTCAGGGGGTCGTTTGTTACAAAAGCTGCAGTACAGCTCTGAGGGTTGATTCATCTCAGCTCAGCAGCCTTCAAAAAGCCAAAATTTGCCACTGGGGGTTTGGGATGATGTGTGGGTGGGGTCGATGCTGCTTCTGGACTCCTGCTTCCCACACAGGACAAGGTGAAAATTACTTTACCATGTGAGGAGGCTGCGGTCTACATATAACCTTGCCAAACTGTCTTTCCCATCTTGTCTTAATGTGACATCTGAGGTTACGTTGGAGAAAAGGTATCCTAATTAGTAGTAAGTAGATTTTTAAGGCCATTTGTAAGCTTTAATAAGAGTATAGCTGATCTAAATAAAGACGCAGGCACATCCTGAGAGGGGCTACAAAAATTGGTTGATAGGAAAATATTGTGAATTACAGAATGTGAGAGAGGAAAACAAAACAGCAGCACCAGGTGCGTTCTCCTGAGTGCAGCTGTGAGCATTTTTCCCCTCATTTAGCAGTTCATGAAAAAAACCACAACCAACCAGATGAGACAGGGGGCATGGACCCTAACCATACACCATAAACCTAACAAACAAAAAAATGTAAATGCACAACAGAGTCAAGCAGCCCACTGTGAAAAAATGGATGGCACCATTTTTCACTATTTCCTTTCCACAGAGCCGTGGGCAAATCTCTATCGTGGGCAGGTCCGTCTCATTAGAATGAATGTCAGATGATGTAAAGGCCGGGAAAATACATCAAAGAGGTATGCAGGAAGTTGAATAAATCTGGGTTTCAACTTAAAACAACCCGTTTACATCCGATTCAATTCTGAAGCTTTGCAAAATAAGAAAAGATACATAAATAACTTGGTTGTAGGTTTTAGAAAACATAAAAATGTTTTGTCTTTCACGATTACTTTGAACTTTTTGAGGATTTTATTGTTCTCTGGTGTGATGTAGTATGAGAAAACCCTGTTTCATTAAAAAAATTAAACGGCTAAATTAGTTTCAGAAGTGCAGTTGTCATAAATATTCAAAAACAGACAGAGTCCAATGTGATGCAGTGGCCAGACAGCTTACCTATCACTCACTGCTGACCTACATTTCCCTTTGTTATTCCACACAAATCGGCACTGCGTAAAACCACTGGCTGCTAATTGCTTTCACATTACAGAGCAGCCGGGTGATCTTGGTGGCTTTCCAAGACCACCAACAATGAGAATAGGGTGTGCACAAAAACATACAAGACAGTCACAGTGTTGAGTAATAAAAAATACAAAAAAAATACAGTTTCCCTTTTACGTCTTTTTTCTCCAAAATTCAGTCGCATATCAGGATAGATTAAAAGTGTTTTTGTATTTTTGCAGTAGAATTTTAACCATTAGTACCTGGTGCTACAGCTGAAGATCTTTGCCCCAACCCGGCCCGACCCCGCGTTATGATATTAAAGACCTACTCCAACTGCTGCGCTGCGCTCTCACAGAAAATGCTGAAGTGTAAATGCACTATTATTCCAAGTTTCAAGTTGTAGAAGTCTCCTGCATTTATATTGCAGCTCCCTGATGCCCACAAGTCAGATAAAATCTCCTGAAATCTAGAGCAAGAGGTCAAGAGCGCACACAAAAACAAACGCAGGCTAGACAGCCTTTTACGTAACAGAAGCAGTTCAAGCTTCATATAGCTGCAGACTACAAAAAAAGAAAAGATTATAAATCTACATGCCTTGAAATTATTCTTATTCATTTATCATTTTAAGCTTCAGGTAACAGGCCTATTTGACCAGAGTTTCAAACATTTGTCCAGTAAATTGAAAACCTGCTGGTCACGTTGTCCGATGCCAGTTTTTTCTAGCAGAAAAATGTTGGGCTGTAATTTGGCTTTAACAAGCTGTCAGTCAAAATATACTCTTCGGGCTCAGGCAGAACTCTCTCAGGCTCGGGTCGGGCCCAACTTTTAAAACCCGATTACAGCTCTACCAGGTGCCATCTTTCCATGGATATTTTTGTATGGCAGCCTACATTGTTCTTACTGAACTCCTTAAAAAGTTCAATTTTTTTAACTTGTTGGGCAGGTAAAACTTTAGCATAAACAAAGACATCAAGTTTAGGGTTGTTTAAACGATCAGATCAATCCAACCACCTTTCAACCATAGCTAGACATCACTAGATGTCAAAATTTCAAAAGACTTTCACAGACAGACAACTGCACCTTGTTTAGATCCAAGAAAACATAAATCCAACTAGACATCAATCAATATGTTTTTTTTTATTTTTCCGATATGTAGAGGTCATCGTCATCCAATGGCTGATATATGCAGTCAATTTTTTGGGTTATCAAAAAGCTTTTTCTCCTTGTTTCCATGTCAAAATCTCACACTAATAACAGTGGATGTACAACATTTCTTGACCTAATGTGTTTTTGAACACTGATTTTAATCAAATCTTAATATCTTAAAATTTGTATCTTAATTTTGTGCACTGAACAGTATTAAAATCAAATATTTAACCAGTTAATCAAACACATCAGTATTAAACATACAAATCAGGTAAATATAACTAAATATTGCATTTTATTTTTGTTAAACTATTTAACAGCAATTACTAAACCGAAGAAGTTGGCTCTACTTCAGAAGCATCATCAGGTGATGCAGAGATATAAAAAAATGGTAAACTTATAAGTCTATCCCCAAACCCAAGCTTATCTTCCCACTACCATCACAACCTCTAATGACTTGGAAAAAAAACTGTAATTATGATAGCTTCTCCTGCATCCACTTATTTTGAAAGGAATACAAGTGCTGGTCATAAAATTAGAATATCATAAAAAAAAGTTGATTTTGCAGGTGTTTTGAGATAATTAGCTTATTAGAGTGTGGCACCAGTTGTCTTCAATATTGAATATTCTAATTTTCTGAGATGCTGAATTTGGGACTTTCATTAGTTGTCAGATCTAATCTGCAAAATTAAAATAAATAAATGTTTTAAATATATCAGTCTGTGTGTAATGAATGAATCTAATATACAAATTCACTTTTTGAAAGGAATTACTTCAATAAACGTTTTCATGATATTCCAATTTTATGACCAGCACTTGTAATAAAGAATCTCTGGTCTATGGTCTATGCTGGCTTATGCAAACTCCATGCCGAAAGTTCGGGATTGCTTCACAAGAAAAATATAGCATTTTGGTTCTTCTAGCCAAGTTCAAAACCAAATCTATAGGGTGGTGTTAAGTGGTCAAAAGAAAAAGTTTATTTATTTTCATTCTGGTGGATTTGGAGAACCTTTGTGAGGTAAAGCTGTAAAGTTTATTGAATAAGACAAGTCTTTTTTTGTTTGCTTTCCAATTAAAGAAAGAAAAAAAACAACACTTGAAATAATGTGTGACAAAGAGTGCCCGTATCTGTTGTTTAGTATGCAGTCTGATATGGATCACTTCATATCAGTCACCAGTTTTCTTAAGAAGTATTAAATTGAAACCCTTTTCTAGAGAATCCCGCTATTTAAAAATACACAGTAACAGAGGAAACTTGTTAGCTCCATGAAGGTACCTTCCTGCTCTTGGACATTTCACCACTGTGCCTTTTTAGGAGTGTTTTTCAGTGCATTAGTCCAAGTGTACTCAACATAGTAAATGCTTCGAAGGCTTCGGGTCAAGAGCACTGTCATCCACCTGCCTTCTTGTTGTGGCAGTTACAGATCAGTTTCATACCTTCCTTTCCTTGCAAAGACTGTAACCTCTGCTCTTGCTCAACACATTATTCTAGATCACTTACAGTCAGGTTTTCGAAACTCTCAACTGAAATGGCTCTTCTTTGAGTCTCAAATGAAATTTTGATACACAGCAAACAGCCGACAGATGTTCAGTGCTGCTTATGTTTCTATGATAGGAATGTATTTTTTTTGTAAATTTGATTAATTACTCAGTTACTTATAAGAAACACGATTAGGGAATATGTCATGTAGAAACCAGACATAGTGCTTAAACAGACATCAGTAAAGAGATATCAACAAAACCCTTTCGCCCACTCATATGTTACAATGTGAAGCGAGTTGATTTTTGAGGGCCAGACTGTCAGGAATGTGGAGTAGGGGTGGTGATAATGTTGAGCATTCTGTGTTGCAGACTGCTTTAAAATGGTCCTTGTATTTGTCGAATAGATCAGTCTTCCTGGGCACATATACTTCTAGATCCCACTCCTGTCTTGTTAATTTAGGTGTTCCTCCGGGTTCTTTCTTGGGGCCATTTCCGTTCTTGCTTCATCTGCTCCAGGTTGGTCCCATTGTACCTTCCATTAAGGATATATCTGTTTTGCAAATTATATCCCACTGTAAATTTTCATTTCTTCCAAATTAAGTTTCAAAGCTGCATATTTGACTAAAATGTCTGGACTCAGTTAAAGGCTGAAAAATGTCTTAAATTAAGAAGAAAATTTAGTTATTATCTTTGCAACTGTAAATAATCTTGTAAAGATAAAGCAGATTCTTCAGATTTTTGGGCTAAATCAACCATCAGTAAACTTGAGATGACGCTTGACTCAGCTTTTACGCGTGAAAATTTAGATATTTTTGGTTCGATTATGTTCCTCATAATTTCAGAAGTACTGTCGGACTAAGCCCTATTGTCTCTCATCTTGACATGGAAATTCAATTTATGACTTCGTTTCTTCTTGTCTGGACAACTGCGATGCGCTTTACACATGTCTGACCAAAAAAACCTCCAAGACTGACTGCAGGCTGTACAAAATACTGCTGCTAGGGTCTTGACTAGATATCTAAAAATGCCATGCAACTCCCTCTACTGCTATATAAAAAAAAGTTTTACTTACTTACTTTTTACTCATTCAGCAAAGACCAGAGTGTTGGGATTTGTTAAACACATTTACAAGCTTACACTACACTAATTAGCAGTGAGCTGTTTGTAGTCATTAAAAAAGGAGGCCAATGGGCAGGAAATTTGTTTCTTCCTTAAATTATCCTACATGTCTGTAGCAAATAGGAAGGTCGAGCAAACACAAATTATCTAACTCTGCTCCAGCCTTTCACTTATCTCACAGCCATGCAACAAACATAGCAAAACAACATTATGAAAACAAGCACAAGACAGAAAACCATTTTATCTCTGTTTCTCTAGACATAAAAATGCCTTTGTTTTGGGCTTTCCTAAAAAAAAAAAAAAGGTATTATTATGATCTAAATCTCTGTTCTTTAGTCTGGAAGTCTGATCACACAGCAGTCACTTGACAACGAAGGAAAGTACTTATTGAGCAAATAAAGTGAGCTAAACTGTTGATTTTTAGCAGCTGTAAGCTGAATTCAGCTATTTGAAAAGGCATACTTTCAAGCATGCATAAGAAGTAACTTCCAAAACAAAGGACAATGTCATTTGCTGTCCTGGGTACTGATGAAGACCTTTACCTGACCAGCTAGCTGGAGATAAACCAGATTTAAAGTAAAGACTAATTGAAAAAAACAAAGTCAAGGGTGCAAACGGAGGTGAGCAGAGGACAATGGGTCGAAGCTGCATGGCTGAGAAAGGAGAAACTTGAGAAATAACAATACTGTTTAGATGGAACAAAACATGCTTCGGGATAGAACTGAAACAAAAACACTTCTCATAAAAGGGTCAGGAGTCTTAAGGAGGACAGGAAGATATCAAGTCAAAGAGAAAAAAGTGAAAGAAAGGGAAGGATAGTTGACACAAACTTTAGTTTAAGTCCAAACTGTTAAACTGTAGCAGCAGTGGAAAATACTCACAACGCTGTTGCTTAAAATTCTCATACCATCAGCCATGCATCACACCAACAGCAATCCCACTTGTTGCAGATTATCAGCAGCAGGACAGCTTTTATCAGCTGAGCATGCCAGGAACAATAAGCCACAATAGAATCTCTCTAGAAACAGCCTGCATCTACAGAGACAGACCTGTGAACCAGTGAATTAAGATAAAACTGAAAAGTAAAAGTATTTCAGATATTAAATTAAAAAAGTGATTTATTAGAGTAGACTTATTATTATTACTTATTATCACTACATGGGAGGGTCGCGCTGCTGTTTACCCCATTATAGAACTTTGCACCAACGGAGGCTTCTCCGGGTGTACTGACTAAGTTTTGCTTACCGCAGTACGCTACGCACTACCTAATGATATAACAATCCCCGGTTTGAAACTTGAGCCATGGCAGATCCACCAAAGAAACCAAAGAAGACGTTATCAGAAAAAGTTAGGAAAATGTACTGGGCTGCCGGAGCTGAAGGCTGCTGGAGGCTTGTTAACCTGTACACATCTGCAGGCGAACCGATGTGCCCATCACGGAGCTGGACGCTGCAGGTAGGCCAGCTTCTCAACCCCAAAGAAGATGCTATCACTAGAAGCGAGGTAAAGAAACTGTGGTGCAAAAGAAGACTCGTTAACCTCCGATTCATACCAGGGCGAACCCACTCTGTGCCCCGATAAGAATCAGGGTTAAGGAACGTGGTAACATGCTGAGCCACACAGCTTTAAGATGGACGAAAACCATAGACAAGTAATATGCAAGTAAAATTTGAATCTTTACTCAACAGGCATTTTTTTCCATTCTATAATACTGTACCAGAAATTAACTGAACCGTGACATTAAACCAAGGTAGGTTCCAAACCAGGATGTTTGGTGTACCAGCACACCCCTAATATATATGTTTTATTCTTGTTCATTTCAATTATTATGGCTTACAGCTAATTTTAATCCGAAACTCAAATTCCTTTAAAATTAGAACATTACTACAGACCAATTTAAAAAAGTATTTGTGCTAAAGCTCACTGACAGCTATGTCCATATATAAGGTGCAGTACAGGCCTTCAATTGCTGATCAGGACTTATTTTGTATGAATGACTATCATCATTGCAGCGTGACAAGAAGATGATCAGCCTGTGGCTCTGCTGAGGTGTTAAGGAAGCCTGGGTTGCAATATTAGTGGCCTTCAGCTCATCTGTATTGCTGTTTTCCATGCTATAACTGACAGTACTCCATGGCGTCTCAATGGAGACGGATTTGCCGGCCCATCATGGACAATTCTAACAGCAGGGTAGGTGCCAGGTCCAGCTGGAAAATGAAATTAATGTCTATACAAATCTTTTCAGCTGAGGTATGCATGAAGGGTAGTAAAATGCCTTTGTAAATTGCTTTCCTAACTTTAGACTTGATAAAACACAAATGACAGATACCAGCAAATGACCAGGCTCCCCAATTTATTGCTGACTATGATAAATTTAAGATGGACCTTTAGAAACTTGGACTCTGTGCCTCTCTGCTCTTTCTCTAGACTCTGGAACCTTGACTTACAAATTAAATAAAAGGTTTATTTTTAGTAAAAAAAAAGAGAAAAAAGATGACTTTGAAACAATTGAAAACAGCCATTTTTTTCTCCTACTTGTTTCTATTTTATGGTTGAGGGGTGGCTTGAAAATCAAGCAGCGCTGACATTTGTATCCCATGTCCTGATTATGCCTGTGTCTCCTGGTTTGTTAAGAGAATGATACAGCTGCAGTCCTCACACTCTGAGGCCACGTCCACACTAAGCCGGCTAATGCCTTAAACGTATAATTATTTAGTCTACACCCCCCTATCGTCCATACTAACCCGGCGTCGTTTAAGGTCTGTGGCCGGATAACTATTAGCCGGGTAAGAGAGCCGTGTAAATCTTAATTCAACGGCTAAGCGAGCTAGTGTGGACAGCTTCCCCGGATAATTAAAGGAAGTGGCGTCAATGAATGATGCGTCAATAACAATATGACACTACACACAAAGACAACAGCGAAGAGTAATAAATCGATCTCGTTGTCTGTCCACACCAATAACTCTCTCTTCTTCTGAGCAGCTATTGTTCTCTTCGGTTAACGGGACAAGCAGAAATGTACTGTGCTGTAGAGCTTCTTGTATATATTTTGTAGGCGCCTGCGGCACGTAGGTTATACGCGTTTTCCGTTCGTCTTTTCGCGCATGCCCAGTATATGCACAGGTCTGTATGGGATTGCGCAATCATGGGAACTTAAACGGACCTTAAACGGGGCGTAAATGCTCGTGTTGAGTGTATAACATTAGGCATCTAACTCCCCGTATAACCTTATCGGCTTAGTGTGGACGTAGCCTTAGTCACTGGGGTTTTTCTTGTTAGTTGTGTACCTTTTTCCAAGATTGTTATATTTGATGTTATGTAATCTTAACATTCTGAAAACGGAATATTTCATCATTTGTATGTAACAATCTTCCAGATTAACATTTGATGGTGTATATATATATATATATATATATATATATATACACGTTATTAGTGTACAATAATTTTTGTTGTTGGTTATTTTGACTGGGTCAAAAAAAAAAAAATCCATTCATAATTTTTACCCATCAGTTGTTTTTTTATTGTGACATATTCAGTAGTTCATTTTCCTTATTTTTCGTTAATACTCAATCCGAAAAACTGATCTGAGAATCCCCATCATACCATACCACATTAAGCAGATTAATTAGCTACATGTTTTTACAAAGATTTCACCTGCTATTGCCTGAACACTGCATTTACACACTGCTTGTGTGTAATAGAGGCTGAAACGCTACTTCAGCCATATTTTTGGAAATCAGGGAACATTTCTTCAACTGAAGTGATCAAAATTTGGCGAGACTCCCTGGGCTTTTCTGATTTTCCAAGTGGAGAGGAAATCCTGCTGTATTTTCTTTTTCTGCATCAGTAATTACGCCACATTAATCTGTCAACACCAGTCTGTGTACAGTGTGGTCACAGAAGTGCTCCATGCCTCTGTAACTCTTTGCCGTGCTGTCAGCTTCTGGATAAGGAGAAACACTGAGCAAGCTGTCCAGGTCTGAGATGATGTTCAGATACTCTAATAGGAATCTTTTTTTTGACTGATTCGGTTACCTGAATTTTGTACACAAGGTTGAATATGTCTGTACATTTTCACCATGTGATTTAAGGTGTGAATACCAATCTGTCAAAAATGACACAGTCCTCAGATTTTGCATCAACATAAAAAAAAAAAAAAGTTAAATATATAAAATATATAAAATTAACTTCAATTATAATCCTTTGTATTAAATACAACTGTATTTAAAGTTGTCCCATTTAATAAAAATGTCAGTAAATATTCTATTAAACTTTACTCAGTAAATTATGTAATTTCTTTCACAATTTTATGCACATAAATTAATTGTTAAAAGAATATGCAATCTTAAGGCTTTATTACTATACACAAAAATGATCTACCCGTACAATGAGTGTAGTAGCTTGACAAAATGGTGGTAGATAGAATAGTGAGAGGTAATGAGCTTCTTTGGGTAAAGCTTAGTGCAGCAGAGGGAGCCATGCAGAGGTTAAACAAACACGCAGTGGAATCACGCGGGTTTAAGCCTCTTATATAGGCCCCTCTGAGGAGAAGATCATTGACTCTTGATAGCGGGTTGGTGTTCGGGAGATGTGAGCGATAAAGGGGCCAGCAGGTCCTACAAAGTTCTCTTTCGCTCTCGTAATCCCTGGAAGTTCCAGAGTCAAATATTTCAGATTCTGGACTTAAACTATTTAAAAGTTAATTTAAGCGCTGCTGTCACTCAAATAGTTATATGGGGGGAAGAAAGAAAATTCAGGCTAGTACCATTCCTTAACCTTCTCGTCTTCCTCTTATTGAGTCAGAACCATCCCGACTCTTACTCCTCCTCCATTAAGCATTACTTTCATCTGTTTTTTTAAAAACTATTATTGTGCTCCCTAGACTTCATGAACCTCTTCCCTTTCCCTTCTCAGGTCCCCCTCTCCCGCTGTAGTTGGATGGGCAATGTAGTTTCATTTCCTGCCTGGATGAAATTAATGCTCTTTGAAAGGAGAGGGAGGGGTTGCTGGGGACTTAGGGAAAGGGAGACAAATATATAGAAAGACAAGAAAATAAAAGTTGGTGTGAGAAAACCATTGGCACACAGGACACAATCTCAACAGTTGGTAAATTTAAACCGGGGTGGTTCCAAGTCAGTGTCAGCTTTTATAAACATCTGGGGAATGGAATCATTGGTGAAAGTGAATGTATGAACAACGGGGGACTGCTTTAGAGGCAAAGCTCAACATTGGAGTAAAGCTGATCCTTATTTTTATCTTTTTTACTCACACTGGGGCCTACTGGCATCCTAAATGAGTTAGACAAATGGATTCATGAGTGAGGAAGGTTATTCAAATGCAAATTCCAGTTCTGTGACCATTCCAAACCCTTCCATTATCATTCCGGCAGATTTCAACCACAAGAACCACAAATGCTCAGACATTACAGAAGACATTGGTGGCTCATTAAACTGTTATGCCCTGTCCACACGTAGCCGGGTATCTCACAAAACTGAGATATTTTTCTACGGTTTGGCCTGTTATCCACACGTAGCCGGAGGTTTTTGGCACCAAAAACGAAGCTTTTTAAAAACTCCGGCCAAAGTGGAGATTTGCGTTTTCTCCGTTTTCAGTATCTACGTTTGGACGGTTGAAAGCGGAGTTTTAAGAGCCGTAACACCACTTTCCGCGACAAAAAATGCTCCAACACCACATGTGCGACCTGTGTTTACTCTCGAAAACAACATTTATTTCCTCAGCGCTGTGTTGGCATCATCCACTATTAAAGCGCGTCTTGTTTGTTTGCTTTTATAAGCTGTATGACGGCTGCATGCTGAAGAGAGGATTTAAAGTTTCTCTTGGCGGATAGGACTGGGGAGAACTACTGCCCCCTACAGGTTTGCCACGTCTAAGAATGTGCTGAAAAACGCATTTATCCGGTTTCGTGTGGATGGAGATTTTTTTTTCAAGGAGCAGAGGAAAATCTTCGTTTAAAAAAAAACCCGGCTACGTGTGGACATGGCCTTAAATCCATCTGGAGACTCTGACTGTTTCGTTTGGTTGTTTTGACTTGCTTGTTTGTGCTTTAAACAGCCATAATCAGAAATGTTAAGACCTCAACTGCTATTACTTTAGGTAAGCTACCTTGTGGTGAGACGTCAAACCACAAAGGATTTGTGTGCAAGTGTGATAACAGACTTTCCAAAAATTCTTGACCTGTTTATGTAAGAATTCTTTTAAATCATTTTGTCTGTCTGGTTGGTGGAAATATAAAACTCAGAATTTTGAAAAAGCATTTACACCCATTTTTGCAAAGTTAATGCACAAATATGGAAGGCTAAGAAAGGTTTGTATGCAACTCGGCCAAATGATCAGTTAGCCGTTTGTGGACAAATATTTAGTCAGCTAAGAGCCATAAAAGGTCTTCATGTTCTTCCATCTTTTACACTATGTAAATTAGCAAACATTAAACCTGAGATTTTAATGTTTGCCAAAGCTATTGGAACCAAATAAGTCATATTCTGCAAATTGCCTATTCAAAGGTCAGTATTTGCAGATTTCTCTGTGCGACCTTACTCCAAACTGGCCTATTTACAGATGTTTTACAGCGCATGTCATCATAATAATTTACGAGAGAGCACAAAATCTCTACCAGCAGTTTCTGATTGTTACTTTACAGGAAGCAGACTTCTTAAACTTCAACAACCCCACTCAAGAAGAAGAGGAAGAAGCAGGACCATTGCTGCTCCTGAAGGTTTTTGGTGAATGTACCACTGTCTCACCCATCTGTTGTACACATTAAAAGAAAACAGTATGTATACCAAACTGAATACTATATAAAAGAAAATGTGGGTGCCTGAGTGTCGTGTAGTGTAACTTGATTACTTTTTGTATTCTTGGAATAAGCAACATTTGTAGGAGTCTTTACAAGTAGCTCTAAGCCATACAATTTTAAGGGTATTGTTGTAAGAGGATTTTGAAAATATACTAAAGTGCTTTAGGATAATCACTTGGGGTCTATTTAGTGTTTGAACAATGACATTAGGAGGTTGTAGACATTTTTAGAGGGGGTATTGTTCCCCTAACCCCTGCGGACACAGAGTTTTATTATGGCTTTGCCACAAGTTTTAGGCAATTTCAATATAAGAATAGCATTCTATTTTGTTTTTTTAAGTTTTCCTGCTGTTATTTATATCAAGAGCAGAGACATCACATTGTATGCAAGACAGCAGTGGCTGTGAAGAACTTAAAGAAAAGAAAAAGTGACTATAGATTTTACACTGTGTTGTAACATAAAATAACAAATTTAAACACTTCACTACCCATATTATACCCAATAAGTACAAAAAAACACCTGAAGTAATGAAGGTACACAGTGATGAGCAGAATCAAAAAAAGAATTCAAACAGCTTTTTGAATAAAGTCTTTAGATAAAGTTCATTATCTACAGTCTTGAAGTCAAAACTTGCTCATTTTTTGTGGTAGTGACAAAAATAGGCTTAGGAATTTTCTATATTATTGTTTTAGCAGATTTCTAAATCTGTTTGGTGGCTAAGTAGCCTAATTTAACTGGCAGCTTTAAACAAAAACCTATTTGAAGGAATTAATCTTCAAAAAGGAGAAAATACTTGCAGTCAACCTCAGACTACAACAGGCTTAAACACCAGTCTCCGTGACCACTACCTGTATTTACAAAGCAATAAAAGTCAAAGCACAGAAAACACGCCTTTCTGTTTCTTCTATGCCAATATAAACTTCTCAAATATCTACGCGAGAAGGTAGAAAACCTAAGCTGATGACAAGGAAATCGAAAACAGAAGTACAGAGCTACCTCACCCTGAACACAAATCATTAGATGGCCCGTAAAATTTGATTTCCCGTAGTCCTGGCATGTTTTGTTTAATGATTCCATTTCCAAGAGGAGTGAATTTCCACATTACACAATACAACATTTGTGTTTGCACATGCAAGCGTGAAAAAACAGAAAGGGGCAAACAAAAAAAAAGGAGAGGGATGGACCTGCCAAGAAGAAAATACATGTGATGATGTATTAATAATAACTGCAGAAGGCAAAGTTTATACAAATGCCCGAGGAGCTGATGGTCTAATGCTTTTGCCGTCTAACCGCAGCCACACACTAGAATAAAAAAATAAAAACAACAAAACTGCTGAATACAGCCATAAATGTTTATCATGGTTGTTGTCAGTTATTGCTTCAATTTTAACAAGATATCTCATACAAAAATTTGATACATTTAAAACTGACAATCGAATGCCAAAAGATGTGCAAGTTGTTATGGTTGTGTCCCTGCAGAGTGCCGGAGCCACTCTGACTTCAGTTATTGTTGAATAAACAGACGCCTGAGCTCAGACAAGCGTGTCAGTTAGATGGGCCAAGTGGAGGAGCCACTGAGTGGCCAAAAGGAGCTGCAGAGGAAGAAACAGAGGGCATGTGTGTCTGAGTGGGAGAAAGAAGTCCTTGGAAGACGGTGTGAAAGCGAGGGCAAAAGAAACGCTGCGAGAAAAGTGCCAGCATTAGTCTCAGTGTTTGTTTGCAAGTCAGATAAGAGGAGTTCCAAGGAGTTTGGATGTCGTTCCCATCATGGTGGTGGGAGGGCAGAGAGGATTTGATTGTTTTCTCATCCCCAACCGAGTAGAAAGTGGGTCTGAGAGAGTTGTTGAAAACAAATGCACAACTTTTCTCCAGAACCCAGACTGACACTGAGAATCTGTACAATTTTAGCACTTAGAGACAGGTATTCATTTCATATTTCTCTACCCTTTATCGGATTTTTGTTGAACTCTGATAAGTCTAGCAAAGTTCAAGCCAAAACTATCCATTCCCCGGCAAATGTTGTCCTAAAAGGATTTGTGCTGTGGCAAGAAGTTGGCCTTGGACAGAAAATGAGACAAACATCTCTCTGATGATACAATATGAAAAGGACTATCAGTTTTCAAAAACAATCTGTTTTTATTCACATTTTATTGAAAAATGGCTTGTCAATATTATATTTAGCCCTCTCAATAATCAATGGATAAATATTTTATAGAATTATAGTAATATTGCGGATCAGCTTTTTGTCTATTTCTACTAATATTCTGACAATTTGTCTTCGATGATGATCACCTTGATGTTGGAATACCTCCTTGTCACCATAAAAAGCTTTAGTATCCTGGACAAATTCTCAGTCAAATCACATCTTGCTTCCAGTGAGATGAGACATTTTAGTCAAATTAAAAGATTACTTTAAACCTAAATCTACATCGAATAAAATCTGGCTTCTCATTCAACAATGTAGGAAGGTAACTTTTTGACCTCAGTCAAAAAAATCAAATCTATTACTCTTACCAGTGTTAAATGGTAATAGATGGATGGATGGATGAAAGGAAGGAAGGAAGGATAAATAGATATATAGATAGATAAAAAACAAGGTCATAGCCAAAGGTCATAACCGTAGTTCATGACCTTTAGTGCGGTTACTGTTCCTGTTAAAATGTAAAAATAAAAAAAAGGAATTCTTTGTTTCCACAAAATATCCAGTTTAAAAGCCACATACCATGGGTTAACCTCTTGAGGATTATTGTCACGAATTTACCTCAGACTTTGATGCAGCCAATATGTAACACATAAATCCCTCTAATGCTTTTTGATGCACATTCAACACAAACCAATGCTTACATTGGAAGTGCCAATCCACCATCTTTATTCTACAGTTTGGTTTTAAGTTTATACTTCTCCGTCTATATTGAAACGGATAGGCGCAACGCCATAATCTGTCGAAAGCAAGGCTTCTCTGTCACCTACGCAACTACGGAGGGAGTAGTGCCCAATTTCCTAACTATCCATCTCCTTCAGCAGAGAGCGTATGCCTGCTGTGATTGGTTTGCTCAACAACAGTCAGAGGTCATTTCACCAGACCGGGGCTCTATAGTCAATGTAATCAGTAGTCAATGCAGCTTTTGGGCACTGCATGCTTTATTTTAGAAGGGCAGTTTATCTAATCTGGTCTTTTGGCGATTTTGTACACAAGGAGGTGTAGAGAAACAATAAAACAATAAAACAGGCTGCTGTTTGTTTACATGTGTTTTTAGAATATTCTATGAGCTGCACTTCTAATAAAAAGCTTTACAGCTTAATCGAAACTTCATTTCTGTCGTCCATTGCTCCTTAAGGGGGATGCGTTTACAATCTGAAGAAATTAACTCTAGCTAACGAGAAACGAAACTGGAATGGTAGGCACACCATCGATAAAAAGTCACCTGCTGTCCTGGTCAGGCATTGCTTTGCAACACAGAAAAATCAACGGAAGACTATAAACAAAAGACGTCTCAATCAATAGTTAATACTTCTCTGTTAGCAAGTTTGCACCCAAATGCAGATTTTGGGTGCAAAACCTGCTCTTTTTTAAAACCAGAGTAGTGACTTTATGTGTAATTTAATATTTTTGTAGAAATGCAGTAAAACAGTAGTATTATTTAAGGTTAAACAAATAAAATGGCTCAAAACTGTTCCAAAGTTTGTTTTTTCCATATTTATGCAGAGCTAAAAGGAAACTCTGATTAACTGCTCCTAAAAACACTTAACTGCAACCCTACACTCAACTCGACTTCTAGAAGCAGTGGACATATTTTAATTTTTAACAGGACATAAATTAGAAAAACATTTAGTGGTAAAGGGATAAAGTGAACACTTAAAAAAAGGTAAATGCATGTGTATTTGGCAGGAGCCCATAAAGTTTGCAGTATTTAATACCTCGGGAGGAGGTGCAGTGTCTTACAAAGACCTAATTGTGGGTGAACAGCTATCAGCCTGGCTGCATGGGGAGCGATTTTCTGAGGTCCTCAATGCAAAGCAAACAAAGTAAAAAAACAGACATGTACAAGGGAACTTAAAAAGTCATGTTTCATCCTACCCCCTGCATGACATCTACATTTGAGGCACTAATTTGATCAAACATTAACTTAAAATGTACAACTCTCCCATTCCCTGTGATGTTCAACTTTAAGTGTCTTCAAATACATATAAGGAACTGATGTGTGCTTTATTCCATTAGACTCATTAAAGTGTCACTTTGTCTTCAGCATATTCCCCAGCTTTCAGCTCGGTTTACCGAGCTGCAGCAAAGGACTTTTTGTATTATGTGTATAAAGTACGACGGGGAACATTTTCCTAATGTGGCAACGGTAATTTATCTTCCTGGCTGAGTTAAAAGACATCAACACAAAGTACAGAACAGAACATTTAGGGATCGAAATTAGACTTTTTTGCAGCTTTTTTGTCTAGAAAAAACAACTAGGGTGGCCATTTGTGACTTCCGCACCAGAATACTGAACATTTATATTCTGCGTTACATTTCAATAAACTCTTTAGTTTAGTTTAAACATACAGTTTTCTTATTAACCCCAAGAGGCCCTGCTTTGCTGTAATTCTCCAACCGTGAGCTTTCAGTACTTATGTGACATGATAAACCTGTGCCCAGGCTAATTTTTAAATGCTGATTTATTGATCTTATGACAAAATACACAGATTCAGACAAGAGGCTACTGTTTTATCGTCCTTTCTTGACTTACCACGATTATAAGACAAATTTGTCAGACTACACAGCATATTCTCCTGTTTTCCCATAGTCATAGACCAGCAGAATAGCTTTATTGCAAGACTTTTTCCCTCTTCAAAGCTGATTAGAAGGCATCAACAGATAAACAGTTAAAGATGTCAGAATCTAGAAAGAAACAACACAAACTTTCTGTGAGTTCTCTGTCCAAAAAAAATCATCCAAAATATTTTAAGAAGCCACACTGACTTCTGAACTTTAGCACTAAAAGTCTTAAAACCACTGCATTTCATTCCTTCTCTTCATCCTGCACTAGATTTTCATGAACCCTCCACACATACAGCTTTCTCTATCCAACCACTCACCTCTCAAGTAGACAGTAAATTACAGGAAAAGGGTTTTCATGCTTGACCACAGTTTGCAGTGGCAGAAACTTTATCAAGCATTGGGAAGGAGGATACGACTGAACGGCACAGTGGACTTTGATTAAATGTTGCCTCTGACCACAATAAAAAGAAATTCAAGAGCTTGACAGTGTCAAATTAGAGATGCACTAATCAGCTCTTTCCTGGTCTATGCCAGTGTTTTATTCCTGATAGAAAAACATGTGCTGCAGGATTTTTTTTGTAGAGGTAGTATGTCTGAATCCGCCCAGGTGAATAAATAAATGAAAAAAATCCAGTTTTATGAATCCACTTTTTCCTAATCTTTATTTGATTTTCACTTAACTCAGTTTCTTTAAAGATTTTTCAAAAAAGCTTTACATTCACACCTCTTATTGTGCACATAAAGGCCTCAGTCGCACTAAAAGAGGGGTCAATTTTCCAGCATCTCTGCCAACCAAATCCTAGAGATTTTAGTGCTTTTTGCATCACAATCAGTATTCAGTAAAGTTCATATTACAGAAGCAACACTAAAAGTGATTTAGTAAGTAGCTCAACAAACGCCAGAAAAACTGGAAATGTAAGAAGTTACTTAATATCCTTGTTTCTTTATACATTTACAGCATACTGTATGTTAACTATACACCAGTTAAACAATTAGAACACTATATTCTCCAAGCAGTTTGGCAACACTGAGGCACACTGGCAACACACATGTGCTTAATAAGGAGTGGGAAGTAAAAAAAAAATTGTCTGAGCACGATGTATAGTTTACACCAATGGTTTAAATCAGGGGCATAAAACAGACTCTGTGTGTGTGATTTATGGCTATGTGCTGATTAAATTAAAGCCTATGATTTTCTCCCCATTTTTCGCACTCAAAACAGGCTTGAGCTGTCTCAAAAAGAGTCCACTCTCTGATGCCATACAAAAAAAAAAAAAAAAGAGCCAACCACATCTGTTTCAGACATACAGCTCCTACCACACTTTTTCTGTGCCCTGCAAGGGGTTTTAGGAGGATGCACTGTGCCCTACCCTACGAAGTGGTGTACCGAGCGTAAGCTTTCGATCTAAAAGAGATGCTCCCCTCAGAACAGGACAGAGGCAGACATTTCCTATCTGGGTGAAACAGAAAATTAAAAATTTGTTTAAAAAAATGTGTCTTTGTGGGTGGATGAATGATGCTAATTTCTGCATTTTTTTTAAGTTACGCAATGATGGCCACACCTGAGCACACTAATGATTAAAAGGCAGGCACATCTGTGGGCAGAACAGTGTGCCCTTTTTTCCTCCGCGAAGCATTTCCCATTGCTGAGTGGTTTTCCCAGCAGGGGGGGTTCATAGATCTCAAAGGAAGACCTTAAATCTCATGTTTCTATGCCATTACATTTTCAATGGTTAAAACAGGAAACATTACTTTGTAGGTGAAAATGTTTTACTTTTTACTTGCATTTATGATTCTATTTCAATAAAAGGTGACACAATAAAGATAAGGTACCGATCCCCCTATCTTGTCCCAGGGCAACACCAGACAATTCCTACTTTATTGTTTATTTATTATTCATTTGGCAGAAATATTCAAAAAGGCTCTGACAAGATACAGGCTAATTTAAATGAAAAGCTACTTTTGGTAACAAAATATAGATTACAAATTAACTCAGCTACATTGACTTCATAAAAATGTATAAAGGGAGTCAGGAAGTATATAAAAAAATGACTTTTGAACAGAAAATGATCTTGGTTTGACGAATGTTAGTTTAATACTACAATGCACCATTGCAAATCGCACTGATGTAAACACATCAATGTAGATTATGTTATATTGAGTGAAGACATCTTAAAGTTAGCTTTAGCTAGAATCAGTCAGGTAAAAAAATAAAGTCAATAAAAAACAAATATGTAACAAGCTACTTGTATATGGTTCATTCAAAAAATGTGTGAGAAAAGAAGCCTTTCACTAGATAACAGGAAGGCTTACTCTGTCATGGAATATGATGGATCTGGAAATGTTTACAGCTTTTTGGAAACCTGATTGTTTACGAGGAAGAGGTAACATTCCCAAAGAAAAACACACAAGAACTGCTGTTTGAGCAATGCTAGCAGTGCTAACAACAAAGACTGCTGATCTAAGATGCTAAAGCCAGTTTAAATTATAATAAACGCACTGCTCTCCAACTCGTGTTCTCTGGTTCAATACAAACACAAATACATTTTCACAATTTATTCCCCTCCCCTACAGCATCCTTCAAAATTTCATGCACATTATGTAAAATAGGCAGCTACCAGACATTGAACATTGCAGGCCAAGTAAGAAAGAAAGCCAAAGTCCATTCTAGAGAGAAAAAAAGATGGCTGAGTAGTAATTGTCTATTTATCGATAGAGGTGAACTGCTTAATATAACGTGATACTGATAACTAGAAAACAATCTGGAGAGCCCAGACCTCCAACAAGGTAGCTAAGTTTCCCCTTTAATATCTAATTACCTGTTCACTGTCCCACTTCTGACATTTTCTGAAAATCTCACAAAAATCCATCTATTAACCCCCCACCACCACACAAAGAAACATGGTCCCACCCTCCCTTCCCCCACTGCAAACAAACAAACAAACGAATCCTGACAAAAACATAACCGCACTGGCAAAGGTAATACTTCAATGTCACACATTAATACTCAAAGCCACAAGACAGTAGTCACACGGTCAATATTTAACAGTAAAAATTCTTTGTTTTTATTTTTTCATAAAATTTTCATTTTCAGAACCATTTCCCTAACTGCCTTACTTTAAATCCAAAATAAATATAATTAGATCAATGTGACACAGGTAGATTTATACTGAAACATAAGGAACACAAGGCGTGTATTAAATTCAAACTGTGCTGATACTTGTGTAAGTTTCACAGACCATGAAGGGAAGTGGATGGAACATGAATTAAAACCCGTATGTTTAGTTCTGCACCTAAAAAGCAGATTTTGACTTAAGCGGGTGTGGCCAATAAAAAGGGTCATAATCTCCGTCCAGCAGTAAAGCAACAAAATTCCTTCCATGACCTCTTGACTTACTTTCATTAGCATTTAGAAGAATTTAACTAATCCCCCCTTCGGAGTCCAAACACATATCCCTAAAATACATAGAAACTACATGTGTGTTTGTTTTTATAACTATATTTTCTGACACGACATCAAAATTCCCTTGTTAATGCCGGAGAAACGCTAATGGTTCCTGAAAACGCTGGCATTTATACTACACCGACAGACCTGCGACCCCTGACCCCTGACTGGGAGCTTTCAGAGTGACCAGCAAACCAGACGGCAGCAAATAAAAGCAGATAACGATGCTCTTCCCTTTCTTCTTGGCCACATGTGCTGAGACGCTTCCACATTGCGGCCGTAACAAGGCCACAGATCACAGGGTGCCGCACTCTTCTCTTTACAACTGATTACAGCCGAACCACATTGTTGTTGTTGTTGCTCCTCTCTGGCTGCAAGCTAGAAAAAAGACAAAACTCCCAGGAAATAACAAATGGTAAAGAGGATGTCACTGAAACAGAAAAGCCTCTTAAAAAAGAAATGTGTCTTAATTACTATAGTTAAGAATCATGAAGGGTAATTATTTCTATCTTGAGAAAGTATTTTATTTTTCTGACAATAGTTTGCTGTCACCTCAGCCAAAATGAAGCTCATTGTTGAGACGTCGACGGTTTGTAAAAGCAAAGCAGTTTAAATTATAGGTAAAAGTGTTAAGTGAAGAGCAGGGATTCACCGATCCCCTTTTTTTGTTTACAATACCGATACAGATATCTGAGGTTCATTATCTGGCGATACCGATCCAAACAGAACTTAATTACATTAACAAAAAAGGTAGTAAGGATGGAACAATGCCACTTTTTTCAAACTGATACAATACCGGTACTTGGATTGGATCTGAATACTTGCCAATACCAGGAACCAATGTCTATACTTCTACTACACACACAAAAAATGCAATGAATTGGGAGACAGGCTTTATTTTCTTCTCTGCTTGTTACAACAAATGATGGTGACTTAGAAAAAAATACAATATTAATAAAAATTGACAAGAAAAGTCATTTTAAGTATCTGTTCATAGTATCAGTAACCGATACAGATACAGTACAAAACAACAGTATTGGCCCTGATACCAGTATCGGTATATCCTAAGTGAAGAGACACTGATCAGGCTTTTCCTGGCCAATTCTGCGTCTTACAGATCTTTTTAATGATTCTGATATTTTTAAGGTAAGAATAGAAGTTGTATAAATCATAAATATTTAGCTGCAAATTCTTAAAGACATTTTTGAGAATAACTGTTTTTTTTTTAAATCTAAATAAACTGATCTTATAATCTTTTTAAGATGACACATAACTTGGCACAACATCGCTGTATATGCAAATCAACTCAGCATACTGGTAACAATGTTCTGATCCATAAATAATAAAACATGTCCTGGTAAGCTTGGTGTTTGGGAAGAAATTGCCAACCATGCAGAAAATACCAACATCATTTTAACAACTCAAGGATATCATCCTAAATTAATTGTATGTGTTTTAAGCTGCACAGTAATAACTGAAAAAATGCTGACCAGTAACCTGACAGAAAATGTGGCAACTGATCCAGCTGATAATATTTGACTAACAAAGACACAAAATGTCCAGCAGGACAAAACAATAATAGGGCCATTTATGAATAAGTTTTCCAGCTAAACCTGTATTCCAATAGTCTGCCAGCAATACCAGGCATAAAAAAAATATATACAAGGCAACATTATTTGTATAGCAAACATTCCACAACACAGCAATTCAATCTGCTTCACGTGATTTGGGGAGAACAACAATAAAATACAGTATTATAGACACAAAACATACGACACATTAAAACATATGCCATTCAAGTTATTATTAATCGCTTACTCAAAAGAAGCTCTAAACAGATGAGTTTTTAGTTTTGATTTAAAGCAGCTCAGAGTTGTAGCAGCTTTGCAGTCATCAGGAAGTTTGATCCAGATAAGGGGAGCATAGAAACGGAAAGTTCTCATGCTCTTCTACAATATACAATAAATCTCTTCGCAAGTAGCATCATATTTACTGTATTGCTATATAAGTTAACCTTGTTTTATCTAAATGGTTTTAATCTTGGTTATGAAAGTAATTAAAACAATAAAATATTTGCATGTTGTTTCTATCTTCATTATAAACACACAGTAGTGAAAATCGAGTATTGTTCTTGCTATTGATATCAAGCTTGAAAATCAAGTATCATGACAACTAGAAAAGTGGTGCAGGTTCTTTGATAAAGATAGCAGTTTTGCATCCAAAAGAAAAAAAAATGTACAAGATTAATGCAATCTATGCATCAACACACATAAAACCCATATATACTTAGCTATTTTTTACGAAAAGTAGGCCACAAAAAATATATGCTGTAAACTAATGTGTTTTTAAACAAAAAAGGCTAGTTGTTAGTTTTGATGTGTTAATATTTTTTAAAGGAAATTGTATTATTTGACCTGCTGATTAGGTTGCGTCACTATCAAGGGTAAAGTGGTTGATTTTGATCTCTTGCTTGACTGGTGGACAGCCTTTCTTCTCCTTATTTCACCATTAAACTCCATTTAAAGACATTGGAGCCAAGTCATCCTGTTAAGTAATGTGGATTAACATTCTTCCCAGTAAAAGTAAAAAGCCAGAAGATGCAGGAAGGGATGGGGAAAAGAAGTGCTATCACATGGAAGCTTTAAGCTCAACACAGCATATGCTGCACAGTGTCATCGTAAATAACTACCCAAAGCATTTAGGGGAGGACAGAGGTAATCCAAACAAACCCAGAAAATCTTCCGGAGATAATTCATAACTACCTTTCTGGATTGGAAGGGCTGTTAGCTACTTACAACATCCTCAAAAAGGCCAGGAGAAAAAAAAAACTTAAAAATGCCTTTCATGAGCAGCTCCATAAACAATTCATATTTAACTTTAACTAAAATCAATCTTACTTATATTAGTCAAGCAGTTACATATATACATACAGCAAGAGGCCATATTTTCCTTTAGGATCTCACAAAAACACACAGATTTGTGAAGGTAGAACAGGGTGAGAAAAGCAGTGAAACTCAAGACTGACAAGACAAAAGTAGCTTTTAGTCTCAAATACAGTTGACCCACAAATCAAGGAATTATTCTGTCTTAGAAGTCAAAGGAGTACTTTTTAAAAAGTTATCTTAATGCCTTAGCAGCCAGTAGAAATATCAGCCAAACCTAAACAACAAATGATGTAAAGATAAAGTGCTTTCAAAAATATTCATACACTTTGAACCTTTTAAACACTTTGTCAAGTTAAAAACTCAAATTTAAACGTTTTTCGACGGATTATCGCACGGTAGGGCAACATGATTGTTTTGTGTGAGGAAAATTCAATATATATATATATATATATATATATACACACACATTTTTTTAATCTGAAAAGTGTGGCTTATATTGTACTCAGCACCCTTTAGTGTAATGTTCTTAAATAAAATCCAGTACAATACATTGCCTTCAGAAGTGTAATCTGTAAACAGATATTTAATGTCCGAACAAATCAAGCTGTTCTGTAAACTCCTCAGAGGTTTTTCAAGAACATTAGTGAACAAACAGTAGATAGCTCAGGGATGAAAGCCCTGGAGACCTTCAAAAAGATCCTGGGTTTATCAAAACATTTCCAAAGTTTCACACATCGCATGGGAAAATGTTGAAGCCATTGAAGAGTGACAAGAACTGAATTGTTGAAAGATTAGCCAGACGTCGCCTCTGCAGGGAATACCAAAATTTCAAAACCTTTTGACTTACCCCGCAAATCACCCTAAATCTCCAGTTTGTGAAATACGGTAGTGGCAGTATAATGCTGTGGTGGTGTCTTGCATGTTAGTGGTTATTCTTTCAGGAGGACATCAAACCAAAACATACAGTCGAGGCTAAAATGGAATGATTTAGAATGACCTAGTCAAAGTTCTGACCAAAATGAAGATATGAACCTTGCATTCATTCTGAATGAGCGCTGGGGATTTTTTTTTTTTTTTTTTTTACATCTAAGAACAATAGTATCAAAGGGGTTGGATACAAATGAACATTTTAACTCTAGAAACATAAACAAATATATGTATCATTTTTTTCTCAGTTTCACTCAATTCTGTGAACCAAAATAAAATAAAAACATGGGGGAATTGATACTTGTCTTTGCAAGGCACTGCGAACGCAAATCTGGCAACTCGTATACATAAGAAGTCAAACGCTGGAGCACTTTATATACATAAAAAAGTCGTCTTATGGCCTCAACAGCCTTTAGTGATAAAGGCAAAGGAAATTTGCTCTGGAGAGCATTCTTATCTTTAATTAATCTACATTTTGAGGGGGTGGAGGGGCGCACAATGAGTCTCCAACAGCCAAGGTAAGAGCACCCCTCATGTCTATCAATGGGGTGAAGTCTCTCCCCGTGCCGAGGCTTAGGAATCACAAAAGGACTTTAATCTAAAAAACAAAGATCGTTTGCATGAGAGAAGCTGACGGATCGCAAACAGATCTGCTTAATCTGCATGCCAGAGACAAGATCTCTTGTGGAAACAAAGGAAATGGTCTTTAAAACATAAACATGCGTTTAAAACACTTGAACAGTCTCTAAAAAGCGATTTAACTATAATAAATAAATGTTTGAGCGCACTTGGTTTTTCTTTTCTCCCCACAGACTGGGAAGTAGATGAATGAGGCTTAACCCCAAAGAACTCAGCCAAAAGAAACGCAGAGGAGCGACAGGAAGGAATCCTAAAAGGGAAAGCTGCTGAGACTTACCAGACGCGCTCAGGTCCAGGACGCCTTGGAGCAGCAGGGAGATCCAGAGAGCGCAGGCTGGACATCTCCACAGACGCTGCCGCACCGCTGCCCGATGTTGATACATTCCTCTGGCTCTGTTTCACAGCCTTGACCCCCTTTTCACATCCAAATCCGAACAAAACTTCACTTTGAGTTCTGTCGCACGCAAAAATGAGTCTTCCAATTCAGCGCGCGAGTTGGTTTGCGCTTTCCTTCAAAAAGACGCACCGAGATTATATTATCTATAGGGGAAAGTTGCCTCTTTTCCTTCTCTCTCTTGAGTACTGACTAAGTGTGTGTCTCTTTCTCAAAATGAGTGCAAACTCCTTCCAACAAACTTGGGTAATCAGTTGTGCCCCATAGGAACCACATGGTCGTGTTTAGACATGTGTCGCCACCGTGTGTTCTCTAGAGGAACAGCAATGGAAAAACCAACCGGTGGCTTCTCAACCTGACTATATTTTCCGAAAATTTTTATTTAGGAAAATGCGTTTCAGTACCTGTTCATAAGTGCTTTCAGTCTAAATTTCATACAGCTAAAAGCAAATAATGCTAAATGTTTAACTACAGAACCAGTCGTTAATTATTATTTATTTTTATTTCCGTTTTAATTTCACTTATTTAAGTTCTGTACTGGAGAGAAAAGTTGCCGGAGTCAAATTCCTTGTATGTGTCATACTTGGCCATTAAAGCTGATTCTGATTCTGATTCTAATATATTTCCAGGGGAAATCATGTACAACTATGTAGCTTTCATTGGAGACTAGATCAGATTTAAATGTGCTGCCTCTAACTTATTATATTGTAAATGGCATTGCACACTTGTATGCCACCAGGAAGCTGTCCATGCTCGTTATTCTAAGTAGAGATGCACCAATTAGTAGGCCAAAGATGAACCAAAAATTCCCTTGACATGCCGGTAAATGGTAGGTGAAAAAGAAATCACATTCATAATATATTAAACCTGATAAATGTGCCATCTCAGGCTTAACACATCAAGTGTGGCTTTTGATCCACATTTTTTGGGTACAGAAATAAACTGATAAATGTTCGAGTTATTGGCTAGGCTTTAAAGAGTATAGAAATCATATTGCTTCATTTTTTTTTCTGTTCAAACAAGGTTTTTTTTTTTTCAAACTACCTTCGGCAAATCTTTAGATATCTGTTGGCTAGATATTTTTATGAAAATCCTTAAGGTTCATAAAAGGACAGTTGTTGGATGAGCTTTTTAGACAATGCAGAAAGTTTATGGAAAAGTCTCCCTCTAGCTACTGAGCTGCCATGATTAGATTAGGGTTGGACAGTAGTCCGAAATTAAATTACATCTGGAGATCCATCCATTCATTATTTAAATCTGCTTATCATTGCAGGGTGTGAGGGAACTGGTGCCTTTCTTCAGCAGTCAGACGAGAAGCGGAATTCACCGTGGTGGGCATGTCTCCAGTCCATCACAAGGCAACACAGAGGCACACAGGACTAACAACCACACAATCACACCTGAGGACGATTTTAGAGAAATGAATTAAGTTGTGTTTTTGGACTGTGGGAGAAAGTAGGAGTACCAAGAAAGAACCCAAACATAAAAAGGGAGAACATGTAGACTTCATGTAGACAGACCCCAGCCTGGGATTCGTACCCGGACCCATCTTGCTGCAAGGCAGCAGTGCAGCCAACTTCACCACAATGAAGCCCCACAGCTTTAGAAACTGGATGCCTCCTTGTTGTTTTCTGGTGTATGCTATTTGAATTACTGATATTTAAATGTTCAATATTCTACTTTTAATGCATTTTTCTAAATTTATATTTGATTGTTCTTGTTTTAAATCTTTGCTTTGGATGGGTTTGAGTTGTTTTATTTCAGTTATGGATTTAAAGCATTGCCATTGGTCTTTGTATCAACATTTGAGATGCAAACTACACATTTCTGTAATACATCGAAACTTAAAATTTTGGGCCTGTTAGTATAACTTCATATAGATGCAAAATGCTACTACTAATACGTATTTCTTTCAGTCTTGCATTTCAGCTTGATTTATTAAAGAGAACCTCAATAATGGCAGCCAAATTTCTAAACAAGTACCATAAGTACAGTAAGAGTATTTTGCAAGAAACTAATTTATTCGTTAAAGAAAGATTTTAACTGTTTCAAAGTCACACATATAAAAATACATTTTTAATTATTAATAAAAATCAACAATGTTTTATTTGGGGGAAAATGTGTTTGAAAAATTAGCAAAATACACCTGTATTATTTTGAAACAATGTGGTAAATTAATTCTGAAGACAACTGTTACCTGTTGAATAACAATACTGTGAAGCTGCAGGGTAGAGTGGTGGTTACCTTTGTAACCTCACAGCAGGTAGGTCTCTGGTTTGATCCCCGAGTGAGCAGCAGGGTTTTCTTTGTGAGGTTTGCAGTTTCCCCATGTGCATACATGGCTTATTTTTGTACAACCAGGCTTCCTCCCACAGTCCAGTCCACAAACATGTATGTTAGGTTAACTGGTGATTAAACTGACTGTAGGAGTGAGTGTGTGCATGGTTGTATCAGCTCCAGTTCGGCACAGACTTCAGCTTCTGGTTAACGGGCCAAAAGAGCTTTACAAAGTCAATGGATGGTAGAACAAGACAGAACGTAAGAAAACAGACCATTTGCTACGAACTGTAAGTCTTTTTTTCTTCTTTTTTTTTTAGCTGACAAGTATTTGTAAGGGGTGCACATTTCCATCTAATAAAACACAGATTGAAGCAATGTGAATGGGTAAACTGTACATGAAGCTCTCTGATAATGACCCACCTGGTGCTGTTTAGTGTACCGTTTCATACCAACAAGACGAATTACCTAATATTTTAAAACCGCATCCAAATGCTTAGCTCACAGATGTACTTTGTGGCCATGCGTTTCTTGCACAAAGACAGACAGGGATGAATGTGGGGGAGAGGAAATGTAGGGAAAAGACAAAGACCTCTGGTGCCAGCGACATGTTAAACAGCTACACATTCACCTTAACAGGCTTATCTATGGGGTTTACAGTCCTGTTAACATATCGCTCTTTCTCTGTAACCCCAACCTGGTTTCTTTAACCCTCCTCACTTCAGAATTTTGACACAGATCCTTTTCCACATTTGTGTTTTCATCACGTACTTTGCAGTCAGAAGAATGGTAGCAATTTAGCATGCCCGCCCGATTTGACCATATTACAAACCTCATTAAAGGGAAACATCATCCTCTCTGAGGGAGGTTTTGATTAACTCTTGCAGATAAAATGAAAATAAGGCAACAGTAATTTTTGGGACTGGATAATTTTCTTCTCTATGCCAAACAAAGGGTGAATCAGACTCTTTTTAAGACCAGAAAGCCATGGCTACCTTACGGCAACTTCCTGTTTTATCTTTATATCTAAACGTAGAATCCTCCCTGCAGAGCTGCCACTAGCTAAAGAGACGAACTAAAACTTTCTGAGTTTCCTGTAAGAGCTGTGATAGGGTAGGGATGTGCTCATTTTTGTTTTAGTGATCATCCGAATTCCTGTAGTAAGGAATGAGAAAATATTCAAAACTCTTATAGCAAAGGATTAATATGTAAAATTATTACAACATAACATGATTAAGTGCAGAGCTAGAATCATACAAAGAAACAAATTTTGAAAAAAATAAATAAATCCAACCTGCATTTATTTTGTCCCCCAGTCTTGGCTGGTTTACCCCACACAAGAACTAAGCAGCCAGGCCGACCAGTGACTATGATTGGAAACTATTCCAGTACCCCAAACCTGCTAGGCAAAATTTAGCAGGACTGAGCAAGTAACGGGACAGCGTAATTCCCACCACACCACCCCACACTGGCCTAACCCCTGGAACACCCACAAAGTCCCTAAGGTCATAGGCATTTCAAGCTTTTCCTATATATTTTTGTTAAAAACGTTTTAATAACTGGAATTGTGAGAAATAAGAGTAGTAAAGAAGTTTTACCTTACTCAAAACTGGTGAATATAGGAGGGGAAAAGTGTGAAAATCTCAGTCAGACAGATCATATTTTATCTGTTTTTTAAACTTCTCTAGGAATCCCAGTACACGTGGAAAAGAATTTACATTCTCAAGTTATCTGATTTCCTAAAGACCAGTATGTATGTATTATTTTATAGGGTTGCAATGACACATCCTGTATGGGATTAACTAGTCATATTTAAAATTACATTTTCTTGAATGACACTAAACATGAATCTTTTCAACTTTTATCTTAAACTTTCTCAAACTCCACTCTCACTCTGCTTTTTCAGACCCTCATCTTGCCTCTGAAGTACCTCAGGAGAAAAAAGGCATGTGTAGATATTGTCCATGTTCATGATTTCACATAAGGTTTTAATGAACCCAGCACAAAGCCAGCCTTGTGTTCCAGTCAAATGATGTGTCGAGCAAATACCAGCAAAATAAAAATCTGACGAGGCTAATTATATTGAGAGGAAATGTGGGAGATGACATTCATCATATAAGTCATGTGTCACTCCTGAGGCATTTAAAGGACAAGGAGACAAATTATTCTAATATAATATGTGTTTTACGTGGCTTTAAATCAGATGACGAAGCTTCACTTTTGGGGCCAACAATGACGTTAAATTATTTCTAACACTTATGCCCTATTTCTTTTCCTTGATCTATATCAGTGTAATCCTGCCTTATAATGAGATAAGATTATTAAAATTGCAACCATGCATGGTGAAAGTCATCTTTCTTTAATATTAGGGGGGGGGATTAGGGTTCAAAAGGTCTCTTTTAGAGCAGATGCCAGAGGCTGCGACTTTCTCCCGTGAATAAACGACAGGCACAGGGAGGCTCTTTGTTCCCCAGCTGGCAATAATGTCTCAGTCAATAAATAAGAATGAAAGGATGATAACAATAATTACTCCAAAGTATCTCTGACATCCTCTTAGTGTTTTTGCTTTCCAACATTTTCTATCAAGCATCCTGATGAAATAAAAATGTTTGGCTTTACTGAATTATCTGAAGACCGTTCAGAGATACATCTGGGATAAAACACTCTTGAATGGCTGTTAGACAAGCCATTCTCTTGTACAAGTATCTATAAAAGTGGTTCTAAAATACGCTTTTAGATCTGTCTTCATATACAGAGCCTTTCCTAAGTGTTCATACCTCCTTTTCACATTGGTGTGCAACCAATTGCCGTCGCAAGTCACCTACTTAGGCAAAAGAGCCCATATGTGGATAATTTAATCTGAGTATAGGTCCAGCTGTTCTGTGACGAAATCTGAGGTTTGTTAGCTAACAAACAGCATCTTTAAGACTAAGGATCACAGAAGACAGGTAAGGGAGACAGTTTTGGAGAATTTTAAAGCAGGGTTAGGTTATAAAAACAGTATCTCAAGCTTTCACATTTAACAGAACACTGTTCAATTCCTCATCCAAAAGATGGAAACAACATGAACAACGTGGGACTACTGCCATCAATCTAAATTGAGTATTAGTCATAAAGGAAATCAAGAGGCACGGATATCTTCGCGGGAGCCGGTAGGATCAAAATCTCAGTTGGGAAAATCCGCCAACGGGATAGATACTAGTTGCAACAGTTTTAGGACAAAAGTCATATGAAGTCCTGTTTACATTTTGCCACGAGCTGTGTCGAAGACACAGCAAACACGTGGACGAAGGTCTTGTGATCAGATGCAACTGACATCCTCATGAACCCACAATCCCCAAGGCTAAACATGGTAGTAGAAGCGTCAGGCTGTGAGGTTTGTGTTCTTCAGGATAGACAGGGAAGCCAGTCACAGTTGATGGTAAAAAGGATAAAGCTTAATATGGATATTTACATATAAAGCCAGAGCTACTAGAGTTTAGGTCAAAGAAAATATGTTTGTTAGAATGGAACAGTCAAAGTCAACAAAATATAAATCTAAGAGTCAGAGTCAAAGTGGGATGGTTTAGAACTGTGGTTCCCAAACTATTGCTGTTAGGTCCCCCTTTGATTTATAAGAAAATACTGCTGCAAGGCACTGCGGACAGGCTGGCGCACAAAACAGAGCACGCAAAGTCCTCAATTAAATATTGCATAACATTTCAGCATGTTATGAATTGCGCCCGCAATCTTAGTAAATCACCCACAAAGGAAGGACAACTCACTGGAGCATTTTATTTCATTTTTTGCGGCAGGGGCAATTCTGGGTTTGTAATTTGGAATATTGATAAATCAGGCTCATAGTTAGGTGAGCAAAAATCCCAGAATCACACAGGGTCCCCCCTAGTGAACGACCTGCAGAATGCTGGGACCAAAGTCACAAAGGCTATCATCAGCAACACACTAAGCCAACAGGGACTCAAATCCTGCAGTGCCAGATGTGTCCCCCTGCTTAAGCCATTACATGTTTGGTTCTGTCTGAAGTTTTCTAGAGAGCATTTGGATGATCCAGAAGAGGATGGGATAATGTCATATGGCCAGATGAAACCAAAAGAATACTTTTCAGTAAAAACTCTACTTGTCTATTTTTGGAGGAGAAAGAATACTGAGCTGCATCCAAAAAACACAATACCTACTGTGGAGCATGGGGGTGGAAACATCATGCTTTGGGGCTGTTTGTCTGCAAAGGGACCAGGACGATTGATCTGTGTAAAGGAAAGAATGAATGGGGCCATGTATGGTGACATGTTGAGTGAAAACCTCCTTCCATCAGCAAGATCTTTTTAAATGGGAGAAATTGTACAACTGGTGGCTGATTAAACACTTTTTTTGCCCCTCTGTAGCCTCAACGAGAAAAAGTTTGATTGTATGATTGATTTTTCTTGTATTTATATTTCTAAAGAAAAAAAACATGCCTGTCGACAGTATAAACAATCCAATTTAAATAACTATGGCAGTAAAGAAATCCCAGCTATTTTATTTTCTTTCATCTTAACTCCTATAAAAGATCCAGTAGCCTCTCCATCAGACACACACTCCACAGGACAATGAACCATATAAGTGTAGTGTCTCGTGGAGTATTTATTTTCCTCTTGATTTAGAGAAAGCAGAAGATTCTGTGAGAGGTCTTGGCAAAATCCGTCTCTGTTCCACATGACTCAGTTTTACTGAGTGGTCAAAAACGTTCCAGCTCATCTTAGACCGTTACTTACAGTTTTTAATGGCCTCACACATCATCCTGTACACTTGGCTCCAGACCCGGAAAACTGAGACTCTAAAGCTGATGATTCATATGGTGCCTCTGCATCTATTAGTGTCAACCTTTATTTTAGGATTCTCTGAGACTTGGCAACCCTAAGACACCCTGTCAAAAGCTGGTTCGCTTCTTTAACTAGGTGGAGTTGTTTTAGTTTCTTACTCGCTTTTTGGTCTCGCATTTTTTTGTTGTTTAACAGCAAACATGAAAGCAATGTGGTAGAGAAAGTTTTTGATCTGGGGAAACACAATGACCCTTCACTTGCAAGCGGTTTTGGCCGTATTTAGAGAGTCAATGCTTACATTTAGATTAGTCTGTCTAAATATATTTGGAAACAAACAGCTTTCATCTGATGCAATATAGTTTGCACACAACATGTACCCTAGACAAAATGATCAATAGCACTTCTCAGTGTTTGCAGAAGGCTGGAAAAGAGCACAGCCTATAAGGGCCTCATGTCTGCTAGTAAATGTATTTTCATGTGTTCACTTCCTGCAGGTTTGCGAAATGATATGAAGTGTTTGCTTGAAATGATATGAAAAACTGTTGATAATGGGAATGTAGGGCAACACTAAAAACAAAAATCAACTGTTAAAGGGAGGGATTATGCTACGCATTTCCTCTGGAATTTGGTTTAATATGTGTTATTTACAGTCAGAAACATATTTTCATCAGATACAATCATTAATTTAGGGCTTTTCATGATTTATTTACTTTTTTTCAAGTTGAATTGATAATCCAACACACAACATTATTATTGGGTGCTTGTGGATTTTCTGTAACTCAGTAAGGGTCAAAATTGCATGCTGTATACAGTATACATAGATACATCCTAAATAACTGACCCATTCATTTATTTACCCATCGTTTGTAGGAACCACTCAGTGAGGACAGAACTTAATGTTAGCTTGATTTATCCATTCTCAAACTAGACTTGATGTGTGTTTAGGATCATTATCCTGTAGCAGCAACTGTATCAGATGTCCAACAACTGATGATTTCAGTTGATAACATGTAAAGTAGTCAGTTTGCTTCATTATGCCTTCTAGTTTATTGGTTCACAATTACAGCTTTAAAAAAAACATGTCCTCAGGGTGATGCTACCACCATAATTGACGGTTGGAGCGCTGCTTCTAGAAAGTTCCATCTTGACCACTTCAAAAACGGTTATAATTTTAAGACCAAATTGATTAATCCCTATCTCATCTGACCATAAAACATTTTTTCCCAAACACACTGGGCCTGTTGTCGGCAGTCGTAAATCAGTCTAGCATGAAGAAGTTGATTCTGAAGCTGGTGGAATTGGTTTCACTGTTGACGCAGATAAATGTACTAGAGCACTGCAGCAGTTGTAGCTGACTCAAACCTTTATGATTTCTGGGTTGTATTAGAAAATCCTGATTTGAGGTGACATTTGGCTCGGATTAGTGGAACTTTGACACCATTGCGTGTTCCAACTGGACAGCTATCGTAAGCACGATTAAAAACTGGAATGAATAAAGTAGGCTTATATGAAGTGTTCGGGCCAGCCCTGAATTCAACCTCTAATGAATATTTATGGACTACAGTCTAAAGTTGCATGTAATTTTGATTCACTGAAGCTATTTTTTCTTTTTGTCATCCTGACCTGGAAATGTATACCCATGATGAGGATGAGTAATCTTTAGATCTCTATTTTGAATGTATAAACTGGATACATTAAAGCAAATTCTTTTGGGGTATATAAAAAGTGTTAAGCAAGAAAAATGATAAAATTTGTTAATTTGATAAAATAAAGAACCAAAAAGTTTGAGACAAAAATTATTAATGTTATGATTAGGGTTTGCAGAACAAAACTATTGAGGACAGATCAAAATTAAAATATATGCAATCAAAGTTCGTTACAGAATACATAATTGAATGCTGCATAATAATTTCTATTTCTATTCATTGGATTTAAAAAAAATAAATTATTTTAATTTAATTTATAGTCCTTTTTTTGGTTAAAAATTTACTAAGACAACATAAAGGTCGAAACAACTATTCATTACAGTTCACAAGATGGACTGGAATAAAATACTGTGTCATCATGGTCTTCCTGGTATACTTCATCATGTTTGCAGGAACATATGAAACATTGCAAACAGATAAGAAGAGATCTCGTTTTTTCACTTGGCCTAATTTCTAGGCTTTCAGAATGACGTCTTTGTTCTTTGCTGCCCTCTTGCAGCAGGAGAGCATTGAAGAGGCTATTCTAAAAAAAACAGCTCCACAAAAAACAAAAAAAACTCTTTGGACATTCAATAGCTGGGGACGGGGCCAGTTTAATGTAAGCCTCTTAGTGATTACCCATGTAATGACAGCCAATCCAAATAAAGCCTGTGGGCTATTATGAAGCAAACAAAAAGAACCTATTACACATTGCACGATGTCAGCTAGACAAGGTTTAAACAATGCTGCATGGTAAGAGTTTCCACTTTGGTATGATCCCTCATGGAATAAAAAGGAACTTGTGCAGCTGTATAGCTCAAATTCTACACTTTCTAACTTTGAACAGTTGCAGCCAACCATGAAGACCCTGCAAAATTGATGTGAACACAGATAAAAGATTGGACACAGTTACTCAGATCTATAGCCAACAATGCCCTGTAAAATGTATCTCAGAACCTGCAGAATTAAACAACAGGAAAAGAACGTCAGATGAAACAGTGGACTGCAGTGTACTGTCATACACCCAGCTCCTCAGATAGAAGCATGAAAGCCCTGAGCTTACTAAAGTTAGCCAGTAGTGGATAGATTTTTTTAATGTCATTTATTTGGTCAAAGTAAAGGCACTAGAACCAATCAGAAATTGATGTAGCATAATGTGTGACTGAGACTAATGTTCCATAATGCAAACCACGAAAAGGGAACCAATCCTTCTGCTTGCCGAGGTTCACCTGATTTTCCACCCGAATGTCAAATTAAGTAAATTGCAAGCAATTTTCCAAAAATAACTGCGGTCTTTGAGGAAAAAGCTTAAAGTAATCCAGCACCTCAAGTCTAAAATGATCCAAGCTGCTTCTTGGATTGCTGCTGACCTACAAAAAAACTCCACATCCGCCCCCCCCCCCCCCAAAAAAAAAAAAAAAAAGAAGAAAAACATCATTTCAACTTTGTCTTTAGATAAAGCTTGTGGGATTCTCGACATCCTGAAACTTTATAACTGCACGTTTTTTTTTTAATGAAGGCTGCAGCGTATCTCATTACAAAAAAAGAATGATGGCAGGAATAAAGTTCATAATTTTCTGTCTTCTTCAAAATTGTTTTGGAGAGGTACTCAGGCACTTGGCTCACTCCTCATCCAATAGGATGTCTACGTTTATGCAGTAATTTTTCAGCTCTGAGAAGAAAAGTTCCTTTATCAGCACTAAGCAGTTTTCTCCTGTGTAAGTTTAGGGGCTTAATCCTGGTCTGTTCAAGAAATTATTTCCCACAGTAAAGTTTACGCTCAAACATGTCGCAGACACAGGCACACCTTAAAATTTTGGAATAGTAATGAAAAGTGATCAGTAACTCAATTTAGACTATTTCTACCCATTATGTAGATTAATTACACTCAGAATTGTCATATATTTATTGCTGCATATTTTGATAAGGTATCCAGCTCATTAAAACCTATAATTCAGTTTCTCACAAGATAATAATATTGCAAAAATGATTTGAATAAAAAGAATGCTGATTAGAACATACTATGGGTCACACAATGGGGAAGACTACTGACCTGACAGTTGCTTAGCAGTCAATGAAAAAGGAAAACCAAAAAATGTCACTGTAAAACCAGTTGGCTGTTGAGAGTTCTGCATCTAATCATGTTACAGGAAAGTTAAGTGGAAGGATGAAAATGAAAGGAAACATTTTATTTTTTTTTAAACGGGTAACCAGTAACTGTTTCTCTTTGCTGAATAGCTTACCGTGAACCCCAATATTCACAGGGGTAAGGGACCACAGATGCTGCAAATTGGCAGGGGGGCTGCTGTATTTCATTTTACTGGTCACAAGTAATTTTCTATCAGGAATAAAGTAGTGAAATGTATCACTCTACATGTATTATTTTTACAACTGAATAACTAACAGATTAACTTTTAGATCATATTCAAAAAATTAGGGATTCACCAATAGCGGTATCAGGGCCGATACTGTTCTAATGTACTCGTATCGGTAAGTTAACCAATACCATGAACAGATACTTAAAAGGGGAAAAACTCTATTATTTTACTTGAAATGTTAGTTTTTGTAGTCTCTTTTTTTTTAGCTAATTCACCATCATTTGCTTTAACAAGCAAAAAAGAAAAGAAAAAACCTGTCTTCCAATTCATAAATTTTTTTGTGGTACAAGTAATTGGTACTGGCATTGGTACTCTGTATCGGTACTCAGATCCAAGTATTGGTAAATACTCAAATCTAAGAATCGGTTTCATATTGGTTTGAAAAAAGTGGTATTGTTGCATTCCTTCTAAAAATGTTTAACAAAATATAGAAATAAACAAATCTGGACACTGTTCTTTTTGACAAGGCTCTTTTATTCATAGTTTATTAATTCTTGATACTACAGCTGTGGCTCAGGTTCAAAGGCGATATCAGTGGCTTGGACGAACACAGAAAGAGGAAGACACAACAGCATCACCTGGAGAAGGGATGACAAAGGGGTAAGGCTGCCCACAAAAGCTGATTTATGCGACGTTCAGCAAGGTCTGCTTTAAATGTAGATGCGTGTCAGAGTCAGATTTAACATTTCCTCCAAAAAATATGGTTCCAGAAATGAAGGAAGGTGATTTCCAGGGTGCTTTTGTTCTTTATGAAGTGAAAAAATATGTTACTAGGGTTATAATGATGCACTACACCTCCAAGCTGCTCCTGCAAATCTGATCATCTAACAGTGTCTTTAGGTCAGGCGGGTTAGTGAAATGTGTGAGGACGGTTAACTGTACCCGTTGGATATGAACAGCCTGATACATCACTGTAGTTTAATATTAAAAGGCGGCAGTGAACTAGTCAGAGGGTCCTTGTGTGTTTTCTTCTTTTCATCCTGTTTTTCCCTTTTTTCATCTAACTCTAGCTTTAGAAAGGCTATGACAGCATTCAGGGGCAGCTTAACCCCTATGAAGATGGTGGAGGTATTCTGTTGCTGGATCATGTGATCACAGTGGGACCGGTGCGTCCGGTCCTTTCATGGAGCTGGGAGACCTTCAGGGCGATGTCCACCAGAGGGGCCAGCATCACCTGGACAAGGACAGAACAAAAGGTCTGTTAAGATCAAACCTTAAAGTGTAAATTACACAAAAACCAATTAAATAAAAAGCATTGATGTCACTACCTCTAATAGTGTGTAGCGACATCTAGTGGTGATTTCACTGTATTTAAACCAATCTAAGACTAAAAGGCCAAATTATTCCTTTAAAGTAAAAGTTAATGCACAATCACTAAACAAAAGGACAAACACTAAAACAACATACAACATTTCAGTTTTAACTGACAAATTTCACTTTGCCTTATAGATATAGTTAGGTCAGTGAAGATTTCCCTTAATAATCTTTTTCTTTTATCTGTGTTATTACATGTATGTGAACCTCTCTTTATTTATTATTAATGCTTGAAGAAAAAATGAAAAAGGAATCATATAAAAAAAGCGTTCCAATGATGCAACAATATAGAAAGTTAGTATCTAAACATGGACTTCTTTGTGTCAATAGGCAGTGAAATGTGTGAGGACGGTTAACTGTACCAATAGAGAGGATCATAGGAACCGATCTTCCCTCCATTCAGGACCTATTCCGGGCCAGGGTCAGGAAGCGGGCCAGGAAAATCACCACTGACCCCTCACACCCTGGCCACAATCTGTTTAGGCTCCTCCCCTCAGGTCGGCGTTACAGAGCGTTGTACGCCAAAACCACCCGACACAAAAACAGTTTTTTCCCCCAGGCTGTCGCTCTGACGAACTCTGTCTAGTCACAGTGTGTGAGTGCACTCACATAACAATAAACTATAACTCTGCACTTCTGTACATACTCACTGTAAAATAACCCCGGCTTGGTGTATATATTATCCTTTATTATTTACGATCTGATATTTATTTGTATTTTTACTTATTTTTGTTCATATTTTTCTTTTTTTAATTTTTTTTTTTATTTCACTTATTCAAGTTCTGTACTGGAGGAAAAAGTTTGCCGGAGTCAAATTCCTTGTATGTGACATACTTGGCCAATAAACTGATTCTGATTCTGATTCTGATTCTGATTCTGATTCTGATTCTGATTTCATCGAAGTGGACAAAAATCCCATGCAGCGCATCCCAAGGTTCCATCTCGGTGCCCCTCTTATTTAATATGTACATGATCCCGCTAATCCAGATTATAACGAGTAATAAGATATGTTGCCATAGCAACACAGATGATACACAGCTCTACATTACAAAATCACCAGTTGACTGAAACCATTCAAACGCTTAGCAGATTCTGAAAACAAATCAATGCATAAACGAGCCATAACTTTCTTCAGCTGAAGAGAAACAAAATTGAAGACATTGTTTTTGGGCAAAGAGGGGAATGATCCAGAGTTAGCACACAGCTTCAGCTGTTACAGCTAAAAAATTATTGAGCGGACGTGAAATATGGGTGTAGATAAACTCAGACTCGGATGTGAATCTCCAGGGTCAATGAAGGGCAACCACAAAGTCGAGCGATGGATGGACAAATGAAGTGATAAACAACTGAAGGGCAGACGAACAAACAGGCAGACAAATAAAAGGATATATGGAAAGACAGATAAATTAACAGACTGATTCATGGAGAAAAAGGGCCAATTAATGGACAGATGGAATGTATGGAAAAGAGGTGGACAAACTGATAAATAGACAAATGAAATGATAAATGGAAAGCTAGATGAATAGAGGGATAATGGAGATATGGATGAATGTTAGACTGACAGATAGATGGATGAATAAATAGATTAATGAGTGGACGAATGGATAAATGGACAGGTGGACAGATAAACAGGCACACTAACTGAGGGACGGACCAATGGTGTAAACTACAAATGGGGACTAAAGTCTAGGACCACATATTTTCTAATACTTATACAGATAAAAACAAAAAATTTTTTTTACAAAAACTTAAAGATATAAAATAAATCCAGTAAAAAGCAACTTAACTTATTACATAAAATTTAAAATAGAATTTCGTTTTGAAAAAAAATCAAGGTCAAAGAATTGCTTTGTTGTAAAAGTCACTCATGTATCGACCTTTAACTGCCAATAAACCCAAAACGCAGCAAACAGTTAAATTTCAGATAAACGGCCATGTTTATTTGTGAAGTTGTGATTACCCAGTGCGGGACAATGAAACTGTGAATTAGTTTCTTTTTTTAAACAAACGGGTTTCTCCGTTTTTTCTTTTAAATCTGCAAATCAAATCTACCAGACATCGGCCAAATGAATCATTCGCTCAGGGATATTTTCCTGTCAAGTTAAGAATCTGCAGCTGTAACCTCAAAGGAACACCAAGAACCGGGGAAGGGCTGTTTTCCGCTTTCTTTTTCTTTCTTTTACTTCATCACCTCCCTGTCCACACCAGTCAGAACCACTTTATAAAGTGTCAGCTAGAACATGTGCTCTTTACTTTTTCCCCCCTTGTGCCATGTTTCTCTCTCTTCCTACATACCCTGATAAGCTGCTGGAACTCAAAGTTTTGCCAAACGACTCCATCACCGTCAGCTAGCACGTTTAATAAAATGTCCGACACTTGTTTTTCAAAACCCTCCACCCACTGAGAGCTGGTGGACCTGCAAACCACAGACGGGTCAGGTTCTGGGATTCCTGCTGTAATCTGGTCATCCAGATTACAGCAATGTCATCCTTTTGTAATCTACATTACAAAAGGATGACATTGTAAAATATTTAAAGGAAGGAAGGAAGGGAAAATGTCTTGGACTGTGCCCGGCCCTATTTGTGTTCATTTTCTCATCAGCTGAGATCAGTGCTGGTTGTCCTGACCTGTGGATCCTGGAGGATTTTCTGGCCGTCGTTCTCGTAGCTGTCTATGTAGAGCCTGACGGTTGCTCCTGCACTGCCGGTGCCGCTGAGACGGAAAATGATCCTGGAACCATCAGAGAAGATGATTCGGAGGCCCTGAGAGAATAAAGGAGAGGCCATGTGAACGCTGAGCCAAAAAATGCTAAAAGAAAATAGACGATGAATGGAAACCATGTGCAGGTGTAGAAGAGGAGGAATAAGGACGCATACAGTGGTGGGATGATTTCTTTATGGAAGATCAGGCTAATTTCTAAATAATGTAAGTCATAATTGATCAAATAATGTGGGTTCAGTCTAAAACATTAAATCACTTCATAAACATTAGTATGAGTACGTTTTCCACATTTAATCATGTAATTACAAACTTTAATGGATTTTTTTGCTTTGTGGGAAAGAAAAAAAAACATCCACTTACATAAGCAAAAGAAACAGACTTTGAACTGTTCACTCTTTCATCTAACAGTGGAAAGAGCAGCACAGCTTACTACTGTAGCTGCCCAAAACAACAGGCTGCACAAGCAGAACAGCCAATAGAAGGAGGATAACTCTGGAGAAACTGCAGAAATCTACAGCTCAGGTGAGAAAGGCTGCCAGCAGGTTAAGTACTAGCCATGCATTCCATAAATTATCCATTTATGGAAGAGTGATAAGAGGACATGCTTCGTTAAAATACCGAATTGTCAGTTCGCTTTAAGCCATGTATTTATTTGGGGGACTGAAAAACGTGATGAAGAAGATGAATTAATAATGCACTAAACCCTGAAAACAATACACACATTAAAAACATTAAATGTGGTGTTTGAAGCGTTACAATGGGTATGCTATACACAAAATATCGAGTACCGAGAATTGACTACATGTATCATTATCCTTCCATTTCAAACAAAGTAATCTCTAATGAAGTGTAGCAATGTTTGCTGTTCTAACTTGACAAAATTAGCCAGGTTTAGGGGGGTGTGAATACTTTCAAAAGGCAAGGTAAAAGCAGCTGGAAAATGAGGAGAACATCTATTTCTGCAGAATCTGTACCTGGTTTTTGGACACACTTCCATCCACGGGGTCTGTGTATGCGAAGTTGTCAGCGATGGCCACCTTGTACGTCTTGTCACCCGATGAGAACTGCTTTCCGACAAACGACGGGTCGGACATTTGTGCCTCCAGATCTTTCATCATCTTGTTTGCAGCATCCGAGTCGACCTCCTCATAGTCGTACCTAGGTGTTGATGAACAAAGGCAGAGGACGGTTGGTCATTTTTGCCACAATACTGAGACAGGGATGGAATGTTTTCTCATATCTAAAAACAAGGGAAGAATTAAGGAGAAAACACTGCTGCAGTTCCCTCTTCTACCACCACATGGTGCTAAAAATCAAATTAGGATACAGACTTTCATTCATGAATTCAGAGCTTTCCAACACAGTTGTTTCTCAAACACGTAATATTGCTGACCTTGTGAAAAAGTTCCTGCCAAACTTTTGCCAGTGATCCTTCATGATCTCTTCCACACTCTGTTTCCTGGAAGCCAAGATCGACAACCATGCCAGCACAGCCCACAGGCCATCCTTCTCACGGATGTGATCCGAACCTGCATGGGCCGCAACGACAGAGGATGTAAATGACTGGGTGAATGCGTGAGGGAGGGAGGGAGCATTTTCAATTTGGAGTGGTTGTTTTGTTCTCACCAGTGCCAAAGCTCTCCTCTCCACAGAGTGAGAGTTTACCAGCATCCATCAAATTACCAAAGAACTTCCAGCCCGTCGGAGTCTCATACAGCTGCATTTTCAGAGCTTTGGCCACACTGTGACAAGTTGGAAGACAAATTAAAATAGATACCAAAAATGGATCTATCGTGTATAATTAAGATCAAAATTCATAGACCATGTTTTTTATTTTATTTTTACTTGTCCAAGGCGCCACTGGTGGGCATGCTGCGGGCCAGGCCTTTGACGCCGGTCTTTTTGAAGTACGGGATGCAGGTAATGTTGGCACCAATCACAGCCACAGAATCAGAAGGGTTCACAAAGAAGCCATGTTTACCCAACACCATGTTTCGGTCCTAAACGGGAAACCGGAGGTCAGCGTTACCGTTCATCATGTAAGGCACGATGTAAAGAAGTCAGCTGGATTTCTTCTGGCCAAATATGACATATTATTGAGATTGAAGTATGCCGTCTTGATCCGTTTATATTAATGCCATGTTGTCATGCTGACCTTTTTTCACTTCTTTTTCTTGATCGATCGCTCAATATAAATAATTGCTATATAACTGCAATATATTTATTAGGGCTTTCAAATTATTAAAAAAATGTATATCATTAATCACAGGGCAACTGTGAATTAATAATAATTTAATTAATAGGAATTAACATCCCTAAATATTACATTTTCAGTGTAAATAAAGGACAAAAACAGAAGCTGTTGCTCTTTTTTTTAAATAAAGGAGGGATCCATGGAACATTTGTCTGAACTCCACTATCACATTTACACACAGGTCTTTTAACCCAGCGGTTCCCAAAGTTGGGGTCGGTACTTCATTTGGGGTCAACTACATGTAAGTGAAGGGTCTTGAGATTCTCTTGAGAAAAAATGTCAATACCAGAAATGGCAATGAGCAAGAATCTGCATTCTATAGATTGAACAAAAGATGAAAAAACAGGACTTGAATTGATGAATGCAATATATATATATATTTTTCAATGTACTGGCTTTTCAGGGGTCATGGGCCTCTTACATTTTTATTTTGTGGGTCAGAGACTGGAAAGTTTGGGAACCACTGTTTTAACCTATTCATCTTTAGGCAAGTTGCTAAGACAAACTAACTGGTTAACTGTTTCTTATTAATTTTGGACAACCCTGAGCATCCTCTTCATGGGACTATCCTACAACAACAGAGTGTTTTCAGTCAAAGGCTTCAGCAGTTTCACTGCAACACAGTCTGCTACAGGAGATGCTTCCAGCACACAGCCTTCAGGATCTACAACTCCTCGAAGAATTAAATAGTTTGAGGTACAACACTTAATTTCATAAAGAATTTTTGAATGGAATTATATCGTTCTGAATAATAAAAGGGATATTTGCTTATCAATGGGAATAAAATAGCGAGGAACCGAACTTCAACATAGCTCCAGTTCCCACTGTTATTATTGTTGGTTAGCTATGCTAGCTTTTTTTTGTTAGCTGAGGCTTACATGATGTGAAGCTATTAATGCAGGTCGTAGCAATTTGAATCATCTTCTTGTTCCAATTGCTTCCTCTGTTCATTTACAACAACAACCTGAGTGTGTCTCTTTCTGCATCCTAAACATGCAACACAACAGGGAGTGATATAGACAGAAAATCCCTCTATCTGGAGGCGTTTGCATGGAACCGTGGTTCAGATCTGCCATACTGTTAATGTGTGGAGCAAGGAAGCCAGCAGCGGTTGAATTGTAGTATAAACAGTGTGGATCATTCTGTGGATGTGTTAATTGCGTTGAATATTTTAAAATTATAAAAGTGATTCTATGAGCACTGGCATCACCCACAACGCTAGATTTAAAGCTGTAAAGTAATTCTCTGAAAACATGTGGCAACTTACACCATCACCGTCAAAGGCGGCTCCAAAGTCATACTCTCCACTTTTCATGGTGTTGACCAGGTCAGCAGCGTAAGTCAGGTTGGGGTCCGGGTGATGGCCACCGAAGTCCTCCTGGGGGATGCAGTTGACAGCCGAGTTGGCAGGAGAACCCAGCTCTTCGCAGACAATCTTCTTAACATAAGGACCCACCACTAAGGCGAGAATATACATCAATAAATAACACATAGGCTCATATAAGGCAAAACTGTGCAAGTCTGTTATGCGCATTTCATGGTCGTGTCATACCTCCGTGCATAGCGTCCAGTCGCACATTAATGTGGTTAGGGCCAGAAAGAAGGTCCTTCAGTGCAGCAAAATCAAAAATGCCCCTTAACATCTCAGCGTAGGCTTCAACCGAGTCCACAATCTCCACTGATGAGAAAATATGCACATTTCAGACTAATAGGTCAAGATATAGGCCCTAGTAGCTCAAGTTTATACATTCCCAATTAAAATTATATTAAATCAAATATCTTAATGTTGTTTTAGAAATGAAGATTTGATTAAGCGTAAATTAATTCAATGCAAATGTCCAGATGCTAAAAAAAAATTATTAAAAAGACAGGAGTTTTGCTGTACCTATAAAAGGCTTAAAGGTGTCTACTTCAAAGGTCTGCTTCCCAATAGTAGCAAGATCTACTTTCAGATCTGGGCAAATATGATACTCCTGTAATCCTTTGCTGATCTCAAAAATTTTATTTGTGATGCCTTCAGGAGCAGGCCCTGTGTAAAAACAGAAATAAGACTGCCATTATTTACAGAAATACTGGATTAATAACACATAAAACACATAAAAAAATATGGATGCAATATAAATGCTGTTGTGTGCATTTTCTCCAAAGTGATTGTGAGTTTTTGAATTCTTCTCACCTCCACTGGAAATATTGTACTTGATGCCAAAGTCTCCACTGGGGCCTCCTGGGTTGTGGCTGGCTGTGAGGATGATACCACCCACTGCCTTTATCTTGCGGATCACACAGGAGACTGCTGGGGTGGACATTATCCCATTCTGACCAATTACGAGGTGATTAATCTGGCAAAAAAAAATGCACATTCATGGTTTAGTCCAAATCTGGACTAAATCTGGAGTTCTCAGGTCCAAGAACTACGTCAACACAGTACAAGATTAAGGTAAAAATATTTCACTACCAATTCCATCATCAAAAGGCTTTTCATTTTTCAACATATCGTTAACATCCTTTGCTTTTTAAGGGGAACATCCATGACGTCAAATCCAGTAGAGTGAACCTTGCTCAGCACGGCCTCTTCTATTTTCTGTAACTTCTGTTCATGTTGACGCCTGCTGGTACTTTTTGTTGCTGCAGGAGAGGTTATCCAAAAATAGAGCACCTTTACTCCTTTTAGTTGGGAAATAATGCCACTATCTTTGTGTTTTTTGTGTTTTGTGTAAACATCTCAATCTTTCTTTGCTTAGCCCACATTACCATTACCCAACAAGCCGACGCGGACTGAGCGTTGGGAGAGGCGGGACATTTCCCGGTGGCCTGGCCGGTGAACAGGCCTGCTCTGTGATTGCGGATGATCTGGTTGGTTGGGCTCTTGATGGACATTGGCGTAACAGACGCGGGTTACTTGTGAGACATTTTTCCGCACTGTCTGTGCCGTCTGTACTTTCCCCCCCAGCTGTTTAATCTATTAATGTGCGGTAACTTATTTTTCCTACTCGTCTTTAAATGCCCCTTAAGCGTACACAAGCTAGAGAGAAGCAGTTAATCACAGACAGCTAGCTGCTCAGTAGCAGCATGTTCAACAACCGATCTAGATCCAGCTAAAGGCAGAAAACTTTGGACAGTTTTCTCCACACAAGCTGTAACTTGAGTTATTTTGTTGCATGTAGATAATGTAATCTCAGTGATGACTAGTTAATACATGTCAATATATCATGTTAAGTATTTTACAAACACTGCGTTACCAGATTGGTGAGTTTTCCATTAGAGCGTGTGCACAGTGATCAACCGTTTTCTCTGGGTTTTGCTGAAATGCAGGCTTTTTATTAGCTTTTGAGGGTTATTTCCTGGAGATTTACAGTTATGACGTAGCAGATCCACCCATTTTACCTAATTTTTGATATTTTGGATTCACTCAAGTATTTCTATGTCTAGGCAAAGGTTGAAAGTTTGGCTTGGATTCAAGCGATCAAAAGTTTCATGAAAATTGATTGACCTGAAAGTAGCGATTTTTCTGATCGGGTCTTGTGGAGAAATCAGGGTAATTTTTTTATTCTGCTAAAATTACAATAACTTCCTTAATTAGTAAACAATTTCATCCCGATAAAATGTGTTTGAAAAACAGTTGGGAACTTATTTATTTGTAAAAAAAATAAATAAGTACGTTTTAAATCAACCTAACTCGATCTCGGAATGTTGCGTTAATTGGGTGTTGGGATTGTATCAAATTCCCGGCCTGAATTATTGTCCCAGTCCGCCCCTGCCAACAAGTCCTTTCCTAACACCAACCAACAGCTGCTAAAAATAAATCCACTGGCACTCCTGGTGAATTTTGCAGGTGTATCTGTGGTTCAGGCAAAGACTAATAAGTCCAGCTTTAAGCCACATACAGGGATGTATTTTTGCATCTTAGAGCTCAGCTGCTTCCAAGGCTGCAGAGCGACGTGATTAGCTGCACGTCACACACCCCTACCCCCCCGCTTGCATTCCTCTGCCCCCCCTTTGAAACAGCACGTAAACATATATTTGTTTCCTTTTAATATTTTTTTCTTAATAAAAAACAAAAACATTAAAAACCAAACCCAGCAGAGTCAGTAAAAACGTTTCAATCCTACACGCCGCAGAAATGCTGCAACGTCAGTGAGGAAATGTCAGAGGTAACCGTTGTATGGCAAGTTGTTTAATCATTTAATAGTCAGACAGCCTTGAAAGAATTAAATACCGCCTAATTGGAAAAAAATGAGCATTGTTAACCTCTAAAGCAGAGATCGTTCAAATGAAAAAAAATTCGGGTTAAAATATGAATATTAAATAAATATTTATATCTAAAAACAACCACGTTAAGCATCTTAAATTGGGGTAGCCTCAGGAAGCTTTCAAAAAAATATCTTAAAATATAATGTCCACTCTGTTCAATAATATTACATTCTAACAGTCCTTTGGGATTGTGAAACTGATATTTTAATGGCTGCCTTGTTGTGCAGCTGTAATTCAAATGTATTTATAGTTTTACTGTTAATGTTTCTTCATTTTCAATTGATTTAATACTCAAATATAACTAAATTACTCTAAGCATTTTGAAAGAAGATAGAGTTTCATCCAGTTCAGTGAACAATGCGCTGACAAAAAGTGATGCTATAAGGCTGTATAAAAAATCCCACCTGCAAGCTCTCCCCATTCCCTTGGTTGGAGCAACTCTGACATTCCTGCCTTCACTTGTCAGTCTCTATCCATTAGCCGGATTTTAATTTAGTCTGCATTTATGGAAAACTACCAGATGGTTGTTGCCTGATTCCGAGCCCTTCAGAGAGAACTACTGGATATGTGTATGGGTGACATGAGAAACATTATTTAAATCTATTTGTGGTATAAAATGATGAACCATCTTAAAGCTGCAGCTCATCAATGTCTAAACCTAAAACTGAAAACAAAAAATGGGGTTTTAACCACAGCTTGTATGTGTTATTGTAATAACTGTCATCTACTGTCATTTTATGACACATACATGGTTTAGTCTGTACATAACTGATCTGTTCACAGGGTTCTCCACCTTTCATCCAACGACTGCTAGCGATAGGTACCAACCCTACCGCAAGCTTGCATGGATGGGTATAGGAGATGGATAGATGAACACATGATTTAAGGCTTTTGTTGTTTTTATGGACTTATGTTTAGTTATTTGATTTAATTTCCCACTGGGTACCCCAGGGCTGTATCCTTTTAAGCCTTCACCGTGCCTTCGTTTTTTATCCTTTGACAGGCTATTGAGGTTGTACAGCATCATACGATTATTGACAAACCTTTGACCTCCGAGGGTAATACGGATGCAGTCTGTACCAAGGCTCACCAGCGTGTGTATTTCATTGGAAACTGATACGTTTTACACCTTTTTTATGAACATTTTTTATTCAGTCAACTTTAACATTTTCTTTTATTTCTTGGCTTGTGCCGTTCACCCTGAAAAACAAGCAGGGCCTAAACAACATCTCAAGGATGTGAAGCAGAAGTAATAGGGAGCAATCAGTCTGGCTGAGCTTCCCCAGCTCTACACAACTACAGTCACAAGGAAGGCTAAAGGTAACCTTGCTGACCCAAACCATCCACAGCCCATCATTATAGGTTGCTGCCTCCTGCCCATAGATACAAGGTACTCATTTTCATTTGTCCCTGTTGGTGTAAGCCTCATTAATACCTTGGGGTGATAAACAAACAAAGAGATTGCGGTAGTCTATGATTGCACCGAGTATTATGAATGTTGTGTTTAATATTTTAATCTACTTTTTTTGCAATTGCACTTGGCTGGCTGCAACACAGATTCCCCTTTCGGGACAATATCAACTTAGATACTTTGATTATGTTGTATCGGTAACTATATGAAAACACAATAACTAGTGACTGGGGGGGGTATAAAGATGTGTAAACATTATGAAAGTTTGTGTATATGTACATTGTGGTCATTTCTAATCAAGATTTAGATCTGCAGAAGAAGAAAAACTATGCAAAAGAAAAAAAGAATGTGGGTTGAGTATATCTTACAATTGATTCCCATACAGTTCCCATCCACGCTTCATCTGAAGGACCACTGCTGTCATGTAGGTTGTTGGTTAAATACACATTGAGGTATCGATGACATCCCTCTGAAGAGCACGGATTCAGGCAATAACCGTCTGGTAGTTTTCCATAAACGCAGACTAAATTAAAACCCGGCTAATAGAGACAAGTGAAGGCAGGAATGTCAGAGTTGCTCCAGCCGAAAGAAGTGGGGAGGGTTGAGGGGTGGTTGCAAGGGCTTGAAGGGTTATTTTGCAACATGATAGCATCATTTTTAATCACCCAAGTGCTATTTGAACTGAATGAACCATTATCATCTTGCAAGATGCTTCGTTTTGGTATTGTTAGTCATGTTTCAGTGTTACATAAATTGAAAAAAAAAGCAGTAGTGTATAAAGAAAGAAGGGAACAACCTTGACAGCTAGCCAAATGTAAACTTGCTAGCAGACATGCTACATTAGCTCAACACACACACCAGTCATTTTCTCCAACTAACCCCGTTGGCTGCAGCGATCTGAACGATCAGCTGAATCGCGTCCTTCATGAAAAACCTCCCATCTCCTCCCACCACCAGAGTGGCCGTCTGTCTCTCGGCTGGGTCCACGACGGAGATAATGCTCTGGATGAAGTTTTCCGCATAGTGCTGGTTCTGCTGGAACACCGTCACCCGCTTCCTCAGCCCGCTCGTCCCGGGCTTCTGGTCCGGGTAAGGTTTGGTCTTGACGGTCGTGACTTTCACCATTTTGTGTCCCCGTAGAGCAGCCCCTATGATCCGCAGTGTGGTCCGAGCGACTGCAGGAGCAGAGCGGCTACAGGTCCACACCTCCCCCGCCCCCCTTTCACACACAAACCCCCGCCCCGCCCTGTCTGTTTAAAGGGCAAGAGGGAAGCTTGGAGGAATTTCCTCACAGCCTTTAACCCTTAACCCGCCTTAAACATTTTCAGATATTGGTAAAAGTAACATAATAATGTAAAACACATTTGAGAGTAAAGTCCAAAACAATGATAAACAGTCAACTTTAAATGCAGAAAATGTTCACCAGCTGTTTTTAATTGTCACACGAATTATTGTCTTAATTACTGTAAATGCTTTCTTGCGTTAAAAACTGTGAGCCTTGTTCAGCAAGATCAGTTATTGAACTAAACCTGTTTTTACTCACTTGTAACTACATTGTTATATTTTGTTGATTATTTTCTTATTTTAACTGCTCATTTGTATTTCAATCATATGTAAAGCACCTTGAATTGCCTTGTGTTGAAAGTGTGCTACAAATAAAATTGCCTCGCCTAGTTTGACCAAGGCCGGTGTTCTAACTAATCGGAATGACATACCAGAGTTCTGACAAAACAGCATACTTTGTCAGAATATCATACCGTACCTCAAGTTATCCAACCAATTTTAACCAAGCCACAGGTTTATGGTTTTATGCCCTAACACCGGTGCTCTAACAAAACAGCATACCCATCAGAATGACATACTTTCGGTTAATGCGCATGCGCAGCAGTAAAAAAAACACACCATATTTTTCCCTTTGGTGTTTAAAATCTGTTCAAATCAACTTAAACTAGATACATTTTCGGTTTAGGCATTTAAAAGAAAGTATATTTGTCCTTATATGACCTTAGGGCTAGGATATAAAACTTGTGGGTTGGTCGGATAACTTGAGCTACGGTATGCTATTCTGACAAAGTATGCTGTTTTGTCAGAACACCTGTCTACGGAGAGCCGTGCTCCTCTCGAATAAGTCCCCATTGTAACGAATTTTGGTTGCAGTTCCACTACAGTTCCACTAGGGACGACAGCCATAAGTGCAACATGATTGGGACCATAGATATGTATGATTGGGACTCTATAAGGCTTGACGGCTATATTTCTATGACATGATTGCCGTTAAGAAACCTCAGATTTGATTTTAGGTTTTCAAGTTCAATATGGGTTATAAGTTGAAAGTTGAATGAACGAGTACTTAAGTCCTTTTGTTTTCTTATATATTTAGGAATATTAATGAATCGTGATTAATTCACAGCTATACTGTAATTAACCTAGATTAACAGTTTTAATATTTTTATTTATTTATTTGCAAATGAATTAGCTGTGTTTTACCTATTGTTCTACAGAGAAAGTACCCTGGGGATTCTGTTTACTGTCTCTTAGCAGGGCAAACCCATTGATAGTGGTCAAACACATGTAGCACCTATCCATATATCAAAATCACAAAAAGCTATCAATGTTTAAAAGGATTATTGTGGCTCAGTGGCAGAGTTGTCGGCCTGCGACCCAGAAATTGTCGGTTCGATTTCTGCTTATTCATGCTACATTCCGTTGTGTCCTTGGGCAAGACACTCCACCTAACTTGCCTAATGGCCAGAGACGCCGATGGAGCGATATGGCAGCCTGACTTCTGTCAGTCTGTGGCTACAAATGTAGCTTGCTTACACCAGTTTGTCAGAGTAAACAAATAATGGAATTGTAAAGCGCTTTGAGGACCTTGAAAAGCACTATATAAATGCAATTTACATTTATTATTACAACAGAAATGAAGAAAAATGAGACTTGAATAAAAGTTTTTAAACGGATTTTAAAAGAAGAGTTCACCAGTCTCAGGTCCTTTTGGGATCCACTTAACAGAACGCTTTTCTCCTTTTGTCTTCATCTTGGTATGAGGAACTGTCAGCAGACCCAGATCACAGGACCTGTCCTCCTTGGGACAGCCTGGTGCTTTTCCATGAGTGCTCTCCTTATTCAATAAAACTATATTAAATTGCAGTCTCAAACATACCATAAGCCAGTGTGGTTGTATCAAGATTGAAGTCACATGACTTAAGGGATTTTGTCAAAAGTATAAATTATTTCCAATTCAGAATGTGAAACAATGGAGCTCAGTTTGGCAATATTTTTGTCATTGCTGCTGTTAAACCTATTTACTCTCTTTTCATTTTCTTTGCCATAAAGAGCACTACTAGCCAGGTGCTTCAGTGTTTTTCTGTCTCAAACTTGTCCTCTCAGCCTGCTCACCCCTTGAGCATTTGTTCTGCTTAGAGGTTTCTTACGGTTAGAAGAGAACATTTCCTCTCCTCTTTGGCCACATGTTTGCTTAAGCTGAGGAACTGTTGCTCATTCGACAATTGGCTGCTCTTACTAGTTTTACCCAGCTGCCTTTCAATGATGAACTTAGGTTTGAATAAATTGAATTGTATTTAATTGGGTGTTAATCTGTTAATGACTGTATTGGAGTAGTTTGGATTTTATGACTCAGACTTGTTTGTCTTGGAAAGTGACTTGAGGTGACATCTGCCATGAATTGGTGCTGTATAAATAAAAGAAAAAAAATGTATAAACTAAATTGATAAAAAAAAACTATGTAAAATTTGTGGAAAACAGAATTTTGATGATTTGTAAGTTTTACTATTTGTGTATGCATTCATTTATATATTCATGTCCCATGGTTAACAGTGTTATTTCAGAAGTTTTTGAAAAAAAAAACAATTTAAGAATGTAGGATGACACCATTTACATTTCGGATCTTTGCTCCTCTGGTTGTATTATGTACACTAAAAGGTCAGTGACCCTCAAACATGTTGCCTCAACATTAGCAGAAATATAGACATGATAGGTTAAAATATATATATATTTTTTAATGGGTAAAAGGAATTGCATTTTACACATGAAACATACAGAAAGCTTTGTAAATACACTACCTGTTAGTTTCAGCAACAAAAGTAAAGAATTATGCAACAAAAATGTTGGCAATTTTTTTACAGCTTAACACAAGTTTGCCTGTTGCATCACAGTGTTTGGTCAACAGAACCACTTTTTTCCCTTTAAACGTCTGAAATTACTGTGAATTAAGCGGGTTTGCAGAAGTATGTATAAAACTTAAACCTTTGTTTCAGATTTTTGTATGCTACAACCACAAACATTAATATATTTTATTGAAATTTTATGGAATAGATATAGCAACACATAACTGTGCATCATTGTGAACTCAGAGGATTCTTTTTGTAATATATATTTTTTACAAACAAAAATATGTATATATTTCACATGCTTTTTTATTCAACCAACATGAATAAATACTTAGTAAAATTCCTTTTCACTGGACATCTTTAGGGATAGATTGTACCTTCTCAGTCCTACAGACTGAACATGTTTCACAATTTTCTTTGCTAAATAGTTGAACCTCAGTCTGATTGGATGGAAAACATCATTTCCAAATCTTGCAACATTTTCCCTATTGTATTTTGGTCTGGACTTTGACTGGACCGTTCTAATACACAAATATACTTTGATGTCAACCTTTGCATTGTGCAATCTGGGATTGGTGTCTTTCTAGAAGTTAAACTTCAACCTCTGTCTAAAGTATTTCCCAGTTTTTCAGCATTGCTTTGTATTTGTAAACTCTAACCAGGTTGACTTTTCCTGCTAAACAAAAGTACTCCCACAGTATGTGTTTTACAATGGACATGGTATTTTCAGAGTGATATGAATTTCTGATTTGCGGCCACACAAAGCATCATGCATGTAGGTCAGAAAGTTAAATAATGCAATAATTTGACCAGAGCACTTTCTGGAACATGTCCGATGTCTAACCCATGGTTTGTGGCAAATGGAAAAAGGGACATCTTTCAATAAATGCCTTGTCTGCAATTATTCAAATTCATTGGGAGCACAACTTGTAGTTGTCCCATCAAAAAGATTTTCCCACCTGAGCTATGTATTTCTCCAGCTCCTCAGTGTGCCTCTTAGCTGCTTCTCCGATTATTATCTACTTGTCTAGTCTTTTGGTTTAAATGTCGTTTATTTTTCCTTAAAATTTTTTTCTTATTTTTTATGTTTTGCACAAAATATCAAAGACTGTCTTAGCGACAGACAATCACTCTAGTTAAGCAAGTGAAAGTTCATTGCAATCAGTTGAGTGATGCTACTGTGTTAGGAGAAGAGGGGCAGACGGGCTAAGGATATTAAATACATCTCACATGCCATGTGACATTTAAGTCAGCTGGCTCTACTGTTTCAGCAGTGAAAGTCAAAGGGCAGATAATGGCCCAAGAGACAAAAATAGGAGGTCAGGATTGTACGGGAAAGGTCGAGGCCAAGTAAAGTTGAGATCTGAGCGCGGTGCAGAGATATGTATGTCACTGCAAACGACACATCTAGACACGCCCACATTAGGAAAATTACCAATAACCGAGCATTTTTCACACGTGGCAGATACAAAGTTTAAGGGATTCCAGAAGCTCCCAAAATGTGTTTATATCACTGTAAAAAATAAAAATACAGTCCATTTTCAGACCTTGTGTCTTATGAAACACATTTACTGTAAGCCAAATGCATGTCAGGAGCACTGTAGGAGCAATGTTAGGAGTTCCACATCTGAGTTCTTTGATATGCAATTTATACAAATTTCTCAGTATTTTTATAAAGTAAATATTAAAATCAGAATTCAATGAAAGGGAACCTCCCCAAAATTAGGTAAACATTTTAATTAAAGGTCTCCACTGAAAATAATGATCCCCCCCAATACAGTCAGTCATTCTGAGTTGTATAAGCATGCTGCATGTAAAAACTTTCTCCAAAATCCATTCCCTGCATCAGTTATCAAAATAAAACACACCAAAAAACACCTGAGTCTGATAAAGCCTTTCATTCTAACATCATTTTGAATGGGAATGCCCACAGGGGGGCAGCATTTTTTTGGCCAGGTAGCTGTAGCTCCCAGAAGCTCAACGAAGTAATATGCTTAAATTCAGCAGGTCGTCTCATCTGATCTGCAGTCTGTTCGAAGGCCACTGCCATCCCAGCTGGCAAGCCGGTAGCCTTAAAAAGTGAAAAATTGGGCAAACTATGTATTTTTTACTTACATTAGCCTGGAAACTGGTGTTCCATCTTTTGGTAGAGATCCTGGTTTTAAATCCACCTTTGAGGCAAAGTCAGTTCTGTTAGCTCCGTAGCTATGAAGTAACTTTGCTCAAATTTACTCAACAAACCACTAAACGAGCATCAAAGTTTCCAACCATTCCTTCTTCAGCTCCTCTTCTGTGGGTAAAAAAGAAATCTAACGTTGATGTGTTATCTCCACAAAAACCGAAAGTGTTCTGCCGTGTTGCTTACTGTTAGGTAAAAGCCAAGTCACGTCACAGTCTTTGTTGGGAATGCAGCTGAAACTGACTGATTAAACTCCATCTAAGGCTAAATACCAGCATGATTTTTGTTTCACATCAAACTTTTCTAAATTCTAGTAAATGGAGATAGTGTAAGAGTTGTGTTGCAGTTAGCCAATCAGAGGACAGAAACTTGCATGTCATTAACTTTAATGAGCAAGCCTCCAAATCGTGCTGGTTCTACACTGCTGCGCTCGAATGAAATACACTAAAAATAGTGAGGGGAAATGTTTTTTCACACAGACATGGAAACATTAATAAGACCACCAGTAAATGAGACCTTTAAAGTAATGGAAAAACTGTCCTTTATTCACTATTACCTTGTGGTGCTAACAGCTTGGGCGAGTCCTGGAGATGGAGCTACCAAATGTGACCAATAAAGAAGTTCTTCCAAAGTACCACAAGGGAAACTTTTAGATTATTTTGATACCTTAACCTCCTTATTATGAATGAAAAATGTTTGTGTGCTGTTTGCTGGCTAAACTGCTCTCCACACAGTTATAGATCCAGTCCTGCTTCTCATTAATGGGCAGCACGTGTTGGCACACCTACAGGACAAAAAACAACAAAAAAACATACATGTTTCTATTAGTCAAAATAAAAAAATCTGACATAACAGCAGAGCTGTTTTTTTCTGTTTTCTGTGGGTGTGGTCAGGAATTCATACACTTTTTTTAATTCCATAGTTTTTCAAATTGACATGTACCAAATCCTCAATCTCTTTCTGCCAATTTTAAAAGTACACGTACATAATTTCCCTAAGAATCTATTGCAGAAATTTGTGCTGTGGTCAGGGTCTTAATATGGAACCGGGAAGGAAGGAATGAAGATTAGATGGATGGATATAAAAAAGCACAAGTGTTTCAAAACATCAGTGAGCATTTGTGTTCCAGTATTCTGATAGCGAACTATATTATGTATTTACAGTACTATTCAAATAACCCAAGTAATAATACTTGGGTTATTTGTTCACTCAATAGACACTACACCTTGAGGTGGTTTGCACTGACTTTTAAGTTTAATTTCATCATAAAGAATTTTTTGGAGTTTTTTAAAAAGTGCATCATATTTATCATATCCTGTTTATTTTCACAGAAATGCACCCATGTGAATATCCTGCCTGGTACTAAATCCTGCCACTGTTGTAGTTCTAATGCTAGTTATGGAAACCGACCACACACTGCTGACGTGAATAACTTAATAACCACAGAAACACACAGTGGAGAAAACAGCAGCTTTACTATTAAAGTATTGCTCTTATATTTTCTTTTTTTCTTTTACCATTTTGGTCCTGGCTGGAACTTCTACAGCGAACATGGTCATCCCTCTGCTGCTGCAACAGTTCCTGCTCTGCTCGTTGTTTACATGAACCGTCACCTTCTGATTGGCCTGCAGAACAGAAAGCACTGGTTAACTTTCAACCATTATTTGGTTGGCTTGAACCAAAAAATGGGAATAAAAGAAAGAAAGAAGTTCACACAATTTCAACTTTGCATATATTTAGCCCACGAATAGTCAGGACAAGGATGTAAACTACTTCCTCTGCTCAACCCACACACACACACACCCCAAAAAACAACCCCAAAAAACAAAACAACAAAAAAAAACCAAACCAACCCCCACCCCCCAACAAAAAAACAAACACACACCAAAAAAAAAAAAAAACACAAAAAACAAAACAAACCAAACACCACAAAACACAAAAAAACAACACCCAACACAAACACACACCACAAACCCACCAAAACAAAACAACACAACCAACACACCCAACAACAACACCACAAAAAACCAACCAAAACCAACAAAAAAACCCAAAAAACAAAAAACACAAACAACCAAAAAACAACAACACCAAAACAACAAAAAAAAAACCCCCACACACAAAAACGATTGTTACTCTGTAGGTATCAGCAGGTACTCAAATCCAAGTGTCGGTATCGTATCGGTTTGAAAAAAGTGGTATCGATGCATCCCTAATTATAACCTAATATAATTGCTCCCACCCAACCCCCGCCTCGCGCTCTGCCTCAGCTCCTCAAATTCAACAGAGTGGTTTTAGAATGGATAAAGCAAGCTAACATCAAGCTCATGGAATGACCACAACCATCAATCTATAGAAAAGTTACACAGCAAAGATGATTCTTAAGAAATAAGCCAATCAGTTTAGATAAGTTCTATAATTTCTCTCAAGAGTGTGGTTAAAGATCCAGTCAAAATTACACCAGAACCTTGTAGATGTCGGAAAAAAAAAGTGATTTCTCTGCAACTCACTAAAAGACAATCAAACACATACTGTTGGGGATGTATACATTTCAGCTTGTACAGAATCTGGTCTAAAGAAACTCTACACCTAGACAAAATTCAAATTTTGACAAAGCACCAAATAAACGATTCAAATGCACCATTAAAAGTCCAAGATACTACACAATTCATGCCTATGATGAGTGCATGAAAACCTCCGACCTGGAACACTGCCACACACTGAGCTTTATAACTGTAAACACATTTTTGATCCACCTTGTTTGCTATGAGGGAGGAAATCCGGTGGTCTCCTCTGTAGGTGTAGATAAAGACATTGTCGTGGCCCCGAAGAGCTTTGGCCCCAAACCTCGAGGTGATGGACTTCTGGAGTGCTTGGTTCAAAAGCTTGGTGCCTGACTCCAAGGAAAGCGGCTCTATGGTTGGCTTACAGCTCTCACAGTAAACATCTATTTGGAATGGACATGCCTTACAGAGGAGGAAGAACGTTTTCTTTAGTTAGTAGATATTTGTGCTAAACCACAAACTCAAGTGAGTGGACTTTTTTTTCAGTGCCTAGTCATGCATACTGCTGCTCACCTACCTCTACTAACTCCAGCATACGATTGTAACCCATAGATTCCAGGGTCACCCACAGGTCTGCAGGGTCTCCGTCTTTCTCTGTGGCCTCCATCAGGTTCAGCTCCATAAAACCCTGCCGAGTCAGCTGGTTTTTTCTCATATCGAAGTTTTCTGGCCCCCAAAAAACAGAAAGAGCTATAAAAACCTGGATGTGCTCTTGGTGTTCAATTGATTTCACATTGACATTATATTAGTGAGTACCTTTACACACTTCCCAGGCATCCTTGTCACACATCTCCCCACTGGTCCTGAGCTCAAAGAAGTTGTACTCATCCAGGCTTAGCAAACCATTGCCATCCAGGTCTATCACCTCAAAGATTTCAGACAGCACCTCCCTGTGGCAAAAACAGAGTATCACGTATAAGTAAGCCGCATCTTGACTTCGTCATCTTTTTCTTTACAAAACATTAATCCTTAAAGGTCTTTTCCCCTTGAAGTTCAAACTCTGAGGTATTAACAAATATCAAAAGGGAGGTTTACCTCAGTTCGCTGGTGAGATCTAGTTCTCCTGTGTCAGTCTTGTAAACAAGTTTGGCAGATTTATCTGGAAGGTTATTTTTGCTTTGTTTCTTTAATCTGCAGCCACTGGTGAAGGGAAGCAGGCGGTATGTCCCAGCATTTAGTTCTCCTTTCCAAACATATTTCTGAAAGAAGAGAAGAATGTCAAAAAATGATGCAACAAGCACAAACATACAGGAAAAATAATTAGCATGTAAGAGCACTGATGCTTTACTCAATTCTATTCAGAGGTGGCATTAACCAAATACTACCTGTATTTAACTTTTTTTTTTTTAGAATGGTGACTTATTCGTGACTACTCGGTGCAGGTGCGAAGACATTTTCAACTTAATACAGTAAATCAATAATAATAATAAAAAAAGATTTCCATAAGAGCATCACTTCTGACCTGGACCCTGCACTTAGCACATCACGCTAACCAGAAGCTCAAAGCACATTGAAGTGACCCAACTGTGACCCATGAGGCTAGTCAGAAATGGCCTGTGTTGTATGCTGTGGCATTTCCTCCTATTGAAGAGAAAGCCTGCGGGTCAGGAAACTGCTGGTTCAGAGAGTCTTTCCGACTTCTGATCACTTCAATTGGAGACTGGCGCTTGTAATTTCAGTCTTCAGTGTGGCAGCAAAGTGTGAATTAAGCCTCTAAAACAACATCTAAAAAGGTCTAGCGCTGCCTCTGATTCTATGCATGAATGAGTTAGAATATGAATGAATAATTGTAATGATAGTGCCTTTTTAGAAACAAACTTACTTCTTTGTCTTTTGAATCAGTGAAACACACTAAAGCTGAGTCCTCCTTGGTTTCACCTGCTGTTGTGACAAAAAGAGCTGTGTCCACGTTCATCCATGTTGGATGCTTATCTGAAAACGTAAAACAAAACAAAAAAATAAATTTTTTTACTATACAAAACCATAACAACAGGTAGAAAAGAAGTAAATCTAATGTGCAATACCAGGCAAAATTAGTACAACCTCTGATTTCTACAGGACGACAGGATAAGTTTGACCTGTGTAACTGCAAAAAAGGCTTCTGAACCAAATATTAACACTGATTTTCTTAAGTACTTCTGTGCAGCAATAAAATAAAAATAAATTCTTTAAAAATCATACGTGATGTCCTGAATTTATTTTTAAATGCTGTCTCTCACTGTGGAAATCCACTTACAATGTGGATTTCAGACCCTTCCCTAATTTTTTAAGCGGCCTAACTTGCAAAATCGCAGGGTGTTTAAAAACGTATGCTCCTCACTGTATTGTTTTTTTTTTTTTGCTTTTAAAGTTGTTTTTATGGCATCAAATTCTGTTATTGAAATCTGGCAGATCCAACTATACCCGCTTGTCCTTGGAGGGTTGTGGGAGAACCAGTGTCTTATCTCCAGCAGCGAGGTAGGATAGGCCTACTCCCTAGATAGGTCGCCACTCCATCATTGGGCAACATGGAGAGAGACCGATTCGATTCAAAAATACTTTAATGATACCAGAGAGGTGCTTTGATACTATTCAAATTTCTTCAAGGAATTGTTTTAAACCCTAATGCCTGTGGGGAGGAAGGATGTCCTGTAGAAGTCTGTGTTACAGTGAAACTAAATCAGCCTTTGACTGAAAACACTCTGTTGCTGTATGATAGTCTCAGAAGAGGAAGCTCAGGGTTGTCCTTAATATCCTTGATTTTATTGAGGACCTTTTCTTGAATTATCAACAACTCCAGAAGTTTAGCAATCAGATGAGTTTTTAGCCTTGATTTTAAAGAACTTAGTGTTTAAGAAGCTTTGCAGTGGTCTAGAAGTTTGTTCCAGATAAGGGGAGTATAGAAACTGAAAGCTGTTCCTCCATGTTTGGTTCTAATTCTAGGGATGTGAAGTAGGCTGAAATTAGAGTGGTCTGAGGGTTTGGTAAAGTGAAAGTAGCTCTTCAGCACACTTTGGTTCTAAGCCATTCAATGATTTGTAATATAGTAAATCTATTTGAAAGTCTATTCTACGAGATACTAGGAGACAGTGTAAGGACTTTAGAACTGGAGCGATGTGTTCTACTTTACTTGTTCGAGTGAAGACACAACAGAAGATGACAAAGGAGTTTACACTCTCCACAACAGACTTGTAGAAGATATGGTGTGTCCTCACATCTTCAATTAACCTAACAATCATGTTTTTTTTTTAAACAGTCAAATAAACTGTAATGATTGTATTTGTATATGGTGGAGCTTTAGTTTGAATTAGGTTCCTAAAAACTTTCTTTTTGGTACCAACACTGTGATTTCCAAAAGTTTTATCCTTAGGGTGGTATCTCTTGCAGGTATGTAATACCATTTAATCCATTTGAGATGAATTGGCTAAATTAGTTGGGGAAAAGAAACATCATATTTAAAAAAAATGTGTCACCCCTTTCTGTTATGAAATGTTCTTTATCCATTGCCAAGATATCTGTTATTTATAGACACATCACACCTTATTATCTGTTGAAATAAGATGCTTTTTTATGGTACAATGTTTCATAACTTTTTATTAAGTGACCTTAACAAATCAATAGTGACAACATGACCGATTGGTGCAGTTCACTTTAAAATTTTTTAGATAAAACCTAACTTCTCAAAGTAAAGTCTTATAATTCCTAGGAAAAGGTTAAATATGTGCAAGTTCATGCAATATGTTACCAGCGATACAAAAAGGATATTTTCTACAGCTTTTGTATAACCCATAAATTGTGCAAAATACAGTTTTATACCATAAACATGTTGAAACTAACCAGGTCTGTGGCTGAGGCTCAGAGGCTGGATGGTTAGATAGACGCTGGTTGTCTGAGGAAGATTAAGGTGGTACTGCAGAGAGCTCATACTCCCATTATCCTCTACAAAGAAGCAGCCTTTCATATACCTGTGATGCCAATCCTGCAATGACAGAAAACACTCCTGCTTGACAAATAAGACCTTTAAATGTCTAACAGATGTGTGGTCAACAAACCAGGGGGAACAATCAGGGAAACATGTCCATCTGTGTTTTGCCTTTATAATACTTATCAAGCATTAAATCTTATTGTATCTATTAGGGGTGTAACAGTACATGTAGTCCTAATCGGATTTTCTGGTACCGGCCTGTCAGTGTGTACCAAACGAATGCAGGTGTTTTCGACCTGAAAAACATGCTGAATGTTAATGTGCAGAACTCAGAACACAGCACAATCTTCCACAACTGTAGGAAATTACCCCAGAACAAAAAGGACTTCCATATGTCACTAAATCTTGCTATGAGGGAGCAATTATGCTGTTTGGTCCAAGTACAGTAGAAAACGAAATAATAAAGTGCACGTTGGCTGAATCCACATTTATGAGGAGGGATTTAACCAACAACTGCCCATATTTAAATATATCTTGACAATAACACTGACTGTTTTCAACTGGTTATGCTGCGTTCAGACCGCAGGCTTTGTCAGCATCAGGCAACGCTCATAAAGCGACTAGTTCAACACATACACAGAAGGTATATTTTTAAGCTGAATCTCGCAAAGCTTGTGGGCGGGCCTTTCTCTACTGGATGTTTTAAACACTCACGGATCGTGGTTGGCTAGGCAGCATCGATGTCGGGCAACGTCACTACAGTGAGTCGCTCTGATTGGTTACCGTGCTGAATCAACAGCTTTAGGACCGTCAAAAGTTCAACTAGCTGAACTTCTGCGTTGCTAGTGTTATGAGCTTTGAAGCTTGAAACGCAGGAAAAGCTTGAAAAGTAGTCTGAGCCAAAGCTCACAAAGCGCCGCAAAGACCGTGACGCTCCTCAAACGGCCTCCACCATAGACTTAACATGTAATCTTGACGTTGCTGACGCTGACAAAGCCTGCAGTCTGAATGCACCATTATATTGTTTTCTGCTCTGGCTATGTTTTTGTACATTTCGTTTGTAAAAAAGAAAATCTAATCAAGATCAAAAATGTCCTTTGTTTAATGCTGATTAAAAAAAAGTCATATGAACATTTGTATATGTTTTTCTTCATGAAGTATATTGAAAATGTACCTAACCATGACTTTATAACCCCCTATATGTACCAAACCTGATTACTTTGTAGTGTTACACTCTTAGTATTTATCTAGACAGGTTTCTGTGTGTTTGTGTGTGTGGTCTCGCCTCAGATTCTGACACAATTACACAACAAAATTCAGTCAGCAGAAACCAAAACTAATTAGGATTTCCTATTTAAAGCAGGATTGATCTTGTGACAGGGGAAGAATAATGTGGCATAAATAAGCAGAAGAAGCTCAGTTGATTAACACACACTGTCACAGTTATAATTAGCAATCAAACTTTCAGCAGTGAAATTTTTTATATTTGCTAAGCAGCATGAAATGCATGCTGTGCTCGTACTGGTCCAGAAGGGGGCATGAGTGTTACACCACAAGTTTGTAGAGGGCTGGGGCAAATCTCCCTCCTGATTGGGGCAAATTGGAGTCCATTTAACCTTGATAAATATCACCTCTTCAATCTTGAATGAGCGGTCATTTCAAACCGTCCAGGGGCTACTTTGGCGATATTTATGAATTCTAATATTTCTTCCATTTTGCAGTCCCGTTGTTGCTTTGTCTGGCTACACAACCGAAATTAGGTAATAATTTGAAATTGAACATGAACATCAACAGAAGGAAGTTTTCATTCCCCTCATTGGAGGCACATTAAATGAAAACACAGTTGACGTGGACACACAGTAAAAAGCACAATGATGGCGAAGCAAGGCTGGAATAGGCCATATATCCTTTTAGTTGACAAATAAATCAGCAAGTTAAACAAAGAAAAGTGCCATAAAGACGGAACATGCCACACCTTTAGAGAAAAGCCATTTTCTCTGAGTATTTATCTTGGGCTGTGAGAGGCATAAAAGATCAAACCATAACACTTCTGTGGTTTGTCCAGACAATATTGAATGAGGGAAAATGCCATGGGCACCCATCCACTGGTTAAGGACATCAAAATTAATGCCTCCATAGAGAGATGGTCAGCCTGCAGACTAATACAGGCTCTGTCACCTGCTCCAGCCACAGGTCTGATTTACTGTCTCACAGGGTCGCAGGACACCAAACCAGCCACTCACACGCACACACACTATTAAAGTGTCTTTAATCTGTTTCTGCTAATATTTGCACATTAAAACCTATTGGAAAGTACAAGGCTAATCATTACTACAGTATGTAGATTTCTGAGTACAAGAGCAAATTTGTGTCTCACCAGATGCAGTAATGTCTGCATTCTGACCCAGCTACTCATCCATCTGCCATCAGCTACAGTTATTAGCCCGTGGCAACATAGAGAACCAATACAGGGAGCAGAAGTTCCCCTTTTGAGGTACTCTCTGGACACACATTCTGTTGCCCGTAATGATGTCTGGCAGTTTCCAATCTCAACACAGTGCTTAGACCTGTTCTGTTCTGTTTATTTATTTATTTACTTTTTTTCCCCCTTTGCTGTAAAGCAAACCAGCCAGGGTTAAGCCAAAAAGAGTGAAAACAAAGAGCGCCAGATCAATACGGTGTATATCTACCCACCCCAGGCTATATTCAGCCACTGAAGCTGCTGCATGGAAGCATTAGGTCCTCTTTATAATGGCACCCTCGTCATAAACAAAAATAATATCCAGTTATTTACTAAAAATACTAATTTTACTATTTAGAAATTATATTTAACCAAATTGTTAATACAGGTGCAGCTTAAAAAAACAGGAATACAACTAAAAGGATAATTTATTTCAGTAATTAAATTTTAAAAATTGGGTGACAGTTTTTAGCGCAATGTATTACAGTACTTACAGTTTTTGTAATGCTCCAAATATGGTTTCTTAGAAAATCTTAAACATTATATATACTAAAAAAATATATTTTTATTGCAATTATGTTATTATATTTACCAAAAAACCTTATTGAGAAAGGAAAGTGTCTGTTTTCATAGTGCTGTATCCAAGCATTTCTAAGAAGAGTTCATCAGAAGGAAAAAATGTGCTAAAGAAATCAGTTAAAGAAAATAGGCTAATAATTAGTAGGGGTGTATTGGTACATGAATCGTATTGTTCAGTTTGGTCCTGTCGGTTCGGCATGTGCCTGTACTGAGCGAATACAGCTATAATCTACCTAAACCCTTGCAAAATGTTTATGTGTGAAACTCAGAGAGCAGTGATACCTTCCCAGCACAACTTTAAAAAGTGATACAAAAACAAAACAAAAAAAGGACTCTCTGGTATCACAAAACTCTGTTATCTTGAAAGCATTAATGATCTCTCATTTCCTCTTTAGTACATGTACTAAACCTAATTCAAACTAACATGTACCTCTTGGTACATGCTTGCTCAGTATGAGGGATTGCTGTGGTTGGAGTCTGCATTAGTGAAACACAACTAAAAATGAGTGACTCGATGCAATCTGCTGGGATTCCCTAAAGGTTGGACATTATGCGCCCCTCTAAAAGTCCTGTGGATGTATTAGATTCTTAAAATGTAGCTTTTTCTGAAAATTTTCCAAATACAACCTTTAAATAGAAAACCTTTAAACTGATTGAAATGTTTGTATAATTGTATTGAAATTAATTTTCTTTTAAAATGCCTTGAGATGACATTTGTTGCAAATTGGTGCTATATAAATAAACTGAATTTTCTATATAGAATTTTGATTCTGATAACGACCGATGATGACTTTAGGCAGATAATATCGGACATTCCTACATAAAATCTCCATTCAGTTCTATAGGTTCAACTTTTGTCAGGCAGTACCTGGGTAGGCAAGGTGCCTTGCTTACGAGGAAACTGTCCTTCCTTGGTGGAAAAAACGGGTTGGAACAGACTTGCCTTACGTGACCGCGGCTGCCGAATAAGGTGCTCCGTTTACGTCCCACCCCTCGTAGTAGCATTGTAGCGTAGTAATATTACTTCAACCATGGAACTGGAAATGTATAACGAGAATTTAACTTTTTTTTTGTATATGTCATTAAATCAAATGTGCAAACGAATTAGTACCTGGTAGCCACCGAAGCTGCAACTACTAAGCAACTAACCAACCATATATATCTGCTTTGGATCTAAAAAAAAATAATAATAAAAAAAAACAATATTTTAGATATAAGCCCGATGGTTAAAATGAGTTGTCTTACATTTAAAATAGAAATTTACCCCCAAAGTAGCTGCTGCCGGCTCCTACCGCGCTGTATTCTGGGAAATTTTTGACCGAGAGAAGCTATCAAGGCACGTCTGATGTATCACTGTTTAGTTAGCTAAAGGGCTAACAAACGGAGGACAGATTCCTCCGTAGAACATGAACATTGGAACACGCCTTGGCGGTCCCTGATGAAGTATCTCCTAGGCAACCGGGGCGGGACCAAGGCATCAAGGCGAGGTTCCTGGGCATTGAAAAACACCCCTTGTGTACCTGGTACAAAGTATGTAGGCACAGGTTGATGACATAATAAAAATGCATAATCGCGGTGGGGCTGTACAGTCAAACTCTCTACCTTTGGCTAAATTATTCTCATTTCTACCTTTTACCTTTTATATTGACCACTACTTCTTCATACATGAAACAGGAATGCTTCTAATTTAGAAAATTGAAATAAAAATTTACGGCATCTCTTAACATCTTTAGTTACCTGTAAACCTTGTGGCTCTGGAACTTTGGACGTCTTACTACCGCTGGATGTCATTGTGAATGAGTTTGACAGGGAGGAGCGTCTGCTGCGGGCAGAAGGGGGACGAGAGGAGGACTGGCAGTCTGAGAAACACACAGAGCAGTTAGTGGAACACTCAACATCTAAAAAGGCTAATTTATGATGTTGACAGATTAGGGGCAGCCAAGCAAACAGTACACAAACTTCCAAAAGCAAAATTAGGTGCATGATGAAATTCTCTTTATAATCGGTCTTCTTGGAAGTCTCTTTGCACAGTGCATAAAGACTTTGCTTTATGTTCTGAGAAAGTATAATCTTGAGATCGGGCTCCCTATAATTAATTATGCTGCTGCATAAAATCACTAAAAGCACCCCTTCAAATGAATTTTATCACATTGCTTCATTCATTGAAAACCAACTGAAGGCAGAAATATTTTTTTTTATGAAGAGGTTGATTGCTATGAAACTTGGAAAATCAGGACGATTAAAAATTTTACAAATTACTGTAACCACCGTAATCATATTTTAGATTTATGTCAGTGTTCCAACCATGAGAATACAATAAAAAAAGATCTGAAAGTTGTTCTATTTTTTTTATTTTATGTTTTTCTTTTCTTTAATCAAATCAGTAAAATTCCTAATTTACAGTAAAGGTAAAAAAGACAAAATGTAGGCTTAAATGAAACCAAAGTCTAAATGAAAGCATCACTGGTGCTCCAAAAATAACCCATTTGACACACGTGGTCATGCAGCATCTCAGGTCAAAGCCGTGTTAGAACGCAACATGTATAAATCAATACATGGGAGAGGCACAATAACGTGATAATCCCGACTACTACGTGGGAGCTCATTTGTTTTTGCAGTGGTGGTTGACTGCTCCTCCTCTCTAATCCCTCATCACCTCCCCAGTGAGAAGTGGTGGAATCCTCCCCAAAATCAATAGCAAGAACATGGACTGACCACTTAAACCAACCTCATCGCTCTTCCCCGCCTTGGCCTCTCACTTGCCTCATTGTCCTGGAGCTCCGCCCTTCTAATCGTTTCACCAAAAGTTGGGTTCAGAATTTTTATAAAGCGAATTGACCATCTTTTTCAAGGGATAAGTAAGAGAGAACGCACAGATTCCTTATTGATGTCAAGCAAAAAACAAAAAAAACGTTGGTATGAAGGGCTTTTTGTCAGTCTTTTACTTTACACAGTAATGATTGCCAGGATCAAAACACTTTGATGTCTCCTCCCTCTAAACAAGCTACCCTAATTGGGTGGCTATTATGAAATGTTGGCTGTGCTAATGTGGGTGATTTGTCACACTGGTGATGAAAAATTGATCAATAAAAGAGCTATTATTTATTAATCAAAACTGGTAATAGGGGCACACTGGGAAATTTGGGGTAAACCTGGTCTGGCTCTTCCCTCCTTGCAGTATATTATACCTTTCTTTGTAGTGGAGTCTGATTCTGCATGTTGAGCTGTTGATGCTGATGCCACAGAGCTTTTAGGAGGGCTGTATAGCTGGCTGCCAAAGTTCTGCCTCTTTAGCTTAGCGTCACCTTCTAGCTTCTCCAAAGCAGCCGTCTGACACTGCTCCGCTGTAGATACAAGCCGTCGGCAGAACTGAAGGCAACAGGGGAAGAAGTAATAAGAGAATCATACAGGAGCAATGTTTGGAGTCAACAAAAAGGAGCAGAAGTGATTGGATTGAGCGACGAATCAAGACCGATTTGCAGCAAACAAAAGAGTTGAAAAAACTGGACATAATTTGAAATGGCTCAAAATAATATAATGAGGATCGAAAGTAAAAGCTATGAAAAATGTTTGCAATGCATTTAATAATTTCAATAGTTTTTGCTCTAATTATCCTACAAAGTAATATATTCCTGTCTGAACATACCTCAGCATAATCCAGTTTGCCGTCCTTGTTTATGTCTGCCAACGAGAAAACAGCATTCACCTCCTCAGCCGTCATCCTCTCGCCGCTCTGCAACAACAAGAACTGAAAAATAATATCAAGACTAGGGATGTTCGATATTGCCGTTTCTACCGATATCCGATATACCGATATAGCCTAACTCATAATTTCCGATACCGATATAAACCGATACGATATGTGGGGACCCTCCCTCATAAAAAACTAAAACTACTAAACCTTTTTAGGTAACCACAATGAAATATCTTGTATCATGCATACTTGAGTTTTAAAAATTTAGAAAATGTAATAAGTAGAAGAATTTTAGTTAGGCAATTAAAAAAGGTGCCATTTTTATTTTGTCTTCAAAAGTACTTGGAACATTTTCTCAAAAACTAAACCTCAAATCTGTCAAAAAAAAAGATGGCTGAAGAATTGGATATATAATATGTGTATGGTGTGAAAAACTCATCTTATTAAGAAAATATAAACCGATACTGATAATTTCTGATATTACATTTTAATGCCAATATCGGCCGATAATTACTTTAGGCCGACAATATCGGACATCCCTAATCAAGACCTAACGTGATACACATATATCTTTAGTTAAACTAAACAGCCAGTTTGGTTTTGCTAGTAGTGAATACTACAAAATAAGGAGTAGATTTCATTATTGCTCCCATTGCCTGGGGTCTCCCTTTAAACTCCTCTTGCAATCAGCTGCTTGCAGCATTTTTCTCACAGAAACCTTTCATTCCAATTCTTTAGATGTTTCAGAAAACTTCTCATTTGGCTTCTTTTTCTTGAAGAATTTCCCAAATTTGGAAAATTTGCCTTTGCTGGTGATGTGGGGTGTGGCCTAAGTCTTCCACGGCGCCCTCTAGATGCATCAACACAATTCCTATAACAAAATTACGCATTCTTCTAACTGCAGTTCGTCAGGGTACTATATGGCACCTGCAAAAATCACAGATAAGATGGATGGATGGATTTCATTTGCTGACAATGGGACATAAGAAAAAATAATAATAAAACAGATATTTTTCCATACTTTTTCCCAATACTTGGATCAAGTTTATAAAAAGTAAAATCCATACAAAAACAAAAAATATGAACAAAGAAAACATTAATCCCTTACTTTATTGAGTGACGCACAATATTTTTCTTTTTTAAATTAATAAAAAAAATAAAGAATAAAAAGAATAGTTTGCATGAATGATAAATTATAATAAAGCAATCTCCCATAAAAAATGATCAAATTTACCAACAGTGTCCTCCTCTTGTGGAAATAAGATATAGGCATCGCATTAAAAGAAATAAAAGAACAGCTAAAAATAGTGTTTTTCGTTTCAGAGTTCTGTAAGAACAATTTGACCAAAGATGGATCAGAGTTGCCTGCAAAACAAAGCCCCAGGTTCAAGACAAAAGCAACCATAAAAATGAAACCATCAAAATTACAGTTTGATGTTAAGAGAACATTCTGTATTTTGCTATAAATGTGTTTTTATAAAAGTTATACAAATATTTTACTTACAGATGTTAGAACATTCTCCAGAACGCTGTGCGGGATGTAGCCGTCACAGTTTACGTCCAGTTTTCTGAATGCTCTCATCAGCTCAGCTTCCTCAGTTTTCCGCTCACGTTTCAGAATCTCGCAGAAGTCATCGAAGTTCAGCTTAGATGTTGTTGAAGTCCAGTATTTATTGAGAGTAGCATGGGATGGATTCCTACCAGCGTGCTGGAGAACTGAACAAGATAATATAGGAACAATGAGCATTTTATGCTATTGTAATTTGGAAAAACTTCTAGACAACTACAAAACTGCGGAAAGACTGGGTTCCTTTAAATCAAGGCTAAAAACCCATCTGTACAGAGCTGCCTTTAATCAATAATCATTAGAGCATAATTAATTCTAGTCTGGATAAGAGGTTTCATTACTTCTCTTTATTTTGCCACTTTAATGTATGGTTTCCTTTTTTGTTTGCTCATGGTGTTATGTTTTTATCAAGTAAAGTGCCTTTGAACTGCCTTGTTGCTGAAATACATACAATGCAAATAAACTTGACTTCTTATCTGTTAGTTGCAAATAAATAGAAGGAAAGGTTGGTGCTGGGAGTGTGGAAACATATACAACATTTTTAACAGGCTGATTACATCAAAAGTGTATAATAGTTTGGCATTTAATGATTAAATAGTTAAGATCAAATTATTTTACCCCAAAGAACACTCAATGGGGCATGAGAAGCACTGATGGTTTTAGTACAGACAGCAGACAAATCTAAAAGTAATGAGTTCAGTAGAAAGAAGAACTAATTTATTAAATAGATTTAATAAATCAGCTATTTTTTTCTTTTTATTGGGTATATTCTGGTATATCAGCCAATTGCATTTGAGCACTCCCAGTTGCCATGTCAAGCTAGCCACAGGCAGACCACCATGGGTAAGACGTGTATTTTCCGTCTCTTTAGACAGTCGAAGAATTAGGATGAGTGAAACAATTAACTCAAACCCATTAGTAAACAGATCACTGAAACGAGATATAAATTATGGATGCAACAATACTACTTTTTTTTTAAACCAATACAATACCGATGCTTAGTTTTGAGAACCTGCCGATACCAAGTACCAAAACCGATACTTCTACCACAGAAAAATGCAATGAATTGGAAGACAGGTTTTTTTTTTGCCTATGATTGTTATAATAAAAGATGGTGAAGTATAAAAAAATGTAATATCAATAAAAATAACCAGAAAACTCACATTTAAAGGGAATTCTTTTTTATGTGAAATTATTGCAGTTTCCACATTTTAAGTATCGGTACATGGTAGTACAAAAGATTGGAATTGGCCCAGATACCCGATACCAGTATCAGTGCATCCCTAATACAAACATTTGCTAAATTCTTACAAGTTTCTTTTTGCCTTGAATATCAAACACTTTATAAAGAGCAGGGGTCTGAAGCCTTTACCGTACAAAGAGCCAGTTTTGCCATTAGTGCAGGTAAATACAATTTGTTTAGAGCCGCAAATCTTACACAATCTTGTAAAAATAGACAATTTATAATTTTTTTATAAGCTTCTGCTGATAAAAGGAAGGTATGACAGAAGATTTTTTCAGTTTAGAAATTCTTAGAAGGCATGCACCATAAACTGAATTATCTCCAATAAGTAAAACTGGGCAATATTAACAATCAATGTATATTTTGATACAGGCATGTCTTCAAATCTATAGCTAAAGTGAATGAATAATTTAACTTATGTTTGAGATAATTTATTGGTTTTCAGCTGTATTTTTGTACATTTTACTAGTGACTGTGTGTGTACTTCATCTAATCTTGTAGTGAAAGTCAAAACTCTGAATGAGCGGACAATAAAGTTTTAACCTTACCTTAAATTGAACATTTTCCTACCTTTTTGACATTTTTTTGCAAAATTCATGATTAAAACTCAAGTATCAGGTATATGTGTAAATGTATAGACTAATTTACACTATGAATAATAAAGATGGCTTCTTTAAACCTAAAATAGCAATCAGCCACGTTTAGGATCTTCAGTGACATCCTCCCAAGTATAAGATGTATTTATGCTGACTTCAGGTTAAAAAAAAAAGGTTAACTGACTAAAAAAGAAACTCAAACTGTCCAGCAAAATAGCCAGCGGTTTAAACGCGTTTCTTACCCCGGCATAACTGCTGTTTCGAAGATATATTAGCCAAACTTGATCGGAACACAGCCAAATAAGCAGCTCGACACTGCATGTAGAAACCCTCCTCATCGGAGGGGCGAGTTGATTCCTGAAAAGACATTTTGTTGGGGGAGAAAAACAATATGGCTGCGCTTCACTGTCTCTGTCCACTATTAGGTAAAAAGAAAGCAGATCGCGTTCTACATTTACCCCCCCTTTTTAACAAGGGTGATACATTGTTGCTATCGCGGGGACTGTTGCTAAGGAAACAAAATCTTCAGAGTGCTCATCAAATAGGAAACGGTGGAAACAACCGAAAGGAAAACGTTCCTCGTACATTATTAACGGTGGACAAAATAAACCAAAATTAATGTTCGCGTGTATGATTCGAATTAAACATGAACTGCATCCGTTCGGAAAAAAAGAAGAGATTAATAAAATACGATCCGGTGATAAAGCAGCTGATTATTATTGGAACATTTTGTTTGAAATATGAATTTTAATGACTGGTTCAAAAATCACATCAGTAGTCTGGCAGGAGATTTTCAATGTTCTCATTTTATAACCTGAAATTAAATGTAGGTTATTTTATTTTGACAAATAAAAAATAAGAAATAGTTGTAAAAATGCAGCTGATTCCCCCAATGCGACACTTCAAAACACCTACTTGGTGCAGTAACCAAGTCTAGTATTTAGACATATGTAGATATGTCTCACAACTTATATGGCAAGGCAATTTTATTTGTATAGCACACTTTTAACACAAGGTAATTCATGGTGCTTGAATTGTATACTGAATTTTATTTTATTTTTTTCCTAGAAACGCTCAGGCCTAGTCAGATTGTAGAGCAAGACTTTTACAGTGTAGAACACTTTTAACTGAGAAATTCTCACCTGGATTAAACTTTAACTATGCAGGGACAATACATGAATGCTTTAGCCTAAACTATCCCATTGCAGATCTGGCAGAATGTTTAAGTTTGTCAGTTTGTTGGAATCTCAGTCTTTTATTTATTTATTTACTTATTTACATCAGGCACCATACATCTTGTAGAAAACTGTAAATGGGACATTTATTACTTTTTAAAAGTGGCTTTCAACTTGCAGCATTTCCATAAAGGCTAGATTATTAGAGTCCATTATGATAGATTCTCAACCTTAGAAGCTGTACTATTCCTCCAGCGTTACCATTGGCCTCATAGCTGTTTTTGTTGTTAATAAGACATTATTGAGACAATTTACTGTACTGTCTTGATAGATTTGTAATTGTGTCATAAGTCCATTTTCAGATGATGGATTTTGATGATGAAGTAAAGGGTGATACCAATGCATGCCATGCTTTGAAGAACTTCATTTCGAAGAAAATAAGCTTGTTTTTTGTTTTAAAAAAGGACTTGGATTATTTTTAAGTTTTATAAATAAGTTATTTGTGTGGCCTATAAGAGTCCAAGTCCAGCTTTAATCTAGAATTTTATCTATTCCAACTTCTACAAAAAATGGTGCCTCCAAATGAATAAAGTAGCCAAACAAATTTCTACAGAAGTTAAGGGTTTTGCTAAGATTCCAGCATATAATGCATTAAAGTCTGTAATGAGCACTGAGTTACAGAAAGCTCCCTTTTATGGGTCTCTATATTTCAACTGTCACACTCTTCTGATGGTCAAAATGACAAATCACAATTTAATGACAGGAGACATGGAATGACAAAGATCCATCACTGGCCAAATTATCAGTGATTTACATAGCACTAAAAATAGTTGTGTAAGAGCCACTTAAGACAAGAACCATTTCCTTAGCTGAAGCAGACAATCGGATTCTGGGATATCTATCAAAAACAGATTAGTTTAGAATTTTATAGTTACACAAAATCATTCTACAGAGAATTCATAACAAACGGTTGATTTTGTCATCTTAAAGTAACTTGGACAAGCAGCAATCCAAAGACACCAGTTTGGAACATTGGACACCAATAATTTCAGCATTTAGACAGAGTCAGATCAACAACATAAGAGAACACATTATAAAAACAAGACAAATTGACATTCATGTTAGATGGCTAGACTTAAAAAAAATTAACTGTTTGTATTTTTAATGGTAGTTTCAATTCAATAAAGATAAAGTACATTCTAGACAAGTAAAATAACATATTCGTATTACACTGATTAAAATACGATTCATTATTTGATTTGTTTCCTCAGCAATACATGGCTTGGAACTTGAAACATTTTTTGGCACATACAACAATAAGTTGTTTCTTGCAGTCGATCACTGGGCTTGCAAACATTTTCAGACGGATTTTATCCAGCTTTCTTAACCCTTTGATGCGCAACATATCCACACCCCTTATAATGCACAACATGTGTCAAAAATGACCCGCATTCATTTTCCAGGTTATTTTATGCTGTATTAGTTTTTCTTTGTTCTGTATTTTGAAATTAGTTTATTTCATGATTGAGTATTCCGCATTTTCCTTAAATCTCTTGTTTTTGATTACCACAGATCATTATTTCCATTTTCATCTCATACTTTATGACTAAAAACAAAAATTAAGCCCTTTATACCTGAGATAATTTGTTAAAATTAAGTATTTTAGCTGTAAGTGGGGCCAAACATTTATGTATTTAATAGTTGCAACATGTTTATTTTCATTTTGTCACACATAACATAACATGGGTATTGAGTTTAACTCTATCAGTATGGTGGCATTGTCAATTTGATTTTGCAGCAGATCACCAAACAGCACCCGAAAGGCCACATCCCAGCTCCCCATTCCCCATGAGGGTAAAAACAAAAACAAAAAATAAGGCTGTGAATTCTTCTTTATCAACGTTTCTCTTTTTACAGTCTATGGTTTCTCCAGTCTTTCCCCTTTTCTGTAACCGTGCTTCGCCCCTCTAAGTTGGTGCATTTTAGAACCTCCTCAATGATGTTGTTTCTTGTGAACATATCCTCTGCATCTTTTGGCGATACAGCTTTTGATCCAGAGGGAGGGCCTGGGCAGCTCCTGAGAATGTGGCTGCATGTTCTGCCATGAGTTGGGGGATTCTCATCCTACTACGATCATTTTTCACTCATACTACTGGACTGTTTCCTCTTCAGAGGAATCATCACATGAGTCTTCTGAATCTTGAGAGTGCTCTTCTTCATGCAGGAAAGCTGGATTTCCAGACACCCTCACAGCACCAGCTTGATCCTATGGCAAATATTCTGGGTCATCGTAATCAGAAATGTCAAACTTTGTTAGCAGTGTGAATGTTGGGGAGGATTTAGGTATGCCCCTGGCATGGGGGCTGGTGGATTGCCGGGGCCCCCATGGGGCTCGGCGGTACCGCTGCCGTGGGCCCCGACTGGACGTGCTGGGGCCTCCCACCCCTGGTGGATCGGGCCGAACGGGGGTGCCTATTGGAGTCAGCAGGGGAGCTGGCTCCCTGGGGTTGGCAATGGTCACCCCAGTTATTTTCTCCCCATCCCCATGCCTCTGTCCACCTGCTCCTTCATTCTACCATTCACAAGGCCTTGGGACGTGGGCACGTCACTGGGGTGCGGGATGGAGCTTCCGTCTTCGCTACCCGGTGGCGGCCTGGGTCCCGATTTTATTGAGCAATTTAGACACTACACTTGCAACATTTACAGGGAACGCACATGTAGGGACCTGGCGGTGTGGCGCCACAGGCGAGGCCCCCCCGTTGTGGGGGCCTCGCCTGTGGTGCCGGCACCCACTGGTTAAACGCATCTAGACACTGAGGGCCCGGGGGGGGAGATGGGGGTACCCGGCAGTATTCCCATGTCCCCCCCCCTCTGTTTTAAGTGCACATTAGAACAACACGCAACAACACCACATTGAGCTGGGGGAGAGAGGCTGGGGGGTCTTTCCACACCCCTGTTCGTTGGACCATCAGGGGTCGGAGCCCGGATAGAACATCACGCCGTCTGGTCGGGGTCCTGGGCTGGTGGGCTGCTCTTGCCGGTGTGGGGCCTTGGCGGTCTACTTGTCCCCGTCCTGGTGGGCAAAGGGGTCTGTCTCCTGGGTGCAGGGGCAGGGTTCTCTACTGGGGCGTCTGTCCCTGGGCCTGGGAGTATGGAGTATAGTGTACGTATGGGGGGTATGAATGAGGGTATAGCGTCCTTTTTTCGTATGTCCTGTATTTGTAAGAATGTGTACACATGAGAGGGAGGGTACGTATGAGTGTCTCTGTCTGTCTATGTCTACCTGTCAGGTTGGGTGTTTGGCTGCTCTCTGGCCTGATGCATCTTCTTCCCTCCCCGTCACTCCCCGTCGGTGATGGTTGCTCCTGCCCGCTGGTTGATGATGACTCTCGATGCATGGGGCTGGGGGTCCCGGTTGCGGCCCGGCTCGGTCCTGGTGCATGTCGGGCGGGTCCTGGGTGGTCCGGTGTGTCGGGCGGCCGCTGTTTCGGGCCGATGTCCTCCTTGGATTGACTGGGGCACCTCTTATGGGGGTGCCGGGGTTGTAGAATAGGTTGGTGCCGTCCGGTGGATCGGTGGGGACCGTGCCTGGCGCCCAGTCCTCCTGCCGGTTCCAGGACTTCAGCTGGCTGGTCTGTTCGCCTGGTGGGGCTGTCCGGCATTGGCTGGGCCCCTGATCTTGGCGCCCCACGTGGGGCGGGATCTGGACCCTGGAGCTGGAAGATCTGGATGTCCAGGTGCCGGCTGGGCGCGGCCTGGGGAGGGCGTACATCCGCTGTGGCTCTTGCTGTGGCTCCCTGGCGTGTGGATGTGTGGAGGCGGGCCGGGTTGTTGGCGGTGGGTACTGGTCCGGGGTGGCGGCGGCGTGTGTTGTCCGTCGGTTGGCTGCGGGTCCTCCTTGCCTGCGGCGGCGGCGGGGGACCCTTGTCGGCTGGTCCCTGGTTGGGGCCCCGCTGGGGGGTGGGGTGCCCCTGGTCCCCGTGGCCTCCGGTTCCTGGTCCGGGCCCGCCCTGGCGTAGCCGGTTACCGGCGGAGCCCGTGGGCTCGTCACTGCGATCTCTCGGGCCCCAGCATCGCGGCTGGTGGGTGCTCCCCTGGGGCTTCCATCTGTTCCCCTCTTGGCGGGTGATCGACCCTGCGCTGATCCGCCTGTGGACTCTGTACTCTGTGGGACGCTGGATGCATACATCTCTTGCCTCCTCCATGTCTGTGCCGATTCCTGTAGGACGGATTGACGGTTCCTTACACCAGCTATCAATCACTTGCATGGGGAAACCTTATTCCGACCTGCATGCTCGCACACACATAGGTGTGGGGACATAGGTGAGGACGGACATATCTTAAGCTGAGGTTATCATCATTAGTTAGTTGTTCACAGGAGCTTACCAGAAACATTTGTATTATGTTCATTAATCAATGCTTGTGTGTAGTGAATGTGTAATTCTTTGTTTATTCTACCAGATCCGAACTATTGGTTTGGTTCTGTACACTTTGTTGTTTTTGTTTTGTATTACTGTTTCTCTGCCGTCCGGCAGAGGTGGAGGACTGGGATGTTTTCTTGTGTTCTTTATTTGCCTCCCTGTCTTGTGTCGTCGGTTCGCCCCTCTGTTGGTCCGGTTTCTTTTCTTCACCTTCTTCCTTTCTCCCTTCTTGTCTCAGTTTAATGTCCATGACGTCAGGAAATTGAACCCACAGTAATCACTAATAAAGATTTTTCATACATATACATCAAGTGGCGTACTACAGCGAAGCTGTAATACTCTGCTTGGGAAAGTAAAACTGTTGGGCTTGTACTTGGTACTCAGACACCAATTCTGAGTAGCATACTGCTAGACAGGACACGTTAAAAAAAAAAAAAAAAAAAAAAAAAAAAAAGAAATGTCAAACATTGAATCTGGAAAAATGGCTCTTGTTGAAGCACTTATGCAACTTCTCAGCAGTAAATCTGCAAACAAAAAGAAAATCAAAAGGACAATATTTTCAGATGCACATCAATATGCATACACATACCTACACTTTTATTTTGCTGACTTGGCTAAGGAACTACTACTGATTATTTAGCTAACTACTTTGCTAAGGAACCTAGAAAACTATTTGGTTAAATATTTCGTGTTATCGTATTACATAAATCTGTCAGTACCACTCAGCAAAACCACTGGCGAGAAACATTAGCTATAACTACGTATAACTTTCTAAAATAATGTTCTCACTATCAAGGTAAGCTAAACCTAATCAAATGCTACGTACAGTTAAGAATTGCCATCTAATTTGAATTGAGGCAATACTTCCACACATGGAGAGAGAAAAATCTGTGCTGAGTTGTGAACTGTATTTCCACTCCAAATGCTAGCAAAGGCACGTCGGTCATTTCTGAGGCATGTGTGTATAGCTCAGGTAGAAATACAAAAGCTGTGCTTGTCCATAGTGTAAAAAAGGAAAAAATTAAAATGATTATTTGTGGTAATCAGAAACATGATATTTACAACATACTTGGAAGAGTAACTGATAAAATTAATTTATTGTAAAGATATGTTATAGAAACACTGAGCTATACAAGAAATAAAAGAAAATGGATATGGGTAATTTTGGTCCCATGTTGTGCATTAGAAGGGTACTGACAAAAAAATGTTTTTTTATTCAAAAAGTAAGAAAGGAAAAAAATAAAATAATCATGTTTAATGGTCTTAAAGAGATTAATTGAGGAATACCTTGCCAACTGAATGATGATAATAATTTATGGCAGCAATATCAAAAATCAAAATTCACTTTTGAACCATCTTGCGCATCAAAGGGTTTAAACAGAAATACTCATTTTTTTAAAGCTTTCTCTTTGCAGTTTGGCCTGTGAATATTCTCATTCATCCAGGTCATGGTTATCTCAAGGAAATTTCAATCAAACGCAACTGGACTTGGTAATTTGTCTTGGAAGACGTTTCACCTCTTATCCAAGAGGCTTCATCAGTTCATGCTCGCCGCTGACCAGGCTGGGACCAGTCCCACCTCTTGGATAAGAGGTGAAACGTCTTCCAAGACAAATTACCAAGTCCAGTTGCGTTTGATTGAAATTTCCTTGAGATAACTTTGCAGTTTGGTGACTTTCTTTCACTCATTGACCCAGTTTTTTGTTACCTCGATAGAATGCTTTAGGTCAATGTCACTTGGAAATCCATTCACACCTTTTAAGAGTGTTTTGGCTGAAGGAAGAAGGTTCTCACCAAAGATTTTATGTTACATTTCATTTTCTGTTGCCCCCTCAATGGAGTGAGGTTGATCTGAACCCTCAGCAGAAAAAAAAAACCTGTAGCATAATCTCTCCACCTCTGTGCTCTGCTGTGTGGCTGGAATTCTTGGTTTGAACTTATAACTTGTCAAGTTCATACCAGAGAGCTCAATTTTAGCCCAATCCATTATTTTTATAATTTGAAAGGCATTCTGTTCCATATCATAGAAATACAAGATTTTAATACATTTTTGTGTATGATGCTCTAAGTCATTTTAGTCCCAACTGCCTTCATTTTACTAACAAACTATATTTGTGAACTGAGAGTCCTTACCCATACCCTCATGAGACTATACCTTGTGTGAAACTCCAGACCAAAAGTAATCTTTATACTTAGGCCTACTCCATTTCTGTATAGTTGCCCCATGAGTTGCTACCAAGGGTTTTGCAGATGGGCTCTCAGTCTATAAGCAGACCCATACAGATCTGCTGTCCTGTCCTACACGTATCATGATGGCTTTTTGTTCTTGCTTATATCGGCATTGAGGATAAAATAGAAAAAAACTGCTTCTGTGGCGGATGTGTTTTAGACAAATGAGGAAGTTAGTTCAGGATTATCGACAGTTGCGATCTTTTGTGCCACATGAATGCATCTGCAGCAGGCAACAGTTGGCTGGATTACAGCAGATCAAATACTTATTTCCCTCATAGACAAGCAAATCTTTTGGTAATTTGTTTTTAATTTGTATATGCAGTCTCTAAAATCTAACATTCACTGGTCACTGGAGGAAAGGAAAGAGCTGCAACATATTTTGTTTTTTTAGGTAGTTGCCTTACCTTTGTTTCCATTTTCTAATATATCACCAGAGGGCAGCAGCGAACAAATGCATTTCTTGATTTACAGGAGAGGATAAGACGTTTATGGAGAGACCTTAATGACTTTCTTTGTGCAATAAGAATTTTTCTCTAATAAGTTGAAGTCTATCCTATTTTTACTGACACGAGAGAACAAGAAAACAGGACAATGATTGGGATTTCAGTAGATGGTCAAACTTGAGAGTCTCTTTTTTTCCTTCTGGCGTCTTACATAATTTCATTTACATTAGGTTTCCAACATCAGCAGATTTAAATTTAATGTTTTTTACACCAGTCGAAGCAAAGATCATGGTTATAAACGAAAACATTGTTGTGAATATTTTTTCTCTATGGGTTTCCTAATGATATCATCAACATTACAATTAAAACATTTCTGTAGAAGTTTTTAAACGTTTTACAATGACTGAAGAAAGGCTCTATAATACATTTAGAGACAAAAAACATGTATTGTATAGATAGTGCTAACTTCGGACTGTTAGCTTTAGTTTTTTAACTTCACATTGACTACTTAGTTTTTTAACTTCACATTGACTACTCACCTGAAATTTAAGATAGATAATTGTGACTGTAAGTAAAAATTTTAACATGGTTTTTGTATTTTTGGAATTCAATTCAAAGAAGAAAACTCATATTATTCTGTTTTGTTTTACAGACCAAAATTTAGGCAAATTTAGATTTAAAATGATTTATATACAACCTAGATGTTTTTTTTCTGACAGGAAATGAGCCAAACATTTCTCATGGGATGATAAAGTAAAGTAAAAAGAGATCACATTTAGAAATGAATATTTTTCTTTTTTTATTAAACATTTCTTTAAAAATAAAAACTGTATATCCTGCTCAATAATCAGTGGGGGAAAAAATAAGAAATAATTTTTAAGTTTTTCCACTGGTATTTTGCTACACTGCAATGATGCAGTGAACAGTGCATAGTAAAGTACATTTTTTATACTTTTCAGTAGGCCAACAGTTTTTGCCTACTTTAAACAATTCTCATATCTATTACTTTTTATATAATGAATCAGTGAATATCTCTACTTTCTCTCTACTCCAATTGTTTGGCTGACTTTTTGATCAGAAGGAAAACAGAAACAGTCACAAGGCTGTTTCATTCTGTTGGACATCCCCGTGTGCTACTATTTCACTATTTGATTAGCTTTTTCCCTGTATCTTCTTTGCCATTTAACTCCAGCATCAATGGATGCTTGTTTGAGTTGTGTGTTTTGCAACCTTTGGTGAAAAACAACATTTTGTTATGGTTGCACAAACAAGTCAATGAGTAGATTTCCTAGGGAAAGAATTAATTTGATTATTTTAGGCACATATTGTGCCTACAGCGGAGCAATTCTTGTGATCCAATCATACAAAAGGGACTTGTGGGAAATGAATAGGGGCCATTGTTGGGAGGCGAGCTTGTTTTCTGATAAGGTTGTTAAAAATTACTTTAAATTCGTTCCAGTAAAGGAAGCAAACATACATGATACATTGTGGGTCCACACCCCAGGAATGTCACATTTCTGTCACATGGTGGAGCCGTGAAATTTATCAGCTTTGCATAAACCTCCTTACAACAACAGACCTTACAGAGTCAAGGCACATAGAATTAGCTCTCTATGCACTACTAAGACACACATTTTAAGTAAACAAACTGTTATTCAAAGCTGCTGAATAGCTTTGGCCTATATCTGCTGGGAGCATGAAATCCGAACAGATGATGGTGATGGTATCTTGATGCGTGAGTATCCTCTTGTGTAAAGTGTTTGTTCAGATGGCTGATATGGTCCCTAAGCTTTGGGCTCATGTATTGAATGTCTAAGAAATCCTAAGACTGAATATAAAAGATAGTTGGCATATGAGCAGGATAGACATGCAGTTTCCCTTTGTGGAATAGTGCAGAGCCCTGTGAATATTAGACGTGTGCAGTAGCCTTAAGTTAAGTTGTTCTGATGAAGACCTGGTGGTTCCAAGAAATCCCTATTTGTTGCAATCTTCGGCAGGATTCTGAAATGCTCAATTCTTGAACTACACAGAATGTTATTGCAATTCAGTTTCAATAAAGTACAATGATATAAAGATGCACAACAACCTTCATACCAGCTAAAGATAATGCTGCCTGTCCAGCTCTATTAGCCACTTAGATAAACCGCTAACACCTACACCTGTTTGAAAAAATGTGGACACCCCAGTAACTGTCAGTTACAATAAGAAATGTCACTTATCTATCTTATCTTGTGTTTTGATTTAAAAAAAAGATACATTTAACACTGATTTACATTGTCTGCATAGGATATAAACAAACAGGCTCATTTTACTACAAATCTCCTAAAATTTACGTGTTTGTCTAAAATAACTTTTGTGATACACTTTTTGCAGCCAAATACCAATCTATGAAATGACTCTTGGGGACGTTTGCCCTGTTCCATACTTTCGGATGTGAGATGTTTGAGAAATTTCTTGCATGGACGGTTTGCTTAAGTTAACTCACTGAGATTAAGGTCTGGGCTTTTGACTTAGCGCAGGACTTTCCATTTCCTAATTTTCAGACAGTTCTTGGTGGCTTTGGGAATTTGTCATGTTGCAAGGACCTGCTCTAGTTACCTCCTGTTTAAACACATTTTTTAAATTGGTCTTTCATTTTACTCAAGCAAAATAACTTTTTATTTGATTTAGGTTCACCATACTATCTGCTGTGGTTTTATTTTGTCCAAATAGTAGTATTCTGAAATCCTTATCCTTGAATCCCTGTGTACTTTCTTGCTAACATCAGTCTGGTCTTTTTTTTTTTTTTTTTTACAAAGCAGAGGGTTTCTCCTTACATACCTCCCACCAAATTGATTATGTGCATTCTCTCTGATTGAACAGGCATGCAATTTAACTTCTAACTATAAATTTGAGACCTATCCAGAGAGTACCCTGCCCTTTGCCCCTCAACCACTGCAGCTAGGCAGCAGGCGCCTGTGCAAAGATAAACTGGCATAAAGGGATGGATTTTTATAGTCATTTTTGAAAGGTATTTTCTTCAAAATGTCCTTATATTGTTAAAATTAATATTAAACATCCAGCCATATGCTGGACAGTGGAGCAGTTGGTAATACTTTTGATTTGCAAAAAGAAGATCTGGATTCCAGCTAGGCTCCTTCTGCCAGGAGTTAGCATTTTCTCCTTGTGCATGTGTGGGTTGTCTCAGGTCACTCAAGCTTCCTGCCACAGTCCAAAAAACATGACAGTTAGGTTAATTGCTCTCTCTAAATTGGCCTCAGTAAGTGCATAGGTGTTTCTCTGTGTTGCCCTGTGATGAACAGGCAATCTCTTGACTCTCTTGACTATTTTTTATTTATTTATTTATATCCATTCTGTTAATATATATTATTTAAAAGTATATCATAATTTTAGCATTTTTTAGATTATGCATTTGTCGGTAATCCCCATGTACATCTTTATTAGGATTGTCATAATATTCATGGCACTTTTGCTTTTATATTTTGTTTTTTGTTGTGTTGTACTGCTTACTTGTGCCTTTAAATTGTCCTTCAGGGACAAATAAAGTTTTTCTGAATCTGAGTTAGGTGTAAGCCACCTCATGACCGCTGGAGATAGTCACCAGCGGTGATAGTAACCCTAACCCTAACCCTAACCCTTTTCCACCTTTATGCAACAGTTGTTAAAACTATGTCATTCTTTAGAGCGAGACTGCAGCGTTCAGAAGCGCTTACAGCTCTTCTTTTAAGCCTGACAAAAGTTTTGCTAAGCATTCTAAAAAAAGTCACTTTTAGTGAGCAATCAGGTTTGGACTGAGCATAAATCCTCGAGGTAAAGCCACAGCATCACAAATACCCCCCACGCCTGTATTTGCTGATGACTACAAAATTGAAAAAGGAGGGCCCTAATAATTCTGAGGCAAGTTTCTTTCAGCAGTATGTATTGATTATTTGTGTGGGGTGAGAGATTTGGAAAATTCAATTAAAGGAGTTGTGCAAAGGATTCATAAATTCAGCCCTTCCAACCCCTATCAAGACATGGTTATGTTCTAAATCAATGTTGCACTTCACAATATATTTTCTTAGGAAAGTGAAAATAAATAACATTTAAACAGTTCTGCTTACTGCAGAAACAAATTCTGTCATATGGAAAGACTTTTTAGGAATCGTACAGTACTGACTTGTGCAGATCACCAGAGTGGTAACATACTTTTATTGCAGTTTTTCTCATAAGGAAATCCCATATAATATGAATTTTGAGATGACAAAATGAGGGTAAAGGGTACAGCTCAGCAGAGTAAAAATTGATCAGGCCATAGATGGGGCCGCATTGGGGAAGATTTGTATGGCTGCAGTAATGGACTGTATTAAAAAGATTCCTTAAGATGTCATAAAAGTGATGGGACAGTGTCACAGGGTGTGGTGCCATCAGCTGAGGAAGCTGAAACACTCGAGCACATCAATTTTAAGGAGGGGGGAATGCTCATGGACAGATGCCACCTACGCACTGTGTTTTATGATTGGACTTGTGGTTATAATTAAAGGGGAGAGCTTTGATCAAAATGAACTCGAAAGGCATTGATCGATATCATGTATAGCCAAAATTGCAGTGTTTTCAAATTTGATTTCTGATTTAGTTAAGGTCATTACATTTTTCTTAGGCTCCAAATAAACTTCATACCACCATGGTTAGCTGAAACAATAAAGAGACAAGCAAGAAACGCACACGGTACTGTGCAAAAGTTTTAGGCAGGTGTGAAAAAATGCGGTAAACGAAGAATGATTTTAAAAATATAAGTAAATGTTCTTTATGTTTATCAGTTTAAAAAATTAAAAGTGTGCAAACGAAAGAAAAATCTAAATCAAATAAATATATTGACAACCTTTTACCTTCACCCCAGCTTAATTTCTTATAAGTAAATTTACACAAAGTCAGAGATTTAGTAGGATTATAGTCAGGTGTATGGTCAACCGATTATACCAAACAGGTGCTAATGATGATCAATATCACACATTCAAACATAGGTTAAAACAAAGTAATTAACTGAAACAGAAACTGCTGTGTTGGAGGCTTGAAACTGCCTGAAGAACAGCCAAACTCTGCTACCAAGGTAAGTTTGTGGAAGATATCATATCAGGGCAGGATTGAGCACAGCAACAAGACACAAAGTAGTTATTCTGAATCAGCACGGTTTCTCGCAGACAAAGATTTCAAAGCAAACTGTGAAACATGTGCTGCTCAAGCTGTTCTGAAGAAGCACAAAGAAATGGGCAATGCTGAGGATCATAGACACGGTGGTTGGCCAAGGAGACATTGTGCAGCAGATTAAAGACACATCAAGCTTATTACCCTTCAAAATCGGAAGATATCCAGCAGCAGCATTAAATCAGAACTGGCAGAACCAGTTCTGAGTGCAGGGCCATCCATCTACTGTCGGGAGTGGTCTTCATGAAAGAGTTGTAGCTAAAAAGCCATATCTTCAATGTAGAATCAAGGCCCACCAACTAAAGTTTGCGTGAAATGAAAAGAACTGGGGTGCAGAAAAATAGCAGCAGATGCTCCGGATCAAAATTTTTAAATATTTGGCTGTAGCAAAAGACAATTTATTTGTCGAAAGGGAAGGAGAGTGATACAATAATGAGTGTCTGCAGGCAACAACGAAGCATGGTGGAGATTCCATTAAGGTTTTGGGCTGCATTTCTGCAAATCGCATTGGACATTTTGGTCAGGAGGTGTTCTCAATGTTTAGAAATACAGGAAGATACGTATCCATTATGCAATACCATCAGGGAGGCATAAGATTTTGCCATAAATTTATCATGCAGCAGGAAGATGACCCCAAACATATACCTAAAGTAATTAAGAAATATATTCAGCATAAAGAAGAACAAGAAGTCCTGGAAGTGATGGTATGGCTCCCACAGAACCCTGATCTCAACATCGTTGAGTGTGTCTGGTATTACACATAAGGATCTGAGGACGCCTACATCCGCAGAAGATCTGGTTAGTATCTCGAGGTTTGGAACAACGTACCAGCGGAGTTCCTTCAAAAACTGTGTGCAGGTGTTCATAGAAGAATTGGTGCTGTTCTGAAAGCAACAGGTGGTGACACCAAATATTGATTGGATTTCTACTTCTCTTTTGTTTATTCACTTCATTTTTTTGAATGATGAAAAGATTAACCCCCATTTTTGAAAGCATTCTTTGTTCACATTATTTCTCCACACTAGCCTAAAACTTTTGCAAAATACTGTACATCCAGCATAGATACAGTACAACGGAGTATTCACATCCTTGAACTTATTTGTATTTTGATATGGTACAGTGAATAACTTTAACATGTGTAGAGATTTTATTTGATTGACAAAGTAGGGTATATTTCTAAATAAATACATAAAAAATTTTCCTAAATAAATACTCCTTCCTTCAGAAGGTCCTAAATTACTGTATAGAGTCCAAATGTATGTACCACTGAAAATTATTAGAGAATAGTATGCTGGAGACTAAAGGGCATAACAGGCAACTCAGGGATAGAGGTAGAAGTGTATTGTATGTGGTTTTAAGCAGAGCGAGGTCATAAAACATGGGGACTGTTCAATCCAGAATTCAAAAAAGAAACTGAAAACCTAGAAAGACATGCTTTTCCTCCTAAGCTGACAAGCAAAACAATGAAAGCAAAAGGAATGCACAGTTCAGGTTAGAAAAATTGCCAAACTATTAGTAATGAACTGCTCCACTTTGGCCTTAATGAAAATGTTTGCATCTGTTAAAGACTGTGTGAAGGAAAACTGACACAACACATTCCTCGGCCTATGCCATCCCCATAGTCAAACACAGAGGTGGAAGCATCATGCCATCACACTGCATTTCTTTACAAGAAAAAGAAAAAAAAATGCTTTGGGAGATGGGGCTGATGTGCAATTGTGCAAGAGAACCTGTTAAGACACTACAAAGGATTAAGTCTACATCAAATCAAACAATTATGTTTGAATGTCCCAGTCAAAGTCCAAACGTAAATCCGAGTAGAACTCTAAGCCTTCAAAATTCTATGATACTGAAAATATTCACAGAAGAGATGCTCTCCATTCAATCTGACTAATTGTGAGCTAATTTGTAAAGCAGAATTTGCTAAGCTGGGCAGAGATATGGGCCTTAAAAAAAAACTGTGCTCCATGTTGTCTCAGTAAAGTCTGTGGTTATTTTTTCTTCCACTGGATCCCAGCAACATTAAAGTTGGGAAGAGTCCCAAAGTATATTTTATTCGTTTCACAGTATTACATCACAAAAACTGGTACACTGGAAAAAGGCTACTCTAGAAATAAGTAGAAAAAATCCATACAGGTTGGTTTTTGCATGGAATGAATATGCCAATGGAACAAATTCGTTTTCTTGAAAAGATGTCTTGAAATAATAGAATATATATATTTTTAAATGTTCATATACAAGGGATTTTTACTTTCATGAAAATAATTTTTTGCAGTGTACTGTATAAGGGTTGTTCAAACCTAACAGATACTGTATTTGTATGTATAAATGTACTTTGTATGTGGTTTCAGTGGGAAGGGGTTGCTGTATAATATCCTCTTTGAATAATTATGAAATGTAAAAACTAATATAACTAGACACTACAATTTTTGTGCATTGGGAAGCTTTTTGCAGAAAACGTCTCCTATTTTCATAAACCTTCAGACTTGACAGTGACTGCAGTGCGTGTGGAATATAATTTGTTGCCAGAAGGGTTACAATCATGTTTTTCTCCCACACATTCCCCTGGCTTTTGTTAGCGAGGGATCTCGGCTGTTGACAGGTAATGAAATTGCTCTTCAGCACTTGTGCGTATGATCCCGAGGAGATAAGGCAGAAGACGAATGAGGAATCTGCGCTGTCAGTCTTGGAGTCGAACAGACATGGAGGACGTCATTCGTTTCTCAGAGAGGTGTCTGAATACGGCAGGAGAGAACAGTCTGACACGCTGAGACCCCCTTCCCTTCCACCACAGCTTCAATCTGGCAGCTGACAAATGTTGATTCTACATTAAACACAATGCAGCTACGCTGTGCAAATAATGTTCTTTAAGATGGCAACCCTTATCCCCTTTATGACTTAAGCCGCAGCAACCTCCCCCCCCCGCGCAGTTTTTTGGTAAGGAAATGTGCAGTGAGGGAAACTGTCTTACACAGCACTGTGGGCTCTTTATTTGGCAGCGCCTGCCTGGGAAGGCCGAGGCCTCTCGCTGCCCCAGTCGACCTAAGCAACAGCTGGCATTCACAGCAACATTTCCTATTTCTGCCCAAGGTGGATCGTGTGACTCTCACTTTATCGCCCTTAGAGGCTACGTGAAGGACAAAGCAAGCACGCCCATAAATAAAACTAATGTTTTGATACAGGCCTCCCTTTGCAGCTGATTGAGGGACCAGTGGTGGCTTGAATAACTTCTTACCACCACACCACTTGATAATGTATGTGAGGTTTTTTGCTGTAAGTTGATATATGAAACTACAACCTCTTCTTTTAATAAATAAAATGTGAGCTAGTGGATAACCAACTCAGAGGAGGAGAGCTACATATTAACGATAAAGTATTTTCAGACTGTTCAAGTGTTTTGAATGGTCATCCTGTAACTAGGTTGTAAAGGAGATTTTTTTTTTACTTTGGTAAAACAAATATATATATATCTTTAGGGAACAAAGTAGGATTCATCTAATGAAATTGCAAAGCTTTGTATTTATATAAAAATCTACAGAGTATCCCACCATTACCACTCATCGTGATATGATCATAAAAAGGAATACAGATTAATATGTTGTGTGAACTGGTGTCTTTTATTTTTGTAAGAGTTTATGAGATTTTTATTGGAATATAAGCGTCTAACATGTATTGGAGGTCCAAAGTAGAATACATAAACAAGGTTGAAAATGAATGATGCAGTGCTATACAATAACAAGATTTCTTATGGCAAAAATATCTTTGAATTATGGGTGCTAATTGAGAATCTAAAAAGTGTTCAGCTAAACTTAATTTAACAATCTGGTTTCATTAAAACCTCAGTTACAGATGGGTTGTAATCGATCCTTTTAAACTTTTTATACGTGCAGAAGTATCAGTGTTCCTCTCTCTATGTTGCAACAGTTAACTCGGATGTAGGCTTTCTATGTATCCCTGCAGCACATTACCAGCAGCCGGCTGGTCTCTCCATCCACGTCCCCATCGCTGACCCGATAACATTTATAGTTGTAATGGATTTTTTTATGCCCGTCATTAACTCGCACAGAGATTGGAGAAAGAAATTGCTTGTACCTTTTTGTGTGGTATTTCAACTTTATAGCATTATGCTCAGATATGTCACCTTGTCACCTTCCATCAAACCTTTTAAGGCCTCGCCCTGCTCTGGTTTTGTTTTAAATGTGCATGTCTTTTGTTGAGGACCCTTGTAGCATCAAGAGCCCATAATTAATATTTAATGATGTTGAATAAAAGCTTGGAAAGATATAATTTCCGTCTAATTATGAGCTCCGTCTCCACCAGGGCTTTGAGGGTGATTTTAGCAGAGTACTTGGCTAATGTAGACAATTTATTTGAAGCTGGTTTGAATAAAATTAGTTAATAATGTGCCACTACCAATGATGTTCACATTGGCAGAGTAGGAAATATAATTTTATTTCTATGAAAACTAAGTTTGTACAAAATAACTTTAATGAATAGAAATGCACAGTAGAAAACAAATGTTTGCATGAATACAAAACATGTCAACATGCATTCATCACAATCCCTACAGAGCCAGAGAGAAAAGACTAAATGAACTGTAACAGCACAATTAAATCAAGAGCTTTTATGTTTTCAACAATAATTATTACAAGTTCGTGGCATTGACATTTTCACACAGTGTAGACTGCAGAATACCTGCCAGGGTAAACCTTTATAAGTCACAAAGTATGCTGTTTCCCTTATTATAAAACAATTAATCAAAAATATTTCACATGCATCTTTGGTCCACACAGAAAGAATACCAATACTCTTTCCTTTTATTTGATCTACAACTTAAAGGTCAATTTTTATTATTACATACATGTTCATGAGAACATGTTTTATATTTATATGTGACAGAAAATGTCAAAGCCTTGTGTGAAGTATAAATGGTCAGACCCAATAAAGTAACGCTGAGTTCTTTGGAGCAAAAACACCAACTTAGTTCTTTTTCTTTTTGCTCTTGTTGCTGGGCGGTTCACTGAACTGAACAATATTGAAATGTAGAAATACTCCCAGGAAGTGCAGGAAGGCGGTCGTTGACACCAGCACAGGAAACAAGTCTGGTAGATGTGGTGGTGGGTCGAAAACTACACTCAGGACGCTCAAAACAGCCATGAGAGCCATGCTGATGTAGAACTATGAACGATAAAGGCAGAGTGGTTTTGTCAAAAACATGAAGAACAATACGTTACAACAAGGCCTGCACAAGGATGCATTCATTAGGGCTCAAATTAAGATGAACAAAGAGAACTTTAGAGCTATACAGATCATTTTTGTTAAAACATCAAATAATGGGTAAACATTAGGTGTTGGTTTTCAGTCAGAAACCTGTAAAGCCCATTCTTTATGTTAATACAGTAGTTAATACGGCATGCATCATGGTAAAGACTAAAAAACCAAGGTATGAATCTGCACAAGTTATACAGAACCATACGTTCCTGTTTAATGGGTAAAATTCACTGCTTTCCATTTTTTAGGATCAAAACTCCCCTCCCATACTACCAAACACAAAACACAACCTAAAGAGAGATAAGCATAACCCTCCAAATGTCTTTAGTTATTATTTGAAAACAAAAAACCTAGAAGGCTCAGAGTAATCCAGTTCCAAACAATAATGGTTCAAGATACTGTAAACGAAACAATATCTTAATAAGATTATATTATTTAGTCTCCCATGTTGCTGAGTTGCAGAGCTCCTTCAGTGGCAGACTGCTGCATCCTAAGTGCACGAAGGAGCGTTTTCACAGGTCCTTCAGACTCTACAACCAAAACTGCTCCCAACCATCTCAATGATGTTTGGACCTCTGCTGTAATTTGCAATTCTGTTTATTCACAGTTTATATTTCAACTAACTTATTTGAAATAATATATACTTTTTTATGCTCAACAACACTCGCACATTCTGCAAATACTGTAAACTTTAAAAAAAAAATACTCATACTCAGTGTCACATTCTTTAAAACTGCACAGTACTCTGGTTTTGTCATTTGGTCCTTAATTTATTTATTATTCTAAAGTATTAAATTCTGCTTTATAGTTCTTCTACTTGTGTGAATCCAATGCCGATATTGTCAGTTTGCTGCTGTTACATCTAAATTTCCCCTTTGAGGGGCAGTAAAGGATTATTCTAATTCGTTTTCAAGCTAATAGAAAGAACCTTTAACTAAAACCCAGCCTTCATGACTTCATTACTTACATAACATTATCTCCTAAGTTGATTAGGGCTACTACAACTGTTTAGTGTAATCAATGTTACCAATTTAAATCCATCAACATCAGGATTTTTAGTCAATACAAAACTCTAGGGATGCAACGATTCCACTTTTTTCAAACCAATACGATACCAAAACTTGGATATAAGTACTTACCAATACTGAGTACCAATACTGATACCTCTACAATACAAAAAAATGCAAGACAGGTTTTATTTTCTTCTCTGATTGTTACAACAAATGTGGTGGTTGTATTAGACAAACAATTAAATATAAATAAAAATGATAGGAAAACTAAAATTTCAAGGAAAAATAAACATTTTCTGTGAAATTATTGAGAGTTTCCACATTTTAAGTATTGGTTCATGGTATCGGTTAATTTTAACTGATACAAAAGCACATGAGATACGTAAGTACATAAAAACAGTGTAAGACCCAATATCAGTATCAGTATTGGGCATCCCTATAAAAATAAAAATATGATTTAGAAAATATCGTCAGAATATAAAAAAATACTTTAAATTCATTTAGTTTAAAAGTAATGCAATGTTGAAAAAAGATCAAAAGTCTGTTTTATGATTAAAGGTATATATTGAAAATAAAGTGGAAATATCTTTAAAAAAAGGCTGAATTATGTCTTTCTTATTCTTTAAAAGTAACTTCCTCATTTATGCAAGACATTGCCGTAAGACCACCTTCTGCCAGTGTCACTTTGACTTTGATATACATTTTTTACCTTTAACTTGTCATTCCAATTTATTCTCTCATCATTCCCAGCTTTAAGAATGAGCTGCAGTCTTTTTTTATTTATTCTTAATCCCACCATACCGGACCATTCTGAATGTTCTGGTTCTTTTTCTATTTAAATACATGTATAATTTTCATTTTTGGCATGAAAAAAAAATCCAAAATAAAAATAAAGTAGCTGTTTTGGAAGAAAATTACCTGCTTGATTATTTAGAAAAAATAGTCAAAAGAATAATGAAAATAAGTAGTTATTAGTGGCAGCCCAAATTAGTATCACTCTGTAAGAGGCTGTAAATTTATACTTCAATTTATTTTACCAACATTTCCCCATTTTTTTGTTTTAAAACTTAGATTTTAAATTATTCAACTGAATACATGCTTAAAATTTATATATGCTTAAAAGAGGAAGCCTGTCAGTGATCAGTTATTTGAGGAACATGAAACAATGATCTTGCTGTTCACTGCAGTTGATGAAGAAAATGTTGGCATTTCTCTTCTTAGAAAAATTAGCAAACCATTAAATAAAAAATTTTTTGGGGGGAAAACCTATTGAGTGAAAAGCATTAGACTGCTAAAAGTAAAAAAATGGATGACCACAATTACAATCTTTTTTTGAAATGCAACTATTTCATTTATCGTTTTACATAGTTACTAACAAACAGGACTGTGAAAGTAAGAGTACTTGTGTGTCTGTTTATGCTTTATGAACCAGAAAAGAATAATTCTAGGGTTATTATGGAGGAAACATCTCATACCCTCTCTTCTCCACTGCCCAAAACCTATGAAACCTTATCTCCTTCGTCGGGCTCACTATTTATGCTGCTTGTGTAAATAAATATATCTAGGCAAACCTGTGTTAATGACATGTCCTATAAAAAGACACCTTCTCCTAATCTCTGACACCCTGCTGGTACCGCTGTCGCTAAGGAGTTGGCGGCACAGCCACTTCAGATGCTGTGGAAACTCAAATAAGTGATAAATAATTATACGACTGGCAGCAGCGGTCGTCTGGGGACAGCTTACAAAGCTTACACCAGCAGATGATATTTATTTATACAGTTGGATATATCCTCTGACAACGTTGCAATTTAGGTCTAGAGCAACTTTAGAAATACAAGGCATCTGGGATCCTCAAATCTGTACCCTTCTTTTTACAGCCAAGCCAGTTTTAATATTACTGTAGACATTTATAGAAATATTTTTTCAAAGGTTAGGGTTCTTGTTTTATATCCATGCCTATTTCCTGCTGATGGTATGCGGCACTAAAATTATTTCATTTCTTTTGTTGGTTATAAAATTAAAAAAATAATCTTTACAATCTGTATTTAAACTATCAATTAGACTGTAACCGTTCATACGTTATGATAATAAACGTTATAAATTTTTTTATTTGTTAAAAAGTTAGTATTTAATATACCTTAAAAAATAACTGGTAGGTACAAAGATTTGCAAAGCACAAATGTATCTGAAGTATAAACTTTGTAACAAATTACAGAAATTCTAAGTTGCTGTTACTGGTTTTTATTTTACAATATATGTTCGTATAGCTTAAAAATACACGACAGTCAAAACATGCTTAAAGAAAGTATGTAGGGATATAACGAGGTTTTGCAATAACATCTCTTTCTGCACTGAATGATCACCAAACAGACTTGGGATGAGTGTCCTATGAATGTCATATTATTAGCTAAAATAATCTGGAAATATATCCAACTTCCCTTACATAGCTACTTCAGGCATCCGTCATATTGCCAATATAATAAAATAATAAAAGCCAATATCCGAAATATTGGCTTTTTTTTAGAAACTCAATTTTGAGTTTTGAATAGGTCAGGAATAATTCAGATAAAAATGGTCCAAACTGGGTTATATATATTGTTTTTTCTGTACATCCTTATCACTTTTAATTATTGTTAAAAGACTGGAAAAACCAATGCATTAGTAAAAGTATTTGCTAGCACAGCAGCATGCATTTCAAGTGATAACAGCGGCAAATTATTTCACTTATTGCACCTTGTGCTCTTATTGGGTTTATTTTTTTCCCCTCTGTGGTCAGTTCAATAGTAATAAATGGGTTTTTGCAGGTGTAGGCCACACTCACCTTCCATCTCATTATACGGGCCAGAAACATTTTGGATAGGAAGAAAAACAGCTTGCCACAGATCCCAAGTTTCAGCTCATCCTCTGAACAGTCATCCAGAGCAGACAATAAGTAGACAGTGAGGAAGAGATATCCCACTGAGGTCACAGCATAGGGCATCAGCAGGCCGTCTTTCAGGAAAAGAGGAAGCATGCTTGACGGAAGGAAAGAAACAATGAGGTATTTGTAGTTTAGCCTTTTTCCTGACCAGGAGTCAAACAGACATTTGGCTTTATTGACATTCCTAATGTTTAAAATATTCTATACAACTTTAAGTGTGATGCATCAATATACAACAAAAGAAAAATCACTGCTTGTATTGAAAAACAAAACAAAGGAAACAAACCTCAACATTTCCAATAGAAGGTAATTCAATTCAGCATCACCTTTGGCTCAAGAAAAGCAACAGCAAATGAAACAATTCTTATCCTTCAGGCCTTTATGAGCAGCACGTCCCATGAGGAGAGACGGTTATGACATTCATGCAGGGCTCATCTCAGTTTAGCAGCGGGGCTTGGGCAAGAACAGTTGGCTCATAGTAAACACACAACACCCTGCTTACAAAAAGCTTTCTCTGCACAACAAACTACTTATTCAAGCTAAAATGTTCCATTCAGCAGCTAAATGTTTAACATTTAAGAAATACATACTTCTTCTAGTGCGAGCAGACTGGATTCTTTCACCCGTAAAACGGCCACTGTTTGAGCATTCCATCAGCCAATTACGCAAACAAAAGATTTTTTTTGGGGTGGTGGGGGGGGGGTTATGAAATGGTCTGTAGAGATAATGTGAAAGTTCAGGTCACACTGTACTAAGACCAGTTCCAGAATGACCTCCTGTTCCTACACAGCACTCTCGGACAACAGGCATGCAGAGTATGTTGTGTAAGCCCCACATATCCTTATACTAAACCACACGCACAACAATTAGTGCTGCCGGAAGAATTTATTAACAGCTGGTGAAAGTTAGTTGCAGCATTTGCATTGCCATTTTTATTTTTTCCATTCATGGGGATCTTCTCTAGGGCTATAGCAGCTTCTTAGTTCCTTATCACATCCAATCAAATCTAAAACAGTGAAGGTTAATACAAACCAGGGACTCAGAAGTACATATAGTCCAGTTTTATTATTTTCACCATCTCCTGGCACTTACTGGCAATGTTATAAATTCATCTCTTACTGCTGTAGTGCAACTTCACATCCCAAGTTGAGTCCATTTGTTCAGTATAAAACATAAAACCCAGATTAAAAAGCTTTTGTTACATTACAACAAATTTATACAATAAGCAACCCCATTTGCCACTGTTACAGGGAGAAAAAAATGCATTCATTTTATGTATCCTGAAGTTTTTCTGCATAATTTTAACCATTTGTTTTGAATTAATTTCTTGGTACAAAGCACTTTTCACCCATTTTTTGCTTTCTGGTGCCTTCTTTTGATAGTCAATTATAATTTTACAATTTCATAGACTAAGCTTTTGGAAAAAGAACAAGCCAACAAGCCAATATGAGCAAAAAACTGCAAAAAAAATGTAATCAATTTACCCTTTTCATGAAACATATCGTCAACGATTAAAAAATGTAGAAGCAAAAATTACATGCAGCTTTGATCTCTATTTTTTTTTTCCTGCTATTGGAAGTTTCTTTACCTGAACGTTGAGGCCTGCAGGAACCAAATACTCATTAGTGGAAAGTCATTCAAGAAGAGGCAGACTGGGCTGTAAAGAAAAGGAAAAAAGGTGGTTGCAGACGGTTTTAAACTGATTCTCAAAAGTCCAATTTTAACATTAACAGAAAATGGAGACAAGCTAATAAGCTAAGTGGCTAAATAAGATAAATACCATAAAAAAAACCACAAGTGTCAGCTATAACAAGACAATTGGTTTACATATTTGTTGGAAAACAATTTCACTGCTTAAATTGCAATTGACTCGTTTTAAAGTCTGCATCAAGACTTTAAAAAAAAAAAGTGCCGATAAAGTTAAAATCTGTGTGTCCATATATAAACCTGTCAATAACTGAAGCAGGCTACCAGTATCAGTCCGACACCGTTCCCCAGTGGAGGAACTTTCCAACGGTCCCTGAGCCCATAATTACAGTCAGTGCTTTGGTGATCCTGTTACAGCCCAATAATTGATCCTGCGCAAACAACACCCCAAGCTGCTGCCTACTATTCTCTCCTAATCTCCAGGCATGCATTACTGAGTGATTCAGGGGGGCAGGTGGGAGATATAACTCAATAGTTAATAAAGCAACGATCTACACTGATCTAGATTAACCAACAATAGATGAGCCCAGATCCAGGAACCAAATCCCTTGCTGCAAAGTCTATCCCAGGTTTCACTCTCCTTCAACAGCTTTATACGTACAAGCGTAAATGATATTGTACCACAGATATTTAAAGCTTTAAATCATCTCTAAAATTACACAATGCATATCATGACAATATCTGCTTGGACTAGGAGCATAATGGCAGGGGTGGATAACCTAACAAGTCTGGGCATAAATAGAAAGTCACACTGAAGTAGCTGGGGGATGATGTAGCTTTAGCAAGTACACAGATACTAAAATTGATCAGTTGTAAAAAACAAAAACAAACACAAAAAAGTAGCGTTTATTGATTTATTTTTCACAACACAAAACTCAGTAATAGATGAGAAGAGAAAGCAAACTACGCTTGGAAAAGCACTGGTTTAACTGGGATTTCTACGCAGGATCTTCCTCCTGAGAGGTAAGGGTACTAACCAGGGCTGAACGATTTTGGAAAATAATCTAATTGGGATTTTTTTTCTTCAATATTGCAATTGCGATTTAATTTGCAATTACTTTTATGGGGCTTTTCTCATGCATTTTTTAATTAATGCAAGCAAAAATATTGTGTATTACAAACAGATTTTTAATACATAATTTATTCTATTCCATAGGCTAGACTTATTTTAAGACAAATGCAAATGAAGCATGGCTGAATAAAAACAACTTTATCTATTTAAATCATCATGATCATCTTCGTTATGCAATCAAGGTTTTCTTCCTTTTGATCCCAGCTGGTAAGCCCCTCTCAGGCCGGCTGCAACGTTTTCCTCCGTGGGGTTATCCGGGAAGTAGGATGCTTGAAGCAACAAGCTCTGGTTTTTAATTCTCAATCGATCTAAAGCACTTTCAGACTCTGGTATGGCTCCATAATGCGGTTTGATCACAGGTCAGTGGTTGCAAAATACTCCACTGTTTTCGGTGCGGCTTTAAGTTTCTGTCGGCATTTTTTATACAGCCCAGATGTATAAAAAATGCAAATGTGGCTAAAATGTGCTCATGAGATTAAATCCTATCTTATTCATCATGCTTATCAAAGCATAACCTTGGCTATGAACCCTATTATAGCACAAATTATTTCGGTGTGCCGTTTTTTTATGTTTGTAAGGAGAGATTCTGTCAAACAGCTCGGGCAGCGATCCCTGTCGGGTGGAAATTTGTTTACTGGAAGTTGAAACACTGGTGGCGGTCATTTTAGCCGTGCAACTCTCATATACGGTGGTGTGATGTTCTTAGTTGTTGATAAAGTTTTGCAGTGTACCTCGTGAGGCAGCAAGGCGGGTTCTGCCTTACCTGCCGTTGCGCAGCATCAATGTTTTCATAGCCGATATAATTTCCCACAACTGATGTACTGTTCCTCTTAGGTACCAAATATTGTGCAGCATTGGATTCTGACTGTTAAGCTTTAGGCCATTTAATAACAGGTTAAAGTGCAGTGTTTCCTTCCCTCCCTGCATTGTTTGAGCTGTTTGCAAGTCACGTGACTTTACCAGATACGTTTACGTTAAGTCAAAGCGCAGCCTTTGCGATTAGAAAATCTCATTTTGTCACATTGCGATTTAATTGCATATGCAATTAATCGTTCAGCCCTAGTACTAAGCAAAGCAAACATTTCCAATACAGGAAAACAAAAAACTGAAAGTTATAACTTGGGATCAACAATGCAAACTTACAGGGCAGCTAACAGGATGGACTTCTCATGAACTTGATAGGAGAAAAGGAAAAAGGCCAGAGATGAGTTGACCTGAGAGCAAAGAGTTATTAACACACTGGATCAAAAACATGTACAAAGAGAATAAAAAGGCAAAACATTGTATAAAAAGGATATAGATACGAGCCTTGCAAAAGTGTTCATATCTCAATCTTATTGGAATTCCACATTGTACATAATTAAAAAAATAATAATACTTAATATTGAAATCAGTTTACAACTAAAATCTAAAAATTGTCCCATGGATATGTATTTAGCACCCCTTTAATCAAATTTGAACAAAAATACTTAAATATTAGATTTTTTTTTATTGAAAGCAGTTCAAGCTCAGTCAGATTGGATGGAGAAGACCTGAGAAAAACAGCATAAAATTTTTACTGCAGATTCTCATTCTTTATTTTGTCCTGGACTTTGACTGGGCCATTCTAACAGCTCAATATGTGCTTGATCCAAACAGTTCAATTTTATCTATGGCTAAATTTAGCCTAATGGGAAGGGAACCTCTAAATTGGTCGGATTTTGCATTGTGCAACCAGTTTCCTTCCAGGAGGGCTGTCTCTCGCCATGATGAAAAGAAACATCCCCGAGCGTGATGATACCACCACCATGGGTCACCGCAGAGATAGTCTGTTATAGAGGATGTGCTGATGTTTACAGGCACTCTCAATATAAGCTTTAAAAAACAACAACAAAAAACAACGTCGGCTACTATATTTTTTTCTAATTCAAAAGATGCAAATACTTCTGCAACTCACAGAATTGTTAAAAAAGTACACTCACCAAAGCCAGTTTAAAGTACCAGAAGTTGGGCTTCATCAGCAGTCTGACAGATGATGGTAGTGCCGCTAAGAGAGTGAAAGCAAAACTGAAAAACATAAAATAGGGAAAGGGATTTTTAAATCGTAAAATATAAAAAGAGCAAATGAGAAAACTCACCCCAAAAAAAAATTTGTACACTCCATTGTGTCCATATCTTTCTAAGACAGCACCAGCCCTGACCTTTTCACATGCAGTAATGGACCAAATAAGAATGGAGCTCAAAGGTTAGTCGGCATTAGTTTAACCCCCCAATTTTCACCTGCTGGGGATGCGGGCACCAGAAGAGACAGACATATGTGTCAGTCAGAGTGAACGTGTAGAAACGCGCAGGGAGGTCAGCGGTAGTTATGACAGATGGCAACAATGCGTTCATGTCATAGGGTACTGAAATAAAAAGAGACTTAAACTCACCAACAACAACAAAAAAAAGATTTTAAAAGTAATATTATCCTTAAATATGCTAAAACATTAAGTTTAACATGTGTTTTCTTTAAGGTTTTTGTGGTCCAGAAATATGTGGGTGACATTTTCACAGTTGATTTGTTCGATATAGACTGGACATACACACTGGAGTGTTTAGCATTCCAACAAACACACAAGAGTTTTTGCATTTGTTTCGAATACACAACAAAAGAGGCACAACTTTATCCCTGGTCTCAGCAGTCTGACAGAAATCGCCCCCTGCTGCAAACACAAGACTCCTAAAATTAGCCATCTGGGTTATTTAAGCAGGTTCCACCATGTCATAACTGCTGGACCACGTTCTTGAAACCAAGTGCACAGGGTTTCAGCTCCGAGCAAAAACATCTGAATCACAATTAATCTTTGTGTTGATAATATCCCTTTGGCACAACAACATCTTCGTGCCGCATTTAGAAAAATAAATTCAACTTGTTGTTCAAAGTTTCTCGTGAGTACTTTGCTTCAGGGATCATCTTTTTTTTTTTTCGATTCCCTCGATCACATCTTTTATTGCCAAGAGTAAGCTTTGCTGTCCCGTAAAATAAAAAATAATAAAAAGAGAAAAGAGACGAAAAGGATTTCGGAGAGATAAGGTAGATAAATAACAGCATAAAAGCAAAAACAAAGATGTATCAGGAGGGTAAGAGTGGAATAAAATTGACATTTCACAGATAAAAGGATTACCTGAGGTAAAGCTGAGAGTCGCTTGTCAGAATGGATCTGATCTTTATCACAGTGTTTAGGCTGCACCATGTGTTGGCCACCTTATCCTACACACACATAAACAAGCAGGGAAAAAAATCATTAGGAACATATGTTTCATATGTAACCAGTATCACTGGGACATTATTTAGGAAGAAAAAAAAAAGTGAATAAAAGAAAATGGTAGTTCAGAAACTTTACATCTTTTGTCCCTTCTTTCTCGTCTTAAATTAGAGGAAGGTTTTAGAACCTAAAATTAACCCCTAGATATAAACAGACTTTTGTCAAAGGATAGATATTAATTATCTTTGAAAATATTGGATTATATTGTTCTGATGTTTCCTCCTCTTTTTCTTTTCACGGGAGACTAGATATGACACATTTCCAATTTGTATTTTGTTAACTGCTTAGCAAATATGAGGAAATATAAAGCTATTATCAGTTCCAAGTATTTTTTCTTATACCCTTTAGGAATGTCTAATTGCACTGATTTCTTCTTAAAATTTACAATAAAGGAAGGACAAAGAAATAATTCATCAGACAGATTTTGGATAGATAATGATACAATTTGTGAGTGTGATTCTTTAAACATTAATATAGTTTAATGTTACTTAAAACTAGAATAATTTCTTGTTCAGAGATGTTGTATGCTAAAAACCTCATGACAGCTGGGTGGTAGTTATAATTGAGAAAAAAATTAGGAGGTCAAGTGCTTAAGCGGATGCTAAGGGATCACTTAAAATAAGATCGAGCCACCAGTGTGCCCATGATATCACACATGTCTAGATCAACTTTATAATTCCTCAGATCCTCTAAAGAAAATCTATTTCTGGCCTCCTCTCTGCGCTACAGCTGCTTTACTCCACCACTGTATGGATGTTAACTGTAGCGTCTTGAGTAGCACCAAAGTGTCCAGGGTTGTATTTTCCCAGCCTTTCCTTTTTTCTCTCTCCTGCTTGTCATCATATAAGCACTGGGGGAATGTTCCTGGACACCAAGTTGAAGGCAGAAGCCCACTGGCAAATGTGAGTCTTGAAGTCAGAAAGGAATTTCACAGCAAGGAGCGTTTGGTGCCATTTTTGTGAGCAGGCAGCAACATGAGAAGGCAGAATGCAGCTCAGTGGGTAAACTTACAACTGCTCCCTCCCAGAAGTCGATAGGACTGCCAGTCAGCGGTCATCTTTTTCCCCAGCTACACACTCAGGCCTTCTGCACGCAGTGTATGATTTCAGCTGTAACAGGAAGCCTTTCATCTTGTCATTAAAGCCCAAGTTGTACGTTTGAATCATTCTGTTGAACAAATACTGCCTGGATGCATCCTGCTCCTCCAGAAGAACATCTAGTTATGCCCCACATCCTGGACACCTTGTAGCTGGTGCCACCTCTGGGACCAGGACAGGAAATTTGAGAGTTACAAGGTTTCAGAAACTATTGCTGCAAACCTCGGTCTCTGAGCTGTCACCTAGATATTCAAACAGAAGCAGAGTCACTTTAGCCGTGCTTCTTCCACTAAAGCTTTCAACACTGTCATTTCGGAAGCGTTTCAAGTAGTTGTTTTTTTCCACCATCAGTTTCCTTTTAGAGATATCATTTGCTAGTGATTCTAAACACAACTGAGCACTCACAGTACGACTAAGTGTCTGTAACAGTCAAGCACACGTGTCTGTATTTTATTTTTTTTCCCAAAGACTTAGTCAGTAGTGGGACACCAGCTGTCTGATGTGCTCTGATACGCCTTTAAGTGTATCACTCTCCCCTCTCATCGGTCCATATGGCTGGAACACGGCTGAGCTATGAAGTGCTGAAAACAATCTGGCCATAAATTAGGTAGATTTATCTGCATCCTCCTACTGTACATCATGAATCCCAACACCTCCCAGGGATAGGGTGAAACTGATCTCCCGACCTTTCACCATTTTATTCCACTGTTTTCTTTGATCCGACAGGGTATCGGTTTCCAGCCAGCTAAGCAATGGAAGGCTATTCACTATGCTAAAAGTCAGGAACAGCGTGTAGGGAACGAGCCATGCCTCACGGGTTGCGTATGACGTCAATGAAGGCATCAGTCACAGCTTTGTTGCTATAACTTTGTGTGAAACTGTTATAAAATGATCTTAAATTATTAAATGCCTCAGGTTATAAAAACAGCAAATCTTAACTCATCCAACAAATTCCTACCCAGAAAAACCAAGAATGTGAAGGAAACTAAGCTAGTTTAAAATCATGCCTTACTGGTCTACCTTGTGAAGCAGCATTGAGCTTTCAGAAACATCACTTTATGGAAAGTATTAAATATTTCCTGTGGATTAGTCGATTGATATAATAGTAACTATCCCACTGAAACTAATTATTAGGCAATTCCTCAAGGATCCCGGATGTTGGACAGGCCCCGTTCAAAGCCATTTTAACTGATACCTGACCAAAGTAAATTCCAAATACATGTCCACCATAAATTATTTTGTCTGTTAACCACAGTGAGTTTTGCAATAGGGTGGGGCAAATATTGCATTTTTTATTATTATTAAAATAATAATAATTCTTACAATGGGATACTAAATGTAAATGTTTTGTAAGCAGAATCTCTAATAATGGTAACTTTTACTTTTAGAGCAGAATTTGTTGTTCCAAGGTTCGGACTAAAATCAAATTATCACTGCCTCTTTGGCCATGAAACTTAATCACTTTTTATTGTTACTTTTATAATGTATTAAAATAATACCACAAAATAATATAATCTTTCAATGTATTTTGTTTTTTTATGGCCAGTCTGTATAACCATATTACTGACTGGATACATTATTTTGTAAATCTCGTTTACTCAAAGAGGCAATCTCGGCCGGCCATAATTGAAGTCAAGCCGGAAGTGACAAAAATTGCAGTTCTCCCCTCATCTGCTAGGAGATGGCTCCAGAAAGGAGCAAGTTTTCATTGACTAACCCTAACCCATCAGAAATAAACATGTTAACAGCCTGATTAAAAAAAACAAAAACAATTTTAGGTTTAATAGGTCAGGTATGAAAAGTGTTTTAGGCAACGTGCAGTCAAATAATTATATTAGCTTTTTAAACCTATTTATTATCTCTTAAAGAGAATAAAGAAAATAGTTAATGAAAGAACTTCAGTGTCTGGAGCATCATTGTTGATTGAATGTAGTATAATAGTAACGAGTTTGTTTACAATCAGATTGTGATTTTGTATCTACAAATGCCTATTCCATAAAAACTTGGATGAACATTAGCAACAAAAAATCTTGAAATGGAGAGTCCTATGAATTAAAAATTCACCAAGATTCCCTAGACATCAAAGATGCGGTTTAAGCAGATATAAATCTGAGCAAACATCAATATGGGGTTCTTCTATTTCTTGACCACTTTTATGTAATGTCTAAATGTTTATCTTTGCTCAGATTAAGACTGTTGTTCTACAACATCATCTACCCATATGGGTGATGATAATACAAAACTTGCACAGTCCACAGTCTCTAAAAGTCACAGAGTGTGTCCACTGACTGGGTGATTTAGAATTTCCACCAGCTTGTTACAGAAAAGACATAAGTCATTGTTTCTGGTCCCAAAAACTCAAAATAAGAGATCAGTGCTGAACTGCACAGAAAAAAACCCTGAGTGTCTTTTAAAAATACACAAAAATGCCAATTATTAAAAATATGCCTGCTACCACTTTAAAAATATGATCAAAAGAAAGATTTTCCATTAAATACAGAAAAACTAGTTGGTGTTATTATTTTTAATAGTTTAGATTGTTGTAATGCTGTCTGTTTCCTTATATTTCTTTAATGCATATTTAATTAGTTTGTGTATGACTGCTAATTTAATGAGTTAGATTTGTTTTCAGTAGTAAGCTTAGAGTCAACATATTGCTCTGTACCTCAAACAAGCCGCGAGCCACGGGAAAAATCCTCCTGACCACCTGCAAGGCCTGACTGGGGTCAGATAGGAAGGGCAGCCAGCAGACGGCAAAAGTCACCAACACTGTAGCAGCAATTTTCACCAACAGGATAAACCTAAATGAAAGAGAGAAAAAATCTTTACATGTGGATAGCAAAACATTATATAAATACACTAAAAAAAAATAACTAACTGGTGTAAATAGAGAACATGGATCTTGCCATTTTGCTAGAACATTTAATGCAGGGTTTCCCTAGACAATTAGCACAAACTGTCTGCAAGTCCTAAATTTGGGTTTTGACCCTCCTGGTGAGGAATGTAGTGAAAGCCATGCATCAGCTGAAACTCCCCAGTGGGGGTCAGAGTAGCTTGTCAGCTGTAACTGTGAAGCTGCTGGTTAAGTTGCACACACAGGCATAGCTGAGGAGTTTGGGCATGGCGAGAGTGTCATCTGGACATATCTTCCCAGGGGCCTAATCCGGCACTCCATTTGCTACTAAATGCCCTTGGTACATTGTTACTAGATAAACAGACACTAGACACACTGGTAATAGCATCCAATCTGATTACCTCAGTCATTCTGTGACTCTCAGGAAGACACTGCTCACTTACAGGCTCACATTACGAGTGTGGGCTTGCAGCTGACACATTCATGCACACTGGCAAAACAATGTAATCAACAAATGCACTCTTGAATAACCACGTTGTCAAAGGGATCAATTCAAATTTCCTTATAGATTGGAGTTTCTTTGTTGGAGTTTGGGCTTAGTAACAAAGTTGAACAAAACTCAACAGAAAACATAACATTATACTAATAAATACAACAATAACCAGTTTTTGGCATAGAACCATTTGTTTCAGTCAGATAAGACTAAGGCTATGTCCACACTAAGCCAGATAAGGTTACACGGGGAGTTAGACACCTAATGTTATCCACTCATTTCAGAGAATATGGCAGTACATCCAGCCGGCCTCACAACCGCAGACCACGTGTAACCACACCAGCCCAGGACCTCCACATCCAGTAGGTTAACCTCCAAGATCGTCTGAGACCAGCCACTCAGACAGCTGCTGAAACAATTGGTTTGCATAACCAAACAATTTCTGCACAGACTGTCAGAAACCGTCTCAGGGAAGCTCAACTGCATGCTCGTCGTCTTCATTGGGGTCTTGACCTGACTCCAACTCGTCGCCGTAACAGACTTGAGTGGGCAAAAGCTCACATTCGATGGCGTCTGGCACGTTGGAGAGGTGTTCTCTTTACTGATGAATCTCGGTTTACATTGTTCAGGGCAGATGGCAGACAGCGTGTGTGGCGTCGTGTGGGTGAGCGCTTTGCTGATGTCAATGTTGTGGATCGAGTGGCCCATGGTGGTGGTGGGGTTATGTTATGGGAAGGCATCTGTTATGGACCACGAACACAGGTGCATTTTATTGATGGCATTTTGAATGCCCAGAGATACCGTGATGAGATCCTGAGGCCCATTGTTGTGCCATACATCCATGAACATCACCTCATGTTTCAGCAAGATAATGCACGGCCCCATGTTGCAAGGATCTGTACACAATTCTTGGAAGCTGAAAATGTCACAGTTCTTGCATGGCCAGCATACTCACCGGACATGTCACCCATTGAGCATGTTTGGGAAGTGCTTGACCGGCGTATACGACAGCGTGTACCAGTTCCCACTAATATCCAACAACTTCGCACAGCCATTGAAGAGGAGTGGACCAACATTCCACAGGCCACAATTGACAATCTGATAAACTCTATGCGAAGATGTGTTGCACTGCATGAGGCAAATGGTGGTCACACCAGATACTGACCGGTTCTGAGTCCCCAGACTCCCAATAAAGCAAAAAACTGTCCATTCCAGGGTGGCCTTTTATTGTGGGCAGTATAAGGTAAACCTGTGCACTAATCATGATGTCAGATCAGCATCTTGATGTGGCACACCTGTGAGGTGGGATGGATTATCTCAGCAAAGCAGAAGTGCTCACTATCCCACATTTAGACTGTTTGTTAACAATGTTTGAGAGAAATGGTAATATTGTGCATCTGGAATGAATTTTAGATCTTTAAGTCCATCTCATGAAAAATGGAAGCCGAAACAAAGGTGTTGCGTTATGTTTTTGTTGGGTGTATTAGTCCTGTTTTTATGAAACAGTTTATTCTTGATTTATAGAGTCCGTTCTTACCTTTTCTTTCTCTGTAAGGGTCAATTTCACTAAGGAACATGAACCGTCTGGAGAACACTGTTAAAGAATGCAGTAAAATGGCTAGCATCCTTCTGGTTAAACTCAGTGAGGTCTTCATTACCAGATCTTTTAAAAAGCCATGGTTATTTTATCTGATCCCAGAGATCTGCCGTGGGCAAAATCCAAACTTCTAACACTGGGATGGAGATACATAGCATGTTATGAACGACAGAGAGGGAGGAAATCTTTTATTGCCACTGCTGTCAGACTGTTCAATTAACACTTGTGAGGTCTACTCATTTTTGTTTCTGTGTCTTGCGAGAATGTTATTAATTGTTTCACTTTGAACTGCTGACTGTGAAACAAATTGCCCTCTAGGGACAATAAAGTTGAATTGAACAAAATAATGCTTACCCACGCCCAGTTAGCCCAGCTTTGATGCTCTTTCCGAGAAGGTAACAGAAGAAGGGCAGCGCATGGTACAGCTCCATCTGTTTGTAGTTGAGCGCTAGAGAGAAGGCCATGGAGCCCAACGAGTCCCAGCCCAGTCTCAGAGCCAGAACCCCCCATAAGGCAAAGCCCAGGCTCACTCCGTTATACCTGACACAGTCAAGGTGTTTATAAATTACTAGTTTGACAGGTGTCATTTCTAAAGTCTAAAAAAGCAGGGGGAAAGAGTTCACATTCTAAGAATTTTTTAAGAAATATAAAATAGTATAAATCATAAGAGAATAAATTTGTTTGAAAATCATAATTTCTTCAATACATAATGGGCCACATAATGTAGCCAACAGTTGCACCTAACATTATTCAAACCCCACTACAGATGAGTTCTATTATCCAAAATATACAAACTAACAGCTGGTTGCAATAGACGATAAAAAAACAAACATTCATCCTTCTAGGATTATTAAAGTCAAATATAATCTAAAAACAAATTAAATAGCTGAACACATCTGTTGTCTCAAGTAGTTTCACCAAATTAGACTGAAAATAATGAGTACCTGACAGTACTACCAGTTTTAAAATTCTTTAGCCCCTTCATGATAATCATCTTTAGGACATAAAGCCCATTTTAGTTGTTATGAGCTGAATAAAATGTAATTCTCAGCCACACACCAACTGCTGGCTGCGGGGAAGGAATATCAACCCAGCTCTAGTCAGCTGCGCACGATGGCTGCTTGAATATCTACCAAGACAAAACCAAGCCCAAGTGGACAAAGATATAATCCTAATCCTGTTTGAAGGTTCAATGACACTCAAGCTTCAGCTTTCTCAGAGACAGAACGGAATATTTTCTCAGCGTTTCCTAATGTTTGAGTAAGGGCATATTTTCCTTTCACAAGTAACAGTTTTCTAGCATGAGAGGAAGAAAATTTTTCAAAATTTCTTACATTTATTGTCCTGACTCATAGCATCTGCCTACTCAGAACCTCACATCTGCTGGGACTCCTTAAATAGAAAACCTTTTTTAACTGATAGGAATGTTTATAAAATTGTATTGAAATTACTTTTCTTGTAAAGTGCCTTGAGATGATACCTGTTGGGAATTGGCCCTATATAAATAAATTGAACTCTGGTGGCAGCCATTGACAGATTCTTCTTTGTGCCCTGCCTGGTTGACCCAGCCACTGCTCTTTTAACTATAAACTTAATTTGTTTATTGCAAACACCTAAACAATTCTCCATCCATTGTCTATATGCGCTTGTCCTTGCAGGGCCGTGGGAGGGCTGGTGAATGTCTCCAACTGTCACCGGGCGAGAGGGGGAGCACACCCTGAACACCTCACCAGTCAATCAAAGGCAACGCAGCAACACACAGGAAAAACAAACACACAGGTAATACATGCAAACTACATACAGGCCAGAATTCAAACTCAAGACCTACTTGGAGCAAGTTAACAGTGCTACAAACTCTTGCAGCTTCCCTGAATAATTCTGAATGTTGCTAATAGGCAGTAGGTGAATAATTTAAGGTGCAACCATTGGTGTGACCAGATATAGTTTGATGCAAATGGCTCAAATATGCACTAATATGTTTTTACGATTCTATTTACGATTACATTCATGATTTTTGCGAGATTTTCAATAACATTTCAAGCACTAGTTATTTGTTTTAACAGCAACATAGTAAGTGAGACTGTCAAGATCACAGCCGTGTTAGAAATGCAACATAAAAAAATTACCTGATAGAAAATCTGATTTATACTTTAAGTTAATAATAATAATACTTTACCATGCTGTTCACTGCACCTCTTAAAAGTCTGAGCATAAATCAAAACACTGAAATTTTTAATGTAATGAATTTACAAATAAATTAAAATGCATGTAAAGGATACTGAAAGTGGCCATAGTCTATCAGAATTAGTCCTGGGTAAAGAAGAATGCTGAGAAGAATGGAAACCTAGAATGATAAGTTCAAAATATAAATGACTACATTTGGGTCTTTAGAGTAAACTGCTATATAGAAATGTTGTTACAACCATTACCCTTCTCTTAGCAGATCCATCAATCAGGTATAAACAGTATAAAACAACTGCAGGAATGTATATCAACACATCTGTCATCAGGACTAAGAGACAGAAAACAACAAAATTCCAACATTTAATAAACCAGTAACAAATAAAGTCAATCAAAAGCTTTTAGTGTTCTTAGAGAAAGATGCTGCTTTAGGTAAAAGACAAAAAAAACCCCACCAAGCCTCAGATCTATAAAGTTTTTTGTAAAGTGTAAAAAAAAACATCTAAAAAACAAAACCTCCAAAAAAATAAATAAATAAAAATCACGGTGGAAACAAAATATAACCCGATGAACTCAAATGTGCGTACTACCACATCTATTTAAAAAGTACAGGAAAATTAAGACAAAGAACCGTTTTCATTCAAATTATTTATACATATGATGAAAACAATATTTTTCTGCAATGTCAACATTCAAGTAATTGAAATAATAATATTATATACATATATATATATATATATATATATACACACAAATAATTGCAATGGAAAAGTTGCAGTAGATTTAGACATGAAGGGTTTTGATGCAACTATACCTGTACTTCTCATGAATAACTTGTGGGCCGGACTTTCATAGCCTCTGGATCTGTGTAGCTGAACCCATTCAGGGTTTATGATATTTGCTCTGCCAACAGAAGTTAAAGGGGAAAAAAAAGAAAGAAAATTGTATAATGCACAATACACAAAGCTAACATTCACATCCATACAACACACAAGATGCTATCATCACCATGTTTAGATTCTGCCTGTGTTTTATTTAATAGGTGAACTTTGGTAGTTTAGATTCAAATGTTGCATAATTTTGTTAACGTAACTGTGTTTCTGAATTATCGAACCTAAATCACTGACAGGTTGTGAATATTTCAAAGGACGCCACCTACACTCAGTATTTGCTAGGGATGCACCAATACTGGTATTGGGTATCGGCCCTGGTACAGTCTGATGTTCATCTATCGGTATCGGTTAACTTTAACCAATACCATGAACTGATACTCAAAATTTGGAAAATCTGCAATAAATTCAACAAAAAGATACATTTTTCACTTGAAATTTTTTTGTGTGGTAATTTTATATTTTACATCTGTTGTTTTGTCTTAGCTATGTTTAGTTAGTAAAGTCTGGTGCCTATAGTTTCTACAAGAAAGGTATATGGTGGAAGTTATACATTTTATTAATGCAACAATAGTGTCGGATTGGTATGAGGTATCGTCAGATACACAAAATCCAGGCATCGGTATCGGGACTGAAAAAGTTAGATCGATGACCCCCCAGTATTTGCTACGTATTTTTAACCAGTATAAAACATTTTAAAATATCTTTAAATAAAAAATGTTGTTCCCTTATCTTTTTCAATATAGAAAGTAACTTGAAGTGGGGTTTTTTAAATCTGTGATTTTGGAGCCACTATACACCATATAATATATCTTTTAGTTTTTTAACAGTACATTTTTAACATATGTTTTAAATATATTAAAGTTTACTTTTCTTCACACACATTGTGGCACATTTAGTATTATATTTTGTTCCCTAAACAGCCATAAAAATATATTTTTTTCCATCTACTAAAGGATTAATTACACAGCACTTGAAGATGACCATTAACTATTTCAGTTTGACATATAGGCATATTAAATCCCATATACTCAAAAACAAGGACTCAGTGGGAACTCATTTTGTATCAGCTTCTTTGAAAATACATTGCCTATAAAAAATATTCACCTTTTGTATTGCTTTTACAAATCAATCTAAACAAAAGTTGACTTGTTTGAAAAAAAGAAAAATCCACATAAATGCTTCAAATGTCAAACTGAGGAATGATTTCTACCATATAAAGACAATTAAATAAAAATATGTAACATAAAATAAGCAAATGCAGTGTGGTGCCAGTAGTTTCACAATGAGTTGAAATGAGATCACCTGAGAGCACAGGGTGTATCTCAAGTGAGTGTGGTATAAAAACACCTGTGCCTGAAAGGTCAGTTAACAGTATTCCTGGCTACCACTACAGCAAGAGGACAAAAAAAACACTCCAAGCAATCAGAGAAAGGGTTACTGAAAATTATAAGTCAGAGAAAGGCACTGGACATGCGCCAGAATTCAGTTAAATTGATTATTAAGATATGGTAGAAATCACACCATGCCATGCAGTGACGAGGCTTCTCTGCAGCTGGCCCTGCAAGGCCTCTAAAAGCAGAAAGTTAAATGAATGCAGTAAAAATATGGATAAATCCGGGATGAAAATTTGTTACAATCTCCAAGACATAATCTTTATTTTCCATGACAATGAACTGATCCACCTAAATCTACACAGGAATGGTTTGAAGACAAGTTGGATGTTTTGGAGGGGTCCAGTCAAAGCACAGACCTCAATCCGAATTTGTGGCTGTGTTTGAACAGTTTTGCAAGGAAGGGCGGAGAAAATTTATAGTGTCTGTTTGTGCAGCTGAGACCTATACACATAAACTCCACGCTGTGATTCAAGCCAAAGGTGCATCTACTAAACACTTACTGGAAGAGGTGAATGTTGATATATCCACTTAATTTATGTTACATGTTTTTATTTACTTTGGATTATTTTATATAAATCAGTTTATTTAAAAAAAACATTTTTTATTCAATATTTTATCAACAAAAAATCATTTGTCTGTCATGATTGATTTTTAAAAGCGATCAAAAGGGTAAACACCTGAAGGGCTGAATACTTTTCATAGGCACTGTGAATGAATAAATAAAGCACTCAGGGATGGGGAGCGGTGTGAGAAATCGTGTATAATTATATATTCTTGATTATTTTCCCAATAAAAACATGAAAATTAAATGTGATGTTATCACATTACATTAAAATTAATGTAAAGTTGTGAAATGTTATGTATACTCACACATAAGCACAGAGCCAGCTGTGGTAGGCAGTAAGAGGGGGGTAATCAAGACCCCAGTAGTTTAAGTCATTGTCAGAGGTGTTAAAGTACCTGTGGTAAGCAAAAATGTTACCAAGGGAACATAGGTTTGGCTTTAGCAAAGTAGGGACCTGGTTCAACGATCACCAGGCCCGTGTCAGACTTGCCATTGCTGAATAGGGAGGTTGTAGGTCACTTCTTGCCAGTGTCTTTGGGCTTCATAGTCACCAAACATGGGAGGTTTTCCTGCACCTGCACAGAAATCATTGGGCTGTCAGCTAAAGCTAAACCACTTGTGGTCAATGCAACGACATTGCAAGCCTGTTAGTTTACTCTCAATAATACTAATGTTCACATGCAGCTTCGCACTCCTCCTACCTGAATATGAGTTTAACGACACGCCCCATCTCACCACAACAGCGAGTAAAACGCTGATTGATACTGAACTCCACGTTTCCATAACCCTGTGCGCTAAAAACAAGACTTTGTTTCAGACATAAGCGACAATAACAGCTTCATTCAGACTCTGCTGGAGCCCATTTTCCGTACACGTCATCCACCGATGCTTCGTTTCAAAAGCTCATTGGTCAAACGGTTGTGACGTATGAAGAAGCTATGATGATGCGTTTTAAAAGCTGGAATAATCAGACATAGATGAATTTGTCGCGCAAATGTTGAAGCTAGAAGCATTTATTCATATGATTTTCCCATATTTCTGTGATAGAAAAAGTGGGAAGTGGTTTTATAATAGTTAACTTTAAATGTATTTAGCAAATTACTTTATCAAGGACATATACAAATCGTTATCCTTTTCCCTTCACGTAGAGTGAATGCACCATTCAACAGTACTTGATCTGGAGTAGCTAATTTTAAATACTCCATTTATTAATTAAATTCACATTTTTTTCTAGCAAAGCGTGCAGGAAATTGTATTTTGATAATGTTGTTACTAGGAATATATGACATAACTGCTTAAAAAACAGGAAATTATTGTGAAACTAACTAACTAACTAACTAACTAACTAACTTACTAACTAACTAACTAACTAGATAAATACTCAATTTATGGATTACATTCAAAATTTTCTAGCTAATTTTGAAGGAAATTGTTATGGAAATAAATAAATAAATACATTTCAAATTTGCCTTTTAATAAACTTTAATACAAATCAACCTGGTGAGTTTAAGGACAATTAATAAACTCTTGAGCATTTTGAGTTTTGTATGAATTCCTACATTACTTTCAGATAAGTTGAATACAAAAAGTCTTACAAAAGCACTCATAGCCTACTAATTGATCTTTTCACATCATGTCATGTTATAACTCAAGACTTCAATATATTTTATTAGGACTTTATGTTATACACCAACACACAGCAGTGCCTAGTTGTGAAATGGTAAAAAATGGAAACATAGGTCTTGTATTAGGAAATTTGGATACAAATGTGCATATTTCTAACCAGGCGTTTTACACTGGGACTGGAAATATATGGATCCCAGCACCATATGGAGATGGCAAAGGACATGAGCTAAAGAAGACCAGAAATTCAAAGTGCGCATGTGGAAATATATGGGTATAAAGTATAAGTCTTATTTTGAACAGATATATCTGTTCAAAGTAAGACTTATACTTTGGGGAATGCAAAATATGGTCCTGTATATGCGCTGTCTAGATGTCTATAAAAATGTGTCTAAAGATTGACAGGGATTTCTACATTCGGCCAAGTTTTCTTCATGGTTTGGTTGTTCTGATTCAGGCTGCAGTTTGAAATAATATCCTTCACTGTTCAATTTAAGTAATGTATACAAACTTATTCCCTGAAGCATCTTTACAGCAGCTCCTTGAAGATAACCCTGAATAATACATCACAATTTCAACACACAATGTACTAAATTGGCATAAATTCACCACATGTATGAGTTATTTAGACTTAAAAAAATTCTTTATGTTGTTTAGTGCAGTTTCAGATTAAAATTGTGTTAAAATTTAGCACATCGCTGGATATACTTGACTCATCCATTTTAAGGCTGTTGCTTAGTTTACTGTCTACAGAAACTTTTACAGAACTCAAGCATCTTCCCCGGTCATTACCCGTGAGAACTGTACACTCTCATATATAAAAACATTGCTTTTGTGCTGTTAGCTTTCGTCTTTCTTTTGAATTTTTAATCATAGTGTCTTGTCAAAAACTGGAAAAATACTGATTACTGATGAATCATACTTTCGATTAATTAATTAATTAAATAATTAATTCGATTAATTCTTGCATTTTGTCTGTTAACGATTTGTGTGATCTGTTTTATAGCAGCTATAAGATGCTATTTTTATCTAGTGATTTTTGTGCCCTTCATTCATCAACAGCTGGACAGAAAGAGGTGCAGAGAGAGAAAGGGAGGGCTTGCTGTAAACGCTCCAGGCTCGGCAATCGAACGCCAGACAGCTCCCTCAAGGACTATCGTCTCTATAACCTCTGTGATTGATCTACCACTGAGACATATCACACTTTTAAATATATATATATTTTCAACTGTGTGTGCAAGTTTGCATTTATTTTGGATTTTCTCACATTCACAGATGGTCAAAATTATACATACACATTTAAATACATACATGAATTCTGCTAGAACTCATATCTGTTTAAAGGTCTGAACATCAGACCCTTTAGAAGGAAGAAAGGTGATCAGAATGGTCAATGGCAAATTTGAAGCTTTTCTTATCATCAAGCTTAATGCCATCTGTAGAAATATATCTTGCTCAAATAAGACAAGGACTGAGATAAGTGTTTGTTTTTTTTAAAGTCAAAGTCAGGCCTTAACAACTAAGAACACGGTACCTACGATTGAGTATGGTTGTGGCAGCATTATGCTGTTGGACAACTTTGCTGTCTGTGGTATTAGTACATTGCATTAAATTGATAGAATAACTGGGAAGGATGAACAACTCTAAGTTCTTTAACTTCACTTAGCTTTGGCCAGTAGCCAGATAATTTATGCACTTGGGGGTTTTAAAAGGGCAATAATCCTAAAAGTACATTTAGACTGGCTTTGGCTTGGATGAAGCAGGCTAACATTAAAATTCTGGAATGTTCTTCTCGAAGGCGAAACCTCAGGTCTAATAAAAATGTGGTCACTATGCCTAGAAACTCTCAAAGCTAATCTTTTAAAAAATGCCAGCCAATTTGTCAATAAGACTGGCCAAATATCCAGCTGGAAGTGTGTGGTTTATGTGCTTTTTAAATATAATTTAAGACAACCTTAGTTGGGGTGTATGCATATATTTGAGACTTGAGTACGATCTTGACTCTTTGTTGATTGATGAAAGCGGAGAATAAATAAAAACACCAAGAACATAGCTGTAATCACGGCTTAGATTTAAAATTATCTTTGCAAACATATTACGCTAGTGACTAAAATTTAAACATCTTCAAATGAAAGGTTATTATGTTATATTACATTGACAATATTAGCCACCTTGTATGTTTAGTATCAGACACCCTCTGTACACAGACGCTATGTTACCGTACATCTTCCAGTCACAATATAAATCCCAGCCCGCAGGGCCATTTCCTCCTCTGTGTGACCTTTTCTTCTGTTGACACCATCATCCTTGTTCCCAAGGTGTTAGGATTTGTTGGGTCTGACATGTTCCTTGTGATTCTGCCATCAATTATGCATAAATAATAATAACCTCGCACAAGTGCTGATTTGCAATGACACTTTCATTCCGACGGCAGCAGCCTATAACTCAGTGCTACCTATTAGTTATTAATGCCTGGCCACGCCAGCTTTACTTTGTCATTTATTGCTCCATCTCTATGCCTTTTTAAATATTCAGTAACTGATGTATCTACGTTTACTGTCTGTGTTCTCTGCCCAGAAAAGGACTGTAGCGTCTGGAGGATGACGTAGGCCAAGGCTTTGCTATTTGCACTCCAGTACTGGCATTGGTGGATTACTTGTATCTATTTTTTTTAAGTTACTGTTTCAAAAACACCATATCCTTCAAACGTCTTGAACTTATTTTAATGTATGAATGAAGCAGATGGCCTGACTGATTAACAGAGGTGGTTAGTTACATTTACTCAGTTAAATGTACCTGAGTAAGATTTTGGGGAAAAAAAAGTACCTTTAACAGTAGTGTTACTACAGTGTACTCTACAATTCTACTTGAATGATATTATTATGAAGTATCATTACTCTTATTTGAGTAAAATTTGTAGATACTCTACCCACTGTGAGGAAATTCACTGGGTTAGGAAGAATCATGTTTAAACAAATTACAACAGACAGAAACATACACCTCTGGTTTATTGAAGGAGATCACCTTCTACCAAAAAAAATTTGGATGTAATTTTAATCTGTTGAACTTGTTCCATTTTGAGGGAAATGCACTGTAAACACAATCCATTTTCACTGGACATAGTTTTCTAAGATTCTAAGATATACAGTGAGGAACATAAGTATTTGAACACCCTGCAATTTAGCAAGTTCTTTCAGTCAGATATTATGGAGGGGTTGGAAATTTACAATCTAGGTGCATTTCCATTGTGAGAGACCACATGTAATAAAAATGTAAGACATCACATTGTATGATTTTTAAGTATTATAATTATATTTCATTGGTGCACATAAGTATTTGAGCACCTGGCAATCAGCAAGAAATCTGGCTCTCAAAGATATGTTACTCTGCCTTTAAAAAGTCCACTTCTACTCCACATATTAATCTAAATTAGTAACACCTGTCCAGGGCCGGAGTGGGACTCATTTTTAGCACTCGGCACTCATTTTCCTGGAATTTGATGCCTCAGACCGTGCCACACTTTATATCACAACCTATTTTTGTTAAAATAGGGATGCACTAATACCGAGGCTGGTATCGGGGCTGATACCCTTCTATTGTACTCGTAGTGTTTAAAGTTAACTAACACATTCTTAAAATGTGGAAACGCTATAACAATTTTACAGAATTTGTTTATTTTTCCACCTGAAATTTTAGTTTTGTGTTGTTGTTTTTTTATTCTAATTTTTATTGAATTTCCCATCACTTTTTGTAACAAGCAGTAAAGAAAATTAAACCTGCCTTCTAATTTATTGCATTTTTTTTGTGTGGTAGAAGTATCGCCATTGATAGGCCTACTCTGTATCGGCAAAAACTCAGATCCAAGTATCAGTGTATCGTTTTGAGAAAGTGGTATCATTGCATCCTTAATTAAAGTAATGTACTTATAACCTTACATTGGAAAGCTACAGCAGCACACTGTTCTGTAAAGCCTTGTAATTTAGAATATCATTTTCTATAGAATGTCAAACTCAGTATAAATAAGGCTTAACTGCTTTACTAGGTGTTCATATCTATATTTTTCTTTAATACACATACATGCACAATATCAGAATCTATATTTTGAGCTGCTATCTGTTATCAGTCCCCAAGTAGACTGTTTTCATGTTCACACTTCCTCTACTTTACCTAATCTCATTTACCGCACCTACCAAAATAAAATATAATATTCTGTAAAGCTTTAGTGCATTTAATATAGATAACATGTGACTTAACCAATTTAGATATTTTCATTGGCAAAAAATCCAGGCTTAATTTGTATTACTTTCATTCTATTCTCTTTCAAGTATGGACCTTGTGTTTTTACTGTCATACTTTTAAAGAAAAATATAACAGGTCAAACTATCATGTGGGCATATAAAGTGTTTTATTGGAACAAATGGATGCATGTCAACACATATTCCTTTTATACTGACAAAAGAAATCCTCTCATCACTTATGACTCCTGACTCTGGTTCAGACCTTGGTTCTCTTTTTTTTTAAATTGTGTAAATCTCAGCACAAGTCTCCAACTTTTACAAAGCCTTTGATTAGTTCACTTCAGTTATATTATTGTTGTGCTGAATCGTCTAGCATTGCAGGGTGCTTTTTTATAGCAGGTCTACACCATACTCTTCATTATATTAGTACTCATTTATAATATTATCCCAATAAAAAAGCCTGCCCACTTTGGACTTGTGAGCTCATTTAGCTTCATCCTGGATTTTCCTCCTAACTCTTAGGAGCTACTAGGCAAAGTTTCCCTGTTATGTGGTGTTTCATCATCATTTTTATTAAAATGACATGCTATGTTTGCTGCCACAACATCACACAATTGACTAGATAAATTAACTAGAATGGTGGTTTTCAGGGAAAGTTCAACATGTTGTCTTACCTGTTCCATTGTCCTCGTCAGCTGTTTTGGTCCTCATTTTTTGCACAAAAGCAAAAATGGTATGGCCGTCTGTTTGAGCTTTCCTCTGTATAATAGTAGTCCTTTCTGCGCCACCCTATTTTACCTTTCAAACACCGATTACTGATTGCTCTGACGTTTAATGTTGAGGTGCACTGAGAAAAAAAAAATATAGCAGCCAGTTGGCAGCTGTGAAGTGGCCCTTTATGGCAAGCTGTTTCGGTAAAAACTCTATATCCTTATACAAAAATTTTTCTATGCTAAATAGCATACAACTACATGGGACTAGTTAAACATTTCCCCCTACAAGTTTAAACTTTTGGCAACCTAGTGCATAAATAGTGTTATAAGCAACTTGGTTTTGACTAGTTGTACATTTAGCACGCTAGTACAACTCTGGTTGCCATCGCATCGGTCCTTGCAGCCCAGATATCAGACCGGCCCACCGGGAAATGTCTCGGTGCTCCTGATTAGCCACTATGGACCTGCACCTGTCTGAGCTCCTTAAAGACACCTGTCCACCCCACAGTCTGTCAGACTCCATCTACTACCATGGGCAAGACCAAGAACTGTCAAAAGACACATGAACAAAATTTTAGACCTCCAAAAGGCTGGAAAAAAGATCAAATGTCGGAGCAATTGTTGGAAAATGGAAGAGGATAAAGATGACCGTCACTCTCCCTTGGACTGGGGCTCCATGCAAGATCTCATAACGTGGGGTATCACTTATGATAAGAAATGTGAGGAGTCAGCCCAGAACTACATGGGAGGAGCTGGTCAATGACATGAAGAGAGTTGGGACCACAGTTTTAAAGGTTACTAGAGACCAAAGGTAGAACATTACACCATCATGGTTTCAAATCATGCATTGCATGGGAAATTCCCCTCCTCAAGTCATCTCGTGTCTAATCCCGTCTAAAGTTTGCCAATGACCATCTGGATGATCCAGAGGAGGCATGGTAGAAAGTCATGTGGTCAGATGGGCCCAAAACAGAACTTTTTGGTCTAAACTTCACTTGTCGTGTTTGGAGGAAAAAGAAGGAGGATTCGCTTTCCAAGAACACCACCCCCACCGTGAAGCATGGGGGTGGAAACATCATGCTTTGGGGGTGCTTTTCTGCAAAGGGGACAGAATGACTACACTGTATTAAGGAGAGGATGAATGGGGCCATGTGCTGACCCAAAGCACACAGTCAGAATAACCAAGGAGTGGCTCTGTCAGAAGCATATCAAGGTCCTGGAGTGGCCCATAGCCAATCTCCAGACCTAAATCCAATAGAAAACTTTGGAGGGAGCTGAAACTCTGTGTTACTCAGGGACAGCCCCGAAACCTGACAGATCTAGAAATAATCTGTGGGGAGGAGTGGGCCAAAATCCATGTTGCAGTGTGTGCAAATCTGGTTAAGAATACGTTTGACCTGTGTAACTGCAAACACAGGCTTCTGAACCAAATATTAACACATATTTTCTCAGGTATTCAAGTACTTATGTGCAACAACAAAATACAAATAAATTCTTTAAAAATCATACAATGTGATGTCCTGAATTTATTTTTAAATGCTGTCTCTTACTGTGGAAATGCGCTTGCAATGTGAATTTCAGACCCCTTCATAATTTCTTAGTGGCATATATTGCAAAATCACAGGGTGTTCAAATACGTTTGTTCCTTACCATATATGTACATTGCTCACTGTGGGTATTGGTATTATCTAGAAAAAAAACGGACTTACTACTTAGAATTTACTAATTTGTTTGAGTATTTATTTTATTTTGGTGGTTAAAATATCAGAATTTTCCAATAACTTTATATTTTTGTCTGTCTGATGGCATAAATTACACACACAAAATATCTGATGTTACTCAGTGTGGAAGCAGCTTTTTCACCAAATAACTTTTTTACTCTTACTTGAGTAACTTTTTGGACAGCTAGTTTTTACTTGGGTAAAAATATGATAAAGTAGTGCTACTCTTACTTCAGTACAATTTCTGACTCCTCTACTCATATTATTTAAACAGCTCATATCGATATGTACTGTACTTCTGCTGGCGGTTTCACCTTGTTAAAAGGAGGGATAGTTCCTTTTCACTGTCGTCACATGCAGTCTTAATATGAGGAATTTCTAACAAAAAAAAACTGCAATCATCTGTGTCCACTCTTTCATTCAGGTGGACTGATTGCTGCAAAGTTTATCACTCTGTGTGGGTTTTCTTAGACAGAAAACACTTTACAATTTTCAGAACAAACTGAATTTTATGGCATTATACTGTAAGTAAAGTTGAATGTTTTTGATTAAAAATGTATCCCTATATGTATTATTCAATTGATTAAATCAAATATGTTTCTATATAAACTGGATTTCCTTTTCTAGTAAAGTGCCTTGAAATGACACTTATTGTAAATTTGTGCTACATAAATAAACAGAATTTAAACACAAGTAAATAACGATTATATTTTGCTGAACCCAAAATAATTTTGATTTAGTTTTATAATATAATCACTTTAGATAGGAAATAAGATAAGCGGCTCTAAATAATTAGAAAAATGGAATGGGCATTAATTTAGAAAGGAATTATGGATCTCTATGTATTGTAACAAAAAGTGGAATGTCTGAAACTATTTACGCACTTCTTAATGATCAGTGGGCAAGTGTTTATTGGCATTACAGCAATCAAACCTTAAATATAATTGCTGAGCAGCTTTTAGCATGTTTTCCTGATATCTGGTGATGGGATTGAAAGTCTTTGAGACAGGAATACCTCCTTGCCATCACCCTCAGCTTTAGCTCCCCTCCACAGCCTGTCTCTCAGATTCAAGTCAGGATTCTGGCTGGGCGGTTAGAAAAGGTTAATATTATACCTAGTCAAAAAAAAAACAACCCAAAAAACCAACAAAACACTAATTATTTCCAAACTCAATTTGACAGAAAATTTCTTTGAATTCACTTTGTAGGCAAATATTCAACATGCTGTATTTTTTAGCAGCAGTTGTAACAACTATTCATTTCTGTTAAAAAAATCTTACATTTTATTATAATTTTTTATTTTGTGTTAATACCATGAAATCATATTATTTCCTAAAAGTTACACTGTGAGAATTTCATACAAGCCCAAGCCTACATTGCAGGGTAAAGATAAGAAAACAAATAGCACAATTGATATTCTGTAACAAGAATTTTAGCTAGCTTGAATGCTTTAAAAGTTTACCCTTATTCTTGATACTTTTGGTTTTAAAACAGAATGTGGTTCGGATCCAGTCTACATTAGTACTTTAATTCAATGTTTCCCAGTTGCTATACAACTCAGATCAATTTTCATATAAAACAAAATACTCATAGTCAATGTAACAGGTCAAAAGAAAAGGTATTGTAATTGACAATAGTGTCCCTTAAAAAAACAAATAGGAGAGTTTGGGCTGATCCACTAAATATTAAAGAACTTTTATAAAAGGCTCACCACAAGTTTTTAAATAGTGGCATAGCATTCAGTAGAGGTAGCTGTTAGTGTAGTCAAATGTAAAGGTTTGAACATCATTGTTTGCGTTAGGGTTTGATGTGCAGCTACATCAGTGGTATTTAGATTTTTCTGCGCGTTTAATTCAAAGGGCTTGTTAGCTTCTGATCAACATATAATACCTAATAAGAAGCATACTGTAGCACAAGACAGACTTTACCAATACTCTTGAACCATATTTTGCGATAATTACAAGTGAAGTATTTTTGTTTTTAGAAACTGACATTTTTTATTTCCCTACTTTCTTCTCTGCAAAACCAATATCAAAATGGAGCGCATCTGTAAAAAGTATTTCTAGATTTTTTTAATTGGATTTAGATATGGATTCTGACTTTGCTATTCAAACACATGAATATGCTTTCATCTATACCGGTGGTGTCAAAACATTTTGCCATGTGAACGTAAATTGTGAAGTTAAGAGTTCATGGACAGGAAGATTGAAAGGTTTCAATATTAATGCTCCTTATTTGTGATTTCTTTTTCCACTTTTACATGTTCACCAATAAACTAAATATGGAATACTCAATGAAAGAACTTATAGGACTACCTGTGCTGGTCAGTCAATTTTAGCCACTCTTAAATTGCATGAGATGGGCTGCACAAAATCATCATAAGGGCCACCAATGGCCCCATACTGCACTTTGGACGCCCCTGATCTGCCCCGAACCATTAAAGCGCTGGTTGTATGCTTAGGTGTTCTGCTATATGGAGAACCTCACTCTCCTAAAATCTCCTGCCATTTGTAACCTCCTCTGACCAGCTTCTCAGTCTCCGCTAAAGAGAAGTATTCCTACTTAATGATGCCATCACTACTATGTTTCATCATAAAATTGTTGTGCTCAAAGTTTTTTGAACAGATGCACATCGAGCCTTTTAGATTTTTATAAGTGAAATAGTTAAAACCAACACATCCTTTTCATTCTTCTTCACAGCTATGCACTACTTTGTGTTGGTTTATCAACTAAAGTTCTGTTTCTAAATAACTACATTTGATTAATGCAAGGGATTGTTAGACGTTATTTTTGTCTTTAGTATTCAAGTGGCATAACAGATTAATTACATGTGTTGGAAGGTTAAATCAATAATAAATAAGTTTACATAAATATTTCTGTAAATTCCCTAGTTAGAAGCTCCAGGTGCTGATCAGCGCCCCCTGGAGGCTTGAGACTGTTTTAAAGTGTTTCGAGTCTTCAGCATCACCGCAGTCGGTCCAATTTTTACTTTGCGTTCACTTGTCCTGCAGATATCCCATCCCCTCCCCCTCTTCCCAAATAAATATTATCAATGTATTTTTTCTCTCTGCAGAGGTACAGTTTGCTTTCCAAGAACAAAAACACGATTTCTTTCCCCACGCGTGTCCCAAAATCACAGGTAAAATAAACCTAATCCTTGATTTACAGTTGTATAAAAATATTTGCATTACTTGTTTTTAAAGAGACAAAATATTTATATATGTTATTATATTTAACTAAATTCACCAAATTTGCATGCTTTTTTAGTGCCTGATATAAAAAACTTCATTACAAATACGTTATTTTATGTTTAAATCATATAGCCCTAGGAATTACTATGAAATGATAAAAAACAGAAAAAGGAAAAATGTCCGTGGCTCTTCCTTGTCTCCACATTAATTGGTTTTGAAGCTTAAGGTGAGTTCAATCGATGAGCAACCAAAAGACAATAAAATGCATATTTTTTATATTGCCACATGCATAAATGTAACCAAAAAGACTGAATCCCGTCATATCAAATCATTTGATGAGACATTTTTAGCCGTGTCTGTGGAGCAACCAGGGCAGAAAGAGGAGTCCTTTCCCTTTCCCATGGGGATCAGATAAATATAGCGCCTGAAAGCCCTCTCTCACACACACTCTCTCACACACACTCGCCATTTGCTGTTTGTGTTAAAGCGATTAGCCAGACACAACTGCGAAACTGTTACCTTTATGGTGGCCAAGCCGTAGAATATTCTGTAAGATGATCCGACTGTGATGTGATGGAAGATGAAAATGTGTCTAAACTGTAACCTTGGGCCGGGGATCGTTGGCTGGGGAACTGTAAAAACCTTTTTGTTCCATATAGGCTACTTATGTGTTATAAAAAATATATGCAACACATATTTGGGGCTTTTGAAAGCTGAGTTTTGTATTTTTTGTATTTTACTTTGTTTTGTATTGGTTAATAATTGAAATATGGCGCCAAAATTATTTATAGCCTATTGTAATATTTTTTCATGACACACCTGAATAATATTTTAGTAGACTAATTTCGGCTTTTGGCAAAGAAATAGATGATATATCTATATGTTTAAAATATCCTTTAAAATTAACTGAAGCCTTACACGGTGCAGTAGAAGGTTGATAAAGATTTGTTATTGCTATTCTCCAATATTACTTGGCAAATTATAAATTATGGCCACGATCAGTCTTGAAGAATATAAATAATAAAAATATTACTTAAAAAGTATTATTTTATAAAAAAAACTATACAGGCTATGTTGATAAATTACCTACTAGTTTTTAGTTTTTAAAAAAAAATAATGTGGAAACACATATATATATTCTTAATATTTGACCAAAATCAAAAACATTTTGGTTTGTTATTTAACTATAAATGATTTCTCATACGAATTTATTTGAACATAAATCGAATATTTTTAAATGTTTGAAAGAAATGAAAATAGTTTTAACTTTTTCATAAATTTATTTACAAATAATTTCAGTTTACAACACCAAATAACTACATAGAATTACATATATTTGTTTTTATTATTATTATTAGGTATTATTATAAACAGTCTTTTTACACTTGTTCGTGTCTTGTATGAAATGTGTCGAGCCTACAATAGCAAAAAAAAAAGAGAAAATTCTAAATTATTATCACAGGTCTGATACAGGGACAAAGAACAGATAAAAGTCAAACGAGTAAAATTATTCTCCCTTTTTTTTTTTTTTTACAAATATTTACAAATGTTACCTGTACAGAAACACTTTCCTTTTCTTTTCATTTTTTATTTCTCTGTATTTCAAGAGTCTTTTTCATGGCTTTACAGTCCAGTGCTGCCTATTGATTTGTGCTCATCGCACATCAGTGATAAAGTCTCTATATAAAAATAAGAGTTTTTCTTTTTTGGTTTTGAGTCACTGTGAGGGCCACTTGGACACCGCTGCCGCCGTCGCTGACGGTAAAACGTGTCCTGAAATAATATTTGAAGGGACGCTGAGGATGGGAGCAATCGCGGCAGAGGTCCGGGTCAGAGAGAGGGACTGCGCGCTCAGCAGGGCCGACTGAACGGTGACGGGAGGCCGCAGGAAAGCCTGGGCGGCACCCGGCGTAACGGATGACGAGCTGGACACCCCGATTATGTTCTCTATGCTGAAGGACGGCCTGTTAGATGGCTCGGATTTGATCATTGACGCCGTGCTTAGACTGTTGAGCTGCAGCTGGAGGCTCGGGCTAAGCTGAGAGCTGAACGCCTTTCTGTTGAGCTCCGCCGAGGGCAACAGGGGGACGCCCGGCGGCAGCATGGGACCCACAGTTGGGATGTACGGATACTGCAAAGCCGCCGGGTGGGAATACGCAGCCGGGTGGATACCGTAATGTCTCCCGTAGGGGCCTCCGAGGCTGTACGCCCCGAAACTCTGCATCATGAGTGCGGTCTGATCCCTGAGCATGTCCGGCTGAACTCTCTTGAACCTTTTTCTCCTCCTGAGGAAGCTGCCGTTGTCGAACATGTCCTCTGAAGCCGGGTCCAGGGTCCAGTAGTTACCCTTTCCGGGGTTGCCAGGTTCCCGGGGGATTTTCACGAAGCAGTCGTTTAAAGACAAGTTGTGCCGGATGGAGTTCTGCCACGCCGGGAACTTCTCTCGGTAATATGGGAAGCGGTTACTTATGAACTCGCAGATCCCGCTGAGGGTAAGCTTTTTCTGCGGGCTCTGGAGGATAGCCATGGTGATTAGGGCGATGTAGGAATAAGGCGGTTTCACCAAGCTGCTTTTGGGCTTCTGGATCGCACCTCCCGGCGCTGCGCTCTGGTCGTGCCCCTCTCCTTTCCCTGCGCCCAGTTCTCCCTCTCCGGAGCTCTCACAGCATGGACTCCCTGCTCCGGACCTCATCTCCTCCTTCTCCACCTCGATCTCGTCCTCCAAGTCATCGTCGACCGGTTCTCCTTGAAAGCCGTGCAGGATGCTGCCTACCCCCGGGCTGTCGCAGTCGCTGTCCACCCTCTCCATGCCCTCATCGTCTCCTTCACCAACAACGTCGATATCCACGTCCTCGGCTGTGAGCACAGTTTGACCGGACATGTCGCTGGCTCGATCGCTGCCTCCAGAGAGGGTCATCTCACGGGTTACTCACACTTTAATGTGAAAAATAGGAGAAGAAAAAAAAAACCCACAGCAGTAAAAACAGCTGTGCAGCGGCCAGTGCGCACACACTGAGGCTCTGTTGGACAAAAATCGGCGTTCTCCAACGATTTAGAGCTGTGCAAAACTTCAAACTTCAAGAAATATTCTCCGCTCTGTAAGTTAACGGGCCTGCAGAGCGGTGCGTATTGCCCCAGAAGTTGTTTGGAGAGAACGCGCAACTTTTTTGTCTTTTGCGCTCTGGCGTCTCTCCTCTGCAGCGGCGCGCGTCCTAAACCAGCGATATTTGGCGAGCTGAGTCGAAATGACACATACTACTTTTGGAAAAAAGGCCGGAGCTTTTTAACCGGACTGACTGATAGATTACTTTCCCCCCTTGTATAAGATATACTATCAGAGCAGGACACGTGGTTTGGTGACGCCACACCCCCCACCTCTCATCTCTCCTTCGCTTCCAAAGCCTCTCCGCTCTCCGTTAAACCATGCAAACTGGAGTTGTTTCGTTGATTTGTCAACACTGGGACATCAGCAGCGCTGCTTTTCGCCGATTTTCTTGTGTTCGTCCGTCATAGACCATTTAACGGCTGCGGAGGGTGGAGGAGGAGGATGAGGAGGAGGGGGAGAAAATTGGCCAGCATGATTGAAAGATCTGATGCACTCTAACGTGGCTGCGCAAAAACAACCTTTAACTTTTGCTAATTCGAACTGTGTTGACAGCTGCAGAGCGGTAACAGCGACAGCTAAGTTAAAGGCATCTACTTGATTGAGTTTTGTGTCTTTTATCTTTTAAACTGTGAAATTGTGCATGCGTTTTTTTTAAAACTGTGTATAGTGATTATTCCAGTTTTTGTCTGTTGTAATTACGCGATGCACCACTTTATATTTGTAATATTATGGATCCTGCTGAGAAAATGTTATCTGCAGATACAAAACATGATTTCCAAGTCTATTTATTCCTGCAGAATTAGCGGGAAGAGCGTGAAGAAGCAGCTGCAGCAGCATCGACCATGAATGTTGGGGGAGAGGAGCGCATATCCTTAAGAGTTTGGAAGAGGTGCAAACGACCCCGATCATTGTATGTGTTTGCATTTGAAAAAAACTAGGAAATGTGGGCAGCGGGTGAATGCAAAGGAGGCATTTTTTTATTCACAGTCTTGGAGGTGAGCGCTAAAGGCATGGGATTGGGAGAAGAACGAAATCTTTTTGTTTCGGCGCTAATATTTAAAATAATTGACGCAGAGTTTGCATGTTAAAGAGAATAGAACTGGAAATAAAATAAAAAGTAGAACATTTGTACCGCAAACGGAGGTTATAATCAGGGAACTTATGTATTTTTAATTGATATAAAAGGAATGTACATATAACAGACAGTTTTATCTTGATTATATTCTGTTTTAAGTTTGTTATCCTTACATAGGATTTAACCGATTTGTTCTTTAGATTATTCTTATAATAATAATTACTTTTATTATTAAAATATCTAAATTCCTTTTGTTTAGCCTACTTAATTGTGTTATGGACAGAGTTTAATTTACAGAAACAGAAGAAGTCTAATATATATATATATATATTTCCATTATTTATTTATTTGGCTGTTGCTCAGTCGACATCTAATCCTACAGCAGCACGGGGCAAAAGCGCGTCTCCCTTTTACACCTTTGCTGCTCTATGCTCCGGGATTAAAGCGAGGATTAATCAAACGCTATTATTAATAACGAGCCTACGGGTCCAAGGAACGGAAACTCGGCTTCCGATTAGGCTGGCCTCCCGTTTCATCTTCCGCTGACCTGTGAGATCCGAAGGTCCGTCAATACGGACTACTTAGCAGATGAACCCGGTGTCCGCGTCAACTTTCATCTTGCTCATCTGAGGCACACATGTGTGAGTTTAAAAAAGTCGTTCATTTGGTAAAGCAAAACACATTTTGGAACTATTATTTTTTCCGGAAATATTTTTAAACATTTTTTTTTCTTTCGCTGCTATAGATTGTTTTTGTTTTGTTTTTTAAAGAAGGATTTGCAGGTTTTAAACGAGTTATATTTTAGAAGTAAAACCTAAGATCTGATTTATTATAATAATAATAATAATAATAATAATAATAATAATAATAATTATTATTATTATTATTATTATTATTGGTGCTACTGTTGTTGACTCTTTCAGTTTGCTTGTTTTTTTTCCAAGGAAGCAGCAGGTGCAGCTATAGCACAGCCTGCCCAAGGCATAAGCAAACCAAACTCCTACTTTAAAAAATTGTAAAGGCACCAGAGGACTCTCCACTGATCTGCTTGACTTCTCACACAAATCTAGATCTAGTGTTTTCACATTTGCACTTAAATGTCTAGCAATAGAATAGCCTTTGAGGATACAAAACCCAAACAACTAACACAAATAGGATAAATTAAATTTTAGAAAAATATTTATTTAGCTTTGAAAATAACCATAAATAACGAATTACAATCATATAGCTAGTTATGTTGCAGGTTAGACATATTTTGTACAGGCGGATCAAGAAAATTTCGACCCTTCGTTCCCTGCACACACACACACATATAATATATATATATATATATATAATATATATATATATATATATATATATGACAGACAGTGTATAGCTACTTGCTACTTGCTGATAAAATCTCACTGCCCCAGCACAGAGTGGTAATGCTGGTGGTGGGAGGGGGTCTTTCAAACCCGTCCTTCCTGTGATCTCTTGAAGCCTCATAAATCCGCTTTTATACCTCCGCAGTTTGTTAATGAAATGTGCATTTTAAGCACACATGCACGGCTTAGCGCGACAAAAACCTTTTAGTATAATAAGCCATCTTGTTCCTGAATGAAACCGTTGGGAGGGACACGCAGTGGATGCAGAAGCAGCTGAGGTGATGAAAACAGAGTTGGAAAAACTCCCACCAAGGTCGCTGGTATAACAAATAATTGTGATCATAATAATAATGTGATGCTCTGATGAACTCTGACGAATATATACCCCCCCCCCCCCCACACACACACACTCCTTTAGGTCGTGTCTGCGCAGCTGCAGTCAGAGGTCAGGGTCACCTGCAGAAAGTATAAAAAGCTATACTCTTTGTATGTTTAGAGACATTTTAGACTCAATAAGGGCTAATTCAAAATAGAATCACATAATATCTATTAGAAATTTTTTTCTTTTTTGGGGGGGGAGTGAATAGTCTATGACGCTATTAAAAAGGAGAAACGCCACTTTTGAAAACTTGTTAGCAAAATTATATTGTACAGATTTATAAAATGTTTTCATATAGAAGGTTCTGTACGTAATCTTTTTTTTAATAATATGTAAGGCATTCCTGGACTTAGCTCAGCTCAATTAATTAGGTCAGAGTGCATCTGAGGTCCGTCGCTATATTACACAGATATGATAAATTAATGTATGTTGGCGAATCTCTAATTACGCTAATTATTTTACATGCGCAGCAAAATCTTCACCCTGTCAGGTTTGATAACAAAAAAAAATCTCAAGCTGCTGCTGGCAAAAGAATGGAAAAGGGATACCGTGGAATTTGTTTTTGTCCAATAAATTGAATGTTTCACATCGGACAATGTGAATTATGTGGATCCCAGTCAGAGAGATGAAGGTATAGGGTCGGATCCCCCTCCCCTTTCTCCCCTCTTTTATTTTTTTGGAAATCACAATTTTCAGGTTCTCCCATAGAGTCTATTCCATCAACCTGCGAGTTTGTGTCAAACAATATGACGGAGCTCATCTTTTAAGACCACCTCCAGCTGGACGTGCGACACTCACATCAAAGAACCGATGAAGGGCCTGACGCTGAGCCACGGAGCGTTTGACGCGTCCGAATTTCTGTTTGTTGTTAAAAAGTCCATCTTTTTAAAATGTTTGTAGCCTATATGTTCTAAAACGCACCATATATGTATGTTCTGTTCCAGATACAGGACGCAAATCATGTGCTCCTCTTCTTTTTAATTTCGTTTACTAATCGGATTTATGCTTTAGGGTATAATTTCAAATTAATATAAAAAGCACATTTTTTCTTGTTCTGTCCACATACTTTTCAAATAGTCTTTTTAGAAATCTTTTTCTGAAAGAGTTTTTAAAAAGTAGCTTTGAGTTTTTTTTTAAGTTAAAGTGCTATTCTACAATTTATGGTTAGAAAACGTCGATGTTTGACAGACAACAGATCATTACCACAATCCCAATAAAACAACAATCTTTCTCCAATTTTGTGTACACTGTGTCATGTTTTTGCAATTACATTCATAGGTAAAAAGTTTAAATATTTCTAGATATGTTTTGATACATTCATTTGTGTCATTTTGATCCTAGACTACTGAAATTGGATATTAATTGATAAAAAAAGCAAAGTTGAATGTGCATGTTCTTCATCTGTCGAACATAGCCTACATTTGTATGAATTTTAAAAGATCACTCTTGAAGGAAAATAAAATCTTTTGGATTTGATTATCATATTGTTTTAATCGCCAGTCAACGTCCATTTTTATTTATTTATTTGTTTGTTTTTTATTTATAAAAAAATGTCTCGCCACCTGTCCATATTGAACCTCCCCACTGGGATAAACCCTGGCAGGGAGAAGACCACTGGGAGGGGACAGACCTGCATCAAACACTGAGGATTTTCATCAGCTGTTACCGCTGCTGCTGGTGGGAAAATGACACCTCCAGCTAAAATCAGCTGGCCTTTATCATGCTAACGTTTACTTGTTAAATACTCTCAGTGTCATTCAGTTTGTAGCCCCTTGTCATTCAAGAAGGTGGCTGAAAGTGATCGGAACATTGTCTTTGTTGTGCGAGCGCACGCATGAGGCCGATTAAGGCCGCAAACAGTTGCGAACTGGCCTCACCGCTGGCCTTTTACGCGCAGCCAAAACACGCGCAGTCTAGCTTTTGCGCCAACACGCTGTGCGCGTGAAAAGGTTGCAAATCTCTACTTCATGACACAGCCCACAATACTCGACAACAATATAATTTGCATATATGGTTTCTTAAAAAGAGTCAAATTATATATATAAAAAAACATTTATTTTGGCACAACATTATGGAAAGTTGGTTCATTTTAAAACTGACATTTAGATAAAAGTTTGTTACACAAAAATGAAACCCCTCCTCCTCAAGGTAACCACATGAAAATGTAAACTCTGCAATATTCATGTTTGCATATGAACGAGGTTGAACGAAAACTTGTATTCAGCATGACCCTTGAACTCAATATCCTCTGCCTCTTGATGCATACATTTATATATATAACATCACAGTAAATTACCTTTTGCATTCGCCTGCCCTGTACCCATGATAATGTTCCTTCACCTAATCTGTCAGGTTCCACTCTGAGACACTTTACCTCCTGTCGAACCCAATTATTGCAGAAGATGAAGACGAGGCATAAGAGTTGGATATGTGTGGAGTCAGATATTTCTTTATTTGGTAATATTATGCGCAAAGCAGAAATATCTCAATAAATAGACTACTGTTATCACGTTATAAATAATCATATTTTCATGCAGGCTTTCGTTAATTTGAGCCAAAGCAACACGAGCTCTTATTTGTTTAATAAAAGTATCCTTGTCTGTTATTGGAATGGGGAAGTGCACATCCTTATCAAAGTCATGGTGCTGTCTCTTGAAATTAGGGACAGCACCTCTAAATTGTCAATTACACAGAGGTTAAGTAGACTGAATAGACTCAATGATTCAAATCAGGTGGTGCAATTTATTGCACATCACTCTTGCTTCATTTCACAGAGCACTGACGATGAAGTGCCTTTATTTTACACAATAGGTGAATAAATTCGACACAGACCCTATGCATTTTGTTTAATTTATTTTCATGCTAAATATTAAAATGTGCTCAGAAAGCCATTTTTTACTCTAAAGTGTTTTATTTAGTGTTGCTTAGAAGTGTTTTTTTTATTTATAAGATATATATATATATTTCATAAAATTATTTGTTCTTGTTTTCCATTCGAATTTTGACACAAAACATGATAATAATAATCATATGCAGATCATTTTGTGCAATATGGGACAATAAAGGTGGAAATTATGTTATTCACTGGATCATCTCTGTAACTCAAAGATCTGTGCTTAATTATAATTTAGCTGCATGGAAAATATCCATTTGAGGAAGAATATGATTATTAACAATTACTAAGAAAACTAATACAAAATTGTTCTGTTGCAAGCACAGTGGGTGAATCACCTTTCTCTGCAAGTGGGCATGTTTGCAGCAGGTTTACACATTGTCACAGAAACCTAAAGGCATTGTTTCTTTTATTTTCTTTTTTACACAATATTTAAATCTCAGTCAGATTAAATGAACATCAATTCTCAAGCATTGACAGAGATTCTGAAATAGTTTTAGATCAAAATCATTCTATCACATGAAAATGCTTTAACCTAGCCTGTTCCATTGCAGCTCTGTATATTTTGGATTGTTGTTCCGCTGGAAGGTTTATCATTCGCACCAGTCTCAAGATTTTTCGAGCATCAGGTTTTCTTCTTGAATGGGCCCTGTATTTAGCACCATTGATCTTCCTAACAACTAAGGCCGGTTTATTCTCTTGCCAAAAACACATGATGTTGCCACCACTATGTTTTATGGTGAGCATATTCAGGCCAGACTGTCCATTTTCCACCACACATGGTGTTTTGCGTGAAGACCAAACTTTTTTATTATTATTCAGCCATAGTGGCCTTTATTTGACAGTGGACAGAGGTGGGAGAATGCATGTGGCAGGGGTCTCCTGGAATGGGACTCGAACTCGAAAGCCTCTATGCGAACTGACAGTCGCATAGAGGACTGAGGCCTCTGCATATGGGGCACCTGTACTAATCACTATACCACACAACGCCTCAAGGCCAAGCAGTTTTTTGATAGATCTGACCAGAATACCTTAAACCAAGTATTCGTTTGCCCCTCTGACATAATGAGGAACATTTTAAGTGTTCTAAATAGTTTTTCAAGAAACGATTGCAAAAAAAACACAGAAGATAATGTATTTATGTTCTTTGTACCTGTGCACACTCGCTGAACTTAATTTCAGTCATGTTGGTGAATTCCTATTCACTAACATTGGTTTATGCGGAGCTAAAGCTAAATTGAAGCAAACGGACTAGATCAGATGAATTACTTGGCTGGTTACAAAATATTCTTTCTCATTTATCTAACACTGAGAAATATGGCATCGGACAAAATTTTACTAAGGGGTGGAATCTCCTTTGAAAGGGTCGTATACTGGACCTGGTTACCCTTGATATCCCCAGTACATGTTATTCATTAATACTTTCATTTTAGCTTGTGTTTAAGTATAAATTCTTCCTTTTTCATTGTAACAACACATAGCAACAACTAATATTCCAAAGATTATAAATGCTTTTGCTCATTTATACAATAAAAATAATTATAATTACACTAAATGATGGCTATAACAATATATCTAAAGTTGCTTAAAATTGCATTAGGTAATACTTTAACTTAGAGCTTTAGCTTTGTTTCACTTTAGCTCAGACTTTTTATTTTGCTCAGGACATTATTTGAAAGTAAATTTATATTTATAGCAAAGTAAAGTATGTAAACAAGGTTAATACTCAAAGAAAGTTAACACCCGGAAACCCAAGATTGAAGTCCAAAGTCAGCAAAACAAGCATCAATATTTTACAGTCTCTCAAGAATCCCCATTCCAGATGCAATCAATGCCTCCTATTCATTATCACTGTGTATGTCTTCTAGGTATGGCCTTTGTCGTTTGGCAATAATTCTCCCCTCCACAGTTCCACATCACTCCACTGAGCCATACTTTTACAAATGCCTCAGGGCTATAAATACTAATGAAATCTTTTAGCTTAATTTGATTTTGCTGGTACACTTGCAGTTATGGCTGAACTTTCCCACGAGAGAGGCTGATTGGACACTTTCAAGTCCTTATGGAAGCAGGAAAACATTCCAAAGAGCTGGGGAGATCATTTCCATAATTACCCCGATTGGCAGCCTAATGACCTTCTGCGACAATAAAAAGATCTCTTGTTAATTCCATTTCTGTCTCTGACATTCAAGAGATTCCTATCTTACATGTTTTAGGGTTCACAAGATAACAAGTGTACTTTTTTTCCCCCCTCACGAGCAAAGAGCAGCCCCATTCAGTGTTGCACCCCCCCACACACACTTTGCTACCAACGGCACAATGTGGCTCTGCTGTGCTTTGAATAGGATCTGCTTAAGTCTGCACAGCTCTTACACTCTGCCCCAAAGTTGGATAATTTATGGACCTGCGGGAGATTATAAAGATGGATCTGTGAGGCAATCAATTCCCATGTTGCGTTTTTGAATGGTGGAATAGAAATGAAGTGCAGAATAATTAAAAAGATCACAAGTCTCCCCTAGCATATAATAACCAGTAGGTCCAGAGGCAGTGGGCTCCTCCATAGTGCCAGAGGAACATCTTTTGATGTGACTGAGAGGACACCTCGGCTGGTCCAGAGCTGCCACACAATGGGATGATTTCACCCGCCGCCACACACTGAGACCGCATTGCAACTTCTGCTCTGAGACAGTTTGACCAGGCAGATCACAAGCAGATACTGTTGTCAAAGGAAGCTGAGATGGGTTTTCATCTGCTTAGATGTGAGGGTGACTCAGAGCTGGCTGCGATGCAAAGTGTGTGGGGGTCTGTTTCGAATATGTTTCATGGCGTCCACAATGCTCAGAGTGTTGCTGGATGTTAAAATAAAATCCATCAGTCGTCTGGGTATGAATGGGTGTCAAAATGTACCCTCAACCGTCTGCATGCACAGCTGTGGGCCCCTGTGACCAGATAAATACCCATACATACCCAGACTCCTTAAAATTCTGAATACATTAAAATGTATGTGAAATTTAAAACTGTCGAACTGATGTCTCTGTATTATCTTTGGTCCCAGTGGAACTGAGCATGGGACATTCACACTCTGTAGGGCAATTAGCATCTGTTGCAGGATGGTAAAGATTGTCGCTCAAAGCAACCTCTGGATCATCATGATTATGTTAAGTATGAAAGGCTATACCAGGAGATTTTGAGGGCATCTTGGAAACCTATGGCTCCATGTGTAACTCCTCAAATGATGCACAGTGTGATGAAGCTGCATTAAAACATATTTATTTATTTATTCATTGGACAAGGACATTGCACAAAAAATTTATTGCACAGACCAGTGATAGCGACATGCTAATTTTCATCTGTAGTCCACGGGCAGAAGCAAAGTGACAGCAGGTTTATACAGTGGTCAGTAAGCAATCTTACTTAAGAGTCCTTTCCAAATATTAAATACAAATAAAGCAATGGCATAAGGATAACTTCAACAAACATTCAGATGCAATATTTATCATATTTTCACTTGCAAATACAATTAACAGTTTATGAAAAAAACTAAAACGTTTACATTTTCAGCAATACTTCGATTAACCAGTTTTGTGCTAATGATCAAAAACCTGACTATCTTTCAACCACTTCTTTGAGTTAAGTTTAAACTGGTAAGATACTAGTCTATCGAACAGGTAATGGTAATGAGTTCCACATCCTGGCAGCTTTTACAGAGACGCCATTCTGTCAAAAGGTAGACGATCGAAAGTTCACAGAACAGTCTCTGTTCTGGAGGAGGCTTGCTTTGTTTCATGCCAGGACTCATCACAAGATATCATCCATATCGAGGTAAAAAGCGAACACCAGCAAGTGTCTGTGTACTGTATCAATTGAGCATTGGTACTTCATTAAAATGAAACACATTAAGCTGTTTTCATATTACTTTAATGAAAATATGTAAACATTTAATTAAATAAACAATTCACATTCTGAGTTTACCTCATAAAGAATATATATTTAAACCAATGTCTAATCACTGATCATTTTAAAGCTTTGACAATAAAGAAATTAACAAAATGAGAACATTTATATCAAGAGACTTTAACAAGTATTGAGTATTGAAGATCTTGAGACACAACCTGTGGGGAGAAGCAGGTCATTCTTGGTTAGATTCATGATCCAGCAGGGACATTCTAATGGACCTATAGAAGAGCAGTTCCGGTCTCTGACAGAATATATTTGTTTTCTGGCCACTTGGTCATATCATCATTTGGAAAGAGTACATTCTGTAATAGGTGACTGTAACTGGAAGCATGTATAAGCTGATCTAAGTATTAAAGCTTATTATGTACACTTAAGTTTGCTGATTTATTCTATTTACAATACTGAGGGATAATTATTTATTTAAGAAATCTGTGATTATTAAAAATAACTTTGAAAAGTTGTCCCAAAACTTTTTTTTTCCCATTAATGATGTGCTATTACTTAACATGCAGTTGTAGTGATAGGGTTAGTTTTGTCACATTTTACAAAGACATTGACATATTTTCCAGTCGAATAAGTTGCTCCCTTCTTTTCAGTTCTTTTGAAAGGGGGAACATCTACAGAAAGATACAATAAACATCAAAGCAGGCCATAGCATCAGCAGAATTTAGTAGAGTTAGAAAGAAACCAAGGAGCTTAAATACTGTGAAAATGTGACTGTGGCATGCAAACCAGGTGAGTGGAATGAACAGAATGTCCAAAATTTTGTGCCTCTGAATGTCACTTATAGGATGCACTGATATGATACTGGTATTGGGGCTGTACTATTCTAATGTAGTAATACCGGTATTGGTTAGTTAACCAATGAATCTATACTTGTAATGTAGAAACTTTGCATTAATGTTACGGAAAATGCTTATTATAACTTGAAATCTTAGTTTTGGGGTCATTTTAATTATTGTTTTAAAAAAAAAAAATCTAATTCACCATAATTTTCTGTAAAAAAACAAAACAAAACAAAAACAACATGTCTTTCTATTCAGTGCATTTTTTTTTTTTTTTTTTTTTTTTTGGTGAGGTAGAAGTATCGGTACTTGGTATCGCCAAGTAGTCAGATCCAAGTATCAGTATTCTATCAATTTGCAGTCTCTTAATTTAATCTCTTAAATTAATTTTTCCCCAAAATTATATCTGCACAACACTGTGAACATGAAAATTTGAATTTTTTATTTTATTTTATTTTTTTAATTTGGTATTAAGACCCTCACCCTCGCTCTAAAATTATTTGTCAATTATATTTACAGGGTTTAGATATAATGAACAACACATTATTTAAAATATCATTTTAATGATGTATTAGCCACTAGAAAAAACGCTTTACTGTACATTTTACAGTAGATACACCATACGGGTTAAAATGGGCTTTAAATATTGTAGCTGTAGCTAAATGACCTACTGAAAATAGGGTTGTTCTACAGTGGAGAAGGGATGTAAGACCTTCATCACGAATATGGCCACTGCCCAGTGACGTTACTTCATCTTCTTATTCCACCTAACTCCCTCAGCAGCACTCACGAAAGGGGTAATGTGAGCTAATCTTGAGGGGCTAGGATGTCTGAGAGCTATCTGTGTCGGCCTTTCATTGTCTGTCATTATCATCATCATCATCATCATCATAATTTAAAATGTCTGAGACAGTAACATATTTGTATGTACTTCAGCTTTTAATAAAAATAAATCTGTGCCTGCTGCTTGCAGTTGCAAGGCGACATTGTGCTAATGCAAGATATATACTGCATTATGAATGTTACCATAGTCAACGAAGCTCACAGAGGTTATTTGATTAGGTACCTTAGTAGGCATAGGATATTAGTTTCATGCTGAGTAGACAACTGTGTACACTATTACAGCATTGCACAGACTATACACAACATAATTCTCCTCTCCTTTGGTGAAATGGATTCAGGCGTTAGCCTCATTTCTCCTTTCCATGATGCTGCTTATCTGATTTGTTGGGTATAGTGTGACATAATTGTATCACAAGGAAACATTTTGGGAAAACTGGCATCAAGAGAATAATTAAGAAGAATTGATTACATGGGAGGCATACAATTCTGATGCAATTTGTCTATTAGGAGCGGTGTTCTGACAAAACACCGAACCCATCAGAAAGACCATACCGTCGGTTAATGTGCATGCGCAGCAATACAATTCATATTTTTTCCCTTTTGGTGTTTGAGATCAGTTCAAATTTCTGTCTTCAAATTTGTGCTGTTTGGTGACAGAACAGATGAGCCACAACATTCTGCATAATTTTGAGTATTGAAGTTATAGTATCTTACCTGTCCATATTGGTAGAAATGTTCACCTTTTTAAACTGATCCAGATTTTCTAATCAGGAGTTCTATGTATAACTGAAAAATAAATTAATTTGTTTACTCTTTAATTAGATGTGATCATGACTTGACATAAGGATTATTTGTAAATGCTAGGATTTTTTCCCATACAAATATTTATTTGAGACAGAAAGCTTTATAAAAGTAGACCTTGGTTTTTGGATTATTTCCAGCCTGTATTTTTTTGGCTCAAGGAAGCAGCTTGTCAAGGATCAAGTCAACTGTTCAATTTAAACATGTTACAATCAAAGTGATGCAGTAAACAGTTATTTGGCTGACTTCTTCTTGGTCAGTAATGCCCTAACTAGAGAACACAAGGCAACTTAAATGACCAATGGGGCCATGTGACTGGACTTGAAAAAGTAGCTCAGAGCAGCAAATTTAATTATCATGTTAGAATTCTGCACAAAAACAATCTATTCTAGTAATTAGAGGTATTCCTGTCAGATGACTCATGTTAGTGGGGCCTAATGCTATTTAGAAAATTCTAACGCCTGCTTTGAATGTTATCAAATGTTTTCAAAAGAGCTTAATGTGTGAAAATGCAATCAGGGGAAGTGGCTGGTTATTTTGTGCCGGCAGCAGCATTGAGTAGTGATTTTCTAAATGGGCTTGGTGGTGCATTGAAAGAGAAAAATAAATAAATATAGGAACCATAAAAAACATTTTTGCAGAAATTTAGCATTTACTGAGCAGACAATATAGTTTTTTCACTACACTCTCTGTGTCTTTAGTTGTCAATAGATAATCTGGATGTCTACAATAATAGGAAGGGAATTATAATTAGGACATAAAGGATAAATAAACAGGTAAAGTTATAAAAGCAATAAACAATTAACTGATTATGTCCAACTTCATAAAAACAATTTAAATAGTGGAATATAATAGTGCACCGATGCACTTTCAAAACTATTCCCAAAACCTTTACACGTTTTATCATGTTATGAATTGAAACCTTAATGTATTTAGTTGAAATCACTTGTGGCAGAACAACACAACTTGGTGCACACTCTAAAAAAGAGCTATACATTTGTATTCACCCCCCAGAGTCAGAACTTTGGAAAAGCTTATTACAATTGGGATTTTAAATCTTTAGGTTGTGTGTTAACCTTCCCTGCATATATACAAACTAAAATCTTTGTCATTTTTTTATTTCCAAAATAGCTCAAGATCAGTCAATTTGAATAGAGTGTACATTAATAATAATCTGCAGTTTTTGTTACTCATTTCTTGTTGATTTTAATGCATAAATCTAAGACATGAAAATGCATTATATTGTTACTCTGTCTGTATATTTAGTGTCTTGTTCCTGGAGAATATGAACTTCCCTCCCAATTTCATGTCTTTTGCAATCTCTTATACTTTTTCCCCCCAATATTGTCTTCATTTTAGCTCAACCGATGTTCCCAAGAACTTTAAGAAGCATGCTTGCTGAACTGAGGAAAATCACCCCTACACGATTATGCCATACCATGCTTCACTGTAGAGGTGGTATAAGGATAACATGCAATGTTAGTGTTCTCTGACTCAGTGTGTTGGAGGTAGTGAATAAAATTCAATTTTTATCACATATAACCAAAATACCTTTATTTTATGTGTTCTACTGCAAGTTCAACTTTACTTGCCATTCGTCCATAAAAGTCAGGTTTTTCAGAATAAACGACTAATAGCTCTCTTGCATAGAGATTCTCCAACCTGAGTTGAGGATCTCTGCTACTCCTGCAGAGTAACATTAACTCCTTCTTCTCTGTCTTCATTTCTGATTGAATAACTATATTGTCTGGCCTGTTATTTTTAGCTAGATGTTTCAACAGTTTAGAAATTATTCCATATTTGTTTAATTTTTGGAGGATTGATTGAACTGTGCTCCATTATAAATTCAAAGTTTGGGATATTGTTTTATTCTCGACAACTGTCTCCCTTACATTTCTTTACAATGCTGCTTGTTCACTAATGTTCTCTGGCAAACCTTCAAAACCTTCCCAAAACAGTGGGATTTATACAAAAATTAAGCTTTTTTACTAATTACTGGCCTCTGAAGGTGATTGATAACTCTGGATTTCACTTACAGGTATCACAGTAAAGAGAACTGAATAAGAAAACATGCCATAGTTTTCAATTATTTTTGCTTGTGGAAAAGTTGGAAAATAATGTATCGTTTTCATTCAAATTCACAGTCATGCTCTGTTTTGTTCGTGTATTCTATAAAATCCCCCCGACATACAATAAAGTTTGTGACTAGAAGTCAAAGGAAAATAAATGATTGTGCAAAGCACTATAATAATTAAAATTAGTTTTCTTCTACTCCTTGGCTATTTGAAACGCATTGTACTTTTCTAATAATTACAAATTATTCTGCCTTTATGTAGACTGATTCTACTGGGTCAGGTTTTGCTGCTTCCTACAAGAAGTCACCAAATCTTTGGGGCCTCACAAAGACCCCATTCTCCTCTGTGTTGCTCTTCTTCATCACCCAGCTCCAGGGCATGGTAGATCTTCTCAATCCCTTGCATTGTCTGTACAAAACCACATATTAAATTTGTCCTGCACAAGCCATTTCATTGAGTTCTGGAAGGAATTCTTTTTGCTGGTTCATTCATCTGTGTACATGGTTTGAAAACACATTTAAGACAAAGCAAGCCAGTCAAAGGATAATATTGAGGAAGTAGCATTCATTTCAAGTTTTGTAGCATGTGTCATCTTTGTTTCATGCTCTTTTGGCATTGGTGTGTTCAGTTCAGATCCATGCAGCAGGGCAAATACTGTGAAACTAGCTGCAAGCCATCCAAAATTTCTCCTTGCATGTGTAATGTTTTGCACTTCATTAGGAATTCTGGATTTTCCCCACCAGGAATGTCAAGTGAATACAAAGAGAAGGAAACTATGAGAGCTTTCTATGCGTGGTTAACAATAAACAATAGATAATAAAGAGAATAATCTGATTTTAGACAACCAGGGGTCCTGTGAGTAAATGATCTGTTCTCATTCAAAATATTTTAGGGTCTGTTTTAATGTTCTTATGAGAAAAAGATAATTTTGTATCATCATCAGAAAAGGAACATAGCAGATTTCATGATTTTTATGCTTTTTATTTATAAAGAAAAATATGTTTGATGCTCTTTTTGTCATAAAAGCTTTATTTATTTAAGATAATGATTTACTCAGTTATTTCTAGGGCTTTCAGATAAGTAAAAATGTTTATCTGTTGAATTACAGGGTAGCTGTGAATTTATCATGATTAATCACAAATATTCAACATTCCTAAATATGACGGAAAAATACAGTTTTGCAGTCTGTGCATATATCAATGCATAAAAAAATAATTACGTTAATTCTACAAATTAATCAAGTTGATCAACCTGTGTTAACCTTGACAGCCCATAGTTATTTTTGCAATGTATATTTTTAGGTCACCTGTCCATCAAAGCGGATGCAGTTTGCATAATGTACATTTGAGTAAATTCTAGAACAATTTAAGTTGTAGTTGAAAAGGTTTAGACGTACAGAGAGAAAGATCTTTAATTATTCCTTTCTGCATAATCTGTCTTGACCTGTTGACTGAAATGGAAATTGAAGCTGGTTGATTTTGTGTCTGTTGAACAATTTATGTGGGGATTTGGCTACATATGGTTAATCAGTAACCTGCTGAAAGACTCAATGACAACCCATTTCCAGTTTACTGATAGGTGCCACCAGATTTTTTATTTAAAATGTCCAGATATTTAAAGAAAATTACGTTTCACCTTGAGAATTTATAGCTGGATCATGGATCCAGTTAAAATAGTAGTTGCACTTCCCAAATCTGTGCTGATATAGGGTTGTCTGGCATTTTATATAACTGGTTATGTTGATGGTTGCTCACATTGAACCTATGCAAAGATAGTTGCTCCATTCCACGTGTCGGCGCACGAATGCTCTATCCGACAGATCGCCGATTGCAGCAAAATAAAGGACTTGATAGAACAGATTTTTCTTTTGTTAGAAATTGTTATAATAAACTGAACCTGACAACATTTTGTCACATGATCAAACTGGTATGCATGTGATTGAGTGGGAATTTTCTTTTACATGAACAAAGAAGATTTGATTTTATATATACACACACACACACACACACACACACACACACATATATATATATATATGTTGTTTCTTTTGAATCTTTTTTATATAAATAAACAGAAACAAACTGGTCATGTCCTTCCATAAATCTGATTGGCTCTAATTCATCTTTACACTTAAATTTTAGATGTACTGCAGTCTAAAGGTTATGCAGCACAAATAGCAAACATCTTATGAAACTGAAATCCGTATATTGCAATTTGGAGGACCACAACATCGAATGGGTTTAAAGCCATAAGTTATAACCTATATGTTTTAAATACACCGTGAACAAGGAAACCAAAGCTGCTAGCATGATTCCCTAATTAGGCTAATTAGCATCGATGCTAGCACTAGGCTCTCTGTGCTTGCTTGCTTGCTAGTATACTTGCTGCCGGCTTTAGGCAGCGCTGACTCAGCGCCCTGAGCCAACAGCTCAAACTGATATATATATATATAAACTAATTAAATAGAACTTTCCGAACATTTGATAAAGGTCTGACAAGAGTTGCCGGCACAAGAGTTAGATCAGATACAATGGAGAAAAACTAATTTTCTGGCTTGAAGCAGAAGTCTTTTATTTGAGATTACAAGTGTGATATTATATTTAGGAAAATACAAAAATATATATTTAATAGTAATCAAAGCATTTGAGACTTATAGCTGTTCATGAATTAACCACTCAATCAATCAATCAATCAAACTTGATTTATAAAGCGCTTTTCAAACAAAGTTACTCAAAGTGCTTTACAGATTTAAAATAACCCCATAACCCCCCCCCATTCAAAAATAAAATCATTAACGCAAATACCACCCCCTCCCAACCCAACCCATCAGCCCATACAGACACACACACACACACACACACACTTAAAAGCTACAAAAAGCGAGCTGAGTACAGATGAACCAGGAAATGCCATCGTGGGAGCCATCTGCATCCGCAGCAGCAGATCAACAGCAGCAGCCAAGGCTCCAACCAAGGGCGCCCAGAGGAGGGAGGGATGGTACCCCCACCTCCACCCAAGCGCTACCTGGGGGGCACCCAGGCAGCCACATCCGACCACCGCCCCTGATACAGGGGGCCCCCAGAGAGGAAACACTGGCAAGAAAGATTAAAATACATTAAAATATAAAGTTTAAAAAGTATAAAGTATATAAGGTATAAAACAATAAGTGTAAAACAACGATAAGATAGATCAAGATCACTGGCCATTTAAAAAGCTTAGTCTGCTCTAAAGTAGTAGAATGAGATAATCATACTTAATTCTTTATTAAGAGACATTCAAGCTATTTATCAGAATACTTGATACTCATTTCATGTTGTTCAAGATCTCAGAAATTTTGTGCACAGGATGAATGATTGTTTAAAACGCAAATTAAAAGCATAATGAAGGTCTTCTCTATAGACCTGGATGGAAATTTAAGAAATCACGCAAACTGCTTGGTGTTTCATGCTACAAATATTTGTTTCTCATCTAAAGTATGTTTATATTTGATTTATTAGAAAGACTGGTTTATTTCTTTCTTTGAACTGCGTGCTTCCAAACTGGTTCAATTGGTGTTCACATAGTAAAGAAATCTAAATATCTCAAACTGTCATACCAAGAAGTTTAAATATTTTTGTAGAGTACAGTAAAAAGCCTAAAATGAGACCGGCACTTTGTTTCATCTCAACTAAATGAAATGACTGATAAGCACAAACATCAAAAATCAGACTGCAGATGTGTGTACAATGAGTTCAGTGTGTTCACAATCTATAACCTTTTCCTACTACCCTAGGATTCCCCCTAATTTATCAGATTAATTGCTTTGTAAACATTTGATCCATTTCAAAGATGCGTCTCAAATTGCATTAGCCTAAAACCAAAGTCATCTGATGGCGAGTCTCTCCATGGCCAATAACATTTAAGAAGTCAGAAGCTTTGGCTCAAAAGGATAATTTCACATTGAGTGGTTCCTTGTTGTGTTTGCAGATAAGGGGCATTTTAAATTTATATGTTCAATTTGCAACCTAATTTATTTATCACTGGCTAAGCAGTAAGGTAAGCCAACACACCCATGATGTCTGTGGAGGAGCTGCAGAGATCCATAGCTCATTTGGTTAAATATGCCTACAGGATAATTACTGCTGTGAACTCAACCTTTTCTGAGGATTGTTAAAATGTTGAAAGGAAACCTAAATACAGTAGATCATTCTGTGTTTTGCCCACAAGCCAGCAGACATAGCAAGCATGGGGAATTTACATAATAATGCTGTAAATGCAATCAAAACACACTTGGAGCTGGATATAGAATGCAAAACCTTTTGTTTTAAAACCAGTTCAAATCTATTTTCAATTCAGTTTATTTGTATATATTCCCAACACGTAATCTTAAAATACTTTATAAGGAAAGTCATCTCAATTTCAACATACATACATTCTGTTAAATTTTGCAGTTCATTAGTTAATCAGTTCAAAGGTTTTCTAACTAAGAAAATCCAGGAGATTGCATCGTGTCATTGACTTCTGGCATTCATTCTTCCTAGACGAACATGTAGTGACAGTAGACAGTTGCCTGTTTTGTATCATAGACTTCACAGCAATCCCTCACACTGAGCAACCATGTAGCGACAGTGGAGAGGAAAAACTCCCCTTTAACAGGAAGACACATTCCAGCAGAACCTGGCTCAGTACAAACGGCCATCTGCCACGACTGTCTGACCGTTTGAGAATAAAAAGCAGAGACACAAAAAACAAACAAAAGAACTGACGTAACACTACTTTATAGGTTGAAGAAAGTAAAAAGTTGATAACAATACACAGAGGAGGTTCCATTACTGGCAGCTTCATCCATGTCTATATCCCCCTCCAACACGGCTGAGCAGGATACCAGACCACGGAGCAGCTTCTACGGAGATAAATACACAGAGGAAACCAAGGTAATAGTTGAAACTATAAAAGTCCTTGTAGATTGCAGACCTCTGCCAAGGATTTCGCTACATGATTGTTGCAGCATCCGCAGTGATGCTGGCACTGTGCTGTTCTGTGTTGGTGAAGAAAAAGAACTGAATCTAAAGGTGAATCCCTCTTTATTGGTAAATCTACATCTATCTAACAAAGATGGGTAGAATTTTAATTTTTTTTGATTTGCAAAGCATTGCACATCTACTCTAAAACAACATGGAGTTGTTAGAGTGAAAGGTGGTTCTACAAATTATTGATAAAGAGGGCTGAACGTGCATGTTATAGTTCTCAGGTTTTTGTTTTTACCCCCCACCACCACCACCCTGCGAATAAATTTGCAGGGTACTGATACTCTTATAAGGTACTCTGTACGTTAATTTGTAACTGTGGCACCAGTTGGGCTCTGTGCCATTCAAAACTGGAGTCACACAACCAGAGGAATGGCTACAGGAGCTTCCTGCCTCCTCATATAATGTATAGATTACTTTCCCTGTCTGTCTGGGACTAATATGTCTTCACTCCAAAAGCACTGACATGGTTCATTCAGAGGCATCTGTGCAGTGATCCCCCACAGTCACAAAATTGGCCTTTGCTTGTCTCAGTCACGTTTCTGTCAGTGTTGTTGAGCTCCATCAACATGCCTCCATAAAGATCATATCATCTCATGCAACTTGCATGAAAAGTCATATTTTCTTTCTGTGTTAATATGATCATCATATATGTCTTATACAGTGAAATGGATTTTGTGTTTTTGTGTGTACATGAGTCTGTGGGATATAATCCCCCAAGTGTATTCTAGGCTTCTTACTCAACTCTCACATGAGGATGACACAGGGCGTCTGGTTTCACAGTAAAATTAGGTTGACATCGATAGAGTCACAAATGTCACCATGTGGCCACTTTGTTTTTCACTTCACAACACAGAAGTTACTTTAAGAAGACCAGACCACAGCATTGGCTGTATGTCTGTCAAAGTCTGTCATCAGTGAAAACATGTGGGATTTTTCAAAATTACACTCTTTGCTTCATTACTGTTATACATTTTATTGATTTATACAAGAACATTTAGACAGTCCTACATTTCTTTTGATAATTTGCCATGTTGTACCCACCTCAGGTCACATTATCTATTTTTGCATGGTCACAAACAAGGAAATACAGTGTAGAGAGTGAAACTGTCTGGAGATCAAACCAAGTTTAGTTAAAAAAATGAATAAGACCTTTAAGGATAACAAAAACAATGTTTTGGAGTGGCGATCAGAAAGGGCTGATCTTATATCCTTAGAAATTTTGTGGGAAAAGATAAAAAGTTGTACGAACAAGGCAGCCTTTACCAGCCTCTGTCATAAGGAATTGCCTAAAATCCTGTAAACTATTGTGCCAGCTTGTGGCACCATACAATAAACAGCTGACACAACCAATACAGTTTAAAATCAATTCTACCAAATACTGAGAAACTAAATGCAGTTTCCTGACATAAGTACCTCGTTCTTTTTATGTGTCTTTATGTATATAAACTTCTGGTTTGACTGCATGTAAATTAGGATTATGTTTGCAAAAGAAACCTTAAATGGCTGTTTCCTGACTATATTTGTGATAACCACATCTCAGGTTTGAGTCCAGACCTTAAGTGGATGAACTAGGGAGTCAATATAATTCTGTCCTTTTGGGTAAAAACATTTTTACAGAAGGGCTTAAACTTGCCCCACCAAAGAGGGTTCAAATCTGCAGTTAACACAAAGCCGGCAAGTCATGAGTTGTTGCCCCAACCTGCCGAGGTCATTTGTTTCCAATGCTTGAAGGTCTCTGTTGGCCACTCTTTGGCAGAACCAAATTAAGAGGCACATCCAAGATGAATGAATTCAGAGAGGATGAAAGATTGGCAGGGAAGTCAAGATTTTTCCTCTTTTTTTTCTTTCATTTCAATTGTTCTTTCTCTGCCTTCGGACAGATAAATGATCTGCGAGTAAAACATGATATGTCCTGGTATACCAGCTGATGTTCTTGCTCTCTTCTGTGTTGGTATCTCAATTTCTATGACAGGACAAAAACATCAAGCCAGGCACAACTATTTGGCTTGCTCACATATTTACATAGTTGGGAGTTAAGCAATTATTTGGTTTGTCAAACAGCTAAAATCTAAGAGGAACTTTTGGAGAAAAATGGTAAACTGACTGCTCCGGGAAAGGAATCTTGCTGATCAAGGTTTTCTCCATTAGAGGACAAGAGGCAGATTTCGACTATTGGAACGTCAGGATAATTTTACAGGAACTGTACATTGTGAAAGTGGCCCGACAGGGCTACTTTTGGGGCATTTCAGGAATCAAACAAGTACAATCCTTGGGATATGTACTTGGGTATGGTCTGGTAGAGTCACTGCGTTGGAGAAAAGCGTATATCACGCTGATTGATTGGTTGTAAAACAGTGGGAAGTGATATCAGCAGACTTTGTAAAACTGGAAGGGTTGCTGACAAACCACTTTTTAACATCAAAGCAAACAGAAATGGATTAATATGAAGTGCTATGATCTTTTTACATATGTAGTTTGTGAGGAGGATAAGCATAGCTTTTTTATTTAATGGATAAAAAAATTGTATAGATTATCTGTGTTTGATATAAAAATTACTGAAAAGAGCAAAGACTTAAGCTTAATTTTTACATCTATAATAGGCCAATTTGTAAATTTTGAATGTGTAATTCAAAGCTGAAGACTAAAATGCCAGGTTCTACCATAAATCTAGCTTTTTGAAATCTAGGTTTTCTCACCCAGTTTGAGTTTTCTTGTCAATCATTTTTTTGTTGGATAATTTTTCCTTCTGACATATTCCAGAAAATTGGGGATTAATTTAAACAGCTCTAATATGACTTTGCTTGTTTGGCGCAGATGACTGATGAATTTGTACTGAGGTAAAAAGATACATTTAACTATATGTAAGTCAAACAGAAAGAAAAATAGTCATCAATTTCCATTATGTCAGGATTTGTATTATACTTTTTTTTTATCCAGAAAAAGAAACGTGACTTTAATCTTGATGAAGGGCGGAGTCAATCACTGCCTATGAGCTCATCCTGCAGAGTATGATCACCAGCCTAATTACAAATGAATAGGCCATGTGTTGTCTTCACCACCTCAGCAATTTCAAATGTGTTACCTGTATATGTAAGACCTTGTTTAACACTGATCTGCCAACATTATCATCCTCACCTCTGCTTGTACCCTTAACTGTCAGATACCTATCTCCTTATAGCCAATACATGTCTTTATTTTACTCAAAATGGCTCAGTTAGGAATTACTGACCAAGGCTTTCTGGGTTACTTAGCATTTGGTGGCATTTGGAGGCCTTGATCACATGGCAGATTTTGAATCGTTTATATGGTAATAATTTAATGATACATTTAAATTAGGGGTTTAGCTGAATGCCTTGCTTTGAGGGCCATCAAAGTAAAAGAGATCTATTAAAATAGAAAAGAGAAGAATTACAGAAAATCTAGATTTTCCTTGTCAACAGATTTGCTGAAGACAGCTTGTCTGATTTACTCAAAAGATTCACATTGTTTTGAAAACTGCTCTTAAAATGACTTATTAACTGTAGTTTAAAGAATTACATCAATGGATCTTTACTTCCTCATCAAAGAGTGGGTATGTAAAACACAAAAAGGCTAAACATTATTTTCTTTAACTTACTAACAAGCCAAATATTTTTTGATTTTTTATAATTGAACCACTCAGATTGCACAATATATGGTCATGATGATTGTGTCATGTTGAACTATACTAATGGTAATGGATAAATACTTTTCATAATTAGTCACATAATGTAAACAAAAGACACATACACACACACACTGAAAAAAAACACAAAAAGACCCAAACATTTTTTCAAAATGCTTCAGGATTTGGTCTCTTCCATCCCGGCTGGAAGTGTTTATTCTTACTCCAACACCAATTTCTCCACAAAAAATGCCTTCTGTTCTGTCTCTAGATACTTTGTCTGTGATAGAGAGAAGTTGTAAATTTACAGTGGACACATATCTAAGGTGATGAGAAAAACAAATGCACACAACTAGCCAGGTGTGTGTTGCAAATAAAAAGATTTTTCACTGCTGAATATAACCGAGGAGATCAGTCTGATGTAACAGAGTGAACTTGTTGATTGGTAGTACTGAAACCTCTTTGATTCAGCTCTCCTGATGGAAGTTTGCGCAACCTGGAGAGGAGCTCAAGCAATAGCTTTTTCTAGAGGGAAAAGGTTAAACACTGAAAGACCAAGATAATCATCTACAGAAGGAGAATGCATGGTTGGCATAAGTAGCTAAGCCGATATGGGCCCGACCAAGAAAGCATCACAGTTAAAAAGAGCGCCAGACCAGATGTATCTTCTTGGAAGAGTAAAAAACAGACAATAAAGTTAAAAGTAGAAATAGCAGCTGGTACTGCAAAGTTGGAGAAAAGCAGTGGAAATTGCAGCGAAGCAAGAAAAAGTAGTCACTTTGTCCTCAAGCAGCTTAAATCTAGAGCAGCACAACTACATAAATGTTTATGGGTAACCTCAGTCATTCCAACTTTAAGATTGACCAAAAAGGAAAGGTTTAATCCTAGTCCTAAAAATATGCCTAATAGACTAAAACTGGGATTAGGGATGGGTATCGATATTCTGTGCCATTACGGCACCGGATCCAAAATAAATGATAGTAACCAGAAATGTCAAGTGTTATGGATTCTGGGCATACCTTCAGCCTTAGTACTAAAAATCACGTTTTTGTATCATTTTTTGGATAGGGTAAAATTTCTGCTGATGATCTTTTTTACTAAAAAAAACACCCATTAGCAAAGTTAGGTTTATGAACATTCACTTCATAGTTTAAAATTATTTGTACATCTTTTTTAATGAAACAAATAAATAAATAGGTGACTATTGGCTACATTTTGGTCAGGTTATGTGTCAGTCATTTCATGTCAATAATGATTGGCTGTCAAGATAGAACTGATAAAAGGTAAACGCTACAGGGGTACAAATAGGTACCTACAGTTAAGGGTACAAAATAGTACCTTTGAGGCTACCACCCCAGTTACAAGATATGTACCCCTAAAAGTACAATTCTGTTCTTTAATTTCTGAGTGTGTTGGAAGGGAAGCTGAAACAGAGAGAAAATGCATCTCTCTTTCTGATTTTGATTAGAAATCTTGCTGCATCATTTGGATCAGCAAAAAACTTTTAAATGCATTTTTTGGACTTCCCAATAATACAGAATTATATTAGTCTATCCTTGAAGTAACAGCATACTTCCTGGATGGGATATTTCTATTTATGACAATAATCTAGAAGTTAAAAGAAAGAAAGGATGGACACCACTTACATATCAAAAATCCCCCACAGAGGTTCATCCTGCTGTAGAAGGAATTAAATCTATCGCTAATTCTTTGGGGAAAAAAGCACTTTTACCTTGCATCTTTGTCAACGTTATTTGAAAACTACTTTGAAAATGAATTTTACAGTTAATGAACACCTTATTTTGTGATCACTCAGATTTTGCTGCTACACAACAATAAAACATAAGCAGTTTGTTAGAGAGCACTGTGGCATTGTTTTGAATTCTAAACAGCTCCCATGTGTAATCTAATAGTGTGGGCCTCCTCTAACAAGCTCTGCTGCTGTTATTCTCTTCTCCTTCTACAACACTCCTGAAGAGGACGTAGAAAGTTGTCTGAATGTTCTATGCAAATGTTTAGTGTATTAGCATACACAGTTGTAATTAAAGTATAATTAGAGAGACAAATGGTGCTGTGAAGCTCTGCGCCTTGGCTCCAAAGTCTGTTTATCAGCAGACTCTTGTTTGGTCGGCTACAACAGGTTTATAGGAAACAAGCGCCGCCAACTACTGCATTAATTGTTATCATTGCCTTGGAAAGCAAATAGGTGCTATAGCACCACCGACTGAGATGAGAAAGCTGGAGAGGGACCGGGACAAATTAGTGTAGAAAATGAGAGTGTCGAAATTATAGAGGGATTAGCATAGACGATAATGAAGCAATTAAAGGGTAAGCGCCCAGCACTCAGGTGCCTTTACTGAGCGGGTTCACTCCAGCTGCTTTCAGGCGCTCTGGTGCAAATATATATCCCCAGTGTTAAGGGGAGGTAACTCTCTGTCCTAATGCATCACAGATATTGACTGAGACAAGAGAACTCGACACGACATGCTGCAGTGTAATGCAATGTGACAAAGCGCTACATAATCTATCAAAACAAGATGTGGCAAGATGGAGAACATGACGTTCCGTCACCAAAAAGCACAGCAGAGTACGAATGAAATGCAGCTTTAATACGTTTTAGCATGCGTTTTTTGTTATTGTGGGGCTCCTTATATCTATCTTTACACCTCAATCTCAAGAAAGAAGAAGTCATTTAAGTTCAATCGCACCAACATTTCCATCAGTTAAGTTTTCTATTTAAGAAATCCCAGCAGATTGCCTCAAATCATTGATAGGCAGTTAATTGTGCCTCGTTGATGCAGACTCCAACAGAACCTGTCTTAACCTGAGGGGCCATCTGCCACGACTGTCTGTGGGTTTCACAGGATAAACACAGAAAAAAACAACCCAAATCCAATTGATAGTTTGTGTTGTGGTTTAGTAATTGCTGGTAGTTGTTGACCAAATTGAATGAGCTTTGGATGAGCTTTTTTTACAATTGTGCTCAAATGTTTAATCACTATATGTGCAAAGCTGTAGGATACTTCCATCAATAATTACCCTGAAAGGTGGTTCCATAACACATTCACTTGTGTGTGTGTGTCTGTGTGCACATGTGTATGTTTTATTTTAAAATATGTTTAAAAAATATATAAACCATATTAAAAACACATATAGCTTTTTTGGGCTATTTCCAAAAAAATTGTAATACTTTTGAAAGGCACTGTAGGCCCAATATTATTTAACTTTAGGGGGTAAGATAACCCCAAAGCTGGTTAACACAATACTGACAAAAATACTTTTGCTGAACAGCAGAGCTGGCAGGAGCAAAAGGTGGAAGAAAAAAGAAGAAATTGAGAAGTGAGGAAAAGATGGGTGCTGTCTATTGCGATGCTAGACATTCATAGTTAGGGGTAATAAAGCCCCTCTCAAAGTCAACAGTTCAGAAACCCCTTTGTCCTCTTAAAAGAGTGTTTAATTTTTAACAAAAACTTGCACTTAGGTATGCATGAACTTTTGTAAAATCCTGAGACGTGCGTATAAAGGCGGTTTAATGGATGACGGTCATGTGCTCTGCTGCCGGGGAATGATGTCAGCCTCTCGATCTCATTCCTTCTCTGCCTTTCTTCTGGCTTCTTTGATAGAGGAAGGCCTAATGTAAATTTAATTCGGGGTGATGTATGGCAAAGATGGGTGACTGAGAAAGGCTGGCTTTCTTGGTTTGGGGTGCAGAGAGGGGGGATTCGAGATGGGAAACAGACTTGTGTGGAAAAAGGTAGGGAATTTGGAGATAGAGGGCTGGGGATAAATGGATGACGGGTGGGATGATGGGAGGGTGTGACTTGGGGGTGTCTAACGTGTCTCAGTGGGGAGAGCAGCTGGATTGGGGCGATGCCACTCTGCCAACACTGTCTACTTTAAGCAGGATTAATGACAATGAACGATCAGGCCTCTATTATGTGTGAGCAGGACAGCACACACATGCACACGCTCCCAGCGCCTCACACGCTCTACCGTGTCTGATTTACACAGACTTGGTCAGCCCCTGCCATGCCACATTTACCCTCGACAATGCGAAGGGGAGGGACAGTTGCTTTTGGTTTCCAACAGGAGGGCAACATCTGAATAGGAGGTGTCTAAGCACTCCCTGATTTTGGCTCCTTGAAAAGTCAGAGCCCCTTCATTCCCTGTTGCCCCATTGTCTCACTTCAAATGAAGTGGACAAATGCTAAATCAATGTTTTTAATGTTGCTCCTCACCATCTTTATCCATTCATTCCTTTTTCCCCAACAGATTGTAAGAATATTGATGGTCATTACTGTCAGGACTGCAGTGATCTAAGCCCTCCCTCCAACCCTGCTTTTCTCCTTATCTCCTCTGGGATTATCCACTCTCACACCAACCAGAAGTCACATTCTAATAAAAGCAATCTGTGAGCTACGGGGGTCTGTCTGTCATCTACTTTTTCTTTTCAAATTCTTGCCAACAAAAATAGGCAATCAGCCAGATATATTGCAAACGCTCAATGTATTTAGTCATCTATAGTAATTTTCAGAACGTTGATCATGCCTGAATATAAAATGAAGCAGCTAAATTTTAAAATAAAATATTTTTTGTACATAGCAGTTGGGGAAATAATTATTTGACCCCTCGCTATTTTTGTAAGTGTCTAATCACTCTGTGGGAGCCACAACTCTTAATGGTTGGTAGGGTTTCAAATACTTATTTCACTGAATGAAATACATATCAGTTTGAAACTTTATTTAAAGTTATTTTTTTGAATTCTCCTTTTGATGTGCTATCTGTCACTATTTTTTTCAAACTCTGCCCGAAAATCATCAGTACAGCCCCAACACAGCATCAACACCCCTGGTTAGAATTATAAAACTTACTTTAGCCCACCAGAAGAGCCATGGGCAGCATCTTTATCTTCCTCTTGCCTTCTAGAGCCAACATCTTACTATTGATTCATTCAAGCTTAGCTCTGTTTCCTTCTCTGACTGCCAGCCTGATTGCCTTTAACTTTTAACCTGCTTTATATTCATTTATTTGTGTTGTTTTTGAGGGTGTGGGTTTGTTCAAAATATAAATCAAAAATAATGTCTTGTTCGGCGTGTAATCGTTCCCACGTGTCTGTCTCATTTTGGTTTTTTGCTATGGTGCCCCTTATAGGCTGTTAGTAAAAATCGATAAATAGCCGGGTCGTGATCGGGTCAAAAGTGTGTGAAAAAAGTAGCGTCTTACAGTCTGAAAATTACGGTATTCTCGCACATCTGTTTTTAATCTTTATAATTTTTTTTCAGCGAAAGCCTCAAATTCCAAGGAGTATTATAATAAAAAAATTCCTTCTGTTGACGGTGTGGTCATGATCACTATCATCACCGTCGTCAGCTCCACAGCCGGCTGTAATGGAGGATGAGCAGGGGGCCGAATGAATAGTGAGTGGTATTCATCAGCGCAAAAAGAAGCGTCAGCCAAGATCCAATTATATATATTCATTAAGTGATAATGATATCATGGTCTTTTAACTGAGAAGAAAAGGGAGCGTAATTGAATAATAACAGTTGTACAATCCCAGAGGATTGTGACCCCTCCTCACATTCCCACCAACACCACACAGACATGGTGACCCCTCGAGGGGTTGGGAGCAGAAGGGAGGGCAGGAATAAGACTGAGCAGCAAGGATTGATGGAATTCTATTACTCCCTGATAGATTTATTATGAAGGCCTGAGTGGACTCTCTGCACCACTTTGTCACTCATACTAATCAGCATTTGGGGGAAAAAAAAGTGGGAGGTTGCGTGTCCCCACCCAACCCCCCTCCATCACCCCTCCTCCTGCCCTTCTGCCCATCACCAAAGACAAGGTTAGCAGCCGTCTGACAGGCAGACGCGGCGGGTGGCCATTTTGTATCCCTGTGAGCCAAGGCATCGCCGTGGCAAATGGACCAGCTGAGCTCTCCTGACCTCCGGGGTGATCCCTTCATTTGTTTATTAATGGAGGGCAATGTGCAACAGCATTAGGGTGGCGTGTCATGCAGAGCTCAGCAGAATTTGTACGGCAACCCATTTTGACCACTCCCTGCCTCCGCAGCATCCCCCCCAAGTGGGTCTGAAACAATTTGTAAACACTTAACATGGCAATGAAGCGCAAGGTCAAGTCTTCTTTTCGTTTACCTGACATGAGATGACAGGAGGCAGGTGAGAGGATAAGAGGGCCATGATCACTGTTGCTTGTATGCACACGTGATCCCTTGAACAATTTTACAGGAATCACCTGTTGTTTAAATTAATACATATTTAAGGACTATCAAAGATTGAGCTACCAACAAAATGGGAAAATAAGAGCTATTAATCTGTTTTTTTTTTTCAGAAAAGCTATATATTCAAAAAGGTTGAAACAAGGAAATCACAATTAGCTTTTCAATTGGTTTTCAATTAATTTTTAGAATGCACTTTTCTGAACTGAGAAGAACCTTTGGAGCCACAAGTACTTCTCTAGAGTGGAATCACTCATACTGATTCACTATATTCAGAAAATTATAAATGCAGATGCTTAAAGTGTTGCACTGAATTTAATTGGTGTGAGTTGAGTTATTGGTATTTCTGCCGTCTCTTTGCCTCACAGTAACCTAGTTTCACTGTGAATGATGGACTTGTTTGTTGTACAGGAAGCCAAACCAAATGGACACAGCAAGCAGAAAGGAGAAGATAAAGCTTTTGATTTTGTAACCAAGACGATTTAAAGCGCAATAAGTGAATTTCTGGCAAGACAATTGGTTCAAAACCCTCAGGTTAGAGGTTAAAACAAAAACAAAATGCTTTTGTCATAATCAACCCATCAAAACAGTAAGTGCTCTAATCATCAGTAAAACACATTTTGTATGTAATGCCTGATTCACTAAGGCTTTGTTGGTAACTGTTAGCTTACAACAGCAAAATAGGTTTTGTGTAATTGTGACACTTCTGTCTCTTATATTTGCTTTTGTTGGTGGAGATGGTGTTTGGTTCAAAAATGAATATATGATATGAAAATGTAATTTAAAGCACACTGTTGGGCAACAGATCAGTGGAACTAATCTGGACACCTTAGTGAAGATGGACTAGGGCAAGGGGATTTTTTTTCCTGCCCAAATAAACTGTTCTTTCAGGTGCACCTTTGATCATCATAACAGACAGTTGAGCGATAAAAAAACAGTCATATGTCGACCATCAGGTTCAGCATTTAGAGGGTATCTTAATAACAAAATAAACCAGTTTTTCGGCCGTTGTGTCCTTGGGCAAGACACTTCACCCACCTTACCTGGTGGTGGTGGGTGGGAGGGCCAGGCCCAGTGGCGCCTGTGTGTACCACAGCCTTGCTTCGGTCTACCCTCTGGCTACAGTGCAGTTTGTCACCATCAGCATCAGGACCGTGCAGAGACCTTTAGAGGGGCAGGTGCTCAAAGTTAAAAAAGGGGCGTATGGAGCAAAGTTTTAAAATGGCTTAGAACAACATAACTTATCATCCTGAATAGCAACAACCAATATCCATCAAGAATATAATATATCGCAGCATAAAATATCAATGTCATCAGTCAGGAACCATTCAAATTTCTTTTTAATCTGATGGGGTTCCATGATGCTGTTGAGACGCTGTTACTGGACTGTGTTGATCAAAGACCATAGACAATAAAAAGACCATAGGAGGGCTTGTACTTGATTGACAAGTGTTATAATGTACATCATGGAAAAATTTAACTTCCTGCTTACTAAATAAACCCTCTTATCTAACTGGTTAATCTCCAAAGCAATTCAGCTGCAGACAGCTTCAAAGCAGCTCAGAAAGGCCAAGTTACTTTTCTATGTAAGTGTTAGCACCTCTGAGAGATTTAGACTTTAAGTCAAGAGATAAAATACATTTATTATATCTTCAGCACATATTAATGAGGTAAAGATATTAATAAAACTTCAAGTAATTTAAATATAAAAAGGATGCATAATTATTTGGAAAAGTTTTGTTAACATTTTCACATGTATAAATGTCATTTTTAGCACGTTTTGATTTATTTAATTATGTCACGTCTGACTTTCCATCATGGAACTCCGAAGTGCTCAAAAGTAAATATAAGAAATGAATAAAACCTTGTGAAATGTCTACACAAATAAATAATAGACAAATATATAATGTGACTGTGAAATTGAGAGAAAAAATCATCTCAGGTCCCACTCTCACCCTGACTGGCAGAAGTACTCATTTAATTGAGAAACATTTTTTTTTTAAAAGACACTGTGGAAAAAAGAAAATAACAAAAAAAACATAATGAGATAAAACCTAACTTAATTTAATAAAAGCTAACTTTGTGAAAAAGATGTTTTAAAATAATCAGTATTCTCAGTTTACTTCGTCAGTTGCCACAAGACAATTTAAGAAGAGGACAATGTATAGAGTAATCAAGTTCCAACATACAGTGTATAAAGTAATCTAAACTCTTGAAGCTATTATTGTGTACACCCTACTTACCAGCAGCATCATTCGCAAACAAAACCAGCTGAGGTGTGGAGGCAGAGGCAAAATGAGCATTGGTTAAAGGCCATCACGTGATTGACAGCAGCCAAATCATTTTATTTTGCAAAATTTTTATCAAATTATTAATAATGCAATGTTGGTGTTGAGGGGCTCAGACTGGCCTCACAGCGCATGCACAGTCCAAAAAAAATAAACAAAAAACCCCCCACATTTTTCTTTTTTTTCGTTTTCCAAAAAGGGTATTTGGGGCATCATGGAGGAAAGGGGAGGTGCCCAAACCCCCTCCGCCCCCTTTTGAGCACCTAGCTGTGTCTTTGATTTGAGTGTTAATTCCATAACTAGTAATTTACAAATTACTATTTAAATGTACATAGTTAGGAGACATAGCTCACTTATCTTTTATCTTAATGTAATCATTTATGTGCAAGTCTGTCTAGGTCCCACTTTGGTTCATCATCTTTTAAGTTTCAACTTCATCAGTCATATGATCTCATTTTGATAAGAAAAATAAATGTCATATATAAAGTGAACCTTTAGTTATTTAAGATTTTCAAAATGTCAGAAGCCAATGAAAATCGTGACATAATTTAGTGATGTTTTTTTGATGTGCTTTCACCAATCACAGGCAAACGTTTTCCTATCCTCTACCACCTCTGCTTACGGTCGCACATTGTCTTTAACGTCAGCTGTTTACCTTCATGTTCCTTTGATTCAGACATCTATTTGTTTTCTGAGCCCTTGGCCTCGCATAACATAGAGCAAGGTAAACATTTTGAACCTTCATACGCATAAATAATTGATTTATGTCACACAGTTAAGGCCGCTATCCCCACTTCACACGGCTTCAGCCACGCTTTGTTTTGGGCTGGAGTAAAACTGAGAGGACAATAATGTTTATCCTGGTGGTACTGCAATTACCAGAAGAAAACAGTTGCGTCCAGGCACCCAAGGCTGTGTCGAATTAAAGAGTGATCACAAATAAGTACAGCACTGGCTTTTGTTAAGAGAGCAGTAAACAGAGCTGGTTGAGGTGGCTCAATGATAAGGTTTCTCTCATGGAATGGCTGAAAAAAGTGGCTTAAGAAGAAAGGGGTTGAAAATAGTGTCCTGCACTGTCATCTGTTTCATATGACTCCGTACTTCATCCTTCTCTTTTTCTGATTTAAATTTGTCTCAGTCCTTGCAGTTTCTCTTTTACCGTCTGTCCTGTCTGTCTTTTGCTGTCTCTCTCTCTCTCTCTCTCTCTCTTTCTCTCTCTTTCTCTATCTCTATCTCTCTAATTTAACACACTCACACACACATACAGAAATTCTCATTACCTCATTAACAGAGGCAGCTCTCATTTAGCTCTTTAATGACGGTTCTAGATGAATGGGCCTGGTGCTGATCCCAGTGCTATGACTGGATTAGTGATAATGATGGATCTGTAGGAAGTGTGACAGCCTCATCTCAACTCTCCCCAGGTCTCATCCTCCAGCCTGGGGACTTAAGAGAGGTCCACATGCCAAGTCTGGACCCTTGATTAAGTGAATTGACCACTATTGGTGAGGTCTGTTTTTGAATACTAAAAAAGATATTGCATTTAAGTTTGGCTTTTTGATGTAAAGTTAGTCTTGTTTTTAACTTCAACTGTAATCCATTTGCATTTTCTGTGTGTTTTGGCACTACTTTTTACTTTAAAGCAACTTCCTACGAATGCATTAATATTATATTCACTCATGAATAAGTTACACTATCTAATTTAAACTCTGAAATTTTTTTGTTTAGCTATGTTGCGCCAGTTAATGACAACTATCATCTAAAACTGATTTATAAGACAAACAAGTCCAATTTATACATAGATCAACCTAAATTAGTTAAAATCCCGTTTTCTTTATTGTTGTCAGTTTTATGACTTTAAAATCCTGGAATATAAGAACAACAATTTGTTGGAAACAATATAAGTTGAATGTTTGAAGATAGATAAAAAGCAAACATACTAAATATTACTTTGGAAAAACATAAAATTGATATTTCTCTTATAATGTCCTCTTTATGTTCAAAAGTCCAATGGCCAAAGTCATAGCTCTGAAATTTCTTTTACGAGATTTTGTTAAAAGGTGAATAGTAGTTAAAATCGTCCCTTCAGCATATAAATCTCTTTGCGTTCTCTTTCAACAAAAAACTAGATTCGCTGTTCTCAGACGCTAAGACTAACGGCTTGTCTCCGAGGGGCAGAGACCAAAACATACACTACCAATGGTACAGTATTTTATTCAAACACTACTTCCATTTGATGTTGGAGGTGGTGTGCTTTCATAGATCTTTCTATGTGAAACACACAAACAAATCTCAAGGAAATTTCAATCGAACGCAACTCGACTTGGTAATTTGTCTTGGAAGACATTTCACCTCTTATCCAAGAGGCTTCATCAGTTCATGCTCGCCGCTGACCAGGCTGGGAATGGTCCAACTAACTGGTGTTGAGACTCCACACCAAGTCCAGTTGCGTTCGATTGAAAGTTCCTTGAGATAACCATGACCTGGATGAATGAGAATATTCACAGGCTTACACAAACAAATGAACGGAGTACCTCTCCAGTAAATAAAAGGAAAGCAGTTTTGAAAGTCAAAATAATTAAAGCTTTTTTATTTTCACAATACTTTACTTCTATACAAGAAACTTCCTATGACCGAGTACTCTTTAAATGCTCTGTCAGTTCTTGTTTAACACAGAATGATGACTGGTGCTGCACTTACACCTTTATGTCCAGTGCAAATAATTATTGGCTTCTGTGTAAATAATGCTATAATGATTTAAAGGTAAAAAAATATATATAGTTTGCACAAACTGATAGACATAAATTCAACAGCAGCCCAAGACTGGTGCAGTTGATAACACTGAAGCCTGTGTTCTACCCTGGGATCTTTCTGCATGAAGTTTGCATGTTCTCCCAATCCAGGCATAGGGTCTCCAAAGTCCCAATCAGGCATCTAAACTGCTAGTAGGTATGAGTGTGTGCTTGCGTGGTTAGCAAATGGATGGATAAATGTTAAATGTAATATATTTAATATTTTTAAGACTGTAGAAGTCCGCTCTTATATATGCCACTGTGTGATGAGCAGGTAAGCCAAAATGAGAAAAACACAGGATATTCCATTATAGAAAAATCAAAAAAGGGGTCGGACACAGTTTCACTATTTTCTTATTTAACTCCCCCTGTTCCCATATATACTATAAGGTACAGGGCTGTGGAAGCTCATATTTAAACTCATCAGAGAACAGGACACCTTTGATAAAAGACAAAACTTTAATCATGTTAGATATTCTTAAAGAAAAAACTAATTTTACTCATGATGATATGTTACAGTATCGATTTTAGCATTATTTGTGTTGTCTTTATTTTCTGTGTTGTCTTAGTTTTTTTTTTACTTGTGAAATCATCAACAAATGGTGTCTTTCCTATGTGTTATTATTAATAATTATAGTAGTATGTGAAATGTTTAAGGAATTCTTGCTTTTTTAACCTTTGTGATGAAAACTACTCACTGGGCATGAAAGAAATCATCCTATAGACAATTTTCTTTAGCTAAATCACTAGGAAATGGATTATTTATGTATACTGAAATAGGTTAACATAGCCTATCAACAGCTAAAACAGAATGTCTTTTATGTGATGCAGTGTCACTTTACTGCCTTGTTTACTGCCAATCCTTTCATCATACCTAACCCTGAGGCTCTGGCTCTGTCTCCTACAGTCAGGCCCACAGCTGATCCATCAGACATTTTGGCCAGTGTGCAGGTCTTTCAGACCCAGGGCGTCCAGTCTAACACCACAGGGGATTAGGATCTCTGTCTAGAACACACAGCAAGACCACCGATACCCACTGCGCCCCACGCAGGCAGAATTAGTTAGGCCTGTTACACTGTTTGAAGTCTTCATTTAGTCCTAACTAAATAAGGGTTAATTTGCACCTTTTAGCCCCAGTTAAGAATTAATAACAAATCTTAGTCCCCAAGTACTCATATGAAAATTTTAACTTCAAATAAGACAATGATTTTAAATTAACCCTATTGTATTGGATGTTTAAGATATTTATTTTTTCACCAATTTAATACAAGAAGTAATAAATTGCCACTTTCCTCATATTTAGGACCTGGTTCACATTCTGAGATAATCTAATGACCTTTCATAAATGGAAATATGTAATGCTTTGGATGTATACAAAACATATTAACTGTTGCTTTGGTGAGCTATGTTAAATAAAAGATCTCGCAACATATAGTAAAATTATGCAGTTTTTTTTGTCATGACCCTTGAGACTTTTGTTTTATGCTTGCTTTAATTTAGCGTCCTTGTTCCTCGCATGTTGTATTAGCCATTTCTCACATCTCCCCAGTTCAAAGTCAGGGTGTTTTTTTGTTTTTTTGCGTATTGCCTTCCCTCTCGCTCATTTTTCAATAATCAATGCTTCAGCTTAAATACCTCTTGGGCTATCGGATTGATATTACCTGATCAATTGATATTTGAGTTTTTGCTTTTTCTTATTGTTTAAACATTTTAATCTTTCAACCTTCCTCCATTAAATTGTGAAATTATTATTTGAAAATAGATTCTGTCATGAAGTAAAAAATGAAATCTGTCAGAGTAAAATACTTTTTGAAATATTTTATGAGAAAAGTTACATTTGATGTGTTCATGTTCACTTAATACATGATTACGAGTACATTTTGAGTTCACCGGAAATTAATTTGAACCCCAAACCAAATCCAACTCTGAAGCCTCAATGCGAAATCAAGAATGTAAGGACACTATTATTTTGTGACAGTATCTGTAGGTACAGTAAGTGCCTACATTCAGCAAGCAATTTCACAAATTTTCCCTGCATGAAAGACTTGTAAAGGAACAAATCAGCAAAGGAAATTCCAAATGTCATAAACTACAAAGATAAATGAAAAGATGTTTGTCTGCAGTATCAGTTGAAATCTAGCTGGTACTATACTTTTATACACTCATAAAAATCTCGTTTTCGTCCTACAAACTTAATTTACGGAGAAACTCTTCAGTTGAGCACAGACAATTTTTAGAACTCCTGTCAATAACAAGATCTTGATTTGGGACTTTACACTCTAATACAATCTTCCAACCAATTGAACAAACGCAGTTTGGTCCAAGGAACGAAATACCCCGTATAAAAAAAATACTGAATTACGATGGCCTTTGTACATCAGTATAAGAGTATCCCATTAGTGAACAATAGTCCTAACTGTGCCAGAGCATCTCTATCTGCAGTGCGAAGATAATGTAGTAGCCCCATTTCCTTTCTCCTCCCCTCTGCACGTTACCCCACAGTATGCATGCCCAAGGCAGTGGGTGCCCTGGCTCCTGTGACTAGTGGGTTTTCTCCCTTCAGCAGCACCACTCATCTCCCTCTTTAATGTCATTTAGCTGCAGGGTGGCCAGCGCCTCTCTCGACCATTAATCCCATTCCAAATGCCATAACATTTCCCAAAAAGCCCCTGCTTCTTAAAGCCGATAATTAGAATGTCTATTTAAAGTTCACAGCTCTCTTTTGCCGTTATCAATTAAAAGCAGTTTAAAGGAGATCGGCAGCAATAGTCAACAAATTAAAACCACTTCTCCGCTCTGTGACGTTTGAGAATATGTAATGGGAGCCCGGAAACAGGTCCTTTTTTTGAATGGAGAGCAACATTTTAGAATGGTTTTGCTATAGTAAAGACCTGCTATGAGTAGGTGAGATATGTTAGGGAAGCAGTAATTTGTCTGAATTTTTAGAACGGCTGCATCATCATGTGATATAATTTCATAAAAACAAAAATCCGATGAGTAACTGAGGTTATGTGAGGTTCTGATTAACCTTATCAAAGCTTGGCAGACAGGATCCCAAATGTCAACTGAGCATAGACAAGAAACAGGAAAACGTTGTTAAGAGGATCAAAGCAAAAAAATTGAATGCCTCACATTCCTTTCCTTACTAATTATATTTGTGCAGGAAAACATTTTGATAAATGGCATACAGTAGGCCACAATCATGAAGAGCAGTGGCAATTGCTTGGAAATAAATTCACATTGTTTTAATGCGACCTTAAAGAATGATTTTGCCTCTTACAGAACTTTTTTTTCATTATATTTTCTGTCAGATTCTCAGAACAGACAGAAAGTATATTTCTGAGATTTTAATTTTAGGGCATCTCATTATTGGGTTGATGATGATACATTAGCGTCAGACAAAGGAAAAAGATCATTTTCCTATGGAAGCCCAAATCTTATTGTTGGGAGGGTACCATCTGGATCTCAAAAGGCTCTGCTCCCACATTTATCTTCCTCTGGTACATCACAGGAGTCGGCAATGGGAAGCCACATAGATTAGTGATGAATTATGTATATTTTTCTGCAATGGTGTTATTCATCTGGTTGTGTGAAAAAGTTACAGTTGGTTGGATTACTTGCATAAAAGGCAGTGAATGTGTTTCATTTGTCAAATAATTTTGAATGTGCCTTGCGGAAAGGCACAAACATTTTACAAATAGAACCCTCTTTGCTTTTGACTGGGATTCAACATGACAGTCAAATGTTTTATGAATAAAATAATTTCAAATGCAGTACAACCAATTCCCTACAGTGATCTCCTAAATTACACTGAGTACACCTTTAAAGTAATCTAAAGAATACATGTTTTGAGAAGACTGCAAAGGTATGTTAGAAAATATGAATGAACAACCAGTTATTAAGCTATAAAAAAGATTCTGAAACAATTCTCATAAAAATTCTAAGAATTGAATCGATACACAAATTCAAAAAATGGTTTAATTGTTTAACATACCTTGCCATTTCTACAGCTAAAATAGGAATTAAAAAATCAAGATAGCCATTTTAAGGCTTAGTTCTGAAAGTCTTAATAAAGATTTTTTCCTGGCAAACATTAAATCTCCCAATGTTTAGTCATTTAATTACAGTCATATAATCAAGATAACACACAAAAAACTTTTTGATGGAACTGATCCATATAAATATCGAACTGGATCAGATTGAATCAGATAGTGATAACTGATTCTAACTATTGAAAATTGGAATCTAATCAATTCTCGATATTTGAATCGATACCCAGCCCTAATCAGAAGTGTACCTCTGGCTGTATGGTTAGGTTTATCGTGCTGCAATGTGAACCTCTGCAAAAGTGGCAAGTCTATGTGAGGATTTTCAGTCAGGAAACGTTCATTTTCCTCTTAAATTTGACTTGCTGAAGAACAATTGAAGAACAGAATCCCCACAGCATGATACAGCCCTTATCTCAATTTTGGAGCATGTAAATATGGATGCCTTAGTCATGTGATATGTCATTGCTAAAAAAACAAATGCAAAACAGACAAAAAGCCTACACAGACATTACCAGGAGTCCTACTTAAAATATGGATTTATCATGATAGACGATTTCCACTCACCAAGATTCTGCTCTGCATACTATATGGCAACCGGTTTTCTAATGAGGCAAAGAAACCATTAAAACGTCTCGTTACTGTCAGTGCGTTTATATGACGTAAGAGAAAGACAAGTTACTGCCTTGGTTTGATTGAAGTCGGACCTTTTAAATGCATGTATACACCTTAGTCTGGCTGAAATCGAACAAAATCATTACGGGACTAATCTACCCAGATAATGTGGTTAGAAACTTGAATTTCTCAGCACACGATTCCAACACCTGTACACAACAACACTGAAAAAACGAGTATGACACAATTCAATAGTACAATACTTAGGAAATGTTCTGTGCTGCAGCATTGATGTTTTCCATTTCTTCACTCATTGTGCATATCCTGCTTTTACTCCATCTGCTTCACTGCTGTCAGCATTTGTTTACTAGCTCTTTGACTCTCTGGTCGAATCGGAAGAATGTCAGCACAAAAGGGTGCATGTTAGCACCTAGCGTTGTGGAGTCAAACACACTTCATTCAATGATTAAATTTTCTGAGTGACATGTAAGCTGAGATAAAGACGTCTTTTCAAATAAAGCTGTCTAATTATTGCTAAATTTTGATTTAGATGTGCATTTAAACGTTCTGATTAAAACAGCCACACGACTTCCACTGATTCACTATTCAGTTCAAGTTCTATTTTTCATGCACTTTTATTGTTTTCTTTTGGGTAAATTATTATTTCAAAGGCATGTTTAAATGTTACCCTACTGACCAAAGAGCGATAGGAGGATGACATGATGTTACTCATATTCTGTTGGTGGTGGGAAGCTGCTGATAAAAGATTATAAATTGGATTTACATTTTTTATTCTATTTAAAAATAACAATGTATTTTTTTATGTCACATCTTTGTTGTTGCATTTAAACGCCACCCTTTAAAGGCCGGTGTTCTGTCGATGTGGCATACCCTGTCAGCATGGAATGCCGGGAGTTGATTTATATGGCGCTGTCTGTCAGTTTAGCCTACTTTATCAAAACAGCATACGAATGTTTTTGATGTATGCTCTTTTGACAGGTCTTCACTTCATAGAAAATACAGTTTATAAAGGTGTATGCTGTTTTCTCAAGGCGCTCATGGCAATTCGTTCTGATCCCGCAAAAGAGCCACATGCATCGCATATACGTTTGAAATAAAAAATCAAGTAAATTTAACACTTAAATCTTATAGGTCTGGCATTTTATGTTGGATATAACTGATTTAAAATCTCAGCAAAGTTTTTTTCTGGTTTTAAAATTTCAGAAAATATTTAATTCAAAAAATCTGCCTTTAACAATTAAATGCCTTTAATTACAGATATTTCTGAATTTTACTCACAAATATACAGCTTTTGACAGATACTTTTCGAGTTTTTTCTGAAAAAAAAATTGAAATTATTCTGATAAGTCTTCTGGTGGAAATGTACTGTTTTTTTAATCTAAAATACCAGATTTAATGATTTAACATAACATTACAAGTTTTTACGACTCCACTTTCTAAAAATAATACCTGGAAACTTTAGTTTCTAGTGATTGTATGTGATTTGTTTTAAATGCATGCGCAGTTTCGCAAGTTTCACTGCTGCATAACACATTTCCCAAAGGTATGCTATTCTGATGGGTATGGTTTTCCGACAGAACACTTGATTGTGAAAATAATTTTACATATTAACTGGTCTGTTGCGAAAATAACCCCAAACGTTTGGGACTGCTTCCCTACATGACTTGTGACAAACTGAAAATGGTGCTTGTTATGGTATTCTATGAAAAGTAGCTGTCTTCCTGTAACTACAAACAAAGTTAGAAACTATGTAATTTTTAGTTTTTTAGCAGTTATATATGAAAGTTAAGTACACTTTCTCTGATTCTGTGTACACAATGGATTAAATGGGGGTAATATGAAAAAAATATAGTCTACTAAAACTGTATTATGTGCTACTTTGTAATGTTGTATCACATTTAATTTGAATAAAGTAGAATTCTGTTTCGGGTTGTATTGGGACAACTTTTGCATATTAATGCATTTGCTTTGCATGCAACAGTGAACATTTCCTTGATTAAAAAAATTTATTTTTAATGGGTGTAAAAGAAGTCCACTTATTAAATTGTTGGATTAATAAGAGGACCAGAAGAGAGCAGTATGTTGATTGTCACTCATAGAACTCACAGTAGCTCCTTGTTCCTTCTTACCTCTGACTCCTGCAGGGTGATCTTGAGGAGGTGCGCCTTCTAATAAAACATTTATATCCAAGGAAACAGCATGTTCAGCTCCAGCCACAACACAGGCGTTGACACTAGGGGCTCTGTTTGAAGTTAGCCACAGAGATTTGGAGGTTTTTCTGAGGAGGCCCCATTGTTCAAGGTTTTCCACCCCCCCCCCCCCCCTTCCCAGTGCCTCCTCTTGGTGCTTATGTCTCACAGTAGTCTTCAGCCACTTCAAAAGATGCCCCCATATGAAAGAGCTCAGTTTGACCCCTGCCCACTGAGTAGCAGCTAAATCGGTAAAAAGAAAAGAGGGGTAATTTGTATCAACTCAGTAAGTTACTGCGCTGCAAAACAGGAAGGTCGTGCCTTTGCTACCTCCTGAGCCCATAGCAACAAGGCATCAATGTAACATCAGTTCCCCTAGAAAACCATCTTGCACACTGTCGAAATGATGCATGTATACAAGGCACAATTGTGCCAAAATAATTAGCCTCCAATTTTATTCTACAGGCTCACGAAAATGGATGCAGAGTCAGAAAAGGAAATGTATGTCTTGTGCTTTATTTTCTTCAAGACTGGCACGAGATTACTATCCTGTTTAGCCTGGGAGATAATGTCTGATAATGGTGGACTAATGATGCTGGGCTGATTGAATTAGGCCAGAGGTTCAGTGGGTCAGAGCCCTGGAGCCCAAGAGTGACTCACCTTCCCCCCCTCAGCACCACGCACACCCTCCTGGGAAAGGCAACGATCGGTGCTTCCCCCCAGTCCCAGTTTTTACAGCTCAACCAAAATTCTCATGGCGCTAAAATCAATGTTGCCATTGTTGGGGCCAAACAGCGCATCCTGACCATGGCCAATGCAAAGAATTCCAAGTGGCAGGGTCTGCTGGCCTGTTGGGATCCACAGATTTGATTATGAGGAGGGCTAACGTTGTTTTTCAGGCTTGTCGCATAAAGGGGGTCTTGTTTAGAGTCTCCACAATGAGATTTCGAAGTGACATGTGAAACTGACCCAAGTATGTGCAATAATTCAGGCTTTTGATTTAAAAAATGTTTTTGTGCCTTCCTCCTCTTTTGCGAATACCTCCACTAAAATGCTCTCTTTTTTCTCTTCCTCTCATCTGTTGCCAGATAAAGTTCTAGCAAGGACTTGCTTCCAAAAGATTTACTTCACCCTTTTATAAAAAAAGATGGAAAAAAAATAAGTGCAATGAAAAGAAGCGACTGTGTTGAGGGGAAAATGTTGGGCACGCGGATAAGTTTGGCTGTTTGTCTTTTGTTGTTTGAATTAAAATAAAGGTTTCCTTCTCTGCTGTCACATTGCATTAGCGGCAGCTGCAATGGCTGCTATTGCCCTGCTCCTGGCTGCGGCTCTGTGTGGAGCGAAGCTGACGGTGTGTGGAAACTAACACAGGCACTGTGCTGTGACCGCGTCACCTGCAATCAGCTCCAGCAGCCGGCCAGATTAATCATGACAGTAGGCAATATTTCCAACATTATTAGAAGAGAAACCTAATATTTTGGGACATCAGGGATCCCGGTGCCGGTGTCCATCAAAGTGAGAGCCTTCATTTAATGCTCCTTGGATGGCTAACCCTGGCACTTAACCCCTTTTAGGTATTCCATCTCTTTCCTCTCCTCCTTTACACAGACACACACACACACACACTCACACAGACAAACACATATACAGGCTGATGGCTTATGATGAGCCATCCCTCCCAAATAGAAGTGATGCATTTATTCCCAACACAATTTCTCACTGCCATTACAGCATGTTTTTACAAAGCCAAACAAGAAAGTGAACACCTATATCTGCCGGGTAGCATCAGTCCTATTTGCTGGGGATTGTACAAAGGGTATGGGGGTTAGTGAAAACAAAATGGACCTGCCACACCTGTGTACATGTGTGATTGTGTTTGGAAGCACGTGTGTTTCAGTAGCTTCTTCGTATTCTTTACAGGTGTCTGTTGTAAACCATTATGTCTGTTACTGGTGAGACTGAGGGGTATTGTTGGACTTTTTTTCTGCACCCCCACAGCTGTTAACTCTCTGTATTCTGTTGTTGTGCGTGTGTATGTGTGTGTGGGGGGGATTGAGTTTGATTGGATGTGATTGCATCTGGCACGTAGTGTGTGCAGGTGCTGTGAATCGTGGCGCTCCTGATCGTGACTCATCCCCATTGCTCCCAGGACACTCCACCCTTCAGAAGGTCTGTCAATGGACAGTGTGTTTGCGTATGGATTAAAAATTGCTCCGGCAGATACACACACGTAATCATGTGATTTAGCAAACAAGCTGCACAACATGTATACACATCGCACAGCCTCAAGATGATGACTCCCGACTAATATTGATCATGTTAACAATCCAATTTTCTCCATCTAAATACTTCATATACAGTAAAGGTATGACTTTAGAAAAAACAAGTGTCTTGGACTATTTAGTACTAGGAAATTTGCAGTAAATTCATTGTTGTGGGATATGGACTTTTTTGAACTGGGCTTGGTTTCCATAGATGCTACGTATCTCAGCACTTCAAGGCCTGTAGTTGTCCAGCAATAATGTTGATTGTCCAAAGGAGCCTATTTTAGTTAAATGTATAAGTATGCTGAATATTTTAAAATCAAGTTTTTAATTATCAGGCAATTAGGTTAATATAAAGTTTAGTTAGTTAGGAGTATTGCTGAAACCCTTTTTCTCACTTTATCCCTGTAGCTAAGAATCTCCCAATTTCTCTTAATGTCTGTCATTTCTTTCAAGTAGTAGTTAAAGTATTCTAGTTAGAGCTCCAAAAAGTTGATATATCGCCGATTCTGGAACACATAGGGGCTGATTTAATACGATTCCTGATAATGACTGCAAAATTGGGTGGGGCGCTAAAAATTTGCGTGAGTGGGTTGTCCTTAATTTGCCGTTGATTTAATAAGATTACTTGAGCAATTCTCAACTGGCGTAAGCAGCAGTATTCAAATGAGTAGATTGCGGACAGCACCACGGCGAGAGAGAGGAGGAATAATGCGCATGGATCCATGTTGCGTCTTTGGCACAAAAATTTGGCTAAAATGCGGTGAATTCTGTTTTTTGTTTGTAGATGTGCTGCTCTCTGCATGCACACATCGTATTGCAGGGTTAGACCTGCAGCATGTCTGAATTTAGTTTTTAAAATGTCATATTTAATGCCAATTATCATTGTGGTATTGTATATGATTACTACATTTTATTAAATGGACTCCAGGAAGGTTAACCTCTATGTGTCTATGGCTTGCGTCGGCGTCCTGTTGCCTCCTGCTAACTCCGGCTCGTTAACACGGTTTTAACTAGTTTTAAATTCTTTTTAACTGTTTGTTTTTCGTTTTTTAATAATTTCTGTTGACTAGTTTTAACCGTTTTAAACTTTTAGCGACATATCTTTTATCGGACGCCTTTTTATTCAGAGCACGGACCGCTGTTACTTCCGTCATGCCTCCACTCACCTGTAGCTCCGGGTGTGATGGTTGTGCCAGGCTAACCAAGAAAATCCAGGAACTTGAGCAGAGGATCACCAATTTACACCTGATCCAGGACCACGAGCGCGACGTGGACATCATCTTTGGCCGAACTTTCGCTGCTGCCACCAGCGCCCAGCTGGCCGACACAATCCCCTGCCAGCCCGGTGAAGCTGTGGAGGGGGGAATCCATCGCTGGGTCTCCAGGCGGACTCAGACAGACGAACTCCGGCGGAGGTACAACATCTACGGCAGAGGAGGAGTGCTGGATCCAGCAGGGGGCTAAGCCAAAAGCCCCCCTCAGCTCCACTCCGGTGCCCCAGGGTGCGTGGTCGACGGTCGGGCCTGGTCGCAGTGGGGGCGCCCGGAGTGGCTTTCACCGTTCTCCTCCACCCGGCCTTCCGCTGTCGAACCGCTTCGGTGCCCTGGGGGACGACTTCCCTCCTCTGACCGTCCCTCCGACCGCGCCGAAGACCAGCAGCTCCGCAGGACCGCCGCCCATCCCCTCCCAGCAGCCAGAGCAGCAGTCAGACTCCGGTATCCACCCACGTCGCGCCAGACCCAGGACTACAGCCGGGACCCGCCGAGGAGTGCTTCACTACACCCCGAATCCACGGAACGAGCCCTCGGCGCCCTCTAAACACCGCTGCAGTCCTGTGGAAGCCAAGCTGCCCAACATCCAGCAGGTCCTGGATAACGAGAGGTCTTCTGCCCAGCAGCCAGCACACCATCCACCCAGCACTCTCATCATTGGAGATTCCATTATCCGGCATGTTAGGATGAGAGGAGCTGTCACCCTTTGTTTTCCTGGAGCTACAGTAAAGGATATATCTGAACAGATTCTGGACTCCATCCAACGTTTCCCTACTGTGAGTAAAGTTATAATTCATGCTGGAACCAATGACATCCGTAAACAGCAGTCTGAGCTTTTAAAGCAGGATTTTATTCATCTTTTTAATCTTTTAAAAGACAAGCCCCTATCTGTTTTTATTTCTGGCCCCACTCCAACCATCAGCAGAGGAATAAATCGCTTCAGCAGGTTACTCTCTCTCAACACTTGGCTTTCATCTGTTACCGTGATGCACAACATTGGTTTTATAGACAGGTACCCGCATGCTGGCATTAAGCCTGGCATACCCTCGCCCACCCCTGTCCCCTGCACCGGCTCCAGCTGCTCCTGTCCTCTCTGCCCCATCCACAACATCCTGATGTGCAGCTGGTCCTTGTTCCTATGAACTCAATCCTGATTTTAACAGTAACTCACATATCGGACTTGGACCTTACCCTATTTCATTCATACCTGTTATTGTCAGCAGAGAGCGAAGAAATAATCATAAACTAAGAAAATGCAACCCAAATAATCTTAAACAGTTACTAAAAATCCCACCTACAGTAAGTCATACAGTCACTCCATCACCAACCACTATTAATATGGCTCTTTTAAATGTTCGCTCTCTGCTGAATAAAACTTTTATAATAAATGACTTGATTTTAGATAAGAACCTTCAGTGTTTATTTTTAACAGAGACATGGCTGAGTGCAGATGCCCCTGCTGTTCTTACAGAGGCCTCTCCACCTAATTATAACTTTTCTTATTCTACGAGGAGTAGCCAGAGGGGAGGCGGAACTGCTTTTATAAGTTCATCAACTCTTTCCGCCAAACCTGTTTTATTTAATAATTTTACCACGTTTGAATACACTGCCTCTGTTTTTAGCACTCCTCAGATTTTATGTGTCACAGTTTATAGGCCTCCGAAAAGGAATGCACTTTTTATTCCAGAATTTTCAGAGTTTTTATCAATTTTACAAACCTCTTATGAGAAGATAATTTTAGCTGATGATTTTAATCTACATATAGATAACCTTTTAGATCCTTTATCAACAGATTTTTTAAATATTTTAAATTATATGGATTTTAGCCAACATGTCATGCAGCCGACTCACAACAGAGGACACAACCTGGACCTGGTCATCACGTATGGCCTGTCCACCAGTGTGTCCTCTGTTGTTGACTTGGCTGTCTCTGACCACTACTGTGTGTTTTTTAATATCACCAGTTTTATCCAATCAGGGACCTCTGTGAGAACTGTCAGGAAGCGTCATCTAACCCCTGAAGTGGCTGCAGGTTTTCTTGAAGTTTTTAAAAAATGTCCTCCTATACCTTTACCTGCCCCCTGTGATTTTATCGTAAATGATTTTAACAGTAGGCTTAAATCTGCTCTCAACCTGCTGGCTCCAATTAAAGTTATAAACCCTCATTCAAAATGTACAGTACCGTGGAGAAATGCAGCTATTAGAAAATTAAAGAGGAGCTGCAGGGTGGCAGAAAGGAAATGGAGGAAAAATAAAATCACAATAAATCATCAGATATACATAGAATATCTCAGACTATATAATAACGCTTTAAGAAATTCCAGAAATACATACTTTTCCAGAATCATCTCAGAACATAAAAATAATCCCAAAATTCTGTTTTCCACCATTGACAACATTTTACATCATAATTCTAAGACTTTTCAGAAAACCCCCTCAAACACTCTTTGTGAGGAGTATGCAGACCACTTCAGAGGGAAGGTAGACACCATCAGATGTAATATTTTATCCTCTCAAACAAACATGGTTTTAGACAAATCAGAGTGTCTGCCTTCACCAGAGGAAACACTGGACAGTTTTGTCCTGGTGGAAGCTGGGACCCTTGATAAAGTTTTCTCCTCAGTGAGGCCCACCACAAGCGCTTTGGACCCGATTCCCACCAGGTTTTTTAAGCAATTTTATGGTTCTTTTAAAGATGAGATTTTAAACTTTATGAATTGCTCCCTTCAGACGGGGGTTTTTCCTGCTGCCTTTAAAGCGGCTGTAGTGAGGCCCCTGCTGAAGAAGAGCAATTTAGATTTTAATGATTTAAATAACTACCGACCAGTATCTAACTTACCATTTTTAAGCAAAGTTTTAGAAAAACTTGTTTTTATTCAACTTAATGATTTTATTAACGCTCATAATGTCCTAGAGAAATTTCAGTCTGGTTTTAGGATGAACCACAGCACAGAGACGGCGCTTTTAAAGATTTTAAATGATTTTAGATTAAACTATGATGCTAAAAAGGTGACAGTGTTGGTTCTTATGGATCTAAGCGCTGCCTTTGATACAGTAGACCACACTATTCTTTCAACTCGTTTAAAACAGATCGGCCTCTCTGGTACTGTTCACAAATGGTTCACATCCTACCTCACAGACAGGACTTTTACGGTAAGTTTAGATACCTGTTCCTCTAAGGTCCATAAGATCACTTGTGGTGTTCCCCAGGGTTCAGTTTTAGGCCCAGTGCTTTTTAACCTGTATATGCTCCCTCTTGGCAGTGTTATCAGGAGACATGGAGTTAACTTTCACAGTTATGCTGATGATACACAGTTGTACATCTCCGTGTCTCCTGATGACAAACGGCCAATGGATGCACTTTTTAACTGCATTTTAGGCATTAAATCCTGGATGGCAGAAAACTTTCTCCAGCTCAACCAGGACAAAACTGAGGTTTTAGTTATCGGTCCTGAGGCTCAGAGAGAAAAACTTTTACCAAAACCACAATCATTGTCTTTTAATTCTTCTTTACAAGTGAAGAACCTGGGTGTGATTTTTGACTCTGAGCTGACTTTTATCCCTCACATTAAAAACATCACCAAAATAGGTTTTTATCACTTAAAGAACATTGCCAGAGTCCGCCCCATTCTCTCTCGGGCCAATACGGAGACGCTAATGCACGCTTTTATCACCAGTAGAATTGATTATTGTAATGCCCTGCTTTCTGGTCTTCCCAAAAAGACTACCTCAGGTTTACAGCTTTTACAGAATTCAGCAGCTCGTGTCCTGATGAAGACTAGGAGGCGGGAGCACATTACACCGGTCTTAGAATCACTGCATTGGCTCCCCGTATGTTTTAGGATCGATTTTAAGGTTCTTTTAATTGTCTTTAAGTGTCTTAATGGTCTTGGGCCTTCGTATCTGTCAGAAATGCTTTTACCGTATGAACCCTCACGGTCTCTGCGCTCCTTTGGCAGCCGTCTCCTTGTCATCCCCAAAGTCAGGACACAGACTCATGGTGAGGCGTCTTTCCATTATTATGGCCCTCACCTCTGGAACAGGCTGCCAGAGGACCTCAGGGCCGCAGAGAATGTTAATGTTTTTAAGAGCAGACTCAAGACTCACCTTTTTAGCTTAGCCTTTAACTAATTATTATTTATTAATATATTTTTAATCGCTCAGCATGTTTTACCTGATTTAATTTTTATTTCAGCTTTTAACTGATTATTTATTAATCTGCTTTGCATTTTTATTATTTGTTTTACACTTATTGTTTTATACTTTATATACTTTATATTTTATTAACTTTATATTTTAATGTATTTTAATCTTTCTTGCCAGTGTTTCCTCTCTGGGGAGCCCCCTGCATCGGGGGCGGTGGTCGGCTGTGGCTGCCTGGGTGCCCCCAAGGTAGCGCTTGGGTGGAGGTGGGGGTACCAGCCCTCCCTCCTCTTGGCGCCCTGGGTCGGAGCCTTGGCTGCTGCTGTTGATCTGCTGCTGCTGATGCAGATGGCTCCCATGATGGCATTTCCTGGCTCATCTGTACTCAGCCCACTTTTTGTAGCTTCTAAGTGTGTGTGTGAGTGAGTATGGCTGATGGGTTGGGTTGGGAGGGGGTTGTATTTGCACTGATGATTTTATTTTTGAAGGGGGGGTTGTGGGGGGGTTGTGGGGTTATTTTAAATCTGTAAAGCACTTTGAGTAACTTTCTTTATTTGAAAAGCGCTTTATAAATAAAGTTTGATTTGATTTGATTTGATTATGTGAGAAACTAATTAGGATCCACTAGGATCATGTGCGCTCAGCCCATCTTAACCAGGTGGACACATCAGAGCGCAGTGAGTTATGACGCGTCTTTGGGGCAAAAACAGGTAAATATTTACATAACTTTCAGGTGTATGCCCATTACAGTGTTAATTACTCTTAGTTTATATTGTGTCTGCATGAATTTTCTGTTTGTCAATAATAAACTTATATTGAATGAGGTAGCGCAAACTTAAGACATGCTTTTCAGAAGTGCTAAAAATAGATGCTAAAATAGCCGGAGCAGACATTTGTATCCTTAGTAAATCACACTGCGCCTGGAACGCCTACTTCTTTGCCTGTTCTCATCTTTGCCTGTTCGCATCTTGCTGTGGGCTTAACAGGCGCAGTGCGCTCTGCGCCCGCCAGAGCCTGTTTTTGCAATGCTTGCGACGGTTTTAACAAGCGCAAACCATTGATAAATCAGTCCCATATTCTATTCTAAAAATTCCTCTACATGTCTCTGAGATGTTTATTGTATGTAAAAAACAGTGGGGGTGAACGCTACCTTCAAGCTTTGATCAATAATTTGTGTTCTTGGAAGAGAACCTAATATCTGCTTGTTTAATTTTGGATATACAAATGATAATGTAGAATATAAATTATATTTTTTTATTACTTTAATGCTGTTAAACTGCGATCAGCTGATCTTAGCATACGTTCTAGCTTTTCATTGTATTAATATATTTATTTTGGGCTAGAAATTAGTTAGAAGCATAACTCAAAAAGTTATTGACAGATTATGATGAAATTTTCAGGAAATGTCCATAGTAGGACCAGGAACAGGTTAAACGATTTTGGGGTGATCCAAATATGCCTTGGCAGAGGTCTGCACTTTTCGAGTGCTTTTCTAAGCAAGGCAGGGCAAGGAAGTTTTATTTGTATAGCACACTTTCCACTCAAGGTAATTCAAGGTGCTTTACATGATTCAGTGGTAAAGAAACAAAACATATGATGAAAATATCAAAAGTAAACACAGCAAAACATGATAAAAGTATGAAAATAAAAAACAGCAATTAAGCATTAAAAGCGAGAATCAGTAAAAGAAAACATTAGAGAGCAATTATAATTTACTTAAAGGTAGCTTTAAACAGATAAGTTTTAGGTTTTACTTTAAAGAAGTCCAGTGTCTGAGCAGCTTTGCAGTCATCAGGAAGTTTGTTCCAGATAAGGGGAGCATATAAACTCAAACCTGCTTGCCCGTGTTTGTTTCTGATTCTAGTGATTATTAATAAGTTAGAGTTGGAGGACCTGAGTGGTCTGGGGGGTCTGTATAAATATAGTTATTATGCACATTTTTTACTTGGGTAATTTATCCAAATAAATAAATGTAACATATCAAGCAAACATTTATGGATATATATTAAATGATAGGACTTGCCTTATTTAGTTTATTTCCTGGTGTTCATTGTTGCAATTATTGTCATCATGTTAAATAGTCTCTGTTTGTGTCCTCACTAAAACGAAGAAAATATAGCACATCACCCCAGTTTTAAAGGCCTTACACTGGCTACCTCAGACTATCTCAGAGAACAGATTTTAAAATACATGTGTTAGTTTATAAATTACACAACATGTCCGCTCCAAAATGCATCAAAGCTCAGTTGTTGTCTCAATCATCCAGATTACTCAAGTCATCTGGTTCAATCTACCTTGCACCCCAAAATCAGAACCAGGCATGGAGTAGCAGCATTCAGTTTTTATGCTCCTCTAATGGTAAATGGTCTGTACTTGTAAAGCGCTTTATCTAGTCCAGAGGATGCCAAAGCACCTCACACTACATTTAGTCAATCACCCATCAACGCACACATTTACATGGTTGTAATGGCAAACTATAATGTAGCCACAGCTGCCCTGGGGCACACTGACAGAAGTCAGGCTGTCGAGCACTGATGCCACCGGGCCCTCTGACCACCACCAACAGGCAAGGTAAGTGAAGTTTCTTGCCCAAGGACACAACGACTGAGATGGACAGAGTTAAGATTTGAACCGGCAGGTCTTTGGGTACAAGATGAGCTTTTACCTCCTGGGCCAATCTTAAACAAACAGCCAGAAAACTGCAAAAAAAAAGAAAAGCAAAAATACTGAAACTGTTCCTTTAAATCAAGACTAACCCCATATCTTTTTTAGAGTTTTCTTAGATTAATAACCAGCCCTTAACCAGAACAGGTTGGAATCCATATGCATGTGTGTGTGATGGTTAAACTCTGTTGAAGGGTAACCAGGGTACCTCCAGCTTCCTTCGTTCCTTAAAGACCTGCTACTTACCTTCCCCTGTGTTTCCTCCTCACAATTCCTCTTTATGCGTTAATTCCTCCGTCCTCCAATGCCTTCTTCACTGCTGAACTCCTCGCTGACTACCCTCTACTCTTCTGGAAACATTCCAAGCTTTCGTGCTGCATATCTGACTGCCTTTCTTGAATTCACCTGCCTGATCTCGCCGAACCTATCTGTTCGTCCACCCACGAGGCACACCCTCCACCAGAAATAACCTGTGAAAGGAATACGGGTTATTCATTAATCACACCAGCTGAAATTTAAGAGGATTTGCTTACCTTCCCCAGACCTCCTCTGTTCCACTCTCCTTCTGTGCTAGATCCAGAAAACAATGGCAAATGCCTTGTACTTCTAAAGCGCTTTATTTAGACCCTACGAACCCCAAAGCACTTCACACTACATTCAGTCATTTACCCATTCATGCACACATTCACACACTAAAGCTCTTTTATCAGATATTCTGTCGAGAATCTCTGCACGAGAGTCTCTTTGAAAACATGACACAACTCAATGAATCTAATATACTATAGGGAAGTATGACGGATTACTCATTTAACAGTGTTTGATTATACTGCTGCATGCAGTGGTGGTTATCTTTCTATATATAGTTTATCAGGTATAACCAGTGTACACCTGCATGGATTAGAGATAATGGAATTTGAAGTGGCGATACTGTAAGTAAAGAATAGTGTTTCTTGTGTCTAGAAGTTATTTTACATTTTGTAGAGGCCCAACTAAAGACTATGGAGATGGTAAGGAGTCCATCAAACTGAAAGACTTGGAGCTTTCAGTAGGAAGAAGATGAAATATAAAAATATCAGGGGATTAATATAAAAAGATGGTCAGTAATTACATTATGGGTTTGATTGCTGTACTGTCAAAGAGCTTTCTATTGATGATTGAGAAGAGTGAAACTAACTCTTGACATTCTTATCATTATTATCATGAAAAAATGCCTGTGTCACTTCTGTCAGAAGCAGAATCCTTGCTTGGATAAGAATAATTTACATCTAAATTTGCCAGGTGCATGCATAATTTTGGACTTAACTGTAAAATATGACCACCAAAACTAAATATTACTCAACATTTTTGCTTTAAAGTGAGTTTTATATCCAAACTACGTTCAAAGTTTAGCTTCTAGTACCTCTAACTAAATTGTATTATGTAAAAAAAAGAATGAAAAAAGCACAAAAACCAATTCAAAATGATTCTATTTGAAATATGATGCCAATGTAACACAGCAGAATACTGCTGAACACTTTGCTTTCCTAATACTCACTCATTGACATATTTTCTTTAATCTACAGGCATTTCCCAGTCTGTGTACATACATTACAGGCAATGCTACATCAACAACTGAATGACATTTCAATCTCATTGATCTCCAGAATCGGTGCTTTATATTTGCTTGTCAAAGGCCTCAATTGGCAATCAATGTGCGGTTAGTTTAATTTTGCACATATCTCTGTGTGGGTGTGTGCATGTGTGTATGCATGCATGCACTCCTGTCTAGAATTGAGACTGATGACCATTTTTCACTATTTTAGTTTTTCACCTGTAAAGTTAGGTCCATTTAATACAAAGAGAAGAAAGATAGCGTTTTCCTTGCTTTCACACAATGTTACTGAGCTCTACTGGTTGTTTTTGTTGGTATGCTCTGAATTGAGTTTTATTTAAGGTTAGGGTTAGGACAAGTGTCTTGGTTAGGCATAATACAGTCACCGAAATGAATGGAAATCAATGAAGGTCCTCACTACTAATGGCAAAGCAAGAAAGTGTGTGTGGGTGGAAGGGTGGAGGGGCATTGTCACTCACATTCTCAAAGCCTTGTTTAGGGGAGGAGCAGGGAGTGATACAATGTTGTCCTGCTGGCGTGTGCCTAGCCTGTGTTCAGGGGTTTGGGGTGCCTAATACACCATGGCAGTCCCCCATTTGTTTAATTTGTAAGGCTCTGACATCAATTGTTGAGCTTCATTTGCCCCGTCGAAACATCACATGTCACAGCTAATGGGCCAAGCTGTGTCTATGCAATGTACTTGTGTTAATCGTCTGTCTGCAAATGTGTGTAAAAATAAGTAACGGGGGAAGATTTCTGTATGTGTGCATGTGTTTGTGTGTCTGTGTGTGTGTGGGTGATGAAAGGGAATGATTTGAAAAAGTGTTCAGTTTTCCTAAACAAATGCAAATATTCCAGCAAACAATAAACGGACATGCAATTCAAAAAGGGGTTGAGACACTGAGAAGATGCGCTGTCCCCTCATTGCTGTATGACTGCAAAACTGTTATATCTGCTATTTTTTATTGCCATGTGTGCTGTCTCTAAAGGTTTGGACATTGTAAAAACCAGGCCCAGAGTGGGTAATCAGGAGAACAGGTACAAGTCCCGGGGGGCCGGTCCGATGTACACGCCGCAAGGGCCAGTGTAATATGACAAGCCGTGTTGCACTAGTGTGCCAAAGATGCAACTAGGCTAAAATGATTTGCTAGTAAGAGTGTTTCTGAACTAGTTAGGGGGAAATGTCTAACCAGTTCTACAAAACAGTTGGTATAATGGATATGGAGTTCTTACCGGTACAGCTTGACATACTGAGTTTAAAAACTGGCTTCTTTTTCTCTTTTTGTTTTGTTTGGAAGCGCACCATGATGTGACATGTCAGAAAACTCAGTCAGTTGTGTTTAAAGGTGCTATATCATGCTATTTTACAGCTTTCAGTGTCTGGGATAGAAATATATATGATCAAATGTTAATGTTGGTGTAATATAGTATTAAAATTTAAATTATATCCTGGATTTATTGTTGGATGGGGAAGTAAAACGCCTTGTTTCTCTGTAATCATACCTCCTGCCCCCCGCTCCCCTTCTTTGTTCAAATAGTGACATAAAATATGTCACTATGTGAACACTCAGTGGTTTTTCAGGAGAGGGCTGTGAATTAAGCCAAAAACCATTCTGGCAGGCTTTTTATGAGAAAATTGCGCTACCTGATCGCTGAAAACTCCAAAAACTTGATTTTGCATGACATAGGCCCTTTGAATATTGAAAGAGCAAGGGTGGCATAAAGAGGGCTACAATTAAAAAGAAGAAAGTTCAAAGAGGCATTGGTACATGTGCAAGAATAGGCAACTTTTTCACTAATTAAGCTTGTGGTTTGTGACAAAAAACAAGGATAACGAAAGGGTTAAGACAACACTGAGTTTTTCCTGCAAAACATAATTCAAGTGAATTGCTGTTCATGTCAATGATTAATCTTCTTCACACTCAAGGGTTACTTGTGGAGTGCCACAGGGTTCTGTGCTTGGACCGATTCTCTTTATTATATATATATATGCTTCCAATTCGTAAAATCATTTGACAACATGGAATGAATTTCCACAGTTATGATGATGATACACAATTATATTTTTCCATAAAACCTGATTAAACATATCAGTTAGGTAGATTAAAAGCATGTCTCGAACACATAAAAACTTGGATGACTCTGAATTTTCTACTTTTAACTTCAGCCAAGACGGAAGCAGTTGTCTTTGGACCAGAACCTTTAAAAAGGAAACTGCTAAATCAATCACTTCATCTGGATGGCATTAATTTGGCCTCTGGTAATAATGTAAAGAATTTTGGTGTACTTTTTGACAAAGACATGATATTAAAATCCCATATTAAACAGGTTTCTAAAATTTATTTATATCACCCCCTAAGCTTGTGGTTTGTGACAAAAAACAAGGATAACGAAAGGGTTAAGACAACACTGAGTTTTTCCTGCAAAACATAATTCAAGTGAATTGCTGTTCATGTCAATGATTAATCTTCTTCACACTCAAGGGTTACTTGTGGAGTGCCACAGGGTTCTGTGCTTGGACCGATTCTCTTTATTATATATATATGCTTCCAATTCGTAAAATCATTTGACAACATGGAATGAATTTCCACTGTTATGATGATGATACACAATTATATTTTTCCATAAAACCTGATAAAACATATCAGTTAGGTAGATTAAAAGCATGTCTGGAACACATAAAAACTTGGATGACTCTGAATTTTCTACTTTTAACTTCAGCCAAGACGGAAGCAGTTGTCTTTGGACCAGAACCTTTAAAAAGGAAACTGCTTAATCAATCACTTCATCTGGATGGCATTAATTTGGCCTCTGGTAATAATGTAAAGAATGTTGGTGTACTTTTTGACAAAGACATGACATTAAAATCCCATATTAAACAGGTTTCTAAAATTTATATCACCCCTGGAATATTGCTAAAATTAGAAACATCCTGTCTGGGAGTGATGCAGATGCTTGTTACTTCAAGGCTGGACTACTGTAATTCCTTATTATCAGGAAGTCCACAAAATGCAATTACAAGCCTTCAGTTGATCCAAAATGCTGCAGCAAGAGTTCTGATGAATATTAAAAAGAGAAACACATTTCTCCTGTTTTAGCTTCTCTCCCATGGCTCCCTGTTAAATCCAGAATAGAGTTTAAGATTCTCCTCCTAACTTTTAAAGCCATTAATAATTAAGCTCCATCGTACATCAGAGATCTGATTGTTCCATATGTTCCTAACAGAGCACTTCATTCTCAGACTGCAGGTCTACTGGTAGTTCCTAGGATTTCTAAAAGTAGAATGGGAGGCAGATCTTTTAGTTATCAGGCTCCTCTCCTGTGAAACCAGCTCCCAGTTTAAATCAGTGAGGCAGATACTCTGACTAGGCTTAAAACCCTTCTTTTTGATAAAGCTTATAGTTATTGGGTTAGGTTATCCTGAGCAAGTTTTTTTAGTTATGCTGCTATAGGTTTAGACTGTTGGAGGACAGACTGACCACTTTTCTTTTCTCTTGGACTTTTCTCTTCTACCACTCTACTGATATATTTTTTCTGCTGTTATTGTGATTGTTAACCCAGTTTTCTCTCAGTATTTCTCCCCGTAGAAGCTCCACACGGTCTGGTACTCTGCTCAACTGTAAAGTCCCCTACTGGATGGGGAACATCGGTCCAGATGATGCTCAAAGTGACCGAGCATCCTCCATGCCGTCTCTTCTCTGTCTTCTCAGACCCCCAGACAGTCGTGGCAGATGACCGCTTGTACTGAACCAGGTTCTGCCGGAGGTTTCTTCCTGTTAAAGGGGAGTTTTTCCTCTCCACTGTCTCTACATGCTTGCTCAGTATGAGGGATTGCTGAGGAATAGCTGTGGTTGGAGTCTGCATGATCCGGGAACAACCTCACATCAATGACTCACGGCAATCTGCTGGGATTCCTTACATAGGAAACTTTTAACTTATTGGAATGTTTGTATAATTGTATTGAAATTACTTTTGTTGTAACGTGCCTTGAGATGACATTTGTTGTGAATTGGCGCTATATAAATAAAAGTGAATTGATTTGAATTAATTATAAAGTCATTGAACTGTGTGACATTGCGGCAACTGGCGTAACATATCATTTTAATAATATGATGCGATGCCACATAACTGGGAAACTTTGTCTTGAAGCTCCACAGAGTTAGAAGGAAAATCCAGCATCAAGCAATAAAAGCCCTCAAGTCAGGAGTGGATTATTTCTTGAGTGAGTGTTATAAATACGTACTAATATAATGAAGAGCATGGTGTAGACCTGCTCCATATAAAAAGTGCCCTGCAAGATGATGCAGCACTACATTAATAAAACTGACGTGAATTAATCAGAGGCTTTGTAAAAGTGGGAGGTTTGTGCTTAGAATTATGGCTAAATTTAACTGAGACTTAGTTTCAGAAGCAGAGTCAGTAGTTTTGAGGGTATTTCTCTTGTCAGTATGGAAGGAACAGGTGTGTGAACAAGCAGGCATTTGTTCCAATATAACCACTTTCTATCTCCAAATAACAGATTGACCCATTATTTATTTTTCTTTTAAAGTAAGACATTAAATAGACAACGTCATATATATTAAGCCTGCATGTTTTGCCATTGAACATATTTTTGTTGGTTAAGTCAAATGAGTTTTCTAAATCAAATGCATTAAAGCTTTACATAATACTCCATTCTGTGATGGACTGGCGACCTGTCCAGGGTGTACCCCGCCTCTCGCCCATTGACAGCTGGAGATAGGCACCAGCCCCCCCGCGACCCCTTGAGGAATAAGCGGTTCAGAAAATGGATGGATAATATTCCATTGTGACACAGCTGCAGCAAGTGAGTGTTGGAAAAGTGGAGGAAATGTGAAAAGGTTTTTTAACATCTTTTAACAGTCTTTAAACACAGACAGTACACTGCATAACATCTCCAATAAAAGGCTCCATTTTAGACTAAAACATGATGACTGACATGTCACACAGAGGTGCACACACAGTGGATGAGGTGAAAAAGTTACTGAGTTGTGATTGAAAGCTGTGATTTATTTAAGTGTACACTCCTCTATTTTTGACATCAACATTTTTACATTTAGAACCAGGCCTGACTAAGCTCAGCGTGTGTGGGCAGGGCAGTACTCAAGGACTAGCTTACTGTGAGCATTCTTGGATGGAGGAGGAGCTCACGGCAGCACTGCTGCTTCGTGAGAATAGCAATATATATCCTTCACGTCAGAATCTACAAAAGGGGAGGAGGGGGTGCAGGATGAGCTGCTGAGTTCTCGCGAGAGCTGTGCACAGGTGAACATGGCGGTTATGTGGTAAAATATACAATCCGTCAGGTAAAATATTAAAATCAATTTTGAACCAAACGGCAGCTTCAAACTAACACAATCATGTTACTTATCTTTTTTTTCCTCTAAACAACCATGGACGAGGAAAAACATGATTCGCTTGGAGTGCTACCTAGGACTGACGTGCTTTGATAACATCACGTTATGGGTAATGTCACGAAAACCTGCTCGGATACAAACAACGAGCACACCGTCGCAGAAGCGCACTCGTACGTGGCTTGCACATCCACCTGACTCGCCAGATAGAAGCTTTACGGGTCATCTGGAACTCAATAGACAAGGAAGCTTACCAGCCTGGACGCCGTTTTCTCGCGCTTAGTGGACGTAGGTCAGGACATCAATGAATTTCAGGCTACTGAGGGATCGCTGGCCCCCCCCCCCCCCCGCCCCCCCCCCCCTTTTTCAGCCAACAACAGGTTAGCCTTCAATACTACTCGGACAATCAAAACATAAAATAAGGTGTTAGAAACTCACCGACGGGGATGATGCAGGCTGTCGGGAGAAAATCAAAAGATTCAAGGTGTCTATTCTAGACAGCCAGGCCCGATCAATGAGGGGACAATCTTGTTTTTTCGGGGATACCAGAGCAGGTGAGGAAGATGCTGAAGTAGCCGTGCGACAAGTTTCAATCAACACCAGATGTGAATATGCCAGACGACACGGTTTAATTATAATAACATAACTTCCATAAGGTTCACTCCAACTCTGGAGGTAGAAGCCCAACAAACACCGCCCTGCGACCAATTGTTGGCAAAATTTGAACATGTTTATACAAAATGAACATGTCAAAAGGGACGCCGGGAGGGAAGAGAGCTACGGGGGACGAAATTACAGCGTTTAATGATTCAGTTTCGAAATAAAAATCCTGGACAGAAGACGCGTGTCATTTCCAATTAGAAAAAAACATATTAGTGAGGGCAGTAGGGCTACGGTTTTTTTTAGTGTGGATAAAACTGTTTGATGTCTAGACGGTCAGATGTTTAGGGACCCTTAGGTTTTTTACTCTCTGGGCTTTATTATGTCATCATTTAACAGAAACCAAGACTGATTGTTAGCTTATATCTGACAAAATTAGTTAAAAAATGAGCACAGCTCAGCAGGCTGTTTTTGTTTGGTAATGTGGGTAGGGGCAGGGCTGTGTACACTAGATTGGCTTTTTCCTTTTTCTTTTTTTCTCTTTTTTTCTTTTCTTATTTTCTTTCTCACATTTGTACCACAAATATCTTTATCACCTTATTTTCCTTTTTTCTCCTTTCTCACACACACAGACTTTTTTCTTGGCATATATTCATGTTTTTTTTTTTTTCACATCTTACTTTAATTCTGTATCACACTTGTTATGGTGCATTTTTTGCCTCGCACTTTTATCTCTGCTTATGGTTTTTTTTTCAATATGGCAAACTCCCCATGGACAAAACAAAATTACACCTATATTCATCCTTAGCGATACTAGTACATGTCTAAGGTTTATCTGCTCTATGAAATCCTGTAAAATTAATAACATGGAATATTCGCGGCGCTAGCTCCAGAGATAAAACCATTAAGATTTTCAACCATCTTACAAGATTGAAGGCAGATGTCGTCTTACTACAGGAGACTCATAAATCAAGTTCAACAGCTAATGATTTAAAAACACCAGAGTATCCTAATATATTTTCTTCATGCTATAACTCTAGACAACGAGGAGTAGCAATATTAATATATAGAAATACTAATTTTAAAGTAATAGACACAGCTACAGATCCAGATGGTAGATTTATAATATTAAAACTATTTATAAATAACCAAAAGTTATGTATAGTTAGTATATATGGTCCAAATGTTGACGACCCCTCATTCTTTCATACTTTCTTCTCGGTTCTGGCTAATCACATGGATTGCTCACTTGTTCTTGGGGGAGATTTCAACTTTGGACTACATGAAGAAATAGACAGGCTCAGTACAGCAGGGACTCAGCGCAGATGGCAATCCATAGATATAGTTAAACAGTACATGAGCGATTATGGACTCTGCGATGCATGGCGATCGCTTCATCCCAACGACAGAAAATACACTTTTTACTCAAACGTACATCATTCTTTTTCTAGATTGGACTATTTGTTAGTCAGCAGCTCACTGTTGAATGACATTTCAGACACTGAGATACATCCTATAGTGATCAGCGATCACGCTCCTGTTTCTTTAAATTTAGCAAATAAAATTGCAACCCTTCAATATAAAAATTGGAGATTTAATACATCATTACTTAAGGATAAAGAATTTATTAAATATATTGATAAAGAATGGGCTTCATACATGGAATTTAATGATCTCCCTGGTATGTCGCCATCCACTCTATGGGAAGCAGGGAAAGCTGTGATTAGAGGTAAAATAATTTCATTCTCATCAAATAAAAAGAGAACAGAAAATAAACATGTTCAGGAATTAGAAGAAACTATTAAATCATTAGAACCTTCCCTGGATAAAGAGAGCTTAAGTAAAATAAGGAAAGCAAAATTAGAATTAAATGAAATTATTAATAAAAGGACGCAGTTTTAATCCAAAGACTTAGAATAGAAAACTTTGAACATAGTAATAAATCAGGTAGCTTCTTAGCTAATCAATTAAAAATAAATAAAGAAAAAACAACTATATCTGCAATCAAAGACAAAATTGGGAATATAATATATGACCCTGAAAAAATAAACAACACTTCCAAGAATTTTATGAGACGTTATACACACCAGAGATAAACCCTTCAAATAATGATATTGTACAATTTCTGGATAAAATAACTCTTCCTAAACTTTCAGACAGTCAAGCAAAGGCCCTGGATTCACCGCTACAGTGTCTGAACTCCAGGAGGCCCTCCAATCCATGCCTAATAATAAAGCTCCAGGTCCAGATGGATTTCCAGTAGAGTTCTATAAAGAATTCTGGAATATTCTGGCACCAACATTTTACAAAATGTTGCAGGAAACAAAGGAAAATGGTCGAATACCACCAAACATGAATTCTGCCTACATCAATCTTCTATTAAAACCAGGAAAAGACCCTATGTCTCCTACCAGTTATCGTCCCATTTCTCTTATCAATGTGGATCTGAAAATAATTTGCAAAGCTCTTGCAAGAAGTATAGAGAAAATAACACCTCTAATAATCCACCCTGATCAAACAGGTTTTATAAAAGGTAGGCTCTCTAAAACAAATTCACGTAGATTAATAGATTTAATAGATTACTCCCACTGTAAAAACGTCCAAACTAATATATTATCTTTAGATGCAGAAAAAGCATTTGATAGAGTTAACTTGAAATTTTTATTTGCAGCCTTAAATAAATTCGGATTCAGTAATTCTTTTGTAAACTGGTTAAAAATATTATACAGCTCACCATCAGCATGTATTAGGACCAATAATCAAACATCATCAAGGTTCTTTCTTCAGAGAGGTACCAGGCAGGGATGTCCACTTTCTCCCTCTTTGCTATTTTTATTGAACCATTAGCAGCAGCAATCAGGCAAAATAATAATGTTAAAGGTATACAATGCAACAAAATAGAACATAAAATCAGTTTATACGCAGATGATGTACTACTTTTTCTACAGCATTCACAAACTTCCTTGTATCAGGTAACTGAGTTAATAAAATCTTACTCAATAGTTTCAGACTATTCCATAAATTGGTTAAAATCTACAGTCCTTCCAATCAACTGTTCTTACCAGAGTCCTGTTGCTTTACAGCTCCGGTCGGGAAATGTTACATATCTAGGTATCCATATCTCACCAAGACTGTCAGACGTATCTAAGCTAAATTACGTCCCACTTTTAAAAAAAGTGGAAGATGATCTGGCAAGATGGAAATCCCTTCCAATATCACTTATTGGAAGGGTAGCTACAATAAAAATGATGGTTTTGCCTAGAATCAATTATTTATTCTCAATGATCCCAAGCAAACCATCACCTGATTGGTTTAGATCTCTGGACTCTTCTGTTTCTAAATTCCTTTGGAAAGATAAACCCCCAAGTATCAGCTTAAAAACACTACAGAAGTCCAAAGATAAAGGAGGTCTAGACCTACCAAACTTTCGTCATTATTTCTTAGCCAACAGACTCCAATACACATCAAGATGGGTAAAACACAGTTATATCAATGAGTGCTGGGTAGATGTAGAACAGACACTATGCAATAAGATAAAACTTTCAGATCTACCTTTTGTTAGCTCAAATATAAAACAAAATGAATGTTTTAAAAGTATTAATATCAGCTCCTCTCTGACAGCTTGATGGGAATTTCTTAAAATGACAAAGACCTCACTAGTCCCATGCAGGCGTACACCCATCTGGAATAACCCGGATATCTTACAAAAAAAATGCATGATCAACTTTCCAGGCTGGAGTTGTAAAGGAATTGAATTCCTGGAGCATATATTTGATGGAACAGACTTTATCCAATTTAATACATTGGTTACACAATTCGGAATTAACAAGAATAAATTCTTAGAATACCAACAAATTAAATCAATTATAAAAAATAAATTTAGGCTCAATACAGTTGATTTACAAATTCCAGGAAAAGTTTTAGACTTTCTTAATCTTAACCCTCCCAAACTGCTATCTAAAATATACAAAACATTAAATAGAATAGATGAATCAATAGCCCTTCCTATTTCAAAATGGGAGATGGACTTGTCCATCTCAATAGACCAAAACCTCTGGTCTCAAATTTCAATAAGAACCTTCAAATTTCTTAAGAATCCTAATCTACGATTAATACAATATAAAATCCTTCATAGAGTGCATTATACAGGGCAACGGATGTTCAAGATGGGTTATACGCCGTCTGATACCTGTTTACAATGTACAAGCAATCTACCAGACAATTATATTCATGCTCTTTAGTTCTGCCCACCTGTTAAGAAATATTGGTACCAGATATGTGAAGATCTATCAAAGTGTCTGAAATGTAATATCACACCTGCTCCCACAGTTTGCTTGCTGGGAAATGTAGATGAAGTTACCATGGATACAAAGTCTATGAAATTATTTTACATCGCCTTATGCATCGCTAAGAAAAATATCCTCTTGAACTGGAAAAATAAAAATACTCTGAATATTAATCAATATAGAGATCTCCTTCTGGATTACATTGGTCTAGAAACGGCATCTGCCTCCACATCTGATCAATCTTTCTGGTCACCCTTGATCAGTTCCATCATCTAGTGGGGTCGGGCCCTTGATTCCGTTCTGTGGGACACGGTTGCCGATGTGGAGCTTAAGGGTTGGTGGTGACTGCGGGGAGGTCCTTGGGGGTGGGTCCGCTTGCGGTTCGGCGATAGGTGCCGAGACCCTCGCCTGGGGTGGGACTTTGGGGGCTTTGTGTGGTGACTCCTAGTGGCTGCATGCGGCGCCTTAGAGGGGTCGTGCTGGCGGACACGGGTTACTGGCCTGGTGCTGTGCTGCTCTGGGGGGGTCTGGGCTGGGCCTGGGGCTCGGGGTTCTGGGGCGGCGCGCCCCCCGGCTGGGGCGCTGGCGGGGCTTGGCCGGGGGGGGAGGGGCGCTGTCGTTGGTGCCGGCTGGGGGGGGGCTGTGGTCGGCCGGTGGTTGGTGGGCGCTGCTGCCCTTTCCATCTCCCCGGGCTGGTTCCTGTCGCTTGCTCCCCGGTGGCCGCTTGCCGCGTCCGGGCGTCGGCGAGAGGCCGTGGCGGGTGGCCGGCGTCTCCGGGCCCGATCGGCTATATTCACACTGGACATGGCTCATGGGTCTTGGTCTTAGTCCTCGCGGGGGTGCTGGGGTGGGGGGCTCTGGCCGTTGTTGGTCGGCCTCCACAGTGACAGACCAGTTGGTGGGGTGTGGGCTGGTGGGTGGACGTGCTGGGTTCTGTTGCCACCCGGCCATCGGGCGGTAGAAGCAAGGCTGGAGGATGTCGGCCTGGGGATTGGCCGCCCGGGACTTCGGTCTGCTCACGGGCCTGGCGCGGCATGTCCAGGGTACCCGAGTCGGTGGTGCGCCGGGTTCCGGCCTCGGCCCGGGGGTCCTCGGACGCTGGCGGTGCCTGGGGCGTCTCTTATTGGCGGGGAGGCTTTTTACCATCTAGCACAGGCGCTCTTTTTAACGGGGTGCGCTTGGGACGGGAGGGGGGAGGGCGTTGAGGGTGAGGGGGGGCTAAACTCAACCTGGGTTTCTAGTGACATGTGTTTTGTTAGCAGTGTGAATGTTGGGGAGGATTTAGATATGCCCCTGGCATGGGGGCTGGTGGATTGCCGGGGCCCCCATGGGGCTCGGCGGTACCGCTGCCGTGGGCCCCGACTGGACGTGCTGGGGCCTCCCACCCCTGGTGGATCGGACCGAACGGGGGTGCCTATTGGAGTCAGCAGGGGAGCTGGCTCCCTGGGGTTGGCAATGGTCACCCCAGTTATTTTCTCCCCATCCCCATGCCTCTGTCCACCTGCTCCTTCATTCTACCATTCACAAGGCCTTGGGACGTGGGCACGTCACTGGAGTGCGGGATGGAGCTTCCGTCTTCGCTACCCGGTGGCGGCCTGGGTCCCGATTTTATTGAGCAACTTAGACACTTACACTTGCAACATTTACATGGAACGCACATGTAGGGACCTGGCGGTGTGGAGCATTGGCGCTGGGGGTGGGACCCCTCGTGGGGGGCCCTCTATAGGGGCCCATTGTGGGGGCCTCGCCTGTGGTGCCGGCACCCACTGGTTAAACGTAACTAGACACTGAGGGCCCGGGGGGGGAGATGGGGGTACCCGGCACTATTCCCATGTCCCCCCCCTCTGTTTTAAGTGCACATTAGAACAACACGCAACAACATCACATTGAGCTGGGGGAGAGAGGCTGGGGGGTCTTTCCACACCCCTGTTCGTTGGACCATCAGGGGTCGGAGCCCAGATAGAACATCACGCCGTCTGATCGGGGTCCTGGGCTGGTCGACTGCTCTTGCCGGTGTGGGGGCCTTGGCGGTCTGCTTGTCCCCGTCCTGGTGGGCAAAGGGGTCTGTCTCCTGGGTGCAGGGGCAGGGTTCTCTAATGGGGCGTCTGTCCCTGGGCCTGGGAGTATGGAGTATAGTGTACGTATGGGGGGTATGAATGAGTGTATAGCATTCTTTTTTCGTATGTCCTGTATTTGTAAGAATGTGTACGCATGAGAGGGAGGGTACGTATGAGTGTCTCTGTCTGTCTTTGTCTACCTGTCAGGTTGGGTGTTTGGCTGCTCTCTGGCCTGATGCATCTTCTTCCCTCCCCGTCACTCCCCGTCGGTGATGGTTGCTCCTGCCCGCTGGTTGATGATGGCTCTCGATGCCTGGGGCCGGGGGTCCCGGTTGCGGCCCGGCTCGGTCCTGGTGCATGTCGGGCAGGTCCTGGGTGGTCCGGTGTGTCGGGCGGCCGCTGTTTCGGGCCAACTTCCTCCTTGGTTTGACTGGGGCACCTCTTCTGGGGGTGCCGGGGTTGTAGAACAGGTTGGTGCCGTCCGGTGGATCGGTGGGGACCGTGCCTGGCGCCCAGTCCTCCTGCCGGTTCCAGGACTTCTGCTGGCTGGTCTGTTCGCCTGGTGGGGCTGTCCGGCATTGGCTGGGCCCCTGATCTTGGCGCCCTACGTGGGGCGGGATCCGGACCCGGGAGCTGGAAGATCTGGATGTCCAGGTGCCGGCTGGGCGCGGCCTGGGGAGGGCGTACACCCGCTGTGGCTCTTGCTGTGGCTCCCTGGCGTGTGGGTGTGTGGAGGCGGGCCGGGTTGTTGGCGGTGGGTATTGGTCCGGGGTGGCGGCGGCGTGTGTTGTCCGTCGGTTGGCTGCGGGTCCTCCTTGCCTGGTCCCTGGTTGGGGCCCCGCTGGGGGGCGGGGTGCCCCTGGTCCCCGTGGCCTTCGGTTCCTGATCCGGGCCCGCCCTGGCGGAGCCGGTTACCGGCGGAGCCGTGGGCTCGTCACTGCGATCTCTCGGGCCCCAGCATTGCGGCTGGTGGGTGTTCCCCTGGGGCTTCCATCTGTTCCCCTCTTGGCGGGTGATCGACCTTGCGCTGATCCGCCTGTGGCCTCTGTACTCTATGGGACACTGGATGCATACATCTCTTGCCTCCTCCATGTCTGTGCCGATTCCTGTAGGACGGATTGACGGTTCCTTACACCAGCTATCAATCACTTGCGTGGGGAAACTTTATTCCGACCTGCATGCTCGCACACACATGGGTGTGGGGACATTGGTGAGGACGGACATATCTTAAGCTGAGGTTATCATCATTAGTTAGTTGTTCACAGGAGCTTACCAGAAACATTTGTATTATGTTCATTAATCAATGCTTGTGTGTAGTGAATGTGTAATTCTTAGTTTATTCTACTAGATCTGAACTATTGGTTTGGTTCTGTACAGTTTGTCGTTTTTGTTTTGCATTACTGTTTCTCTGCCGTCCGGCAGAGGTGGAGGACTGGGATGTTTTCTTGTGTTCTTTGTTTGACTCCCTGTCTTGTGTCGTCGGTTCGCACCTCTGCTGGTCCGGTTTCTTTTCTTCACCTTCTTCCTTTCTTCCTTCTTGTCTCAGTTAAAAAAAAAAAAAAAAAAAAAAAAAAAAAAAGAATCTACAAAAGTGTGGCAAGGTACACAACAAGAGCCCAGGTGGGATGTGATCCTACTACTCCCAGGTGAGAGTCATGTGCGCTAACCAATAAGCCAAAGGGATATCCCTGCAGCCAAGCAGCCAGGGCACATCATCAATCGGAGTCATAGTGACAGGACCTCCACACTGTCTCAAAAGTCTTTAGTAGCATCAGGAAAAGTCACTGGATTTGTCTCTAGTCGCTTTTTCGAAAAAGCATTCATTTTGATGGGGATATGACAATATGTGTTTACATGACCATATCGGGTTCGACAAGGGGTACCCCCAGGGTAATATTGAGGTTTTTGAAAACCTAAGTATGAGCATATTCTGGTGTTTACATGGCCGTGCGTAAACGGGTTATTGCTAATATTCCAGCTTTGAACGGGTTATTGGCTGCATGTAAACGCAGAGACTGACAGAGACGTTTTCCTTTTATATTTCTCGGTTATTGTGAAGCAATTCCCCATCAAGACAGCAGGGGGTGTAGACCCTTTCTGCCTAGAATTGCAGTGACATCTCTGGTCACCATCAGTTTAATTACTTTAGTGTGTAAACACACATCTACTCAGGAAGAAATGGCTGACAGAGAGCGTGTTTTGAGCATACTTTCTACAACAGGGTAATTCAAGGTGCTTTACATGAAAGTAAAAACAACATTAAAGCATGAAACACACACAAAACATAAATAGGAGTTACAAAGGCAGTTCTAAACAGTTGGGTTTTTAGCTTTCGTTTAAAAGAATGCTGTGATTCAGTAGCTTTGCAGTGCTATGGAAGTTTGTTCCAGGTTAGAAAAGCAAAGAAAACAAAAGCTGCTTCACCATGCCTAGTTATAATTCTAGGGAAAGCTGTTTACTAGAAATGCAGCTCACTGAAAACAAACACAGCGGTCTGTTTTGTTCTCTACATCTCCTGTTCAAAATCACCAAAAGACCATTATAGATACAGTGGTCTTGCAATATAAAGTACCTAATGCCAAAAAGCTGTACTAATTATTAATTACATTGACTATAGAGCAATGTTCTGGTGAAATGATCTTGGGCTCATGTTGGGTTGACGAATCACAGACATGCTCTCTCTTTTGAGTTCCAGGGATTGTCAAACAATGAGCTCTATGCCAATTGTGCTTAATAATAAAATAATCCACACCACCGCTGACGGAGAAGTATAAACTAGGCCTTTAAAATTTGTTGAGTACCACTCTGCAGCACAGTTTATTTTCCATTTGACAAATATGTGGTAAGTTATATTGTTCTATCCCCTAAAATCAGAATAAAATACATTTGATCTGTGTGGCTGTTAAATCACAAGATGTGAAAAGGTTTAAGGGTATGAATACTTTTACAAGACACAGTATCACATCCAGTCAACTCTAGAGTGTAGAATCCTTCTCTATACACTATAGGTCGGAATGAGTTGAGATAAAATTGATATATATGTCTCTAAAATCACATGGCCTAGCCAGCATAAAAAACATGTTTTTATTTAAATTTACTAGCTTTTTGGCCTTCTACAGACAGAATGTGTTCCTGTTGTATTGGAACTGTTTTATAAAGTTCTAGCAAACCTTGACCCACACCATAAAAACCCCAACAAAATGCAGGCACTCCATTCAAACAGTGTAATATGACACAAATTGTGCAGATCAGTTTTTTTAACGTTTATTCTATTACTGTAATTCCAAAGGTTATGTAAGAAAGAATTGTCCATTTGGTCCCTGCTGGCCTTTCAAACATGATTTAATTGTGTTTAGTACAGTGTGTGTTTGTGTGTGTGTGTGTGTGTGTGTGTGTCTATGTGCGTGTGTGATAATGGCCAGTTGTCTTTTTACTTTTGGAAAAGATTACTTCACAGAGGGCCGATGCTGTGTGAAGTCTGTCGCTGTGGTCCATTCCTTTCCGCGGGCTTCAGTGACAAAAACAGACACACACACACTGAATATATACTGTTGAAAATGACTCTGTGTATTCCAGTATTAACACCCACACATACATATACACAGGCACACATGGAGAAATCTATTAGTCAGATGGTAAACAGCAAAGCGCAGAGATTGACAAACAGAGCTACTAAAGGCCCAAGCCCAGCAACGATAACCTCATCGCATGACCCGCATTAGGGTTTATGCCCAGTCACATCAAAACACACTCTTTGTCACCAGGCCCTGAAAAACATGTTTGTCATACTGCCCTTTGAGGGTTATGTGCTCCCCAACATGTAGGTCCATGTATAATTATTCTGCACCTCAATAGTCACCATTCATTCTCTGTTTTTGCAACTCATCTTCCGGAAGTGATCTAAATGTGACCACAGGAACCCATCACAGAATATTTAAAAGCAAAAGCGGGGGAGTCCAGGGCAGGATTCTGTTGTGAAGGGCTAATGTATTCACACCCACATGGATTGACTCACCCTGACAAAAGAGTCTGTGTATTCTATTCTGGGCAGCTGGGCAGGATGGCGAAACTTGGAATCCTTTGTAGGCCGGACGAGAAGTGTGTCTTTGTCTCATTTTTACAGTGTGTATTTTACCGTACGCCTTAGCACGGCCGGTCAGGCATTCAACGTTGCAACAAGGCTAGTGAAAGTTTGCATAGATTAGCACTGTTATTGCAAATGTTCAGCCCACTTATGTGTTGATCAAGTCTTTTTCGAAATGCTGGCCTTGTCTCAGACAATTTCTCACAGACTGTGGCTGTTTATACTTGTGAGCTGCTCAAAGAGGCAACGGTGAAGGAATAAGGCCTGTTAGCAATATAGTGACTACAAATCAAAGACTTACTAGTTTGCCTTAAAGGTAGTTAAAAGAACATTGACGTTTTGTTCCTTTTATTCTTGTGTTTAAAGCAAACTGAAAGCTAAATGGGATGATGGATTGCTCAGCGAGTCAGGGGAGATAAACAGAAAATAAAACGACAGCAGAGAAAGGTTTGCTTTCTCTGACAAAAATGAGAAAATTGTTGCTTATAATGTTATCTATATTACATATTAGAGACCATATTCCAGTTACATTTATATGTGAGAGTTGACATCCTCTGCTTCTGGGAAGATTTTCCATAACCTTTAGAGTATTGCTCCAGGGATGTGGCAATTTTCAACCATTGAGGATTATGGTGGTTTGCCTTAAGAGCTGTCACTTAATCCCAGATGTGTCTGTGTAGCAGAGGTCAGGGCACTGCAGTTGGATTGAATTTTCTGACGTAGCATACAAAGAGTTTTGATGGATGAAGGTTTGAGCCTTGTATTCCTACTGCAACAAGAGGCCTCTCCCTAAAAACGATTAGAATTTACAGTGATTTGAAGAAAAAAATTAATCGTTTTGCAAGGCACCTTTAAACATTTTGTAACAATCATTGAAAGAATGTGGGATCTTATGTGATAGACCAACACAAGGTTTTACAAATATTTTACAAATACAAATGTAAAAATTGCTTTTGTATGTGTATTTTAAAATACTTTTGCCCATTCTTTTATGCAAAAATATCTGAAAAGATTTCAGATGGTCTGTAAATACATATTTTCAAGTCTTCCTATAAAATACTAGCCAATCTAACAAATGGGTATGTTTTTATGTAAACCATTCAAAGGTTGCTCTGGAAGAATGTTTTGTTCTTCTCTTCACAGAAGGTAAAACTAGGGCCTAGTTTCTTTTGCGGCCTCTAACAGGTCTTTTTTCTTCCAGTGTTGCTCTTTATTTAGCTTAATCTACCTTCCATTAGCTTGCTTGGCCCTTTGAAGAAAAGCATATCTACAACATGATGATGCTACAGCCATGTTTCACAAAGGTGAATTGTTATTCAGCAGTGTATATAGTGTATGGCAATTTTCGATGTTGTCTATAAAGCTTTTTATGTGAATAAAGTATGCCAAATACACAAAAAGAAAGGTAAATATAAAAAAGTCTCAGCTGAATCCTTTGGATGAAAAGTTTATGTTGCCGTCTGATATGATTTATGATTTGTTCGTCCACTAACTCCAAGGGCTTTAAAGAACAGCTGTTTAAGAACTAAGTTTAAGTTACACACGTAGACTATATAATATTCAGTTGGCTTCTGAGGATAACTGTTTGCACTGGATTTTATTTCAGGGACTCAAAGTATAGGAAGTTTAAAACTCAATAAACTTAATAAAAACATTTGAAAAAAACATCTTTGTATTTCCCTTTGTTTGACAACTTTGCACTACTTTGGGTTGGTCATTCATATAAAATGTGAAAAGTTTAATTTGTATGAATTCTTTTTTAGCAAGAACTGTACCTGAAGAACAGACAAGTTATCATCCAGCTGAATTTAAGACCCATTCATTGCAGCTGGGACGTGAGAAGCTTCTGACCTAAGAAAAGGTCAAGGTCTCCAAAGCCAAAAGAGCAGCTCAATGCAAATGTTCAGCTTCCTGTAGCTGTCTTCTTTACAACACTGTCTTCTCTGTGTTGACACTTACTTATTATTAGTCCAAAACTTCCCATTTCCACTTGTCTTGAATGCATTAATAGATAGGGAGTATCCTAGCTGCCAATCAAAATGAGCCTTTTGCCCACTGCTGGGCGGAGATTGTTTTAGTTGCACTGAAGCATCCTGTTAGTTATTCAATTACCGTAAAGCACTGCTTCTTCAAAACAAGTTTAGTGAGTTATAAAGAAATCTATTTTGCATATAGAATGCACGTATGTGCAAGATCTGACACCCTGTCTAATTTGTGACCTCTGCATTATTTTTGCATTTGGCTGTAAATTTGCAAGTGGCTTAAAATGAGAAGAGTTTGATAGTTCAAAGTAACTTCTCTAAGCGCATGGAGATTAAAACGACAAAATTGAGACAGAGAAAGAAAAGCAGTAAATTAAAACTCAGATAAATTTAACTGCTAATACATCTTCATAATAGATGTATTTTTCTGAGATGTTCTGCAAAATTATTTCTTCAAATTCGATTAGCTTAATCCAATACAGCTCCGAGCAGCGAACATTTTTCATTGTCTTCTCTGTAATTTTTTTACACACAAAGAAAAAAAGAAGCACTGAGGGATGTGAGACTTGAGATCGTCTGAACAGGTGTGCATGTCTGTGCACCACAGGTGTCTATACACATTTGTCACTGCGTAAAGTGCGTCTCCTGAAAGTATGCTTCTCTGTTGTCTTCTGTGTGCTTGGTGTTTTGCACGAAACACTTATGGCTGTCACAACACATTTAGAAGCTCTCATCGACCAGGAAATGTTTGGTTACACTGTCAAGCCAGTTTGGCACAGTGCCCACTTTGCTAATTAATGCATAGCTTATTAGCACCTTTGTGATTTGGTTTCTGAAGGACTGTTTAAGTAGGCCATTTAGGCAGTGGTGTCAAAGCTGGAGTCCGGAGAAAATATTTATGTATCAAAGTTGTATAAATCTTATATATATCATATATCAGTTTATAAGACCATCAGTCTTATAAACTGATTGTGGGGCTCAATACTATGATAAAAGGCTAGTGTTCCACAACATTTGTTATTCTTCCCAAGTCTCTCCTTCTTCTCAAAGAGCAATATGCATTTCACACTGAACAACAAATTTTTCTAGCCAGCAGAACAAGAGTTTCCGTCTCTTCGGCTGTCAATCAACTTATATGCGCATTGCCCTTGGTACAATGAATTGGGGGAAAAAAATACTCCACACAGCAGCTTTAATCTTATAATTTTGAATAATTTGTTTCTAGCAGAAACACTAGATCTCAACAGTTGCTTACGACAGTGACTGCCTAAATTGCCTACTTCTGGTCTGGTTCTGTCAGTGCAGACAGGGAGGGAAGTGTAGACAGAAATACAGTAGAGGGTATAGGGAAGTGCAGGGTAGGATGTTTACTGTCAGCCACTCTAAGCCTCTAAAACAAAGTTTTTAAATTATCATTATAGCTTGATATGTTCGCTTGTTCCCTTGCAAGGTTTTTTGAAAAATACAAATTTGATTTATTTTTGCTTTCTTTTAATAATAGTTCCTGTTGGGAGTGTCAATTCATGTAAAATCATGTTATGACTGTTTTGCAGTTGTACCACGCAGTACTGATTTTCAAAGTATAAATGGAATATTGCTTTGGGAGCTCTTCAAAGCTTGGGATATTATTTTATATGTTATCCTTGCTATTTTCCTGATTCTTCATGAAATCAAGAACATTTTGGAAAATCCTGAGTATCTTCTTCATGAAACTGTCATGCAATGGTCTTCATTACTTGTAAGTGACATATCGTGTGAATGATTAATAGAATGAAATTAAGACCATTAAGGATGTAAACATTTCATTGTTGTTTGTGATTGTGCTGTGGCAGTTGCTTCTCAGCTGGTACTGTTGAAGATTAATTTGTAGTAGATTGATTTAAGTATAACGAACATGCGGTGCAGAACACTTCCCTTTTGTCTCTTGTATTGAGGTGTTCATGCTAAAAGATTCCCAGGGGAACCTGAACATTCTTTTAAAGGTTCTGGAAGAGACCAAGTCATGATTGAAAGGGGAGATGGAATGAGTTTTTCTCTTTTTCTATTGTTTTATATTTAATATTTAAATGGAAATTGATATATGTTTTTATATGTTCTAATATTAAACTACTGTACATTGGAGATTGTTGATAATGATGATTGATCATCTGTAAATATTTATTATAACTTGTATCTTTTTTCATTAACCTTGTTTTAGTAGGTCTGTTAAGTGGGGGTAGACTATAAAGGGCTGTAAGTCTAACTCATTTGAGTCTTCTTTCTGCTGAATCCTGATGTGAGCTGCTGCTGAGACCACACCAGACCTGCTGAACAGGGTTTTTATTTTTTGTCCTGTCACCTGTTCAATGTTGGAATTAAACACCTAGTTGGTTAGCACCATTTCCCTGCCTCAGTCCTGCTCTTCATTCCAGCCGACAAAGGCCCTTCTAACATGCAACAACAGAGTGTCTTCAATCGGAGGCTTCTTCTTTTTTATTGTAACACAAACCGCTACAGTACATCCTTCCTACACACAGCTTTCAGTGTTTACAACAACTCCTTAAGAAACTTGAATAGCTGTTGCTATAACACCTAATTTCCCTCTGGGATCAATAAAGTATTTCTGAATATTAATTTCAAAGACAGAACTTTATATGTAAACTTTTGTTCTGTTCTATAATTTACCTAAAGCAGTAGCCTATATTAATAATTTTATATTACCTATGAGTCCTTCCAAGAACAATCATAGTCATGTCGGTACAAATTTATCCATCGACAACTTTTATTTACTATCATGTGATATCTGAAGTATTGTAAATTTGCTACACTGGTTTCTATTCACAGGTGTCAGAACAAAGTTGGCTGAACCCAAATGACTGCCATACTTTTAAGATTTTATTGTCCTTTCCATTACACCTATCACATACAATCCTAATAAAATACATTATGGTTGTCTTTTAAACAAAATTCAAAGAAGTCATTAATACTGTTGCAAGGCACAGTATAATTACTGCTTTGGCTTTATGCTGAGATAAAGCAAATGAGCTAATAACATGAGCAGTACAATGTTAGTGAATGAGGCCAGATATCTGTTGTTAAAAGAACTTTCTGAACTGCATGGAGAAACTCAAAGCTCTGTGTGGTCTGACGTCTCTTTGGTTTTGACACAAACCTTCAAAGTAGGACACATTTGTACGCACTATTTCTCTCTGTGCTGCAATGTGTATCTCTATACCCCACAAAACATATACACTGACTTCATTCTGTAATTATTTGTCTGCTAGTAGCTTCACAGATGAGAAGCACATGGCTTTTATTTGATGTCCTAAAAATGCCTCCCTTTCAGCTGACTCTTGATTGAATTAAGCCATACATTTTCTATATTTTCTAATAATGTGGATGAAGAGCAATGTTACCGATCCCATGATTTAATATCCGTGCTGATAGCGGTTGTTGAAGAATGTGGAAAAATGCAATTATATAAAGTCTGTAGTTTGGTTGTAGTTCAAATGAGGTGAAAGTAAATTTCATATGCATCACAACATTCCTGAAATTTTTGCTCAAAATGTTTCAAAAACATATACCAAAATTGATTTTAAAGTTTTTCTTGAAATATTTTTAGTAGAGGCATGGCTGGGGTATATTTAGAAAGAAAAAATATTTACGTTTCCTCTAAATGTCAAGTGTTAAAGTGCTATTATCGCCAAATAACATGATTTTGAATATCGTTGAAATTATGACATTTTATGTCCGACTATTTAATTTCTAAAAGTACATGCTCAAAAAGTGTAATAAGAATCGAGTAGTGACCTGAAGCATAATGTGAGTCTAACGCCTGAATTATTACCTTTCTTCAAAAAAAAGACTGAAAGCAACATACCAAAAAATAAGCATTTAGCACATATTTTTCTAACTAAAGGCCAATGGGTGCCAATAGTGTGTTAGAATTTTCACTCTCTCCAAGGTGAATGCTTAAAGCTCGATTTATGCTTGCCACGTCCGCGAGGTCCTCACGGCAAAATTATGTAATTTCAGTAACCGCGCCTCTCCGCGCGGCCTCCTCCCGCCCCAAAATTTCCGCACCGCGCACCTAGAAAAATGTGTAAATACGCGGAAGGTCCCACACGGAAAAACATGGCGTACTGGCAAGAGCTCATATTGCCGGACGTTCATAAATTGGGATCTTTATGATTCGGCCGATAGAGAGCACTGTGATGAACTGTGTTTTAATGGACGAGTGGACAGTCTCCTTTTTCGTCTTTTTTCCTAAGTAAACAGCATAAAAGTTCAGCTTTGTTTAAGCTCACAGGTGTCACCATGTTGTAAACAACAGTTATTACTACTTCTACTATGGCGTAGTGTTGTATGTATGCTGTATAGCCCTACGCCGCCCCCTACAGTCGTCAAGAATATTGGCTCTCAGCAGGGACAAGCTGCAGAAAGTATAAACGCTGCTCGAAGGCGTCTCGGCCGGTTCCGCACGTCTCGTTTCCGTGCGGAATGTTAATGCGGCAAGTATAAACGAAGCTTAACTCATCAGTGTTCCACTCTGATGGAAAAGATACGGCTATTTTATAATTACTGTCACTTCTTTAATAAAGCTCAATGGCTTCTCCTATATTGTATTTGTATTAGAAGTGTGTTTTGACATTCTAACAAAAGCATCTTTTACTAGATATATAAAGGTGATATATAAAAAGTTTAATTAGGAAAAAGATCGGACTTGAAGATCGATACATTTAAAACTGGAAGTAGACAGCATTTACATCAGCTCTGATCCTCACAATGAAAGACGTGTGTTGGGTTTGCTCAAAATATACTGAATGGACTCAATATCCCAGCATCCCTTGTGTCGGATTGGTTGGTCATTTTGTTGATTCCAGCAGGTTCTCATTGATTAGTGATGGCCAGTTCTGCCCGAGCTAGTAAAAGGGCCAGACAAAGCGCCGGTCAGCCAAGCAGCTTGTTGGCTGAGACGGAAGGTAAATTCAAATACTGGCTAGGGATCCAATTCCTTTCTCCTCCCTTTCGTTTCTACCAGGCTGGTTTGAAGGAATCACCCTGAACCTCCCCAAGGGTTTCTGCACAACGTCCAGTCCAAGCTGACAAGCTGTCTGTGACCCGGTTACCTTGTCCAAGTAAGACGGTGATCAGCTGCATCCTGCACTATGTGCCTCTAAACTCCATCCTGTCTCTTCTGAATATTGAGGTGAAACACTTAACCTACCCAGCACTTAATAAGGCATTTCTACACCTCCTCCATTGTCTGATCGTGGACTGAAGAACTAATTAAAGGTAGGAACGTTCCAAATTATTATTTCCTATGGAGCAGGTTTACCATATAGATACGAATGTGTATGTGCTTTCTGCTGAAATTGATTATTGGTTTTGTTTAATGCTAAGTCAGTTACTTGTTTCTTTTATGTGTAAGCAGAAGCAGTGTGTTGTTTTGCTTATGTGTTGTTTGGTGATTGTTTGATTTCCACGAGCGTCGCTTTGCAGCAGGGTCACTTCAGGAAAGGCTAGACCCCCCTGTGGCGTGAGTTTGTTTTGATTTTGTCTTTCGAAAAAAAAAATATTCTCCCTGATAGAATAGATACACCAGTTTAGAACCATATCAACGTTTCATTTAGACCAGATTGAATTTATTTGTGACTGCTTGTGATAAGGGTTGAGCAATCTGTAATACATTTATTTAACCTGAGACAAATCCCTCTGCCTCTTTTGGTGTTGTGATTCAATACAATGGTAAAATAATTAATCCTTTAGATAAAGACCTATAGTCTGGTATATTTAAAATTGCTTCTTATATAGATTAAAGAGGTGCTGCCCCGTTTTGCTCATTTTGTCACTGACAATTTGAGTTTAATTAATAATTATGTCAGTATTAGGTTATTGGTATAATTATTCAAAATAGTTAGTAACCAAACGACTATAGCTTCATCTGTATCTCCAACGCATGCTTCAACATGCTGGCATCACAGGCATTAAAATTTTTACATTTGGAGACAAACAACGAGTTTCACGTTTTACTCAATTTTTCCCAGTAAATATTAGTAAGAAAGTGGTAAGTATAGGAGCATCCTGTTTATGAGATTGTAATGTAACAAGACAGCATTTAGTTACAGGCTTCAGCAGATTTGTTGTAATAAAGACAATTACATGCGATCCCTCTTATCCATAGTAATAACTGTCTACAATCATGCTTAATCAACATATCAATAATATAAAAATGTATATAATTTGTAGGATCTCTTTATTTTAAAACATTTTAGGATGGGTTGATAAGCTTTCAAAGCACTTTCCCAAAAATGATCTCACAATACTTTTACTGAAATACCCTTTAAATAGAATGAAGCAGAACTGAAGTTAGCCTCTGAATCGAGCTTCCATCTCAGCCATTCAGTTAAGAGATTTGTTTGTCTGGCCACTGAACCAAAAATCATATATAAAATCATATATATTAACGATAACATTATTACAGCAGTTGTTTTTCCAAAAGTTTTTATTTAGATCAATTTAAATATAGTTAAATTTCAGAAAGGATAGAATTTTCCCTCGGAGGCTTTGGCACTAAATAGTCTGAAAAAAAGGCCACAATTAATCATATGGCTGTTGTTTTTTTCCAAAATTGATTGACAACAGTAGGAGGTTAAAGCTATGGAGGTTACTATCTGATATAGTTAAGTTTAGGAGGGTCAGCAATCCTCAAAAAAAAAAACATTGTCCATAGTGTATTTCAATACATTTAATGCAAGTGAAAAATTGGATGGTACAGAACCTGTAAATGTTGAATATCCGCATACCTGGTTTTTTTTTGGCGTTGTCATAGCCTAGAGGCTTGGTTTAGCTTAGCTATCAAACTACTTTCCTCTCTAACTTGGGAGTGCTGCCACCTGAATTTGTGTCACTTTAAGATGTGCTTTCATTTTAGAGAGACTCATTTCTTGAGAAAATACCAGATATATTGGATTTAGACTTATATTTAACCACATGCACTGGTGTATGATAATCAATTAGATTAGTGTGAGCCTACTCTGTGATGTTGAAGAAAGCTGAGAAGTGTGGTTTGAATTGAGGTCGGTTATCACTTTTGGGCTTGTCACATGTTTTGCAAAGTACATGAATCAACTTAAAAAATTACACAAGTTTAAGATTTGATTAGGGCTTAAAAATGAGGGGGAGAAAAGCTTCAACAATTCAATACAATTTCCAAGCTGGTACACTTTGTGAGTTGAATGAGCCTCTAAAAGAAATTAAATGAGTTTAAACATTTTAGCTGTAATTATTTAACTTGATCTCACAATATTCATCTGAAGTAGGAATTCCAAACACCAAACACCTGACCTTCCAATGTGTACTATATGTCCTACATTGTTTTTCTTAAAAAAGTAATTAAAGTAACCCCAATGTTCCATCAAGTGTTGATTTAACAAAAAAATGGCAACTCCCTTTCTAAATATCTATACACACAAAACCTGTAATTTGGAAGAATTTTGTCCGGTCATTATGTCAAGGATTTAATTAGGGTGACCAACTGTCCTGTATTAGCCGGGACATCTCGTATAATTATCTGAATTGGAACGTACCCTACCGAACGTCTCTCGTCCCTTGTATTGAGTGCTGCTTAGGGTTGCAAACCATCCCTTAGAATACAGAATTGACCTTTATTTTACAATTATATGTGGCGTCCCATTTTGAATCAATAAGGGAGACTATCTATTCCGTATTTTCATGAATGTCCAACATGTCTTTCACAGACAGCCTACAACATCCTAATTATAACTATGTATATAAAATAAAATGCAGGAAATCACCCAACTACAGTCAGCAAAAATATTCTGGTGGCGGGCTCTAAAGGGACTGCCACTTGTTTGTTTTTGCGGCTCGCAAGTGTTGCACGCTCAGGATTGGTCAGACAGGTAGACACCAGGTAGACACAACACACAAGCTTCCCACAGAGCGCACTTAAAACTGTCCCCTAACCCCAAGGAAAAACGCTTACAGAAATCCACCCTTGGCTGGAAATGGTCAGTGAAGACGAATACAATGCAAATTGTAAACTATGTCGGCAAGTGTTCTCAGTCACACACTGAGAACACACTGTAACAGCAGGGCAGACACACAAGAACACAGAGAACACGTGTCTGTGAAGCTTATACGGCATGTGGGCTAGAATATTAATAAGTGATTACAGTTATTGTGCATTTCCAAGATGTCTTGTGCATGTGCAGTTTTATTTTTATTGGATTATTGTGAAGCATTTTAGTTTGTTTTTTTAAGCCAGTAGGCTAAGACATAGTCTATTATCCAATAAATTGATTGGATTACTGTGTTAATCCAATTTATTAAAATGAAAACTTATAAACAAATCATACTAACTGATTAACTGTTATGTTAATAAACAGATTAAAATGAAGAATAAAAATGTTTGAATAGGTTTCCGGCTGTTAAAATCTTAGAGAAATGGCCTATACATTTTAAGCGAAGATTGCATTGAATTTCTTATTAGAATGGTTTGATTGTTGTTCAGACAAGCCATGCAAGCCAATTTAATTATGAATTTGACATCCTACTCCTACATTTGTATTTAAATGAGCAGATAAACAGGTTTAAAGGTGTTTTGGGGTTCATCTGCAATATCCCAATAGAGTCACTTCAGAAAGAAAATATTGAAAGTTTATTGTTGGAAGTTCAACAAGCAGACCTCATAATGTTATCATTATGATCATTTGTTAGATCAGACTGCATTTTGCTAACATAAGTTGCTTTATTTCCTTTTTTATGTGGGTGCATTTACTGCTTTATGTAGCCTAATTTACAGCACTGATGCATCAGTGTATTTATTGTGAATAGAGCATTTCAAGCTTAATGTCTGACCATTCTTGATGACCCCTTCACTAAATGCACCATACCTCCCCACGAGTGAGACCACTCGGCCCATGGCGAATAACGCCTGATAGCCTAAGTGTCTCTCATTTTATTTATGAAAGTTGGCAACCCTAGATTAAATGCAAGAACAGCTTGGTTACAATTTTGTTATGACTTTATTCTTTATATTGTAGATAGCTTCCTACGACTGAGAACTCTTCCCCACTAAGATTGTTTCATGTGTATGCGCCTGTGACCCAGACTCGGTGGAAGAATCCAGAAACTTCAGGGGAGGATCTTCAGCAGATGGGATTTGTTTTTTTGTCAGTATAAAATGTCTGTTTTGATTTGGGTGTGCAAGTCAGTTAATACAATGCTCGATGTGTGTTGATGCTCCTTGTTAATTAACAAGACAATTTAAATTAAATCTTTATATAATCAAGCTCTCCAGTATTATAAGACTGCAAATCCATATCACCTTACTGAGTAGTTTTATTAATCAAATGCTTTCTGTAACAGCACAATAGAACCATAGGTTAAAACGACAAAGGAAAGACTGTGTTTTCTGTTGTATTAAAAATAAACTCTTTGGAACTTTTACTTTTATAAAAATGTGGATAAAAGGTAGATTCCTCTTTTGATTAAAAACGTCGCTGAACTACCATTAACTTGAAATGGTTATGCTGTAATAGAAGCAGAATTGTGAAAGCAGTGTGAAAGAAATTTGTAGTTTTGTTGCAGAATTACCGCTATTTTTAGGATCATTGACCAAGCACCTGTCTTCTGTCGGGCAGATGGCCTCACAGTTAACTCTACAAGACTTTGTTAGCGTTTTTCATGATTCACCCGATAATCCGAAGTTTCTCATATCCTGTGACTTTAAAGAAAACAAAAGTCATCACACCTCCTCCACCTTGTTTGTGTTCTCCACTGTATAATGACCATATCTATCTCACTGATATCATCCCTGACCTCTGGTTTATTCAGAGAAAACTCTGGCCAGGGTTCCTGATGACCCTCCTAAATGACCAATAATTGTTCAAATAATTATTGTTTTTCCTTATTTTAGGCTACAATTATAATAAGTTATCGTCAACATGCTGACCCTGAGATGTTACTCGTGGTTGTATTGCACTCAAAAAAACAAGCAAAAAAAACACTTGTTGGGTGAACATAGTAAAATTATGTAACTCATTTCCACCCCACCGATTTGGGTTGATTTAGCCATAATTAATTTTGTTGAGTGAACTAAATGAAAACATGTTGGGTCAACGTAATACATTTATGTTGCTATAAGGCACAAAAATAAACAACAGAAGATGGGACTTGAACTCAGAAAAGGACCTCTGATTTCTAAGCAGTTGCACTAACCACTTTGCTACACAATCACATAGAAACATGTGTATAATAATATATATGTACATAAATAATATTATAGAGACCTGCCAATTGCCTTTTTGTGAAAAAAGGCAATTGGCAATTAAGGAATTGTATTACTGAAATCATTAAAATCATGTTTAGTCAACACTGGAAATGAAGTAATATGTGTTATGATATACAAGTATACTGAGTTATTGTGTAGCAAAGTGGTTTGTGCAACTGCTTGGAAATAAGAGGCCATTTTTTTTAGTTCAAGTTCTATCGTCTGCTGTTTATATTTGTGCCTTATAGCAACATAAATGTATTCAATGACCCAACATGTTTTCATTTAGTTCACTCAGCAAAATTAATTATTGCTAAATCAACCAAATCAGTGGGGTGGAAATGATTTACATTATTTTATTATGTTCACTCAAACTGTTTTTTTTTGAGTGCATGCTCTCACTTTGATCAATGAAATAATAATAATGGATTGTGTTTTTATAGTTCTTTTCAAGACCCCCAAAGCACTTTAAAATTCCACTATTCATTCACTCTCACACACTGGCGGAAGCAAAGCTACGATTGTAACCACAGCTGCCCTGGGGCAGACTGACAGAAGCAAGGCTGCCAAATTGCACCATTGACCCCTCTGGCCAACACCAGTAGGTGAAGTGTCTTGCCAAAGGACACAACGACTGAGAAAGACAGATCCTGGGCTCAATCTAGCAACCACTCCGATTACAAGGCGAGCTCCGAACCCCTGCGCTACAATCGTCCCAATGATCTGAACTTAAGGAAGAATTTGGGATGACCTATGCTAGGAACTTAGGCAACCTAAATATTTACCAGTCACATTCAATAAATTTAAATGCTATCGAGTAGTTGTTAATTAAAAAGAGAGATCAAATTTCTCCTGTTTTGGCTCCCTGTTAAATCCAGAATAGAGTTTAAGATCCTTCTCCTTACATAAAAAGCCCTTAATAATCAAGCTCCATGGTACATCATAGATCTGATTGTTCCATATATTTCTAAAAGAGAACTTCGTTCTAAGAATGCAGGTTTACTGGTAGTTCCTAGGATTTCTAAAAGTAGAATGGGAGGCAGATCTTTTAGTCATCAGGCTCCTCTCCTGTGGAACCAGGTCTCAGTTTTAGTTCGGTAGGCAGATTCTCTGTCTATTTTCAAGACAAGGCTTAAAACCTTCCTTTTTGATAAAGCTCATAGTTAGACTGGCTTACGTTATGCTGAGCTATTTTTGTAGTTATGCTGCTATAGGTTTAGACTGTTGGAGGACAGACTGGCCACTTTTCTTCTCTCTTCCACTTTTCTCTTCTTCTACTCTCCAGGTATATTTTTTTTCTGCTGTTATTGCGATTGTTAACCCAGTTTTCTCTCAGTGTCTTTTCTCCCCATAGAAGCTCAACACGGTCTGGTGTGGGGTGACCGTGGCTCAGGAGTTGCATGTTTATCTTGTGATCAGAAGATTGCCAGTTCGAGCCTCGGCTCTGACAGTCTCAGTTGTTGTGTCCTTGGGCAACACAGTTCACCCATTGCCCACTGGTGGTGGTTAGAAGGCCCGGTGGCGCCTGTGTCTGGCAGCCTTGCTTCTGTCAGCGCCCCACGGCAGCTGTGGCTACAACGTAGCTTACCATCACCAGTGTGTGAATGACTGAATGTAGGCAGGCCATTTACCATTTGCAGGCCATCTGGTACCCTGCTAAACTATAATGTCCCCTGCTTGGTCCAGGTGATGCTCAAAGTGACCAAGCATCCTCCATGCTGTCTCTTCTCTGTCTTCTCAGACCCCCAGATGGTTGTGGCAGATGACTGCTTGTACTGAGCGAGGTTCTGCCGTAGGTTTCTTCCTGTTAAAGGGGAGTTTTTTCTCTCCACTGTTGCTACATGCTTGCTCAGTATGAGGGATTGCTGAGGAATAGCTGTGGTGTGAGTCTGCACAATCCGGGCACAACTTCACATCGATGACTCACGGCAATCTGCTGGGATTCCTTACATAGGAAACTTTTAACTTATTGGAATGTTTGTATAATTGTATTGAAATTACTTTTGTTGTAACGTGCCCTGAGATCACATTTTTTGTAATTTAGGGCTACATAAATAAAACTGAATTGAATTGAATAGAATATGTCTGTTACTGGTTAACTGGAGCCAGCTCAGCGTTACCATAAAATCAGTTGTGAAAGTTCAAAGTGCAAGGGAAACCTAATATCAGCCATCTAATCAAGATTCCATAAGAAAAACTATAACTTTTATCTTTTGATAGGATTTTTCAAATATAACTAGACAGAAGGACAAAAGAATTTGCTTTTTTATGCAAATTTAGAATGTATTTTTTCCTTGGCATTGCATTAACATAAACCTATGCAATACAGTAAAGCCAAAGCAAAGCATCTGCCAAAACTCCTACTTCATGTTTTCAGATGTATCAAGAAGTGTCTAATAAACATTCTTCTTCATGTAAGTGTTTCATATTTGCAAGGTAAGTCAAATGTATTTGTATAGTGCACTTTCAACAACAGGGTTATTCAAGGTGCTTGGCAGTTTTAAACATAAACTTTGTGAGCCTAAGCCTGAAATAAACAAACCCATTGAAAAAAGGCTGTAAAGAAACTGGCACAGAGCAGTTGGGCCTGCTCTTATTTACTTATTCTTACTTTAAACCCTGATTTTGTGCAACAAACCCATCCCACCCAGCTGTGGTGCTAAAGTTCACAAAAAAAGACCCTAAGGTGTTTTCTCATTGATCCAGCCAACAAACAATAAAGCTTGTGTGTCTACTTTGCCATTGCCTTTTAGGCTTGGGTCAAAGTGCTGGCCATCTTTGCTCCCTGTCCAGCAAACAGTTGACACATCATGATGAGTGAAAGGTGTGCATATCCATGGCGCACACAGTGGGAGTGGTGGTATGTGACACAGATAATTGTTTAGACTTTTAGTATCTTTCATGGGAACCTAATTGAAGGATGTTTTAGACTTGCCACAGGAAGGCAGGTTGAAATAATCATAGCATTTGTTTACGCACTAGACACCCCGATTGCTTTTTAATGGCAGCAGTCTGAACTGCCCAAGTGCCCTGGTAAATTTGGTTTTCATTACTGATTGGAGAACATTGATGTGCTTCTTCTTCTTTCCTCCCTTGGTTTACAATATGGTTGGAGTCTGCTCAACTGCTTAAATGAGGAGGCATCATTAGGGATAGTCATTGTAGAACTTCAAATAGCTTTCATCCCCAATTTATGCTTCCTTGTTTTGGTTGGGTGTTTTGTAAAACTCTTAAATTACATGACATGATTTGATACATCAGTCGTAACTCAATGACAGATTTTTGATCATTACTTTATCTCAAGTATAGTATTGCTTTTGTGTTTAATTACATTGTCAACTCAAGGCATAGAAGCATTATAAATCATACAGAAGTCCAAAGTCTGTTTAAAACCTTTGTATATTAAGGTTTAGTTGATTTTGGAAACAGTTTTATTCAGTCATTTTGAAAACCTTAATGATTCCATTGCTTTTCAGGTATATATTTCTTGAAACTCCAGAATGACTCCAGTCTTTAGTTGCAGACTTTACACAGAACAATAATTCTAGACACACTCTTACTGATGTGACTTGTAAGATAAACCTGTTTCCAATATATCTACTATTGTTGATATGACGGGTGACAAAATCGATGTCCAAATGAACCAAATCCATTTTTGAATGACAGCTTGAATTGAGCTTAATTAGATATTCAAGACTTGACAGTTAGCTGTTTCATGTTACACTGCATTACACTTCTCCAAATATTTTTCCCAGGGTTGTCAACTGTGTTCTATGCCTTTTTTTTATGACTGCTTGTTCTCTTTAAAATTATGTCATTTTGTGTTTGTCTGTCACACAAAATTCTGCTACATTCATATTTGTAATTATAATTTGACATACTTTGAATATATATGTCCAGTCAACATGCCATCTTCCAAAAGAGGCCAGTTTATTCATAATGAGATATGTTTTGCCTGACCTTCTTTGAGGCTGGGTCAGGGGTCACATTACTAAAGGGGATTTAAAGATTGTGACCACTTCTGTTGGTGTCTGTCTTCACTTTAGCCTCCAGGGTAGAAACTTCCTGTTTGCTGAGTTAAAAACAAAAGCTGCCCTGTTATCATGCTTTGTTTCTACCTAGTACATCTTAGCAAGTCGCAAAGTTGAAGTAATGGAGGGGTGAGGGGCAAGTCTTAGAATCTACAGCATCAGTGGGGGGTCAGTTCAGCAGGAATGGACCTTCATTTTTATTAGCATTCCCTCTTTAGACCCTTATGGGGCCCTGATCAACAGGGAGTGGGAGGAGAGTAATGCCTTGTCTACACATAGCTGGGTATTTCACAAAGCAGATATATTAGTAAATGCCGATTTTCTGCACCAAAAAATAATCTTTTAAAAAAACTTGGGCCAAAGATCAAGGTTTTCAGTGTTTGCTTGTGGACAAATGAAACTGCAAACTGAAATTGCAGCAGTGTCACTGTCTGTGACAAAAATGCTCCAAAATCACTTGTGCAACATGTGTTTACACTCATAAACAGCATTTATGCCCCCAGTGCTGTGTTGTTATTATTGATTGTCCATGCGCCATTTTTACCCCCGGTTGTTTTTACATGCTCTATCAATGCTTTTATCAAAGGATTTGCCCCCTTTTGGTTTGCCATGTCTATAAATGTGCTTAAAAACGCATTTATCCGGTTATGTGTAGATGGAGATTTTTTTTTAAAGAAGCAGAGGAAAATGTTTTAATAAAAAATAAAAAAAACGGCTATGTTTGTACATGGACTGAAATTAGGGGGAGCTGTTCTCCTACCTCTCTTACGGTGCGTTCACACCAAATACATCAAAACGCGCCACACGCCCCTAGAAGGACGCTTGTTCCTACCATAATTAGGTCAAACTGGACGCACTTCAAAATATGCAATTTTCATGCGTGTCAAGCTGGAAATACACAACTTGTGGGAGGCCCTGACCGGGACCGCGCCATAGCAGTCGGCTGGCCTACTCCTCCCTCCCTCATTCTCCGGACCCTCAGGGAGCTCCCAGTGGACTCTGGTCTCCGAGATGACTGCGCTACATGTTGGGCCTGGCCACAGGCAGAGCTGGGACTGCTCCAATGGGGAATCAGAGAGATAAAGACCCAGTCAAACGCTGGCAGAGGGATCCATTAATACCGGCCCTTGCTGCGTCGTCACGCCCAGTTTGAGGAGGTCGTAGGTCCAAGCATCGCCCACCAAGACACCAACTACAATGCTGAGCGGCTATCCATCTGTGTGCGGTTCATAAAAGTGTATACTATAATATATGAGCGGCGCAGGACTTGCTGTGGTGGAGCCATTGTTGCAGCCAACACCTCCTCCAGAGAGGCTGTCTGGGTGAGGTAGCTATTCATTGCTCACTTCTCGGCGGAAAGAGCGTTGCCTTTGCAGCCACAACAGCTCTTTTAAGAGCAAGGCATGGCAGTTTTATTTATATAGCACACTTTCAACACATGGCAACTCAAGGTAATTTACATGATTCAGTGGTAAAGACCCACCCACAAACCTCTTAAGAGCTTTCCTGTCTGACAGTTAAACCTCTTTATAATTTTTTTTCCATTTCTTTCTCTGCATAGAAAAAAGCTGCTCTCATGTAGCTCGGAGGGATTAGCCAAGATGTTCATCAGTTTATCCTCCATGTCATGCTGATGCTGTGACTCCAAGTCAGTCATAGTAATACTGACACTCCGTCACCAGGCTCCTGATTGGTTAATGAGGCGCAAATCAACGCCAAAGTTAATATTTTTCGACTTCAGCAGCAGACACAAAACGCTTGTCATGCGCGAATGCACAAAATTGACCACATAAAATGACACGTGTATTTTCGGATGCACCTGAAATGCCCCATGCACGCTAATGGGTTACTGGAATAAGGCAGAAAAAAGTGTTTTCGCAATGCAAATCTGCTTCTGAGATGACGTGGAACCCCCTAAAGCAACTCAGTGCGCTTCTACATTGACTTTACATGTAAACCTGACGCCTACGACACTTCAAACACATTCGGTGTGAACGCACCATTATAGATGGAATACACAAGATAATTTGAGGGTTGACAATGGAGTTTCACAAGGAAAAATAATGCATGATAAAGGTCTTTAAAACAAGCATGAAAAACATATATTCTTAAAAATAAAAAAATGACTATGCAGAGCAATACAACAAAAATTATCCTGATTACAGAGTTTTCAGATGTGTATAATATGTAATTAATGGGTATTACATGTGCATTCCACATTAGCTACATTGGGGTATCATTTTATCCCAAGAATTTCACATGTGCATTACATGAAATTTCTGGGTTTCACTTAAAAATTACTTATAACCCCTGGGATTCTGCAATGCTAATTGACATAAAGTCCATTTGTGGACTTAGTGGTCTTGTGGTTAGATGTTATTCTATAGGTTATAAGTATATTTAATCATTTTCACAGTGGTCATATGCTCTTCATATGCATTTTACATATGTAAAACATAGAAAATGTGTTGTTATCATTCAATAAGCTGGAGGATTTCACTGAAAATATATTAAGAAGCTGTATTAACGTCACTGTCACTTTGGTCTGCTAACCAAACTTCACAACTTGACAACAAGCTACTGGATCCTTATCAAGGTTTAAGCAAATTGGGTCACAACTATAGTTGGGGTACAATTACTCTGAGATGTTCAAAATACTTATCAAAGTTATAGCCCATATAAAATACCATGAACAAAAATTATTCTTTATCTTTTTGAGCATTGTATGGTCTGACTTTAAGGGAGAATTTGCTAGCACAGTATGCCCGAAATTGGCATGTTTGGGCTTGTGTTTTCAACATATACATAGGTGTCCAGTTAAACAACTATTTCATGTATTACCCAAACAGTGGTATTTTTATATAATGATTTACTAAGAAATTACTTTTGAGCAAGTTTTATATGAAAAATGTATGTCTAACTTCATAAGTATTTGAATGCAGGCTCCAAAAGCAGCAGTAACATTTGTAAATAAAGAAATAGACAACCCAGGAAAAAAATAACACAGAAGACATTAAAAACACACAAACATTAAAAATATGATCAATGCATGTGAAATATGATCCACAAAAATAAACTGTGCATCTTTACGAATGCTGCAGTAAACAGTTCATTGTTTAAAGGGGGACACTGGGAAGAACTGAGCACCAAAGTTTGCCCAGGTGAGAATGCATGATGCCAGCAGGAAAACACATGCAGTGACATTGAGATGCTAAAGCCATAGCTTGTTTACACAATTTTCCCCCTGTTTCTTCTGTCAAGAACCACCACTTTGCCAGACAATGGTCGCAATGTGGCCCTCATCTGAGAGTAGGCCGGCTTGACAAGGCGAGCACTCAGCTGGGCTTCTCTGGTTTGCTCTGGAGAGTGGATGTTTACATCAGTGGGAGGATGCATTGTTTTAACCTCGAGGAGCCATTAGACACACACAGCTTTTGGAAAAAAATAAATATGAAAACAAGACGTTTTATCTTTGAAGTGACTATGTATAGTATAAATAGAAATAAATATATAACATTTTGAATTCCTTCCTCATACAGGCTTAAGCAATGCTCTGGTTGGTAGAATTAGCCCGGGCCTTTTCACTGCGGTTGTCTTAATATGCTTGTAAATTCACTTAAATAGTGAGTGCTTAGGTCAAACAAGCAGATTTCCAGAGTGCTTTCCAGGGCCATGTAATGGCATTGTGCGCATTCACACTCAAGTGTAGCGTTCACCATCTGCATCATAAAAAACCGTGGAGCGAGAGGTAACTGAAGGATGGATTCAGCTGAGCAGCTTCAGAAGAGAGCAGCTTCAAGCAGCAGCAAAAACAGCCCAGACTCCAACTAAACTTATACAACACTAACATTTCTTACCTAAGTTGAAGTCATGCCTGCAAATTTGTAAACTGTCAAGGACTCAGCTTTTGGTTCTTTTTGTTGGTGTGTTAGACACTTTGCACAGCATGCGTGCGCCTCATGCACAAGCTTACCATTCAGCCTGCAGATACGCATTTAACCTGAAGGGGCACTACTGTGTCCTGTCTAACAGTGTGGCACTCAGAACTGATGTCTGAGTGTCAAGTAAAAGCCTGGTGTGAGGAGCCGTCAATCTGCCTCCCTGGAATAGATGCAGACATGAAGGAGCTCAGGGACATAGACGTCCAGAGGGCCCCAGAGCATCCCCCCATGCCAGGGCGCCTCACCAACAGCTACAGCGTACGGATGGTATCCCCAGGCCAAGCCCATTCAACACCTGAACACTAAGCGCTACCAGCTATCAAGTCCTTATCCCATACACCGCAGAGTTACAAGCTAAGGCACCTACGCAAGGCCAAACAAAACCACCAATGAACCAACGAGGCACGAAGCAAGCAGAACAGGTGAACAATCAAGTGGAGCCACAGGATCCACCATACCATGGAACAGGTGCCAACCAACCGTTCCAAAAACATGAGGTGACCCAACCAACAAAAGGACGACATCGACCTGGCACATCGGCCGACCGACACAAGCCCGGCCAGGCAAGCACCAGGGAAAAAAATGAACAGGACCCGCTCCAGAGCACCCGAGCCCACACACCGAGAGCCACCAATGCATCAGTAGGCAGGGGAATCAGTCACCAGCACAGAGTGATGGTGGGGGGAAATGGCCCCCATTAGATTTAGGGCCTGAGATGTGCCAGGCAAGAGGGCAGCTTGAGACCAAACCTCACAGGTAGACAGAAATATACATAAACAGTCATATGTTCCCTCCGTTTTACACACATACCAAGACACTAAAAAAAAAAGAAAAAAAGAAACTGCATTAATGATCTTATAGACTTAGTTATAACCTTACAAATTGAAATTACTTTTATTGCATACAATAAGTAAGTAAGTAAAATGTTTTTTTTTAAGTGCCTTTCACAGACAAGGGTCACAATGCGCTGCATAACAGCAAAATGAAGCAGAGGTCTTAGATAAAGTTAATTCTTATGTGAATTAGTGTTGATGATGCAGTGGGAATCTTTATTTAAGACCTCAGAGAAAGCAATAAAGTTTACCATTACAATACATTAACAAGAGGCACTTATAAAGACATACAGTATATTAAAATGGAGAGGACAAACTGCACCTTAAATAGCATATACTGTTTTTGTTGCTAGAACAATGAAAACAATCTTATAAATTAGCATTTAGAACTTAATTTATCTCAAGGATGATATAGTTTTTTTTACTGCCCTGTTGATTCCCACCTATTCTCATCCTTGAACTAACTTCATGCAGAGCTCAAAACTGACCCACAGGGCTCAGAGCTCCTTCAGTGTAGATTAACTTCAGCTAATGAGCTGGTCAATGTGACAAGAGGCGGCTTTGATCGATGTCCCCTCTGAATTGATGTACTCTGCCAACGAAGGACACTGACCCGCCATTGATGAAGTAGCTGCTTGAAGTTTGCTGGATAACTACCAGGACATTTGCGAGTTATCAGTTATCAGTTCTTAAAGTTAAGATAAAGCGAACATGTATTAAATCTAATAGAACAGGTTTGACAGAGATGCAGCAAGAGATTATATATATATATATACTTATATACTCTTATACTTCAGAAAAAAAAGGTTTGACATGTTTTGTTAGTTGTTGCTATAAGGCAGAGATGTCCAATATCCATGGGCCACAAAAAAGAAGTTTTTGTTTTTATTAATATTTAAAAATTAGTGTTTTTTTACCTGCTTAACAAAATTAAATGTAATATTTTAACAAACAAAAAAAAGTGGGAATTCTTGTAGAAAAGTTTTTTTTAAAGGATAGTAGATTCAAAACACTGAGCTTTTAAGGTTTTCCGTTTTAAAAAGAAATCATCAAGGTTTCAAATATTTTCAGAGGGGCTAATTTTAGATCAGAAATATGAAAGAACAGGATTTGGGTCAATCTTTCTTTGAAAATATGTGTTATTTTTAGCTATGCTTGGTTGTCTCTATGTCTGCTTTTATGTTAGCTTTTTACTAAATGAAATTAAAAAGAGAAGAAAATATGATTGTTAAAAGATGAATAATTAGTTTTATAACATGGAACATTTTCTAATCGTTTTAATTTGTCAAAAAAATAATGCTCTCATAAAAGAAAGTCTCCATCTACATCAAACATTTGTGTTGTGGTGCAAATTGAAGAATGTACTAATCTTAAACGGTGGTCAAAGGCTGTACAAAATCAGTCCAACGGTCGTAAATGGGCCCCAGGCCGCACTTTGGACACCTTGGCTTTAATGTTTCATTCACATCAGATTAAGAGTCAGCCACAACATGAATGGTATTTGTAGGGTTTGGCAAGCTCATCTGGGCAGCATTGTGGTCACTATCACATATGATGAAACATGAGAGTTTCATCAGTTTGCCATACTAAGATTGTTGGATGACTGTCATCATGTAAATGGGTAGTACAATGTGCAATGGACACTGACAATGTACAATCCTGGAAGGGATATGGTGCTAGCTGTGATGGGGCGTCTATGAGGTGAGGATTGTGCATGTCAGTATACTGTGATTGCACTGGGATGTCTAGTTTTTACTAAATCAAAAAACAAACACATCAAGCTCTGATTGCATACAGTCTTGTGTCCAACATAATCCATTACTAAAGAACTCTAGGTTTTAAACGTAATGTTTACAAGTAATTGCCTTAACCATTACTCGTGTTTATAAGTATGTATTTCTGATGTTAAATAGTTAGATTTATTATTTATATTGTTATCATAATCTGTAATGAAAAATAAACTTTACTTATTTCTTTCTCTCATACTGCTGTTAAACTGGTGTACATTTTTCCTCTTCCAGAGGAGAACAGAAGATGAAGATGCCAAAACTAAAAATACTGTCAAAATAAAAGAATTAAAGAGTGACAAGGTCTTGGAGAGTTCAGAAGTTATTCATGGGGTGGGAGCCATATGGCAGTTTGATCTCTAAGGTGTCAGTTTGGGGGCTGTGATTGTGGTAGCTGCTAAGATTATTGTGGTGTCCAGATATTGCACATAATGAGGAGACAAGAAAGCATTCATGATGGGAAATAAGCAATAAAAAAATATGAAAACTAAGAGCATGGCAGAATTATGATGCATTTCATAGTGAAAGCAATCATAATGTATGTCATATGATATATAAGTCTTCATCTTGTGGGAACGAGACTAAAAATGGAATTATGCATGTTGGAAAACATACAAAGCAACTGTAAAGTTTAACTTTACGGACATATTATATTCTGTCTATGTATTTTATATTTTACACCTAAATCATGGACAAGGGACTATAAAAACAGCTCCAGAATAAAGTTTATTATTCTGATTTGATTATTATTTGTTTATATTCTTATTGTTGTTTAAACACGATTAGCATACTGTTTTTTGATCCGATCCCCATTCCACCCATTCATGACTCTGTTTCTTCTTCTATCACTTCATGTAAATTATGACCTGGACAGTTTGTGCATTAATGTTTTTGTATTTAATAAACCACAAAGCAAACAAATAGACATTTGGTTATCATATGTAAACCATTTTTCCAATAACATAAAACATACATAGATTGGGTCACCTTAACGTGGGATAGCCATAAACAATGTATGGATGTCTCTACTCTATTTCTCATTTCAGGCCCAGTTGAGGAGATTAGGCTGAATCTGCATATAGTAATCATCAGAAAAATCCCCAGTGGAACATATTTGCATAAGGTTATTACATATTGGCAATGACCCAAATTAAATATGAACCACATTACTAATAGGCTTCTTGTAATGCTAATCTATAAACTCAGGGATATATACAATTAACTTCAGTTATTCATATACCGTATATATACACACACCGCTCAAAAAAATAAAGGGAACAGTGATGGCTTGTCCACATGTAGCTGTTTATCTCATAAAACTGAGATATTTTCTATGGTTTGCCCTTTCATACACAAGCAAACACACTGAAAATGCTTCATTCTAAAAACTCCAGCCAAAGTGAAGTATTTTCTCCTTTTAAGCATTTGTGTGTGGATAGATGTAATTGCAGTTTTAGGGGTTGCAGCATCACTGTCTGCAACAAAAAATGCCCCAACATCACTTGTCCAACCTGTTGTCATTATCGATGTTCAAGCATTTTTTCCCTGCTTGTTTTTTACAAGCTCAAGTAGCGCTGTATGTACAAGTTAGAAAGTTACTCTGAGAGGATATTTTTTGGGGTAACTACTGCCGCCTACAGTTTTGTCATGTCTATGAATGTGTTGTAAAACGCACTTATCTGGTTTGGTGGGGATATATATATATATATATATATATATATATTATATATTAAACCTGGCTATGTGTGTCCATTGTCTTAAGCAACACTCTGTAACACCACGTCAATCACACTTTTGTGAAATCAAACTGTCCACTTAAGAAGAAGCACTGACTGACGATCAATTTCACATGCTTTTGTGCAAATGGAGTGGACAACAGGTGGAAATTATAGGCAATTAGCAAGACACCTCAATAAAGGAGTGGTTCTGCAGGTGAAGACCACAGACCAGTTCTCAGTTCATATGCCATGCTGTGTCCAAAGCATGGAGGTACTACCAGGAGACAGGCCAGTTCATCAGGAGACGTAGAGGAGGCCGTAGGCAGCAGCAGGACTGCAACTTCCGCCGAACAGGAGGAGCGATCCAAGATCTCCAGCAGGCCCGACATCCACAGGTGGGAGTTGTGCTTACAGCCCAACACCGTGTAGGTGTTGGGTTGGCAGAGAACACCAAGAACAGATTTTCCAGAGAACAATATAATTGTCAATTTGGCCACTGGTGCTCTGTGCTCTTCAGGTTCAAACTGAACACTTGTGTCAGACATGACAGAGCTTGGAGATGCTATGGAGAATATTCTGCAGCCTACAACATCCTTCAGCATTACCGATTTGGGAATGGGTCAGTAATGGTGTGGGCAGGCATTTCTATGGGGGCCGAACAGCCCTCCATGTGCTCACCAGAGTTAGCCTGACTGCCGCTTACCAAGAAGAGGCCCTTAAACCCCTTGACCATTTGCTGGTGAGGTTGGCCCTGGGTTCCTTCTAATGCAAGACAATACTAGACCTCATGTGGCTGGAATGTGTAAGCAGTTCCTGCAAAATGAAGGCATTGATGCTATGGACTGACCCACCTGTTCCCCAGAAGTGAATCAAACTGAGCACATTTGGCACACCATGTCTCTCTGTGTCTACCAACACCACGTTGCACTACAGAGTGTCCAGGAGTTGGTAGAAGCTTTAGTCCAGGTCTGAGGGGGGATCCCACAAGAGACCATCTTAAACCTTATCAGGAGCATGCACAGGCATTGTAAGGACGTCATACAGGCACACAGAGGCCACACACACTACTGAGCCATATTTTGACTTGCTTTAATGACATTAAATCAAAGTTGGATCAGCCTGTAGTATGTTTTTCTACGTTAATTTTGACTGTGACTCCAAATCCAGACCTACAGGGGTTTATTAGTTAGATTTACATCAAAGGTACTTCTTTAAGTTTTTTTAACATCTTTCAAATTTTGGTTCTGTCTTTCTTTTCTGAATTATTCAGTGGAAAAAAGAATTGTGTATGTCATAATTAGAGAAGAGTCTGGAGGGAAAATGATCGGAGGCACAGCACTACAGTTTGGGTTTGACTTTGAAAACGATCTTGGTAACGTGCAATTTATCTTAAAATATTCAAACCAAAACATTGTATGATCATATTTACATAAAGTGGCCAGTGGAATGAAATATAGGGACTTTTGTCACCTTAATACTATTTCTGCACCTCCAGTGTCTCCATTGTGCGTGTACTGATGTTCTCTCTCCTGCTCATCCTGCCTCTCCTTTCCTGCCGTAAGCATCACCTTGGTCAGCATTCCACATCAACACCAACTGCACTGCAACAAACATCCTTGCACTTTACTTGCTTCCGAGATTTGGAGTTTTCCAAACTCAGGAGAATACATCTTGTACTGCTCCAATCAAAACTGTCCGACCTCCGATACATTTTTGACCGGGCCAATCATTTGTCAGCATTGTGCTTTGAGGCGGGGCTTCAGTTGTGACAATAGAATCAACTGCCCAGCTAAGAGAAGCAAAAATAGTCGCAGCGGATGACGCTCACGTAGAAGCGGCTATTGAATCGGTTGTAGAGGACCAGGATACTATTTCGTCATTAAAAAGTGAGTAAAGGGAATCACTTTGTGAAAAGTGAAACAAATATGGCCGGACTAGTCGCTGCTTGCGTAGAAGCCAGTGCCAGGCGGGCGATACTTTGCATGTCCTCCAATCAGCTCAAAGTATTCTACCAGCTGGGCCTCCCTCTTTCAGACGGTTTCTGCTGCGAAGATTCCTGATCAAAATGTGTGGGCTCGTCATGAGGCAGGGCTACACATAGATCTGGCTGATAACAGGTTGCCTCCTGACAATTGCTGTTCCAACTCTAAGTAGTATACTCATGTGTTAGAATTGCACAGTCAAAGCTTGGTTCTAAATCCAACTAAGAATGTATTTATTTTTAAATGGAAAATTGCTCATCACAGACACTCTGAATTTAATCTGTATGAGTTTGAGGTACATTTAAAAGAAAAAAAGAAAACGATATTGATCAAATAAAACTGGTAAAAACACATCTCAATGGTCTTTGCACCATTAACTCCACTAAAATGTAGATCTACAAAGTATTGACCCAGTAAGCTAAATAAAAATGCATCACATTTTTATTTGTAGAAATATAAAGGCTGTCAGTTCACTTGCTTTGCTTTGCGAAGTAACCTATTTTCTCTATTTTGTGTTGGCCTTCCACATGAATTCCCAATAAAATACACTCTATATCTACTTTTTTTCCCTTTTCTGCATTCCCTGCTAAACATTAAATAATTAAGATGAAAAATAAAGTGTTCCAACAGACTTGTCTGCCATGTGCATGTCCTGTTCAGTATGCAGCATGGGTAACAACTCAATTAACCAGAAGCCCCTAGCCATCACAGCAGCAGGCTGCCTCATAATATTTCCCATAATGTTTCATCTAATTTGGAGAGTTTGACGTTTACCCCCTGCAGGACAGACAGTGACTGAAGGCAAGGGGGCACTGAGGTGCTGGTTTGTGTGTGAATAGCAATGAAGACCGAAAATCACTTCTGAAGCCTGCAGGTAACACAGCATCATAACATTTTTCTAGGTAACTTTGTAGACATTTCTTTCTAAATGAATTAATGAGTTAAATTTAACAGTATGCAAAAGAGTAAAGAGTGCATGAATGATAAAGTGTGCAAATAAAGGGCTTTTTGCTCCTCCATAAAGACAATGTTTTACAACTTTACCAGCCTATGTTCCTCTACTCTAAAAACTTTCAAGAGGCCTTTTGAGGGCCCCTGTCATTGACAGTGACCCTCCATTTTCTTCTTTACACCCTTAAAACTATACTATCTCCTCTTGCTCCTAAGTGGCGATGGAGGAGCTAAGCCTGTGGAACTGATGCTTCTGATCAGCGATGGACTGTAAAAGACAGAGAAATAAAGGGCTGAGGTGTCTGGGGAGAAAGTGAGAGAATGCTGAGACAGCACTTGCCCTAGCCCTCAGAAGAGTTGGGGGGTGGGGACGTGACTGGTGAGGATAAAGATGGGGATGAAGGAAAGAAAGGGGGCTCATTTATGATTAAAAGGTAGGCCAGATAACCCTGTGAGAAGGTCCATCACTCTGCTTTAAAATGAGGTTCTAATAGTTGCCTAGTAGAAGGTGGAGTGCAAGACACCTCTGGGGAAAAAGGATCTCCTAAACTGCATACAGGAGGTTTTAATATTCTGACAATCTTTTGATGTGTAAAACAATTGTATGCTTATGGAAGAAAACTGTGATCTTTGCAGTTTATGTTTGCAAACTGTGAAAGTGCCAAAAATCTTCAAGGCAAAATTAGTGATTTAAAAAAAAAAAAAAAAAATTATGTGTAAATCACTGTTCAGCTGTTTGCCATCGCTCCATCTCTGCAAAGCACATTGCAAATTTCTAACGAGTAGGTGATTAACAAGACGTTTCATTAGTTTCAGGAGGACAGCAAATGCAGCTAAAATCACTGGTTCTGCAGCCATGTCCAAAAATGCTGTCTCGCACTTATGCATTAAAGCTGCAGCTGAGGCTGTATTCACACCTGATAGTCCGGTAGACTTGGTTCGATTGGGGACCAATATTGCAACATTGTTGCTGTTTTTTGCTGGTGCGGTTCACATTTACAGTGGCTTTTTATTATCAGAAAGTCCAGAGCTTTGAGCGACAATTCCACCTCTCTGCCTGTGGTGGCGCTGTTGTACAGCTGTGCTTCCTCATGCCGTGGGGAACTTCCAGTACAGTTGCATGTAAACAACCATGTAGGAGCAGCAGATTGTAGAAGTTTTAGGAATGATCTATTGTGTTCGGCAAATGTGCCAGATAAATACTGCAGCAATAAATTAGGATGAACATAGAATGAGCTGGAGTAGTATGAAGAATGTTGTTTTTTATACAAGACGGCTGAGACGGCTCCGTATGAGCATTGTGCAATGAGAAGCACCACCTGAATTCAACTTCCAGAACAGATGGCCTCCCTATACAGATTTTGGGCAAGGTATGTACAACATTCAGCATTTATCTCCCCAGCATTAGTGGTTGTTTAGATTGTATTTACCCATGATGCCCTGTAAAATAATCTGCTTCCTACTTTTGGTGCGGTCTGTTTACCATTCACACATGCAATAAAACCGAAGCAGTGTTTGTTTTAATCGAACCAAGATAGACATTTTTAGATGGATTACAGTTTGTTTGTTTGGGCCAAATCAGAGTATGATTGCCCATTCACACCTACCCGAACAAAGCACACTTTCTGGGTAAAGTAACTAGAGTTTGTTTCAAGTGGATTAAACAGGGCTGGTTTAAATGCTGAATGTCCAACGTAAACTTCTTACTGACTGGCTTACTACAGCAGATATAACCGATGATGGTCAAAATGATTAAAACTTGAATTTGTTTCACTTACTTTGAAATGAGAAAACTTAATAAGAGTCAAATTGTATTAAAGGAAATGCCAGTATTATCTTTAGCTGTCACCGTACATAAAAAATATTCACAAACCTTTTCAATTTTTAACCTGTTAAATAGCAAATAAAGTCTTGCCACAAAATTGTTTCTTTCCTCAGGTTAAACACATTTTTTTCCCCCTCCCCAATATTTTATTTTAGTTTTTTAGTTTAAATGAAACAGAGAAAGGAACTGACACTGCCCCCCCCCCCCCCCCTCCTTCCTCACTCTGGGAAAGAAAAATCAGTCAAGTGCTCCAGTTGCTATTAACAATACAAAACTAGTTATTTCACAGATTTATAACTACATGTTCTATGGGGTTGCCATATTCTGACAAGTGTTTTGTATGATTTTTTTTTAAAGCTATATATATTTTTTTCTAGTGGTAAGCAACTGTCCATTTCTGTTAAGCATTTGGATAGAGATAAACAAATCCAGTTTCAAAGTAATAGCAATACCCTTTCTTGCCATTACAGGGCCACTGACAATAATGTTTGATATTTGGTTAATGGATCCTCAATCTTTATAAAGTTCCCAATTAAACAGAATTCAGGATCTAGAGGTATACAAATTTTGATTGGGGTATTACATAAGTTTTTCTAAAAATGTTTGACCAATTGCACTGTAAGACTGAGCTGACCTCTATTGCACATCAAATGCACGTCAGGACTTTGAATTTTGATTTTTTTTCTGGAGTTAGATATAACTGATGGAGAAAGTTGTGATGGAGGATTCTATATTGTGAATTAATTGTGGCAGAAATGCTGTCCTGAAATAACTCGAAACATAGTCTTTCTTCAAATGTAAAGTCTAGCTCTGGTTCCCAACTCTCTTTTGATTTGCACAGCGCTGTTTTAGGACATTCCTTTATTAATGGAAAATACACTTGGAAAAAGTTAAAAATGTTAACTAAGAATAAAAACAGCTATTGAAGTTTCCAGTGAAAGGATGTATTGCCAAATTAAAATATATATTAACCCCAAAGTGTTTCCCCGCTTTCTGTTTAATCAACAAACTGATAACTTTGAATGGCACTTACGAGTGCTATCAATTTTGATTTATTGTACCTTATTATTTTTCACACTTTGAAATGGGACAGAAAGTTGAGAATAAATAATTGTGTGGACCAACAATTGCTGCAAATTGGTTTCTGCATTAGTGCATCTGCTCATACCAGTTTTGACTATAATGCATTAAATATCTACCTAGCCACCCATTGTGTATACCCGCTTGTCTGTGCAGAGGGGCTGTTGCCTATCTCCAGGAGTCACTGGATGATGCAGAGAAACACTAGAAAAAAACAACATTGTAATTACAGCCTAAAGGCAATTTGGAATAGAGCACAGTCTAAAAACTGTGTGGGTGCAAAAAAAAAAATTCTTTAAAAAAAACCAACTTCATAAATTTTTTATAGATCATGGTAAAGCCCCAGTATTCGCAGGGGTGAGGGACCATGGCAGCGCACAAATAGTTAAAATCTGTGAATCTTTGACATACCCTAAAAAAATGCTTGCGACTGCTTATTTTAATATTTCAAACACCAAATATACCATAATATGCATTAATACACTGAGTAGATACCATCTTAGCAGTATTGTGGGAGCTGACATTTACAGCCTTCTTTATTTCAACGAGGGAGAGCTTATTGGCTGCTTTGCAAATGCCAATCAAGTAGCATTGTGGCTAGGTATTCCAGATTCCGAGGCTGCATTTTCCTTTGAACATATTAGAAAAAAAATGGGTTTTGGCAAATTCTCGTTGTGCTATTTGGATTTACATTCCATAGAAAAATCCATTAATGTGAGAGTCCATACTAAGCTGCTAAGAGGTGAGGTTCCACATTATACTGTGGATTTTTAAAATTATTTACAGTGTAACACAATCACAACACTATTGACAATAGTAAAACACTATAATACTAATACTTAACATACAGGTACATAATAAAGCAAATTGGATATTGTACTGGTTGCTGGGTGTCAGTAATTTTTTTGTCAGTTGTTCTGATTAAACAAGGCAAGGCAAATTTATTTATATAGCACACTTTTCAACTCAGTTTCAGTTGTAGAGAAACCAAATACATGATAAAAATAAGAAAATTAAAACAGAGCATTACAAAAATTTAGTAACTGAAGCATGAAAAATAAAATTTATGTGAGTATGACATTTGAAAACAAATAATTTTTTTTTAATAAAAATAGAAGGTGTAAAGAAAAAATGTATGCAAAATTATATAGATTAAAAACAGATAAAACACAATCGATTAAAAAATAAGAATAAAAATCACATCTGGAGAATCAAAGAGTGGTCAAAAACGCAATTTAGAACTCAAAGGCAGCTCTGTTCTTCCAGAAGAATGCATTTTTGCATTCTTCTGGAAGTTTGTTCCAGATTTGTGGAGCACAGAAGCTGAAAGCTGCTTCTCCCTGTTTAGTTCTTATTCTAGGAATGTTAAGTAAGCTAGAGTTGGAGGACCTGAGTGGTCTGCTGGGTTGGTATAGTGACAAATTATCTCCAACATACTTTTTGGCTAAACCGTTCAGTGATTTATAAACTAGTAGGAGTATTTTAAAGTCTATTCTTTGAGCTACAGGGAGCCAGTGTAAGGACTTAAGAACTGGGGTGATGTGTTCTACTTTCCTGGTTCTATTGAGAACACGGGCAGCAGCATTCTGGATCAGCTGCAGCTGTCTGAGTGACTTTTTAGGTAGACCTGTGAGGACACTGTTGCAGGAATCAATCCTACTAAAGACGAACGCATGGATCAGTTTTTCAAGGTCCTTCTGTGACATTAGTTCTTTAATCCTAGAAATGTTTTCAGGTAATAGACGGCTGACCTTGTTATTGCCTTTATGTGACCCTGGAAGTCCAGGTCTGAGTCCATTATTACACCTAGTACACCACTTACAAGCCTGATGAATCGTTTTTAGTTGTATTAACTGAGGCTGTGTGCTGACTCTCAATCGTTCCTCCTTAGGTCCAAAAATAATTACTTCTGTTTTGTTTCTGTTTAGCTGGAGAAAGTTATGGGACATCCAGTTGTTGATTTGTTCAATGCATTCATTTAAGGTCTGGATAGAATCAAAGTCACCTGGTGACACATGTAATGTATAGCTGTGTGTCATTTGCATAGTTATGGTAACTTATCTGATTGGCTGCTATAATCTTGGTTAGCGGGAGCATATACATATTGAACAGGAGGGGTCCCAGGATGGAGCCCTGGGGGACCCCACCTGTGATTTCTGTTTGTTCTGATGAGAAATTTCCGATGGACACAAACATCTTACTATTGTTGAGGTAAGACTCAAACCATTAAAGTGCTGTACCAGTGAGTCCGACCCAGCTCTCCAGTTGTTCAAGTAATATTTAATGATCAACAGTGTCAAACGCTGCAAAATGACTGGGAAACTTTTCTTTAAAAAAGGTGTTGGTAAAATATCGAGGCAGCAAGAGGAAGAGCTTAGCTGTTTAATAATTTCATCAAGATGTGATTGATTTAGTTTTTGAAATCAGACATTTTATCTGCATTATTTTTACATGGGAGTGAAAATAGTAGCGGGTTGGGTGTTGCTTTAAAGATTGATCTTCTAATTTCCACAATCTTTTCAGTGAAGAAGTTGACAAATTCACTACAGGACCTAGTAGAGTGTAGCTCAGGGGCTGCTGTCACTGGAGGATTGGGATTAGTCTTTATTCACATTGCAATTTATTGATTCCTTTGGTTATTGTGCATGCAAAATAAGGTTTGCCATTTGTTGAGACATAAGAATTAGCCAAGTAATAAAGTTTAGGCTACAATCATTTCATAATATTTCAGAATTCTATTTTTGCTTATTCAAAGTAACTTCTAAGTCACGAAAACCTTTAGCAAGTCCTTTTCAAAGGACATGAAAAGAGACGGAAATGCAAACATGACTTTTACCATCTGCATTTGTGAACAATGAGGAGCATGTTCCAGCAGGGAGCATCTGTTCTTCAGTTTATTTTTAGGTGACACCATTATACGGTCTAGCTGTGTGTGTGTTTTGTGGAACGGGGATAATGCTGACAGTAAAGCAAATCGTTTTAGCACGTTCATAAAGGCAGCATTTAGCATTGTCACAACAACTCCTTCAAGAGAAGCAAGGCCTCCATTAAACAAGACCAATGATGCGCAACAAAGTCACAGCCCCTTAGCATAGTGGACAACATCCAGCCCAAAGTCCCCTCTGGATAACTTACTACCTGCGCTGTGTACAGTTCTTAGTACGCAGCAACATGAGAGAGGTTTTTCTGAGTGATTTCCAGTGTGAAGTTATGGTGTTGATTAGTGCAGTGACAGCTGCCATGATTAAAATGGCTGATAGTAATAGTGCAGCATTCATGCATTGACAACTTTGCTCTGCATGGCTTTGTGAGTGGTGATGTATGACACCATTAGGGTAACCTCCGGGCCCTGGAGGACACTTATCTCCCTCGTCACGTCCTTCACTCTTCCCATTTTCCCTCCAACAAAAGGACGCCTGCTCACCAGTCTGCATGCTTATGAACTGCAAGTACATTTGTTTCTCAAGTCTGTAATACGTCTGTTTATCCATTCACTGTTTATCTTTGAGTCCTCTAATGTTTTTTTCATTTCAGTGAGCTAGGATCTAAATTGACAATAAATTAGTTCCATATTGCCTACTGGTCTTTACCTCCATTTAATTATCTGACATTGGTGGAAAACTTGTTTCTCTTGAAACATTTTCTTGTTTTTGTATCCACGCTCCAGATTGTAAGCACTACACTAGGCACTTACACCTAAACTGGAATATATGTTGTGTGTTTTCTGTTTTAAATAAATTTCTATATTCACTGTTCATTACATTTTTCCCAAACATCCCCCAATTGCTTTATTAATACTGTTTTTTTTTAAACTGGACATTCTTTTTTAAATGTATTACTAAACAGGCATTTGACCATTTTTCTCTTTGTGTAATTTTTAGGGTATTTTCTGAAAGTCTGCAATCTTATCACCTGAAAATGCTGGGTGTAAGCCTAATATGTATGGCTAAATGAGCAAAAGCAAGGAATGTGTTAAACTTACAGGAAAAACTGTTCTTGAAGATTCCAAATATGTACAAGTTACTTGCGAAAATGCTTCAAGAAGCAGGAATGATGTTTGTTTTTTGTTTTTTTTCACAATTGGCCTCATCCCAGCCCCAAATTTACATTGATTTTAAATTATATTTTAAATTAGAAACTGACATGAAGTAGCACATAACTGTATAGCAGAATAAAACCCGGTATCATCATGCAATGAGGATGAGTTTCTTCAGTAGGGACAGAGAACCTGGAGTTGATAGAAGTAAAATAATATGCTAGAGGCTGCAAAAAAGGTTTGACACTGGAGTGGACTTTGACCTTCTGACAAGGCAACGATACTTAGTGTACAGCAAGGGCTACAAGGGAAATGTTTAGATAAATGAATGTCTTAGAATGGTCCAGTCAAAATCAAAACTTAAAGTTTGTGAAAGCGAATGTGAAAGAAAGATCCATTTGTATAAATGTATTTGTAAGCCCTTTCATGGGTTGGTTGGAGAAGCATTCCTACATTTTTTACACACATCTTTCTTCTATCTTGGTCTCATTTTTAAAAAGTGCTTTCTTTACACCACTATTGTAGTTTGTGGAAGTGACTGGATTCATTTTGCACATCGCATCAAAGCTGTTGTGTGCACTATAACTGGAAACAGGTGAATCTTTGGCTCAAATCAGTAGGATTTAATCATCTCAACAGTACCTCAAGAAGTTCATCTTTACAAGATTTGTATTTTTTGTACATGACTTCACCTTTTCAGAATCTTAAAATTTACTAAATCTTTCAACAACATTCACATGATTGCACAAGGCTGCATCGTTTGTGTTTCCTAACAAACAAAATGAAAGAAAACATTGAACACATATTCATGTCAGTGCCTCTGGTCTGTTGTGCTGAGCTGGGGAAAATGTTTGTGAGGACACCTCTGTAAACATGCACATCCCTTCGGGAGGGGTCAGCTGAGAGGTGGCTGACAACTAAAACACCCCGACCACTGATACTGCCGTCATGTCATCGGAAGTGTAAGCCAATACTCAGTTTTCCTAACAAGTTGAACCTAGCTGGAGTCATCCTGGCATCTCAGGACTCCAAACATATGTTCACTCCCCTCTTCAAAAATACACACACTCTTATTTTTGGTGGCATGCAACCCCTTAATTATTTCTGCGGGCTGAATTTGAGACGATTAGGTTCTTAAGGTTTTGCGAAGGGCACAGAGTCAAGATACCAAGGAACAGCAAGAAAGAAACACCGAAGGCGACAGGATATTTAAGGGAAGACGGGGTGGGTCAAGATTTAGAGCATAGACACTTAGACAAGCATGTTCCCATCTCTACAAACTGCTGTCCCTGTCTCTCTTCAGCCCTTCTGTCTTGTCTACTGGTGGCTACACTACTGCAGCTAATGAGAAAACCAGACACCAGCAGTTGTTCTGTCTTATGCTGATTTGAAATTGAGGCCCTAACAATGAAGACCCAACTTCCTCAGACTCCTACGATGGCTCCTAGGTTGTCACAGAGAAGGGGACAGAACGTGAAGGCAGGAATTTGAACATGTTGAGAAAGCCAAGCAAAACAAAATAAATAAATACATGAAATAAGCGGTAAGATAAACCCAAGTGCTTGTCCGGCCTGTTACATTTCCAGATATTTGAGACTTTTTATTTATTGCTGTGCTTTAGATATGGAAAAGTTATTTTTTCATTGACCATTTTCTAACATAATAAGATGGACTAACTTGAATAGAATGTTCCCTATCTCCCCTATTTTAAAGCTTGGCAAAGACAGATGGCTATTTAATTTATACCCCAGGTTACAGGAATTTCGTTCATTTAAATGATTTAAATTGTGGATTACTAATTTGAAAGCTTAAAGTCAGCATGATAGTTGAACATAAAATTCATAAAATTACTTTATAAATGCTGATATTATAATTTGGTGGTGGTGCAGTGGTTAGCACTGTTGCCCTGCAGCAAGAAGGTTGTGGGTTCATACCCTGGCCCAAGGTCTTTCTGTGTGGGTTCACTCTGGGTACTCTTGCTTTCTCCCACAGTCCAAAAACATGACTATCAGTTTATTTGATCAATCTAAATTGTGTGAGGGTGTGTGCATGGTTGTTTGTCCTGTCTGTCTCTATGTGGCCCTGTGATGGACTGGCAACCTGCTGGAGATAGGCACCTGACCCCCTAACGATTAAGCATTTCAGAAAAGGGATGAACAGATCATTGTGAGCTATTTTTTAGTTTACGTTAGAAATATGTTACTTTCGGATAAAGCATACACAATATTCTTTAGCAAAATGCACGAGGAAAAAAATGTGTGCTGTATTAACAATTATAGGTATGTTTTATTAATAAAGAATGTGAAAAACAAATGTTTTTCAAGATTACCAGATCTATCTGGACAAAAAATAATCCTAACCAATTTTTTAAGCAAGATGGACTCATAGGATGAGGAAAGTAAGGACTGAACATGTACTGCAATCTGTGCACGTGAATGAAAAATTCAGATTGTTATGTTGATGAGCACTGCAGAAGACAGTCTCTTCTCCCATGGGAAAAAAGGTCCATGTTTGCTTAAACAAACTGATTAATTTTCTTCAGGCTTGCCACATTGCAAAAATAATAATAAAAACAACTAAAGGAAAGCTGTTTTCCCCCAGGCTAATCCACCTAATGTGTTTGTCATTAGTGTTGTTTTCAACATTAGTGTTTAATTTTGGTATATCTAAAATATGTATGACATAGTTGTGCAATACAGAAAAAAATAGTTTACATGTTTAAAATAACTTTTGGAAAAGGAAAGGAAACTCAGGGTTTAAAATATATATACGTAAATGTGTTATATATTTTTTATGGGTTTTCAGATGAACAAAACTTTGCACTACAACAACTCTGTTATAGCAAAAATGATCCAAATAACAGAAACAAATATGCAGAGCAATATTTTATTCTTTTTTTATTTGTCAAAAGGTTCAATAGGCATTCCAGATTCCAAAATAGTTGTGTTCTTATTATTGTTTCATAGTTCAGGCTTTAGTAGACTAACCTTTTTTTTATTCCTGTTTTATTGTTGCTTGGATCCAAACACCTGTTGTTTTGCTTCAAAGTTGTTTCTGTAATGAATGATGTAATAGAAGGGACAGAATATAATTAGAGAAATGATGCATCAACATATGGTTTGTTGCCAGCATGTATTCAATAAAAGCAAAGCTTTTCCAGAGTCTCAGACCAAATTCTGTTTAAAAAATATTGGTGTATTTACTGATGTATTTAACCCAGAAAAGCCTTTTCGTAATTTTATTTTTATTTTTATTTTTTTACAATATATGTAGTATTATAAAACATAAAGGCACATCACATAGCAGCATTTCAGAATGAAGTTTATCAAAGAAAACAGATGTTATGTCTTCGGAGCTACTTCCCAAGAGGGCAAACGTTGGAGGAACTCATCAGCGCTTGAACTCCAGATCAATACAGACTGAATGAGAGTAATAGCTCTTACCTTAAAACACACACATTTCAATTAGGCCTAGTTTTCGAGCAGACACTTGGCATTTTCGCTGCAACTGTCTGGTGCATCAGTGGTTAAATATAAACACCCCAAAATTAATCATTGATTAGTTGAGACAATTTTTTACTTTGCGAGCAAAGCATTTGTCGGAGATGGAATAAAGTACATGGGAAGTAGTAAAAACAGCTGTGACTGCATCCAGCTTTAAAAAGGTAAACCTTTCTTTTCGCTGTGTTTGTGTAATGTTAATGATTTCATCACAGACAGCACAAATAACCTACAGAGATCTTTGCATGGATTCTAAATGGCAAGTCTAAAAAGAACAACTGATAAATCATGGAGTGAAACACGAGTCCCTGACTGTTGTCAGAGATTTATTGGCAGCTGTATTTTTCTAGTGTCAACTTATGTTCCATAAGACTTCGCCAGCGTCTTAGATTGCTTTCACTCATGCTCACTCCCCACTAACACACACTCTCACTGCTTGGAGTGGCACTCATGTACTAACACCAACTCCTCGCTCTTTCACTCCATCAACAGCCATCCTGTATTTAAATTTGAGAGCAGGTCCTGTGAGACTGTTAAACACGACAGATTGAGATGAGTGGCAAACCTCTAGTGCTAGCGTTGCGCCACTTATCTTATTAGTAGGGCAGCTCTAATACATATGATACCCCCACAGCTACTGCTCCTTTGGCCTCAGGGAACCTGCAGCAGCTTCAAAGACCGCAATCTGGCGTCCTGGTGGCTCAGCATGCTGAGACGCATACCACAACGATGTTGCTCTGAATCCAGTCTGGGGCAGTTGCTTTCTGTCAGTCTGTACTTTCAGTGAGGTGTCAGCGTAAACTACTACAAGTATCAATTAAAGTATTTCGTGTTGTCTTATTATAGTAAAAAATAATAAAGCACTACTTTATTCCTGCGATGGATCTCTTCATAATTCCGACATGATGTTGAGAGAGTTTATATTAGGTCAAAAATATGCCAAACAGAAATCACGCTGTCTTAAAAAAATGTTCAACAATCTTGAATTTGTTTTCATCAGTACAAGGCCTGCGTCGTCTCCCGAAATGACATTGCATCAAAATAATATCTTATTCCCCACAGCAAAAATATTTTTGGAAGACCTTAATGTTAAATTCTTCTTAGTAGTGTAGATTGTTCCACAATGTTGCTCCACAGTGAATTATAAATTTGACTGAACATGTAGGTTTGCACGGCCATATTTTAACCTCTAAACCTGCATCCTCTGCACACTAGAACCTTTAGTTGCATAAAAGAGCAGTTAAAATGGTCTCACAGCCACTGACAGTCAGCGTCTTTTAAACCGCGGCTGGTGACCCTTCATTGGGTCACGCAGGCTCTATTTCTGGTCAAAAAACACACATCGGGAATGCAAGTTGTTTTTTCAGGACAGCATACAGATATTCTAAAGCTGACAAAGGAAGGTTTTCTAAGAGATTAGAGACAATATGGTTTTAATCATGCATTCTGTAAAAAAAAAACGTTTTTATTTTTTAATTTAGCAATCTAAAATTTAAAATAGTTGAAAATCTCACTTTTAATCGTAACATTAACATTAAACTCAACTTAAACGTATGCTTTCACATTTTTATATAACTCCAATATTTTGTCTAATCTACTGAAAATATTGGAAGTTGGATCTCCATGACAAGTGAAATCTTGCTCTCGGTATTTATGTACCTTTTTTGTACTGTGCAGCATCTAATTTTTTGGGGCACTTGTGGTTAATTAAGTAGAGTAGTTTTAAAACTGTCAAAAAGTTTCAGGTTTTATTCTCTCTTTTGCCATTTGTTGATCCTCACCTGCTCAAGGTGATAAGTCCCAAGTTGAGTATGATTGTGTACCAGTTTGTGTAAGCATATTCGGGGGAATATGACTGTATTATAAAGCTTTTTTCACCTTTTACTTCATTTCTGAATATAGTACAGATGTTTTCAATCTCAATGGGACTTTCCTGGTTAAATAAAGGTTTAATAAAAAATAAAAAAAAATTACAGATGTTTTATACAGTTATAGTAATTACATTTTTGACATCTTCATACTCTCCCTGTAACATTTCAAGGCAAGGCAAGGCAATCAGTTCAGCTTTATGATCATGTTCTGGTAGGTTTGCAGTTGGGGTATAACTCATGGAAAACTGCTCAGTTTATCAACTTAAAGTGGAAAGAATAAGGCGTGTGGCTTATACTTCATGCTGCTAGTTGTGCAGTAATGTTTTCTAAGACACTTCTGAGGTCTTCACAGAACATCTAGATTCATACAAAGAACAAAATATGCATAAGTGGATTTTGTTTATTGATATGTACGAATGTAAAGTAGTTAGTTGCCTGCTAGTTAGGGATATCAAAGTAAAGGGTGTTGGATTCAAATCCACATAACACAACAATGCATAATTTTCCTTCCAACTTTACAAGAATGCTCTAATTTGTATAAGGTCTCTACGTTTATTTGATGAGTACTGACTAGATGGAAACTAAAACAGCATAACATTTTAGCGTGTAAAAATAAGCAATATGTGCTTGGAATAAACTTATAGAATATACATTTTTTATATGAAAATGCTAGTAGATAGTATTGATAGTATTCACAATGATTAAAAGCTACAGTTTTTGCTCAAAATGTATGCATTTCATACTCCATTCTTTCTGCAAAAAAAGCTACATGTTTTAAATAGTGCTTTTGGTCTTCACGCACTTCAATGATTTAGTGTGACTGCTGGATGACTGTGAGTAGTGGTAATGATCCTGTGTAAAGCACCCTCATTGTGTTACTGTAAGTACCAACACATAAGTGTAACCTTTAGCTGTTCGCTGAAAACCGAGCTGAAGAGAGCTGCTTTGATGATTTGAACCTTATGCTATTGCACATGCACAAAGCTTGACTAAGGAGAGCAGCACGTCATGCCAATACATTTTGTTATCTTCTTCTGTATATTACAACTAATCTAGAGTTTTTCCTGTTATGTCTCATGCTGACAATTCAGGGGAAAGTTCAGGTTTTATTTTTCTATTTAATTTATAAGAATTAGAAGCATACTGAGGCTTACCTATGCAAGCATGGTAACACAATTCACTCCATCAGCAACTCTTTTACAGAAATTGCTTACAAGACTCTTTGCTATTCTTAAAGGAGTCGTGCTGGGTGGGCATACTGGCACTTTACGGCTCACCTGCCTTTATTTAGCCGACTCTTCTTTCTCACACTTTCCTTTGCCCGGAGTCAGTCTCTCTGTCTCTCTATGAGCCACACACACGTACACACACACGCACGCACAAAGACACTTGTCACCATAAAACAGGTTGTGTTGTCAAGTTGCCTGTCACCATGCTTGTTCCCTGGTACCATATATGAGGTCTCTCAGCTGTTCATCACGCCTGAACCACAATTAACCCCACATATATATGCTCCTGAGCATGCTCATGCAAGCACTCACACACTCAGAAGTGTCCTCACATAGTTTTCACTTTCTCTGGCTCTTTCTCACTGTAGCTGCCCTTTCACCATCAGCTCAAAGTGCAATGCAATCCATGCAGGCGAGCCGTTTACCCTTGATGTTCAACATTTATAGCAATTGTTCTGATTTTGTCGCAGTGGATCTCTTTGTTTTACAAGCAAACAATTGTTAAAGCTATCACAAAAGTAGTTACTTTTTCTAATATGAGAAAGCAAAGCACTCCAATGTAATGCCAAAGTCATAAACCAAGAATAAACCAAACGAGAGGTCTCCCATCATAAACTAAATGATGGGCTGTGACACTGGAGCTGATGGCATCTGAGTAATGTGACATCTAAATAAGTAAGACACTAGAAATATTTCAGGCCTATGAAAAACACAATCAATCTTGTGCCCTACTGTTAAAAATGACCTCAAATTAAAAAAAAAATTACTGAACCTATTTTTCAATTAGTAATTGAATTGAGCTGATATCTGAAACTTTGCATTGATGGAAATAAATCTGTTTTATGCACGTCATTTTGTATCAATATGGTTTTTCCTTTACAGATAATATCTATACGGAACAGTTAAGACCCAAATGCAGATGATATAGTAGCGAGAAATGTAATGAATCAGATTGCAAAGAGAACACTTACAGCAAAGTCTGAGGCAAAACTATATGGGAAAAAGATGGAGGATCAGGCGAGGAATGAACAAACATGAACTAAATGAATACAGTAAGACTAGCACAGAGGGGTAACTAAGAATAGTGAAATCTTAATTGAATTAGTAAGAATAAAGAAGCACACGGCAGACACGAGGTAAAAGGACTAAATATATAGCAGGAAGGAGAGGAGGAAGACAGAACAGAAGGAAAATATAAGTATTAACACTAGATAGAAAGAAACTAAAATCAGAGAACAGAAATAAAGTAAAACAGAACTAACAATGATAAAAAATATAATATATACAAATAAATAATAGGAAGATTAAAACAAACCAAAAACAATGAAACCAAACTTTTTACATCTAAAAATCATAACATAACTTCAGATTTTTATTTTTATTTCTGCTTAAATCAATCCGATGGATGCATCTCTGGACATTTTTCATAAACCAGATATTTACAAAAATCTACGTTTATACAAAGAAGTATTTTCCTGAAAATCTGGTCCATTGATGATGATGACGATGATGATGATTTTGCCGTTAGTGTTTTAATTTATAATATTTTGATTATGTTTCATCCCGTTTTGGGTTTTAGCCTTGCACTAAGTTAATTTGTTAGAAGCCTATAAAGGCATGGCATTATCATCTGGGCAATCAAAATATTTTAAAAATACACTTAGCTTTGTGAATTTGTATTATTTAACCTCGAAGTAACTAACGCTAAATTCTATTATTATTCAGACACTGAGTAGATGGGAGTAATTTTGTTAATCCCAACTAACCTAAAACCATAAAAGTTTCATTCAGTGTGTCAAGCATTAAGACAATTGCCTATTTGCTTCTGGTTTATTAACAATTTATTGTTCAAATTGTGAATGTTGAACATAGCTAGTACTAACATTTGCTAGATACATAGCAAACGGTAAATGTTACATTAAGTTCACAAACCTGTTCTCCAGTTTAAATTAAAGTGATAAACACAACCCATTTGTATGAGTATTGCTATGATAAAGCATAGAGCTACTGTATCACCATGCTCTCTGCAGAATGACACTTGTTCTGTTCCCACACATGCACAGAGAGACATGAATACTCCATGCAGAAAACCCCTGGGCCAGGATTCAACCACAGGACCTTCTTGCTGCAAGGCAGTAGTGCTTCCAACTACAGTGTATTACTCAATACAAGTAATTCTAAATCAGCCGGGGGTATAAATGACTATAGACTTTACTGAGATTGGACAGAAAATAGTAATGTCAAATGCCTCTACTAACGTAGTTCCCAGTATCGCAGGACAAATTGGCACATTGAAAGCCAAATACACAGAAATTAGAAATGGCTGAAGAGTCTTGTTGAGTAAAATCTGCATTGTGTGAATTCACTTCATGAAATGATGTCACACAAGATGTTGGTGCAGTGCATGAGGAAATGATGAGCATATTTGTCAACACATGCAGAGCCAGTGCTGTACGTAACAAAGCTCAATACACTCATGAAAATCATTAAAATCTCCCAATCTCACTCCATCACCATTTCCAAAGTGATCTGATGGAGATATTACCTAAATGGCTGGCAAGCTGCGCACCACTAACTACATGCTAATATGTGTCACAGAGTCTGTGTGAGGATTTACGACTCACCATCTGTTCACTAGCATACAGTACAATGTTACCCTACAATGTTAGCTTTGATGAAGACCTCCATGTTCATTCATCCTAATCACTCATCTGAATTAGAACTGAAGCCAAGTTATCTCTCCTTTGCACTAATAATGTTTTTTTTATTCTACAGTGCTAATTTGAATAAGAATTCATTTGCACTGGAGATGGATCTTTTGTTTTTTGGTGGAATGACATTATAAACAATGTTGGTTTCTAATTCACAATAAGATGACAGGTCTAACAAATGTATTGCCATTAATTCGCTGTGGATATTCCTTTGTTATATGGATGTAATTCTCTTTTTTTCCACTGACTCTCTATCTTGAATTCAGCTACTGAGAAAATCGTTCCCAAAACATATCTGACACCGATTTATCTTTGAAAACATTGTTAAAAATGTTGTTTGGAGTGAGTGCTTGAGTGAGCTTGTGTCTGTAATTGTTGCTCAAACACTGTGCGACAGCTAATAGAAGCCGCATAATGAAGCAAACATTTACCCGTGATCTGTATGGATTTGTGAGGAAAAATAGTGAACTTTGTGAAGAATTCCACCCAATCCATCTGTCCAAACAAGTTTATTCTAACATTTGTCTTCCAAAAGATCCCTCCAGGCCCGGAGCATGCCTAATGCCGTTTGATGAAACAGTAAAGATTCTCCATATCTTTTCCACGGTAAAAGGCTAATTGCTTTGCTGTAGTCAGATTTACGTCCTCCCTATTCTCCTTTATGCGCTCGGCATCTGTAAGCCCTCACGCCGCCGGTCTCCAAAGGGGTGTATGTTATGATCTCATGTCAGCAAAATCAATCCTTATCAATTTTAAAGTTCAAATTTTTATTTCATGGCTTTCAAGGGAGCGTCTCTCAAGCGAGAATGACTATTCCAGCTCTTTTTTTTTTTTCTCTCCACACTTACCTCTCTTTCCATCTGTGTCCATATTGATTGCCTATGTGTGCAGCTCCCCTGTGGGGTTTTTAGCGGTCCATGGACTTTTATCAGTGAGTGCCTGAAGACATAGCTGAGTTAAATAACGCTAACTAACACTAGTAATCTGTCTCATCGTGACTGTCCAATGTTAACAAGCTCCAGCAATTATCATGTCTCCACAGTGTCTGTGACAAGACCAACAAAGGTCAAATGTGAAGATAATCACACTTTGCTTTGTAAATGTATGGATTTATTACATTTATTACAATTGGAGTATTGCACTGTCCCTATTTTCAACCCTGGAAATAATGCCAAACAGACAAGAACAAACGTTAAAGGTATTGCAAAACAGAATAATGATATACACAACTTATTTACTCTGTCTCTTATCATCCACTTTAGTCACTTTGCTCAAAAAGTCTACTTTAAGACAGTTGAAATGCTAATCCCAATCTGAGTTTAGTGAAAATATGTCCAGTTTGTTTGAGAAGTTGTTCATGAGTGTGTGGGACTGTACATTGTCATGGTAATATAAGTCAGTTCCATTGATCTAGAGGAAAATGGGGCATCCAGTTGCTGGAACTAAATGACATTAAACCTGATCAACAAGTGTTTTGGTAGATTTCTTTTTCTGGAGCAAGAAAATTTAGGCCAAATGGAAGTCAGTGAATCAGTAATGTAAATGCTTGTGTGTGGAGAGTTGAATGATGAGATAAAGCAAGAGTCGCATAAATCAAACAAACAAAAGGGTAGAGAGAGGAGCTCTCCAAGAAATAAAGGTAAGGTGGGTCTGTTACTGGGTGGAGACGCCAGCCCCAGGTGACCCAGTCAGGGAGATCAGGTTCTGAGGCTGCAGCATAAATATTGAATCTACAAATGATAGGAAACAGTGAAAAACTTTAACAGATGGTTTGGAAAATTATAGCAGCAGACTTGCAAAGATGCATCTGACTGAACCACAAGACATTTGGAGAACCCAGACCAAAGCAGAGTTGCCTGGCATAAACTTTACAGAATATTATACAAATATTTACCGCCAACTGTCATGTATGGTGGTGACGAGTTGACAATATGGACTTCTTTTCCAGCCAGGGGAACTGGGCACCTTGCTTTTAGTCTACTATGAACCTAAACATCTAAACCTTAATGAGGAAACATGCCCTCCGTAGTTTTGCTAGAAGTTAAAAGTAAAATGAATTTGACTACATGTATTTTAACCATGATTCACTTAAAATGAATGTAATTCAATCTGAATGTGTCTAAATGATTAGATAGAACTGGTTTGTTCTGACTATAATTATCTTCATATGAACTTTCCCTGAATGCTTTGACAAATGAAAGGAGATGACACCCATGATGAATTGACACAATAAATAAATTGAAATGAAAAGGTATAAAAAATATATACATATGTTTATTTTTTGTTGATTATACCATCTTATTATGACAAAGCAGGTCATACCAGGGTTTTGTTAGCCAGTCCAAGCAATGAGTTATAGATGAAAAACTTTGATCAATTGACTGGTGTTTGGATTTGGATGGTTTACAGCTTGATCAGCCATGAAATGTACACAGAGAGATCAACTCACAACCACCTAATAACATTTTTATCAAGGTGTAAAGGTTGTCTGACATTTTCAGATATGAGCAAATTAGCAAATTTTATTTTATTTAGGTTTTTTTTGTTTTTGCATGTAGCATGTGCAAACATCTGTTCACTCTTTAAACTTCCCTTTTTTTAAATATATGAAGGAGGTATTGATATACAAAAGAAAATTATTCGGACCTGATTTTCATCAAAGCACAAATACCACTAAGAGTCTTTCAGTGCAGTAGGATATCTATTTGTAAGGACCCCTAAAAAGAGATGCAAAAATACAAATCATAAACATGAACTCCATACCGGATCACCCAAGTCGAGGCTGAGACCACCGCTATTGCTGTTGTCCCATAGAGTGCTTAGCCTAGGCATCTGATACATAAGCCTCTCCAATGCTATCACTAGTTTATCTGTGCTAATGGTGAGCAGAAGAAGTAGGCAATCCAGTTGGCAGTCAACCTATCCATGCTAGATTTTAGCCTTTCAAGTGCTAACAAAAGTGAGCGGTCTCCTTCTCAGTTACTGATGCCAACGTATCATTATTCAGATCAGTTGATGGCTTGCTTCCGGAGGCAGAGAATTAGTCTTCATTTTAGGCCCTAATCTTAAGTCACAAGGTGGTAGATTAACACCCTGAGCAATTCTTCTATATTCAAGGGTGACATTTTCAGGCAGATGTTTAAACATCTTTTATATACTACCATTGTGTGTTAAGATAGGACAATGATCCCAAATATATTTTAAACAGAAACTTTGGATTAGATGAAGTAGATCACCATTAAACTTCTGGGATTTTTCTGATCTTAATAGTATTTAAAATGTCAGCTAAGCTTAAAAGCATAGTCCATGCAGTGAAACAGAGGAATCTAAATGAGCACTTGACATACTGCCCAGAAAAGGGGCCAAATATTATTTAAAAAGCTTTCCAGGACAATGTTGATGGCTACAAATGGTTGTTAATCTGCTACAATATATTGATGGGGGTGTGTGTATGTAAGAATTGTTCACTTGTATTATTAAACACCTTGAATTAATATGATATTGCTGATGAAATAATGTTAAAAAAAGAAAACCCATTTAGTTTATACTGAGGGGAGGAATGAGTGAAAGGTACCCTGATACTGGTATCGGTGCAGATACCATTCTTATATACTGTATCGGTATTGGTTAATACCATGATACTTAAAATATGTAAACTCAATTATTTCACATAATTTTTTTTTCACTTGAAATTTTAGTTTTGTAGACATTTTTATCAAATTTGTTTTTATCTAATTCACCATCATTTGTTGTAACAAGCAGAGAAGAAACTAAACCCGTCTTCCAATTCATAGCATTTTCTTTGTGTCACAGAAGTATCAGTATTGATACTCGGTATTGGCAAGTACTCAAATACAAGTATCAATGTTGTATTGGTTTGAAAAAAGTGGTATTGTTGCATCCCTGGTGAAAGGATGCAGCTATGACAATCAAATGCTTCAGCTTAATCAGGCGGGAAGAGAAACTACATAATACAAATCATTGATTTAATATGAGGACCCAGAATAAGAAAAATCTATTTAGTCTACAGCGCATTGACATCCTGTCAAAATCAAGTCTTATATTGGCCTTATTTTAGGTTTCAAAAGAAATCTCACACAACTCTTAAATAACCTATATTTCTCTAACATGTATTTTTAACTGATGCTTAAAATCAAATGGTTCTCCCTATTAACTAAATATATTCTCCTAAATATATTCTCCGACAGTGAGTTTGTGAGAAAAGATTACCACAAAAACTCCTTCACATTTAACAGTATTTTCTCTCAATTCAGATAAAAACAAAGGTGATTTTTATTTCACTGCAATGTGAAAATAAATCACCTGTATTTGAAATTAAACTGGTATGCAAAGTAATTCTATTAGAAAACTTGCATTCAGAAAAAAAACCCCACATCCAAAAAAATAACAATGAAAAATGTTCCATAGGTTTTATTCTAAATTTAAATTTGTTTATTTTGATGTGTACTCCAGATGTTCTGCAGAAAATGAAATAATTATTCTGCACATAACGTCTAGACTTTCTTTCAATACACACATAACAACAGAAATGGTTTCTGATCGTTCCTTGTCTGAGGATGTACTGGCAGCCAGTAAAGTTTATCTCTCTGGTTTCTTTTCCTTTTCACAACTTGTGTCAGGTAAACATTGAAAGATTTTAGATTTGAAAGAAGGGCTTTTGTTCACACTATGTGAAACTATGCTGTACAGGGGATTGCTGTGAGGCCTCTAAACAGTAAACTAATGGTTCAGCGCTAACTGCCCACTAAGTGGGTGGGACAAGGATGGCCTGACCCCACTGGCCTTCCCACCAGTCCCCTCTAACAGCTTTGGCCTCAGGGTCAGCTCAATTTCCCCACTGCTGAGTGGTCATTACGGAGCACGGCTTTGATAAATGCTCACGGCTGCTGCTGCTCCTGCCGGCTGGAGGCTCTGCTCATCTGCCTGGCGCAGAAACCCCGACTGTGCAGCCATACAGACAGAAAAAAAAATGTGAGAAGAAGACAGTGGAACAATCAAAACAGCTTGAATGTTACATGTCTCCACACGTAACATTTCCGCCTTTTCACATAAACAGACAATGCAAACAGATAAAGATAAAGGACCCACATAGGATAGCAGAGGAAAACAAATGGCATTTAAATTGCTCCATCCCTCTTCTTTTTGTCCACAGAGATGTTGTTGATTAAAATTCCACTGAATCTAATATCTCACATTCCCTTCACACATGGAGCTGTTGCTTTTCATGGCCTTCATGTTATCTTTATGACAAATATTTTGTTCCCCTGTGGGCCAAAACAGCTGATAATATAGCAAGCAAAAACAAAACATTTTAAACTGCAGTATGTCAAATATGTATGTGATGGATCAATACAAAGTAGTTCATGATAGTGAAAGTGCGTTACATTTCTTAATCATTTATTTTATCCGCCTTAAGTCTGGTGGCCCTCACTAACATCCTAGGCATCCGGTTCCCTTCAGAAGTCACCTAATATTTATAGGCATTCAGTTTGAAATTTAAAATTAAGGTTTTCTTTATTAAGCCCCAAAGGGTAAATTGGGTTGCCATTTTGACGTAAACCCCCCCCCCCCCACATATAAACAGACAAAAACATTCTCACTTGATTCTGCTAGGGACTGCAACTGTAGTGCCACACGTTATAAAACAACAGTATCAATATCAAATTAATATCATACAAAGTGCTCATTATAAAAGCACACTGCAGCAGGAATGGGGAGCCTTAGTCTCTTCCCTTTCCGGTCGGCCCATGGGTCCCCAAACCGAAAAAAGAATGAATGGAAGTCAATGGAACGATAAAAGTTATTTTCTGGTCCGCTTTGTCTTACGTCCTGAATCACACATATGTTGTACTTCGATCTAAATGGTAACTAATTCTGTATATTTTGAATGTGTTTGTCCAGTGATTTGGCATTTAAAATGCCTACAAATCAGAAGTAATGAGTCGCATATACAAGGCCATTTGGCTAACAGGAACTAGCACTAGCTATAGCACGTAAAACACTCACCTAGAGCTTGTAGAGCATCTCCTCCATGCTGACTCTCACGCCAGCGACTGCTTTACCCCCGACATAGCTGTCACTTTCCACATGGTCAGGTTTATAGTGGTTTTCTCCGTTTTTAATGCTCCTGTCTACAACCTGGAGGTTTTGACCCTTGCTCTCCTTCTACTTCTGCAGTTGTAGTCTGCTAAATGTTTTCACATAAAACCTAAAGTAACTTTTGCCTCCAGTCGAAAATCACATTTTTTCTGCATCAAAATTAGTTTTTAAAATTTACGGACATCATATGTTCGATCCACGGCGCATTTCAAACTGGGTCAGAAAATATCTTTTATCACTCCATTGACTCTCATTCATTTTTTTGGGCAGTCGGGGACCCATGGACCGGAAGAAGAAGGGCGTGACTTAGACTCCCCATAAGAGTTTCTGAGATGTTCAATTGAATAGCGGAGCATTACCATTCACCCACTAAAAGAGCTGCTGAGTTCATTACGCACAGTGGAGAGGGTGGTCCTTCAGAGATACAACAGTCTTAAGTTTACTTATCATCCTTTTGTCCATGATAATGTCCACTGAGTCCAAACTTAGTCCAATCACTGAGCCGGCCTTTTTGATCAGTTTGTTAAGTCTGTTTTTGTCCTCATCAGTGATGCTCCCACCCCAACACAATACAGCATAAAACACCATACTGGCCATAATCCCCTTAAAAAACACATTTAGGAGCCCCCTGCTTATGTCAAAGGATCTCAGCCTCCTAAAAAAACCAATCTGGACTAAGCTTTTTTAACAACTGCGTCACTCTTACTTTTCCAGTTTAATATACCGTCAGGGTACACCCCTAAATATTAGTATTTTTCTACAATTTCAATAGGTTGGCCTTTGATGACTGATATTTCAAATATCAGTAGAAATACAGCTGTTCTGCACAATCCACACAAGGTTTTTAGTGAACATTATTGATAAAACAGGATCACAAAGCCCAATGAAGCAAACCTGACAGGTCAGGTAAAAAGTTGAGGGAAAAATGGAGTGGGACATCGATAGACGGATTGGTAAGGTGTCTGCAGTTATGTGGGCGCTGTACCGGTCTTTCGTGGTGAAGAGAGACCTGAGCTGAAAGGCAAAGCTCTCGATTTACCGGTCGATCTACGTTCCTACCCTCATCTATGGTCACGAACTCTGGGTGGTGACCGAAAGAACGAGATCACGGATACAGGCCGTTGAAATGAGTTTCCTCCGCAGGGTGGCTGGGTTCTCCCTTAGAGATAGGGTGAGAAGCTCGGTCATCTGGAGAGGGATCAGAGTAGAGCCGCTGTTCCTCCACATCGAGAGTAGCCAGTTGAGGTGGCTCGGGCATCTGGTCAGGATGCCTCCAGGACGCCTCCATGGTGAGGTTTTCCGGGCATGTCCCACCGGGAGGAGGCCCAGAGGAAAACCCAGGACTCGCTGGAGGGAATATGTCTCCCAGCTTGCCTGGGAGCACCTCGGGATTAACTTACACCAGTTATATATATATATATATAGATATATCGATTGGGGTATTAAAATTGTTCCTGGAAACAGGTGGTGCCCAGAATAATAATTTTCCAAAACTTATTGATCTTATTCACTGCGATGAGCAGTGCTTTGACTATTAATAGCCAAATAGCTGCTTTCTACCTTAAATCTGCAACACACGTTAGTCTAAGTTGGAATTGGTTGCATTAAAAGCCTGTAAAAACCCCAGAAGCTTAAACCTTAGCATCTCTGAGACGTACCAAACTCAAGGGGGAAATTGCTAACTATTCAATACAAAACCTGGCTAAATGAAGGTGTCTTAGAACATAATGCCATGTTACAGGAGGACAAAATCTCCTGCTCCCACTGACTCCCATTATATGAATATACACTGATCGGGAGTGGATATAAATTCCTAAACAACTCCAAGTAGCTCCAAACCTGTCTCGTTGAGTAAATGAACATATTTGCTAAAAATACAGTCCAGATTTTAAAAAAAAAGAACTTTACCTTTGGCAAACCTACCCATTTGTTCAGACCCTGCTCAGACTGTGGAGTAGCTGCTTGTGTGCAGGTTGCTGGACGAGCTTTGGTCTGACCATGCACATCTTGCTGCTGCTGAGGGGGTTTATTCCTTTGTGAAGAAAAGCGCTTGTTACACTCCTTTGTTACACTCCTGTCGAGGTTGGTTTTTCTTTCTCGCACCCTATAGTGTAGGTTAGAGAACTTCAGTTTTTGGGCTCTGGAGTTTGAATTTGTTTTACTTTTATTTTTCTTTCCAGGAGGGTCCAGTCACAACATTTCTTTTATTTGTTTTCAAAAATAAACATATTAAAACTTGGTAGCTGTTTTCTACGGAAGCCCTGAAAGGCAAGGGAGAAAATGTATTTTTTTTGAAAAAACAATTTTATAAGGCAGACCAATTTTTATTTTTCTCTCATCTTCAAAAGTCACATGCAAGTAAAAATAAATAAAGACTGGGTCAAAACATTTAAAGTTTTTTTTTTCTTCCTCTAGCTTCAGCCCTGTAGGACAGCTGAGATCCTTTTTTTTCTGTCTTCATGAGGACCTATTTTCTAAGACTGACCAACTTTTCTTTTCCCTCGACTTATAAAGTCCCATGCAAGTAAAAAAATAAATAAAAAATTCCAGGTCAAAATATGTATTTTATTATTATTTAATTGAAAAATGTCTATTGTCTATATTGTCTATTGTCTTATCTAATGTCTATAATTTTGGGGCAGAACACATTTTTGTTATAAATACTCTAAAATGCTTTCAAGGATTCTGTCTCACCTTATTTTCAGAACCCTGAGTTATTTTTTCCCCATAACACTTCCATTTCACAATTAAGAACTGATTCATGTTGAACTATCACCTAAAATGCTTATAAATACACTAAACCCTACAGTTATAAAGTGTCAAAATCTGAACAGGGTTTAACAGATCAACACATTTGCACGGTACTGTAAACTGGAACGAAAGGCAGCTTTAACACCAAAGCTCTGAGAGGCCCACTAGTTGTGCCAAGGTCGCACAGAAGGCTAAGCCTGTCTTCCGGGGAAAGCTAAAAGGCAGAGGGAAATGACTGTGGTCTGTGTTAAAGTAGAAAGGTCTGGAACTTTGAAAGAGTCCTAACTTGTAACACATATTCCTCAGGCATTCAGACAGACAACGGGTGTAAGTTAAAACCAAAAGTTAACATATTAAATATACAACAATACCTCTTGTTCTGATGTTTCTTTTCAATCAAATTTTGCTGATTGAAAGCGCTTTTCTTATAAAAAATACAATGTTTTCCCTGGAAAACCATCCTTAAACGAACCCCTTGTTTTCCTCTGACTCACAACATGAAGATGCAAATCAGGCTGAGTGTTTATGGTCTTCTTCTTGTTTGTGTTTGTTCACCACAAAGTAAGGTACACTTGATTACACATTCATACACAAACACACACCATCATTTACCAACAAAATCAGAATCCTTTGAGGGCCTCTTACCAAAAAGATAATACAGGACTTCCCCACCCCTGAAAAAGATTCATCTGATGATTGGACATAAACAAGAAACAGATCAAACGGAATGGAAAAAAGAAGCAAATCTAATTAAAGATGTAATTATCTCAGAGAGCAGAGAGAAGAATAGAAATAAAAAGGACATTATATGTTTTAGACAAAGAAGTATGGAAATTAGAATTTCAGATGAGAAGTGTTTTACTGACAAACTGTTTACCTAACAGGAGCATTGTCTGTACAGTAGCAATGAACCAACAATGCCGTTCTTGGAATCAGGACTATGATCAACTTGCATGAAAACAGCTCTTTATCATCTTTGTTGCATTCATGCAGAAGAAGCACAGGTCCATTCAAAGCAAATGTACTCACTCAGATGCAGCTTGTTAACTAAAGGCCAATACTACATTTTCCACATTGATTTATCTCAGTTACCACTTTTATAATTTTCCTAAATGTGTTTGGATGAGAGATTGACTTGGATCCTTATCCAGTCTTGTTTGTCACACATCAAGGTATGTAAAATATTTTGTAATAATAACAGTGAAGAAATGGTCAAATTTAGAAAAAGTGCTAATTTCTTGTGAACATTGCTTAATTTATAAGGTACAAGTTTTGTCCTTATTCTCATCTTCCCCATTTCAAAGAAAGATAAAAAAGACGTTTAATTCACATCATGTTAACATTTGTTGTAATCCACAATAACTACATTTTTGAAGTACTTTAGAAAACTCAGGCCATAAATCATCTGTCTAAAACAAATACTTGACAAAAATCTAAAATGGCATTCATACAAAATTGTATGTGTGTGATGTTTTTATATATGTCAAATGGATATACAGTGTTTACATAAATTACTATAACTTACAAAATATTTAAAACATGAGCAAGAACATTTTTCATGTTGAACAAGTTTGCTACTAATCATACTAAAAATGTGAACTCATGAAAACATGATGCATCTGTACTTAAATGCAATATACATAAGAGTAGCTGAGAAGTATTACATATCTAATACAGTACATGAATACACATTTAATAGTGATTGCTGATATCAAGAAGAACTTTTTAAATTATAATTTAGTTTGACAAATAATGTTTCAAATAGGGATGTCAATCACATGTTTGGAAATCTGGCCTGATCACGTGGTTTCAGAGTCAATCGTAATCGGATTTTAACTCCCGATCAGCTCTGGGATATATATATATATATATATATATATATATATATACATTATATGCTCATTATTAAGTTTATTTAAAGGAGACGTTTGGGGTTTTTTTCACCCTGAACCTTAGCTTTAGCAAATATTATGTTCAGTTACTAACCCAGACAAGTTTGGAGCCGCTTTGAGTGCTTTGGGAGAAGTTTATATCCAGTAGCAATCAGCTTATATCCATATTATGGGAGTCAATCAGAGCAAGAGATTTGCTGCCTGTAATAAGGCATTTTCCGCCCCAAAACCCTCCTTCATTTAGTCATGTTTTGTTATGACTAGTTAGCTATATTCTCCTGTGAGTTCTGAATGTCTCGGGCCCAACAGAGTTGTTAAAAGTTAAAATAAGGTGAATTAGATTTTTAAAAAAGGAAAATCCTGGATCTGTTTCTTCACTCTTCTTTATTCTTTAATAATGTATTATAGAAGACTCTGATCGGGACTCTGTATCAGTAGATACTTGGAATTGAGGGGTAAAAAACCTGATCAGGACATCTCTAGTTTCAAGTGTGACAATACAAATGAAGCTCTGTATCTGTTACATAAAGATTGGCATTGAAAAGTAGACTAAATGACTTGTCAAAACTGAAGTAATGCAGCAGCAAAAAAATTTACTGAACTTTTTTTTTACTTTGATTACACCGTTACCGAACCACTGCTGCACAGGATCACTTCTGGTTGTTCAGGCTAGAAACAGTTTAAATAAGATTACAAGACTCTATCAATAGTTCTTGCAATTGTGTCTATACTTACTGACTCAAACACAAACTAAGGAATAAAAAGACTGAAAACAAACACTTTCAGACAGGAAAAAGTAAACCAAATGTACCTACTTCCAGATCGTCTTTGAACTCTAGGAGTTGAAAGACTCTGTGGGTGAAGCATGGTATGTTTCGTACACATGTGAGATCTGTTTGTTTTGTCAGAAATGAACTGGATTCCTTGGTGCACGCAGCTGTTATTTTGCCACCTTTTTGCACGTTCAAACAACGCTCAGACGTGGGTTTTACCCTTCCCTCTCATTGATTTTCTCATCTGTCCCTCCAAATATTGTTGTGGGTGAAATCTCAACAGCTACAACATGATTGTTCCTTTTTTCCTTCTAGTATGAAGCAAAACTGATGTGCAAAATATTGTGTCAATAACAGCTTGAGCTACTTGAGAATCTTGAAAGAGTTATATTAAAATGTCTTCTATAATGTAATCACAGCGATTATATGGCTTTTCCACTATAAGCTATACTATAGCTTTATTTACTCAAAAAGTAATTTTACATTTTTTCAAAAATAGATTTGGCCAAGAAGGCACACACTTACAAGGCTAAAGCTAAAGTTTGATTTTAAAATGGAAATCTTGTAGAAAGTAAAGCATAATGTGACATAAAACAATAACAAGATCCAAGTTTAAAAAAACAATAGCTGCATCCATTAGTAGCACAAGTCTTGAAGAGACGTTTAGACTCTCACCAAAGCGGCAAAATCATTAAGGCTTTGTATAATCAACAGATTATTCCATGTCCAAGGTGTTAAGGAAAAGATAAAAATATCTACCAAGGTAAAAAGAAGGCTGTTCTCAAAAGAACTCAGCTTGTAGATCTCTGTTAAAATGTACTCTAACATGAGGAGAGTGTGCCTCGTACAACTTTACTCATTAGGTTTAATTATCTTCTTTTCTTTTCTTAGTAATGGTCTAGTAAGGCTTTTCACTATCAATTTAGTCATAAAACAAACAAATGTCTAAAACAGCATACATACAGTACATAATGTTAATAGAGTTAAGAACATGCAAAAAAGTAGTTGGTTTTTTTCCAGACTGATGCATAAGATAAGACTCAGTCTTCCAACATATCCAGTCTAATATCTAGATTTTGAAACAAATAACCAATATACACTCAAAAAGAAAGGTCATCATCTATCCAAATAACCAAAGATTTGTTGGACAATGGTATCTGAAAAACATATCCTGAAATAAATACTGTTGAAAATGTATGACATCTTTCCAAAAACAAAAATTTAGAAAAAAAATTAAAATGGAAAAATTTGCTGAATAACACAATTTATAAAAATAAAAACATCAAAAGAAAACGTATTTATTTGAAAAACAAGTATGGTGTTATTTACATTAGGTTCACACACATATTCATCCCAATGTTCAAAATATTAGAAAATAAAACAGTTAAATTAAGCTTGTCTTGTGCTTAAGTGAAGACTTAAATGTATTCAGCTGCATCAAATCAAGCACAAAGTAGTTGGTCAGGGTGGTTCTTCAGCTATTTCACAAGCTCCATACATTTCTCTGAATCATAGTCAACAACATATGTTGTTTTTCTTGCTTTGTCCCTTTTAAACATTGCATCTATTTTGAAAACATGATCTTTTTTTTTGCACTATACTGTGCTGTAAATGAACAGGACCGGTGCTCTCTGTATTGTTTTTTTATTTTTTACTCTGCAGCGTTCACCACAGAATCTTGTTTTTGGTTTGCAAGCCACCCGCCACTGACAAACAACACAAAAGAAGGAGCGCTATGTAGCTCGAGGGTAATTATGCGCTGCATCCACCTATATCGTTTAAATTCTTGTTCAGTTAGTGTACGGGTTGATATTCCACAATGCAATGAATGTGTTTTGTTTTTTAAATGCATCAGTTCTTTAATTATTTGAAATTGATGCTTTATAGTTCCAGTCCCACTAATAAAAAAAATCTAAGCAGAAATTGTCTAAAACCAAGCAGTAGAATAAAATTTAGCTAGGGAGCTAAACCTTTATAAAGGTTGATTTTTGTGTTCTTATATTACAAATGCAAACTTTTTTTTTCTAAGAAAATGCCAGTCTGTATGAATGTCTGGTTGGATTCCTGTGTTGTTGTTTTTTTTTTTTTGTTTTTTTTTGTTTTTTCTTGTTTCTGGAAACAACAGGCGAACGGGAAGGGAGGGTGGTGGCAGAGAGGCGGGTCTGCAGAGGTAACAGATTGGCTGTGAAATATTGTGGAGTCTGCCAGTTCCACCATGATGTATTGGGAATCGCTCGCTCACTAATTACCTTAAATTAACAGTAGAGTTGGGTGTGACAGTTCATGTAACTGTTTTCTCTGCCGCTACAGATGAATGGGTTTGGTGAGCTGATGCCAGGTTGCTGTTGACAATAATATTCTCCTGAAAAGCTTTAATCAGCTTTACTCTTTCTGTGCAGGCAAACCACAGATAAGCCACAGCTCTTTATGAGATTCTGAGATTTCTGAAAATAAATTAAACATGGTTAGTACTTTGATGAAATCATCATTTATAAAGTATCATCTTCATTCCCTGCAGAAAATGTGATGACAAGATGACTCTGTAATCAGAATTTTATCTCTCCAATAACATTTTGGCATCATAAAAACTCTATTATCCAGGTTTGCACAGTTGCCATGGATATTTGGATCATGTTGATCCATTTCAACATCTGTGCAGTTGTACCTTAACTAAAGTTGTTGTCTGAATCAGAACATGTAACTAAAGTGCTCATATTCACTCACACACACAGAGCATTATTTCGATCCCCCTGTAAAGAGAACCCAGGGAGGATTTGTTGGTCTGTGGAAAGGACCAAGAAAAATGTTTTCTGATAAATTATTCAGCGTCCCACAATCCCTTTTGGGCAGAGTGTTGCATCGCACTGTGTGAAGCATTATCCCTCTTTTTTCTTTTTTTCTCCATCATTCAGTCATTCTTTCAGTGTGTCCTTCTCCTTTTTGTGTCTCTTTTTTTTTCACCCTGCTCTCTCATTCTTTTTCCCAGTGCATCAATGCTGGGCTTCACACCCCAGAGAAAGGCCTGCATCTTGGACAAGATGTCGCCAGTAATGATGGCAATTAATAACATGTCATATTCCTGCAGAGAGCAAGGAGGTGAATGTGTGAGAGAGGCAGCGAAAGTGTGTGCTTCACTTTAACGTGCATAAAGTAGTACATCTTTTTGTATGTGCATGTGCCTAGATGTGTAACCAGGTTATGATAAAAATTGAGAGAGGAAAGGGATGAGAGTTTTGTAACAGACACAGGTCTTTAGGACATATGAAGCACAGTGGACACAGGTGTTGTACACATCTAAGGTCAAATAGCCTCACACGGATACACACACACACAGGAAGCCTTTGGAGTTCACAGCAAAGAAGTCATAGGCCAAGTCTCACATCATTGGTACATTTCTAAGGTTTCTTTAATATTTTTACCTCAAATTTCACTAATGCATTGTTTGAATTACCAAGGATCGTAATTAAAAAACGGTGGTCATAAAATTAAACTACGGTATAATTGAAGCAAGGTTTCATAATTTTTTTCTCATTAACATCCACAGTACAAAGTAGGTAACGCTTCCTTGAGAGCCGTTACAGATTTCTGTCCTATGATAAACTTATCATGTTTTTACACTGCTTTTACATTTTTAAGGAAAATTTTCTAAACCTTAAAATTTAAAATTAGAACTGTAAAATCCTCCTTGCACTCAATGTTGAGCCTCTAGTTAATGTATTACTGTCATCTAATCAATGTAGGTCAGCTAATGTGGAATATTTAAAATGTTGAATATGCCGCTGCATCTGGCTACAGCGGAAACAGCTGCACAATGTTCACAACCTCACCTCTATGTGCTGGTATTCCACGTATGTGTGTTTTTCTCCAGGTGCACAACCGTGTACAGACACTGCACGCCTGTTGTGCCTCCCTTCGCCTCAGTGCAAACTGCAACAGACAGGTGTGATTCTGAACGCCCTTCTTTTATCTCAATACACTCATTTATGCTAATAGACAAATCTTTGCGTGGGCAACTGTGGGTAGGCAGAGTAGTTGTCTTGCAGTTGGAGGTCGTTGGTTTAATTCCAGCCTTCTCCTGTCATATTGACATTTGTGCTAATTCTCCTGTATTGGTGTATGAATAAGTGTGTGTTTGTGAGGGTGAATGTAACTCCATTTTAATGCGCTTTGAGTGGTCAGTATGACTAGAAAAGCACTTTATAAGTTCAGTCCATGTATAATATAATTCCTGGGAGTGCTTTAATGAATAATGTAATGAATCATGCAATAAAAACTTGTTTTCAGGCAAACTCAAATGGATTCCTGATTTCTTAATCAAATCATGTGCATAGCATGTACAAACACTTTCTTGATGCTTTTAATGATATAGGTCTTTTATAGGTCTATTGATGATGAATACTAATAAATAGTATAAATACACAGAGAGCAACTTGAGTATTTGGTATCAGTCTAATTGTTTATTAGTCTCCATCAGTCCACATATATATATATATATATATATATATATATATATATATATACATACAATGTTTATCGCAAATAGAAAAGTGGTAGCTCATTTTAAGATGATCAGGTAAATAGATGTAACAACCTGAGAGAATTTCCTTGCTACTGCACGGCAAGTATTACACATTGGTCCACACCTGAGTGTGATGTGGCCACATTGAGAGCGCCTTTGAGCCTGAAACCATGGCTTTTAACTGGAAAAAGATTGTGAAATGATAACATGAGCGATAGTAGCATTAAGACTGTTAGATGGATTTTGAACCCACCTGCAGTAATATCGGCATCTCTCCAGTCTGTTCTGGTGAAGAGAAAAATGGGCCTATAGCAAAGCTCCATTCACTAATCCATTCAATTTTCTGAACCTTACATATCATCATGATATATAGATTATGATAGAAAGAACATCTTGAATGCGAGCAGCTAAAGAAAAGCTTTTCCCATAGTAATAAGAAATAAGTTGAGGAGCATCGTCATATGTGAGGAGCTCAATAGGAGTGAGGAGGGGTAGTTTGCTTGTGTGGATAAAGATTCCAGCGGGGTACCTACTTTCGGAGGATTTCCAGGTACATCTCACTGGGGAGAGGATCCTGCAGCACACCCACAGCTAGCTGGACGGCTGGGGAACGCACTGGGATTGCCCTGAATAAATTAAACAGTGTCGCTGAGAAGACTGATGTCTGGTTTTCCCTCCTGGAACCTGTTACTTACTATGGCTTAATTTTGAGTAATCGTAAGACAATGAATGGATTGAAAGAAAATAAGTATTGCTTAAATGTTTAACACTCTAAGGCAGGATATAAAATGTACAGTCTGTATTTATTTACAACTATTTGCTGGCATCTTTCTGTGTGCTGGACTCAGTGTTGGCTCTTCTCCAGTCTAATGAGGGTCTTAAAAATGATAAGTGGAATTTGTCTGATTGTGATTTATAAAACAATAAAAATCATAATAAACTGCAACATGCATAGAGCATTTTGGTTTTAGAGAGCATTTTTAAGATCAACATTTAATGTGTGTTCCTTCTGGCGGGAATTTAGCCATATTTCGGAATCCCGATTGAGGTATTATCAGACACCATCACATCTTCAGCATTTTCAAAACACTAACATTGCCGGTGTCTTCATAAACATTCATTAAAATCACCCAACATCATTCCTATTTTCTGTCTTAAGCCCTCTCACCTGTCTTGTAGGTGTTCCATCATTTAGTAGAATTAACTTCCCTGTGGCTTTTTTTCAGTCCACCCTCTTCAATCAAGCACACCTCTGAGGTGTTGATTTAGTCACAGACTTACACCACAGCAGCTAGGGTTCTTGCAAACCCTAAATGCTTCTGCCCCAAACAGCCAAAGTTTACAAACCTCTAGCAATTTGTAGACTCCTATTAGTGGCCATAGGAGGTGCATTAGTAACTGTCAGTGAGCCCTGCCTGATGCACTGCTCTCATTTGACCCAATTCATTCCAGTGGGTGTGTCCCCGTGGCAGTGATATATACCCCCTGTGATTTTACTGATGTATAATCACTCAGCTCTCTAAAATCACACAGTTATCTTTAGCTCAATAGGCTGAGGAAACAATGAGAAACCGTACATAAGCTTTCCAAGAGGTTGGGGCAAAAGGGGGATTGTTATGGTTTATGAGTGTGCATTGTGGAGGACACAATGCTGTGAAAGAAGCTGTGGGGTTAGTCAGGCCAGTTGAGGCGACGACTGGGGAATGAGGTAGCTGGTGATGATAATGTCAATCATCAACAAAAACTGATTTAATCACATAGTTCTTGTCAATTTAAGACAAAAGCTGAAGCTTTTTTTGCAAATTGTTGTTGTAGCTGAACAATAAGTATAAATCTGTCCTCTTATCTTCAAAGTTATAGAAGCAGTATGAAATGCAATAAGTCAATAAATATCTTAAGAATCTTTCTTTTGACTTTCTTTGTTATTTTTGAGGAATTATACGTATCCTGTAGCTGAAGATCTTAGGTCTACTTTTCTGCTTAACAACACTCTGAAGACATTTCAAACTTTAGACATTCACAGATGTTGCAGCCACTAAGGTCTTTCCTGAGGTGTAAGTTTACCATGTAGAAATAAAAATACCAGTTGCTGTCACAATGACCAGAAATATGTAATAACAAAATCAGATATTTAAAGAGAACTACTGTCTGCCACCCTTAAAAAAATCATGCGAAGTTTGAAAAATACTACAGATCAGGGGTGTCAAACTCATTTCCAATTTGGGCCACATTAAAATAATCATTGTGATCATCTTTTCACAATGATGTGATTTAGGACTATTCAAATAAACACTGATTTTAGTGATAAAATTGTTTTTAGGTGCACATAAGTAGAACTTAAAGGTTCTATTTATAGGATGCTCTAGAGTTTAGAGGGCCACATAAATGGCTATGGCGGGCCGAATTTGGCCCCCGGGCCTTGACTTTGACACATGTGCTATAGATGAACAGTATTTCAATAAAGTGGAAATGGTAGGTTGTTTATTCTTCTCTCCCAAATGAATGATATATTTATTAACACAAAAAAATACATTTTGTGATTGACTTTTTTGTATCCATAGCTGCACAACACTATATTGTTATATAAAATATCACATCACAGCTAGCACCTTTAAACTATTGCTACAAATGATTTGTGTCAAGTCTGCTAGCTTTGTAAAATAATGTTATAAAATCTCAATTATTGCTAAAAGCAGCAAATATTCATCTCTACGCTACTGCCAGCATCCTTACTAAACCAGGAAAATAGAACACATCACCCTAGTTCTAAAGTTCTTACACTGGCTCCCTGTAGCTCAGAGAGTAGACTTCAAAATACTTTTAACAGTTTATAAATCATTGAATGACTTAGCTCCAAAATATGCTGATCTACTAACACTATACCAGTCCTCCCAGACCACTCAGGTCCTCTAAATCCAGTCTACTCGGCATGACATAGAAAAGGAGCTTTCAGTTTCCATGCTCCTCGAACCTGGAACAAACTTCCAGAAAAATGTAACAAAACACTGAGTTCTTTAAAATCAAGAATAAAAGAAACAACTACTTAGAGCTGCCTTTGAGTAACGTTTTCATGTATCTTCATTGCTGTTTTTACTTTTTCTTCTTTTTTACTTGTAATGTTCTGTGTGTGTTTTGTTTTATTGCTATTTTTACTTGTATGTAATGCATCTTGAATTATCCTGTTGTGTAAAATGTGCTATACAAATAACATTGCCTGACCTTGCCTTGCTTAAAGTTTATGAGATACTGTTAAGTTATAGGGTAATACAAAAATAAAGATTTAATCAATACCTGACAACCATAGATAAACTAAATCAAGAAAGAAAGAGAAAGAAACAACACGTGACAAAAACTAGACTGGTTGAAATAATTGCTCCTGACTGAATTTAAATAGTCATCATGATATACGATGAAATGAAGAAACAGATGCTCATAGCAAATATCGCATAACTCTCTGTTGATGTCATAAAAGTATATTCTGTTTGCCTCCTGTGGTCCTGCAAGGCTCCCTCTCTTTCCTTTTGTAGCATGTTTGTTATTCTTCTGGCACGGTGGACATCAACAGGGAGTAAGAAATGCATGAGATTCATCCTTGTGCCCTTCCAACCCTGATGCAAAACAACAACCTTTGCCCCACCAAGCTTTTTCATCCCAGACCCTTCATCTGTTCTGTCTCTCTATCGCTCTGCATAGCATAGCATAAATCAAAGCGTGCTGTTTTTTTTACCCCTCTCTCGCTCAGAGTCATACCCCTTCTCCCTGTATCATATTCACAGATTTAGTAGCATTGTGAATAGATAAACACAAGCAGCATCTATCAATGCAACTGGAAGAAAAGGTCGGTAATCAGAGCGCAGGCCTTGCAGCCAACATCGGCTATCTCCATTTACCTTTGGATAAATTCATTGGTGTGACCAACACAGGTGCATACGAGGGGCCTGACAAATCACCCCAGTCAGACCAAAGGGCTATGGGGCTTCATTGGGCTGGCCTCTAAGTGGTCTTTGGCTTCAGCGAAAAGGATGGGCCCTGTCAACCACCACCAGATTAAAAAGCATACTCTGAAAGAAATGATTTGTTATTAGAAAATGCCTCTTTGGGAATCGTTTAGGAGGGAAACAAGTATTTATGACAGAGGGGATCTGGCTTCTGAGGTTATTTTACCCTCTACTGTTTCTTTTGAATATTTGAACTCATTATTTCTATATTGTCTTTTAAAGTACATGGTTTTGTAAAGGGTCACAATATTTCATGCTTTTGCTGTTTCAATACCATTCCTACGTTATTGGATACCCACCAGGACATGTTTTGTACAGCTGATTACAGTAAGTTAATGGCTAAATGATTACTATTAACAATACATATTAAACATTGACAATGATGCCAGCAGGAGTTGCCTCAGACTTATTTCGAGGTCTTAGTCTTGTGTCTCATGACTGTCAACAGGAGTCAGTAGACAATAAACGGAAAAAGAGTATAATATAAAATCCTTAGGAAGTATAGTGCTTTTTCAGGTCGTTGATCACAGAATAACTTTATGCTACATTCAGTCATTCACGTTTTCACATGTTAATGTGTCCAGCAGATAGTGGCTGAAGTGTCTTGCCTAAGGACACAACAACGAAGAATCTATCCGAACCTGCAAACTGACAAATTATGCAACAAATTCGTACCACCTTTGCCACAATCACCTTGTAATATTCATTCATATCTAACCAGCAAAATAAATCAAACTGACAAAGACAGCATGATAGCATTATGCAAGTACTGAATTTGTTGGATGCACATCCATAATGAAAATGTCCCATTCCACTACATTCCAAAATTGCACTGTTGGATTGAGATCTGTGCACTGTGGAGCACTTGGATCACAGTGAACACACTGTTCCAGAAACCAATTTGAGATGATTTAAGCTTTGTGACATTTTGCATTATCCTGCTGAGAGGAGCCATCAAAAGACTGATATACTGTGATCATAAAGGGATGGACATAGTCAGCAACAATGCAATAGGTGGGCTGCGATATAAAAACAATGCACCACTGGTATCCCCAATACCATTATAAAACCACCAACATGCCTGAAGATTGGATACAAGGCAGGATGAATGGACCCTTTCATACAATTATGCTAAATTCTGACATTAACATTTGAATACTGCAGTGGATTTGTGACAAACCCATTTTCACAAGTTTTGTGTGCTCTGACAACAGTTTCTGGATCATCCTCTGCAAGCCCGAGAAACAACCAAGTAGATCAGCAGTTTCTGAAATATTTAAAATAGCACACTTGACACCAACAAACATGCCATATTCATGCATCCATCAAAAACAATTATACTGTTTTTTGAATATCGATGAACATTTTAAAGAAAAGTTAATACACCGATTAATACATGTTAGTATCTAGAGAAAATGTCAAGTCGAGATCATCAGTGTTTAAACAGACTTCAGTGAGAAGCAGACATGATTAGCCTTCATTCCTTTTTGCTGTGCTGTGCAATGTTTTTTTTAACATGGGGGGGCATCTCCCCCCAAACCACCTATGTGCAGCCCTGAAGCTGTGATTCATTTGCCATTTTTACGTTTTCATAATGAGGCAGTGCGGTATTGTATATGCTCCGTTTAAATAAATGAAAACCACATGACCCCCTTGTGTCCGCTTGGTATTAGTGCAACAGTTGTACATCACTGTGTGAGTGAGACGTTTTACTTTTACTTTTGAGCTTTGAGCTACTGTGATGGGGAAAAATGGTGTGTTCTAAATTTACTGCTTAAAAGTAAAGTGGAAAAGGCAAATAGACAGCTTAAAGACAAATAGAAGGAACCATTTGCATTTATTCTCCCTACATACAGCATCAAACCCATGTGCAATCTGCCTTTCTATAGCGGCCAACTCCACTCAGCAATCAGCAACGCGTGATGAGCCACACCTGCATACCCAGAGTGGAGAGAGGTTGAAAACGCTATCTCACCACAAATCCATTGAAGTTATCCTATGAAGCTGCAAGCAGGATTTTAGTTATATTTATGACTCAACAGTAAAAAGCAACTGAATGTTCCGCCTGAGTTTAATGGATTTTGGGGAAGAGCAAGAAGCCTTTCTCCGATGCATAAATAATAAAAGTGTTTAGTTTTATTTGAGTAGCATATTCATTTGAAATTATTACTAAATGGAAAATAAATTATACTCTTGTTGCTGTTGCTGTTGACTGAAACAGACACATTTTGTTAATCTTTTATATGTTTTTTTAATTTTTTTATCAAGAGAATTTTACTAAGGCATATTGATTAGCTAGAAAACATTTAAGACAATGTATGATTAAATTTGAATGACCTGTAAACTGCATTGATATAACATGTTGTGAATTGACCCTATATAAATAAACTTAATTTAAATTGAATTTGTTAACAAAAGATCCTATACGGACCTTTGACTAGTCAAAAATATTTTTTCATGGCTCTTTAAGAATTGTATTTGATTATCCCTGCTTTACACTATAAAGTTGGAGGAATAAGAGGGTGCCGAAGAGTTTGAGCTTTGCCTAGCTCTCTGGCTGATCTGCCATACTTACCGTAACCTTTCAGTCGTTTGTGTTATCAAAGTAATTCGATTGGATTCTGAAAGCTTAGACACTGCACTTTCTAATGGTATATGATAAATTGCCACAATGGGACATAATTTCCTGTCTGAGAACTGGGAAAAACACTTTCAGACAAGAGAACAACTTGAAGATAAATATATTTGGGTGTGTGCTAGCAGGCTTGCTTTGCTTTTACTACTGTAAATTATACTAGTATACTAGTAAATATTGTGCTTTATAATTGCATATCACAGCAAGTATGTCAAATTCACAACACTGTAAATATTAACCCAGCTTCACTCCAATAAGTTTTAAAGTTTCTGTTGTGTAGTATTATTGCTAATTCTAATATATAAAACTTCCATGTATTTAACTTTTTTGCTTTTATTTTTATTATCAGTGTTTATACTGTCAAACATATTCAGTAAAAACACAAGGTTTGATTTTAAATAAATCTGATATATTTATACTTGTACAGATTCTTCTAATGAAGGGCCACCTACCATCCCCAGCAGTGGGCGATTATGTCAGGGACAGCGTGCTGGTGATGCTGCTGGAGATGCTCCATACCTTCAAGAGCGAGAAAACCGAGCAAGACCCAGATTATTTCAACCCACGACCACCCAGATTCATGCCCAAAGGAATCCCCGTCAATCAGCTTCCATTCATCACTAGCTCACTGACACCAGGTGATACCTTTGAAAACGTCTTTTGATGCAAAAGTAATGAAATTCTCGTTTTAAAACACTGCAAAAAAGCCTCCCTGGATGTGGAAGGAGTGTCTCATTGGGCTCTGTCTACTGCTGGACATACCGTTTTACAGAGTGCCATAGCAGCTAAAAAAAAGAAACAGTCAGCTTGTGCTATACCTATACGGAGACACATTTTGTGCACATCTAGACAATAATTTTTGCCATGTCTATCACTAATCCATCCAGTAATTCAAATCGTTAAGTTACCATGACCGCTATCAAGATATAAGTTATTGTCAGGATGTATAAGTTATATAACATACAATGTATTGTGGGCACTTCTTCAGATCAGGAGAGAATTTGTGAGATATACTGTACAAGCCACTGATGTACAGACAGCATGGTTAAGAACAGGGCCAGGGCTGAGGGAAAATAAACATTATTTCTCTGTGGTTTACCTGACGTTTGACTTTGAGGGCTGAGATTTAGTGGCACTTTTGCTCCAGACACTCAGTAGACACACAGCAGTAAATTATTTGAAGGTTGGGGGTATGCACAATCCCGCCAACAGAAAATGTAAGGTGCTTTTTCTTCTCCCCTTGTGTGTATGTGTGTGTGTTTGGGAGCGTGACACAGAGAGCATGAGAGACACCATGAGTGTTATGTTGCCTGTTGTAGCTATTTCACACCTCAGCGGTGTCCTATTGAAACTCGTCCAGTGGACAGGATGCCCATTAAATACATTTCATTTGTGTTTGCATCGTTTCACTGAGGCAATCCAAAACATTTATAAGATAAGAGCAGTAAAAAAAATCAGTTTGTTGGTTACCAGATTTGACACTGGGGAAAGATAAGTAAAAACTCTTTAATTTTAAATTTAAATTAAATTAAATCTTAAATTAAACCACCTCTAATCTTAAAAAAATAAGTAGATACTTAATAAATAAATAAAAATTAGAAACCTAAAAAACTTGAATTATAAATGCACAGATTAATATATAGGTTGTCAAAGTTGTTTGGTTCAACTCTTACAGTACCATAGCTGTTACAGTCAACATTAATGTGTTTTAAACAGAAAGTTTGAAACAAATGCTTACATATTTTACCGCAAATCTCACCTAGTAATCCTGTCTGATATTTCCTTACTTTCCTTGGATGTAATGTGGGTTGAAAAAAGAAACTATAGGTCACATTCTGAAGGTTGCTCATTCTGAAGAAGTATCCACAATAGGCCAGTCTCTATTTTATGCACCATATCTAAATTATTGAAAAATCATTAACAAAACTATAGACATTGCCTTGATAAGTATCACATTTTTCACCAAAACAATTTTTGTTTTATTCCAATTGGTTAACGTAAGTAAAAATCTGTGATTTTTTGAAAATCATTAAATAATCATTACCTAAAGACAGTTAAAATAAAAAAATGTTGGAGGAATTCTAGACCAAAAATATAAACGAAACAACACCCTTTTGTTGATTTCCTTCTCTGTCTTCTCAGACCCCCAGACGGTCGTGGCAGATGACCACTTGTACTGAGCCAGGTTCTGCCGGAGGTTTCTTCCTGTTCAAGGGGAGTCTTTCCCCTCCACTGTCGCTACATGCTTGCTCAGTATGAGGGATTGCTGAGGAATTGCTGTGGTTGGAAGTCTGCATGATCCGGGCACAACCTCACGTCATTATCTGAGGTAAAATTAGAACCAAACTTCTGTTTCAATTTTGAAAGTTATTTCAAAATGATCTAAATGCTAAATGTTTTAATAACAGAATATTTCAAATATTAATTTATTTATGCTTTAAAATCAGAAGTTTATAAACATTCCTCAATTTTTAGTAGCATTGCCTTTGAACTGTATGACTTAGGTCAAACATTTTTGGTATCTTTCCAAAAGTTCTCACAATGGTTTGCTGGAATTCCGGTCGATTCTTCCAGACATTATTGGTGAAACTGAACTAGGTTTTCTCAGCTTTTTTCACAATCACATCCAAGTCAATCATTTCACTCTCACTATAACACACTCACACAGACAACAGCAGTAGCAAACAGGCAGGAGAGAGACAAAGACATGCTATGTTGGAGTGGGGAACCGTTTGCTCTGTACCATTGAATACATCACATTGTTGATTGGTTCTAGCGCTATCTCATTGCATGGAGAGAGTTTGAAAGATAAGCCTAGATTCCGCCCTAGGCTTAAGCACTGTCTATGAGTTGTGGCCAGGCTATATATTTATATACAAGATAACTTGCCAGATTAAGATAAGTGTCTAACTGCAGCAAACTAACGACAATTGCTCTTGTCTGATTATGCCTGCCCATAAAGCCTGCCAAAACATATTTGCTTATTCTTGTTTTTTCATGCCTATTGTGTAGCTAATTGTGGTCAAGCAAGCCCATTAAAACTCTGTGATGTCACGGTTCAAGCAAGTTTTGAAGGTTTCAGCTCAAAGTCCAATTAAGTGATAACACTGTAATATGTGAAATAAGTATAATCTTAAAGGTTTTGAGAGTATTGAGATCATCTTAACTAACGACCTCGCTAACTTTATTTAAACTTTATTTATAAACCAGTTTCATACAAAATAGCATCTCAAAGTGCTTTACAGATTAAAATGACCCAACATATCCGCCCCCCCCCCAACAATAAAAACATGATCAAAGCTATATTTCCTCTCCTCAAAACCCAATATCCCATGCACACACAGTTAAAAGTATGAGTAAAGAGAAGCAACACTGGGCTGAGTAAAGATGAGCCAGGTAAGAAAAGCTGATCACAGGAGCTATCTGCATTGGCAGCAGGTCGACAGCCAAGGCGCCGACCCAGGGCGCCCAGCGGAGGTAATGCTTATGCTGCATTCAGACCGCAGGCTTTATCAGCGTCAAGCAAAGGTCACAAAGCATCTAGTATGATGCTTCTATGTTGAAGCTTGCAAACTCTGCAAAGTCTGCCACTTCTGAGCAAAAAACAACGCGTGGGCGGGGCTTCTTCTGTTGCTGTACGTTCTGAACTATGGCAGATAGTATTGAGAGAGTGGCTTGGCTTTATTTGCTAAATAAAGCTAGACAGCATCGACTTCTGCAACAACAGCGCCGTTTGTGGATACACCCTATTCTACGGATGTGTTCTGAGTTTGGGGAGTTTAACCATTTGCTCCAGGAGCTACGTATGGATGAGGTTCGCTTTCAGCGGTACTTCAGTCTGTCCCGCGCCCAGTTTTACGACCTCCTGGGCTGCATCGGAGCTCAAATCGCCTACCAGGACACCAACTACAGGCGCTCTATTCCTCCCGAAGAGCGCCTGTCAATCTGAGTGAACACTTTTGGTAGCTATTCGGGACTTTTGGTAACTATTTTAGATTATTTAGGTTGCATTTGTTTAGTTTATGACTATTTGTCCACTTTCAGCTGATAATAATGAGTATGATTTATCTAAGACAAGATCCAAGTCTGATATGTGAGTTACTGTTAAAATCAGGGTTGAGATCATAGGAGCGGGGACCAGTTGCACAACAGGATGTGGTGGAAGGGGCAGAGAGGGCAGGAGCAGCTGGGGCTGTTGTGGTGGACAGAGGGGGTTGTGGGCTTGCCAGGCTTAATGCCAGCATGCGTGTGCCTTGTCTGTTTAGGTGAAGTCCATCAGCCCCAAGCTATTGACTCCTTCACCAGAAATTTTTTTAATTGTTTATAAAACAAATGTTATGCATTGCGGTGACAGAGGAGAGCCAGGTGTTAAGAGATAAAAGCCTACTAAAATGACCAATTCCTCTGCCAATGGTGGGAGTGAGGCCAGAGATAAAAACAGACATGTGTTTGTCTTTTAAAAGATTAAACAGATGAATAAAATCCTGCTTTCAGAATTTAGACTGCTGTTTAGGTGTATCGTTGGTTCCAGCATGGATTATGACTCTACTCACAGTAGGGTTATGTTGGATGGAGTCCAGGATCAGATCAGATGTCCTTTACTGTGGCTCCAGGGAAACACAAAGTGATGGCTCCTCCCATCCTTACATTCCAGATAATGGAGTCCCCGATGATGAGCATGATGGGTGACTGGTGAGCAGGCTGATGCTGGGCAGAGGATCTGTCACCGTCCAGGACCTGGTGGATGTTGTGCAGATTAGCTGCCACAGGACTGCAGTGATGCGTAGTCGGCGCTGAGGGCTCGGTCCATAAATTCAGGTGGTAGTGGAGAACTTCTCTGCAAATTCCAGCTGTGGTCCTAGGTTTTGTGATACATGAATGACTACGCGAGTGCGGTGCGGTCGGAGGGACAGTCAGAGGAGAAAAGTCATGCCCAAGGGCACCGAAATGGTGAGACAACGCCAGGTCGGGTTGCTGCACTAAAATTTCACTATCAGATAGTGAGGTGATACTTACAATATGTATAAAAAGACAGACTAGAAGTAACATACCCAGAACTACATAGAGTCCACATCACTGATCTCAGTACAACACACTGTTCAGAACAGGAGTGCATCAAAAGCTAAACATACTTTAGATTCACGATAGGCTGTGATTTTACACAAAAAAAATTCTGTTCCATACATTTAAACCCATGCAATGTTTGGTTTTCGACTGCAACTTTAACAGCTTTAAAGACAAATCTATGGATATTGAATTGCATAGATTTTAGAAAAGCCCTGGGGAGCTTTTATGTAATTCTAACTTTCAGTACTTTTCCAATAAATAGTCAGACAGACGAACAAAAATATTACCTGCTTGGTGGAGGTAGTTATCCAGTTATTCATCTGTAAAAACAGCTAAGTGACAGGTAGTAGAAGCAGAGATTCTCACAAGTAAAAAAAAAAGAATTAGTAATAAATGTACATTAAGGGCAAAATTACAAAACCAACATACGGTGCAGTTAGTAGATAATAATGTAGACAATAATGCTCCTTCATGCAGCTAGGATGCAGCAGTCTATTACTAGTCATTAGTTTTCTTCTTTTTATCTATTGTTTACCAGCTGGGATTATATTCAATAAATGTTATTTTACTCCTGGTTTTAAATACACTTCATATGCAATTGTAATGGTTTAATGTTTCAAAAGCCAAACCTGGGACTAGGCCAACAAATTAGTTTTTGGTTAAAGGGCCTACTGTAACTCTGTTTCATGTTGTGTCCCAACTTAAAAGAAATTCAACATAAAGATGCTGTTCTGACTGCAGCCAATAAAAATACTATTTGGTTAAAAAAGAAGACAGTAATATTTTTCTACCAGGGCTGGCATTCTTACCTTGGACTTATTGGCCTATAAAATCATCATATTTGGTCCCTCTGAATTTGTTTGATTGCATTTTCCTTCATGCCACTGAGAATATGCAAGATGTTATGTTACACCCTATTGATTACCTGTGTTAATTAAAATTTTAATTAAATTTTTTATGGTCAGCATTTCTCTTGTGATAATACAATAGAGAGAGGGAAAGAAACAGACGACAGTGGCCTTCATAAATCTCATCTTTATTTGCAGGAGGCTGGCCATCAACAAATACAACTGTGTACATAAAATTTTACTAACATTGATTTTGAAAATATTAATATTACTTTAAACATTGGAGATGTATTATTCAATTTAGAACCACAAAGCATAAAATCCAAGTGCTATAACTCAGTTAATGAACAGGAAAAGTCCATTACAAAGCTATCAGCAGACGCATCATCTGATATGCGTAAGCGCCTATGATAGAGGCAGAATCATTTACTTTAGGCTCCACCGAGGACTCCTTTAATAACAGCAGGCAAAGAAGCAAAATGAGCTCAGATAAATTACTGTTTTTTCTTTTGTCCTAAAAAACCAAAGGCATTATAAAAACTAAATTTAAATTCTGCTTTGTGCATTAATCATGTAGATTGTGGTGCGAAGTTCTACGGAATCAATTAATATTTCAGGCATCCAGAGCCATTTAATGTATAAGCTTCCGTTAAGATTTGAAGGCACAGTGAAAGATTTGTTTGTGATTTCCTCTATTTAAATACTTTTCTTTTTTAAACTCTAATAGAGCTAATTCTGTCTCATTGTAATTGTTTGATGTGATGAATGAATAAACATTTAACACTTCCAATTTACTGGACAAACTGTTTCTTCAAATCCTGATGGAGCATTGTTTCCATTTACTTGTTATAAGCAATTTCAAGGCAGCAAAAAGTCTGATTAGTGTCTAAATAGATCTACTTATTCTGATTTTAAATAAAAATCTTAAATATTTAAGTAAAAAGAATTATGTTGATAGATATGTATATTTATGTGGGTCGGTAAAGCAAGAGACTTACAGACCATACTCTGTACCTTCTCATCTGTATCCAGCAGAGTGTGTTAATTAGAGGAATGCAGGTTTTAAATTAAGTGCTGAGTGGCGTAGAGCTTTAACGAACAAAGAGTGGCACTGGGTAGTATGCTGCAGGCCTTATGGTATTTATGGCTTAAGGGAGGGTGGGCTTCTGTTTCATCCCTGTCTACTTCAGTTCCATTGTGTTCCATGACTTCTCTTTTTTAACCTTTTCGACCTCCGAGACAGAAATAAATAAAATGATTAATACTCTGAATGTATTTTTTCATTCACAAAATCCATTATTATATTTTTAAGCAATGTTTTATTTAAAATGATTGTGAAAATACATATAATGAAATATTGAAAAATCTAGAAAGCACACAAAATATATTTGTTTTATACTGTTTGGTTTTATCATTATCTATTTATTATTTGTTTTTATATTATTATGCTTCTTTGATTATGGTTTATTAGAATACGTTGTGGAAATGTTACTGGTCCAATTTCTTTTTTAATTTCTTTTTTTATACACATTACTTACATTAAATGAGAGAATAACTGAAGCTAACATTTTCTGAAACAAAAACTAAGTATTATAACAGATATTCAAAATATTATTAAGATGAGAAAACCTACCCCCGGCCCTGATGGAGCTGACCTCTTGGAGTCCAGACACTGAAAAGAGACATTCCTTTGGGAAGACATTCCCTGCGGAACAGCAGCACGGGAGGTGTCATTGTCTCCTCGCCACCCTGCCTCCTACACAGGCCTGACTGATGTGCTTTGGCATTGTTTTCCTGGAAGATCATTGGGATCATTGAGTGGCGTGTTGTTTTAAGGGCTAAGCCCGAACCGAATGGGTCCATTGTGAGAGCTATTCTGCCCGTGGCTGCTCACAGCCCAGGAGCTGAGCCTAACAAGATGGACTCACTTAGAAGCTTTATGATGAACTCAGTGGTGTCCGGCTTAAATGGTGCCCTGAGTTACTTAGTTACAAGCCATCTTCATTTAAACCTCCTCGTTCTTTTTCAAAATCTGAAAAAAATAATGTTCTAAATGACCCCTTTGACCAGGAAAGTTGATGTCAATGTGCACAGTTCCTCTAAATTATTCAACAATGGTGAACTTTAAATAAAGCTTGCTGAACATTTCTGGCAGGAGATTTGTTTTGTATTTTTGTATTTCATCGTTAATAAATCTAAATGAAACTGGCACTGTTGCGGAACTTTAAAATAAGACTGATTATGACTTCCTAAGAGTTATATATTTTTTCTTGCTTTTCACCCTTATATGGCTGTAAATATTACAAGACTGAAATGTGAACTTAGATTTAACTTTCTACAGATTGTCTAAATTTACTGTCACCACAATCTAAGAAAGCACCTTGTTACGTTTACTATAATTGGACTGTTTGTTTACTGAATAAAATGTCTGTTCTCTGTTTGGAGTTTGTCTTTTAATCAGAAGGTTGTCAGTTCGAGTTCCGACTGTCTCTGCCGTTGTGTCCTTGGGCAAGACTAAGTAAAGCACTATACAAAATACAGGCCATTTATGCACATGGGAATTATTCTAACAAGATAGGAATACAGGATAATTTCTACATTTAATTTCCTTAAGTTAGACAAATCACAAGTTGAATGTAATAGAAAACCAAAACAATTTCTACAAAGCATGAAAAGCAAGTTCCATTCTTCAACAACTGCATTTATTTTAGATTCGACTCCCCACTTTTCATGTGAAGTCAATCTGAAAAACTTCATCATCTCAGTTTTATTATATGAAAGCATAGTTTGATTACCAAAACTAATTTAGTTCAGTTAGAATATTTCAGTGGTCATCCAGTAGGGTGTTGTCATCTTTGTTTTAGGCATGATGATAATTTGATAGAACTGGTCTGAACGTTGTCTGACTTCTTTAAAACTATGTATTTTGTTACAAGTTTTAAGGCACTTTAAGGATATTTTGACACATTTACACATGAGAGCATGTTGACTTTATGGGTCCATCTTAGACAAAAATGTATATATTACATGTATGAATATTACAATGTATAATTACCAATAATGTTTGACGTCAGAACCACATAGGTGAAACAAAATCTTTCTGGCAGCAAGTAAACACTAAATACAGCAATATTATTCAAAATGGTAAAAATTTAATCTAATTAGAAGTCCTGTGTGACATCACATGGCTTTTCCACTCATATTAATCAAGATAAAATAAGCCTGACAGCTAGACTGCAATGGAGCAGACCTGTCCAAGAGCATATGTTGAGCAGGACTTCAGTTTAGTCTTGCTTGTGGAATTGAATTTTGCTAAATTATGTAGGGATTTTTAAAGTAAGCCAGGCTTTTGATATTAGCTTGCTTCATAGAACAGCACTCTCGTTCAACAGGATCTGTCTTAGTTTATACAGGGAGTGTTGAATTTTTTCATGGTGCAATTCTTTGTTGAGAAGCTTGGTTGGTGTGTTGTAGCCCTACATAGTTAGTCCGTTCATACTTACCTTGCAAATAACTGACACGCATTTATTCTAAGTAGCACTAAAAGCAACCCAGCACCGTCAATTACTTGTGCTACCAGTCTGAGAACCATGGTTCAAGACAATATCCTTGCATTCAGGCATGCCACAGATACCTTCTCAGGTAATGGATTAAGTGTATCAGCATCCTTTTGCACTAGCCTAGTAATAAAACATTACATAAAGGGGGTCATATTTGGTTTTTCCATTAAGACCACCCTCAAAACACTAAGCTAGATCTTAATAATGGAATACATTTTTTAAGAGGTTTTATGGTCTCAGTGGCCCTTATTTGAAATTGGAAAGTACATTGAAAGGGGAAAGAGAAATGCAGGGACTGAATCCTAGTTTATGCTTCTCTGTTTACTTTGACGCAGCACTATAGTCTGTCAACGCAAGGCCTCTCCGTCACTTACACTAGGACGGACGGAGTAGAGCCCAATTTTCTGTCTCCATCAACTGAGAGCGTATGCCTGTGATTGGTCAGCTCAACAAAAGCCAGCGATTGTTTCACCAGAACGGTGCTCTACAGTCACTGTAATCAGTTGTTAATGCAGCGTTTGATCCTTTATGTGATTTTGAACACAAAGAGGTATAGAAAAACAAAAAACAGAATGCCTTGTTTGTTTATATGCGTTTTTAGGGAATTCTATGAGCTGCACTTTTAGTGAAAAGCTTTAAAGCCTAAAGAAAATGTACTTTCTGTTGTCCACTACGTCTTGAGTGGGGAATGCATTCACAAACTGATGAAAAGAAACTCTCGTTAAAGGTATAGAGGAGGATAATTATGAATTTCAGGAAAGAACTGCCCTCTCCACTTTTAGCAGAAAAAAACACAACAAATCTTCCTGTTAAAGTCAACATATAGATGTAGATAACTTATTCTAGCAGTAATCTGACATGCCTTTCTCGAAATAACATGCAAAAATTACCACAGTGCAGTTAGTTGAATATTCAACTATATCCTTTTCATTACAGCAAAAACTCCCTGCAAAGTCTCCCCCAGAGCTGCGGCATGAAGGCAGTAGTTTCAGGTGGGGACCATCACTAAATTTCCACACATTACAGAAAATAAATCAATAGCTATGTGATCTCCTTACATAGTAACCCTAAACTTTAGCCTACCTGCCGGGTAGAAACTTGGCAACGGAGGAATCAGTGGGGAGCCTGACCTGTGCTTTCAGCACACTCCATCATTGGAAAGAATCTCCAAAAACACTCTGGTCCTGTTTCTCTCTTCTGAGCCCTTTCTCTTCTTTTCCTCAAAGACTCTCTCTCTAGCAACTCACAGCCATTTTAAAACATCAGTTGAGAACTGTGAGGCAGAACAAATGGATAATGGCGTAAAGGTGCAGATAAACGTGAGACTGCACATGGGCATGCAGACTCTCAAGATGATTGACAATTAGGAGGACCAATATTGTAGTTGAGCCAACTAGAAGAAAAATATCCTCCACAATACCTTTAACCAGAAAAGACACAGCAATGGTTGGCAGACCCGCCATGAAAAGTTAGCACTCCCTGCTGTCCTGGTCGGAAATTGCTTTGCAACACTGAAGAACCAAAGGAGAACAGAGACAAAAAAAAGAGCACTATAAATGAAAAACAACTTTGTCATTATGTCTGGGTATGGGTGCAAAGTTGCTGACAGAGAAGTATAAACTAGGCTAGAGGCCTCGGTATATGGATGCCTGCAGTAACCACTGTGCAATGTGACAACCCATCTAGTATGCAACAAAATTATTTAGCCTTGCTTTCTTAAATAGAAACATTTCAAAATGTTCAACTGCAAAAATCTGAATTCCCAGGTGTCAGCAAATGTCATCTCAAGTAACTTTACAAGAAAAGTCATTTGAATACAATGATACAAACATTCCAATCATATACGGAACATACTAAAACTATGAGACCTCCATTCGCACATGCAATCCTGTATAAGAGTCACGTCCCATAAATCTCCACACACACACATAAACATGCTTCATACAGAACTATGTCTGATCAGCATTTTCGTCTAGAGGTGAGTATTGACAGTTTTTGTTATTCATAGCATATTTAAGCTATTATATTTTCTCCTCTACTGCCATAATGTTGCCAGTGTTGCGGAACACATTGGTAGCTATCATTTGCCAGCTCTTTTTAAAAAACGTCTCGAGGCGTGACATTATTACCCATCAGCCATAAGGAATCTATTCAATGACCAAACAGGGCTGGTTGTTCCTTTTATGGCTGCCACGCTTGCTATGAGCGGTAGAGTTCAAAAGGGCATGGCCTTCATGCCCTCGCGGCGTACAGACACCATCTTTTTATACTTTGTTTAATCGAAACACTGTGTACTACATCACAGTTATGCTTTGGGCAAATTAAGGTCGGTATATTGATTTCATATTTGTCATTACATGCCAGGCATTCGTATGCTCACAAATCGTCGTGTTGGCCTCCCCCCTGTACACATGCATCCCTCCATCGTGTACGAAATTATCCTTCAAAGAGCCATATTTGCTCAAGAAGCGCATTGTATTTTCCATTGTTTTGGTGCAGCAGGGCTTTCCTTGCTTTGGCTGGAGTCACTTTTTAAGGCTTTGCCCTTCCCAGGAGTCACTTAGGGCTATAAAGGAATCCAGTCAGGCGAGTGCTTTAAACATAGATTTGTTGTCTAGCATTTGTCAAAGGTCAACAGCAAAAAAGCCCTTCAGTGGCCATTTAACTTTGCCACAAAACGTGTTCTTTTTCTCTCAGCGATTTGTGATTAGGAAATGTCTCTAACCTCTCGTAGCCCCCTCAACTCAAAAACAGGTGATTCATAACAAGACTGAAAGGTCACGTCAGGTGGCATGTTAGTATTTCACTTAAACTTTGATTAAAGATTTTTGTAGAGGATGGGAAAACGACTTAATATCACTGTGGTCCTCCCTCTCCTTCCTTCGTGCCCAGAGTTCTGTATTTCCTGCAGAAATCAATAAGGTGGGAGCTAAAGAAACCATTCCTGAACTCTCTCTAGGTGCCGTGCTCATTCATCCATCCTCAGCCTCTCTAATGGAGGCTTGAAGGAGCATACCAAAACAGACGGAGCTTCTCCTTTACAGGGTTTCGAACACCAGCAGTTATCAATCTTAATGGTTTTTTTTTAGTAAAAGAAAAAAAAAACAGAACACTTCATGGCATTGCGCTGTTTTTCTGGCCATTAATGTTTGTTTATTCACCAATGTGTTGAGTGTCTTTAGAGTGTTAGATTCAGGGTGTTGACAGTAGAGTTGTGTTTATTGAATATGGAAGATTACCAAGTTTATTTCAGGTGTGTTAGTGCTCATGTTGCTAGCTGCTGTTAAAATACAGTGGGAAGCCCCTGGCATGAGATCCAGCTATAAAATCAGTCATATCTTTGCAGAAATTAACTCAATTTCTCACATTTAATTACAGAAAGGTGATTATAAAAAAGTAACTTAGAAAATTGTCTCCAAGAAAATACAAACGGCAGAGACTGCAGCTTTTGACACTTCTACCAAAGGCATGTCAAAATAAATAATTGTCAGGGACATTTTTAGACCATGAGTTGACACTCCTTGCTGCAATTTGCTCGGATTTTTATTTTTTTTTACCTTCACTTACCATCTAGTGAAGCAACTGCTCCAGGATGGGGGGTTAATAGTGGTCTGAGAGATATAAAATGTTAATTCTTATTAACGTTCATTCTTTTTCTAAACTTGTGACATAAAAACAGGTCTCAATTGGTTGTTGTTGGCTATATATTTTTTTCCCAACTTTGCACCGTTATTGTTTATCTGAAAACCTTTGATCCTGCTTAGTGTGTGTACCGAGTGTTTCGTTTTTTTTGTTTTCTTTTCTCTGTTACCCTTGTTTTCAAATTTCAACATTTTGCTTCAACTGAATTTTCTTGTGGCTATTTCTAGGCTTGTAAAAATCAGGATATTGTTACTCAAATTTCATTTTTCCATGTATTTCCACAGCAGCTACAAAAAAATTGGTCGCTGTGTCACATCAGGTTTAAAAGTCAATGAATCTGAAACTCATGGTTTCAATTTAAAGCTCCTAGCAACTAATTATTAGGTGAAAAATAAAATAAATTCATAGCTAGATCTGATGCCATATGGGTGGCACCAATTAGTTTTTGGACTCAAATGCTTTGGATGCTTTTTTCTACATAGTGATGTGGCCAATTTTATAGATTTTTACTAGCTAATAGCCTCCAAAGGCCAATAAAGTAGGAAGCGCAAAAGTGAGACAGACATTGGGAAAGATTATGTGCTGAAGAATACACGTATTTTGATTTTGATTTTTAACTGTTATTTTGCATTTCATGCCTTAATCCTCATCATGAAAAAACAAAAATAAATGTATATAATGCAGCTTTAAAATAAATGGCAAATGAGCTGGCCATCAAAAAAGGAAATAGAGCTACTGCATGTAAGGTTTGCATTAATGAATCGATGGTGAGATGGTGCCTTTAGTGGGAAACAAGAAGATGAAGATAGCATTTCCTGAAAAATCAACTAAATCTGTCCATAGCTTTTAAGTTGTGCAGACAGACAGACAGACAGACAGATGAACACAAATATATTACCTGCTGGCAGATGTAATTTAAAACAAAACAAAAAAAATCTTTACAAATCTTTCTGTGTAAATATATAATTTTACAGCATTAAAACCTGCATCTTATATTGAAGTGCAGCCCATATATGTAAAAATTTATTTTGTTTTAAAAATTAGCCGGTGCAACATATATTTAGGTGCACTAAATAGTCCACAAATTGCAGCATAGTTCGCCACAAATGATTAAATGCATTCCAATTGTAGGTTAGATGTTTCTGAATCTTTCAGTGTCACTATATGTTACCGCTATGAAAAAATATTTTAAAGCTGTTAATTCATCTTCTTGTTTTGGTTGCCAGTAATTCTGAAGGCTATTGTAAATAAAAATTTGTGTAATATGTTCAACTTGACCTCTCCTTTAAAATCCAAATTTTTCAACACTATTATATAGTTCACCATTTAGAGCTTCAATGTAAGTATTTCCAAAATGTTGCCAAAAGTATTTGCTTAGGCCCATGTTTTCCAACCCAAGTCCTCAAGGCGCACTGCCTTGCATGTTTTAGAGCTTTCCCTGCTTCAACACACCTGATTCAGATGATTGCTCCTCAACAAATGTCCGTTAATCAGTCAGCAATTGAAATCAGGAGTACCGAAGCAGAGGGATATCTTAACACATGTAGTACAGCGTGCAAGTGAGAATGTAATAAACAAAGTAGTCCAAACTCACATGAAATGCGTAAGGAACAGGTGGCAAAGTCAGTACAGCATCTACCATTCTAGGACCAAGAATTTGGATTTTGACTGGAATCAGGTGATTTTCATCCTTGCCTTGTGACTGGCCTGTTGCATCACATCCTTTATCAGTCAGTAAATACACCATCAATAAGTGCTGCCTCAAAGACAGGGATGCTTTTTGTTGTGGATGCTGTTAGTGAAAAATACTTAAAGTAACAGTAAGCATTTAAAAAGAAGTCAGAGGAGGAGTGAACATATAAGAGGAAACAGATCTGAAGTTTTGTCAAGCTGTTTGAGAGAAAGCAGGACATGCAAATAACATGAATGGTGATCAGAGTGCAACAAGGTTAACCTGTTTCATTATTTTGAATTTAAACATCTGACTGTCAGGAACGTGCTAAATTTGCAGATCTTGGCAACCACTGTTGAATCTTAAAGTTAAGCTACTACCTTTTCTCATAAACACATACTGTACTGTTGCTTAAAATTAGTAAAACTAACAGTTTTATGCACTTTAATTACTATTTAGGAACCTATGAATTGGATAAAATGTAATCTCTCGAATCATACGGTCTTTGTTTTTAAAATAAGACTAGCACAATGACTCTTGTATGTTCATGGCAATAAAGTTTAGAAGAAGAAAAAATTATGTTCATTATGTCATGGGGAATTGGCCACAATGGGAGATCAAAACTTTACAGAATTTGAATATTGGAAGTGTGGCACAAGTACTTGTTGGGTGACCTAGGGGACAAAAAAGTATTTGTCAGTCACCGATTGTGCAAAAGGTTAATATAAAAAGATGAGAGGTTTGTGTTTTTCATCATAAGTGCACTTCAACTGTGAGACACAGCATGTACAATTGTCATCTGTTTGAACTCAATATCCATGCAATCACACTCCAACCTCTACCAATACTTGTGAGCTAATGACACCAGGGAAAAGATTGTAGACCTGCACAAGCTTGGGATCAGCCAACCTACAGTAGGCAAGCAGCTTGGTGATATGATATCAACAGTTTGAAAAACGTTTAGAAAATCTAATAAATTCAAAATCACTGACAATCTCCCTCTACCTGAGACTCTACGCAAAATCTCACCTCATTGGGTACACTTGATTTTGAGAATGTTGAGGCGACAGCCCAGAATTACACAGTAATTAATTGTAGTGTATATACTGTAATTAACTTGCAACACTTGAGAGGCAAAAACCTCCTTCCATCAGTGACGGTAATAAAAATGAAACATAGCTGGATCTTCCAGCAAGGCAATGATCCCCCACCCCAAAAAAAAAAGAAAAAACGCCACTTCAAAAAGGAGTGACTACATAAAAAGCATTTCAAGGATGTGGAGTGGACTAACCAGTCTCCAGATCCCAATCCAATGGAGAATCTGGAGGGAGTTGAAAGTCAGTGTTGCCCAGTCACAGCCCCAAAACATCATAGCTCTAGAGAAGATCTGCATGGAAAAATGGGCCAAAATACCAGCTGTGGTGTCTGCAAAGCTGGTGAAGACATGCAGGAAATGTTTGACATCTGTCATGCCAACAAAGGTTACATTATAAAGTATTGAGGTAAACTTTTGTTATTCAACAAATACTTTTTTCTGCACTATTATACAAATAAGTTCTTTAAAAATCACAATGTAATATCCTGGATTTTTATCCTGGACATTCTGTTGCTCACAGTTGAAGTGTAGCTATGATGAAAATTAAAGACATTGCTCATCTTTTTAAGTAGGACCTCTTACTTTTTTGCCCACTGTATCTAAATATCAGGGAGATTAGTGGAGCAAGAAAAGGGTGAGACAAAAAGAAGTGTGGAATCACTTGACAGGGAGCTATGACACTCATGCTACCTAGCTGAACTAATAAATCGAATCCCTGAGCAGGAAGCACAGTGACAAAAAAAATAAAGTTAGACAAAATTAACCAAGTAAGAACACAAACATCTATTAAAACAAGACTTAATGTAAAAAGAACAGAAACAAATAATCTAAAGGTATAAACATAAAAAAGGCACCCAATGATTTTTACATGCAGTGGTACATATTAATGTTTTTGACATACACAGAGTAGATTGCCCACATGCAGGTTCTCACATTTATCACACTGAATTCAACACACAAAGACACAGCGCCTGGGGCCTGCATAGGTCTATTTAGACTGTGTGGCCCACTCAGGAGTAATAGAGCAATAGAAAGAGAACAGAGGAAGAAATCAGCCCAGATGGGATCTCCTTTACTTTCACCGCTTCTAGCAAAGTTGACCACTGAGATGAATGTCCAGTTGGGCTCCGGGAGGATGGGCCGTGGTGGGGGGGAGTGGAGGTGTTACAGGACAATTTGTTATCCCCTCGTTCATTAACTGTAATATGAATGTAACTATACGTGCACTCAGGGGAGCTTTGAGCCAGCCACAATTACCATTGACCCCTTTGTAATGGGAAACAAATTTGTGAGAATATTGCTAGCCATTCATCTTTATTTACACATGGTAATGAGGCGGAGTGCTAAAGTAGTGCAAGAATATTTTGTAAGGAGGCTAGCCTCGCATATGGACACAGAAAAGACAGGGAAATATGCAGTGTGTGTTAAAAGTGTGCAGACTTCAAGGCAAAGAAAGAAATAGATATTGTGAGCATATATGCATGCAAGAACTGAGCTGGAGTTTAATATGATGCATAAACAAATGCTTCAAGCTTTTCTCTTTCAAAATGTAGCTTTCTTTTCTTTTTGTTAATTTAATTAAATAAAGCTATTGTAAATTTGCATCGCATTAAATTATTACTATTTTTAATGCAACATTCCCATTTCTCCACAACTAACAACAAAAGCTATATTTTCATTAGATACAGTTTTTACTAAACTTTTTTCATTTATGTCAACATTTAAAAAAATTATAAAAGAATTACAGTTGGCCTACTATAACAAAATTCTGGCTTTTTAAAATACGGACTCAAACACAACCGCAGGTAAACTGCAATGATATTTATAAGGACATTTATTGAGTAAGATGATGATGATGATGATGATGTCAGATACGGGAAGGCAGGACAGTAGATTAATATGAATGAGAAACACTAGGAACCGACAGGATGTGAGAGGAAGTGAAGGGCTTAAGTACACAGAGGGAATGAGGATCAAGTGGTGAATGGAATTAGACACAGGTGCAGACACTGAGTAAAAAAAAGGGATTGAGCAGGACATTATGCTGATGGTTCGGATATCTTTCTTGCTGTTTTCTCCAAAGACATGCTTCCAGCTTTATGTTTGCCTTTGTTTTTGATAAAAGTACGGCATATAAGCCTACTTGTCTTTTGTCTGCACTTGGGTCCTTCCATACATCAATACAAAATACATCGATTGGCCTCTATGGCTTTATTTATAAATGTAAATGAATTAAGTAAAAGTCATAAATTTTCATAAGGTGTGCAGATTTGTGAAAGTTTCTGTGTAAGACAGTCTGAATCCAGTTGAAGCTAGTTTAGGGACAGCACTGTTAGTAAGACATTATTTGAAAGAAAACTACTCTTATTTCTGTGTCAGCTTTTCCATCAAGGTAGAAAGTGTTCAAACTGAAAATGGGAGCTAGATTTAAATAGTTTTACTGAAGCTTTACCAAAATTGTATGAGTTTTTTTACCATGCAGTCCAAACCGGAGTGCCCAATAACAAAAACAGTAAAGTTGCTTGTTAGTCATGATTCTTGTGCAAGATTAGTCACTGTGACAGAGGGGGCTCACCGGCATCCATGAAGATTTTCAGCATATAACATATAAGTTCTGATTTTTTAGGTTTTTGGTTGAAGTTAAGTTTTTATAAGTAATCAAAAAATAAATGTGAAAACATTTGACGACATTTAGGATTATTATATTAAATCAGACCAAAAAACAAACAAACAAAGAATACTATGTTTCATACTTGCTTTAAGGTTGTTATTTTCAAATTTGTATTTTTATTTGATAAATGCACATAATTGGTTCACATATACTAATTTATGGAATACACCTTCTTTCATAAAGGGGAAGGTTGCATTGACAATATTGATAAGAATTACCTACATTTTCCTGAATCCTTTTTTTTTTTCCTTTACTGTCATTACAATTTCTCAGCCCTTTTCTGTCAGCTTTAGCATCTCAGCTAATAGAAACCTGTACAGTATATGGTGTGGACATCAACTAGCCAGAGACTATCCAACTGACTAAATATATTTTTGGCACACAAAGTTAGTTTATAGCACCTTAGATATGATAGACTACCACAACTTTTATTAAGATGGTCCTTTAATGTTGCAATATTCTTAACATTTATAATGTAATGACCACTAGGATCTAATATATCATGCAGCTCCAGGAGCTTTCAAGAATACACTTTTAGCATGGTAATTTTGGGGACTTCTAAAATGATTGTTTTTCTGTCAGATTGTATTACATACACATGTTTTTCACCTGGAAATGTCAGTTTCTTATGTACACATTTACATGTTTTTATATTCATTTGATCACACTCTTCCTAGATTTAGAAAATCTCATATTGCTTTTGAACTAAATCCTCCCCATGGAAAATAAAGCTTTTGGTGAGTATGTCTCTGTAAATATATATCCTCCCTTCTCAGCACGCCCGACTGCCTTTTGAATAAGCGTCACTAAAGCAGCATGCGGAGGGACATGTTCCTGTCAAAGATGCTAAACCATGCAAGTCGGTGCCTGGGTTCTCTACATGAGCCCCCTTAAATGAGATGTCCGTAGGGATAATAGGATGCCCTGCCTTGTAAGCTAAGCCCTTTGTGGCTGTGTTCATGCCAATTAGATTCTATGATATAGTCGCAGAGCATAAACAGCCTGTGTTGGGTTACCAGGCTAGTAACACAATGAGGAGTGAGACACAGACTGAGCAAAATGAGAACTGTTTTGTAGGTTTGGTCCACATAAAAATTATTGTAAAGAGTGCAAAACAGCTTCAAGCAAAGATTCGTTTTCAAATTAAGCCTCAAAAGTTGAAATACATTTTCAGTTACTCTAGGTGGAGCATAATGAACTAGAATGGCATTAAAATTATATATATTTATATAAGTACCCACATTCATTACACATAGATATATCTATTGTAAGTCTTTTGTTTTATTATGATTTTTTTTGTTTTTTATTACAGTTTCCTAATACAACTAAATGGATTTAAAGATAGAAAAATCATATTGTGTTCTATATATTTTAGGGATGCACCGAAATGAAAACTCTTGGCCGAAACCGAAAACCGAAAATGAAGAAAACTAAGGCCGAAAACCGAAACACAGAAAGAAATGATGTCAATTATTAGAACCATAGAATTTATGGTTATGATCTGTACTAACCTCACTAAAATAAAGGCACTGCAATACATCAGTTACAAAACTATGAAGATGTTTATTTAGCACTGACATAACAACAAATCACAATATAAATTAACTTAATAAAGTTTCGGCTGTGTTGTTTCGGGGATTTAGGTCTGCACTTTTGGGTCATTTTCGGCCGAAAATTTTCTGTGGCCGAATTTTCGGTGCATCCCTAATATATTTATGTAAAAGACTGCTGACTTGAGAAACTTAGGGTACTCAACAACTGACATTGCTAAATAATTTGGCTAGTCATGCAGTGTTATATCTGAATACATAAAAGTAAGGTTTGCTTGGATTACAAACTTGGCCAGAAAAGGGTACACAAGAAACTTGTAGCTGGAGCCATCTTCAGATGATTGTGAAGCAAATTATGTTTAATAAGCTATGGAGTCAGAGCTTCAAGAGTAAAAATCTTGCATTTCATTTGTAAATCAATATCCCAGAGTCTGGATGAGGAGAGGAGAGGCACATAATCCATAGAAGTTGAGGTCAGATTGAAATTTTCATAGTAAGGGAAAATTTGGGGTTGTTCTCTACTGGTGTTGGTTCATTATGTTTTATCATGTCCAAAATAGAAACACCCTTATACCAGGAATTTTTAGAGCACTTTATGCTTCTTTCCGATAATGAACGTTATTGAGATAATGCTTTTATTTCAGTTTGGAGTTGGAACCTCCCTATACTGCAAAATACATAAACAAATGGCTTCATGACCCCAATTATATCCCTGTTTATTGTGCAGCAATCACAAAAAACAGAAATTAAAAACATATATAAACTGTGTGTCCGTAATATACATAATGTGTAGGTTTTCTAGATGAATTATTGAAATAATTCATTTTAAAAACCATTCAGATTTTTATAGGATGCACCCAAATTACTTAAACCAGGGAGCTTCAATGTAGGCCCAAATCAAGGTAAAAAAAAAAGGCTACACAGGTTTCCTCTAATCTAGCAAAAAATGCCAAATGACTGAATAAAAAGTAGCTGTTCCAGCTCCATACATCTCTCTAGCCCCCTCTACTGTCTCCTCTAACTGCCCCCAAGGTGTGCAGTGTCACTGAGAACATTAACCCGCAGACAAAAAAGTAAGATGGCCTTTAATGGTCCCTAATGAAGTGTGACAGGAGCACAGAAAATCCTTTGCCGACACCGAGAGGCACCAAAATTGGATTAGCGATTAACCATGTTGTCCTGCTTGGAGTCAAATGGCTTTGGTGACACAAAGGTGGCCAGTGCTTGGTATTTTTGGCCCGCCCTGCTGGGAAGGGATGCCCTGGTGAAGACAGGAAGGTTAAGAGGGGACAGGGAAACAGGGAAAGGATTGAACGAAGGATGGAGGAGAATCGAGGCATGGGGTTGTCCCTGAGGCTCTTAGCAGTGCCATGTCTAGAGGCCCCACTGTGTAGTGTAATGAGAATAGCTCTCTGCACCTGAGCAAGCCCACGAGGGGCCTGAGGCTGTGGAAGAGCCGGAGCAGAGTCCTCCCCTCCCTGCTCCCCTTCATCCTCCAAGCCACCACTGAAATATATCTTGCCGTGAGACAAGAGCGCCAGTGCAAATCAAACCCACCACCTATAAATTACCTCTTTCATTCCCCCTTTAGCTCATTCTCCCCACATCTCCCACCTCCAGTCCCCCCCACAGTGACACTTTTTTTGCATGTTACCCGACTGCTTCCCTCCCTCATCTCATCCCAGCACAGCACCACTCAACATTCAGCTTCCCATTGCAATATAAACTTGCCTGTCAGAGGGGCAGTTGCGATGTGGAAAACTTGCCATTGTAACAGACAGCTTGAAAAATGCGGAAGGGTGGCAGAGCATCGTTGTCCACATTGTGTGCCTCCTCCCTGCTACCCACAGTGCATTGTGGAAGTGGGAAGCGGGCGATGTGATGCAAGGAGAGGATAAGGAATGGAGGAATGAGAGGAGAGAAGATGAGGTAGGAAGGGGGGGGGGGGGGTTTAAGAGAGAGTGACTTTCAGAGGGATAATGAGCCTTTGAACGATGGCTGAAATGTTGCCGTCAACCTGCCCTTCTGCTGCTGGTTAATTAGGTAATCAGTAAAGGCCTAATTATGGGATCAAGGTGCAGGGAAACAATTAGCAGAAAGTATTGCCACATAAAACGAAAATTTACGTTCTGCCAAAGCATATTTAATTTCTAAATGTGCGTGAGCTGTCCTTTTCTAAATATCTGCATAAAGGGGACATTTCCCATCGCCTCTAACCTGCTAAGTGAAAAGGTTAATTTTAATAGCTTAGTCTGCATTTGTGAATACATATGAAAATTCAGTAGCTATGTGATTAAATGGAATTTAGATTTTTTTCTTTGGGTTTTGCAAATGCTTAATTGCTGATTTAAACTGAACCTTGTTGTGTAGAGCAAAAGCGTTGGTTTCTGCTGTGTAAATAGATGTATAGTTAAGTAGCCTCATTGGTTTGGTAAGTGATTGTAATTAAATTGTATTGCAGGGGGCCCCCACTGACACCAACACCCTGTGAGCACGTGTGTGTGTGTGTTTGTGTGTGGCAGAATTTAGTTGAAGGATCTGCAAAGACAGAAGGCAGAGTGGGAAAATTTTAAAAGAGGATCAGCCAAGGCACTCAAACAATTCACTGGCAGCTCATACAAACATAAAAAGGGAGAGAATAAAAAGAAAGAAAGAGAGAGCACATTGGGAGAAAATTGAGCTTAACAGCCTGATTCTTAACTATTATTTATCCATTATGGGGGGAATGGAGCTGAGGCGCTGTGCGGGAGAGGATTAGAGAAGATTTGTGGGTTTTACAAGGCCCTGTCCTCCCATCCGCATCGCTCCAGCTCCCAGGGGCTCCGCAGCCAGTGCCGGCTCAGCTTGTCTGATCATTTATCCATAATTAGAAAATTAATATTTTAGATGGCGCTATGATGAACCCATTATGGTGATGGGCCCCGATATCAATTATAACTTCAATTTCAATTTCACTTACAGCCGCGGCAGCAAAATGGCTCCGGGTGGCGAAGTCGAGTGATGGGCTTGGCGCCACAGAGCATGACGAATACAGATCACTGCACATTAGGATGAGCAATTATTTGAACATGTATAAAAACTATTTACAAGCAATGTAATTGACCAGGGTCAGGGGGAGATGCGGGGAAAATGGACAGGTTGACAAATTTTTGTTTCTACCAACAAAAAAAGAGGGGGAATTATTAATTTCGGTGTGTGCTGTAATTGAATTTTTGAGAGGGGTTTCTTGTTAAGGTGCTCCTGTGGTCCAGGGGCTCATCTCCCACTATGACCTTACATACATCTAATGCCAAAAACTGTCTGCCACCCCCAACTACAAGGACAAGACACATTGATACACGAGGGAATTGTTGTTGGGGGTGTGGGAGGGGGATAAAAAAGATGTATTCTATTCTTCTGTTTTGAATTAAACATATCAGAAACATACACAACTGTTATTGTGAAGGTTTTATTTCTTTACAAAAGAATATGAAATGAAAATGTCCTTTTTATTTGTTTTTTTTAATGAATAAACATTGGTTTGACAATTATTGGTGAACTGTATTTCTACATGGCATCCGTCTTTTTAAGCTACAGTAAACAAATGTTTTAATAGTTTATTTCATTTTTTTTAAATATTCCTTTGCTAGCAAGAATTTATCAAGTAGCTATATAGCATAAAGTAAGAATATAATCCATCATTTACTCCTGTTTTACTGTGACAAAGAGGGATTTTTACTTTAGCCTCACCAAATCTCCAACAAGGATGAAATGAATCTGCTTAACAGCCCTAATCATAAACACACTTCATCACCAGGTCTAAACCCCTGCACGTTAATTATGTAGACATCACTCAAAACGCACAAGACTCCAGACCACGCATCTTGGAGAGCTCATTTGTCAGCAGTATGACCGCATCATAAGAAACCACAAAACAAAAGGTCAACTGGCTGGGACCTGATGTTAGATAATCTGCTCCACTGCTAACTGCACTTGATTCCACCTCTTGCCTTATAAAGAAAGGCATTTGTAGCAAAACTCAGCTTATGAATCTTCTGTTTGTTTGTTTCAAAATTAGAATATCCGTTTTATGCAGAGGTGAACCTGAATATTGTGTATCTATTTCAGCGATTTAAATTTTTATTTATTACATGCAGTTCTGATCCCCACTTTGCATACACAATCCATTCAAGTACATAATACAGCTACGTAAGCTCATATTTATGTTTTTCAATAATAATTTTTAAAATGCTTAATACTTTTACTAGTGACTGATTTTTTTTGTGTGGCATATCTCTGGCTAAATATATGACCACTTTCCTTATTAGAAATGGTGGAGTTCCCTTGAATGTATTGGTTTCCTGGAAAAGACCTAGCATTTATATATAAGTCATGTGTTTTCAAGAGGGAAAACTTTAGCCTGTTTTGTCAACTGCAAAACCAGTTTGGATATGTGTTTTGGTTAGGCGTGGGTCCATCCAAGATATTTAGGGTATGATGTTAGGGAGTAAAAATGCTATCGGTATAGATCACATATTTTAAAGGGTGAAAATTTTTTATAAAATCATGTAGAATTGCTTATAATTATATGATTTATGACAATTATTTGTCGCTTGCCTTTAGCTGCATAAGACACACGTCACTTGTAGATTTAAAACATCTTTTCATCCATTGTCTATACCATGCAGGGACCCACGGCGACCGTTGCCTATGTCCATCAGTCATTGGGCAAAACGGGGCACACCCCAGATAGGTCACTACTCCATCACAGGGCAACACATGGACACAAATTCACACACACACGCTTACTTTAGAGGTTAATTTAACCTAAACTAGCATGCATTTTTCAGACTATGGGAGGAAGTCGGTGTAACCAGAGAGAACCCAAGCATTCATAGAAAAATCATGCAAAGTCCATGTTTTTTGCAACATTAGTAGAAAAAATGTGCCAGCATGTACCCTAGGGGTAAATCAGCATTGCTTTATAAGGGTAAATAGAGGCCCTCCTTTTTTCATATGATGTGTCTCTGCCAACACGAAGCATTTCAACAGAGCTTTAACTGCTTTTTAGAAGCTTTGAAAAGGTTTTATAGTCTCTTTGTATGTTTGGTTTGTTTTTGCAGTGGCAAAACAAAATGTGCAAGTAGGAATATTGTTGCAACAGTGTCATCTGCTGAGTTAGAGAAACCTCCTGTCCATCTTCTTCGCGATCTCATTGAGAAGACTTTAAAGACCTCGAGAAGTAAGGTAAAAACACAAAAACAGTTGTAAAACAGTAGTGTTTGAAAAGTTTGATTTTCTAATCTGTTACTAGTTTGGGATTGTTGTCCTGTTGGAATGCTTCTTTGTGTATGGGTTTCAATCCTCAAGCGGTTGATTTGAGGTAAAGCTTTAAAAAGTTGAAAGAAGTGTTCTGTTTACATTATTCGACTAATTTGTGCAATGCACCACTATCATTGGCAGTGAAACAGCCCCTAAAATGATAATGTTGCCACCGTACTTGGTAGATGGTATAGTGCTTTCAGTATATCAGTCATCATGGCCAAAAAGCTCAATATTTGTCTTTTCTGAGCATAATACCTTTCTCCTAATGTGAACTGCTGCAAAGTTCAGAAATGGTTGAAGGTCTCAGTTATGAAGGAAACCCTATTCTTTTGATCTACACATTCTAAGCATAATTTCAGTTTTTTGCACACAGTTCTTCTTTATTAAGTTTTTACAATAATCAACACATTGTGGAAAAACATCAGTTCCAATGATTTGTTAAAAGCCCAAAATTAATTATATATTCATGTACACGATTACTGCATATAAACCACTGACTGGAATCGTGCAAAGTTTCTCCAATTATCTCCATAATACAACATGTTATCTTTTTTTCTGTTCAGTTCACTTAAGATCAGATGACAAAAAGGGTCAATCGGCTGTTTACCATACCAGAACAGTGTGTGATACGGAACCCTCCGGGAGGACCACTCTTCTTGAGCCAGACTTTAACCATCCCCCCTTGCCCTACGGGGTTCAGTCCTTGTATGCATGCTCAACTCCTTGTTTTTCTCGTGTCACTTTAATTGTTCACTGTCAGGGGCAGACCAGCAGATAACAAGCTTAGCAAATGATGTCTGCTGTTGCTACACATTGATTAATATTTTACATGTTATTATCTTCTGTCCATTACCACAGCAAATTAAACTATAAATCAACCCCTCTGCTGGTGTCACTGGATCATAAATTGTCTCTCCCACGAGCCGCATGCTGCGCCGTGCCATGCCGTGCAAGGTCTTCTCTTTGGTGAGACAACAAAGTGGGTAAAGTAGCCGTGTTCTTCAGCCTGAGTTATGGACTACTTGCGGCCACCGAATACATCAGAGACATGAAAAATGGGGAGTTTGTTCTGCTGTAAAATAAAACCAAAATGTTAAAGGTTTGTACCTGCAAACATGTATATTTTTAGGTTTAATTATGGCTAAAATCCTTTAAAATAGATTTTTTGACTTGAAATGATTGGATGTTGCTAAATGTAGATGGTAGGTAAAATAAACAATCAAATACAGGTTTATCAGTGCCCATGAAAGAACAACACGGACTCTAAAATGTATTCAAATGTATTCGTGGTATCCTAGTTTTACTTGCATTGGTTTGTAGAAGGAGTCTACAGCCTGTGTGGATAAACACAATTTTCCTGCTGGTGCTGCTGTTAAATGGAAATTCGGATGGAGCTGTAGATAAATATTTTTTCCCTGACTGTTAAGACCCATTTTTCCCTGGATATCATCTAAGATATCAGATGACCTTTTCTGCCTTGTCATTTTTTTTTTTCTTATTTCCCCCCCCTCTCTGGCGGGGAGAGATGCAAAGGTGCTTTACTGGCAGCTGGAAATCAATTTATACAGTCTTGCGTTGTATGTAGGGAGAGATGTGACAGAGCGACCCTGATATAATGACACGGCCAATTGCATTGTGTTGGGCTGCGGGGGTCAAGTGAGGTCACAGTGTGCCAGGGATGCAGGCTTTGTTCGTACGAGGGGCATTAGGCAGGAATTACACAGGGAGGTCAAATGACCCACAACCGGGGAGGCAGCCTGCACCTCGGGCCCCCTCAGCCCCCTCATCATCAGCTTGGGGAGATGAGAGTGACACGGGATGACACTCAAAAAGGAGGGGGGGTGGAGAAACACTCCCACTAAACACTTCACCTACTGATAGGTGCTGTTGACCCTTCCTAAATCTCATCATCGTCGTACTCAACGTAGGAGGAGATAAGTGGGATTTTTGCTGACATTCCCTTCCATACCTCTTCCTCCCTTTTTTTTTCATTCGGACTCTCAGTCGCTGCCTCCGGCTCTGTTACAGGCTCACTCATTTGTATACAGACACAGACAGCGAGATTTATTTATCTATCTATCCGTCTGGCGGATATAGCAAATGTTGCTTGCTGAAGATGGCAATACTTACAGCCTGATCCCTCCCCTTAAGCCTGCTTAGCATGTTCCTGTAGATACAGTCCCACTGCGTCTTTCAATGATTTATCAATTTACAATGTTTGTTAGGATAGCTTTATTTTGGCCTCCCAGAAGCTCAATGGCCAACGTGTCACATATTACTCACTCGCTGTGGCGTCAGACACATGTAAGCATGTCTCATTGCTCATTTGTCTTGTCATACTTCAAAAATATGTATACAGCTAAATTTTTTACCACGGTAATGATACAGCATAATGTCTGATCTACAGGACAAAATCCTGCTTTCTGGCTTTGAAACAGGTGAAGAGTTGCCAAGAAATTCTGACCTTCTAACATTCCAATAGAGTGCATAGATTTTGGGTTAAGTCATCTGACCTGACTTGCTGGTCAGTTACCAGTTTCTTCCCCCATAATTAATGCTCAGAAAACCAACGTTTTTCCTTTTCTTGCTCGTAAGTCAACACAAATCCATCCCTCACACCCAGCTTCACCTCTTGACTCTGACATAACCTGTGCCTATTGGACTTCCAGAGTCCATCTGTCGAATTCACTTTGATTTATCAATATCGGGAATCCTAACATTTTATTTGGTCAGGGTATTTTGGCACACATTAAATATTTTCATTTTAGTCATTTAAAAGTTCAGTATACAGTCTGGCAAAGAATGAAATTTACATTTTGCCTGGACATAAAAAAAAACTGTATGTCCAGTTATTATTCTTTACTTAATGAATAGAAAAATTGAAGGGTTTTTATGTGCTTTAGAAAGAGAGCTTTTTAGATTGTATTTTTTTATTTTATTTTTTTTTCACAAGTGATTCACATACTTACCATAATTTCAGCTTGTTTTTTCTTCATCTACCTAAGCAGGTCTTTATCTTTTTAAACAAAATCGTATATGCCTATCTAACTATTTTCTATCTATCTTAACAGCTAGAATGACCAGATGGATATTATTCATTTTTGCATTACTTCAACAATACTTTCCTCTTTTGAAAAAACCCTAACGCTTTATTTAAAAGTAAAAACACTACATAGTCATCTTTACAAAAAAAGATAAAGACTTTTTTTAATTTTGAGAGCAAGACAAAACCAAAGTCTAATACATCTGATCCATAGGCTTGATTTTTACTGACGCGTGGTCAAATTTTTTTTTGTGCTGTTCCCGTTCCATCAATCTGTTTGTCCATCCATCCAGTCATCCCACTAACAGTCTCTTGCTCTTCACAAATGTATTTAAAAAAATGACCACCAGTATGAAAAGTCTATAAACTTCCGATTGTGTGTATTTATACTATCAAAAATTAGACATAACTTGACAGAACTCTGTGAATTTCCGACTAAAAATATTTATTGTTACATTTTAAAGAATTCTGACATGACAGAAGTGTGGGAATCCTGAGGTTACCCTTTATGGGGCAACATATACATGGGGTATAAGAAGTATTAAACACATCCCCATATATAAAAGTACTTGTAAAGGTGCAAATGGGAAGACATTTTTACCAGATGTTGTTGCAAAAAAATTTTTTCTCAATATATAAACTTTTTGACATCATGTAAAAATATTAACATAAATTCTCTAAGTTGATGTATGTACCCTGTAGTCCTGTAGTCTTTATCTGTTCTGATGCTGCAGCTCTCAGTGCCTTAGGCGTATTGACTTTATGCATCTAACCTAAAGCAAACACCTTCTTCTGACTTAGTGGTTTATTCCGACATCAGACATGCATATGTAACTGCTTCCTGTCTGATCTAAAGTAGATGCAAAGAACCTGACAGAGGCAGATACAATTACATCATGCTAGTGGAATTGTGGTGGAAAGAAAAGGATAGAATAAAAGGATAGGAAATGAGGAGAGGAGAAAAATAAACAAAGAGAAAAGAAGCAAATTAGAGAGAAACTAAGCAAAACAGAGAGAACAAGCTGGATGGCTCCTGTCAGCTGAGGCCCACCACGATGAAACACTAACTGTAGCGACAGGCTGATGAGTCAGTGTCTCTTTAAATGGCAGCTTGTCAGGCCTCTAGCTCTGAGGTGGGCCACCAACCTGTCAGGGCCCTCACCACATTAACCAGCTGACCCTATCATCCTTAACATTGCTCTACCGCCAAGCTGTCTGTCACTAACTCTGCCGTTTGGCTTTCCAGAGATCTGCCAGAGAGGCCAGGCACAGCCACCTCTTAGTGTTGTTTATTGATTTCTGACCCAGCGCTTAATAGTTTTCCCAGTTCCCCTGAATGGCTTTTGTAAGCAATAGGGTTTGTACATCTCTGAGATCAATACCTTTTATATTTACAATAAAATTGAAACAGCTTCTTGGTGGGGCTCCCAGCACCTCGGCATTTGTCATCCTTCTGCAAGGGAAAACTATGTCATTATCAGAATTAAAACATTTATTTCTGATTAAGAGAGTGTCCTATCTCATTAATTTTCCCCTGTCCAATACAAGGAGAATGGAATCCTATTGATTTTTGTACTTTTTACACGTCTCCACTTCTGGGAAGATAATTGAGAAGTTAGCCAGAATAAATGAAGTTTCTAGTCTTGCAGGCCAGCCAATACCTTGGAAATGTGAGGTGTTTTTGTGGGAGCGGGCCTTTAATTTTGTGCCAGCAGAAGACATTGGGGACTGAACAAATTGGATTAAGGTTGAAAATTGGGTAGGGTTGAACATTGGAGAAGTTGGTGGGCAGCTGGGGGTGTACCAACACAATAAGAATGTAAGTAATGGGGGTGGGGGGTCAGCTATGTATTACAGCAATAACAACTCCTCTCCCCCGTAACATGCAAAACCAATCTTTGCAACATAACAATGCTTCAAAAAGCCCAGATTAAAGCATTTTAAAGACATTACTGATAGGTTGCCTCCCCCCATCTTATTGTTGAGGAAGAATTGAAAGACAGTAATCAATGTTTGAACTAGACCTTTTGACTCCGCTGGGCTCATTGATTAAGCATTATCAAATTAATGAGATTGAATGAAGTTGTGATGAGCCTCCTTTTTTGCTATGCCACAAACCTTGTAGGGAGAAAATAGTGAAATTTCCACACAACTGGTATATATTTTTTATTTTACAAATGATTCACAATATTTGTTTTACATAAATAAAGATACTTACACTTTAAAAGAGAAAAACTGGACTGTTTGTTAGATTAATAAATAAAAATGAATACATACAGAGAAATGTAAAATAATTGGATAATAGTTTTATTCTTAAACATATCAACGTCACAAAAAGCAAAAAGATATACATGCAATGGAAAAATAATCATGTGACATGTAATGTCATCATTAATAGGTTTCAACTCTGCTCTTGAAAATGTAAATCTATTTAGTGCCTTGTGACAGAAAGAAAAAATAGTTTCACAGTTTGAATGTGGTTAAATGTTGGCCGCTCACTGTGGCATGGCCACTGTGCAGATTTTGAGAAGGCAGGGCCGTGTGGTCAGCTCCAGTTTGCACAAACCCTGCGCAGCTGATATGGGGGTCACGAGAGGGGTGACTGAACACAGCAATTGGACCTCACAAACACTGAAAGGGGCCAGCGCCGATCTACGTCTGATACTGCCCGATCTTGCTTTGGGGACTGAGAGAAAATGTTGTCGGACTCGGAGAGGGCATCGTCCATCATGGCCCCAGTCCGCCTGTCAGTGGACTGATTGTGGAAGAAAAGAGAGAGTAAAAGAGAGAGAAAGAGAGCCAGAGAGAGGAGAAAGCCCAGGAGTCAACCAGGAAGGCAATTGTAAGGGAAACAGGGGGAGAACAAGAAACAAGAAAAGAGAAAAAAAGAGAAAGACAAGGAGAACATGGCCTCTGCATCCATCCACTGGCTTCCAGCCATAGGCCTCTGGGGTGGATTATCTCCTCCTTTTTCATCCCTCTTTTCTTCAACCATGCTCCTGCACTTATTTTGTCAAATCAAGAACTCATCTCTCTCTCTCTCGTGTTCATTACCACATCTCTCCACCTTTTGGCTGAGATGTTCTTTCTTTCTTTCCAATGAGCCCTCTGTCCTTCTCTACCACCTTCATGGACAGCTGGGTGAGAGGCTGATAGGCCGTGGAGTGAGCGGGGCAGCTGCCAACACCTTGCAGCAGAAGCAACTCTGACAGGCCACTAATTCATTGGAGTCGTAACATCATCCGACAGAGGAGAAACCAAAACCTAACTCTTAGGTTATTAGTCTAAGAAATAAGAAGAAAAGTTTAAAAACTAGCAAAAAATGACCAAAAAGACTTGTTAATGTCCAAATAAAAACATATTCTCTTTTTCACTTTAATTGGGTGCTGTTTTATTATAGTAAAATAAAAAATATTAAGCTTTTTGGTTAGACATGAGCATCATGAACAGTGTAGAGTCTTTACATTCAAACCTAAATGGTCATAAGAGCCAATAATTTCAAAAATGGTATGTAAAATATTCATTTTTTATGTGGGTTTACATTTTTTGGTTTATGTTTTGGGGGTTTTTTTTAAGGCAAAAAGTTTAATTCAGTATGAAAAAAATTCAGTATATAGTTTTACCCTACTTACGTAAAAGCATTTTTATTTATGCTCTTGAAAAATTTACATTTAAAACGCATTAAAATTAAACATTCTATAAGTATTAAATGGTTAACACAGTATAGCATTAAGACTATGCACCACTTAACTTAAAGACATTGCAATACAATACTCGGTTCACAAGAATGAAAAGAGATTTTAGCAAAAGTTTTGGAAAAATTAGAAGACCCTGCTGTTTTTATACAAATGGCGAAAAGGTTTCACAAATCACAAACTGTATTTTAAACAGGCGGTTGCTCTACACCATATCTTGTTCTAAGATCGTCCTTTGGTCACAATTTTGATATTGTCTTTAAATTTCCTGACCTATATGGAGAACACAATACATAGTCAAGAGCAGATTTTAAATGTTTATTGAAAATGTTGATTTAGAGGAGATGAACAGCAGGGCCGGCGCAACGTCTTATGGTGCCTTAAACAGATTTTGACTCAGGGGCCCTTCTTCTAGTTAAGAGTACCACCCCCATTTATAGTGTTTCAATAAACATTTTGGTCGAATCTGGGAGAGGAGACAGAGTTTAATTCACTTGAATTTATAACTAGTTTTTATTTTCTGACATAATGTGATGCTCAGACTCAAAGAAGAAGTTAAACTCATTGCCTTGGATGGTAACTATGGTAAGACAACAAACAATGAAGATTAAAAAAGCAATAAAAAATGTATTTAATAATTTTCATACAAGAAAAAAAATTAAAATTAATGAAATTTCACTTTGATTAATTCTAATTTTCTTTAAACTATAATTAAACTAAATTAATTAATTTAATCAAAAAACATTAAATAATTATCTACAATGAAACTTGCCAAGTTATTTCAGTCTTAAAATTTTAAACAATTGAAAAACAAAATTCAATCAAAAAAAATAATATTCTGATTTTCTCAAAAAATAAAGTTTTAGATCTGTAGTTTGTGTTCAATTTCAACATTTATGGGAGGCCCCTGATGGTGGCAGTTGCTTAGTTTGCTTATGCCGTAGGCCAGCTCAGGCGACTTTCATGAACAGGAACAGGGAACAACACAGGAGGAACAGGGAAGATCAGTACCGGAGAGAAGTGAGTCCAGAAGGTGAGTATATTATTATTATTAGGAGGAAGAATGATGACGATAGATTGTGGAACTGGTTTCCAGGAGCAGTAATGCTGATGACAAGGATTTATTGGAGTGGTAGGGGATCCTTCAAAGGTTATGCAATTGAGTGTTGTTGGCTTGATAAGCTGTTTCTTTTTCAACATAAGAAAGCAGCTAAGGACATTCTAAAAAAAAAAAAAAGTCTCAGACATTAATACCTCAAATTAGTCCCCTTCATATTAAAAAATAATAGTAATAGTTAATCAACACACACATACTGTACACACACACGCTTATTTCTCACAGAATTTCCATCATGTTGATGATGGGATAGCGCTTCGGGAAACAGCAGTAAGAAGGGGAAATAGAGAGGTTTTAACATTGCATTCCATGAGATTTTGTCACATCCCAACCCACCAAGGACTTTTAGTACCAGTCTCTGATTTCTGTTATTCTTGACAACAACACATGGTAGGTTAATGTCAACATGTTCAAGCTTTGATTTGATATGACTCATTTATAATTCAACTTGTAGCATATTTCAGTGATTGGTCTACTACAGAGATATCCAAATCCATGCCTCAAGGGCCAGTATCATGCATGTTGTAGTTTTCTCCCTCGTTCAACTCACCAGAATCAAATAATGTTTCTTTAGCCGGAATATGCAGAACTTTGCAAAGCTAAGGAGGAAGTTGGACAATTTGAATCAGAAATGCTGGAGCAGAGACGCATCTAAAATTGATAGGTCACTGGAATATTTAGAGACAGTGAACAGCAGGCCCAGAGTGTCTAATTGGGAGCAATGGGACAATTTCCAGGGGGCTGGTCTGATATTTGGGCCACAAGGGTCAGTTCTATGACAAGCGAAGTCGCTCTAGTTTTCCAAAGAAACAAGTAGGCAAAAACAAGTTTTGTAAGCCAGTATTTCTGAAGTAGTTTGACAAAAGTTCAAACTAGTAGGGGAAAGAACATTTTGAATTAGTTCTGTGTAGTCACATACTATTTGGCATCAGGGTTACAGACGTGGACAAAATTGTTGGTACCCTTCATTAAATCAAAGAAAAACTCATAATGGTCACAGAAATAACTTTAATCTAACAAAAGTAATAATAAATAAAAATTATATAAATGTTGACCAATGAAAGTCAGACATTGCTTTTCATCCATGCTTCAACGGAATTATTTAAAAAATAAATGCATGAAACAGGCCTGGACAAAAATGATGGTACCCACAACTTAATATTTGGTTGCACAACCTTTTGAGGCAATCACTGCAATCAAATGATTCCTGTAACTGTCAATGAGACTTCTGCACCTCTCAGCAGGTATTTTGGCCCACTCCTCATGAGCAAACTGTTCTAGTTGTTTCCGGTTTGAAGGGCGCCTTTTCCAGACAGCATGTTTCAGCTCCTTCCAAAGATGCTCAATAGGATTGAGATCAGGGCTCATAGAAGGCCAGTGTTTTCCTCTTAGCCCTTCTTGGGTGTTTTTAGCTGTGTGTTTTGGGTCATTTTCCTGTTGTAAGACCCGTGACCTGCGACTGAGACCATGCTTTCTGACACTGGCCAGCACATTTCTCTCTAGAATCCCCTGATAGTCTTGAGATTTCATTGTACCCTGCACAGATTCAAGACACCCTGTGTCAGATGCAGCAAATCAGCCCCAGAACATAACCGAGCCTCCCCCATGTTTCACAGTAGGGACCGTGTTCTTTTCTAGATATGCTTCATTTTTCCGTCTGTGAACATAGAGCTGATGTGCCTTGGCAAAAAGTTAAATTTTTGTCTCATCTGTCTTATAGCCTTTACAGTTAACATGCTTGTCTATGATTTTCTTTCTCATCTCCTGAGACAACTCTTTCCTTTGCTTCCTCTGGCTTATATTGAGTGTGGTACACACCACATCACCAAACAACACAGTGACTACCTGGAGTCCTATATATATGCCCACTGAGTGATTACAGGATTGTAGACACCTAGGATGCTGATTAGTGGACATACCTTGGATTAACATGTTCCTTTGGTCATATTATTTTCATTCTTTTCTAGGGGTACCATCATTTTTGTCCAGGCCTGTTTCATGCATTTATTTTTTAAATAATTCTGTTGAAGCATGGATGAAAAGCAATGTCTGACTTTCATTGGTCAACATTTATATCATTTTTATTTATTATTACTTTTGTCAGATTAAAGTTATTACTGTGACCATTATGAGTTTTTCTTTTATTTAATGAAGGGTACCAACAATTTTGTCCACATCTGTATAATAGTTTTAACATTTTCATTAGTTTTAGTTTTTATTTAGTTTTGACTTACGATTTCAAATTCTATTTAGTTTTAGTTAGTTTTTACCATTTATAAGGTACTTTAGTTTAGTTTTAGGTTCTTTGAAAATGCTTAGTTTCAGTTTAGTTTTTATTAGTTTTAGTTTTAGTCTTTTCATTAAACTACTTGTGTACTGGGGAAAGACAAAAAAAAAGAAATTTTAACATAATCTCAGGAAAATGATCATGCTTTTTAAAAACTGTATTGACAAATCAGGCAAGTATAAAAGAAATATGGCACACAATAACAGCATCTGTGTATTAAAAAGCTAAACATGGCAACACACAACAAAAGCCAGGTTATATTAAGTACTATGTTGCTTTTGATTGCACATTTGCGCTTTCTGTCAACCTTTGCTGACATGACGGGTCTGAGACATCAAACTCGAGGGCTGAAAATGAGTCTGACTCTGGCCATGGTGGACAGTGTAGCTTACTGAATAGAAAGACTAACTTGCAGCAGGCAATACAGTCTATCTTTTATCATCAGCATTATTGTAAATGTTTATAATATGTGTGACAAATGTGGTTGTAATTGAGAAATATTTAATGTGTCTCGCTGTTTGTCTTGTCTTTGACATAATAGCATTCTCAAAATCTTTACTTTGAATTGACCTCTTAAAAAACACACACTGCTGATCATTTCACAAGTAAACTGTTATACTTTAAAGCAACTGTTAAACTTTTACAAGCAACAGTGTGATCTATTTAAGAGAAACTGAAGCAAACATAAGGAAACAAAAATCCATCCTTTGTAGTGGGCCAGGAATTAAAAACCACTACACCACCTCTTTCCATTTGTTTATCTGTATAAACGTACTCATGGCCAGTCAGGAACAGTGTTCAATGAACAGCTTAATTTGTGGATGCGTTTTTTGTGCCTAAAGTAATCTAAGGTGGGATGCAGAAAGGTTGGGTACATTCATCACAAACACAAGCTTAACATAAGTGAAAAATTACAGGATTCCCAATGACCTTCCAACCAATCAGGCCTGGTAATTACACCCATTTATTACAACGGAAGGGAGAGATGGAAGAATACAGAGATGACCCTTCAGGACAACAAAAATGTTTATAGATGGGAACAAAGAGGAAAATGCTAATAACTCAGGTATCCGGCTGGATTTCCCTGAGGCATTACTGAATAAACCAATATAGGCCTGCTATGATCTTTACAGAATTTTACATAAAGAATTTCTACCCCTGTATCAGCATTCATGATTTTTTTAATTGCATTTATTTATTTCAGTGCTCATAACCATATCCATGGTATGGAGCACAAGTTAACAGAGCAAAACACATTTTCATCATTTCAACAAGAAGAAAAAAAAACTTTTTTCAAAAAGCTACAAAGTTTACAAATTACTTTTTGACTTTCGTTTTGTATCAGTAAAATAAGTTTGAAAATGGAAGGTTGTCTTACATAGAAATTTAGGCATATCTTTTTCTCTATAAAGGGCAACTTCAGCATTCAAACATTCAAACAATAAATGAAACTCATCACCAATAACATCAGGTCAGAGATTACAGTAACATTTTCTGTTTTTGCAAGTCGATTATTTCCAGTTCTTCAAATACAAATGGCATGTCTGTGGGGAAAATTCTCATACAGAAGATACTTTTTTAATTTGGTCTTAAATTCTACATAAACATCACAGGATGACATAGTTCCACATTCACTTCTTCATTTCTGTACGAACTGGTTCTTTAGGATTTGTTCCACTGTGAGTTTTAGCCAGTTAACAATGGTGATTTCCTTGGACCTCCATATGAGAGACCAAAGTCGTTGAAGATCTGTTTCACTAGCAGTCGCCATAGAAACATATATTCACCTTTTCTAAACAGGTCAAACAACAGATTATACATTTTGCGACTGAGCTTGGTTTCCCCACAATCCATCAACTTTCTTCAGAGCCCAATCATTCTTTTGTTAATCTTTACTGACAAAGGATATCATCCCATCTCCCCAATGACTTTGCTACTGCAAATGCTAATTTTTACTTTTACGGTGTATTTTAAAAACCGAAGAGGAAGTTTCTCAGATAGATCAGATTTTTCCAGACCCTACACTTCACATGTATACAACATTATCGGGAACACCAACCTATAAAAGAGTTCCAATGCAACATTAATTGACAAATCAAATTTCCTGCATATTATTGGGACTGCGGACATACAGTACCTCTTGTAGCTCCTCATAATTTTGCAAGCCGCTCCAAAATGTGGCTGTGAAATACACTTTGTAGAATGTTTAGTTGTTGGTCTGCTTTGGTCTAGTATCTTTGATCAATTACAGAAAGATAAGCATCAACAATAATATATGTAAACAAATATAATAGTGATATAGTAGTAGATGGATGGAAGCAGTAGATTTCCTTCTATTCATATAACTTAATGTGGATCATCTGTATCCAACACTGGATTTATTAGTGTTTTGTATTGCATATATGTAATGTCTCTTCGTGTCTATCGTTTTACTAATAAGCAAAGCACCCCTAGCATGTAGATTCTGCACTCGTTTTAAATTGAATCACTACTGCACATAAACAGAGGGATGCTCTGGCACTGAACTTTTGGATGCATTCCATTTTCCAGATGATGCTTTCTGACTGCTTCTCTCTGATTATGCAGATGATATTACTTTTTTCCACCTATGTTGATGTGTGTTTAGGTGTCATTTTGCAGTGGATGATGTTCTCATTGCTCAGTTTACCGCTCCTATAATAAGATCACCTGTGGTATGAATACATTTCCCCACTCTGCTTGTGTATTTGGATTTGCAGGATAAATTAGTTTCTCGAAAATAGCGAGGGAGACAGAGAGAGCGAGAGTGGGGAGAGAGAACACATCAGGCACGTTCTTAGATTCACTTTAGAGCTTGACATCTTGCCGCTCGGTCAGTAAATGGCTTTTCTACAGTGGGAGGTGGAATGTGGGTTTGTGTGGATGTGTGTTTGAATCGACGTCTGTGGACTGTGTGAGTGTCAGCGATGTGTTTCTTCATGTTTTGTTGTATCTTTCCTAAGTGTGTTTGTGCCATGTTATGCCTTTCTGTGTGTGCATGTGTGTCCGTATTTGTGTGTAGTAGAGACACATCTACATTCATACATTGTTTGTATTCCACACGGCTGCCTTAATGCAGGCATCAGCTGTCATTATTCCCTGTCCATCCGCAGAGAAGTTATAGTTGGCAAAAAAACCCATCAGGTGGGCAGGACAACAGATAATTGAGGTGATGATCGAAGCTGTTCAAAGACAATTGATAGTGATGGGGAAGCGGGTAGCTGAGCTGAGCCGATCGAGGTTTGCAGAGGCTTGGAGAACAACAAATAGAAAAGGAACAGATTCTGTGTTTTTTATATTTCTTACAGAAAATTTTATCTATCAAATAGAATTATATTTTCAACTTTTTTAAAGAAAGGAATTGGGTTTTTTTTACCGACAGCAGCAGCACAAAACAATAACTGCCAGCCCAGAGACCACCATGGGCTTTATTAATAGCCGAAATCCCCTTTGTAACAAAGCAACATATCGAAGTTCCAGGAAAAGCCATGACCTGAGCATCATATTTCCACCTTCTCCAGTTCTAGTGACAAGTTGCCAAACTTCAAAAATCCCCCTGAAAACCCAGTTAAGCTAAAGCAAGTTGTAAAGGCGTTTTTCATAAGCTGAGGGACAAGGGGGAACAAATGGAGGTTATTACTTTCCTCCATTCCAAATAGCCCCCGACTGTCTGGCTGAAATAGGTCTGGAAAAAAATGTCTTTATATCACACATCCATACCTGACATCAGTCTTGTGGATTTTTCTATTACCCACTGGCATCTCTTTTATTCCTCTTTTCATCATTTTCCTTTGCCCGCACGCAAATGTTATCACCCAAATGTCATCAATTGTGTACATATAAAATCAGCCTATAATGTTAACACATCTGCTCACAGAGTCGCTTTAGTGACATAAATCTCCAAAGTCCTTGGATGTCTTTGGAGAAAACTTTTGATTTCTTTTTTCATCTATTTTAGCAGAGTAGATGAGAACAAATAGATGCTACTTTTACCTGACTTCGAATTAATCTTCCTTTTTGAAAAACTTTAATACTAATAACTAAAACTTCTGTCTTGTTATTAAAATCAAATAAATCCAATCCAATCAGTTGTAGGTCAAGCTATCTTTACCTAAAGATTATCTCTTATCCTTCTTAGGAAGAATTAAACCACACTTAGACCGTGCACCTGTACCTAGGGCTTTTAAAAATGGAATTTCCTCACCACCTTGTTTTTAAAAAAATGTCCACACCCCAGACCATATCGACTCAAAATAACAGAGGTCCACCATCCATTATCCCATGGTCATTGCTTACATAGTAGAGACCAAAGAGGAATTCAAATGTCACACTTTATTTAAAACTTAAATCAAAGTTGTACATGTGTATGATGTGGGCTCTCTTTGTGTGCATGTTAGGATTCAGTGGCTACGGTGGAAATTACGGTGGACAACTTTGTCCCCTCTAGTTTAAAAATTCTATCTGCACCCCCGGGTCCAGGCTACACTAGCATGCAAATGTCTTCTTTCCAAAAACTGAGTCTGTGACATCATGAACTCTAGCTTGCATAGTTACAACTCATATGCATGAAAAAGGTCGGCATTGTTCACATCAAACCCCTCAACGCTTCTATGTTAAACAGGCATGGTATCGATAACTCTCTCAGCTGTATGATGATGCACACACACTTTCACACACAGACATTGTATCAATAACTCAATATTTCAGGCATCAGTCTTCTGTGTGTGATGACCCTCTGAAGGGCTGAAGGGGGGGGGACCAGGTTAGCAGTAGAGGACAAGAAGGGGCTTGACTTGACAAGGCTGTCAGACCTTTCAATATCTCCATGTGGCCTGTCACTAGTTTACGTGTGAGTGTGGACTTTTGGACTGAGCTGGCACAGTCAGCAACTATCATTCCAACCTCATCACCCCTGGTTTTTATCTGACACACACAAAAATTCGTACATGCACACCTTGTTCCCTCGTTATTCCTTAGACTTCACATTAAAGCTGGCTTATCAAGGAGGGCAATCGACTCCGAATCCCCCTGTCGTGACTCCCTCCAAATTCGCACCTCATCGCTGGATCTTCCACGAGCTCCTGTGTATTGACTGAAGCTGTCACCCTGATCAGCACCCCTGACCCCCCTCTGCGACAGGGGATCCATGACAGGGCGAAAGGTTCAAATGATTTTTCTCTAACTCTCGCCAACCTGTTTTCCCAGTGAGCTGATTGCTAATGGCAACATTAGAAAATGGCATGATCGAGATTCCTAAAACAATTTGGCCATTAGATTTGCAATCCTAATGTCTCCAGAAGTTGTATAACAATAATAGACAAATAAATTATAACAATATTTTGTTACTGAACTATAGAAATGAAAATAATTAACTATATGATCTCATATTATTTGAAAACAAATATCATCTTTCCAAAATGTTAAATAAAAAAATGTTTAGATATGTTTATTTGTTCATTGTAAAATCTTATAGAAGGAAGTAATTATTGCACATACTAACAAGCACCTTGAGTACAGCTTCATTTACAGGGTTACAAAGGAAGAAATAGCATTTTATACTTTATTAAAAGCAATGAACCACAGAGGTTACAACAAAAGCCTTTAGTTGATAAGACTGGCATTTATCTTTTACACTGAATGCTAATGCGGTCTTTTTTTGGCAGAGCAACCAATAATTTCCTGTCAAAGGGATATCCAGAGAAGCCATGATGCTCCCCCATTACGGGCCTCATAAGAACTACCTGAGATATATGTATTTATGTGGCAGGAAATAACATTAGAATGAATTGCCATAACAACTTTATAAATCAGGTAAGCAGAGGGCTAGCGAGAAGAACTGCCATGGTGGCAATAATGCTGATGAGAGTTATCTGAGATGGCATTCATCACCTCTGAGTAGGTTCAACATATTTTATCAAGTAACCTTCCTTATCCTGGATTAACATCTTCTCTCTAAAAGCAGAGTCTTCACCAACTATACAGATGTTCAATGAATACCAACTCCACCTCCGGTGATTCTCTGCGGTCCGTCAGGTTGCCTTGCTTCCCCATCCATCCAGACAAACAGTGGAGATCTGACCATCAATCAAAAGTTACAAACAGACTTCGCTGTGTCATAATTCCTGTGATGGGCTTGTCCACTGATTGATTCCTGTACACACATTCTGTCTGATTACCATAATGTGTTCCTGTGGCAAAAATCCTGCCAGCAGGGGTGAGAGGGGTAGGGGATGACAAGGTGCTGGTAAGGGGTTTTGGAAGGAGGTGGGGGCTGTTTTGAAGCGAGCTGGAAGTAAATAACAAATGGGCCAGACCCCACCTCATCGGGAATGATTTCAATCCAATGTTTCATCACAGCTAGTGTAGAGAGGCGAGTGTTTGGGGTTTGGGCTATCAATTACAGATATGTGTAGGCAGGCAGACACTATCATTTCGCTGATTGTCACCGGTCTACCGCAGTGACATCAGGAAGTGATTCATCAGTCTATTTTCCATGACAGCCTGGAGAAAGATGACATGCAAGAGGTCTATGGAGTTATGGGGGGAAGCCTGAAAGAAGGGGTCTTTAACATGCTCGAGGGACAAACACATTCGAATTCAGACATTTCACCTCTCTACACCAGATCTCTCTTCTTTCTGATTTGTTCCATTCATTCAGTTCAGACTGTGAGTCTGGTTTCTGATGAAACCATCAATGCCATTTGTTTATCGGTGTGTCAGAAACTGTGCTGTGGACTGAATCTGTGGCAAAGTTTTTTTCATGAAGCAGATCTGAAAACCTTAACATTTCCTTATAACATGAGCAATAAATAGCAAGAATTAAAGTTAAAAGTTAAGAACGAGTAAGAAACATTGGTTGATCAGATGACTAGTTTACAGGTACTGTTTGTAGGGAAATCATTATAATATCGCACTTTTGGAAATTACACAGGTTTTTTTGTAATGGAGGTTCAGTGAACTGCTGAACTGTCCTGGGTCATCCTTCCTCTGAGATTCATACCAAGTTGGTAAGCACCGAAGATACCGGCAGGTCAAACTTTATTCCTCCCCATTGCAATTCCATCTGGGAGCAGTGACTCTATCAATCCCCTACCGGCTGGGAAGATTGCCTAATCCGGTAGCCGAGGGACTCTTATCATCAGTCTGCTTCTTCATTGTGTGTGTTGTGTCTGTGTGTTTGGATGTGTGTGATCAGGCAAAGCTTCGAAATGCATGTACTGCTCCTCTGCTTAACATTATCACCCTCATTTGTAAACAGAGTCATCCATCAGGTGCAGGACCCAGACTTATCCAAACAGATGAAGGAGGTGTATGTTCTTATAATTTGCTCTCATTTCTGTGAGAGAGAATAATCATAATCTCTCCCTGATGTACATTCCCCCTCCTCTTCCTCCTCCTTCCTTTTTTTCTACACTTTCATTCTCTCACTTGTGGATAGTGTATTAATGAAGAGGTCTAATTTGACACCCTGCCGCAGTGTAATGGATTAAAATGCAACCATGCTATCTATCTATGAGGCAAAAGCAAAAATTGCAATATAAATATTTAAATTTGTTCCTGTGATCTTGGTTATGTGATCATTATCATTGCCTGCAGAAGATCTGGAGCTTTGAAACACCCCTCAGAGAAATAATGTATTTAAAATGATGAACCGGTATTGCTTACATATAACTTAAATATTTAAATGTTATTATCATGAACATTATTATGTTATTTTTACATTATTATTAGGGTTACATTATTAGGGTTATTTTGCCCTTTCCAAATATAAATAGTCTGAGGGTTGCCAATATTACTGCCAGAGGTGTCTCAACTAATTAATTTCAATTTTTAACCCTGTATTACAAAAAAGTGTGACTCCACCACCCTTAGAATTTTAAATGATAAAGTTAATACTAGTTTAGTTGGGTAACGACTGTAAAGAAGGAATACATGTTCTGAAGGCTTGACAGAAAGGTGTTGCAGCATAACTTAGGTCTGGAAAGTCACAGTGAAATGAATAAAAAGCACCATGATCCTGAGCTGTCAAGCCGTTTGATGGAGGTGTAATGGACTGGGTTTGGCTTTCCAGCCAGCAGGACACTTAGCATTTATTGAGTGCCTTCTGTATCCCGAAGGCGAGCTTTAGCCCAATAACCTTGAACTGTAAGCTAAATTCTCGCAAGATTTTAAGTTTTCCAAACCCACAAAAATCCATCTGGAACGGCTCCAATTAAACCCTCCGAATCAACTCTACTGGTGGTGCGGACCAATCGTTTGTTAGCATTGTGCTTTGAGGCGGACAGTTGGGCAGGTGTTCAGTGGTGAGCCCAGGCAAACCAAAACAAACATGGCCACTTAGGTGGACGTAGTTACATATGTACGTGGCTACTGAATTTGTTTTAGGAGAACTAGAGATGATTTCTTTGTTGAAAAAATGAGCAACGGTAAAACCTTTTTGCCTTTCGTGATGGTAAAGATGCATGTGCTTTTCCCCCAACTGGATTTAGCAAGTTTCATTTACCAGCTTGCACCGCTCGTAAGAGTCGTTACTGTGATTGGCTGAAGACAAATCCTGGTAGGCGGACACTTGCTGGTACATCCTCCAATCAGCTCAAAATATTATGTCAGATGGCCCTCCCTTTGTTGGATGCTTTCTGTGGGAGTAGTTCCAGATCGATGTGTAGACTCAACACGGGGCGGGTCTACAAATAGAGATGCCTTTTGCCAGGTTAGTAGCCCAAACTTGATCTTTAAACAAACAAAGATCCCAAACATAGCTGAAAAACAGCAACAGAAAGACAGAAAATAAGCTAGCTAGTGGTGGCTGACCTATCTCCAACCATTCTTTCATCCATTTTGTAATAATAGTTCATCTTATTTTGGGTTATGGTGGGGCTGAATGAGTTCCTGGAAAAAACTGACACATGAAAATGTAAAACCAAAAGGCCCAAGATGAGATTCTAATCCTATTCTTTCTAGCTGTTAAAAATGCCAACCAGAAGATTTTTAAGGTGTTATCTTGTATTTACACAATATGCAGTATTGTTTTTGGTGAGGTGTTGAGTTTTGCACAAACCTTCAGTATCGCTCTGGCAGTGTTGTCGAAACACGTTTGTGAAAATGATGTTTCATGAATCTCTTCAATGCATTTCTTGCTAACTGTAATATTTTTCAAGTTTGAGACAAGATGAATGACTAAAAGTCTGCAGCAGATGAGTGCAGAAAACACACAGTGTGCTGAGACAAATATTCACATTATCCACTTGCTGTTGAACCAAATGCACTGGCATGCAAGATAATGTGCTTTCTCCAGATTTACAGTTTTCCTTACAAACAAACTGATTACTTAGGTAAAGAAAATGAATCACAACCAAAAAAAACTGTAGGTTGATGTTTTGTCAGATTATTAACGTAGCATAGATGGATACAGGTTTAGAAATTCAATGAATACCCAAGAAATAATAATAAAAAAGGAAGCAGAACAGTCTCACTATATTCTACTATACCCATAAACTCCACCTATCCTGAGAGGGTAATGGAAAATCCGTTGTTATCAAATTTGTGATGAGGAACAGCACCACATTTATCTGCCCGTACAATTTACCCCGAATCTTGAGAGTGGATTGATTTTCTGCTGCACACAGCATTAATAATTTTTTTTCTCGCTTAGATCATCCTTTCCTTGTAGTAATAAGGAGCTGATATGTGCTACTGTAGTTCCTACTGGTCTATTCATTGCCTGAAACAGAAATTCATGCACTGGCAATAAACACATTGAAAAACACGTTTGTATCAGATGTTTTTCACCTCTTGAAATATTGTTTCAGCATTTTAGAGGTGACGGTTTACATAGATGTTCATAAATAAATGCCTTTAGAAGTGTCAGAATAATAAGAACTTTTTAATGATGCCTCATTATTTATTTTTTAATCTTCATGTTGACAGTCATCCCTTTTGTCTTTCGCAGCAGGTGTCTTGTCTTTTACAGCTAGTCTTTATAAGCCGCTCAGTCTTTCAGCACTTTAGTCACACTCTCTCAATGAGCTTTAGTTATCCAGCCTGATAAGATATGGGTCTTTGTCTCATGCAGCTTTGTTAGTTTGAAAGCATGGTTGACATGCTGTTATGGTCATCTGTAACAACTTTATAAATGGAGATGGTCTGTAGACACAATAGTATGAACTGCAATTTTAACCCTCCTGTTCTCAAATATTAATACCACATTTTACCCTGAGGTTAAATTGACATCTGCCTCCAGGAAATTGTTAACATACAATTCTTGACCAAGTGTTTGTGTCAGGTGCTTTGTTTATAGATTAAATACATAAAAAAACCTTGATAATGAAACTCTAGCGCCACCATCCCACCAAACTTTAAATTTAGCATACATGTATCTTGAAAAGTTTGCATTTAAGTGCTTTGAAAATTACTCACAACATTAATGACCACAAGGTGATGAACCCCATTGGTCTTTAGAGATTACCTGACTTTTTCTCTAGCAAAACCATTAGGCCAGACTTTCAATTTTAGATTCAGAGTATATTCAAAATATTTAATTAAATTTTTTTTTTATTTAGACTTTGGGTGGGGCTGCACGGTGGAGCAGTGGTTAGCACTGTTGCCTTGCAGCCAGAAGCTGGGCCTCTCTGCATGGAGTTTGCATGTTCTCCCCGTGCATGCATGGGTTCCCTCCGGATACTCCGGCTTCCTCCCACAGTCCAAAACATGACTGTCAGGTTAATTGATCACTCTAAATTGTCCTTAGGTGTGGGTGTATGCGTGCATGGTTGTTTGTCCTGTCTGTCTCTATGTGGCCCTGTGATGGACTGGCGCCTCTCGCCCGTTGACAGCTGGAGATAGGCACCCCCCGCGACCCCTTGAGGACAGCATATTTGTGCATTGTGATTGGCAACAGGACATTTTGCCCCTTTTTGATTTAATTAGAGTCTAGTATTGCTCTTTCAGTGATGGCAAACACTGAAGGTCCACAAAGGCTTCCAAAACAGATGCTCTCAAACATCTTGACTTCGGCCAAAACATTTCTCCATAAAGGTTATGAAGAGAATTAGTGTCAAAGGGCAGAGTCTGAAATCAATCTGAGAAAATCTAGCAAAAAAAATGTATAAGACTGTGTTGATATTTGCAAATAAAACATGTTTCAATCATTTTGCAGTTCTAATATTTCACCAACCTACTGTGCCAGCTGTACCTAATTCCAGCATCCAAGCTGCGGGTAAATTCCCCCTGTCAGTTGAGATTCCTGCATTCCTTGTATTTAGAGTTCATAGGGTTTGGACTGATTGAATGCTACAGGTAGCCATTTGGACATTTGGACATCGCAAATTGTACTCCTGTATATCTGATGCTTACATTTGGCTTAAAGTTGATTCTGTCTGTCTGTTTTTGAAATATCCATCCATCCATTTTCTTAACCGCTTAATCCTTAATGGGTCGCGGGGATGCTGGTGCCTATCTCCAGCTGTCAACGGGCGAGAGGCGGGGTACACCCTGGACAGGTCGCCAGTCCATCACAGGGCCACATAGAGACAGACAGGACAAACAACCATGCACACACTCTCACACTCACACCTAAGGACAATTTACAGTGATCAATTAACCTGACAGTCATGTTTTTGGACTGTGGGAGGAAGCCAGAGTACCCGGAGGGAACCCACGCATGAACGGGGAGAACATGCAAACTCCATGCAGAAAGACCCTGGGCTAGGATACGAACCCACAACCTTCTTGCTGCGAGGCAACAGTGCTAACCACTGCCCCACCGTGCAGCCCTGTTTTTGAAATAAGTTTTTTTTAAATGTCCTGCTCATAATTATGGCTTTTGGCACACAGAAATACATTTGGTAATCATTAATGGGCTAAAGAATAGACAATTCTGTCTGACAATGTAAGACAATAAAAAAAAGGCTGAGTCCTTTTATACAGCATGTGAGATGAAGAAGACCGTATGATCAAATCCTTAAAACTGTAACGTTACGCTTTTTCCTATTATTAAAGAATTGCTGTCTATTGGAATTATTGAGCTGAATTCTTCATTAAATCCCCTGAACTAAAATGATTTGCTGTTTGTTATGCACCAACGCCACAAAATCTTTTCTCTCTAAGATTTCCAATGGAAAGTTATTGTATTCTAAAGTCAGAACCTTTGCAAAGAGAGGGCCTATTTCAAATGATGTTCTCTGAATAGCAATCATCCCACTTCCTCTATTTGCAATGTAGATGTTGCTGTGTGTTCTTGCGCACTATCGAATTGTTTTCTTAATCGTTTCCTTTGTGCCAAGAAGTAAAGAAAACAGATTGTGTCTGAAGAGCATTGGAAGTGCTGTTGACCCCTGGTCACGGCAGCAACATTAGGACTGCCAGAACAGCAGATAAAGAGCCAGATGGGTCAAACGCTACGTCCTGCTGGGATTTCTTGTACCAATATTTTTCTAAAGACAACAAATTTGGATTTCTGTGTTGGTTGCTGCTGGTTGTTAAACAGCCACAGCATTCGTTTAATGTACTTATTTTGTGTCTCATACTTAAAATAAGATGACAGAATCCAAAAAACAAACAAACCAATAAAATAGTCTAAATCTCATTTACATACACATTTACTACACGGCGCATTTATATATTCTCTGCATGTTTATTGTTTGTCAAATTAAAGCATTGCAAAATATGAATGGTGTTAACCTGGAAATAGTCTATTTTTCATTTCACACATCAGTTGCAGACTTTCTTCATTAATCTAAAATTGTTAAGAAATCTTGGGGACAATAAAAATGTTGTTATAAATATGCATGCAGTGAAGCTGCAACATAATAAGGACCTGCTGAAAAACAGGACACAGAAAGGCAGCTGAAAGATGAGGCACAGGCCCTGCGGAAAGAATGTTCCCCTAGCAGAAATTGGTTTAATTAATAGGACATTTTACATAATGATTACAGTGTAATTGCACCGACTAGCAGAGTGTCATTAAATATATCCTTGCTCCTTTACAACACCCTCCAGCTAAAAATAATGAGTTACATTGGAAATCACTATGCAACAGGTTCATAAATAACATTTAAACCTATACAAGGCAAGTACTTATAAATAATAAATATTTGCCTTTTGTAATTGAAGAAAAAATGACTGCCATTTTTTTTCTGCTCCCACATATCTCTTTGTCCTGTTGTAAGCCTTAGAAAGGAGATTTTCCCCATTTTCTCCCCCTCTTGTAAGTACTGAATAATTTATTTGCTGGCTAATAGTCAACACTGTCAACACCCGGTGGTGAAAATATACCCATGTCCAGATAAAGGCAGCAGTGGGCTGCAAAGTGATTATTCCCTGCTTCCAGATATTTTGTTGGTTGCAATCCCTGTATACACTGCAGTAAATCACCGACTTCCAATTACTTTCGTCCATAAAACAAGGCTTGTATTCAAATCAGGCCACAAAAACGAGAGACGGAGATTGGGACAACTGAACCCAAGCAAACCTGCGGGCACTGACTGAACATGAACATTCAAGTGGGTGTGTTTCAGTCTTTGTTGTTTCTTAACTTATTTTCTTTAACTTAAAGATGACATTGATCCGCTATGCATTGTTTGTCACTTTTTCTTCCAGAAAAGATGTTCACTGATTCAAAGTAAGAATGCTGTCATATATTTTTTATTACAACTTTAATAAGAGACACCCAAATTCAATGTAGAATATTGTTGAAAAGTACCATGAAATAAATATTAATTCATGTCATGTTTTCAGAAGTATAAGAGGACCAAATCAAGTAAATGGCCTCACTGGACTGTTTTGCTTTAGGTGGGTCAGTTAAGTCTTCATAAGGACAAGTCTTTGAATAATGTAAGGTACTGTTTTTGTAAAAATAGATTATAAAGCATTTTTTTAAACCACACAGTCAATTTAAATTTTTATATATTTAATTAATATACCCTTGCAAAAAATGGTCAACTGTTTTACAGTCCAAAAAATCTGAAGTGTGTGTCCCACATTTGCTGCCACCCTCTTTGCTGTGAAATCCTTAAATCCAGTGCAACCAATAAGCCATATCGGTATTGTGAGTGCGCATGCTCACGAATGCAGCTTGGACCCCCAGTCACGGCTTTTGGACTCCAAACTAACCCCTGGCTTGACTGTAAACAGCGTATGCATGTTTGTCTTTTCGTTAATACGGAGCCTATTAAAGCCTCTTAAATTTTCAGGTATCAGATGTTGGGGTTGGCTGTAGAAATGGTAGTTACCAAATTAAACGGTGGAGAATGCAAAAAGAACCCGTGGTATGAATGATACCGACCCTTGTAATGAACCACAATTTATTTTATATACATTACATACAGAAAAGAAGAATCCGATTGGACGTGCGAGGTGGATATACAAGGTAAGAAATGTGTGATTAATCATGTTAATTGTTCGATATTTCTGTTGTTTGTCTAGATCTAACAGTTTTAGTTTCGGTAGCATAGTCATTAGCATGCAGGCTTCGCATAGCCTACTGCTGGAAGTTGATGTTAAGGATTAATGTTTAGAGCATTACAGCCTTATCCAGGCTCTTCCTGCTTCTAAAAGGTAAAAATCCCATTCAAAAATGCAAATTGTAAGAGTTTAAAAGCACTAGGGACGCTAATAAACTACGTGCAAACGGCTAGCCATAGCACAGATATTTAACAAGCAAGAAATCCCTCCGATAGGATGATAAAGCACATCTTGACTCCATGAGCTCTGGGATGAAACGTTGCTGAGACCAATGCAACAAAAACAGTCCCTTCTTCCCAGCCATCTAACAGCGTTTGTGGGTCTGCGATTATCACTCTGTGGAATGTCAAAAAGCCGGTATAATCAGCCTGGACTACGCCACTTTCCTGTTCTTTCTTCAGAAACAATCAGTAGTTTCTGCACGGTAGCTACACACGCTGCGGCACATATTCCTTTCTTATGCTTCGCTGACACAGACAGCCCTCTACGGCAAATATAAGTTTTTAGTTCGTTGACGTTCAACCATTCAAAATCATCAGTTTTGCAACTTTTGCTATCTATATGTATGTTCGCTTATGGCAGTTTGGGGTCCAAAACCCCAGAATGCATTGCGCGCATCGCAATACCGATATGGCTTATTGTCTTCGTAAGCCACAAGTTTAGTGAGTAGAGTCCGAGTGTGATTAATTCTCAGTACAAATACAGTCGAGCTGTGAAAGCCTTAGAGGGGTTGTTTTAGTGAACAAACACCATGGTGAAGCCAACCGAACAAGGATAAAGTTTTATAGAAGTTTAAAACGGGGTTTAGATATAAACCACTGTCACAAGGTTTCGAGTAATTACAGAGGACGCTGTTTAGGTGATAGAATCTGTTGAAACGGCCGTTATTAGTCCTGCACTCCAAAAATGTGGTCATTATGGAAGAAAAAGATATTGTTACAAGTCAGTTAGGGGGAGCACCACACATATATGGAAGGAGGTGTTTAGGTCAGAAGAGACTAAAATTAAGATTAGCAACAAAAAAAATATTCAAACCCCTGGCAGATTGAGTTTTAAAGTAACCTTTTAATTTTACAAACGTGTTTCTTCTGATTTAAAATATTAATCCTTTGAAGTGGCCCAACTAATCCAATGGTGAATTTGTGAAGAGAGCAAAAGATTAGGGAGAAGGCACAGAGGCCTTCCACCCTCAAGGGATTAGAAGCTCATCACCAAAGTAAATTGTCAACGCACTTGTGAAAACATGCAAATCCTGGATAGCAGTTGTAGGACGGGTTTGAATGCTGCAATGTCAATAAAGATCTTTCATTGAGAAGTGTGTAAATAATTTTACGTTACCATTTTTTATAATAAAATTATTTTTCTTTTTGAAAATTATACCGCTTTAATTATATTGTGTCATCCTTTGACAAATGTTTGTCTTATTTTCAATTACACAAATGTTTTGATTGAATGAAAATATTTTGAAAAATAAATCTGCCAGGAGTGTCAATCCCTTTTTGCCTAACTCTACATACAATACCTTGTTTGGGGTCAAACAAACACTGAACAACACCCTGTACAAACCTTCCCTTAATGAAACATGGTGGTGGCAGCATTACAAGTTAAGCTTAAGCTGCTTTTCTTCACCAGGGACAGAGAAAGATGGTCAGAGTGGAAGGAAAAAGAGATGGAAATAAAAGCGGAGTAATTCTGGATTTCCCTCCAACAGAAAATGATCAGTATAGTGAGAACAACTATGGAATAGTTTAGGTTACACTATAATTCTATATTTTAGTATGGGCCAGTAGGAGTCAAGCCCTAAACCCAGACTAGAATCTTTGCCAAGACATGCTGTTTTTTTCAGGCACTTTTTCTTCGGTTTAATTAAGCTTAATTAGTTAGTAATTAGTCATTCTTTAAGGAGAATGCGCAAAATTATCGGGGTTTTTTTTCTTATTTTTAGCAGTAGCACTTCCTCACACTCAAAATGTCAACTTTAATTTGAGTATATTTATTAACTGGGCAGCGAAGATACTTTAAGAAAAAATATCAGTTTGCTGGATGTGTGAAGCAGGTAGAGATATGACCAGAAGTTGCCTATACACAGTTTTTATTAAATATAAATAAATATATATGCACCCCACACTTTTCAGATGTTTATTATAGAAACTTTGGCTCTTTTGGTGGTAATTTCAAATCGGACTTAATAATTTTGCAAACCAATGTAGCCTAATATAGAAAATGTACAGCAAAAGTCATCAGCTGAAAACATACTGTTTAAGTCTGAAAAAACTACTACCAGACTATGCCACATAAATGCATTGTATAAATCAGTATTTCTGCATTGCTTTATAGTGAACCATTTTATTTTGGTCCAAAATATGTCTAAAATACAGTAAAAGGGTCGATTACATAAAACAAATTTGGATTAAAGTGAAGTTATGAAGACGTCTAGTTGATAGAGAAATTAAATATATTAGCATTTAACCCAACTAAATATGTATCTTTAAAAAAATAGCATCACCTCTCAATAGAGAAATAAAACATAACTACACTGATATTATGACTACTCTGCCTTTATTTTATTTTTAAAACAAGTTGATTAAACACATGTATTCATGTTAATGAGATAACCGCACTGACACAATTTTTGCATGTTCCTCAATTAACCTGATTTTAGGAAGCAGTCTTGAAATTCTAGGTCGCATTTTTCCATTTAATATCTGTCTAAACAGGATTAATCAGAAAACCATTCAGTGGTACCTGTGTAGGAGCTGTGGAGCTCAGGTGGAAGAATCTGAACACATTTTACCGAGACTGATGTGTATTTTGTGCTGTGGAAACTAAATGTATTGGTCATCACTGTTATTGGATCTTATTTTTTATTTTTCATCTTTTGATATATTTTGTTTGCTAAATGAATACTTGAACAGGCAATAAATACATTCTACAAGTAAAGATATACTCAGTAAAATATTAAAGATATCAGATTTTTGATTTCCTTATTTTTAGCAGTAGCAATTCCTCACACTCAAAATGTCACCTTTAATTTGAGTATATTTATTACGTGAGCAGGGAAGATACTTTAAGCAATCTTTTAAAAAGTCTTCAGGTTGGCAATTAGAGGAATCCTCGAAAAATGTATTGATATAGAGATTTAGTTGAAGCCTTTTTAAGTCCCACTTTATTTCTAACTACATTGGTGTTTGTTCATCCTCTTACTTGCTTTGCCATCAGGATTTTACTGTATCAATCTCCATTGGTGCAGCATTTTCAACTAAAGAATCTCTTTCATTTGTCAGGCCTAATATCCAAGTCACATCCAGGAAGTGTGAGAGTAGTTGTTTCAGATTTGGCACTTTGCAAGTCCATGTCCATTGTTCAGTTTGATTCATGTAGATTTTACCTACTACTTAGTGTACCCATGTGTGTTTGGGAATTTAGTGCCCACTGCTTTACACTACATTCACTCATTCACACACACTGGCAAGCTATGTTGTAGCCACAGCTGACCACCACCTGTAGGCAACGTGTAAAGTGTCTTTCCCAGTACACAACAACCGAGACAGTCTTAACCTGGGCTTGATTACAAGCCCGGGTCTTAATCTTCTGACTACAAGATGAAGTCCCAACTCCTGACCTATGATCACCCATTAAAAATTAACATGAATTTGGATTTAACTTACCCATCTTCTGTACAAAGTCTACATTTAAAATGGTGCATCTAGGAGGCCCTTTCTTACTGAAAAAAATAAAATTTTCCATTCATTTCCCAGGTTTTCTTAAAGCTTGTTATGTTGCTAACAGCTTTCTTTACTCTTCTCTTTATTTTTCTTTACTCTTCTTTTTATTTTATTTTTTTATCTAGTACTTACTGATCCTTTCTAGTAACTCAAGGGATGATGTTTAAACTAAGGGAAATTTTCAACTTTCCAAAGGGCTCTGATGCTTTAGAATATTTTTTTTATTTATTCACCTGTTTATTGTTAATTGAAAAATCTTTAATACTGTCCTCTTTTGGGGCTGCACAGTGGTCCAGAAGGTTCTGGGTTCAAGTCCCAGAGCTAATTAATTTCTCATTCACACAAAGGTCATTTTCTCTATGCCACTCTTCTGTGTTGGAAAGACAGGGAAACATGATATCTTTTTAAACTCAGATGTGTTTTAATCCCCATAGGTCAGGATATTGTCAGGAAAAAAACAAAACTGCTATAAGTACCCACATCAACAGTCGGAACAATAATTATAAAGTGTGAAACTAGATACCAGACAATTCCACAATTAATAAAAGAGTTGACACAAAGTATGATTAGGGGATATACGTACTTTCACACTTTGAGTTACTTATGAGTTTCCAGTTAAACTGGATGGTTTTGGAATGAAGATTTATTTTTTTTATCTATGCATGAATGTGGGACAATATGCAAAATTTAAAGAAAAAAGAGAAAGCCAAGACAAGAGCTAGGGAGAACTGATTACATGTTGTTCAAAATTACAGTGGCTAACAGGATTGTTAGTTAGGAACTTAGCTAGATCAGGGGACTACCATAAGGTCATTTACAAATTAACTGAACTGTTCATTTATATATATATATAAAGCTATTCTAATCCCTTTAACACATATCAAACCTCCATTGACCTCATTATTGTTTGAATATCCTGAATCCCTTTTGTCGAAGCTCTTGTTCCTAACATTATGCTTGTCTCTAAAGACCCAGCATGTCTGATTAATGTCTGCTCAGGTGTTACCATCGCGCATGCGAATACCCCTCAATTCATTTTTGATCAGTCCTTCTGTGGGCTGTTGGATAAAGAACATTTAGGATGCTTTCCTTGCTGTTCGTCTCCCTTCCACTGACTTCATTAAACAACCTGCTTTCATTCCATTCACACACACACACACACACACAAAGTGTTTCTCTTTCATACCTATAATCCGGCAGCCGGGAACATCCAAGGGTTGCATTTGTGCAGAATGCATCAATAACTGTGGAAACTAAAAGGCCTTGTCAGGAATGGGGAGTTGTCAGAGGCGCAGCAAATGATTCTACCCGATGCTCATCTGAGCTGCAATCAGCCCATAATCTGGAAATACATCAGGCCTTCCGTGACATGGAAATTTCCTGCTCCTCCGATCTCATTTTGAAATGTAGTAATCACAGGGAAAGGCGTTCAGCCTCACCAAAATGTATAAATAATTTTCATTCAAACATATTAACAGTCAAAATACCAGAATTCATCATGGATACATGGAGAGCTCCTTACAAAGCAATCAAGGCTTCTGTTCTTTGTCTTTGGCAGATGAGAGACAAGGTTCAGATTACTTGAGCGAGCCCTGTTTTGCATAATGGCCTACTCCCTTGGTGCTTTTAAACTTCCTCGTCAATCCATTACATTTACCAAGCCCAGCTTCCTGCCTGGTTTTAATATAAAGCTTCCCTGGTAAGAAGATCTGGATGAGGCCTTAAAGACCATTTTATTAAGGCATGCATGTCTTCATCCATTCATCTAACCTTACCAGCGGACACATTTATGTTCCATGGACAAGTTATGCACCATCATCTTCAAGGAGCAAAAACATGCCCTTTTTACAGTATTGGGGAAAACCATTGATTTCGGAGACCAGTTAGAAGGTGAAGCATTAACTTTCTCACACTTGCAAAGGGTCTTTGCTCTTCTGCCCCCTTCAACTGGACAGCTAGATTCTATGATTTAGCCAAACTGATATTTTGATGAATACATCTTTTTAATTAGCTCATCTTTTTTTGACTTTCCAAGTTGCACTGTCTAATATTTAGAGTAAAAACCAAACATTATGTGGTTGACATGCTGTCAGATGCAGCTAAGGAAGTCCAGATTTTGTTATGAATTTTACATCCTCCATCAAGTGGTTACCATAGTCACCCAAAAGCATGTTTATGATTAAGGGATCAGTTTGATTGTGACATTTTCTTTTGATAAAGCATTGGCTTTAATAGTGACCTTAATAGAGCCTGGCCTAAATTGGGGCACTTTCATCCACAAGTTACTCATATCATGGCTTGACTAGAGTTTGCCAGAACGAATGTGAAAGACTCTATGGTGGAGTGGAAGAAAGTTATCAGATCTGAGATGAGACAAAAATTAAGCTTCTTGGCAATCAGATGAGACTATATGTTATATATATGTCAAATATATGCAGTCGGCATTTATGCAACAACCTATTTTATGTTTTATAGCTTTATTTAATTGTCATTATTTTGTAGCTTTCACTTTGACATTAAGTAAGGTTGTCTTTATTTTTTAAATTTTTTTTTTTAAAGAGTTTGTACTTCTTTCCACTCCTTTTTGAATGTGTAAATTAAATGTGTGTTCTTGGTTTATGTTTACATCTCTTTGGTCTTGATTTATTTTTATTTTCTTTCCTTCTCATTATTGGTGTGAATTCATTCATGTATAATTATTTATTGGTTATTAAATGTTCAAAATAAATATAAAAAATCCCTAAATTTGTTATGTTTATTGATTTCTAAAAGCAAAAGAGGTAAAACATCAAAGGTGACGAATGCTTTTTGTAGGCACTGTATAGACATTAAAGTAGCAAAAAGTTGCTACAAAGGTTTCATGATTATAGGGCCGAAAATATTAGGTGACAGAAAAATGGATGCAAATGTTCCCGAGTCTTGCTTCCAAAGAACCCTTTTGGCCAATTTAGCTGAAACACAACTGTACCCCTGTGCCTAGACTTATTGTTTTGCCAAAGATAGTGTCATAATTTCAATACATTTATGTCTAAAAATGCAAAACGGCACAAATCAAGCATAACACTATCTCATTAAAGTTCAGCAAAAATATCCCTCTCTTCATGCTAGAGGAGAAAGAGGATGTTAGCACTATTCACAGGAGGCGAAAATTAAGGCAGTTTAAATTTGGAAGCCACCCGAGCTTGACAGGACATGGGCTGCAGTTTTATGTCCCATCATTTATCAGCGGTTTATATTTTCTATGACCGCATTGTCTCTTTCAGGATCCCTCGAAATCACACCAGCTGTAAAAACTGCCACCCTGCATTGTCCCTCTCGAACGCTAATGTTTGCATAACAGTTTGAGCCTCTTAATGATCCACACACACTTTTGCATAACATATTTCTTTCTAATATTGTTTTAAATGCTTTTTTTCTGTGAAAAATATTTAGGGTCATTGAGGGAGGAAACCTTGAAAAAATAAATGACAAATGAAACACTCTTAAGATGGCGTAAAGCTAGTGAGCGAAGGCCTTTATAGTTGGTGATAAAGCACACTGAGGCAAGGCAAACATGCATGGATCACAACTCTTTTCATTACAATAGTATCAGCATCCCTTCATTTCCCACTATCAGCTTTAAATGTAAAAACCAAGACGTTTATGTAAAGTTCCATAATAAAAAGAATAATAGTGACTTTCCCTGTGCCAACTGATTAATGAGATGGATACTAGCTTTTTGAAGAGAGGATCCCAAAATGTTTCCACCCAAAAACTTTGCAGAATAAGGAAGTATAGCACCGTCAGTCACAAAAAGACAGTTAAAGGACATAGATTTTATTTTTACTTTTATTAACCAAGTTAAGTAATTTACAAACATATATTAAATAATGTAATTAATTAAAATTTATTTATATGTGCTTTTGTAGTTTTTATTTAGCATATTTATACAAAAATATGTTAAAACATACATGCTATATTTTTATTTATTAAAAGCTAAAGTAATGTTTATTCAAACTAAAATAAATGTCAGTAAATCTGACTAGTTTATCTTTGCACTTTCTCAATATCTTTCATTCGATTTTTACTAAACTCTAGAGTTTATTCTCTTATAACTTAAAAAGTTATCAGGAAACATTTTGTTTTGTAAATATAAGTTATTGTTGCACAGCTTTTTTGCCTTCCTAAGGTTTTTCGTTTTTTCTATAAAGTTAATTAAACAGTCAGTTGTGACCATAAAGTCATCTGGATTTGTGTATTATTTTTTATGGATTTTACTCCGTTTTTAATATTCTAAATCAATAACAATTTCTTAAATTATTCACTTTTTTATTTCTTATTGTCCTCTTTATCTTATACTCTTTGGCTGTCTGAGCAAAGAGGTCAACAAGGAATTATAGCTCTGTGATCTACGGTGGTTGAGCCCCTGAGATTCATGGGCAGCTGCAATGATAAAGTTTAGTCCAGCAGAATTGCTAGTAGTGCAATAACAGCGAGAGAGGGTCACAATAAAGTTTAGTTTAATGACAAGAACAAATAACTTTAACATTTGGTGGGGGGCACTCGACCCTTTCTCTGGTATCACATCTGATATATCAGCAGGCAACTGGCCGTGACTGCTGGGCGATTGTGCTTGGCACTCTTGCACTGGTGATGCATGCAGGATGTAGTGGCAGGTGTCCATTTTATAGAGTTATTCAGTTGGAAATGCTGGACTCTGGCGAAGGGATAAGGTGGGAAAGAGCGCCTGGGTAGATTATACTTATAGCACAGCTGGCAGCTCCCAGGCTCTCTGTGCACCTAACTGGCCTCCAGCTAACTTTTGTTCTCTAAAACAAACCAACAGCATATTTTGGGGAGAATATCAGGGACTGCTGCTGCAGATCTTATATTTATTTAGAAGATGGCAAGTTGGATATTAATCTGCATACATAACAATCTAAAACTTAAAAAAAAAAATAGCACTTTAGTTTTTGAGCTTCTGGACTTTTTGTTGGGCCTGCTGGAAGCTTCAGCCTTGCAACTAAACATGTTTGATGTTTATTGAATTGGGCTGAAACTCCAAAATATTCCCAGGGGATTCTATAGCATTTCTTAGATGCCTGAACACATGTCTGATGTGGTTATGATGGTGTTAGCCTCAATCGTGTTTTTTTGTTGTTTTTTTCCCCTGTGTTTTAAGTTCACCTTTGAATTTTTCAAATATCCACTTGAAAAAAACACGGATCTTGATTTTGAAAAATATATAAACAAATTAATACCACAATATACTGAGCTAAAACTATTCTATCAATACATTGCTATTAAATAATTTAAAGCCTTTTATCATCTTTAATATTGCTTAGTGTAATAAAAATACATTCTGCTCTTATTCACCTATTCGTTCCCCTTTGTTCTTGACAACCTCCCTGGTGAAGTGTATCTTCAAGCATCAACCATTTCTACATGATATCCATCCATCCATCCATTTTCTTTACCGCTTAATCCTTAATGGGTCATGGGGGTGCTGGTGCCTATCTCCAGCTATCAACGGGCGAGAGGCGGGGTACACCCTGGACAGGTCGCCAGTCCATCACAGGGCAGGACAAACAGGACAAACAACCATGCACACACTCACACCTAAGGACAATTTGGTGACATCAATTAACCTGACATTCATGTTTTTGACTGTGGGAGGAAGCCGGAGTACCCGGAGGGAACCCACGCATGCACGGGGAGAACATGCAAACTCCATGCAGAAAGGCCCTGGGTCGGGATATGAACCCACAACCTTCTTGCTGCAAGGCAACAGTGCTAACCACTGCACCACCGTGCAGCCCTTCTACATGATATATATGTATATATATATATATACACATATATATATATATATACATATATATATGTATATATATATATTGTTCATAGCGCTAAAAAAAACCTAAATGCAGTCAAAAATTAAACCTTCCACACAGAGATATGTTCTCTTTCATATTCTTATTTATTTTGTCCTTGAGCTATGTCACATCCCAGATGTCTGCATACTCAGGTACTGTATACATCTTGTGTATCTTGATTCTTCCTTTGAGACACTTCCAGCACTGTCAGTAACATTATACTAATTTCTCTAAAATCATTATTATTAATTATGTTTGTCCTTAATTCAGTTTTTAAGTTACTAATATTTTTTTTACCTATAAGGGTCTCATACGTAGAAAGACTGTCAATGTATATTCTCTGGGTGGTCCCTATTTCTGTATGATTCCCATAAAGATTTGAATAATTAAATTTGCAAACTTACACTGACGTCCCAGTAGGTGGCAGTGTATGGAGTGACACATACTATAGTCCAAAGAAGATGTTTAAATGCAAATGCCATTTCCATTAACAAATATAGGAAATCTACCCATTTAGGGAGCAACGTTTCACCTTTCTCACCTCTGATTGGATAGCCTGCTTGACATATTCCAAATCTTAACATTTGCCAACTATTAGCTAACACTAATCTGACTCGTTTTTTAATCCTAATATGCGAGGATCAGTGCCTAACCCTATTGTGATCCATTTATGAAATAGAACATTTAGAAGCAGCAGTCATAATACACAGAAGGAGGGACCTTACACCTAAATGGGTACATTTTGAAAATGTGCTCCTTGTTAAAGTGGGAAAATGGATTTTGATTAAAAACATTTATCTATAAGGAAAGTTGTGTCTTTAAATATTTTGAGTATTCAAACAATCTGGAAACATGAAACAAAATATGTCATGTCTTTATAGAAACTAAAAAAGGTGGTGAGTTGAATTGCAGACTGGATCTGAATTTGATTATATACTTAAAAGTAGGCTAAATCCTAATTTTGACAAATTATAATATATGAAAATGTAAATTAATTGTCTCTTTTTGTTTTGTAAGGTACAGTAGCTTACCTTGAGATGGCTACATGAATATATGGCTACATGATTGTTCATACTTTTCGCTGTGAATAATTAACTTTTAATCAGTAAAGGGATTTAGGCGTGTTTGTGTTTGCTGGAGCTCTACGTTTTTCTGCCAGCAAATTAATGTTAAGCTTGTCTCACAAGCTGTTCGGTTTCACATCAACATGTTAACAACAGGAGCATGCACTTCGCACTGATGAGAACATTTTATGGATCATAACAATATTCAATTTGCTGCCACAGCACCCTTTGACAGGGTATTTAGCCTCTGTGAGTGATGGGTGCTGATGGCCCTGAGGTGCTGCTGATGGCTGCATGGGTCTGCTGGGCAGCTGCTGGTTGTAAGGCACTGGATCAGTATATTTCAAAATCAGCAGGAGATCAAACCACAAGAGGACTGATAATGGAAGATAGATAACATGCGTGAATAACTTTTTCCCAACTTAATTGTGCGTTATTTTACGTTCAAATATTTTTTTTAAATCTCATTCATACAAATCTCTCAGTCACAACTCCTACACTAAAGTAAGTTGCAGCATTTCAAGTTCATAAAGCGAATTCGTGACTGCTGTTGTTGAATGCAGGCCTCATATGCAGATACATTTGAGGGGTCATTATCAAGAAAGAATGTGGGAGACAAAGTGAAGACAGACTGGTGACAAATGATCAGACGGATAATGGGCTGGAAGACACACTTACCACGCTAACAACACGGCGCGCAGAATGGACGCGCCCCCTGTCGAAAACAAACAATGTGCCTCCAATCTATCATCGTTGATTCATGTCATCATTATCCCTCAATGGCCATGCGGACATCAACATGACAATGCAACATGCAGAGGCGGCATCGGGGACGGAGATTATTGTCATAGAAAATGTGGCACAAATCTCTTCTGGAGCATAATAGCTGTTGTGCAGAGTAACAAACAAACAGGTTTATGTCTCTGAAGAGGTGGCTTCGCTGAGCAGTGTGTGTGCACATGTATGTGTCTTTGCATCAGTGTGTATTTGGAAAAGCTTAGCAGGTGAAATGTTGTGCTAATTCTGTACAGGTTGGGCTAATGTCGAGCCCCCGGGTCCTTTTCTGTTGGCAGGCTGGCTGGTGATTAGAGATATAATTAAGAGCAGTTTTGACACAGGCACCGTCTTCCAGCTCCTCCACTGGCCCCCCGGAGCACTTCCCACTATTGTTTATGGGGCTTCCTCCATTATCCGCCAACAAAAGGGGCCCTCCATGCACAAAACCCCAGCTGGCTCAGACAGGGAGTACACAGCTCCTCTCTGGCGACAATAAAGAGAAACTTGAGTTTAAACAAAAAAAGTTACACCATATTTGCTCAAACTAACTATGATGAAAGGCAATGAAGACAAGGGATCCTCATGTAGGCATCAATATAAATATTACTGGAAGGTCAATTAATATGTAAATTAACTCCTCCATTTAATTAGCTATTTAACTATTTTCCAAGGCAGGGACATATTAAATCATGCTTAAAGACCTCTCTAACTAGCCTCCTGACAATAGTGCTAGGGAGTCGTGGGCTCATAAACTACCGGCTTGACCTATAAAGAGCCCCGAGTCTGCTAATTCCATCTCAGCCTAATTTTATGACTTGCATAAAATAACCATAGTGCAGCTTTGTAGCTGTTAAGAGGATATGGGTAATAAAATGGAGCTGGAGAAAGCATCAGAAATCTCCTCTTCAGTAGTGTCCTCATTTATTATTCTATTATTCTTTGCAGGGTTCCAGGCTCATGTGAAAGACAAATGACCTTATTATATTAAATAATTTGTGAGGATATTAACCGTTAATCACGCATAAACAGCATTTAAAAGGTATTGATTTTCCAGTCCTCTCAACAGCTTGTTAAATTTACATCCAATAACATGATAATAGATAATCAGGTGAATGATACTCATTTGTAGGGGACAGAGGAAAGGTAATTGGCGCCAATGACCTTGACTTCAACCGTATTTCTTCATCCGGTTGTTTCCTGACCTTTGAGTTTGCCTCAGTACAAAGGCTCCTAGTGTTAGATGTGTCCTGATCAAGGAGTCAAACATTAGGTCTATTTTATCTATAGCTACACAAATAAGGCTTTTCCTGGCCAATACCAATTTATTTTTCTTTCAGAGGGACTCTTGTTTTTCAACCTGGACCTTATTTTTAGCAATTTTTATTCATTTCTTCACCCAGACAAATTTGGAGCCACTTGGAGTCCTTCGGGAGAACTTTGTATCCAGTTGTGATCACTGTATATAGTCACAAAATGGAAGTCAATCAGAGCAGTATATTTGCTACCTGTGATAAGGCATTGTCTGCCTCAAAACTCCTTGAGAAAGCCAACAAACTTTATCTTACCCTATGAACAGAAAAACCCTACCTTTTAGGTCTCTGTAGGGCTCTGTGTGTGTGGTGCAAGATGAGAAGTAACCGTTTTTTCAGGTATTTTTTTGCATTTTATTATGCGTGTACTCCCTTAACATGTGAATTAGAGGACGGATACCCGACCCGAGCCCGATGGTACCTGATGGGCCGGGCAGGATTCGGATAGATATTTAGAAAGAAAGCTCGGGTTTGGGAGGGGCTCGGTCACATCAGAGGAGTGAGGGCGAAAACCTTCACCTCCATCCAGGCTCTACGAGAGCATTAACAGTGAGTGATTTGTGAAAAAAGCAGAGGGGGGATATTTATTTCTTTTATTTTAGTTACTTCTTATTCATAAAAATAACATGTTTGTTTATGCTGGCTATAGGGCATCTTGCACATACGTTTACCCTTTCAAAACTGACAGCAATATTTGAAAAACAAAATTATTGTTTACATAAAAAATTAAGATAAGGTCAAATACATTGATGATTGAAATCAAAGATAAGAATTCACTTAACTTATCCATTCATTGCAGGTGAGATTATTTTCAGGTGAAAGAATCCGTATCCTGTATGCACCTGTGTTGAGCCCGGGTCGGGCTCGGACATAAATATCTTAATGCCTGTCGGGCTCGGGTCGGATTTGATTACTGCTCCGTCGGATACGGGCCGGGCTCGGACAAAAAAATGCGGACCAATCTGCACTCTAATGTGAATGTCAAACATAGTCCCTTTGTATGCACCCTATTGTAGACTTATTGTTGTATCAAACAGTCTTGATGCTCAAACATTTGTATTACCATCTGTAGTTGTATCAGAGGTTGCGCTATAATCAGTGGGTGTCAGTTGTTTCGACAGTTCCGGCATTATTTTTAGTACTATAGCATATTCAGTGGTTTATTTTCATTCATTTCACTTTATATTAAATTCGAACAAACTAAACAAAAAATCAAATTCATGCCATCGCACTTCTTGCAAATTAATAAGGGACATATTTTGTCTGCATTTCACCTGCTGTGCATAATGGAGGCTGTAGTTTCACTTCAGCCACAGCTTTAAACTACGAGAATATTTTTTCAATTAAAGTGATCAGAATGTGGCAAAAATTTATTTTCTTTAGAGCGAGAAAATCCTCTGGATGCCAGGCAGAGTGTCTGTCACCACAATTGTGTCAGGTGTTGTGCAACCTGTGCAGCCACAGATAAGTTCAAAAGCCTCAGTAACTTTTCACGCTTTGTCACCTTCAGATTTTTTCCGTCACCATTTTAAAACCTGTCTAATACAAAAAATGTCTGGTTGCTGCGCCCCCTGTGAATTAACCATAACGCCAGAAAGATGATAAGAACAGCACTCTCCATTTTTTATGATGACCTCTTTTCACATGGCTTCCTGGTTTTACCCTGCTTACACGTTTAACTGTCCAATAGCTAAAAGAGTTCTAGTCCTGTTGAATTTACAGTACTCGCTTATTGAATAGGAATAGCAGGAATAAATAAATAAAATAAATCTGGTCTGGACCAAAGCAAGTCAATTTATGGACCTTCCTGGTGTGAATACGCTCCTAAAAGACTGAAAGTGTTGACACTAACTGGATCCTTCCAACACATAGCCAATAGCCATGCTTTTAACTATTCCAACATATAGTACTAGATAATTGTGAATTTGAAGGATGATGACACATATTTTTTTTTTCAAAAAGGTACTTGTGCATTACAAACTGAAAAGTTACCATTTCTATTTCGCCCCCTTTTCTCTGAAACCACTAATTACAATCCAGTCCAGCCGGTTGTCTTCAGATGTCATTTAGTTAGTGAAAGGAATCACGCTGTGTTTGACTGAACCTGAGAAAAAATATTGTTCTGATGAAAATACCTTTCATCAGCCCGGACAGGGAAGATGGTAGTTGAGGCATAACAAGGAGCAATCCTGGAAGAAGACCTGTTAAATAAAAAATAAAAAAAGACTTGAGACTGGGGGTGGAGGTTGACCTTCTGTAAGGACAAATACCCTAAAAATATAGCCAGCGCTACAATGGTCTATTAAAGAAAACTCCACTAAAATAATCTTGTGTTATAACATCACAAAAAAAAATTAAGGGATTTCAGTTGTTTTGCAAAGAATCGAATGCCTTAGCTCTTTGAGCTACAATCAAAGTTCTACTACTTGACTTAATCTAAAGCAACAGACTTTTGTGTGAAAAGTTTCTTTGTTTCCTAAAAAGTCCAACACTTCATCAGAGACATCACTCTCCGTTTGGCACTGATGACAGCTGTATTCTGATCTCCATGATTACTTTTTGATGAAGTTTTTTTCCCCTATCTTTGTGTGTGTGTGCACGCCAGGGAGTTTTATATCTCCTGACCGCCTGCAGATACCATTTAGATTTGAAAAGTCCTCTAAGTTGCTGTTGGGGAAGCAACTTGCCACAATAATAAATTTGCAGCAGGTAGCAGAGAATAGCAAGTGGCATGCAAATCTGTCTTGGTGTCCCTTTGGGCCCTAGTGTTCACTCCGGGAGAAAATGAAGCCATGCTGTGCCAAACACTGTCTCCCTTTCTCCCAGGCTTAATGTTAATTTCAGTGGAGAGACAGCCAAATAGGGTGTCAACTGGTCTTTTTTTCTCCAGCCACGCAGGCACAGGGAAGCTTGTTCAGTAGATGGATATGTGAGAGAATGGACTCACACTGCCTTCTTGACACAGGCTCTCTTGATTCATTATGACAGGCCAATCTTTTATTAGCCTCTGCTTCATACTCAAACCCCATTGCAAAAAATTGTGAAAAAGTGAAATTTTCTCTCCATGAAGCCAGCAGATTTACCAAGCGGCAACTTCTCCTGACCCCACCTTCTAAAGGCTGATAATTATTTGCTTCCTGTTATTTGTTCCCTGTTATTTGTGCTCAGATGTTATGAAAGGCATATTTGATATCCCTGTAAACTGCTGCACCTTTGAGAGATACTCATACACACGCTCCTGCTGCATTGCAAATGCTTATATAGTGAAAAATAGACAGTTGGGATTTCTCATTATTGCTGAAGTGACAGCTTCTAAATAATTGTTCTGTAGTTTCGGTAGAATTTTGAACAATAAATAGTAGCACAAATTAAACTCATTCAGATACACAAACATAGATAGATAGATAGATAGATAGATAGATAGATAGATAGATAGATAGATAGATAGATAGATAGATAGATAGATAGATAGATAGATAGATAGATAGATAGATAGATAGATAGATAGATAGATAGACGTGCACTTTTAATGGAATCTAATATGCAATGGTCAGCTTCTTTGTGTTGTTAGGTTGCTCCTATACACACAAAATGTGGGATTTCTAAGAGGGATTATAATTGAAGTTTTAGATCATAGTGTATGTAAAGTAAGATAGAGGCAATTTGAGCACAACAAACTGACTTGTTCATTGAACCTAAACATTTAGCTTGATTATACTCCTTTACTGTAAATTAAACTCCAAGAAGTTTAATGTTATTGAATATTTATTGTTATATAAAAACATTTACATATTTCAACTGACGGAGGAAATATAATCAATTAGGAGGTCCAGACAGAGTCCTTACTTGAATCTGATTGTGAATTTGTGAAGTGAACTGAAGATTAATTGTTTGACGGCATCCAAAATCATCTACTCAGCTCTCAAAAGGACATGTTTTGTGCTGTTTCGAGTATCAGGTAAAATATCCAATCAAGTAGTTCCAGTGCTTAACCATTATTGCTTCTTAAAGCTGTTTTTAAGTAGAATGCTAGTTTTGTCTCTATTTTCAACGTGCTACCTCATCATTGCGTACCTTAAAGCCTCTGGCTGTTTTGGTTTAAAAACTATTTCCATTCCTCTCAGGAGTTTGTTTCTGACTAAAGTTAAGATCAGCCTCTCTCTAAAGTTCATAAAAAAATAGAAAAAAAGAAAATTATACTCTTCTCAGTATTCAGTAAAAAAAAACTTTATTGGTATTATAATAAAACAATTCCTATAACTCCAGAACAGCTTTTTAAGATGTTTCCACTAGTATCTTTAGGATTTAGCTTATGCCATGAGTTCCAGATTTTTCCAGTTGGAATACGTCATCATTTCTAATACTTGCCACTCCAAAACACTAATACTGCTTCCAATAATAAGACACTGTTGAAGTTGTAAAATCATTTAAAACTTAAATCTGCATGGGACTTTATCTTAACCTGTATCCTAAGGCTGGTAACCCTATTTTCCTAGAAACTCTTCCAGAGCTTCCAGAGAAATTCCATGTTGCTCAGAAATTAGAGACTTACTTTCTCTCCTACTTCTCCCCAACTGCATGATATGCTGTCAGTTCAAGCGCTAACCTGCTTTCTCTTAGTCTCTTCCTACAGTAGGTGCTCCTGACCCGCCCTGCTTGACGACCCTGACTAAGATGGCATTGCAGTGATGGAAAGTTCTCCACGTCCTGCAACAAACTTCTGCATCAGTTCTGTTGTTCTTTCTGTGTCTCTGTTCTGTATCTCTGTTCTGTATTCTCCATACCACAGACGGTCTCGGCAGATGACCGCTTGTACTGAGCCTGGTTCTGCCGGAGGTTTCTACCTGTTAAATGGGAGTTTTTCCTTTCCACTGTCGCTTCATGCTTGCTCAGTGGGAGGGATTGCTGAGAATTACACAATGCAATCTTCTGTGGTTCTCTAATTTTTCCACATTAAACATTATATTGTAATAACTCTTCTTGTAAAGTGCCTTGAGATGACATCTGTTCTGAAACGGCGCTATATAACTAAACTGAATTGAATTGAAATTGAGATAATGTTACTGGGATGAGGATCATCACCTCTAAATCCAAGACCATGCTCTTGAGCCGGAAAAGGGAAGGGTGCCTTCTTCAGGTCGGGGATAGGGTCCTTCCTCAAATGGAGGAGTTTACATATCATGGGGTCTTGTTCACAAATGAGGGAAAAATGGAGCGGGAGATCGATAGACGGATTGGTAAGGCATTTGCAGTTATGCGGGCGCTGTACCGGTCTGTCGTGGTGAAGAGAGAGCTGAGCCGAAAGGCAAAGCTCTCAATTTACCGGTTGATCTACGTTTCTACCCTCATCTATGGTTACAAACTCTGGGTGGTGACCGAAAGAAGGAGATCATGGATACAGGCGGCTGAAATTAGTTTCCTCCGATGGCTGGGTTCTCCCTTAGAGATAGGGTGAGAATCTCAGAGTAGAGCCGCTGCTCCTCCACATTGAGAGGACCCAGTTGAGGTGGCTCGGGCATCCACTAGTATCCACTAGGATGCCTCCTGGACGCCTCCCTGGTAAGGTGTTCCAGGTACGTCCCACCGTGAGGAGGACTTGCTGGAGGGATTATGTCTCCCAGCTGGCCTGGGAGCACCTCTGGATTCCTCCCGAGGAGCTGGCCCAAGTCGCCGGGGAGAGGGAAGTCTGGGTCTCTTTGCTTAAGCTACTACTCCGGATAAGCAGAAGAAGATGGATGGATGGATGGATGGATGGATGGATTACTGGTTAAATTTAAATTATTGTATTTGTGTCAAAATTACCTAATGTCTTACACAATAGACACATTATAAATTAGCAGTTGTGCTTTAGGACCCCTCTGACTGCCCGACATAAGCCCTGTTTCTCAACAGTAAGCTGGCTCTACTGAATCAGTAGTAACTGTGTAACTGATTCTGTGCTGGTGGATAGATGTGCTTTAGTGTTGTGCAAGAGCAAGCGTATTGATTCTGATCAAGTCTCATTTTTGTAAGCAGACGGTATTTCACGCTGTGTTTGGGTACCTTTTTGATGGCCTTGACAGATTCTGCTGAATGCTGTCAGAGACTATTTGGAAGGCTGAACAAGGCTGGAAAAGCAAACGGGGTGTTCAGTGTAGAAGAGGAGGAGGAGTAGGACGGGTAGAAAGCAGAGCTGAAAAGAAAAGGAGGAGGGAATCTGTTCATCTCAGGGCAGGCCGGTGACAACTGCTTCGGCCTTGGAATCAATTCTGTCTGTTTACAGACCATTTCACTGTCTTTTACCTGCAACATCACTTGTGTCAGTCTCATTAATACCACCAGATATATAATGGTTGAATTAGCATGATGGCTGAAGCAAATCCCTGGACTGTGAGCACATAGGAAATGTCAACACGTTCTCTTCACTAACCCAATTAGAGGCCATTAACGGGCTCTCTCAGCAGCAGGCATCAGCAAAGTTAAAAACAATTCCAAACAGCTTCCCTTCAGACCATTTACTCACTAGATGCCCCATAGAAAATGAAATGTTAGTAAACAGCAAGCCAAATTAAAATTCAGTAGGTTCATCTTTAGTTTACAAGTACCCTAAGCCTAAAAGGTAAATGCTTATCTGTGCTTTCCAGATAACTAAAAAAGAGAGCTAACAGTACAAATCAAACACTCCAAGATTCCATCCATCCATCCATCCATCCATCTTCTTAACCGCTTATCCAATTCAGGGTCACGGGGCAGCTGGAGCCTATCCCAGCAATTATCAGGCGTTAGGCAGGGTACACTCTGAACAGGACGCCAGTCTGTTGCAGGGCCAACACAGAGAGACAGACAACCATTCACACTCACATTCATTCCTAGGGACAATTTAGAGTGATCAATTCACCTATCATGCATGTTTTTGGACTGTGGGAGGAAGCCGGAGTACCCGGAGAGAACCCATGCATACACGGGGAGAACATGCAAACTCCATGCAGAATGGGCCAGGATACGAACCCACGACCTTCTTGCTGCAAGGCAACAGCGCTAACCACTGCGCCACCGTGCAGCCCCACACTCCAAGATTAAACCAGAAATAATATTTTCCATATTTAAATGATCCCACACAGCATGCAAAGGGTGAAAAAAGGTAGGGAGGAATTTGTCGACCATTGAAACACGTTTTACCGTGCTTGGAAAGGTTTAACATTCTCAGATGCATATTTAGCACTGGGCTATTAACTTTTTTCAATTAATGGGATGAAATGCTTTGAACAATTCCATAGAGTCTTCGGACAGCTGTTCATCTAAAAAATGTTTACAAATTAGCTCAGAGGTAATAACAAGGTTATTTTTTTGGGCTCGTAGGAAAAATAACTTTTCAAAATACTGCACACATGCAGTTACCAGATAACCAGAATGTGCTATTGCACAATGTAGAGGGGGACATACCGCAAAAGACATAATATTCCCAAAGGGTTAATGGACAGTTTGAGGCTTTTGTGTGACTTCAGTTTAACAATGTCTTTCTTCTTGACTGCTCTTGATAAAGGCCAGAACTGGAAAATTAATACAGATTCTCCCACCTGAGCTGTGGATCTCTGCCGCCTCTCCAAAGTTAGCATGGATCTACAGGCTGCTTCACTGATTAGTACTTTCTTTGGAAGTAGGTAGCTTTACACTTCACTGTTTAATTGCACACAGGTGAACTGTGTTTACTAATCAGGTGAGTTCTAATGGGCTGGACGCATGTGAGGCGACAAGTGTAAACTTCACCCAAAACTACTCTAGTTTCTGTTCTGCGGTCACTCCTCTCTGGAGACAGATAACAATGTCTCCGGGGTTCTAAAGCAGCTGCTTGACTTGCTAACTCCAGCATTTTTCCAAGTGCCAACCAAGCTGCACTGAACATATACTTGGATCATCTATCAACATCAGATTGTCACATCACAATTACAATACAAATAGTTAATTCACATGTCCAAAATTGCCATTGTACTCTTATTATGAAGCAGTTGAATTTTTAGTTGGACTTCAGAAATGAGTTAAAATGTATAAATGTAACTCTCTCAGACTATAACTCTTTGATAAAGATGAGATCAAGATAAAGAAAAGATGCATATAGACAAGCTAGATAATCCTGAATTATACATGTCCAGAGTACACCAATAAAGTGACAGCTGTATAGCTGATCACTTGCGATTTAGGTAATCACAATACGTTTTGTTATCTCGAAGAGTATGATGTTTGCCATAGCCTTTCAGGGATTTCACCAACTCCCACAAATTACAACATTTACCTTATGTTTACGACAGCCTGAGAAAACACTAAAAGACAGTAGAGCCAGCATGAATTAAAATCCAAGAAAGTCTAAATTCTGCAGAGGCACACAAGGACAAGAGACAACATGGGAATACATCTATGGCCTTCACTTAGCTGTGTACTGGATGTTACAGCTCTGCTACTAGAAAATGCTGTCATCAAACTATATGATTATAACCATTAAGCTGGACCACAAAGGATTTTTATTTCCCACTAAACTGCGCTGTTTGATTATGTGTCGTCGTTTGCCTATACCTCTACATCTCTGAACTAAGATCAAAAACACTTGAAAACAAAATAAAAAATAAATTTAACATGTTAATTTCATGTTTATTTTTTTACTGAATATCATTAAAAACAGTTAACGTAGAGATCAACTATGGAAAATAGAGGTGTAGAGAAACAAGAGGAATAAGAACACATAATTATATATATTGGTCCACAAATTAATGCACTTTTTATTTTTCTAATTACTTTATTACTTTATCTTGAAGATTGTTTCCATTGAATTAGATATTTCTTTGTCTCTTTTGTTCTTTAAGTAAGTGCTGTATGTCATGGCTAAATTACTTTATTCCATTCAAAATTACTTTTCCCAAAGGGAAATTAGATGCTGCTGTAACTCATTATTCAATTTTTTGTAGATGCTGATGGCTCTGGTTAGGGATGTTCTCCAGTAGCGCTCAGCAGATCTGAAGAAGCCTCTGACTGAACACACTCTGTAGCTGTATGACAGTCTGACATAGCGGATGCTCAGGGTTATCCATGATGTTCATCTTCTAAAGAATCTGTTTTTGAACACTAATCTCGAAGGGTTCCTCAGCATCTAACCTGGTTGCCTCCAATCTCAGACTGCCCATTATGATTGATGAAGATGATTTGATCTTTGTCTTTTCTCTTTCCTTCAACTCTGAGTCTGTGGCATCTCCTTTTCAACTCATCAGGGTTTTGTGGGTGCAGTTGAGGGATTATTTGAGCTTTTGTGATGTTAATTAGCTGCTCATAGTTGTAAACCACCTCGTTGCCGTGGTCATCTATCATAACAAATGTCCAAAAATATAAACAAAAAGTATAAACAAAAATACTTCCAGCTCCATAGCATTTAAAACCAGACAGGACAGTTTTACAAAAAAAAAACATTCTGCCAGAAAGGAGGAATGAAAGTTTTTTTTTAAAAATCATAACGACAGGAACAGAGCTACTCCAACATACTGCCAATGTAAGCGGCACAATTCCAGCATTTTAATGATCCATGCAATATCGAAAAAAGCTTCACGACCAATTCAAACAAACCATTTTATTTATGAATGCCATCACATACTTACATTCAACAAACTTGTTTTAAATATACAAGCAGCAGATGTATGTCATTGCATGATCAAAACGAATTGGCCACCCGCTGTTGGCTCATGTCTGCATCAGGATGCAGCCCACTGTCTGCTGGGCCGCAATCTCTTCAGCTTTGCATCCAGGCAGCAATGATAAGTCACCCAGCCAGCCAGTATTGATTGGAGTGGTCCTCACGCCTTATACGAAGGCGAGGAGGGAGGTGAATGATTGTGTTTTACAGAGAAGATTATCACTCTACTCAATGCAGGAATGCCGATGGAATTTCCTTCGCTCTGAAAATGGAGACGACCACCCAAGCTGGAAGTATATGACTTGACCCACTGAAGCGCTAAGTCCAATTTGAAAGCCAAATTGTAAGGCTAAGAGCAAAGTGAGAAAAAAACAAACGGTTACAGTTTGTCTGGTGATTTCTCTCCCTTTGTCTCTGACCAGTCTACATAATACTATTCTTTCTATAAAGCCACAAGAGGTTTGAAATAAATGTCCTTCACCTTTACATGTTCTAGTTGGCTCAGCTTGAACAGTATATACAAAAGGAACAGTCCCTTTGAAGATAGTTGATTGGTTGTCCCGTGTCTCTGTGACAGTAACACAGGTATAGACAACGGATGGATGTTTGGTCTGTTATCATTCCGCCTGAAAAAGCTACGGTTAAAATGCTAAATTAATATGCCATTTATGCCAATAATGAGTCTACATTAACTTTTCTCCAGCACTTTACATTAGGGAATTTAGGATCTGCATTGTTAATTCAAAGGTTGAGTAAAGAAAATAATGGAAGCTTCCATGCATTTAACTTCTGAGTATGGACAAATATATTGCTTAAGACAATCTATTTATATTACTTTTCAGAGCAATAGCATGTATGCCAAAACACTTGCCTAAGCACAGCTTTTTTTAAATAACTGCAATCAGATTAGAGTAGAATCAGGTTGAACATTACCACAGCTGCTAAAAAATTGCTCAAACGTGAAGGTGTTGTTGACTTTCTAATCATTTCTTTTTCCTCTCAAATGTCTTGACTCCTCTTGTCTCCTCTTGTCTCCTCTTTTCTCAATCTCCTCTTTCCGTCTTCTTGCTTGATCATTTTTTACCTAAATAAAGCTTGTGCTCTCACAGAGTAATCAGACAAGAGTACCAGGACCTAATAGACTCACGAAAACTCCCTTATCAGCCAGGTGCAATCTGAGGCTGCTGCCGCTTAACAAGGAATTAAACCTTTTTTTTTCTACGCTGCTGCCAGCACTTTAATTGATTGATGCTAAAAGTTTGGAAAATAAAAGCCTGGTACGTTGAATGAGGTTCTGCTTCCCAGGTCCTGCCGGACCCCACTGAGAGAGGAATCCTGGATTAGAAGTGGCAGTTCACATTTTCGGCATCAGCCAGCCCTGTCATCTTGGCCAAGCCAGGATTGTGCGTGTGTGAATATGTGTGTGGGGGGTATGCTTGTCTGCCACATCACATGAAGAGCAACGGCTGAACGACACATGTATTTGAAATAAGGGAATCAATAGAACACTTAATGAACAATTAGGGGAACAGCTGTAGGCTTGTCAGACACCCATCTGCACACAGATCTGCTGTGAGAGAGAGCAGGATTGAGAGTGAGGCCTCGCTGCAGCTTGCAGGCTATCGCCTCAGGACATGTGCAACCCCACTTTAGCCTATCTACATCCATTTTCACCTCGCCTCCCTCCCTTCGCTCCAAGCTGTGGGAGCCAGGCCTAATTTAGCCGAGCAGACCTCCATCTCCTTTCATCCCTCATCTCATATTAGCAGGAAAACCCACTAAAGATATGGAAATGGCCCAGGACATCCTTCAGGGTTGTGTCAGGGAAGGGGAGGGAGATCAATAAATTTGACAATCCATGGCATTTAATTAAAATGGCTGCCGGAAGCTAGGCAGTTTGTTTTTCTGTGTGGAACCCAGCCCGGCGATTATTGCTCAAATGAATACATAAGTATATTCATAAGCACCATGTACATTAAATCCACCTCACAGCTTGAGAAGGGTTGGAGGGGGGACCTTCCAACTTTCAATGCTGAATGAGCACCCAGACACACAAAATTAATATCTCCACTTCTGCCCCCAGTGACTTTTAACGTATTCTTGATGCATAAAGAGATATCCCCCTCAACGAGGGTGCTGACAAATGAACATCGACCACAGTCAGCTCTCCTGATTTGTCCGCCTGTGACAGTGGCGACCTTATGTGCCAGTCAGGACGAAAAATAGTCAACAGTAAACGCACTCTGACAGAGCTTTTGGATAGATAGGTTCAGCCTTCATCTGGTCGTCTGACATTTTTACATGTAGATCAGCAGGCTATGACGGACAGGTATTATGGCGCCACAAGGATCTGAGAAGGGCTTCAGTGGGTGGGCAAAGCCAGATAATTGACCTTGTACAGCCTTTGTGTCGTTCTTTATTAAAACTTAATTTAAAGAAGAACAACGCCGGGTGGGTGCTGCTGATGACTCTTTATCTCCCGTTTCCTCAGGAGCCATAATGGATTACACGAGAATCCATTATGCATTCCACACAAGGAAGAAGAAGGGCTCAAAACCTGCTTAAAAATATATTTTTAGTACTGAAAATTAATGTGTTCATACAAGCCACTGAATCATTTTAAATGTTCTTTTTTAGTATATTAGGTATATGTGTTGAAAAGACCTATATTTCAATGAGGCAGTGGGCCCAGTGGTGTGAGAGTAATGGGCGTGCTAATTTATTCATGATTATAGCTGTGTCGTTATCCCTGATTTTTTTTCTTCTTCTTTTTGTTGAACAGTGTATACTGAATGTTTTACGTCCAAATTGTTGTGCTGCACTGTTATAATACTTTTACCTCTTATTTATTCTCATTAATGTCATATAATTTAGAATGCATAACTGCTTTTTACAGATGCTGATACTTTTAATTTTGTGTCTTCATGCAGATCATTTTAAAAGCTCTAAGAAGTCCAGTTTGCATTTTGCAAACAGCAAATATAGATGTTCTCGGTAGGCAAGAGTAATGTGTAATTTTTAAATCTTATATCATTAGTGTTAGGAGGGTGATTTTAAAAATAGTCATCCTCTTAAAATAATGTCCTAAATCATTCTTTCAGGTTTAAAAAAAAAAATAAAAATAAATAAAATAAATATTGAATAAATAAAATGTATAAACATTGTCAGTCAAAAAGGATGTGACAATAGATGAGTGTTGACATAATAAAAATGAAGGCAACATTACCATAGGTAGCCAGCATCACCTGAAAATTACAGTTAGGCAAAAAAAATAAAAATACTTAGGCCATTACTTAAGTAAGGTGATGAAATGTAACTAATAAAAATTACTTAAAATTACTTACTTGATATAAAAAGTAATACTATTGTAAGTAATTCAATCACTTAAAAAAGTAACAAATTATATTCAGTTATTTCTTAACTACTCTTTAAGGGATCCAACATTTACGAGTGGCGCTGTCAATTCATGTTGCCACCTGATAAGTATAGATGTAATTTTCTAATTCCACAGAATTGGTCAAAAGACTAGAGTTACTCATTTAATATTGGCAACAACCATTTGGATGATACAAATGATTTGCTAAATCATCTTAAATTTCATGGGTCAAGCTAAAAAAGTTGTTTGAATTCATGACACACTGGCTGGACCAGTCATGTTTTTCTGCAAATAAGACAAATGTTGTCTTTTTCTAAATTGTTCAAATTTTTAACTTCTTTATATTTTTATTGAAGGTGAAAAAACTGGCATTACTAACTTTAAATATTTTGGCCTGATTTTGGATCCAAATTTGAAGTTTAAGAAACGTTAAAAAAAATTTAATACAACTTTATATCTGTCAAACATTTCAAATATGTTTTATTGTCTTACCAGCAGGGGGCAGACTTAATGTTGGTGAAAGACCTGTTGAATCTAAAAACAAACACCAAAACAAAAAAAAAGCTAATGCACTGCTATGATTGTAGAATATTAAATGAAAAATAATTTTAGATCCCTTTTTCTTTTCCTAAAATGTAACATTTTTTGCCCCTTCACCTATTTGTGACTTCATACCCTCTCACTGAGCATTCATCTTTCAAAATACCCTTGATAGTATATTGCACCATCCCAAAACCTGATGATGGCAAAAACAAACAAATTTTAGACTTTAAAGAATGAAGGAAGCTAACAGTCTTTTGGCTAACCCTAAAGACCGTCTTTTTACCAGTCAAAGCAAACAATGATCTTTTGATGTTAATATAACTTAAACAAGGTCACTTACAGTTCTAATAGGAAAGACTGGGGAAAATAGTTCTGCAGCAAATTTTTGGGATTTTTTTTGTAATCAAAACCTTTTATTATCAGATGTACGTATGTGTTTCATCTGGCTCAGTTAATCATAGAATATAGTATGCAAAAGTGGGTATATCTAATCTATCTAAAGGAGACAGAGAAGGAGGAAATTCAAACTATCTCTTCTATCAATCATAATGGAAAACGTGAGATCACTAGGTAACAAGATGGATGAACTCCAAGCCCTGACAAGGACTCAGCATGAGTATCGGGAATGCAGTGTTATGTGCTTCACTGAGACGTGGCTACATGATTATATCCCTGACTCCAACGTCTCTCTTCCAGGCTTTCTGACTGTACGAGCAGACAGAGATCTGAAGAGAAGTGGGAAAAGAAAAGGACGTGGAGTAGCAGCGCTTGTCAACAACTGATGGTGTCAACCAGGATATGTTACTGTGAAGTGCCGTCTCTGCTGCCCAGATATTAAACTCTTGGTAGTAAGCTTAAGTCCATATTATTTACCAAGAGAGTTCACCAATCTTATTTTGGCAGTTGTTTACATTCCACCTTCAGCCGTTGCCGACCATGCATGTGATGTCATCAGTTCGGTTGTCGCTAAGCTACAGACCCAGCACCCCAATGCATTTGTGGCAATACCGGGTGATTTTAATGATGCCTCGCTCTCTTCTACACATCCAACATTTCAACAGTTTGTCAGCTGCTCCACAAGAGAAAACAAGATCTTGGATTTGTTTTATGTAAACGTAAAGGATGCTCATATGTCCAAACCAAGACCTCCTCTGGGACAATCAGATCATTATCTTGTCTTTATCTGCTCTGAATGTAAAGCCACTTGCTCAGAGGCAAACTCCAACAAAGAGAACTGTTAGAAAATGGTCACATGAAGCTGAAGAAGCCCTGTTTTGAGTCCACAAACTGACTACATAAACGTCTGTGTGGACAACATCATCCCCTTCAGAACAGTGAGAGGCAATGAGGCTTATAGGAAAAAGCTGGAGAGGAAACTACAGAGGAATAATATAAGAGATGTCTGGTCTGAATGAAAAAGATCACAAGTTTTAAGCACAGGAAGGACTGGATAGATGGAAGTCTTGACAGAGCCAATGAACTGAACACGTTCTTCAATAGGTTCAGTTCAGGAACAAGCTCAGCATCCTCTTATCCTATTTCCAGCCAAAGATACATCCCCCTCTCCTCTGACCCACACCTATCCTGTCAAAGCTCAAATGTTTTTTCTTCCACCTCAGTCATGAACTCTTCTACTTCCAAAACGTTGTTTTCAACCAAGTCAGGACATACTGCTACCCCCTTTATCTCACTCTCCCACCTGTCTATCTCTAAAAGTCAGGTGAAGAGGCAGTTGGAGAAACTGAACCGAAACAAGGCTGCAGGTCCAGAGGGTGTCAGCCCCAGAGTCCTGAAGACCTGTGCAGAGCAGCAAAGTGGTATTCTGCAGCACTTCTTCAACCTTAGCCTCTTCCAGGAGAAGGTTCCAGTGTTGTGGAAGACATCCTGCCTTGTTCCAGTTCCAAAGACAACTCTGAGGGCTATAAATGTCACTTGTTTGTAAGGCACTAAATACTTGTTTTCTACACCATTATACAAATAAATTCTTTAAAAAATCATATACTACTTTGCAACATTTTCAGGCAGGTGTGAAAAAATGCTTGAAACAAAGAGTTCTTACAGAAATATAAATAATGGTTGTTTTTTATGTCACAACAATGGGCCTCAGGATCTCGTCACAGAATCTCTGTGCATTCAAAATGCCATCAATAAAATGAACCTGTGTTCTTCATCCATAATGTACACCTGCCCATACCATAACCCCACCGCCACCATGGGCCCCATCACATGTGAGCATTTGTCCACTCAAATCGGTTACGATGATTAACTGGAGTCAGGTCGAGACCCCATTGAGGATGACAAGCATGCAGATGAGCTTCTCTGACACAGTTTCTGACTGTTTGTGCAGAAGTTCTTTGGTTATGCAAACGATTGTATCAGCAGCTGTCCTAGTGGCTGGTCTCAGACGATCTTGGAGGTGAACAGGCTGGATGTGGAGGTCCTGGGCTGGTGTGGTTACACATATGTGGTTGTGAGGCTGGTTTGATGTACTGCCAAATTCTCGGAAACGCCTTTGGAGACGGCTTATGGTAGAGAAATTGACATTCAATTCTCTAGTGGACATTCCTGCTGTCAGCAAACCAATTGCACAATCTCAAAATCTGCAACATTTGTTGTTTTGTGATAGAACTGAACATTTCAGAGTTGCCTTTTATTGTGGCCAGTCTAAGGCGCACCTGTGCAATAATCATGCAGTCTAATCAACATCTTGATATAGCACACCTGTGAGGTGGGATGGATTATCTCAGGAGAGAAGTGCTCACTATCACAGATTCAGACAAATTTGTCATAATATTTCAGAGAAATTTTACTTTTTTGTATGCAGAAAATGTTCCAGATCTTTGAGATCTTTTATAAAAAATAGGAACAAAAACCGAAGTGTTGTTTTTATATTTTTGTTCAGTTTAAATTGTCCCTTTCAGAATGGTTAACAAAATGTATTATATATTGATAAATATTTGGCAAGAATTTGATTCTATAATATTGAAATTTTACATAACCATTATAGAGTAAAATCTGTGTCAGAGTGGAATTCATTTTCCACTCCCATTCTATATTAATTCAATTAAGTTCAGTTTATTTATATCCTGCCAATTCACAACAGATGTCATCTCAAGGCACTTTACAAGAAAAGTCATTTCAATACTGTACAAACATTTCAATCAGTTAAAAAAAATGATTTGAGGAATTCCAGCATGTTGTGCTGTGTGTGCCAGTAATCCCTCATACTGTCCAAGCATGTAGCAACAGTGGAGAGGAAAAACTCCCTATTAACAGGAAGAAACTACCAGCAGAACCTGGCTCAATACAAGCGGTTATCTGCTTCAATCCACTGTGGGGAAAAAAGTTTGAAACACATGTGGAATTACATGTAAAACCATACATGGGAAGTTCATGTGTGCTACACATGTGGTTTACCAGGTACCACTTGGGATAACATCTGATGGCATGTGAAGAACATGTTAAACCCATGTGACTTTTCTTTAAGAACAGACACACTCCACAGGTCATTTAACACATGGTTTCATACTGTTCTCAGGGCCAGAACCAAAGATGAAACAGCAATAGTTACTATGATGTTGAGCTCTTGGACTAGTTTTCTAAAAATGTAAGGTGTGCATAAAAAAAGGTGTGCAAAAAAAATATTCAAGTCTATATTCAATATTATCTAACAGATTTAATTCGTATCATGATTTGACAATTTTTTTCGCTTACAGTTCTCAGGTGACATTTGATATTCAATGTTATTATTTTATTGTATTCCTTATGTTAAAAAAATCTTATCGATCATTCCATTATCTCTCTGTAGCAAACATGAACTACCATGTGTATGATTAGTGGTTTTATACTGATAAACAATTTTTTTTTACACAAGGTTCATTCAAGTAAAGTGACATGCTAAGACAGTAGGGTAAAGTTTAATATTTGTCTTAGCCAATAGTCAAATCATTGTCCACTCAATACTTTCAAAATACAGAATGATTATCATGTGTATAATTTTTTACAGTTCTAATTTCTGAGGTATTAAAAGGTTAGATTGGACTATTACGATGACTGTGAGCACAGGTGCTGATTAAGTTGATTCACTGAGGCAATTACAACCAGATCCCCTTTAATTACTGTGGGTTTTATTGCAACTGCGTAGTAATGAAGCACGGGGCCTGCAGGAGTTTTAGATGGAGATGAGATTACAAAGTACCACACAAAGACACAAATTTAAAAGGGTGGAAGACCTCACACTCTCACAGACACACTGCCATATGTGCACACAAAATCAAATAAAACCTGAGTGAAAAAAAAGCTTACATCACAAGCTCTTTTTTCCCCCTCTTGATTCATGGTTGTGTGTCCCCGACACTTCTGTATGTCATTAACCAGGTTGATGTTAAGGAATGATAACCAGACAAAGCTTGCCTACTGCATGGCAGAGACTGATGCAAGTTGCAATCCAAAAGTCAGGTAAGCGTGGTCTACAGGGTTTGTGGAGGGTGATACACTCTCCTAAATTCATAGCATGTCCCGCCACATGCATTTTAGACACAAAGACGGGCTGACAACCTCCTAACCTCAAACACCACCATTCACACATACACAGAACACACTTGCCGCCCTGCTCAACACTGGCATGCAATAAGAAGCAAGTCGACAGCTACACAACAGGCAATATCCCCCACCATCAGCCTAGGCGCCTGCTTCGGATGCATCCGGTTAGTAAAAGCTGACAGAGGGCTGGCCATGCCTCAGAAAACAGCAGAATGAGGAATTTCGACGTTCCTCCACATCAACCCCCAAGATGCAGGAAACATGGGATTGCACAGCCTCCCCTTACACACAGCCCATAATGTGTTCCCAAGATTCTCTGTCACCAGGAATGGAAATCGAAAGCGGTACACACATCCTTTATCTAAATGTTAACTCCAGTGCCCTTCTTGTTGTCACAGCCTGGTGAGGTTAGCCAACAGTAGGTGTGAAGCTTTGCTTTGGGCCTCTAGAAAGCCTCTCTCTTTTGTAACAAATGAGCCTGCAAAGCCATTAGTAGATTTTTTTTTTTTGAGAATATAAAGTAGAGCAAAAATATCTAATTATATGTAAATGGCATTCAAATAGGAAAACTTAGTATTTTTATAGTTTCTGAAATCCCTTGAAATGTAAATTGTGCTTGCTGTTGCAACTCAGCACCAGCCAATCTGTTCTCTAAACGTACAACTTTCTGAGAGTCTATATTGAAAACCACTTCAGAGATTTTAAAAGTACCTCTTTTGTTTCCATATTTTGGAACACCATTCAAAAATCCATACCTGGTGGAGTGTATTTATATATATACATATTGTATACATATACAATATGTATATATAATATAGTTATAATTCTATGTACTGCTCCTTTTTTAGTGAAATTAAGATAGTTTTTGAATAGCTATATCTAAATCTCTTTATTTGGGAAAATGGAAAATAGCTGACCTGAGGTACTATGTCAAATAAATACTTTAATTTAGACAAAGAAGATGTGGGACAAAATTCCAAGACTCGCTTAAATTTAATTGCAAAATCATATCTCGTTGTACCAGGTTAATAACAGCTCTCTTTAAATAGTGTTCAATTAATCAGGAAAAAAGAGATAAAGATCAAACATAGATTTTAGAAATGATTAAACTATAAAAAAAATAGTAAAAGCAGACCTTAACTAATTATATTTATCCTTGCATTAGCTAGTCCCGTCATATTTATTTTACCTTCGCAGTTAATCATAATATATATCAATTATCTGATGATCATCCCAATAAAAGATAGCACATATTTCTTGCTCAAATCCAGAGTTATCTAAAGTTAAAACATGAACATATACCCCGCCCCCATACATTTTTTTTGTTGTTGTTGCAAAATGATCCAGATTTTTAGCTCTGGTTATGTCATAAAGCACATTTCCAACCAGAGAGGGAAAAAAGGTGAGGAACCTTTGACCTGTGTGCTGTAGGTCATGTTCACGGGGTAGAACGCCCTTAAAGCTGTCTTCTGTAGTGCTGATTAATCACAGCATCATGACATTTGTCTGGCTTCAGCCCAGAGGAGATGTGTTAGGCATGCAGTGCCTCAGCACTTCTCCAGGAGCTTGTGTTTGGGAAGGGGTGGGTGGAGGGAGTTGCAGGAGACGGGTGGAGACAAGTGGACAGTTGCACGGACAGACTTAAGACTCTGAACGCAGTCTGATGCAGCGCAGGCGGTATTTACGCTCCGACGGCTGCAGGATTCGGGAGCTGGATATATTTAGCCGCCTAGAGATCACGCCGAGATGAGATTTCAAAGTGAAGTACCTGTTTGAAGATGCATGGCATTCCACAAGGGTGGGCAAGGGCTACTGGGTATAAATCTAGCACCCCTGCACCTGGTGTGAAGTCAGGGAGAGTGTGACACTTAAGATTTAGAATGTCTAACATATAAGCTGTCCATGTGTAAACTACACATTCATCCATATAAATTGACACTCTCTTTAGAAATGAAAAATGGAAAAAAAGATGTCACTTAATCCTCAGTACGCACACATGCATGAACTGTGCATGTTTGGGTTTTACTTTTTAAGTAGCATCTAATTCACCTGGACGTTCTTAGAGATTCAAATCAGTGTCTGATCCTGCAACGAAGAGAATTTGAGCAGCCCACCAAATCATCACAGACTCAATTGATAGTACTAATTGTGGTCTTTTTGTGGCAGACGAAACAGCCACATACTTATTTATAGTTTACTTTTCAAAGCAAATTTTCTAATTTTGTAACCTATACCTTACAGAAGTTCTGTTTTTCTTCTTTAAGTAACTCTACTTTCTAATAGATTTATTCGTTTTTGTTATTTCTTTAAGAACTTAACCAAAACTAAAATTCCTAGCTTGTTGGTCCCCAATCGAAAACTTTACCTTGAGGCTCTACTACCAGAGACCTCATTGTTCTTTTAAAAATCTAGAAAGTACACCATGCTCCTACCTTAAGCTTCTTCTCTTTCATCAACGGAGTCATTGGTGGAGCATTTACTATTACCTCTGTATAATCTTCGTTTTTCTGTCCTGCAGAAAGTACTAAGTGTTCAGCAAGTCTGTGATGATCTTTGTCTTCTTTTGGATTAACTAATGGATGGAGGTATTGTTGCCTTACCTGTGTATACATGTTTTTGTTGTGTTCCTCACAGAAAATACCCCTGACCCAATGCTGTGTCCCCCCCTTTTTTAGCCGTTTCCCCTTCCGGAAGTGTTACTGGTACCACTGAAGGTTTCTTGCTGTAGAAATATATTGATTCCTGACCATTGTCATGTGTTTCATCTAGGTGAAGGATAATGCAAACATAAACACTCAGTACAGCTGGCTGGACTTCCTTAGGCAACTTTTTGCCAGTTGGCATAAAATAATCATAAAAATTAGACTGTATCGCATTATACTTTGGATTGGACTGCATGTAACTTCCTCTGGATGATCAGAGCTGGAATGAACTGAACTTTGCTTGGGTCCAACCAAGATTCCAGGAATTTGGACATTATGAGAAACCATGTTTGCAATTGAAATGTTTTATACAACCACTGCTTGTTAAGTTAATCTCTCTAGCCTCTTTCACTCATTAATCAAATATTCATAATCTCTGTAAATAGACAATGAACAAATTCAACGCTCAGATCTCCACACGGCCCAGAGCACAACGGCTCCTTCGTGTTTCAAACAAAAATCCCAAGTGTCATGTCCCCCTGTCCACACTTTCAATCTCTCAAACAGGGGAATGTCTCTGTAGATGCTTTACTTTTGGATATCTAATTTTCCCGCTCTATTTGTAAAGTCAGCTGCTTCGGAAAAAAAAAAGGGAAAAAAAAGGAGAAGACAGACATTATTAGGCAGCGGATCTAAATGATGCCTTTATGTGCACGGGCTGAGAACAAATGAGGCACTCTTAATCTGTCTGTCCATCTATCCTCACCCTTGCCCCAACTCTCCTAGAGTAGGGACATTTCCCTCCTTTAAAAAGCACAGCTCATCATAATACAAGAATTTGCATTGTGCAGGGGACAACAGCAACAGGGCAACAGACAGATCATCTATGGCAACAGAGTTTTGCACACAAGGATATTTTCTTTTCCTCCGCACAGGAACACAATTGCTGCCAGTGTCATTGGGTCACATTTTTTCCGGTTCCTGGTTAATGGGCTGTAGAGATGGTTAGCACGTACGATTAGTTTTAATCTTCTACATTTGACTGGGAGAGAAAAGGCACTGAATTTATTTCAACACTTCAATGAGGTTTGCATGCTGGCCTAAAAATGAAGCAAACATTTCATTTTCTTTTTACTTTTAGTCAGAGTGGCTTTGGATTGTCCAACAAGGACAAAAAGAAAGAATACAACGTAATTCAAGTAAAAGACTTTATTTAGCTCTTTTGCTCAATTTTTTTGAACATTTTCTTTAACATTTCTGAATATATACAAACTAACATGTTTCTATGTAAAGAAAGATCACAAGAATATTTCAGTGTTAATTAGGTGAGAAGAGCATTACACTGAGGTTTGAAAGCTAACACATGCGCTTGTGTACTTCATTTTAGTTTTAGATAATTTTGCAATTATTAGTGACTAAATTTCACTTGTTCACAGTTTGTATTAAGAAAAAATTGTGAAAAAGCATTAAGGAATATTTGAAAGACATCAATTGCTGGGTTGCTAAATGCAGCTGAAACAAAAAGTATTATTTAATCATGAAATAAATTAGTCTTACTGTATATTACAATTCCCTTATTTTGATTCAAGTGTTTGTTTCATACTGATGAAAATGTGCTGTTCATAAATAGATGACTCATACCAACGATCTTCCGGTTAGGAAGAGGCCAGCACATTCTGCTTTGTGTGGTGTGGTGCCTTTGATGTACTACTGCTGGAAAAGAATAAAGCTCTACTGTAATTTTAAGTGAACTTTGTGCATCTTTTCTACTTCATGTTACAGAGGTTAATCTACATAAAAAAATCTCAATAAGGAATCTTAAAAGGTGACTTTTTTATCTTTAAAGAGCCCTCAATCCTTTTAAGTGTTCACTTCACCCCAAGTTCTCCAACTGGTTCTCAAACTAGTACTGCATTCCTAACTTAGTAAAACCCAATTTTTCTCAAGTGATCAACATGTTAACAGATTTTAACAACAGGATTTAGATTTTTTCAGTTTGTTATGAAAGGGTATAAAATAACATAAAAACCAAAAGAAAAAAACAAACTTGGCAGTGAAAACAATCCATTGGCACAGAATATAATATTTTCATTATATTTTTTAAGAATTCTGTCTATTGATACATTCGATTTTTATTCTGAAAATGATCCAAGTTTGAAATATTAAAAATCTTTCAAAATTTCCCAAGAGCCACAATCCCAAGTAGAAAACAAACCCTGACCTCAAAATCCAATATGGCTGCCATGCATATAAAAGTTTACAAAAAATTGTAGTAAATGTATTTGTTCCCCTATTACAAACTGAGAGCAAAATATTGAAGGAGTTCACTTTACCCAGAACAGAATTTAAATATTCCAGATCAGCGGATTCTAAAGTTTGGTTCAGTACAGCATGTTACAAATCAGTCATTGTTTGGTCTTAACATCATTTTCAGAAGTCAGTCTAAATAAGAAAAAAATTACATGATAAATTTTATTTTGCTATAAATGCTAGAAGAGGTTAAAATACCACATAGATCAGAGAGATATATTCAATGTTGATGCCATAGGTTTATTTCTCATCATACCCCAGTTTAACAGGCCCAGTGTTATAAAAAATTCGGGAATCACTGCTTTAGAGCCACGATTTTCAAACTGCAAAAGCAATTTTTTTTAATATCTCAATGATAATGAATACCTCTAAAAATAATATAAAGTAAATTAATCTGCCTTTCATTTCCTTATAAATACATTAGGTAAAATGGCTTTCATGGTAAACAACTGATGAATTAAAAAACAGCAAGCCAGGAACACATACGGTTGGCCATTTATGTTGTGGTCCTTTCACCTCTTAAGTCAAAACCTGAATCAATGCACGACATCAACCCAAACTAAACATTTTCTAGGTCAAATTTGAAAAGCAGGTCTGGGTTTAAGAGTTTTAGTGAGGTTAAATTTTTAGTAAACTTTTATTTTATTTATTTTTTTACTGGTGCTAGTATCACAACGTTTTATATACAAGGTGGTAATATTGAATTTTGAGGCTGGGGTAGTATTGTCCTTGAAATTCTGATTTTGAGCATCCTTTTGTGAATTCTTCCAACTTAAAAAAAAATGTAAAAAAATTGAATGCAACTAAATATTAATTATGGTTTAATCAATTATGTAGTAACATTGGATACAATTTTGAGTTTTTGCCCAAAAAAAAAAAAAAAAATCACAACTGAATAATTCCAGGTGTTAGGTGTTACTACTGTTTTTAGTTAGTGATACATAAATTAGTATTTACTGAAGTGGTATTCATTATAAAAAGTGCCACTCAAGGTGTAGCCCTTATTTTAGACATTTCTGAATGATACTGTTGTTCTTGAAAGATAGGGACCTAGTAATATTTATACAATATATCTTAAAAAATACAACTAATAGTTTTTTTATGACCTTCCAAATGTGGATATTAATATTATTTATATATATACATTAAGTTAATTTTACAACTGTGAACCCGACTTCTCACAACATATAATGTCTGGATCAATTTTGACAAACACCTCAACGGCAAAAATAGAGATGCAAAATACAAAAATGTCCTCCACTAAAAAAAAAAGTTATGAATATAGATTCGGTAGAACAACACACAATTTCAAATGACTTCCCACAATAATCCATTGTTCACGTTGCCATACGGAACCTGTAAATCTGAGTTTTGGTCAAAGTTTTCAGGATGTAAAAACTGGGTTAATGTTGTTTTAAATGAGTCACGAAACCCTAAAACTGTAGGACCTGATTCTCTGGATTTCAAGCAGTTAGAATCGTTATGAGAGAACATTTCTTGTACTATCAAACTAGGCTGTCAAAGCAGCACAAAATCTCCGGCGGTTGTGACGGTTCTGCGGGTATCCCGAATGAAGGGCCATTCCCGTTTCTCTGTGTTCAGGCCCGCCGACAGGTCATAATCTGCACTGCGACCTTGCACAAAAGTGAACGCTGGATATTTCTCCTTCGGTGACGGCTGCAGCAACTAGAAGAAAAACCGAGCAACAATTTTTATTATGATTTTCAACTTTTAAGATACAGTCTTAAAGCAAATGTAATTCATTTTAATTGAAAAATAGGTAATCTAAGGACAAAGTGATAGGATACTGCTTTGGAAACAGCTGTGCAACATAGTGACTCAATAGAAATTCAATCAGATTCATGGCTAAATGCTGCCACCTACTGCTCGCCCAATATAAGACTGTTCAAATTTCTATTACATAGAAATGAATGTAAAACTTGATTTAAAACAAAACCTTAATCATATCTGGAAACCTGGCAACAAAATCACTTTACTGATTAAGTTAAATTAGGGTGTTCTTACTTTGGACAGCTCTTCCCTGATTCTCTCATAATCCTGAACACTTTTGGAATAAAAACCAATAGTGCAGCTTGGGTCCATCTTGGTGAAAGGCATCTTCTTAGGTGAGGGGCAATGATATGACTTGCAAAAGTAAAAAAATAAAGAGAAAATAAAAATCTTGGCACATTCATCAAGACGAAGGCGTGAAACATACACACCAGTCTAGAATCAGCAAATGGTAAGATCCAATCCTTTTTCATTTAAGGAAATAACGACTCTTGATCTGCAACTGCATCTGTAATAGTTCAGCTCTTCTTTTGTAACACTGCATGTCACACCATGAAAGAATAAAAAGCTCTCCTTAAATTAAATGTCACTGATAATTACGTTTACACAACAAATTTAATCGAAGGATGAAATGCATATATTCCTCCCAGAGTGATATATTTACACGTTTTCTCCATAAACTTTAATGAATATGGCTTACTTGCAAATTAAACCAAAATTTTGTCTCAAGAAAGTAGAATGAGATAAACCAAAGGAGAAAACGTAGATATGGCCAAAAGAAACATAGGGAAATCTGCTGAAATTATAGTAGTCAGACAGTCATTGATAGCGTTCAAGAACAGAAAGCCACAAGAGGTCATCACTAAAGTCTACTCATGGGGTGCTGTATTTAAGCCTATTAACGGAGAGTTTAGAGGGAGGAAGTGGTTTGCAGAAAAATTAGCACAAGCAGTAAAGATAACTACAGTCTCACTAGGACTGTTAAACTAAGTCCATTTAGGATTTTGGGGAGATTTACACAGCATGAACTGCAGCAGCAGAGATGGCTTCAAGATACTTCACACAAATGTGTCCAGGACATGGGCTAATACTGCTACATCACATGTGCTGAGCCACTCCTAATTTAAGGAGGATGTCAGAACCCTCCTACCTGGACTGAGAGGGAAAAAAATATGAGTTTGCCTATAGTTAAATGCCCTCTTTTCAGATGAAAATAAATGTTGCATTTAATTTGGAAATATATCTTATATAGTCTGGAGGAAGAGTGGAGAACTAAATAATCATTTTTGCTTTAGATCCAGGGGGATGATTTTTTTAGGCAGTCATGTCATCTGTTGTCGTTGTTCTGCGGTGTTTTGTCAAGTCCATACTCTATTAAGTAATTCTAGAGGACTTCAATGTTCCCTCTGCTGATAAATAAGATTGGGTATGCTGATTTCATTTTCCTGCAGTACCACATACCTGCCCACATTGATAAGAGAACAGAACCGGTTTTGATGATATAGAGTATTTTTCTCAGGAAGATGAGGGGCATAAGATCCAGCAATGTAGATGGCTTGAAGGGCGCCATTAAAGCAATCACGCCTTCCTCAACAACTCAGCATTGCACGGCACCAACACATTAGCTCACGTTAAAGTCCCACAAAAGGGTTACGTTGCATCTACTGTACAGCGCATGGGCATACGTTTCAGTAAGGCATGATTTCTAAAGAATCAAACATTTTTCAGTCTTATGCAACATTCTACCTTCTTGAGGAAGTGAATTTCGGTTTTCATTAGCTTTAAGTCATAATTAACAGAAGTAATAAAAATAAACAGTGGAAATGTATAACTCTGTGACTAATTAACCTATAAAACTTAAGGCAAGTCTGCTAGAACATGCACTTTCAGTATTTCTCTTACTTCGCTTATCTGAGCGGCAAATAAATCAGCCAATACAGACTCCGTGATTGGGCTGAGTGCTACTTTAAGATTCACGCCTACAAGTACTAACAGAAACTATAAAAATCCACGTTTACTGGAGATCCAAGTCAGCTCGTCTGTAATTTTACGTTACCTGAAGAGGGAAATCGCTGGTGCTGACATCCACAAAAGACTGACAGTAATGAGGGTCCATGTAAATCAAGCTGTCATCTGCAAGGACAAAACAAAAGACAAGTTATTCAAAAACATCAGATTATTACAGAAAAAAAAAGTGCTTCTCCTCAGTATCTATGCAGAGCAGCTCAAAGTCACCCGCCGGACTTACTGTTGAGGTTGTATGCTTTGAAGAAGGCTGTTGCCTTTTAATATCCAGCAGGGTGGATTAAATTTTGCATAATCAGATACATTTGTACAAGCACATTTTTTTACATCCACGAGAAAAGAGGCTGTCATTTAATTTTCGTGTTGGGAAATTACTTTTACAAACACGCAATTATATTCGACCGTTTTGCATATGATGAATGCAGTGCTGAGCTGTGCACTGGCAGGGAGAATGTATTGCTTGTCATTTAGACATCATCTAACACTGTATTTCAAATGGGTAAAATGTAAATGTGTAAATATTGACTGCCAAGATGTACAACTGAAGGTTTTTCCTGGCTGCTGAAGGTGATGAAGAGTAGCTCACTTTGGGCGCCCGGATGAAATTTAATGCATGCCGCCTATGGAAATCAATTATGGTTTACAACTTGGGAGGTTTACTTGTGATAAATGGGTGAGGTTTTGATGGGTCAGAGAGAATAAAGTAAGCCCCGCTTCACTCGGTTTCATCTCCACTCCTCTTCGTTTTCCTCACACAAACATGAATACATTAACTTACTTTGTCTCTACACATACAAAGGGTATATTATGCAAAAATAATTTGTTATTCATACCAACCTCTATGTGAATGTGTCTCTCTCTGTTTTCCATTACCCTGCTACTAACCTTGAAATCCGACGAAGTAGCAGGCCTGCTTGGGCTTCCCTCCAATAATGCCTATGCAGTACTCCAGACTCAGGATACTCTAAATGAGCAGAGAGGAACACAGTATGTCAGACTTGGAGCTGAAATGATTTCATTTTGTTCATTACTGAATGCATTGCAATGAAATTACCTGTAAAGAATAAGTAATCAGTATCAGTAGAGAACCTGTAATCAGCTTGTGACCATAATAGGCCAATTTTCATTTTGACTCACCCCGCCCACTGATCAGGGGTAATTTAATTTACCACATTGTGTGTTTGAAATGCAAGATGCTATTTTTATTACTTTGATGGATGAAAAAAAGTAATCTGTGGATCATCTTTAAGTTGAACAATTGAAACCAACTTTGTGAAACAAGTAAGAAAGGAAGAAAAAAAAATTTGCCTGGCGACAACAATTCTTTGTAGTTTGACTGTGTCTGACTGGTAACAGCCCAGTTAGAAACTCTGAATGTGATCCATTTCTGCTGAGTAAATGCAGCAGACCTGAGAGCCAACAAGTTGCATTAACAAAAAAAACTCTTCAGTGTTTACGCTGTTACAGAGGGAAACAGACTTTAAGTAAAGTATTTTCGGCATCAGTGTCGTGTTCAGAAACATAGTCGTAGGGAACATGAAAGGCAATGGAAGAAACTTAAAAGAAATTTGTATTTTCAACAGAGACACGTCTACTGCTCATTTGGTGTTCTACTTTTTAACAGAGAATAAGACTTCAGCTTATGTTTCTGGACTTTCAGGCTGTATGCAACATGGAATGTGCTTAATTGTACCTAATTAGTCACTTCAAGTATGATTTAAAGTAGGGGTGAGCGATTTGGCCCCAAATCTATTTTGCGATATGTGCGGTAAAGATTTATATTGGAGTATATTCTATTTTTACACATGTAAAAATGACTGCTTATGAACATTCTCACTTGGGGAGTATTTTTCCCACATCTACAGCAGGGCAACAACATTGTTAGTTTGACTTTTTAAGAAATAATAGGACTCGTTGCTTTGGACCTGAAATTTGAATGCAGATATGATCAATATTGTTGTAAAATATTTTTGCTGTTTTTCTTATTTTAAAAAATAAAGCAAGGCAAGGCAATTTAATTTCTATAGCACACTTTCAACATAAGGTTATTCAAGGTGCTTTACATGATTTAGGGGTAAAGAAACAAAACAGAAAATTAAAAACAGAAAACATGAGAATCAAGAAAACATATAGCATTTGATTTAAAAAAAAACATGATTTAGAACTCAAAGGCAGCTTTAAATACTAAAGTTTTAATCTTTGATTTAAAAGATCCTAACCGTACGGTTCAGCAGCTTTGCAGTTGTCTGGAAGTGCTTTTGTTTGGTTTTAATTAGGGATGCACCGATACCGATATCGGCCCCGATAATGCCTAATGTACTGGTATCGATACCATGAACCGATAATCAAAATGGAGAAAATCTGCAATAAATTCACCAAAAAAATCTAAATTTTTCACTTGAAATTTTATTTTTGTGGTAATTTTATATTTTACATCTGTTATTTTGTCTCAGTTACACTACCGTTCAAACGTTTGGGGTCACCCAAACAATTTTGTGTTTTCCATGAAAATTCACACTTATTCACCACCATACGTTGTGAAATGAATAAAAAATAGAGTCAAGACATTGACAAGGTTAGAAATAATGATTTTTATTTGAAATAAGATTGTTTTTACATCAAACTTTGCTTTCATCAAAGAATCCTCCATTTGCAGCAATTACAGCATTGCAGACCTTTGGCATTCTAGCTGTTAATTTGTTGAGGTAATCTGGAGAAATTGCACCCCACGCTTCTAGAAGCAGCTCCCACAATTTGGATTGGTTGGATGGGCACTTCTTGCGTACCATACGGTCAAGCTGCTCCCACAACAGCTCAACGGGGTTCAAATCTGGTGACTGCGCTGGCCACTCCATTACAGATAGAATACCAGCTGCCTGCTTCTTCTCTAAATAGTTCTTGCACAATTTCGAGGTGTGTTTTGGGTCATTGTCCTGTTGTAGGATGAAATTGGCTCCAATCAAGCGCTGTCCACTGGGTATGGCATGGCGTTGCAAAATGGAGTGATAGCCTTCCTTATTCAGAATCCCTTTTACCCTGTACAAATCTCCCACCTTACCAGCACCAAAGCAACCCCAATTCAATTCAATTCAGTTTATTTATATAGCGCCATTTCACAACAGATGTCATCTCAAGGCACTTTACAAAAAGAGTTATTACAATACAATGTTTAGTGTAGAAATTACAGTCCTACTATTGTTTTCTGAAATAGCACATAGAGGGAAACATAATACTCTGGACGATGGCCGCAAGGATCTGGCCCTTAGTGAAACTTGCCACCAAGGTGACCATTGCAGGGGGAGCCGTCTACGTCGCCTGTGACTCTGGTCTGCTGGGAAGCAGTGATCAGGGGTCAGTGGCTCTAGAGAAAGCCAAAGCAGCTGTACCACCTGCCTTAGAAGAATTGATGAAGTATTTTGGTCTGGAGGCACAGCTTCCGACCATGCCTAAAATTGAGGTCTCCCCAGTTAATTCATGGAATGCTGGAGTGCGGTGGACAATTTCTAGCCTTTCAGAGGCTCCAACAACAGCTTCTGTATATACAAATCAGGGACTGCAGTATGTTAAAGAGCTTATCAAGTGAACAGCGCCTCCCTGGTTGACCTCACATTATTTGTTTGACTTTTGCACTTGAAAAATGATGATACTCTTCCAAAGGTTATGCCCTTCCCTTTCTCCACAATAGAAAATATGAAAGGAAACTGCTGGGTGGAAGTGCAAAATTTAATGTAAAGTGGCATTTCATGGAAACTGTAAATAAAACAAGAGAGCAAAAATGTTTTTAAACTGAAGAGATTGTGTGTAGAAGTTAAACTGTCACCAATGTTCAGTAGAGTTGTATACCCCTGTTCAAAATATTGTATCAAAGAAAATATCTGATGTATATATCCAGTCACTCTATTTGCTGGCAATAACAACAAGTCTAAACCTGAAAAAAAAAAAGTGTAGAAATTACAGAACCACAGAAGATTGCGTCGTGGAATTCTCAGCAATCCCTCATACTGAGCAAGCATGAAGCGACAGTGGGAAGGAAAAACTCCCTTTTAACAGGAAGAAACCTCCGGCAGAACCAGGCTCAGCACAAGCGGTTATCTGCCGCGACCGTCTGTGGCTTGGAGAATACATAACAGAGACACAGAAAGAGCAATAGAACTGATGCAGAAGTTTGTTGCAGGACGTGGAGAATTTTCCGTCACTGCAATGCCATCTTAGTCAGGGTCATCAAGCAGGGCTAATCCGGAGCACCTACTATAATAGAAAACAGGTTAGTGCCCCAGACCATCACATTCCTCCACCATGCTGACCTGTGAGGCGTCTGTTTCTCAAACTAGAGGCTCTAATGTACTTATCTTCTTGCTCAGTTGTGCAACGCGGCCTCCCACTTCTTTTTCTACTTTGGTTAGAGCCTGTTTGTGCTGTCCTCTGAAGGGAGTAGTACACACCGTTGTAGGAAATCTTCAATTTCTTAGCAATTTCTCGCATGGAATAGCCTTCATTTCTAAGAACAAGAATAGACTGTCGAGTTTCAGATGAAAGTTCTCTTTTTCTGGCCATTTTGAGCGTTTAATTGACCCCACAAATGTGATGCTCCAGAAACTCAATCTGCTCAAAGGAAGGTCAGTTTTGTAGCTTCTGTACCGAGCTAAACTGTTTTCAGATGTGTGAACATGATTGCACAAGGGTTTTCTAATCATCAATTAGCCTTCTGAGCCAATGAGCAAACACATTGTACCATTAGAACACTGGAGTGATAGTTGCTGGAAATGGGCCTCTATACACCTATGTAGATATTGCACCAAAAACCAGACATTTGCAGCTAGAATAGTCATTTACCACATTAGCAATGTATAGCGTGTGTTTCTTTAAAGTTAAGACTAGTTTAAAGTTATCTTCATTGAAAAGTACAGTGCTTTTCCTTCAAAAATAAGGACATATCAATGTGACCCCAAACTTTTGAATGGTAGTGTGTGTTTAGTTTGTAAAGTTTGGTGCCTTTAGTCTTTAGCACCAGAAGTTATACAGTTTATTAATTCAACAATTATATGGCAAGGTACACAATGAGGGCCCAGGCAGGATTCGATCTCACGACTCCCAGGCAAAGGTCATGTGCGCTAACCAGTCAACCAAAGGGATATCCCTGTGGCCAAGCAGCCAGGGCACATGATCTATCGGAGCCATAGTGACAGGACCTCCACACTGTCACAAATAGTATCAGATCGGTATTAGGTATCGACTGATACACAAAATCCAGCCATCGTTATCGGTACTGAAAAAGTCAGATCGGTGCATCCCTAGTTCTAATTCTAGGGATGTTTGGTAAACTCAAGTTGGAACCTGAGTGGTGTACTGGGTTGTTATAGTGACAACAGGTCTTCAACATACTTTGGCACTAAACCGTTCAGTGATTTATAAACTGGTAGGAGTAATTTAAAGTTTATTCTGTGAGCTACAGGGAGCAAGGGTAAGGACTTTAGAACCAGGAAGGGGTGTTTTACTTTCCTGGTTCTAGTGAGGACGCATGCAGCAGCATTCTAGATTAGCTGCAGCTGTTTGACTTTTTAGGTAGACCTGTAAGGACGCTTTTGCAGTAATCAATCCGACTAAGAATGAAAGCATGGATACGTTTTTCCAGGGCCTGTTGTGACATTAGTCCTTTAATCATAGAAATTTTCTTCAGATGATGGAAGGCTGACCTTGTTATTGCTTTTATGTGTCTCTGCAGGTTCTGAGACCATTATTACACCTAGATTACACACCTGATCAGTAGTTTCTAGTTGTATTAACTGAATCCGTGTGCTGACTCTTGATCGTTCCTCTTTAGGTCCAAAGATAATTACTTCAGTTTTGTTTTCCTGTTTACCTGGAGAAAGTTATGGGTCATCCAGCTATTGATTTGTTCAATACATTCATTTAGGGTCTGGATACTGTAGAATTAAAGTCACCCGGTTACACTGAAATTTACAGCTGAGTGTCATCTGCGTAGTTATGGTAGCTAATGTTGTTGGCTGTTATAATTTGGGTTGGTGGGAGCATGTAGATATTGAACAGCAGGAGTCCCAGGATGGAGCCTTGGGGGATCCCACATGTGATTTTTGTTTGATCTGATGAGAAACTGTGTGGGATTTTTTTTTTTCTTTTACCATTTTGAAGACAGTTTATCAAGATAGACACATTTTCCACCAATGCCAGTAATACCAGTGAACATTTCTTTTTTCAGATAGAAACAGTTTTGATATCTATGGCCATTAATGCTAAAAGTTAATCAGAATTGGCTTATATTAGTATCGTCAGGCCAGAACTTTACTAAATGAGAGGTCAGAAATCATCCACAAAAATTGATTGGTGAACCTCTAAACAAATGTCAAACAGATCTTCCAAATTGGCAATTTCCAACAGTGACCATGTGACATTTACAGCAAAGTAACTCTAACTTAACATAAACCCTGTGGAGTCTCAGAGATCTTTGAAAATTAAAGACAACATTGTATCTCTCACCTTTGCAAAATCAAAATACTCAGGGTTTGTCCTTTCTCCTCCTAGCCTCACAGGGATGAGGATGATGACGGCTCGGTCCTCTGGCAGCGTGGGGGCAGATGATGGTTGGCTGTTCTGTGCAACAGGAGGGCTCTCTGGGATCTCATCTGACTTTTCTCTAGCTCTTGGCGCCTTGTGGCAGTCCATGACATCCACACTGTACACTACAAAAAAAATCGGTACCAGAAAAGTCAAATCGCAGTCTGTTTGTTAGGACTTGAATTTATTTATTTATTTTTTTTAAAGAATATTTTAACCATAAGGATTTTTTAAATTGTATTGTTATTTTCATATAACATAACTGTATGAATTCTTGCTTAGTATTATTTATTTCAGAACTTCATATTTAAAAAAGAAAACTTTGAGTTGTGTTGCTTAAATTGTACAAATGTTTTAAAGAAATTTACAACAAGTGATTAAGGGGCAGGGTTAGGGATACACGGATACTGGTATTAGGGCCGATACCATTCTAATGTACTTGTATATGCATCGGTTAATTTCAACCAATACCATGAACCGATGATTAAAATGTGGAAACTCTGCAATAATTTCAGAGAACATTTTTCAATTGAAATTTTGATTTTGTGGTCTTTTTTATTAATATTTTATTTTCTATGTAATTTACCATAATTTCTTGTAACAAGCAGAGAGGAAAATGGCCATACCGGCATTGGTACTTGGTATCGGCAAGTACTCAGATCCAAGTATTGGTATCCTATCAGTTTTTTTAAAAAGTGGTATTGTTGCATCCCTAAAGTATGTCTACCAAGTAAGAAAAAATATTGTAGTAACAATATTTAAGATGTAAAAGTGATGTCATTCTGTGTCTTATTTAGCCATGCATGTTGCTATAGCTGAAAACATGTGCTAAGGAGGAATGATCAAGAGTCAGCACACAGCTTCAGTTAATATAACTAAAAACCATTGATCAGGCTCGTAATCTAGGTGTAATAATGGACTCAAGACTTGAACCTCCAGGGTTACATGAAGGCAATAATAAAGTCAGCCTTCTATCATCTGAAGAACATCTCTAGGATTAAAGGACTAATGTCACAACAGGCCCTGGAAAAACGTATCCATGCGTTCATTCTTAGTCGGACTGATTTGCTAATCTAGAATGCTGCTGCATGCGTCCTCCCTAGAACCAGGAAAGTAAAACACTTGTCACAATGGGACCTTGAAAAACGAATCCATGTGTTCATCTTTAGTCGGATTGATTACTGCAACAGCATCCTCACAGGTCTACCTAAAAAGTCAATCAGACAGCTGCAGTGGATCCTGCACTGATCCTACACTGCTACACTGCTGGCTCCCTGTAGCTCAGAGAATAGACTTTAAAATACTCCAACTAGTTGATAAATCACTAAATGGTTTAGCACATATGTTAAAGATCTGTTGTCACTTTACCAACCCAGCAGACCGCTCGGGTCCTCCAACTCTAGCTTACTAAACATTCTTAAAATTGGAACTAAGCAGGGAGAGGCAGCTTTGAGCTTCTATGCTCCTCAAATCTGGAACAAACTTCCAGAAGAATGCAAAAATGCTGAATCGTTAGGCTCTTTTAAATCAAAGATTAAAACTCTACTATTCGGAGCTGCCTGTGTTCTAAATTGTTTTTTTCTGATCTTCTCTCATTGATTCTCGTGGGTTTTTTTTTCTATTTATTTATTTTTTTTAACTGATTTTGTTTTATCGTTTTTTTTATTAATATTCTTTTGCATTAATTTGTTTCTTATGTCTTACCTAAATTGCTATTTTCATTAATGGATTCTCGTGTCTTATTTGTTTTTAAATTTCATACTCTTACATAATTATTCTTTTATTCTTAAATTACTAAATGCATTTCTTTTAGTGATCTGTTTTAATTTCCATACTTTTATCATGTATTTGGTTTCTTTACCACTGAATCATGTAAAGCGCCTTGAATTGCCTTGTGTTGAAAGTGTGCTATATAATTAAAATTGCCTTGCCTTACTAAAAGGGCTAGTGAGATCACTTTGTGCTAAGAATTTCATTACCATGTTTTGTACAGACCATACTTATTTGTTTAAAAAGAGGCATAATATATCCCCTTTAATTATTATTTGACCTCTTGGTGGTCTTCCTACACTGAATATATAGCGTTTTGAAGCGTTATCATTATGGGGGAAAACATTAAACTAGACAGTGATGTCACAGCAAATGTAATGTATCACAACTTGCAGCAGAACTGTGTTTTATGACCTTCAACCATTTCACAGCTACTACATACGAATGAGAGGGATCCCCAAGAGATACACATTCTTCAGACATGACAGGGCCTCGTGTCTCTTAAAATATGCCTGATTTCTTCATGCTTAGAAACATGCAAGGCAAGGAAATTTTCTTGATATTGCACTTTCAACACAAGGCAATTCAACGGCTTTACACTATTCAGTGGTGAAGAAACCAAATGCATCACAAAAGTGTGAAAATTATACCAGAGAATACCTAAAAGAAAACATTCAGTAATTGAAGTATAAAGAAAATTTATAAAAGTAAAACATATGTAAAATTACGAAAATTAAAAACAGAAAACAAAATCAATTAATGAAAACCTTCAGCAATAACAGTAATCGGAAAAAAGAAAACATTAAGCAATTGAAGCATAACAGAAAATTTATATAAAAATGTATTTAAAATTATAAATGAAATGAAAAACAACATTTAAAGTATGTACATTTTAAAAAGTTAAAAAACAATAATCAGTTAAAGGAAGTAAATTAAGAAAAGGAGGATCAATGAAGAATAAAAATCACATTTTAGGACTTAAAGGCAGCTCTGAATAGTGGAGGTTTATTCTTTGATTTAAAAGAGCCTAACGATTCAGCATTTTTGCATTGGTCTGGAAGTTTGTTCCAGATTTGTGGAGCATAGAAGCTGAAACCTGCCTCTTCATCTTTATTTCTAATTCTCTGGATGTTTAGTCAAGTAGAGTTGGAGGACCTGAGTGGTCTGCAGGGTTGGTATAGTGACAACAGGTCTTTAACATACTTTTATGCTAAACCATTTAGTGATTTATAAACTAGTAGGAATATTTTTGAAGTTTATTCTCTAAGCTACAGGGAGCCAGTGTAAGGAGTTTAGAACTGGGGTGATGTGTTCTACTTTCCAGGTTCTAGTGAGGACGCAAGCACCAGTGTTCTGGTTATATTGCAGCTGTCTGATTGACTTTTCAGGTAGACCTGTGCGGACGCTGTTACAGCAATCGATCCGACTAAAGATGAACGCATTGATGAGTTTTTCATGGTCCTGTTGTGATGGTAGTCCCTTAATCCTGGAAATGTTCTTCAGGTGATAGACGGCTTACCTTGTTATTACCTTTATGTAACCCTGGAGGTTTAGGTCTGGGTCCATTATTACACCTAGATTACGGGCTTGATCAGTAGTAATTAGTTGTATTAACTGAAGCTGTGTGCTCACTCTTGATCATTCCTCCTTAGGTCCAAAAATAAATACTTCGGCTTTGTTTCTGTTTAGCTGGAGAAAGTTATAGGACATCCAGTCGTTGATTTGTTCAATGCATTCGTTTAGGGTCTGGAAAGAATCAAAGTCAACTGGAGATTTTGTAATGTAATGAGTGTCATCTGCATAGTAATGATAGCTAATCTTATTTGCTGTTATAATCTGGGTTAGTGGGAGCATGTAAATATTGAACAGGAAGGGTCCTAGGATGGAGCCCTGGGAGACCCCACGTGATTTCTGTTTGTTCTGATGAGAAATTTTCGATGGACACAAAGAACTTCCTGTTCTTAAGGTAAGACTTAAAATATTCAAGTGTTGCACCAGAGAGTCCGATCCAGCTCTCCAGTCGTTCCAGTAATATTTTATGATCAACAGTGTCAAACCCTACACTGAGGTCCAACAGAACCAGAACTGTGGTTCTGCCCGAGTCTGCATTTATGTGGATGTCATTGAAAACTTTGATTAGGGCAGTCTCAGTGCTGTGATGGGCATGGAAACCAAAATTATCTAAAGAGTTGTTCATTGTCATTTTTCATTGAAATGTATTTAGTTGTTGAGATAGGCTACAGCTTTTCCAATAATCTTACTGATGAATGGGAGATTAGAGATTGGCTTGTAATTCTGCATCAAAATGTCGTCTAGATTGTAGGGTTGTGCCGATGAACGATGTCTTCGTCCATCGTGATGGTTGACCAACATCACGATGGAAAGCCACCATCGTGATGCCACGCCCCCCACCCTGTCAGTCACGCACTAATCCTTTAGTCTCTTCTATAGTTTAACTAAAACCTTTGCATGGACTGCTCTGTAAACATTGAGAATATAACTAACTAATGAGTGTAGCACAGTGGAAAATATTTGTATATCCATCCATCCATCCATCCATCATCTTCCGCTTATCCGGGGTCGGGTCGCGGGGGCAGTAGCCTAAGCAAAGAGACCCAGACCTCCCTCTCCCCGGCTACTTGGGCCAGCTTCTCGGGATGAATCCCGAGGCGTTCCCAGGCCAGCTGGGAGACATAATCCCTCCAGCGAGTCCTGGGTCTTCCCCTGGGTCTCCTCCCTGTGGGACGTGCCCAGAACACCTCACCAGGGAGGCGTCCAGGAGGCATCCTGACCAGATGCCCGAGCCACCTCAACTGGCTCCTCTCGATGTGGAGAAGCAGCGGCTCTACTCTGAGCCCCCTCTGGATGACCGAGCTTCTCACCCTATCTCTAAGGGAGAGCCCAGCCACCCTACGGAGGAAACTCATTTGAGCCGCCTGTATCCGCAATCTCGTTTTTTCGGTCACCACCCAGCGTTCGTGAGCATAAATGAGGGTAGGAACGTGGATCGGCCGGTAAATTGAGAGCTTTGCCTTTCGGCTCAGCTCTCTCTTCACCACGACAGACCGGTACAGCGCCCGCATTACTGCAGACGCCATACCAATCCGTCGTTCGATCTCCCGCTCCATTTTTCCCTCATTCGTGAACAAGACCCACATACCTAAACTCCTCCACTTGAGGAAGGAGCTCATCCCCGACCCGGAGAAGGCACTCTACCCTAAAACCCTCCTCTCCAGAACCCCCGGAATAGACCTTACCAGGGAGGCTCAGAAGTGTGATCCACCTATAGTTGCAACTAACTCTGTGGTCCCCCTTTTTAAAGAGGGCGACCACCACCCCGGTCTGCCTATCCAAGGGAACTGCCCCCAATGTCCACGCAATATTGCAGAGCCGCGTCAACCAACACAGCCCTACAACATCCAGAGCCTTGAGGAACTCCGGCCGAATCTCATCCACCCCCGGTGCCTTGCCACCAGGGAGCTTTTTAACAACCTCGGTGACTTCAGCACCAGAGATTGGAGAGCCCGTCCCAGAGTCCCCCAGACTATTTTTTTTTTTATTTTGCGTGGTTTGAGTGTGTGGATTTAGTGTGTTTTGTTTGCATCTGTTTCCCTCTGTGAAGCACCAAAAAAAAAAGATAAGAAAAAATAATTGATCTGAATGATTTTAGCGCAGCAACCAGCTGCTTTGTTACAGCTGCGCAAAACTTGTTAAGCTGAACATAAAAAGAGCCGAGGCAGGACAGCAAAGACTGAACCCAATGGCCGAACACCACCAGCGATTACCTCGCACTAGAGCTGAAGATCTTTACCCGAACCCGTCCGAACAAAGCATGTCATGATGGTAAAGACCCACTCCTCTCAGATAAATTCACAGAAAATGCTGAAGAATAAATGAACTATTCTAGCGGAAAATGTGGGGTTTAATCGGTTCGCGCTATGATAAGCTGCCAATCCAGATATACTATTGAACTCTCTCTGGTTCAGTTTGGTTCGGGGCCAACTTTTAAGGCCCGATTACAGCTCTAACAAGTCTCCGGCGGCAGACAGAGCAAGGCAGATAATTACCGTTTCACCTGTTTTGAGAAACAAGCAAAGATGGCCACAAATGTTGCACTATGCACACTATGAGTCAAGGCTTCATGGATATCGGTGCCTGCCCTTTTTTTTCAGCTGCTTTTGGCTGAAATGGGGAACGAGAGCTTCAAATGAGATCAGCTGTTCACCTGTCAGCTGATGTAGTAGTGTATGCTCGATTGGAAGAATTAATATTAAGACTCTTACCTGGAAGTAGAACAACTTGGTGTGAGTTTATTAACTATAACCTAGTCAATCTTTTTTAAAAAACCAAGTTGTTGTTTTTTTGTATGTTTTTTTGCTGTGTTTTAAGTACTTTTTAGGCTGGTGTGAAGAGATAAATGGAAAAAAAAAAGTAAGTAACCAACCAACCCCCCCAACAATGTCATCGTCCATCACAATGTTTTACTGTCAACATCCTTAACTATCAATTTGGTGGACATCGCGCAACCCTACTAGATGTTTCTTTAATAGGGGTTTGATAACTGCTGTTTTGAGCGCCTGGGCGAAGACACCTGACAGTATGAAAGAGTTGACTATTTGAATCAGGTCAGACTTAATGACAGGGAAAACGTTCTTTAAAAAAAGCTGTGGGTAAGATGTCAAGGCAGCAAGAGGAGGAGCTTAGTTGTTTAATAATTTAATGAAGATGTGATTGATATTTTTTTTTTTTTTAAATCAGACATTTTCTCTAGTTTTCTTTTTACATGGAAGTGAAACTGGTAGTGGGTTGGGTGCTGCTGTACAGATTGATCTTCTAATTTCCTAAATCTTTCTCGCTCTAGTATGAGCCATTTAGAGGGTTTTGACAACTTTATGCAGACCACACCCACTCATCATGTTACTAGGCTGCAGGTTTGCCAAACATGAACGTGGCAAGGAATTGGAGTTGCGGGGTGGGGGGGTTAATAGGTTAGTGGTCATTAAAACCAAATTATTTTTTTCAACGCACCGCTCTTTTCAAAAGATTTGTATTTCTGATAGCGAAAAAAAAAAATGGATGGATGGTCTTGGAGAGGTGTTGGAAATTTTATAGAGGCAGAACATACGCAAATAGCAACACAAAATGATGTAACTAGTGAAAGTTTCACAAGTAGTGAAAGCCTAATATCTCCTGTGGGTGACCATTTGCAGACCTGGAAAACACGTTTTATAATCTTCAGGAGTGACGAGGATCTTTAAATTTAGTTCAGCACGTTTTCTATTGAACCTTTTTTTTTTTATTCTTTTTAAATACAACCCTAAATATTACATCCACCAAGTATGTTAAGTCTTTAGAGTGACATTGCATTTATTGTCAAACCCTTAAGCGTTATAAAATTGTGTATTTACTGTTTCAAAGAGGAAACAATTCAGGTTTTAATTTACAAACAAAAAACACAAAAAACTCAAAAACCTCTCCCATTTGAAAAGGGGCATTTCTTCAGTTATTAAAAAGTAAAATTTCATAAATGTTGATGGATTTTCAATGGTATGAAAAGTCTTAATGTTGTTTCTCACTGTGACTAAAATTACCTGCTATCCATTGAGAAGACAAATATGAATCATCACCTGAGATATCGAAGTTAGGAGGAGATTGTGTTGGCATTTAATGGAGTCAAAATGGATGTTACTGTTGGCGGGAATAGACATGGAGACTCCTGTCCCCTAATTTTAGTGGCTTGAGTCTCACAGTAGCAGAAAGATGGAGGAATAAGAGAGCAGTCGACTTGGGCAGCATGCCCAGTTTCCTGTACTATCAACGGCCGGATCATCTTTTATACCTGTGCAGTCCTGGGAGATGTAGGCAGTTATACCCGCCAAGGCAGGGTCCGTTGCTTCCTTGACAGCTTTCCTAAAACAAAAAGACAGGAAAAGAAGACAGAAGTAAGGGAGAGAAAGAGAGAAAATGAGGATGAAAGGCGAGTTTACATTTAAAAAAAAAATGCTATAATATTACTTTTACAAAAAGGAACACTGTTTAGGATTGTTGAAGTCTTTAAATTATCTTTTTACCTGTAGTATACCTCCACATATGAAAAAAAAAAATTAAGAGCCTTTGAAACATTATAAACTATGACATTATATGCAAAAAAAATTCTGGTAAGCATTACTGAACAAAAACCTAAGCAGCAAATGCATCAATACTACATAAGAACCTATAAAACAAACTAGCTTTAAGACAGTCTCGTTATAAAATGCAGAAACTGGATTATTATACCAGTAAAATGCAAGACTTACAATTTAAGTCTAGCTACTAAGCATAGGCCGAAATGAGATTTTTTTTAAATCTATATCGAGGTTTTTAATACAAACATTTTCGGGGGAAAAAAAGTCTGCTATAATTTAGAATTAGAAAAGCAGTACTCACTGTAACAAGTGCTAAAGTAACTAATTTCTATCAGTTTGTTATTGTAAGTGCTAATTGCACAGAACACTACCCCTTTTTGCTATTCTGTTTTTTATAATTAATCTGTTGAGATTTTTGCTCAGTGAGCCAGTTTGCAGTCAGCTGCTTAACAGTGATTCCACTTATAGCTTTCCAGCTGTAAATATAAAACATTGTTGCCTCAATAAAAGTGATAAGTGGGGCCTTTTTATAATGATCCACACTATAAGGTGTATTGTTTGATGTGAGTGGAAATATTTCTAAACAAAATGACTGTGTTGGCTCTGTTTATGAGTGAAAACTATAAAAATCAAATAAACGGTTTTAATTATTTTTTGTTTACAATTTACCGTGTTTTGGATAATTTTGACAGCACCTTTTAACTTGGTTTTAGATTCATTTTTTGTTTTGTTTAAGACATAACAGTACTGTTTAGTTATCTTAATTTTAGTTGACTAAATCTCAAATACAGTTGATGTCATCTCAAGTCATTTTAATCAAATCATGCATACAATCAAACGGATCCTGGTTAATTATCAAGATAATTGACTAATCAAGATAATTTAAACGGAATTCTAACAGATTGCTTCGAGTCATTAACTCCTCTCGGATAAGCATATAGCCAAAGCAGACCAACACTTGCATTACGCCGTTTACTCTGCAATCCCTCGCACTGAGCGTGTAACAATGGATGGAAAATCTCACTTTATACAATGTATTATATTCAAAATACATTCAATATCCTTCATTAGAATAAAAATGAAGACAACAAATTGCAGTAATCCAAAAGCGATTTTAAAATGTAGATTTAATAGAAAAAGTAGTATGTGCATCTGTTCTACCTGAACAATAAAAGTATATAAGCAATGTTAAAAAATTTCTGAAACAACCATGTTGCTGGTAATTATTTCATTTCATGAACAACCTGTTGCTCAAGAAGACTGAGTCCCATTTTTCCAACTCTTCTTTTGCCTTTCCACACAAATAAATTAAATGTGGTTTAATTTCATCTGGCCATGAGACGGACTGACCTGTCCTCTCTCCTCTCTAGATTAACTATATTTTCAATATAAAGCATGTAGTGGCCAAATGCTGCATGAACTACTGATTACAACGACTACAGAGCACCGTTTTGGTGAAACGACCTCTGACTGTTTCTGAACTGACCAATCACAGGCATGTGCTCTCCGTTGGCGGAGACGGATAGTTAGAAAATGGACCTCTACTCCGTCCATCGTGTGGTAGGTGACGGAGAGCCGGATCTTGGCGTTGCGTCAATCAATCTCCATCAAAACGGAGTAGTATAAACTAGGTTTAACAGTTTTGGTCATTCAAGGTGAGTTTTTATTTTAGGTTGAGTCAAATTTTTTATCCAGAAAAAAAAGGCTTTGCTCTACTGTTCTATGCTTGATAATACAAGACTTTCTATGAATTTTAACCATGAATAATATTTATAACTCAATATTTTACCATTTTAAAACAGACCTTGATACAATTTAATTGCATATATCTATCTAGCATGTACTCGAAGATCAAACTTACTTTAAGATGTGTGCGACCACAGCTGGGCCGTACCAGTCCCCTGCCTGTTTTCCCATTGTCAATCCTAAACGTACAAGTCTGTGCAGGCCCAGTGGAGCTGAGGAGACGTCCCCCAACCAGGACACCAGATTTCTGTGGTACATTTCCTTTAAATGTGCATCTGCTTCTTCTGCTGATCCTGATGCCTGGGCTTGAGGTGTGAGACACGGTCCACTATCAGAAATGCTGGGGGTGCCCTGCAGAGAAGCCTCCAGGGAGGCAACGAGGCGCTTAGCCGCTGTGGTGGTCCGTGTTTCTGCATCTAGGGGCTGGAGTGCGAGTGCCTCTGGCCAAGTCCAGTCTGCAGAAAAATTTATAAGGTAGGGTATTCTTAACGGTACTCGGTTAGTGGATTGACACTATAACTAGTGAAATTGGAAAAACAATTCCATGGATTTATATTGATTAAAAATTACTTGAGCTCCTCCTTTTTTTTTCTCCTCAAACATCTATGGTTATTTAAAATGCAAATAAAGTAAATTGTATCCTATACACATTTGCAGCTAGTCAATTCAGATAACTCTTATAAACGCATAATAAACTGTAGGTATCTAGTTTATTATTGATTTCCATTTTGGTATGTTTTCCTATTCTGCAGCATATAAGATTACAAAGATTAAGTTTTGGCCAGAACCTAACAAAACTTGTAATATTCTTCATCTTAAAATTCTGAATCTCTCACCTCAAATTTAGAGTATTAACAATATAGCCCAACATTGGTGATAAAAAATAAGGCATCTTAACTTAAAAAGATTGAGTTATGTTCCTTTCAGAAACAGATTAGTCATAATTTGTTTAAATTATACATTTGAGTCTCCCAGTATTTCATTTAAACAGTACTTTAGCCTTACAAACAGGGTGGAAGCTGAACGAAGAGTGAATGGGAGGAGCCCAAGCAATAAAATAACCCAGAATCAAGTTCGAAGCAGTAACGAAATGACCTTGATTCAAAGTGAATCAAATTTGAAATGGATCCATAAATATCCGAAAGAGGACTTTCATCTCTTTATAGGGAAATATTTCACTAGTGACAGATTTTAGAACAAATAAAAAAAGTTTTTTAAATTACTTCAATAGTTGAACCTTGTGGCATTATATGGACATCTCAAGTATTGTAGCTTTTTTGGGTCAGTAGAGGATCTGAGAAATTCTCTAGTTATAAAGCTTTTGTATCAACTGAGACGAAATCACATTACAGGATTATCTCTTTAGCACAATCCCAATTCCCTGCTCCTCTGTGCTTAATTCATGGAGTTAAAATAAAATTCACAATTAAAAATCCCAATGAGAAATAGGAGACTGCTTAAAGAAGCTGGTACATCATCAGTTCTGTCTGATCCGTACTATAGAAAACATACAAGCTTCATCTAAACAATATCAGTCCTGCAACATAGACCAATCTTTAATGCTTATAAAGGAAAATGTAGCCTATTGAAGAATGACTTTACACACTTTTAGATTTTTTACTGTTAACGCACTACCAAAAAGATTACAAAACTTACACAGTTCCAAAAATAAAGGGAATGCTGAAATAGCACACTAGATCTGAATGAATTTACAATGTTGAATTTGCTGACAACAAAACCACACAAAAATTCAAATTAGTTAACCCATGTAAGTCTAGATTTAGTCACACTCAAAATTAAAGCGAAAAAACACATACAGGCTGATCCAACTTTAATGTAATAACCTTAAAACAATTCAAAATTAGGCTTAGTCATGCGTGTTGCCCCCATGTGCCTGTAGGATGCCCCCCCACAACATCTAGGCATGCTCCTGATGAGGTGCCACATGGTCTCCTGAGGGGTCTCCTCCCAGACCTGGACTAAAACATCCACTCCTGGACAGTGTGTGGTGCAACGTGGCGTTGGTAGATGGAGAGAGACATGATGTTGCAAATGTGCTCAATTGGATTCAGGTCTGGGGAACGAGCGGGCCAGTCCAAAGCACTAATGCCTTTATTCGGCAGGAACTGCTTACACACTCCAGCCATATGAGGTCTAGTATAGTCTTGCATTAGGAGGAACCCAGGGCCAACCGCACCTGCAAATAGTCTAAGAAGGGGTCTGAGGATCTCACCTCGGTACCTAATGGCAGTCAGCCTACTTCTGGTGAGCACATGGATGTGAATGAAATACCACCCCACACCATTACTGACCCACTGCCAAACTGGTGATGCTGGAGGATATTGCAGGCAGCAGAACATTCTCCAGGTCATCTCCTGACTCTCATGTCTGTCACGTGTTCAGTGGAACCTGCTTTCATCTGAAGAGCACAGGGCACCAATAGTGAATTTGCAAATCTTGGAGTTCTCTGGCAAATGCCAAACATCCTGCAAGGTGTTGGGCTGTAAGCACAAGTCCCACCTGTGGACATATGACCCTCACACCACCCTCATACAGTCTGTTTCTGACCATTTGAGCAGACACATGCACATTTTGCAGGGCTCTGGCAGTGCTCCTCCTGTTCCTCCTTGCACAAAGGCGGAGGTTGCGGTCCTGCTGCTGGGTTGTTGGCCTCCTACGGCCTCCTCCATGTCCCATGGTGTACTGGCCTGTCTCCTGGTTGCGCCTCCATGCTCTGGACACTACGCTGACAGACAGGGCAAACCTTTTTGCTACAGCTCGCATTGATGTGCCATCCTGGATAAGCTGCACTACCTGAGCCACTTGTGTAGGTTGTAGACTCCATGTTATGTTACCACTAGAGTGAAAGCACTGTCATTATTCAAAAGTGACCAAAACATCAGCCAGAAAGCATTGGAACTGAAAAGTGGTCTGTGGTCACCATCTGTGGAACCACTCCTTGCTAATTGCCTATAATTTACACCTGTCGTCTATTCCATTTGCACAACAGATTGTGAAACTGATTGTCCCTCAGTGTTGCTTCCTAAGTGGACAGTTGGATTTCACAGAAGTGTGACTGACTTGGCGTTACATTAGGTTAAGTGTACCCCTTATTTATTGAGCAGTGTGTGTGTGTAATTATATATATATATATATATATATATATGGAGTTTGCATGTTCTCCCCGTGCATGCATGGGTTCCCTCCGGGTACTCCGGCTTCCTCCCACAGTCCAAAAACATGACTGTCAGGTTAATTGATCTCTCCAAATTGTCCTTAAGTGTGAGTGTGCGCATGGTTGTTTGTCCTGTCTGTCTCTATGTGGCCCTGTGATGGACTGGCGACCTGTCCAGGGTGTACCCCGCCTCTCGCCCGTTGACAGCTGGAGATAGGCAATATATATATATTTATACCATGGTTGGGGTGAACTCTCGATTCTGATTGGCTGGAGGGTGTACATTAAAAAGTGATAATGTACACCTAGGAAAGGCATCCCGTCAAATTGCCTGATGACAGTTCTAAATTCTTGCGCTGGCTCAAATGGCAACGGAGACTCAACGTTATTTGCATCATCCTCCGGACACACACAGGCAGTAAGCAGTGTACTGGCCTTCTAAAATGATATTTTGTATCACGTAACGTAAGGTAAAGCCATCATCTCACTTCCCCTCACTGATAAATTGCTGCGGTCGGCTCGCTCTGGCCACGTTGCTTGGCAACACATGTATATGGGAGATATTAAATAGTGCGCTCGACTTATAAAAAAATAAAAAAACTCGCGATTTTAACTCTAAAACACATTAAAGTATTATTAATTGATTAAATATGTCTTTCTCATGACCATGGTATGAGCGGGATAATGCCCTTCGAGGTGTCCATTATCAGAAAATAATGGACACCGTAAGCAACCGTTATCCCTTACATATATGTGTGTATGTGTACACAGTATGATAATCATGTATCAATCTAAAACAGAATTTTGGAATTCAATTTTATTCTGTTGTTATGGCTACGCAACTGTTCAGTCCCAATCACGGGAGTACCTCTTGTATTGTGAGTGTACACAGAGTTTACATTGACTACTCCTTATTTCTAATGTTGAGTTTTGTATTTCACCACACATTTAACTGAGCGCTGATCCTAAACATTCAGGATTTCTTTCCAAACATGTATTGCTCTAACATGATGGTCCTCCAATTTCTTTCCAGTTAAAAAAAACGAAGGTTTTCTCTGCTTCTCCTTAAAGTTTGGGTTAAATAATGTATTGCTTATTGAAAGATAAAATTAAACTTTCCCCCACCCCATGTTTTATGCTAATTAATTACTCTGCTCACCTCTGCCCAAGAAGTGCAGAACAAGAGCTTGGGCCAGCATCATCTGTCCAGCCCTCAGCATGCAGCCCCAGCCACAGTCTGAGGTCAAGGAGCTGCCCGGCAGTGGAGAGAAATCTTCCCGGTACGTCAGCCACAAACGAGATGCAAAATCCTTCCGGAAAGCCTCAACGTTCCCGGTGACAAAGTCCATATCAGAGCCTCCAGGGCAGTCTTCGGAGGGCCAGTCGTCATCTGGGGAAAAAGCTTTTAAAAATCTTTTTTGTTGTTGTTTCAGATGACTGAAATAAATGTGAAGTCTAATTTTCAAAATCAGTGTAAGTTTACTTAAATGACTTTATCACATTTATGATCTTGTGTAACTTACCATCTGCCTTAAAATGGAAGCACTTCCCGAGAAGAAATACTGGGGAGTTTCTACTGAATGAGGTCTTGGACTTGAGAACCCAACCTTAAACACATAATACATGGACAACATATCAGGGCATGGCTGGTTTATTATAAAATTTAAAAAAAGACAAAAATATTGTATTTACTCAGCTATGTGCAAAACCTGCTTTTTAAGAACTGCCACCCATTGTATAGCTCAATCTCAGCCAATCGATATTGTTTCATTCATATCACTTAAAAGCTCTGTAAGAACTGAAATTTGTGGTTAATTTGGGTGAACAGGGACAATAAAAAAAGAGTTAAGATTTTTCTCAGCAAACAAACTTAAAGTGACCACCCTAGCCACCTGGGTTGTTTGGGTCTCAGATTGGGTTTGTCAGTCAGGCCTAGAGAACAGGGTATTTTCAGTCTGTTCATACAACTCTTCATTTAAACTTCTTAGAGAGGATTAGGGGATACTTTTCAATAATTGGGCATCATTTCATTCATTTTCAACAATATTTAGATGGATATTTCCAGAGAGTAATGATGAAAAATACACACTGTCACTTTAACAGTATTACAAAAAACTATATATATATTTTCAGTATTGACTCAACAGCAGCACGCTCAGTTATATTTAGGCTCCTTTTTATGTGAAGTGTCTTCCAGTCACAGTAAAGCCAAGCTCATTACATTTGTCAGCTTTAATAGGTTGATCTGTGACAGAATGAGTATAATTTAAAAACCCAATGAGTCTTAAAAGTAAACCTAACATTTTTTGCCCCCCAAATATGCCAACCTCAGCTGCATTTTACCACAAATGGAGATCTTTTCGAAGAAAGTATTCTCCTTTAAGAGAATTGTGGAAAATTATCACTTTAAATGGCTATATTAAGTTAAAAAAAAGCCTAATCTTTTTTACAGTTGGTGGGATCCATCCAGTAGTCTCTTGGGAGTATTGTTTACAGATTTCAATGATACAGTAACAGAATAATAATTATAAATACTATAAACTCGTTCCATCTTCACAGGGATTTGTTGTGATTTAATAAATCTTTGAATATTTGCTCCAACATTAAAGTACATAATTTCCCCACAGACTCTGTTAAACCTGATAATAATGTTCTTTGCTGTTTTCAAGTACATGTATATAAAAATAAAAGTAAATCAACCGAATTAATGTTAGAACAACATTTCTTTTAGCCTTAACAAACTTTAATGCCCATGACTTTTGAATGCTGTAGATTAAAGCATGCTTAATCTAACCATAGACCAGATCCGACTCTTTCTGGCCGATGACTGATCTAGTTTTAAAGGATTGCATAAAAGAAATAAGTTAGGAGTACACGCTTTGATAAGGTAGCAGTTTTGAATCAAACACAAAATATATAAATATATATTTTTTATCTATTAATTTGGTTGTAGCAGAACCAACAAAGGCTCAATCCAAAGAAATATTAACGGATGCAAATCTCTAGTGCATTCGTTTTAAATCACACCTATAAAGTTTTGCAAACATATCGATTTCTTTACTCAGAAATTTTAAGGATAACAATATGTCGATATTCGAAATCTTTTTGAGAAATCTCGTGGTAGGTCAGATATGTCTTTTAATCATAAATCAGAATCAGCTGCACGAAAACTGCAATTGGTGCATGAGTGTATCCATTAACTACTGATTTCTATATATTTCAGAAGTTCATAATAAATAAAGGAATCTCATTTTCAGCACCACTGCATAGATGCATACAAGAAGTAGATACTGGCTTGGTCCACTTACTGTACTTCACATTGTTCCACATTGACTCGAACTTTTTCTTCAATTTTTCCACCTCGTCGCTCCCTTTATTCTCCATTTTGACCAGCGAGGGAAAGCACCCATTCCCCCACAGCAACACCAGCAACTACAGCTTGACCTTTGTGCAAAGAAACAAACATAGAAACAGTATTTAGCTGCTGCATCACTTCATTTTGAAGGACATTAACTGACAGCTTGTAGTCAACAAACCGCTACCTCAACCCTCCCTTATTAAGGCTGTCTTCCTGCCACGGACGCGCTGCATCTTTGTCTTCAAGTTCAAACGTAGCATTGTGTCATAAAACAGGCAACATTTCCTTCATAACTTGCTGAACAACTTTGCGCTCTCCTGCGAGTTTAATGTTTACGCTTTGAGGAAGTACGAGCGGTATAGTCAGGTGATCTCGCGGTTTTTCAGTGGACAAGTGACGGGAGTTTGCTCGATTTGAGCACCAAGGTGGCCCAACAGGGCGGAGTTTGTATTTCAGTCAAATTGTTTCTGTACTTCTTTGTCAACAAAACAGGCTTCACATGCTGTTAAAAGAAGTAACGCTTTTTTTATTTGCATTTTCTTTTTCTTTTTTTATTGATAAAAATGTTTATTGATTATCTAGTGGAGACAACAGCAAAAAGAAAAATAGTCAAACCATAAAAAAAGAGAATAAAAAATAAAAATAAGCCATTCTTATCAAATATGTAATGTGTGACAGGATTTAAAACATTTCAGAAGTATAATAAATGGCTTTTGCAGTTTGGTTGCAATTTCTTTTTTGACAAGACACAAAGAGGATGATAACATTATAAATTAATTTTTAAAACAGTTTATATTTTGCAGTTGTTTGGGGGGTTTTTTTCATTTATTTTTATGGATATGGTATTTACCCATAACGATGATAAGGTTAATCAAAAGCGAGAAATCCCCAATTAATTTAAAATTGTAAATATGAATATCATCAATTGTAAATTGTTCAAGTTCCATAATTTTACTGTTCACCCGGCTTTGGACATCTTGCTAGATTTTCTGTTCTTTCAGGGTTTTCATGACAGAAGTAACTGAGGTCAAGTTCAAAACCTAATCTACCCCTCAGTGTCTCTGAAGAGGGATAGTAGTTGTTGAGAATTTTAAATAGCATTTATTTTACTTTGGAACCTATTGGCCATTTTATGAATTTCACATTTTTTTGTTGAAATTGTTGACTTATCTAAAAATTTTAGTTCTATTTTCCTATCATAGTCATGATAAATATATCATTTGAAAGCTTCGTTTAAATATTTATCACATTTTATGTTCGTAATGTTTAATACTCCTATCTTCAAGTTTGGAAGCTTGGTTTGAAAATTAGAAAAGATAATTGTGTTTTTGATTATCTGTATCAAAGCCACTGGAATAGACTTACAAATGTCCCTATATACTTTAACAGAATATTGGAAATTGTTACAATTGTTTTTAAAATATTGTAACTATAGGATTTCACCGTTAATATCTAAAATTTCATGTCATGTACAAAGATAATACTTTGATCAAACCAAAGCTGGTTGAACAAAGATTTTTGTTAGATACAATTACTCTATTATTCCACTAGGTGGCACAAATAGGGGTAAACTTATGAGTAAATACCATCTTCCAAAATTGGAACACTTGTTTTTGAAATTCAGATCATCTAAAACGCAGTTTTTTCAAAGTCACATAAAAATAAAAAAACTTTCAATCCACCAAACATCTTTAAAAAAATAAAAATTGGAATATGAAATAATATTAAATCTGGCTTCAGTTAAAAAAAGTTTTTAAGTTAGTTTTTAAATACTACAACTACAACAAATATATTTTATAAATGTGTAAAAAATAATATGCAAGAAAATACAAAAAACCATGAGTGAACTCACATTTTAACTTAATTTAAATATAAAACTTTAAAAAATAGTAGCCTACATTAATATGCATAATATTTTAGCTAGGTTTACAATAATTTGAGAATAAAAAAATAATGATATATATAATTAATTAATATGCAATTATTAATTATATTTAATCACTAATATGTAAAATAGTTAGTTTTTAAATACTACAACTACAACAAATATATTTTATAAATGTGTAAAGAAAATATGCAAGGAAATACAGAAAATCATGAGTGAACTCACATTTTAACTTCTAATCTTATATCAATTTACTTTATCAATTTATCTACTTGTTAGGAAGAAAATAAATGAAAATAGTGGTTCCATTTAAAGAAAGATAAAACCTCACCATTCAGATTATTGTCTTTTTAACAAGCTGTTTCAAGAATTTCAATTCATGATGTTTATAATACTGGGAAGGCTTGAGAGTTAATTTAAAATGTTGAATAGTTTTATTACATTTTTTGGTATTTATATGTAACCTCCCTTTAGGAGCAAGTAACAAGTAGTGCTGTTTAAAACACATACAGTGGCTTTCTTTGGAAAAAGGAGAGAGAGAAAAAATATTAGTGTTAAACGTTCCGTTTTTTGCTTGTTTTGTGACATCTAACATATAGTTTATATGTCAAAAGTAATTTATGTTAGGATTTTACTCACTATGTAGGCTACAACTCAAACTTTCAGTGCAACTCAAATAGGTCTAAAGGTATTTGCAAACATGCTCATTTGACTCTGCAGTTTTGGGTGTGGCTGTAGTGGACATGGATCTTAGCACAGGAAACTGAAAGAAACACCATGAAGTACTTTAGCCTCTTCTAAGATAAATAAATGACCACCTATCTGCAATAACCCTATCCAATGATTTTCTGAGCAAGGATAGGATACTAGGGTAGCAGACTGTGAAAACTTTTTTTAATCAGAGCAACTGCACACTGGTGTAATTTCTTATTGGATCTATAAAAGTGTTTTGTGCTTCATTTAGTTCAATTTTTTTATTCTCAAATTATTGTAAACCTAGCTAAAATATTATGCCCATTAATGTAGGCTACTATTTTTTAAAGTTTTAAATTTAAATTAAGTTAAAATGTGAGTTCACTCATGGTTTTCTGTATTTTCTTGCTTATTATTTTTTACACATTTATACAATATATTTGTTGTAGTTGTAGTATTTTTTAATTATATGTCTGTTGTTTTAGTTGCTCATATATTTTATTTCCAACAACAACAAACCCAATAATAATAATAATAATAATAATAATAATAATAATAATAATTTTGTATGCATTCAGGACAAGTTAAAAGTTAGTATTCTAATTCAGATAAGAGCTAAGATTAAGATTTTAGTCCAACTGAAAGCACACTCAAATAGAAAAGAGCGAAAGCTCATTCTTGGGTGTGTTCTGTGGCGCAGTACTGTAGCCTTTACGGTAATGATCCCATTCTCCCGTTGTCCCTGTGGCCGTGTTTTTTCTGAGTGAAGAGCAGAGTGCCTGCCTGGGAATTTTGTGAAAGCACATCAGCGGCCACTGCCATGGCTGAACGCCGCGCATTCGCCCAAAAAATCAGCAGGTAAAGACCGGAGACACTGAAACGAGCTATATAAAGGGACAGTTCTGCACGTCTTTTTTTCTTCTTTTCGCATTCATGCGAGTCTCCCTCCCCTCAGACCACCGCTGCGGGGAAACCCTGCGTTAGGAGGCCCAGCAAGCCTGGCTCCTCCTAGCTAACTGTTTGTTAGCTGCAGCGGCAAAAGATGCTCAGACCCACCCAGAAGGACAGCTGTATTGCTAGCTACTACATTGAAATTACCCCGAACGCTAACTGAAGGTTGATGTTGATGTATTTGCGGATATATTTTGGCATGAAAAAAATAGTTTACGGTTGCTGTTCTAACGTAAAAAAAGGGATGAACAATGATGAAATGAAACCCGTTAAGTGTGAACAGTTAGCTGTCTCGTCTACAGTTGCTAACGATGGGAAGCTACTGTAAGCGAGATGAGACTGAACTTTGTACAACTGTGTTTAACAAGCCTGTAGATCACAAACGTGTAGCTTTGATTTGAAACAAATGCATTTCTTAAGAGCAATCAAATACTATGATAATCTTCTCTCGGCTCCTCAGACAGATCAATGTAATCTCCTTAACAAAGGGCTTTGTGCAAGCTGTCAAATGCCACCATTCCTTCTATTCCACACTTTGGCAATCCAAATTCCCGTATTTTATCCCTTTTTTCTTCTTTTTTGCTACTTTGTTACTTAATGCACAGACAGATAAATAAGTCTGAAATTAAGTGAGAATACGCCCACTTGTTTGATGTTTATAAATTCTGTGCGACAAGATCTGATAAAGAATGAGGAAACAAGGAGGGACCATGATTTTCTAACAGAACAGAATCTCTCTCTGGAATCGTCTTTTTTTGTTGTCTTTTGTGTTATGTACGTTTGGCATTGACGTTGCTGTTGTCTTGATAAATCTCCCAATAATAAAACCGAAACGTAATGAATGACATACAGTATTAGAGTACACAGTAATAAACAGGTTAAATACAACACATTTAACACAACTGTAGGTTTGAAAATTACGTAATCTCTTCAAAATGACATAATTTTAATGCAAAACTGTGAACAGAGTAACATGTAATCATTTAAAAATCATACTGAATATTCAAAAACACACAACAGTTTATTAATCGTGTATGCAGCAGGTTTCTTATCATGTCTGTACAGCAGATTACAAAATAAATACCTACTAATTGGTGAAATGCTCATATTATATTGCAATACTATAAGTGAGACTTTCTATTGTGATTTTTAAAACTGAATTTAACTGACAAAAAAAACCCACTGTCACAGCATTCAAAACACACCAACCTGTATCAAACTTTAAACATCCTGTATTGTTACTGGATCTAGTTGATCCAGTGGAACGAAGAAGCTGAAAACAGCCACCAACTAGTGATCATACTTTTAGTTTTGCCGTTCAAATTTTGAACAAGAAAATAAATATCGATGCACCACTTTTGAACGTCTATACAATATTGTGACATAAATATTGCAACATGTCGGCGTATCGATATTTTCTTACTTCCCTAATGTGTACCAATTGAGTTCTAACATGCTTTCTTCCGTTTTCAGTTTGTTGAATCTTGATCACAAAGGCTCAAAAATACAGAAATAGAGGTCACATTTATTCTTTTTTTTTAGCTTTCCTGCATTTAATAAAATAAGCAGATGTTTTTTAAGTTGTTGACTTTATTTGTTTTTGTGAATGAAAATAGATTCTCTGTCTACGGCATGGTATGCTTGTGAAAGTTTTGTTCATCATGTCACGCTTGAAAGCTAACTGAATGCGTTTCCCTGAACATGAAAGCACATCAACCGCTTGAACTTCTTGTTTTGTGACCCGCTTTTTCTGAGAGTTCATACTTTATTCCCACGCTGTTTGTGCCGTCTTGAAGTTGTGGCCACAAAGCTCATGTTTGCTGAATGAAATTGGTCCTCTGTGTGCAGTGAGCAGTAGCAAATGTTTAAGGCACAGAGGGAAGACAAGGGAAAATATTTGTCAGTTGCCTTGCCTCTGCTGATTTAGTACCATTTGGTTGTTTACATTCTATCTATGATGGGATATATATGATTTAGTTGTTTCCAGTAAGTAGAGCAAAGAGTTTCCAGACCTAGACTTCCCAGGCTAAGTACTTGGATAATGCTTTTAGGATAGAAACAGCAGAAATACTACCAGCCATGGTGTAAGGTATGGTTTAATGGGCTGAGCGACGTGGCCTCAAATCTATATTGTGATATAATCTAAAGCATGTGCAATAACGTTATTGCGGAATACTCTTTTTTTTTTTTCTTCTTTTATATATGGCTGCTTATGAACATTCAACACTTTCCAGATACAGTTGATTGTAGCAAAACAATTTGAACACAGTTTAGAATGCAATTTAAAGAGCATTTATTGGGCAAAATGTATTTAGAAGTATGCAATTATTTTCCCAAAATAATACAACCCAAAAATTCTGGCAACATAAATATCAAGATATAAAAAAGCTAAATATCATGAAAAATATCTTATTTTACTACTTCCCTGGTTACTTATTTATGCATTTAATATTAAACATAAAAAAACGTGTGTATACTTTAATTAAAATCCTTTAAGTTCAACAGGTTACTTCTCCGTTAAATAAAAAGCAGCAAACTTTAAACTTCCAATATCTAGTGTGAAGACAAAACATTACACATATCCTTGCAAACCTGGTACAAAGTATGTGGGCACAGCTTGATGACATCATCAAAATGCATAACCACGGTATAGTCAAATACCTCTACCTTTGGTTAAATTTATATCATTTCTACCTTTTACCTTTTAAATTGCCCATTACTAGTGTGTTTATTACTTGTTTTTTTATACAAATAAGGGGGGAAATACAATATATTGTGATACTATGAGTAAGACTATATATTATCATTTTGGAAACTGAATTTAACACCTGTCATAGCATTCTAACCACATCAGCCTGTTTCATGCATAACGCATCCAGTTTTATTACTAGATCTAGTTGAGCCACTAGAACGAAGAAGGTAAAAACAGCCACCTACTACCGGTCATACTTTTCATTTTACTACAGAAATTACTGTCATCATTAATGTTTCCATTTAAATTCTCTAAAATAATATAAAAATAAATACATTGCTTTTGAATATCAATATAGTATGAGATAAAATATCACAATATATCAGCGTATCACTGTTTTCTTACATCCCTATTTGTCTGTGACACTTTGGGCTGCTGTGTTTTTTTAATTTATTTTATTTTTGTTCAAGGGGAAGATCTCATGGTGGTTTTGTCGGTTACTGTAATTTAAAGGAACCAGTGTGTAGCTGCAGCAGCTGTTGAACAACCAGAACTTTTTTGTGAATCGGCAGACTGTGTACCATATAATCTTGTTAGAAGTGTCCCACTAAAAAAAAAAAAAAAAAGAATACAAATTAGAGATAATAGACAGCTCTGAAAATAAACTGGGCTATAATGTGAGATCTATAATATAACAGCCAGTTGCTTTCAGCTTTGCTTGAGGCAATTACATTAATATAGCAGACTCTTTAGATTTTAATTTTGTTCTTATAAGAAAGTTTATTTTGTCCTCAGCAAATAAAAAATGTAGCCAGCAAATACAGCTACTTTGTATTATTTTGTATCTTCCACATCAAAATTATGTCAATCAATTTGTTTGTCGATTTCCTGTCCCAGACTTTTTTTAAACTACTTTTATCCGTCAATAACGTATAATCACAAATCATTATGATGTCTGGAAGCAGAGGCAGTTTGACACTATTGGAGTGGAGTTGCTGTGAAATAGAGTTTTGCTTGTATCTTAAAACAGAATTATTATGGGATTAATAGTTTAAAGTGTCTGTAGCTTCTTAGTTTTAGGAGTTTGTTCAGTTTGTATACCATATTTATTTATATGGTGCTTTAAACACAACCATATGGTTGACCGAAGTGCTTAAACAGTAAAACGGGAATAAAACAATAAAACAAGTCTGTAACAAAGCAGATGTTTGCATGAGTAAAATGGCAGTTTCTGTGTAATCCTGCAGAATGTAGACTACATACCGTAACTCTGAGATATTTTTGGTTGCAGGTGATTTAAAAAGTAAGTAAATCAAGTTTTTTTTGGTAATGGAACCATAGCTGTATGGCGAGCGACAACACATGAAGCAGAGACAGCAAGCGACAGCATGGCTACCGGTGAAGTTTGTTCCCAAGAAAGGGATAAAATCATCTGTTGTTTGGAATTGGTATGGGTTTGCTGCAATAGACATAGAGCAAGAGACCCGATGCTACAACCTTTGCCTAAAACCCATCGCAGTTAAAGGCAGCAGCACAAACAACTTATTTCAACACCTGAAACAAAGGCATCCAGCCGAATATGAATAATGCCAGTCTCTCCGAGACGAACAAAGCCGCAGTGACCAACAAACCGTGGCTAAAACAGCTAACTGAAGCCGAATCCTTTGCCGCATATGACAGGAAAGGGGCATGGTGGAGAACAGTCACCGAACCGGTCGCTTTGCATATTGTCAAAGACATGGTATGTACATATATATATATTGCTTGAGGCAATTACATTAATATAGTATATGGTATATATACAGTCAGGTCCATAAATATTGGGACATCGACACAATGCTAACATTTTTGGCTCTATACACCACCATAATGGATTTCAAATGAAACGAACAAGATGTGCTTTAACTGCAGACTGTCAGCTTTTATTTTAGGGTATTTACATCCAAATCAGGTGAACGCTGTAGGAATTACAATAGTTTGCATATGTGCCTCCCAATTGTTAAGGGACCAAAAGTAATGGGACAATTGGCTTCTCAGCTGTTCCATGGCCAGGTGTATATTATTCCCTCATTATCCCAATTACAATGAGCAGATAAAAGGTCCAGAGTTAATTTCAAGTGTGCTATTTGCATTTGGAATCTGTTGCCGTCAACTGTCAAGATTAAATCCAAAGAGCTGTCACTATCAGTGAAGCAAGCCATCATTAGGCTGAAAAAACAAAGTGGATATAAAAAGTTTAAAGTTTGTTGTTTTTCATATACTGGAAAAGGAAACGTGTTAACCTTGAAGCAGTTTTAACTAAAATATATGCAGATATATTTTTTGCAATATTAAATGTATAAAGAAGTAACCAAGAAAGCAGAGCATTTTGAACTTGATTTGAATATTTACCTTTTTTTATTCAAAATATCTTCCTCCTGAGAGGAAGTGGATATGGGGCTTGGTCCTGCTCCTGAACTTAAGTTAACACATTAACTTCATTTAATGTTGGCATATTCAGAACAAGAATAGCCTATGTTGCTCCCTCTGCTGAATTGCTCACCTGAAGCAAAGCCAAGCTGAACGTAAATCGCATTGGTACTGAAGAAAAACAGCTGAAGTCAAAATCCAGCCGCCTGCAGCGTTTAAACAGTCCCAGATGCTGAACAGCTTTTGAGATGGGACAACACACCTCTGACTACGGGGGGTTTAGGGGGCACTCAATTGCATCCTGAAGAGTGTAAAAATCTAATCAACTGCAAGTTATTTAAACCTTTTGTTTATTCTCAAATTTCTGCAATCATACCCCCCCCAAATAAATAAATAAATAAAATATAATAAAAACATACAATATGATTTTTGAAGTGATTTTTTTCCTTTTTTCCTTCCTTAATATTCAGATTTGATTCAGATTCTAAGTACCGTATTTTCCAGACTATAACCCTGCGGCTTTTAAAACGGTGCGGTTTATTTATGGATTTTTTTCAGCTAACGCCCACTAGAGAACCTCCTTGATCTATGGATTGTAAAAGTTACGTCCTTCACTTTAAAGGATACTGTGCCCTTAAGAGCCAAGAAGAGAGAGAGAGAGAGAGAGGAGGAAGTTTGCGCAAACAATGAAAGCAAACATGGAACAGACAGACATTACAAGAGGGGGACAGTTTGTATAAAAGTGCACAAACCCTCATTATGGAAAACAAACAAAGACGAAGATGATATTGCTTTTAAGTTAAAGGGAGCCAATCTGGCTTTTAAAGAAGGAAAATAGAGCGGCTGCACGTACTCATGGCAGCAATGAATCGATGAGATGTTGGCGACGCCAGCGTGAAGAACCGTCTCAATGCTACAAGAGGAAAAATGCTTTCAGAGGTAATAAAAGCAGATTGTCTGAAGATTTCTTGAAGATTGGCTGAACACACAGACAGAGGACGGCCGAAGTGATTCCACCTTGTTGAAATGTTAATGAAATCGAAGCTTCCCCAAACAGTAATCACTTTCTTGACTACCCTCTGGACGAACCCTTACATATGGTGATTAAACATTAAAACGGCTGTGGCTTTTATTCGGGTTCGGCTTGTATTTGTACACATTTGTGTTTTTTCCCTAAAATAGGATGGCAGGGCTTATAATCAGGTGCACTTTATAGTCCAGAAATTACAGTTCATATTTTTTATGTTGACCCTCTTTGCTCTCTTCTTCTCTGCAGGACTGTGGCAGCAGAGGTCAGGAAGCAGATAGCTGGTCAGCATGGAGGTTCCCCGCAGCTCTTCAAAAACCTCAATGTTGGGACAGCATCAAGCAACACAGTGAGTTGTGAAAGCTGTTTCCACCCAGCTCCCAGGCAATCAGGCCCACAGTTTGTATTCAGCTGCTCGCTTTAACATACAAACAGTAGATTGTAACACAGTAAAGTTGCTACATTTCAGTTAATTTAATGATTATGTGAAAGATTTTAAAGTGGATATTCTTATTTTTACTAAGTTTGATAAAGTGGAGTTGTGTGCCGATTCACTAAATGATTTTTTTTGTCATTTAAAAGGTGCAGAATCTATTGTGTTTCAAAAGTGTTTGTATTACTTTATAATTAAAATGAAAATAACTTAAAAGTTCTGGACATTTTTACAGGACGGACTAGTAGAAAACGTATCGCTGAAGCTGGTGTTTAAGCCATACAGCGTGAAATTTACAAACTACAGCAGATATTTAGTTATCATTACTTTGAAAATAACATAATACTTCTCATAATTTTCTCACGATTTTTGTGTGTTTGTCCTCTATAAATTTAAAATTGAGCCATTATTGTTTGAGGTTAATTTCCTAATACAGAAAAGTTGACTAGTGAAACCCGATCTGGAGTTTATTTAACTATTCTTTCTAACATACATACAGCAAAAACACTTTAAATAGATTAAAATCAGAAGTCTTCCTCAAGAAAAACAAATATGATTTTTAAAGTTTGGGGCAACTGTCTTCTTTTAGGGAAATCGAAATATGGTCACGCTTTATTATCCTTCTAATGCCAACACGTTTCCTTTAGCTTTCATGACAAAAATATGGTCATTACATGATTATGAAAAGTACATTGAACATGTGTCGGTTTTATTCGTGGTTTCACATAAATAAAAGACAGGGCATAATTCTGTGTGGATTCAATCAATGGAAAATAAATGGATTTCAAATTTGGACCGTAGCCATGGAAAGAAAATCAAGAAAAGCAACAAAAAAGAATAGTTTAATAATCATATCGTAGCACCCAAATCATAATCGAATCCTGACGCCCCCTTAAATGGCACATCCCTAGTAATGTGACTCTTGAATGACTTTGACATTGCTGTTGCCTTTAATTTACCTAAGATCTGACAGCATATTTGTTAAGGGGTTCATGCTAATTAACTGCAAACATTAAGAAATCTCCCCCTTTCCTTCATAATGAGACTGCTGTTGCTTTGAATAAACTGGAAAATGTGCTCCTATTCAGATTCCTCTAGAGAAAAACAGATGGGTTTAAACAAAGCAAAAAACATTACTCTGGGCTGATGACTTTTGAGTGAGATTAAAGCCCAAAGTAGTCTATCTTCTTTATTTATGTTAAATATATAGCCTATTCTGATTTCTATATATATATTTTTTTATCTTAATAACTGCAAATTAGGGCTGGGCGATATGACCTCAAATCGATAAACTGGACAGTTTTACCTCTAACGATAAATCCACGATAAACCCCCATATATATATATATATATATAGGCAAATAGGCTTTCTCGAGCACTCTGGTGCGCAGTTGCGACTTGCGGTTTATATAATGCACCGTCAGGCTTATACAGGGCTCCATGGTGCGACTTGACCACGAATCCGATGTGGCTGCATAATCCGTGATATGTTTAAGTTCAGAAACGACCTTCTCCCTCTCTGTGTTGTACATATTAGGAAGCACGGTTTGCAAAAAATATTTTTGCGATGGTACTGTATAGTGTACCTTTTGTCAGCTACTTTCATGAGCCTTTTAAATCCCATGTGCTCCACAGTAATTATAGGAGCCATGTCTTTAGCTATGTGATAAGCAATCGCGTTTGTTAATTCTACCCACCTCTTTAATGTTCTGTCGTACGGTGTCGCCCCCTGCAAATGCCTCCGTTATGGGTTGCTGTCTGAGGGTGGTGGCACTTTTCAAACCTTGCTTCTCGCTTTGGGCTTTTCGCACATCTTCAAACTCAACAGTACGGTTGTGCTGTAGGTGGTGGAAAAGGTTCGAGGTGCTGCTTTGTGTGGTCAAGACCCTTTTCAGACAGACTTTGCATTTGGTGTTCTTTTGCTCGAGGTCGTCTTTGTGGAACCCAAAATATTTCCACACGACAGATGTCAAATTTTTTGTTGGAACTAGCGCAACAGGATCAACCTTGTCTAATGTTTCATCTGCGGCGATGTCAGCCACATCTTCATTTGAAACACACGCCATGTTGTTCTGACTGGATGCATAGTCACGTGACTAGTACGCACGCAGCACGCTCTAAAACCTTCTTAAAGGGGTATGCACAAAGCCCAGCCAGAACACTGTCAGAACAGGCACACAGCACTTCTTTTTTCTTCTTCTTCTTTTTTTTTTTTAAACACCGAATTTACCGTCATGGGAAAAATGCCGTCGGTCATCGTAGTAAATCTCGGTATCTGCAAAGTCATTTGCAGATACTGCAAATGACTTTGTTTTTGTAACTATGTCCATAATGTAAATATTTTTTTCTCTTACATTATGTTCTGCTATTGCTTTTGCTGCTGTTACAAATAGGGATGTCCCCGATCTGATCATGTGATCGGAAATCGGCCCCGATCACATAGTTTCAGACACGATCGAAATTGGGTGTTACCTCCCGATCAGGACTCATACATATTTACCTGTCAGTTTTTTAATTCCTCGTGGGTGGGGCTATTGTCTATCTCTATTCCTATTAAATAGTTTCACTTTAAATAATATGCAATCTAAACAAGCTGAACAGAGAGCTGCAGTTAGAATCCACCTGCTGCGGTTCCTGCTCCACATGGAACCGTAATGCATGTCCGTATGTAATCAAACCGTGTCAAACAAATGACTTCTCATGGGGGTTCAGGTGTATTTCTGGATTCTGTATCTACGCGCTGCCGCACTGAAGACTGTAATTACGCTTTGAGAAAAGCCCAAGTTTTAAAGTGAGGAAACTGTTCTCCAATTAAACCGATCAGAAGTCTACAAATGTTTGAACAAACAGTTTCCAGAACCTTTAACTACGCTTCAATTGCAGAAAAACCCGCGGTAGGAAAGAAGCACCAGCAGGTGTTTGGCACATCGTAGCGCGTCTGACCAACCGGAAAGGCTGCAGTCACGCACCAAAGTGTCTCACAGAAACTTGCAGTAAGCTCCCAGTCAGCCATATGCCTTGTTCAACGTGTCCACAAATTTTTTGTTTAGTTGATTTATTTACCTGGAATCTGTACGTAGTGTTGAAAATATCTGCGCATTTGCAACATGTAGTCAGTTCATATTAATCTGTAAAAATGACCGACAGCGCCCAGATTTTTCTGTCAGTGTTCTAATAAACTGGTCAAATCCAGAAAACATAAAATTAACATGACCCCTGATATGTATATACATTCTCATTATTAAGTTTATTTAAGCTGAGGTAATTTTTTTTAAAGACCTTTTTATGTATAAGCTATTTTTGCACTAAAGTCCAAAAGTGAATAATTTGTTATTTATTACTTGATTGTTTAAGCTACCCCACAGAAGTGCTCTGTTTGTTAACAGAATTGTTCAATGTCAAAATAAGGTGAATAAAAAAGATAACATCCTGGATCAGTTTCTCCGAACTTCTTTATTCTTTTTTTATGCATTTCCGATAGAAGTATCGGATCGGGACTTGATATCGGCAGATAATCAAATAACTCGGACTCAGACTCGAGGGCAAAAAAACCTGATCGAGACAACCCTAGTTACAAACAAATTTCCCCTTTTGGGATAATAAAGGATTGTTCCATTCTACACACCATGGATTCCAAATAATGCTTCATTTGTAGCCTCCACTTCAAAAAAGACAATTTTAGTACCGATAGCTGATAATATCCATGATCCCCATATCAGTCGATTATACTGGCCGGCTGATATATCCGTGGGGCCCGAGTGAACAATTTCTAATGTAGCATGTTCCATGATGGACACTATGAGACAGAGCACCATTGATGTACTCTGGTCAGCCTTTTTTGCTATATGCAGAAACATTTTCTCTCTCTTATTTTTTTGCTGTCTGAATGTATCCTAGCCAAGTTCCTTTTTAAACCGCCTCTCACTCCTCTTAAATCACTTTTAGTGTCTAGCGTGTAGTTGTTCCCTGGATCTGGGAGAGGTTTGGGATAACGTGTTCCATAGTTGCAAATTATAAAAATGTTTGTAAGTTTTCCTAACATCTGGTTAATTGCCAGGGCTGATCAAACCACTTTCATGGTGCTTCTCTGCTATCAATGGAGCTGATTAACTAGCTAGAATGCTGCAAGTTAAGCAAAAGCTATCAGAAATGGTAAATGGACTGAACTTATATAGCGCTTTTCTAATCATACTGACCACTCAAAGTGCTTTACATTGAAGCCACATTCACCCATTCACACTCACATTCATACACTGACAGCCAACATGGCTCGGTTGGACGATGTTTTTGGGGTTAAGTGCCTTGCCCAGGGGCACATCGACGTGTGACTGGAGGAAGCTGGAATCGAACCTACGACCCTCCGATTGCAAGCCAACTCTACCACTGAGCCATTAGTCAGAAATAATCATATACTTCGATTTTGTTCATTCACGTTTTTCCTCTTCTAAGGCTACGTCCACACGCCTAATGTTATCCACTCAACACGAGCATTTACGCCCCGTTTAAGGTCCCATGATTGCGCAATCCCATACAGACCTGTGCAAATACTGGGCATGCGCGAAAAGACGAACGGAACACGCGTATAATCTACGTGACGCCAGCGCCTACATTATATATACAAGAAGCTCTACAGCACAGTACATATCTGCTTGTCCCGTTAACCGAAGAGAACAATAGCTGCTCAGAAGAAGAGAGAGTTTTTGGTGTGGACAGACGACGAGATCGATTTATTACCGTTCACTGTTGTCTTTGTCTGTAGTGTCATATTGTTATTGACGCAGCAATCATTGACGCCACTTCCTTTAATTATCCGGGGAAGCTGTCCACACTAGCTCGCTTAGCCGTTGAATTAAGATTTACACTGCTCTCTTACCCGGCTAATAATTATCCGGCCACAGACCTTAAACGATGCCGGGGTTAGTGTGGACGATAGGGGGGTGTAGACTAAATAATTATACGTTTAAGGCATTACCCGGCTTAGTGTGGACGTGGCCTAAGCTTTTATCATTCTCTCCGCCTGCCAGGTTCCCCTCACAGAGGCAGTGGAGCCGGTGGACTTTGAGGAGTATCTCATCACGCACCCTCCCATCGTTGAGTCGGGTCCCCTGAGAGATCTGATTGAGTTTCCCCCTGATGACATCGAGGTCATCTCCATGCCCAGAGAATGTCGCACCGTTGTACCTGCAGTACCAGAAGAAGGGTAAGTAAAAGCAATGTAGCAACAAATTTGAATATTATGTTCCCTTAAGGGAAAAAATGTAGACATTTGTGTTTAAAACCCTCATGGAGTGGGACTGAATTAACATGGACTGCTGATAAAATTATTTAGCATTATTAGCAGAAGTAAACTAGAAAAAGCAATTATCTGAGAATTTAAACTTTTTACTGTTATACATTATTGGCTTTGTCAAATATTTTTTAACAATTTGAATAAGACTGCACCGTAGGAGAAGCCCTAACTGATAATACACACGATCATTTTGTTAAAATCATACAAATTCTTAATTATTTTTGCTGAAAGTGCATCTCTTGCTTACAGCAATAGATTCTTAAAGTTTATATCTAACATAAATAAAAGGAAGATTGCATTTGAAAATGTATAAGAAAACATTTATATAAGATAATATATAACGAAAACGCAACACTTAAAAAAACGGTTTCCAGAGTGGACAATTCTGACAAAGCCAGGTGATTCATTGTTATGTAAGCGAAAAGCCTAAGGTTTTTGAAAAAGTTGACATCACTTCCAGCCACCCACAGCCTATTGGACTTGCGCACTCCACCGTCCTACAATTCTTCTCCAAGTAACGAGGAGGGAAATCACAGAACACCGCATACATGGGATACACTGCCATCTAAAGGCCGGGCATACTGACTACCTCGTTTTCAACAAGATCAGATTACGTGCCCTGTCGTTTTGATCCGTTATTTCAAACAAAAACAGCAACATCGTTGAGTAAAGTGCCCCTTAGCTAACACAGATTGAAACTGAAATAAATGTTATTTGTACGTAAACTACCTGAACTGTTTTCACAGTTCCATACTAAACTGGGCCAGATGGACAGAAATAAAAATAAGTCTGAGATTTTGTCTCATGGTAAATTCACACTTTGTCAGCGTCAAACAATGGCCACAACGCATCTAGTTTGACGCATATACATTTTTAAGCTGCAGCTTGCAAAGCACGTGGGCAGGCCTCTTTCTAGCGGATGTTTTTAACACTAGCAGATCATAGTTGGGTAGACAACGTGACCTCGAGCCACATCACTACAGTGAGACTTGTTGGCGCACTGCGTCAAGTGCGTCAAAAGCTAGCTGAATTTCTGCATTGCTTGCGTTTGCCTCTTTTCCGCTGGAAACGCAGGAAATGCTTGAAAAGTTAATGCAGGCAACGCACAAAAAGCGCCACAGAGACTCTGACGCCCCTCTGACGGACTCAACCATAGACTTTACATGTAATCTTGCCGTACTTGACGCTGACATTTGTTGCGGTGTAAACGCACCATTAGAAGTGCTCCATCTCTATGTACTCACTTGTAGTTAAGTATTTTATAATTTAAAAAAACAAACACTAGTTTGGTCTGCTTGCAGGGACACTGACTCTCACGTCAAAGACTGCGTCAGATCATATACAGAAGAATGGGCCATCGTAAACAGGAAGTAAGACTTTCCTTATTAACTAATTGCACCACTTCATTCTAAATATTGGGTGATTTATTGGATTATGGTAACGATTGCTTCCTTTTTCAGATATCATAAACTTGGAACAGGCTTTAACCCCAACACACTGGACAAACAGAAGGATCGTCAGAAAGGTTTGCCTAAACAAGTGTTTGAGGCTGATGAGATGCCAGAAAGCAGCAGCTATCAAGACGACCAGGTATAAGTCTGTTCTGTTTTGTCCTGGCTTTTGCTATTGTTCCTTATATTTCACCAAATTTTTTTCCTAAATATGCTCTTTGTTTTTACGTCCAAGCCCTTTTGAGAAGCTTTACAATTAGATATGCAACATTTCTGTGAACTGGTCCTCTCAGTTGTTGTTTTAACTGTGGTTTTTAGGATGATCTGAAGCGGCGATCCATGTCTATAGATGACACTCCGCGTGGCAGCTGGGCCTGCAGCATCTTTGACTTGAAAAATTCCCTCCCAGACGCTCTTCTCCCTCACCTCCTCGACCGTGCTCCAAACGAGGAGATCGATCGGCACAACGAGGACCAGCGCAAGGCCAATCGCCATCGTGAACTCTTTGCTTTACACCCTGCTCTCGATGAGGTCCAGACATTTTGGTTTCTCCAATTTTCTTCTGGTCTTCAAGAGCACTTTAGTGACGTGTTTTCAAAAATGAATTTTATCTTAATTTAGCGACTGCTGATTGTCTGTATATTTCCTGATGTTCATCATTGCTTTTCGCTGTGAATGTACAGGAGGAGCCCATTGAGCGCCACTGTGTGCCTGAAGTACCTAAAGAGCACTTTGGCCAAAGGCTACTCGTCAAATGCTTGTCCTTGAAGTAAGTGGTGGAGACACTTTTTCAGGAAAAAAGAAAATCTCTATAGTTGTATTTAATTTCTCCTTTTCGCTGACTCACTTGTTTTGTACTTTCCCTTTTGAAGGTTCGAGATCGAAATTGAACCCATATTTGCTAGTTTGGCCTTATACGATGTCAAGGAAAAGAGAAAGGTAAGCTGTTATGCTTTCCTCAGTTCCTCCCCTGGCCCTGAGTTGTGGGCTCACTTCTGCAAACCATTAAAACTGTTGGGAGGCTAAAAGAAATCTGATGAGTGGACAGTAAAATTTTATGCTTTGTTCCTATAAGGGTTCAAGAATCTACAGTTGTTAAATCATACAGTGGAATTATGTTACCTACAGTAACAAACACTAGAGGGTAGCAGTGGCCTTGAGATGTAGCTCTCTCACATATATATATATGGCCTCGCTTCTGGGCTCTATTGATCCAACAGGGCCTCATTTTTCATGAAAATTCTACCATGTTTTGTCAGCAACAGTGAGCAAGAAATCAAATTGCAGCTACCCAGCTATTTGTAAAAAAATAAATTTCATTTGTATAAAAATAATGTAATTATTTGTTAATGAAGTGTTTGTTGTCACTTGAATACATTTATTTTGTCTAAAATACAAAGATTACAATGACTTTCCTGTTTTCTGTTTTCCTTAGATATCCGAAAACTTTTTCTTCGACTTGAATTCAGAACAGATAAAAGGAATGTTACGTCCGCACATTCAGACGGCGGCCATCTCAACTCTGGCACGCTCTGCCATTTTCTCTATCACCTACCCCTCTCAGGACATCTTCCTGGTAATCAAGGTGAAGCAATTTTGCTCTAATTTCCTATGCATCAGTGATACATTTGAACATTCTTGAAGGCATTTTAAAACTTAAGGATTTGAAATCGGGGTTAACACATGAGGTTGATTTTAACAGAATTGGAGCAAACAGTATATTCGACCTAAACAGGTGGTCTGAGTAGTTGCTGCTAATAAAAGAAATTGAATGAAAACTCTTTTCATGCATTAGTATGTTGTTCATAACAACTAAGTTTATGAAACTTGTTATTTTAATGAGACTAAGGAAGCTGGTAGTTTATTATATCATACTATCGGAAGCCACATTCATTGGCACTTTTGGTTAAATTGTAGTTGAAAATACATTATAATTGTAGCATGATCTCACTCTGCATATAATATATATATATATATATATATATATATATATATATATATATATATATATATGTCACTACAATGGCTCTATAATAACCTCTTGACACTACACTTGACTGCAGCTAGTCTTGGAGTGATGCCATTAAAAAAAAATGTCTGTCCTACCATCAGAACCAAACCAAACCGTCATAGACACGTTATCTTATAAAAATGAATAATATCGAAAAATGTGCTTTAAAGAGCTAATTTTACTGCCATATGGACTGTACTGTGTTCTTTTTTCCAGACACAGGTGAATGATATGAAAATAATTAAAATGATTATGATTCTAGTAGAGATTAATAATGTTCTAATTGCTGAAAGTGTACTTGTTTTTAAACTTACGTTGACACAAGTAGCAAATTGCATCTTGTACTGGCTTTGCATGTAATACTGAAGAATCCCGCTAGGGGGCAGAGTACAGAAACAGACCCGATTTTGCCAAAGAAGAAGTAAAATAAACATGGTGACCGTAGGAGATTATTAGCTGGTTAATTTTCAGATAACAACCGGAAAAAAAGACGACAGAAGTATATTTCCTTCCTACTGGTTTTACCGCTGTTGACCTTTGGACCTACAGATGGACAAATAGTGCTCAACACTCCCCCCTACTGGTTACTCGCAATAACGCTAGTAAATTATATGCTGTTCGGTTCTTGTCAGACCTTTTAAAGCCGATAAACTTCTAAACTACAGACGTGCCTCCTCTTTTTGGAATTACTTCCTCAGCATTGTGTGCTTCGCTCTGACAGCTCCTGCCAGCAGCTGTACTTAGTTAAAAACATTACTTTTCACACTGTGGTGAAGAGCCGTGAAATCGGTCACCGCTGGAACATTTCTCCACATTAAACGTTCCGGAAGTTGTCTTGAGCTATTCACTGGTAAAACTTCATATAATAACGAAAGTAAACACCGGTTTTCGGTATGAACTGGTATACCACCCAGGCCAGGAATCAGGATACTGTGCAACCTAGAGGGATTGTGCAGAGACATACAGTTGAAAATTGTGCAGTAGTGTCAGAAGTGCTCTCCCCTTTGCTGGAGGTTGCATAAAGTCTTAGCAGTATGTGTACTTGTATTTGTTCAACTCGTGATTTAGTTGAAATGGTACTTCATGCGGTATATTTTTGTACCCCTGACTGAATAAATCCAGATAAATTAGATATTTAATTTACATTTTTCAATGTAGGATTATTCTCCTGCAATAAAAACAAATATTTTAAAGCTAATTTAACTATGCTTTTACAGGGAGTTCCAATACATTTGTCTCAAAAATAAATTGGTACATGTAAGTTAGAGAAGCCATATTTGATGTTTTGATTATAGCCATGTAACACAACAAAATCAAAGTGTAATTGTAAAAGGAAAATATGTTTGTAATAAATTATCTTATACAACAGTTAGTTCCGACCAAGTAATTTTAATTGGACAAAAACTTTCCAAGAGTGCTGATATTGGGGTACAACAGCACTGGAACTTTTTACAAACGGTATCACTCCGCCATACAGGAGTTCTAATGTTTCTAATTGAAAGTTTGGTGTAGAAAATATTTTTGTTGCCTGGCAACAGCCTTTTATCTGTGACCGAATCACACCAGTGCTGATATACGGCACAACTCCCTTTCATGTGATATTGCTCAATTAACTGGTCAAATAATATATATTTTTTTGTGATTATCTTGTTTGTATTACCTTGTTACTGACATCATTGTTTTTTCTTTAAATCAACAGTTAGAAAAGGTACTGCAGCAAGGTGATATTGGAGAATGTGCAGAGCCTTACATGGTCTTCAAGGAATCGGATGGTGCTAAGGTACGATCAACAGGAATCAGATCTTTAAAAAAATGCAGAAGTTTGTCTTGTCCAGGTAGTTTATGATGTCCAGGTACTCCTTCTATTTAACCACATTTCTTCTTCTAAAGATTTGGCCTGAATTCTGTTTTAGCAAAATAAAATGTACATTATCATCATTTAAATGATAAATCGGAGAAATGGGCAGGTTAGGGTGTTACAGGCCGATATTTGTTTCTTTGAGGTCTGACCTGCTTGTTTCAGATTGTATTAACTTTTTAAGTTATACCCTTAAATCTAAAAAGCAATGATTATGAAAGAAAAATAGGGCTGCAGGTACCTTGATAGAGGTAGTTTTGAATTTATCCTCTTTATGCGTCACACAGATTTCCCCTAAAAATAAAACAAATTGAGTTAAATCAACAAGTATGACGTTGCTGCATTTATAAATTCAAAATATATAGAATTTTCTGTTTTGAAGCATTTGGAGAACCAGTATATGACTGGTTGCAATTACAGGATTATTGATTGGTGTTTCAGTTGTTTAATTAATTAATAAATAACAACATAACTTTATTCATTATACCTTTATCATAGAACAAAGAGAAGTTGGAGAAGCTGCGAAGTCAGTCAGAGCAATTCTGCCAGCGCCTGGGTCGCTACAGGATGCCTTTCGCGTGGACCGCCATTCATCTGATGAACATTGTAAACAGCGCTGGCAGCCTGGAGAGAGATACTGAACTGGAGATGAGCCTATCAGGTCTGACCTGCCTTTCATGCTTTTATTTTAATTGGCATCAACATAACTTGAAACAAAGACTATATATCTGTTTCCCAAGACTCTTCCTTTGAGTTATTTGTTCAGCCTTTGGTCTTGCAAGGTTTCTTTTAATGCAGCATGTTTTATTTTGTTGCTGCACAGATTAGAAGTTACTAAAGTTAGAAGGTTTTAAAAGCCTGATTTTGTTTTGTTTTATTGTTTAAAGAAAGAAAAGGCTCATGGTCAGAGCGGAGGAACTCGAGCATCATGGGAAGGCGTTCCCTAGAGAGAACCACCAGCGGAGATGAATCGTGCAGTTTGACAGGATTCAGGCCTGCAACACTTACCATTACAAACTTCTTTAAACAGGTATAGGTTTATGTAGAAACTAGGGATGCACCGATACTGGTATTGGGCCAGTACTGTTCTATTGTACTCATATCGGTAATCGGTTAAAGTTAACCGACACCATGAGCCGATGCTTAAAGTATGGGAACTCTGCAATAATTTCACAGAAAATGTTAATTTTTTACTTGAAATTTTAGTTTTGTGTTAATTTTTTAAAATCTCAATCATCATTTGTTGTAACAAACAGAAAATAAAATAAAACCTGTCTTCCAATTCATTGCATTTTTTGTGTGGTAGAAGTATTGGCATTGGTATTCCCTATTGGCAAGTACTCAGATCCAAGTGTCGGTATGATATTGGTTTAAGAAAAGTGGTATCGTTGCATCCCTAGATGAAGACCCTTCATCTTTCTCTGTGGTGTTTTGGTTTCTAGTTTAAATTGTTTGTTTTCATGCTTCATAAAAGGAGGGGGATAGGCTCAGTGATGAAGATTTGTTTAAGTTTCTGGCTGACATGAGAAGACCTTCTTCAGTCCTGAGGAGGCTTAGGCCCATCACAGGTTCTGTCAACACTTAAACTAATCACCTGCTTTGATATTGATGAGGAAACAGAAAGCACAACAATGTTTTCTTATTTTTTTTTCTTTCCAACCTTTTATCACCATAGCCCAGTTAAAGTTGGACATCTCTCCAGCTCCAGAGAACCCCCATTATTGCCTGACTCCAGACCTTCTGCAGGTTAAACCATACCCAGACAGCAGGGTGCGCCCCACCAGAGAGATCCTGGAATTTCCTGCCAGGGATGTCTATGTGCCAAACACCACATACAGGTACAGAAAGATAGTTTTCAGTTGACGGTTTTTATTTAATTATTTTAGCCTCATCATATTCAGAAGATTATTCAGATCTGCTCTCACCTATCTATTTTATTTTCAAAGTGAGATGATTATGTGGATCTGCTCCTTGCAAAAACAAAGTGCCTTGCATGGCTGTGCTAAACACTACGGATCTTAGTTTTTTATTTTGTACCTGTTGTTTTGTGAAGGTCACGTTTCCAACAACATTGTGGACACTGACAGCACTTGCATGCACAGTCATATTTGATCTGTGTACTTTGTGAATGTTGTCCACTTGAATAATATTTTTTATTTTTGTCAAGGTGACTTAGAAATTAAATGTTAGCAGACAGCAGTGCACAGGGCTCCACCACACAGCCTTGTTGGTTTGCATGTAATTAGGTCTCCATCTGGTGGAAACTTGTTTAACACATTCACTTATTAAAAAATATCATACAATCTTAAAATGTTTTGAAGTTTTCTTCAAATTATAGAACAAATCCGATTATATCATTATTTTACATTCACTAAATAAAGGTAAAAAGGCTGACATGCAGGATGCATAAAAGACTAAATGTACTGTTGCTGACCATTCCTAATATTTATTTTATAAAACGTAGCAAAAATGTCAAGATGGTCAGATGCATTTAAAGTGGACCTGGCTTGAAATGTGCATTTTTTAGGTTTTTGATCATATCTTTTAGTACACTCAGCCTCAGAAACGGGCAGTTCGGCATATGACGACGCGTTTCGGTATATTACGTGTTGAGTTCCAGCCAATTACCCCCCTTCCCCGAACTACCCTCCAAGTCCCTCCCTACGCGACGCGGAGAACTACGTTAACAGGCAAACAACAAACCAACAGCATGGAGTCCAGACTGAAACCAAATTGCACTGTATCTGGGTGTACAAAAGAGAACATAAATCTTTTTGTCCTCCCCACTTCTGAGCGACTGAAAAGCTTGTGGATAGAGTTTATTTATGCAAGGAATGTGCCCGACTGACTGCCGAAGCGTGTGGTAGTTTGTGGCAAACATTTCTAGGACGACTGTTTTTCCAACTTGGGACAATACAGCAGTGGATTCACAGATTGACTGAAACTTCTACCAGGATTAATACCAACTCTCCATGAACCAGCAAATATCCCTGTACAAGTAAGCATATTTCCTCAATGTCCTTCAGCTGTTAGTAGACATTGTGGCATTGTTGAGTTGTTTGCTTTACAATTAGCTTCAAAGCTAACATTCAGAATTAGCTTCACAGCTAATACCCCAGTTTGTTTATGTAGCATTGGTGCTAGTATGCTTTTATTTTGGGGAAAAAGATTATATATTATAGTTGAACCTTTAAAATATCGTTAGAGACTCATTGACCACGCATAGCCTAGGCCCGGCCCTCTGAAACCCGGTCGTTCTGTGCTAATGCTCACAGAAGGGCCACCTTGTCACACCTGCAATTCTAAAACAAGGCTGAATTAGGGCAAGCGATCCTTTGATATAGTATTAAGGTAGTTAGAGTGTGGCTAAAAAGGGCCCAAACGTTGCGGGGAATTTCATGCCAGTTCTACTTTAAAATAGCTGATCTTAAGAGAAGGTAGCCACATGTATAAGAGCACGTGTTTTGAAAGTTTGTTGGTGAAATGCATGCGTCAGTACAGTAAAATGCCAGGGTGGTAATTCAACAACAATGGCCTTAGTGAATCAGCTGCCCATCATTTTTGTAGATTTCCTTCAGATTTTATTACTATTTTCTAATCAATTGGGTTATATTACTACAAATAAAAAGATCCATTTAACTTGGATTACGTTTTTTTTTTTCACTAAAGTTTTTCTCTTAAGTACAAGAAGCCAATTTTGCCTTTAGTTCAGCAGAAAAAAACTGTAATAGCCAAAAGTGTTACATGACCCTCTAAAAACAGACTATAATTTTTAATAAAAGAAAGTAAAACATAAAACTTTTTGGCTGAAAGGAACATAAATTAATGTTGGAATTCTGGGATTTTTGGAAAATACAAAAAAAATTGCTCAAACTTTCTAACTTGATGACAAGAAAAATAGATGTTGTTATTTGTAGAAGTTTGATTCTGTTGTGAAATGCACTGCAATTTTTCCTTTTATTTAAAGATAGTTTATATTAGCCAAAGTTATTATGAGTCCTCGTGGAATATCCAAAAAAGGCTAACACTAAACAAGTTTTAAGCTAACTTTTAACAACTTTATTTGAATGTGTATTTATTTCAATACTGAGATTAATCAAATATGAAAATTTAGCATTTTTTTTATTTTTATTTGACGGTGTTTTATTTATTTTCATAAATACAGTAGGATTGGATAGCATACAAAAAATTTTGCCACTTGGTATCAGACACATTTACAAGACAGAAATGTATGCTGCACTAATGATGTAAGTCAATATGACTCAATAACAAGGAAACACAAACACACAATGTTATCTCACAATGTCAGCATTAATCATTATAGTATGAACATGGTTTAAATACTATACAGAATAATAACAAAAGCTGACCAGACAATAATAAAAAGTCATGTGTACACTGCCAAAATTTGAATGATCAATAGTTTGTTGAAAAAAACCTAACTATACCTGGAAACCAGATGATGTGGTTGTATAAAACAGAATAGAAAAAATCTAGGTCTACAAATAAGAGAAACAAAACCATCCAGTACATTATATTTAGCATTGCAAATACAATTTCTATTGATGCGTACATTTTATAATGTGCATGCATTATGTAATCAGACATTGACATTTCTGCCTGTTGCTTCAGACAATATGCAATACAGTTTCACATAATAAAGATAAAATACACTTTAAATTGCACACTTGGCCTCAAAGTTGAAATGCATTTAGGTTCTTCTACATTGTTATATGTGCTTAAGATTATATTTCATTCAGAATCTTTCACTCCAATGTAACTCCCTGGTATCTGGTACAGAATCAGACTGCAATGTGGATCAATAGGTCCACTGACTGCAGATGTTGTGTAATAACTGTTCTAGTGTCCTTGGTGGATCAGATCCAATAGGTTAACTACCTACAGTACATGTCATGATTGAACCCTTGCATCACTTCTCTGACTCCAAGTGACACATTTCACCCTAAAATTTAAAAAAGGCAATGATCTTCTGTTGCAAGACAATTAAAACCAATCTTAATTGCCCTCTCTGTGAAATCTTTCATCTGAATCTAGGTCTTCATGAAGACAGAACGGTAACAGTATATGGAAATCTGAGGGGTGTGAGGTTAGTTTCCCCTATCTGTTACTAGCGGTGCTCGTAAGCTGATTTTGCTCATCTTGAGGGAATATAAAGGCCCTGAGGTGGGCCTCCATTGGATGCCTTTTCTCCTCACAGACCGTCCTTTTGCTCGCAAAGAGAAATACTTTCCATTTAGGTTGCTTTCCTTGCACGCACTCAGCCACCAGCCACCTGCAAATGCATAAAACAACAATCGCTTTAACTTAAAACTCTGCGACTACTTTCCACAATGCTTGTAATAGTTTTTAGCATCGGGGGATAACAGTACCTGTGCAGTTGCGCGCACAGTCAGAGTTGCAGCTGCTGTCGTTGTTCTTGTCTTTTGTGGAGAATCTCGAGCCAGTCAGGTTGGTCATTGCATCCGGCAGGTCACCTCCAAAGTAGGTGACCTGAAGGGTGTAGTCCTCAGCGGGACCTTCCAGCGAAAAGCTGTACTCAGCCCAATGTTTTTCCTCCTTCCAGTCTTCCACATCAATTCGCAGGATGTAAGATCCCAGCTGGCTGATGGTGTGTATTTTCTTTAGGCCCAGCCAGAAGTCCTCTGGGGAATACAGTAATCAAGGAATGTATCCTGTTTGAACTCTTTATATGTAAAATAAGCTGAAGCCTGATTGGACTTGATTGTGACAAGGAAAGCTGCATTTTGTACTCACTCTCCAGGTTTCCAAAGCCTTTTTGATACATCTCCCATGTTTGGTCAAAATCCACTGTACCATCACACCTGTGCTGGATGACAGTGAAACCCTGATCTGTGGAAGAAAAGCAGAACTGTGCTTTAAATTATGTTTAGTTTCTATCACATTAAGATGTCTATACGAGCAGAGGCCCTAAAGACGAAAATGTGTCCTGTCATACTTACCTGAACCCATTTCACAGTAAACATAAAATGGCTCTGATTGGTTTGGTTTTATTGCATAGACCCCACTCTTTGTTTCTCCTCTGGTAAATAACTCACTACAGTCCATAGGAAGGTCTGAATCATTCACAAATGAAAAAAAGATTAGGGATGTGTATTGACAAGAATCTGGTGATACGATATGTATCACAATACATGGAGACAATTTAATATATTGCGATACTATGAGTAAAACTATATATTTTGATATTTAAAACAGAATTTAACTGGAGAAAAGCTACCACGTCATTTTAAACAATCAAAGCTGTTTTATACTAAAAACATCCAGTTTCATTACTGCATCTAGTTGATCTACTGGAACAAAGAAGGCGAAAACAGCCACCGACTACAAGTCATATTATTAATTTTACTACAAATGTTACTGCCATCATTAATGGTTCCATTCAAATTCTGAAAAAAATAAAATTGTAATCAATTAATTACTTTTGAATATAGATATGATATTGTGACATAAAATATCGCAATTTATTTGTGTATCGATATTTTCTTGCATCCCTAAAACAGATTAAAACTCACTGACATAAAATGAACCGTTTAATCTAATGATGCCGTTTAAACAATTACCATGTGTTTCTGTACCAGTGGAGTTGATTTGCAGATATTCAAACATATCAGTGGCGGAATGATCTGAATCCATCGCCTTGTCGATAGTATGCTGAAAGCTGTTGAAGTTAAGCTGGAAACGCGTAATCCTTGTTAATGCTTTCAAGCCATGTTGAAGAATTTGTCTACATCATGTTTTTGAGGCACAACTACCTTTTCCTCCAGGTTTTTAATCTTGAATTTCTGGTGGTCCAGCTGATCATGTTGCTCCTTCACTGCTTTTAGAAGGTTGGTGATTGTATTCTCTTGTGCTTCAATGACCTCCTGGAAAATATTTGATTTATGCATAATTTTCACATTATTATTATTATTATTAATCAAGTTCTGGTGATTATTTTTTATGTTCTACAACGTTCGACTTTTGAACTTTTAATGTTCATTTTTCTTACCATTTGCACTTAAATTACTACGCTACTAAAACAAAATATTTTAATCAAACAATATGCAGCTTGTCTTGTATATTTTTAGGACTGGCATGAAGAATCGGAAACAGCAATGCCAGACAGCTTTCATTGTCAGTAGTAATGATCAAAATAACATTTCAATACAAATGTAATGTTTTTTCAGACATAATTCATACCCACTGCTTATATCTGCAGATCCAGCAGCAAATTTTTGTGGAATATCCATATTAGTACTGTTTATTAAATGCATTTCAGTGAACCCAGTTTGAGAGAATTTTTTTAAATTTTGGATTTCATCGAGTTTTATACTCTACTACTCACCTTGAGGGCTGTGATTTCGCTGAGCTGGTTTGCAGGGATCATGCTCTCCGACAATCCTCTCAGCCTCTCCTCCAGGCTACCCACTTTACTCTGCAGCTGTGTGCGCTCCTGCAGGATGTTGTTGATCTTGGTGTTAATTTCCATGGATAGGTTTCTAATCTCCTCATTGTTGACCTTCAAGATGTTAGTGGTCTTCTTGAGTTCCTCCTCTTCTTCTTTGATTTCTGATGTGACGACCGAGAGCTGGTAAAAGGAGCGGTCGAAAATGTTGAGCTTATGGAAGATGTCGTTGATTTGAGCTTTCGTCTTGTGAACAAACTCCCGCAAACTCTGGCCAAGTTGGAGGAGACCATTAGCCAGAAGGCGAACATCATCCAGCATGGCGAAGCGGGATTTTGCTTCGGTTGGGCTCGCCTCCGTGGTGAGAGTCTCGGAGGGCAGGGTGGGGTGCTCCCTCCGGGGTGAGGTGTCCAGATGGAACGCAGCAGTAGAGCCGGCTAGCAGCAGCAACAGGCAAAACAGTTTCATGATGTATTCCTCCTCTGGTCCTTAAATGTGGAAGCTGTTCTAGCGTTGCTTTCACTAATTTAATTTGGACTCTTTTTACCACTATTTATCCTGTCTTGGCTGTGCTTACAACCAAATCTCCTTTACTGTTAAAATGATTAGATAGCAGCAGGCTTTGCTGTGTTATATACTTGCAGTAGAGGCGGGGGGATTAGCTGATCATTAAACCCTACTATGTTTTTAGCTTTGTCCCCCACCTCCTCCCAAATCCCCCTCAAGCCCTCCCTCACCCAAACAAACAAATCACAGTAGTGTGCAAATGACATGTGCGCCCCCCCCCTCTCTACTAACCGTTTAACCCCAATCCCCTCTGTATACCACACCCTACTCTACTCTCCATCTGTGCTGCGACACTTTAGCTGATCAGCAGAAAGCCAACAAAGGCTATCTCTGTTTTTGATGGATTGTCGGCCTAATCAATCTCAAACCTTATAATGCTGCACACACTTTGCCCAGATTGATAATGCTGTTCGTAATTATTTGTCCTAGGCTGGATTTATGTTTCCTAGGCTTAATTTTCAGGGTGCTGAATCAGCCCAGCCGGACTCCCTTCCCATCTCCTTTGCTGTTCCTCTCCTTGTTTTAGTGGGTAGGTGGTGGGGGGAACTCTACATCTATGCTTCTGGACAGGAAAGTGTGAAGACTTTGGACCGGATCCTCACATGTTTGTGGTTTTATTGCTTGGTTTATGTTTATATACAGTGGGGGCAAAAAATTATTTAGTCAGACACCAATTGTGCAAGTTCTCCCACTTAAAAAAAAGACAGAGGCCTGTAATTTGTAATCAACAACATCACAGTCTGATTTTTAAAGTATTTATTTGAAAATTATGGTGGAAAATAATTATTTGGTTACCTAGAAACAAGCATTATTTCTAGGTCTCACAGACCTGAGCTACTTCTGTAATGGGCTCCTCTTTCCTCCACTCATTAACTCTACTAATGGAACCTGTTTGAACACATCGGTATAAAATAAATCTGTCCACAACCTTAGACTGTCACACACCAAACTTTGTCCACAAGATTCGGTGTAGGATGCTACATCTACCTGTCTATCCCACTGTTTGGAGTGAAAATGAATGCAGAATATGTTTGCTTTGATAAAAAAAAACAAAAAACGTCCACCATAGTCAGTACAGCATTCATGCTTTTTAAATTGATTTTCATTGGATAAATACACTCGTAATAGGCAAATATATGCATTTAAGCAGCATGTATTTTGATTAAAGTTAGTTTCGTTTGATCATCTTAGTATATTATTGTTTTTATATGTCCAAAATGTGCTGAAACTGCCTTTTTGGCATTAAAGCCCACAGCCCTCCTTTGGGAATCACTGGTCTGTGTAAAATATGTAATATAATAAATGTCCAAATATTAGCATCTTCTGCTTGAATATAGTTTTATGTTAAGAAACATTAGTGCCACACCAAAGTACAAATTTTGACTCATAGCCAAAGTTAAAGGGAAACTACTGTTTTTTTGCTACCTAGACCTTATTTATAGCATGCATTACCTTCTTTGCTCACCCAGACAAGGTTGGTGCAACTTGGAGTACTTCGCGAAACGTTTATACAAATTTGCAATCAGCGTATATCCATGTAATAGGAAGTTGTTGGGGTAACCTAAGTGCAGCATCTAAATAAGGCATGATTTGCAATGAAACCCCTTCATGTCACCAAAGTTATTTTATGAATCACTAGCATTATTCCCCTGTGAGTTTAGAGCATCTCTGAGGTACTTTTTGTTCCATGAATAGGGAGGCCTACTGTGTGTTTTCTGAAAAGATCAGTGTTGCCTCAGTTGGCTTCAGAATGTTTGGAGCTGGGTACAGAACTGCCGATGTGAACATCTGCATCAATCGGTTGCTAGTTTTTGCTTTGAAACTGCTAGTGTGACAGCGGGAGCACCTTTAGCACCTGCAACACTTGTGAGTACATCACTCTCCAACGGGAACACCTCCACAGCAATGACATCCAACATCTGAGTGGCGCAAACCGGTGCACCAACACAACAGGCTGAGGTGATTTACACAGCGGTTAACCACAACTCGCTGAATTCTAACAAAGAAAACGTATGGTTAAGCATATTTGTTGAAGTTTGCCTATGTAAGAATTGCGTTTAATCGGCTATGCTGATTTGCAGTAATTAAGAGTGCTTGTTTGCACCGTTACGGAGGTTTGAATTATTGCATGATCACCGTCAAATGTAACTAGGAGGTGCTTTCGTAAAGATTAGCGCACCTAGTCGGTTAATATAGCCGATCCCCGATCACTGAAAAATTTGAAAATATCGGCCCTATCTGATCTTAAAATTGGGATTGGTACAATCCCTAGTAACCATCATTGTGTGCTCATAGTTATTTATTTGCATTTTGTTGCTGCAAGGCAAAGTCGGCAGTCTAAATTTGAGTTCAGTTGGAAAGACTTCCAGAGAAGCTCCAATCTGCAGACAGAGCTGGTGGGGCAAAATATGATGCTGTTCTGTGCCCTCATAAACACTCCCAGTGTTGGATTCCTAAATGTCAGGCATAGTGATGCAACGAACTACATAGTTTAGCTGCACTGACAGATTCATTGCTGCCCTCTCCCCCCTCTGCACTCTGGCAATGACAGTACATCTTCAAATCCTGCACATCTGTCTTTATGAGCTTTAATATTATTTGTGATTTTGAGTTGGATCTCTCTAGTTCCCAGTAATGAAGAATTTATTAAAAACTTTTTTTGAGTGTGCAAACAGAGCAGAATACAATTTTGGCCAAAAGCTGTATAAATGGGCTGGGAATCTGTTTTATCAGCTCAAGTGTTCTTCTAGTATTTATTATTTTCCACTGGTCCTGAAAGGTTAGTAAAACAAAAGACTTGAAAACTTAAATCTAAGCCGGCCTGGAGGAGTCTTTGTGTCTGGCACTGGTACGACCTTCACATGCTTCTGCTCCATTGCAAAATAGAATGTTTTTTTTTAAATAATTAAAAGGTATATGCGAAGCAAAGTTTACTTTTCTATGTGTACTTATTAACTTAAGCTGAATCTGAAGAGATGAATGGACCAATCATGGTTGTCTCTGTGCTCATTGATAGCTTAACTTTGCCACAGTGAAATCGTGTGGAGGTCTACTGGAGTTCAATAGAGTTCAATAACCTACTTCAAAGCAGCCATGGCAGCGGCTCAGATATAAGGAATTTTTTTTTTTTTAGAAAAAACTAAGTAAAATTCTAACTATGAGACAAAGATTCCCACAGTCTTTACTTGGTTGTGTTTCCAGCTGTTGTCTCTGTGGGTCGAATCCCCCCTGGACTGATTACGTGATTGTGGTTTGCCAGCAAAACCCCAAACTGTTTTACACTTCCTATAGTGGGGCCTCCTCCTTCTCCTCCTCTGTGTTAAACCCAGCTCTTGTGACTCAAATGTGGATTTAATTTTGCTGCAGTGATGAAAATGATTTTTAAATATTCATCTATTTATCAGTTTCTTTTTTTTCAAGTAGGCATAGGTGCAAGGAAAAAGTGAGTGCTAACAAATGTACTGTAGGTTGTAAATAAAATGTTATTTAGAAATGTGTATGAATTATACTTTTCTCTGAGGATTATTCATCTACTGTACATTTACATTTTCACTGACCAAGCCTCTGAAATCTGCCAATCAAGCAGAGGTTTATGCAACAGTCTGACCTTTGGCCCTAAATCAATCACTTCATGAATCCTGATGTTAGTTTTTCAACTAAATAGGTTAAGCACTCCCTAGAGATGCCTGTTCTAATTGAGATTATTGTAAGCAGGCATGGAGTCTTGGAGTCACTTTTTAGGAAAATGATCATTGCTGATAAAGTCTAAATGAATTGCTGTGTAATGTTTGTCTGTAGGGTTATGTTCTAACTTCGAGAAATTGTAATACAAATTGTTATTGTGCTTGAACTCTTCAAAAGATTGTGATCCAATATTTTTGCCCATTCTACCTACTTGAAATGTATTTTACTACCTTTCACTTGTCTTTTCTTGGCATTGTTTGAATTACTATCTAATAATGAGCAAAATTATTTTCTTTCAGGAATCTGCTGTATGTAAACCCCCAGAGTCTTAACTTCGCCAACCGTCAGGGCTCCGCTCGCAACATCACAGTCAAAGTGCAATTTATGAATGGGGAGGATCCAAGCAATGCAATGCCGGTATGCCATTATTTAATGAAATAAGTTAGCGAGACAAGTGAATGCTACATTTTGAGCTTTTAAGTTCTCCCACTGATGTGTTCTTTAGTTCAGAATTGTCCTTTTTCTTCAAAACTTCTTGGTTTTATTTGTTGTGTGTCTAGTTCTGACAATATGCCTTTTTATCCTTCAGGTCATATTTGGGAAGTCAAGTTGTGCAGACTTTTATAAAGAGGCCTACACTGCAGTAGTTTACCATAACAGGTGAGTGTGTGTATCTAAAAGGCTTCAAAATCTTCTCCTGGTTTAATGGCTAAAGTTATTCAATCTGAACATGACTGAATAACTTTAACATGATTATTTTGCTCTCAGCATCTTCATCACAGTCTGAAAAAGTATTTTTAATGAGATTACTTTGGGTCTGTTCAATTCATCATGAACTATCATTTTAATTTCTAAAAAGCAAATTATTTGATTAAATGTGCTCTTCTTTTAAAATAGTTTTTACATGAGAAAATTTTGCACAGTTCTGGATGTAATTGGGACAATTTCTCCTAAATTATGAACAGTGACGCAGTTTTTCCATAGCAATAAAGATAGTTTTCACCAAAATTCTTCTTGTTTTTATTAACTAAAATAATTTTTGTCCATGAGAAATGTGTGCTCAGCTATGACCTCTTTTAAACAGTTTTTGGTATTTCCCTTCAAGTCAGTTCTAGTGTATTTGTTGATGTGCTTTTCGTGGTGTTTAGTTGGTTCTGAACTTGGGCCTGCAGAGAAAGTGTCCTCCTTTGGGACCTTAAAGAATTCAACAGAAGTTAGTTGTGACTTGTTATGTAATTAGCTCTAAGAATTTATTTGTTGACTTGAGAAAATATGAATAAATATAAATAACAGAACTATCAGTTTAACTAGTTTCTGAAATAGTTTCATAAATATTTTTAACATTTACAGTCCTTTTTGCAATTAGTTTGGACAACAGTGAGCGTACCCTCAACAGGTACAGTGATAAATCCCCTAGGGATTTGTATCACTAGGGATGTGTATCATTTAGGTTTTATCCGATACCGTTGCCAAACCGCTATTTTGGTACTGGTGCCGGTGCTTAAATTGTGCTCTAAATGGTTGTCAAAGAATGGAATACAAACTTTGTCCAAAAACCCTCTTATTTTTTTATTTTTAGTAGGGCTGTCAAACCACAAAAAAATCAGGAAATGAATAATCTTATTGTGAAGATGTACACGGCAACTTCTGCTTATGAGTTTGTACAAATTCAAGTCCGAAAACCTGACTTTAACTGACTAATTTAGCATTTTAACGCGGCAGTAACACACTATGAAATATACTGAAGCTATACTGTGAACCAACATGCATAAATCAACATAAATACGGCGCATTTATACTCTCCACCGTGCACAGCGAGCTGACATTCCCAGCAGACGGTAAAGAAAATTCCTACAGACAACTTATTAACTTATAATCACATCAACCCAGTGCGCAAATAATAATAGGCACACACACACACATGCTGCTGCACATCAATCCGTAGTTTGGCTGATTAGGAAGAACCGATGCGGTGCGGGTTGAATTATAAACAGTGCAGTATTCTGTGCATGTGTTAATTGCGTTAAAAACTTTGAGTTAATTCTAGGAATTAATCGACCGGTGATAATGTATTAATTTTGACAGATTTATCAGTTTTTTTTGCAAAAGATAGCCATGTTAGCCTTTTCTGGTGATATACGGCATTGCTCTTGGCTGATGGCATGTCGTGAATCCATAGTGCTTGACATCTCCGTAAAAAAACCACATAATGCACCGAAATGTGCGCTGGTCTTCGCTCTGGTTACTACCGTTTATATCAGAACCATTATGGCAACGAATATCGGTATTCAAATCCTATTTATCACCTCCTTTTGTTTATTTTATTTTATTTTTTGCAGTTTCCTTTATAGCCATATCTGGTCCCATTTCTACCTAACTTTTGCTGTTTGTGACGCACAGTAGAATATTATATTCATAATTAGCCAATCATCCATTTTTGAATCAAAGTGTTTTAACTGTTTGCGAACAGGTAGAGCCACTTAGAGGTACAAAATGCAGTGGCGTCAAGATGTTTATATCCTTATAAATCTCATCTCTCCGTGATCAATAACATCCAACAAAACAGATTGTTGTTACCATTTACAATATAAGTTTGGAAGGTGACTTCAGTCAGTGTTTTAATTGTGTAAACTAAAAGGAAATTTTTCATAAATTAGTATACCAGGATATTTGTAAGAAGATACTAGTACCTTCTGTTTAAGTTATAGCAATGGGAACTACAGTAGCATTATTTTTGTCTGAGAACAGCATATCCATAATTTTCGTCACCTTTAATGCCTTTTTATGCGAAATTAATGCTACTGAATAAAATGGCATCCCGGTATTCTCACTGGTTGAGAACAACTACTGTCCCGGAATTACTGAAATCTGTGACTACTTGAGACCCTCTCTAAAATGCTTATAATTGCCTATTCTAATGGTTTAAACACTAAATATACTTTATTTAAACACAAAATATACTTTAATATGCCTAAAGCTCAGATGTTCTTGCCATGCTTTCAATGCTGAATTCCTTCCGAAAAATCTTTTAGTTTCTCAAGTGCCTCAGTCAGACTGCAGAGATTAGAAAACGGAAACACTCATTTAATTGAGTAGGATCACAGCAAGCAGAACAGTTGAGCTGTTTTCCAAATATTATGTTGGTACAGTTTTAGCTCGAAGAACATAAAATGATGTGACGCTGTTTCTGCTGTTAAAGCTGCAGAGGAGCATATGAAACGATGGTAAAAGTTTTCAGGGCTTGTTATTTTAACTTTATGCACTTGGCCAATTAAGGGTTTTACAACGTCTAAAGGGTTTTATTACTTGAGTCTTGATTTATCAGCAAAATGAGTGCAGATTTACAATCAAACTTAATCAAACAGGCAGCTGGAAGAAATAAAATGTCTATTAAAGCAATAAACATGTCAGGTTTAATTGTTCAGGTGAAATTGTTTTTCAAAGCTGTGGACCGTCTGACAAAGAAGCTAACCGCACCAGCTAAAAACGGCATCGATGTTGCAATTTTGATTCCCAGTTGAATCGAGTCTGCCGGTGTGAATGAAGCCTAAGAGTCATTGTAAGACTGAAGGGTGTTTCAACTGCAAGACAGGCATATTGTGACATAATGCCTAAACTATTGGACTCTACTCACACCTTAAAGCCTGCAGGTGCTCGTATTAGGTCAACATTTTCTTTCTAATATTTGTTCCTAGTGAAAAATCTTATACCATTGTAAAAACCATCTATTTTCTTTTAAATAGAGCCAGATTTGTTAAGAAAACACATTTGTGGGTTGAGCAGTACAGTTGAGTATATGAGTTGAACCCATAAAAACCTTGATAAATCCTTTTGGCCCATGCTAAAAAGCATATTCTGCTGTTTAATTGTGTGTCATCCTGTTTAATGAACACAATGATTGACTTTTGTTACAAGACACAGTTGCAATCTTCCTGTTATTTATACAACAAATAATGGCCTCTGTATAACATAGAAGAACCATACACTACAATTGCCTGGCAGTTCTCCATCATGCTTTAGCTTGTTAAATGGCTTATAGTGACATTAGATGGCTTCCAGAAAAAAAAAAAAAATGATTTTGTGAGGGGGAAAAATCTAGTATAAAAATTACTAATGTAATCTGTGTCGTCCGCAACAAATGACAATTAATGATTAATGGATCTAATGGATCTAAATGTTACTGTAACTGATTTGTTGTGTATTAGAATGCTTTAACATTTATTAATAATGGCTGCAGATCCCCTGACTTCCATGATGAGGTAAAGATCAAGTTGCCCGCCTCCCTGTCAGACCACCACCATATTCTCTTCACGTTTTACCATGTCAGCTGCCAGCAGAAGCAGAACACACCACTGGAGACCCCTGTGGGGTACACGGTAGGTGAAACCAAAATAGGGTACTTAAAAACACGGACCTGATGCTTCTAAAGGTACAGATTTACACTTACTGATTAAAACAAAAATATATATTTTCCTTCTCCAGTGGATCCCAATGTTACAGAACGGCCGTCTGAGAACTGGACACTTTTGCCTGCCTGTATCCCTTGAGAAACCGCCACAGTCCTACTCAGTTCTGTCTCCTGATGTAAGTGCTGCTGTTTTTTTACTCTAAAAATATGGTGAAGCTTACCCAATATGTGATGTCAGCCAGTTCCAATTAAAAGTAAGAAGTTTAACCTCTTTAATAGGCAATATTTTATACCTGTTGTCTTCAGAGGTTTTTGTATCAGTAAATCTTTAAAAATATGATAAACTCAGAATTTAATATGCTGTTTATTGACTAATGAATAAATATTAAAATGCCTTTTAAAGGATGAATAAAAAAAGAAAATAGTCCAACTAGAGTTTGTTGCAACATTATTGGTATTAAAGCTGGCCTTTTATATATCTTATGACTGGCCTTCAGATATAATCCCGGTAGGAAGAACAGCTCTCATTTATTCGCACTTTCCCAACTGTTTTTTTATTGTTTAATTTTTGTTTGTTTGTTTGCTATAGCAAGCATAGACTTTCTCTGTTGTATTTCAGGTTCCTCTCCCAGGAATGAAGTGGGTCGACAACCATAGAGGAGTATTTAATGTGGAACTGGTGGCTGTTTCAACTATCCACACGCAGGTATAAATATCTCATGCAGGAGCTTCAGAATTTAGTTTTCAGATTGTCTGTCTTAACCTTTCAATTTCTGTTTGTTTTTATCTGTTTATATTTTGATGATGGTTATTACTAATCTAAAATAACTCCCCAGAATAAATACATACTTTATTGTTAGTTGGCATAACTTTTGCATAGTTAATCATTTTGGAATAAAGAGAAATTCAAACTTTTTTTCATTTTTACTCTAATTCCTTCCCAATAGTACTTGATAATGGGTAAGTGTTACCTTGGCGCATCTACTGAGGTCTACTCCATCTGCATCAGCTTCTGATTAAATGCTTGACTCTGCGGTTTAGTAGCCTTACTGCTGCTAATGTGCTCATAAATCACTCCTCTTGGGACAGATTAGAGTTGTTGGTAGGGATGTAAGAAAATATTGATATGCCAATATATCGCAATATTTTATGTCATGACAGGGTATCAACATTCAAAAGCAAAGTATTTTTTTTTTTGTCGTTGTTATTTTAGGAATTTTAATTGAACCATTAATGATGTCAGTAATTTTTGTAGTGAAATTTAAAATAAGATCGCTAGTTGGCTGTTTTCACCGACTTGATTCCAGTTTATAAACTGGATCTAGTAATAAAACTGGATGTGTTATGGATGAAACAGGTTTGAGTGTTCAGAAAGCTGTGACAGTTTTTCTACAGTTAAATTCAGTTTTGACAATCACAATATACAGTCATTGTTTCGCAATATATTTAAGCAATATTACACGAGAGGGACTGCTGTTGTGCTGAATATCAGCACTGGTGTGATTCGGTCCACACCTGTTTTTTTTAAGCAATTTAAGCAATATCACACAAGAGGGAGTGCTGTTGTACTCTGATATCAGCACTCTTGGAAAGACTCTTGTCCGATCAAATTACTTGGTCGGAACTAACTGTTGTATAATGCAATATATCGCATCGTCCCCTTTGTATCGGGACCTATATCTTATCACCAAATTCTTGCCAATACACATCCCTAGTTGTTAGATTATCACATGTTTTCGTGGTAATGTTTGGTTTACAGTTTTTACTCAAGGAGCCAACTTAAACAAAGGAAATGAGTAGATTCAAGATTATATGTAGTTTTGACTTTATCTATGTTTTCTTTTAATTTTTATTTAAAACTTCAATAAAAAGATTCTTTTGAGTCTGGAATTGTGTAAAGCTCAAAGTGTCGATACTGTTTTTTTCCAATCCCAATTTCTGTTTAAGAGCTACAGATAACAACAAAGTACTTTCTTTCTACTTTCTGAAGAATTTGTAACAATTCATGGAAAACACAGAAGTTACTCAACTCTATCTCTGCATCAATTAAACTCGCTAACTAGAGTAAAAATTCTCCTGACTATGAAAGGCAGGTTTTTATACAGATTAAACCACAATTTAAATTTAATTACTGCATATCTCTGTCATTCCTTTATAGCTGTGTATTTGATCACAATTTGTTTTCTACAATTTTTTTTTTCATTGTAACTAGAAAGGAGACTTTCTGTGATGTTAGATCATTATTGTTTATTTGTAGCCCAGGCAACCTCACACTACCTGTGTGAGAGTGAGCATTAGGAGTTACGCAGCTCTGCAGCTGAACATAATTTGCTGTTATTTTGAAACAATAGACAGCAATCACAGAGATAAAACTGTATGCTATCTTTACGAATGAATGCTTTTAGCATTAATAGTGCAATGAAATGGTTAGCATCAACACTGTAAACATTGGTCTGTGTGTTTTTGCACAGCAGTAAATAGATCCTTACCTTGACTCTGAGATTTCCTAAATCTGCCTGAATGAACAGGTCGCCAAGCACATAACATGGTTTGATTTTTATAAAGCTTCAAATATTACCTCCACATTTGAAGTCTGCTTTCCTTGGTGACAATCTAGTTATGCGTAGTATGGTGTGTTTGCTGATTAGAAAATATCTTATTTTTTTTTGTTATCAATCAGCATTAGCGAAGAAAAAACATTTTCTATTTTTGGTGCAACTGTAGTAGGAATATGTATTGGCAAAATTCTGGTGATATGATATGTGTCACAATATAGGGGGAAAATACAATGTATTGCGATACTATGAGTAAGACTTTTTACTGTAATTTTTAAAAAGGAATTGAACTGTAGAAAAACTGTCCAAGCACACTAAACAATTGAACCTATTTAATACATGAAACATAATTTTTTTATTAATAGATCTAGTTAATCCACTGGAACAAAGAAGGTGAAAATAATTTATAATACATTTTAATTTAAATTTTACTACAAAAATTACTTTCATTAGTAATGGTTCTATTCACATTCTAAAAAAATAAAATGAAATAAAATACATACATTGCTTTAGATTTGTGATACAATATTGTGACATAAAATATTGCGATATTTTAAAGTATGGATGTTTTTTTTTTTTACATCCCTAATCTCTAGATACTGATCTTTATTTTTTTCATTTTGTGAGGGTATTTCTTACCAATACATCAGCAATCCATCCTTCATGCCTATCCCTGTCTCTTTCCAGGACCAGTACCTGGATAAGTTTTTCGCCTTGGTGCATGCCCTGGATGAGCATGTGTTTCCAGTCAGGATTGGGGATATGCGCATCATGGAAAACAACCTTGAGACCGAGCTGAAGTCCAGCATTGCAGCACTCAACTCAGCTCAGTTGGAGCCGGTGGTTCGGTTCCTTCACCTTCTGCTTGACAAGTTGGTGCTGCTCGTTGTTCGGCCGCCAGTCATTGCAGGACAGATCGGTACGATTCTGGATTAAAAAGGAAAGCCTACTAAAGACTAAAGACCTGGAAATATTGAATTTGTCATATTATTCTATTCAAGTGCTTTTGGTTTTACATTGAAAGCCCTCATGTATGTGTATTTCAGTTAATCTAGGTCAGGCATCCTTCGAGGTGATGGCATCTGTAGTGAACCGGCTTCACAAGTACCTAGACGCCAGCCAGGACATGCACGGCCGCAACAGCCTGCTGTCCTCTTACATCCACTACGTCTTCCGCTTACCCAGCACAGATCCCAACTCACCATCGCCTGGTATTTTACATCCACCATATTTATTGCTACATTTCTTTATTCCTGATCTTTTTTTTAACCTTGTTTGGTTAACTGGAATGATTTCCCAGCTCGCCCTCACTGCTCATCTTTTTATGCTCGACCAGCCTGCCTTAATTTTTCTTCCATTTCTTTTTTTACCTTTTGACTTTTTTTCCCCTTCCACATTCATTTTGTCTTCTGCCTGCTCAACACAGACAACAACTCATCCGTAACAGGTACATATGACCCATTACTCTACATTATAATATGCAGAGTATTTTCCTTTTCATACGTTTTTTTTGAAGACTTTTTTTAAAATCCATGCTTAATATTCTTAAAGGTCTCATTCACCGTAGTTTTTTTTCTTTTTGTTTTTTTTCAACGAATTACCTGTGTTCTCTAGCCGAATGATTTGCCTTGAGAGGCATTTTATGTTGAAAGAATGCTGATTCAGTCCTGTTTCAGGAGCTTGCATTTTGTTGAAGGAGTAGTTGGGGATAAATGTCATGATCAGGAGTCAAACTCATTATCTTTCACAATATGTAAACACCTCGTCTCCTATTAGCTAACAGCAATTCAACTCTTATGCTGCCATCATTCAAATAATTCAGTTACTTCGCTGGTGGTGTTCCAAGACAAACTCCAACATTTTCTTCTTAAGCTTCTCTTTTTTGGGGGGGAAAAAATGCAAGGCTGATGCGCTATGCCAAGAAATAAACCAACCCTGACCGTGTTCTGCCATGCTTTGGAGTTGCTAACAGTTAGCTAAGCCGCTAACAGTTGGCTTCGGCTTCTATCTACTAGCAGAGACGTGCTCTGCTGTCTGCAAACTGCAAAAATCAACCTTTCCGTGGGCGGTAGCAAGCCAAGGTAGGCAAAACCAAGAGTACTAATTTACCCTGTGATGTGGAAGGGACTGGAGTCTTCTGACTTGCTCGTTTTTCTGACTGTTTTTTTTCCTCTTCTGTGGCTAATGCAGGGAATGTGGGTTGGATAAATGTTCATGGGCAGCATATGCAGCTCAGAGTGACTGACTGGTTTTCACAAAGAACATGTTTTATATCCTTTCTCAGTGAATGAGACTTTTAAACTGCCAGATACCACTGTATTTTAAGAAAAACATTTTGTCTGAGGCATCCATCCAACCACCTACCATCCTCCTGACCAACCTTGTTTGAAATATTTATGTTTGATTTAATTTTACAGGTATTTGTGCCATCAATTAATTGTAAACATTTGGTATTTATATATAAAAATGTTGAAAAAAGGACTGATATCTCTGTAAATTCAAGAAAGGATCAGTATGCATTTTTGACATGAAAAATGTCTTTAAAGCTTTTATTATGAACTTGGGGACTTAGTGTTTGGTGCAATGACACCTCCCTACACACCCTACTCGTCCCATCTATTGTCTTTGCTGTGTCCAAGGTCCTGGAGGTTTAGGAGGGTCCGTTCACTACGCAACCATGGCTCGCTCAGCAGTTCGACCCGCCAGCCTCAACCTCAGCCGCTCCCGTAGCCTGAGCAACAGCAACCCCGATATATCCGGAACGCCCACATCTCCCGATGAGGAAGTTCGCGCCATAATCGGAAGCAAGGTAAGAAGGTCAAAAATGAGACTTTAAAGTTGTTTAGGTTTAAAAGATTTTTTTGGAGCAATGGAAGAAACACCCTCCCTAAAATTGGTAGATATAGTACAGCAACATAGATATGAGTTTTGGTTAAACTTGTGCACTATTTGATTTGTCTACTCCACACACAGATACTAGATACCTTAGTTTATTATTTATCATTTTTGCAATCTAGCAGCTCATTGATTTAGGAATTAGACTGACTCCAGGTAGCCAAAAAGGATCTAAACTTCCTAATCTACATAACGCAGAGGTCTCCATGTGCACCATGACCCAGTGTGGATTTTATTAACATTTGAAGTGCATAGTCAATGCTCAAACATGAATTTGGACATCTTATCTCTCTAAATGTTGTAACATCAAACTGTCACTGATAAAGTCATAAACAAACTGTTCTCTGTGTGTCCAGGTTCTAAAAAGCCTACAGAACCTTTACATTTTCCCTTATCAGTAAATAATGTTAGTGGCGTATATTGAAAGCTGTGACAAGTGGTTCCATTCAAGTTTTTGTTGGCTTTTTTAATCTTTTAATTCATTGTATGTATCTTTTGTCATGCATTTTGCCTCGTATGATTTGAGTTTTCCCACCTTAAAACAGTGTTTTCTTATTTAACTCAGAAAGTCCATGAGCAGTGAGTGAATGATTGAATGTGCTTTTTTAAGTCTGGCATTCTTGCTACATTTATATGATGGATGCAGCCCTGTATTGAAGAATGCCCCCCTTTCTGCTAATATTGAACTAAACCTTGTTTTATTTGTATGCATAGAGAAAGGGATATGAAGAACATTTTAACCTTGCTCCTCTGTATCGATGATTTTATTCTTGATTTACTCACAGTTAACCTGTTTGGAGGGCCTTTTGCATCTTCCAGTAGTTCTGATATTTTAACCTCTTTAACTTCTCATTATTCCTTCCCTCCTCCTTCCCCCCCGTGCTGCTCGCTTGCTTCCTTGCTTCCTGCCCGCCTTGTGTCCTTTGACCTTGGCATCCATAGGGCTTAGACCGCTCCAACTCGTGGGTGCACACCATGGGCTGTAGTGCCCCCTGGGGATCCAGCCCTGGGTCCGCTCCAGAAACCATGCAGGTGGTTTTATGAATGCCCCGTCCTTCACTTTGCCTCACTACAACAACACCAACCTTGTTCACACTGAATAGATGCTGGAATATTAGAAGTTTTGGTCTTGTGTCGTTGATAATGGTCATTTAATACTGCTGATAAATCTATATATTTCAACTTCCAAATCTGTTATGGATACATGTCATGAAAGTGCTTACAATAATCTTAAGCTGCATAGTTGTCTGTCCTTGTAAGCCACTATTTACTTTATAGGACAAACTAAAGAGACAAAGTAAAGAGGTCCAAAAGTGCCAGATTTAATACAGAAAATGCTGCCTGGGAAACTAAAATACCTTAGGGCAAAACTACTGGAGACGCTATTGGCTGGCATTTGCATAGCAGCCAAACCTGGAAAACTATTAATTTTCCTGCAAATTTCTACAATGCTAACTGTAAGCAAAGTTAGCAATGTAGCCTCATAAAAAATTGTCACACGACTTTTTCACTAGGTTACCTAAAAGACTCAAATACCAGAGTTTAATTTTAGTTATATATATTTCATCTTTTGCAGTTGTAAAAATCCAGCTTACATTTTTACAAGAACAAAACAAACACATTTCTTTTTGGTCTTTTTATACATTTATGTTTTTAAATGTCTGTACACTGACAGCAAATTGGACCCAAATTTAAGTGACTTGTTTGTATGAACTAACATTGAAAACATTTTCTGATTTAGAATAATTTAATTATGAAGTTTACTTTTTTATGGTAATAGTTTCTGAGGCACGTGAGTAAAAATGTTAGTTCTCTTGAAATGGTCTCAAAGACTTAAATTTCGCTTCCTGAATTTACAGAAACCCTGTAAGTATTTTAATCATATTCTATATTTATCAAAGCCAGTGGGCAGAGTCAGTACTGCTTTGGTCAATTATAATTGGTGTAAAGCTGACAATCTGGGTATATAATGAACTCAGGTGGCTAACAGTCTATACAAGGAGTCATACTGATGGTCTAAATTAGTAAATAAGTTTATGATAAAGTCAACACAGAAACCTAGAATCGTAGAATGATTTCATTCATTTTTGTTTATAAATTGCACATGGAATTATTTACTTAATATGTAATGCTTTATTCATGCTTATAGTATATTCAGTATAATTATTTCTAGTAACATTTAATTATATGTAAATTGTTCATTCATTTATATATTTAATATTTGTATCATTGTGGCACTTTTGGCTCTCCATAACAAAGCCATGTACAATGTGCAATAGGGCCATAAAAGACCAAAACTTTAGAATATTGCAGCATTCTCCAAAACTTGAAATCACAATCCTTCCATGATTTCACTCATGGGAGTCACAGCCGCCTCCATGACCTTCCTTTCATCGCCTTGTTCAGAAATGGCATGAACATGTTTTCAGTGATCTAACTGTAAATGCACAGATTAAGACTTTATATCAGACTACATTCAGAGATGGAACATTATTTGGCCTTGTGCTATAGCTTGGTATTAATTGCTATTACAGGTTTCCTACACAGACTTGGAAAAATATGCAGTTTTGTATTATTTTCGTGGAAAACATGGAAAAAGCCAACTAAGTACAGGAAATATTTGAGTTCCATACTGTATTCCTTATTTCCTTGTATAAAAGATACAAAATATTTTTTTAAAGATAGTTTTTACATTAATGTGCTTTTATCCACATTAATGTATTTATATTTTCAAATTATACATTTATAGTTAGTGATTTTCTTGCAAATCAGATCCAATCACACTGCTCAGCTCTCCTAATGAAAACCTCTTTTACTTTGTTTGGTATTAAAGATAAAAAAAAATGCTTTGAAAAATTTATTCAAGTTAAAATAGTTTCATCTTGGTTTGACAAGTATGCAATTGCTAATGACATAAATTAAACCAAGAGAAAATAGTATGGCGATGCAATACCAGCACTGTCGACTCTAAAGCGTAAATAATTTTTACGTTGTTTGCTTCAGGAAAATCTATAAATTGGAGTTTGGAAAAGCATTAACATTTGACATAAAAATTGTATAACACATTCTTTTTAGTTGAGGCTAAAAAATACGAATTTAGGTGAGACACATTGTCTTTATTGATATTTTACTTATAAATGCTGTAGCTTGACTTATTAGAAATGGATTTAGGCTGATGATGGGCGATCTGCATTTGGAGCAGTTTCCGATTGGATCACTGAAGTCACTTGTTTGTGCCAAGTATGAAAAAGGTTTTAGAATGTCAAAACCTTTGGCTTTCTACATCTATTCCCTCTCTTTTTCTTCTTTTACTTGCATGAAAGTCATGAAGATCCAGATCTCTGTTAAATACCAGTTTAGAGTGGGGACTAGAATTCTTCATGTCTGGCTTTCGTTGTTTCCATTATACAGGTTTCAGCACAATGGTTTGACATTACTCACAAATATAACAGAAACACAATCTTCCAATTATAAAGATTTCATTCGCATTGTTGGGGAAGAAAAAGAGAAGTGTTGTTTTTTCGTCTCTGTCTTCCTTCCTTCTGCTCCGTTCAGCTAGTTCACCTGCATGACTCTGCTCACCCTACATTTTCTATTCACTTTGTGTATTTGAGTGTGAATGTGTATCAAGACATGTCATCTCCGTGCCTCACGTTTTCATTTAAGGTTGAGTCCTGTTTCATTTTGAGTTTTCATGTCTTAAGCATTGTTATTTAAAAATATACACCAAATGCTATCAAATTAGTATTATTTTTTTAATAAAATCATTAGTACTGTAATTACTTAAAGTGCCATAGAAAATGATTCACACCCCTTTAACCTTTCCACAATTCATCTTGTACAACCATAATCAGTCAAACTTTATTTATAAAGAGCTTTTCATGCAAAGATTGCAGCTCAAAGTATGTTACAGATTAAAAATGACCCTGTGTATACCACATTCCCATTCCTGTAACCTCACTGCTTTTAATGAAGATTTTTTTGTGATAATCATTGTTAGGTTTTCAAAAACACCTCCCAAGCTTTGGACATCTCAAGGAACCATAACCCAAAATTCAAAAAAATAATACGCAACTCCAGATCAACAAAATCACGGCTCCCCACGTAAATCGACACACTGGACAGGGAGAGAGGGCATTTATCGAAAAGGCATCAAAGAGTCGACCGTTGATGTATTAGTCTGGGCGCAAATCAGTTGGCCAGCCGGCGCCCATTGGGACTCTAACCGGCACCTTGGCACCCACCCGCTTCTCAGCATCACCCTTGAGTAGGGTCCTGAGCTGTGGGAAATGATGTGTTCCATGCACTGGTGCCCCCTTTGGTGGGGTGTTGTCTGTTTGGGTGGTTGAGCCATGCCCAGAGTGGTAGGCTCCCGACAGTTGGCCTTTAACCTCCGGAGGAATGTTGGGGGAGTGGCGCAGAGGCTACACATGCTGAAAACTGTGCTCTGGTAGGATGAGACCAAAATCTATGTGTCTATCGTCAATGCAGAATGCTATGATGTTGAACACTAACACTGTACTTCAGTCAATTTAGTTCATCTTGCAAATTTCACAGATAAAACCTTAAAAGTGCTTCATAAAGATAGAAAATAAAGATTAAGATATAAAACCGACAAATGACTATAGAAAGCGATCAAATGACAATCTAAAGGCGTTTTTGGTATATGAGGCTTTAGCTTTGCACAGTGCACATCACGCTAAACACACTATCCCTACTGTGAAACATGGGGTTGGTACAGAGATAAATGATGAGAAATCCTGAAGAAAAACCTGTTAAAGACTGCAAAATAAAAGGTAAGCAAATACATACAGCCAGAGCTACAATGGAGTGATTATGTCCAAGCAAGTTGTGTTGAGGGTAAAGGGGTCTGAATATTGAAATCCGTTATTTATTTTCTTTCCACTTCACAATTATGCACTCTTCTCTGTCGATCAGTCATTAAAAAAAAAAAACATTGAAGTTTGTGCTTATGATGTGAGAAAATGTTGAAAGGTTAAACGGGTGTGAATATTTTTGCCAGGTAGTGTTACAGTAACAGCTACTCCAGACAGTGTTGGGTAGTGTCAGTGTTTGTCATTTTGATGTCTCTTCATTCTTGTATATTTTTTTTTCTACGGGAATGCAGAATGGTGCATCATCACAACGGCTGCAACTTCAGGAAAATCCATCACTTAACCACTCTGCCTTGTATGCAGCCATTTTGCATTCCTGCTGTAGGGCATTCAAGCCAATATGCTTCTTGCTTAGTGGCACAACATTTAGGTGTTGTGGCCCCGTCCTGTGTCTTATTTGTTTTGTGTCCTCATTTATGAAAAGCAACACAACCACACAAAAAAAGGTGTGTTTTGTGCATTTATATGTGGGGAATGCGTGACCCAGCACATGGTCCCGGTAGCCCACATGCTGAGGAATAGCCCCACACTTTTGTTGCTCCTCCACTAACCTTGCTGTCACCGTTCCATTCATCCCACTCATAGGCCATGGAGCGCTGTGGCAATCGCATGTCTTCGCACACTGAGAGCGCCAGTTTCTTGCAAACTTTAACAGGACGGTTACCCACTAAAAAGGTAGAGGCACTTGCACTGGGGGAGGAGCCAATCCCACCCTCCTTCTCTTCACCCTGTTCTGTCTGTGAAGTGTGGATTGATTGATGTATTGAGTTTTTGTGTTGTTCTTGTTGAATGCTGTAAAACACTCCTTTTGCCTCTCATTGAGGACATTTTGAGATACTTTAAAGATTTTTTTTCTTCTGTAGTCTGGCTAAAACTGACTGTGAGATGGTCATATTGTTTTTGAAGTGAAGCACTATCATTTTTCAACCTTTATCAGTGTTACTATTCAGAGGCTTTTAGCATTCTGGATTATTCCTTTGCCCATGTATTTCACCCCCAAAATGTAGTTTTCCTACTAAATTAGGTCCTTCTCAAGGTAATAAAATTAGGTTTTTTTTTGCCCTCATTTTGATTTAAAGTTACAACCAAAATGTACAGCCTGTTTGGGTTTTAATTTGATCAAGATATTTATCAAGTGTTTACATTTAAAATGTTGTTTCAACATGTATTCTAGAGGCCTCCACTTTTATAGCAGCTATGGTAAAATATGTTTAAAGAGCCTTAAAATAAATTTTTAAAAATGTTATTTTTTTACAAGCCCCCTTTGCCAATAGGACAGCACACAGAAAGATCTCTGACATTAACCCTTTGCATAATCCCTCCAGATCATCCCCACTGCCAGGTCTTCTTCTCTTTGGGTTAACTCACAGATTTTCTACAGGATTGTACTGGCCATGAAAGGAGGTTGATTAGTTGTACCTTTGCAATTGACGTTGGTTGGACCACATTATCTTTTTTCTCAAATATTTTCTGGCAAATGCAATCATGTTATGTTTTTTTTTGTTTTTTGTTTTTTTTTGTTTCTTTCTCTCAGTAAAGCTTACAAGAACCTTGCGTAGGAGTAGAAAGGCCCACAGCAACACATATCACTTTTCAACCAGGTTCAGATTTTTGAGCCAGTTCAGGGTCAAGTCAGAGCCAATTCATTATGACATTATAAACATGTTAAACAATTGGCTTCCAGAGGAAAATTACCAGCCTCTCAAACTGTGATGCGATTAAAGAAATAAATGGATAAGAGACACTTGGAAGGTAGTATCCCAAAAAACTATTTATTATAGTTGGAGTTTTTTATTTTTTATTAATTTTTTTATTTATTTTTTTAACCGCTGTCGGCCATGAGCAGGTTTTATAAGTAAACCCGTCCTGGGTTGGTTAGTTGGGGGTTAAAGCCGGCCTCAGTTGTCACAGTGAAAACATAAAGTATTGCCTAATAAGCACTATATGAAAAACTTTATTTATTTTTTTTTTATTATACATATCAATTTATATTATTATATATTTATTTTAAGGCTTTTTTCACATATTCGCAAGGGGGAGGGTAATAGCTGTCGAGAAGCCTGCAGGTGTACCTCATCTACAAATGTATGTCAGTAAAAACTGTTTAACTTTTTCTGGCACCTCACTTTTGTCTTCCTACTGCCTCTACTGCTTGTTGTTTTGTTCTCCCCCCCCCAAATCTCTCGATGTTTATGTTTCAAATTTACCTCCCAGCTCTTCCACGAGGAGTTGGCTCTACAGTGGGTGGTGAGCAGTGGAAGCGTTCGGGAGGGCGCTCTGCAACAGGCCTGGTTTTTCTTTGAACTGATGGTAGGAGATGATTTGTGTATGCCCCGCTTTTTCTTCGTGTTACTATTAACAAAATGTTACAGTGTCATATGTTGCCTCTTTGAAAACCTACACTACAGGTGAAGAGCATTATCCACCACCTTTACTTCACTGAGCGCTTGGAATCCCCAAGGAAAAACCGATTTCCTGAACGCTTTATGGATGACATTACAGCGCTGGTCAGCACCATTGCTGGAGACATTGTTTCTCGCTTTCAGAAGGTAAATAAAGCAGAATTTCCTCAGATGTCAGCTAGGGGCCTCAGAGGATTTGTTTTTATTTTTTAAAGTTAGTTTTTCAGAGGCTTCCTGCCTAACAAAAAACAGTTTGGAAAGTAAAGGAAATGAACTTTGAAATTGAGCATATCTGTTTGGTTTTGGGTTTTTGCTAACAAAAAAAAGTAGGTCCTATAACTACACCCTACAATTGTTTGTGCATTAAAGTGAAAAATGTTTTGTTTGTACTTGGTTTCAGGACCTGGAGTTGGTGGAAAGGATTAACACTAGCCTGGCCTTTTTTCTCAATGATTTGCTGTCAGTCATGGACCGAGGCTTTGTCTTCACATTAATCAAGACATATTGGAAACAGGTTGCTCCTCTTACTCCATCAATCCATCCATCCATCCAACTCACTCCCCACTGAATTGTCTATTCATGCATTCATATTTTTATTTTTCCTGCCATCTTTCCATTTATCTGTTTATCAGTTAATTTGTCCATCCATCCATCCGTCTTTCCTTCCCTCTGTTATCTTAGTTCCTCAGTTTCCAGTTTCAAAGTCTAATTTGTCCATCCATCCATTCGTCTTTCCTTCCCTCTGTTCTCTTAGTTCCTCAGTTTCCAGTTTTGAAGCCTGTCAACAATAGAAATATCTGCAAATCCAGAGGAAATTTTTGTATTTTTACTTGTAAAATTGGCTAAATAAAGATTGAGAACTCTGGAAATTTGAATTCAGAAACGCATGAAAACTGTTTTGGAGTCCTGGTATACAGGGACCATGTTGAATTAGATTTTTGACTGTACATGCTCCATCTCATTTTATCCAAAATAATCGACTTTGCTGTGAGGGAAGATTTACATGCCTCTCCTCTTTAGGTGTCAACAAAGCTTTACGCTTTGCAGAACCCAACGCTGGAATCTTTACGGCTTGATTTTCTAAGAATCGTTTGTAGTCATGAACACTACGTCACCCTGAATCTGCCCTGCAGTCTGCTAACCCCACCTGCTTCGCCTTCACCATCCGTGTCCTCGGCAACCTCACAGGTTAGTCAGAAACGGTTACATGGCAGATTCTACGAATTTTAGAACTTAGAGCTATGGTAGTTACAGATCAAAATGGCATCCGATCATGTAATAATTATTGCTTTATTCATGAACAGAGCTCTGGGTTTTCCACACATGTCCAGGACCAAAAGATAGCCAACATGTTTGAGCTTTCTATTCCATTCAGAGAGCAGCATTATCTGGCTGGGCTTGTTCTCTCTGAGCTGTCCGTAATACTGGACCCAGAAAACGAAGGGTTAGTACGTTTTTCGCTGTGATTTGTAAGGGAATGAATACATTCTGTTTAGACTTCACATGTAAAAACTTTGTTTCAATGTTTGACTGCAGAATGTTTGGTCTCCATAAGAAAGTGGTGAGCGTTGTTCACAACCTCTTGTCAAGCCACGACTCTGACCCTCGTTACGCTGACCCGGAGGTCAAGGCTCGAGTCGCCATGCTTTACCTGCCTCTTATTGGAATAGTTATGGAGACGCTGCCGCAACTCCATGATTTTACAGGTAGAGCTGAGGAGAACTTTTTATTATTTTTTTTTTCATCTTAAAGTAACTTATGACAGTGTGAAGCACTCTGTAAAAACTCACAGCAGTTTTGCTTAGATTAGTACTGCAGGAATGAAACAGAAAATTCACCATTGTTGTAATTAGAGATGCATCATTCAGCTTTTTCCTGGCAGGTAATGATCTGCAGTTTTCTATTAGATCTAACCTGCTGATTCAGATTTTGACCGTGTTGTACTGCATGTTCTTTTATATTTTTGACTCAACCTTAAAATACAGGAATTAAAAAATGTTGAAATTATCCCATTAGACCCTAACTTCTCAGTGTTTTTTTAAAAATATATTTTTAATCAAACTCTAAACACTTTATAACGCCATATACTCAGTGGATTTACATGCAGTAAGAGAAAACCAAATTATTGCCTTAGTCTGACTTAATTTTAACTTTTGAAATGCATAAATACATATATCACTATTGCGGAGAGATCCAGAAAACTCTACCGGTTTGAGGTGCTAACAACTCCATTGGCTTTTAAAATGTTCACCCGGTTCTCGAATAATTGTATTTTATAAAATACTATCGGAGATGGATAGACCTGCTGGTTTCACCACTCGGTGACTGAACTAGTCTCTGGTGTTTTGGGCTCCGTCTACATTCAGCCATCGGTGAGAGGCTGGTTAGCTTTAGCAGCCGAACTGAATTAAAATCAGCTTCATCAGCTCGGTTTTTACACACCAACTAAAACAAAGGTTTGAGTTAATACTATACTAAAGTGTAATCAAATGTTTAAAAGATCAAAAGACATCAAAATAAACGTTCAATTCAAATTACTAACATAGTTTTAAAAATATATATATTGGTTAACCTTACTTTTTTTGTATTTACTGATGTCACTGAGGTCTCTAAATTTTATTTGTTTTTGTTTCTTACAAACTTAGTTGTGGCAAAAAAGTGTTTGAATAAAGGGTTGAATTTAATTCTTAGTTGATATTAGTTAATTGAAGAATAACAAAATGACCAGGGAGGTACTACATTGTCTCATAGTTATCGATAATTATTGATATCAATCAATATGACTATTCCCTTTATATATGCTCTTTTTCTATATTGTCAAGCCCTTATAACTCTCGTTATGGTTAAGGTATCAGCTCGATTATTGTTCTAGCTTGATTTAGACTGACTGCTGGTGTGGGAATTAACAGTCTGAAACCTAAGCACCTTAAATTACCTTGTGTTGAAAGTGTGCTATACAAATAAAATTGACTAGTCTTGCGTTGAGTTGAAAGCGTTGAAACTTTTTAGTTGTATTTTATAAACGGCAAAAGAAAATAAGAAAAAAAAAGGGAATTTTAAGACAGTTTGATCTCTGTCTGATTCATTGGTGTATCCCTAATTACAATGAAGTGAACTGCTTGGTGAAATTACTTTTAATTATTTATTTTTTTACAGGTAACGTTCAGATGTTGATATTCACCCATATTTGTACTTGACAAATCTATTTGTGACATACAAACTGTACTTACTCTAATTCTCAGCAGTTACACAAGAGTATACTGTTACTAGCTGTACTTTTCATAAAATTTTGCCTTTAAGAAATATAGGCAGAAAGTTCAATTAGGGATCAATTGACTTCTTTCAGTCTAATTTAGCTTTAGTCAAACTGAGCGGGTTGGAACTGAACGTGACAAATACTTAAAGAATTGTAGATCAAAGGATTTGGACTGCTGCATTTAGACTATAAATAGCAACATCATCCTGTAACCTTTAAGGTTATCAGTTGAGCTTCAAAGGATGGTGTCCCCTAACATTGTGTTCCCAGCTAACCTTCCTTATCTTGTGTTTTTTTTGCTATTTTTAAATTATGTATGTTTTGTGACCACCAAGGTCCAAACCTAACCCAAATAGAGTGTTTGCTGATGTTTCTTTATCTTCATACATATGCCTCTATAAACTAATTTGTGTTTCCTTTCTTTCCCTAATAGTAGAGTCCCACAATCAGTGGGGTCGACCCGGCTGTCCCCAGGGTACAGCTGTGGGTAGCGGGGGAGAAGAGGCAGAAGGAGAAGGTAACAGTATGATCAGTCAGACTGTTGCCATGGCAATAGCTGGTACCGCCACTGCGTCTCCAATGTCCCGACCGAGTAGCTTTTTGCTGAACTCGCAGGTAGTTTTCCGTTTGCTCTGCGACATAATGAGTCGTATGTCTGCATATGTTAATTAAAGCGTCTTACCACATTTTGCACCCATCTGCTATCGTTTTTCTCCCCCTGTGATTTGATCTGGGTGATGGTTCCAGACGGGTCGCCAGCATGCGAGCTTCTCGGCCGAGTCGAGTCGCAGCCTCCTGATCTGTCTGCTCTGGGTCTTGAAGAATGCAGATGAACTGGTACTCCAGAAATGGTTTACAGACCTGTCTGTGTCTCAGCTCAACCGTCTGCTGGATCTTCTCTACCTCTGCGTGTCCTGCTTTGAGTACAAGGTAGTGCCGCTGACGAGTTGCACAGACATAGATTAATTAACTCTTTTAAAGATATGTTAAAAAAAAAAGCCTTGAAATAAATGAATATTTTGGTGCTGTAAAATAATACTGCAGAAAAAAATGCACTCTTTTGTTTAAGTACATGTATTTGAGTGGGAGAAAAAAAAAACATTTTAAACTAGAAAAGCAGACCTCTGCCAATGCAGTTAAGTCCCCTCATCCACCGCTCACTCCCAAAATTCTAATCACTTGTTTTTGGTCCCATTGCAGACATTACCTGAACATTTAATCAAAATCCAACTCTAAAATTTAGAGTTGTGTTGCTATCTATCAGGCAAACAAACCCTGGCAAAAACACAAGCTTTAGTGCAGAGGTCATAATAAATGTTTGAACAAAAATGACCAGTGAAACTCTTGTTGGTGCTCCTGGCATCCCCACCGCCCCCAATAGAACAGCATTTAATTTGAAATTTCACAAGGTTTAAAGCATACAGAGAGAGGGATCTTTGACCGTCGTCGTTTGCACAATTTCTCTTGATCAGTTCAGAGTCCTGGTCTTCTTTAACAGCAAGTCTTCTCTTATAAATGGATTTCTCCAGCACACCCAAGTTTTCTATTGGATGTATTTCAAGGGACTGAGGCCATGTCCACACGTATCCGGGTTTTAAAAATAAAGATTTTCCTCTGCTCCTTGAAAAAAAATTTCCATCCACACATAACCGGATAAATGTGTTTTTCAGCACATTCATAGATGTGGCAAACCCGTAGGGGGCAGTAGTTCTCCCAAATCCTATCTGCTCAGAGTTACTTTCTATCCTCTAACTTCAGTATGCAGCAGTCATGCAGCTTATAAAGGCAAACAAACAAAATGCGCTTTAAAAATGGATGATGCCAACACAGATACGAGTGAATAAATGCTGTTTTTGAGAGTAAACACAGGTCGCACAAGTGATGTTGGAGCATATTTTGTCTGGATAGTGACGATACAGCTCTTAAAACTCTGTTTTTGTCCGTCCACACGCAGATACTGAAAACAGAGAAAAGGCTTTGGCCGGAGTTTGTTAACAGATTTGTTTTTGGTGCCGAATATCTCCATTTACATGTAGATGACAGGCCAAACCGTAGAAAAATATCTCAGTGGAAGGAAGTAGATTCTTTTTGAATTCTGTGTTGATTTGGTCATATCTTTCAAGTTTTTACTAGTGCCCAATTATTATTTATTCATATTTTGTTGTTTTCAAAAGCTCTATACACTCCAATGCTTTGTTTCTACTAAGCGGTATGGTGCAGGTACCACATCATCTCAGGGCCCTTCGCATGTGTGTGAGGTCTTATTAGATTACTGGCTGGAGTGTGGTATTGTGTGTCGGGTTAGGGTTAGACACTTTTAAAATGTAAGCAGACAAAATAGCATACCGAATGGCTCAGTGGAAACAAGATACTCTCGGTTCTCCTTGGGAGGAAAAAAAAAAAGGCCCACAGCAACACAGGTCCTCCACCAAACCAAACAGTATACATGAGGTACTTTCCAATTCCTGCATATTCATTGTTTGTTTCATGTTAGATTAAGCTGTTTTAGAGCTGCTCTTACCATTGTAGTCTCATTTGACCAAAAGGGTCTACTCTATTTAAAGTCCTTGTAGCTTTTAGCAAATACCACATTTTTCCTTTTGAGATGGTAAGACATATCAGGCTTCTTCCTGACACGTCTCCCTTACAACCAATTAGCATGTATGTAGCATCTATTTGTCAATTAGACTTGGTGATCACAAGATAACACTATTTCCTGCTTAATTCTCTTAACTGTGAATTCTTTTTTTTGTTTTTTTTTTTGTTACTTTGCTTCTCTTTGTGTGTTGCCAATATACTTGGAATTTCATCTAGACTGTTTAGATTTTGGAAAAAAAATGCTTCTGTGTCTGCATATTTAACACAAAGACACAAAGTCATATATTAGAAATAAAAAGGTTTTAGAAACTGATCAGTTAAAAAACTGCATCGAAAAAGCTTTTTTTAGAGCTAGGGATGCAACGATACCACTTTTTTCAAACCAATACGATATCGATACTTTAGAGTACAGAGTACTTGCCGATACCGAGTACCAGTGCCGATACCTAATACACACACAAAAAAATGCAATGAATTGGAAGGCAGTTTTTATTTTATTCTCTGCTTGTTACAGCAGATGAGAGTGAATTGAATAAAAAAAAAATTAATAAAAATGACCCCAAAACTAAAATTTCAAGTTAAAAATAAACATTTCTGTGAAATTATTGCAGAGTTTCCACATTTTAAGTATCTGTTCATGGCATCGGTTAACCTATTTTCAATAAATTTTAAAAAGTACCAACAACTGTCTCAACTGTTGATTCTTAACATGGGATTCTCCCCAGCCCCATTAAATAAATGTATTATTTGACCTTTGGTGTGTATGATTTTTTGCTCCTACAATAAAATATTAATTTAATTGGGTTTCCATAGTTCTATACTATGCTTTTCCGTAGTTTTTAAAAAAAAGTGTTCCAATAACAGTAACGGTGAATTGTAAAAGTTAAGCTTACATTACTGTCAAAAATGTGATAAACCGATACCAATGATGGACAGAAGCCTCAATGCGCTTTGCCAGTGGTTGTGATAGAGATCTATGTCAGATATTTTCCTGCTTTTTGTTCTGCAGTTATCAATTTGCTTTTTGCTTTAGATAAGCTTTCTGCTGTGCTGCAACTTTGCTGCTCGCTCTTGGTTTGTCTCCTGTCGCTTCAATGCTTCTAACATGCTTTTCTTGCATGGTGCTGTTCTGCAAGTAACTCCCCCCACTGTGTGCTTTCTGTCCTTTCACTCACCGTGCTATCCATGGAAACAAGGCCCATGTTGTGTTCACCATGCAGGGAAAGAAGGCGTTCGAGCGCATGAACAGCTTAACTTTTAAGAAGTCTAAGGACATGAAGGCCAAGCTGGAGGAGGCCATACTTGGCAGCATCGGCGCCAGGCAGGAAATGGTGCGCCGCAGCCGAGGACAGCTAGGTGGGGTCGCACACTTTGCCTCATGCACATGTAGGTAGACCTGCAGACAAAAAGAAAACGTCTAGAAATTTAGTTCAATTCAGTTTACACACATTTTTCTCAAGACACTTTAAAAAAGTGCCTTCAATTAAAATCAACAGGCATCTCAGCTTACGTTTTACAACCACAGACACGTGTATCTTATCAGAGCATAGTAGATAAGGTTACTGCCAAAAGAAGTCATTCTTTCCGTGTAAACTCAACCTTTTCTCCACTGCTGAATAAAATAAATTATATTTCTCCCATCATCTAGAGCGGAGTCCATCTGGCAGTGCTTTTGGTAGCCAAGAAAACCTCAGATGGAGGAAGGATATGACCCACTGGAGACAGAACAGTGAAAGGATGGACAAGTATGTTATTATATTTAGGACCTGAAATTGTTTTCAGTCATTTTCAATTTTTTGATTTCAGGTATTTGGATGATATTTTATTAACTATGTACATAAGGTAATCTTTAGTGTGTGGTTTTGTACAGTTATGGGATAAATTAAAATAATCCTACAGTCTCACCAAATATCTTGTCTGTTATAAACATAGCCATACAATAAACGGAAAGTAAACTATTTTCCCAGTGCTGCGTATATTATATAAGTTTTTTAGTTTTTTATTTGAATTGATATAGAGACGGTTCATATTTCATAAATAGCACTAGTAACAAATATATACAGTAAATATACGTAGCTGAGTGAGTTGAACTGCTGAAGAATTTTTGTGATGGAGTATGTATTTAAAAGTAAATCCACAGTTTAGTTACCAGTCCTGATGTGATAAGTTTATTTTCAGATATTCCCTGTCCTCCTGGAACCAAACCAAAAACCAGAAAAATGTTTTATAATACAGTTAAGTGGTTAAGTTCCATGTTTATTTTCATGAGAATTTGAATTTTCTTATTTGCGATACTTCTATTAAATCTAACAAATATCTTGTAATTTTGAAAGTTCAATAAATCCGTTTAGTATCACATCTGGAACTTGAATGTACTCCGCCCTCCACTTTCTTCTGGCACTATCTGGTAGAGATGTGCAAAAATGCCTACATTTATCTTTTGTTGCGGTATTATGACGTCACTCTAAATTCTTTTTTAAATTCCTATCTAATATAACTACATAATTATATTTAATATTTGACCTAAAAACATTTTTTTTGATGATTCACAACTTGTAGATACAAATGTGAAATGACACTGAGGTCCATTTCTATTAGCCGTACCATGCAATAAAGGCAGTTGGTTAATCTATTATTTCTCACAAGTAAGTATTTCTATAAGGAAAATATCTATGTACATAAACTTGCGCTCATCTTCAAAATCAGGCAAGTTTCTTTTGCTATGCAAAGTGAGAACCATGGTACAGAGGGTAAAAAGTGGGAGATTAGGCTTTACCTGGGGTCCCTAGAAATGTGTCAAGGAGTAGAAAATTCTGCACACGGTAAAAGTAGCCAAAACTCATTTTGCAATGTTTCGGTTGGTGGCCTGTTTTAGACCCAATGTTTATTGGTCTGTGATTGAAACATTGCATATTAAATTTGTGCAAGTTTGACATTGTGCTGGTATAAAGTAGAATAATTATTCTGAGTTTTTACTAAGATAACTCTGTAGACAGATGTTCCTCACAGTCATTGTTTTTTTCAGATTGTTTATTGGGTTGTTTATTGAATTTCTTTTTACGTTTAGAAGAAAATGTATCTAATTTAGGAGCCTCCTATTTTAATTCAGTTTATTTCCAGCCCCATTGCAAACAACCAAACACCCTTTACTGCTTGGTCTATATTTCACTTTACATCTTTTCTTTTTATAAGTCTACATCCACCTTTGATTTGCTGTTAATTTCCATGTTCTCTCATGTTGCTGTGTGTTTATGTAGGAGTCACAGATCAGTCAGGTATTGTATGGTCTACATCTGTTGTGTGCCGCTTCGAGTTGCCCTCTGCTTTAGAGCCTCATTTAAGGTGTTTTGTCATACATGTGGGAGGTGAGCCAGTTAAAGTGGAAAACTAAATGTTTGTTTCAGTTACAACATGATGAACTGGACTTTGAACCAGTAGATTGATCATTTTCTAATCTATTTGTTTTTTTTTAATGACAAACACTAGCTGTTTATGCAGGGGATTCATCAAGGTTTTATTGTTCATTTACACTCCATTTTAACATTTTAAGTCTCACATGGGCATGATGGCATAAACAAAGCCCCCCCCGTTCCTGATTCTGACTCCTCTGTAAGCCCCCCCCTCCCTTTGTCCTGGTAACATCAGATGCTTTTGGGTTGATAGTGGTTGCTGTGGGGTGTGTTTGGCTTTTTAACCAGTATGCTTCATGTTTTGGGAGTCCAGTAATATGTTTCTCTGCTGCTAAAACATGCAAACAAAAAAAATGATATTGCAGTTTGTCATGGACTCATCCAATTTTGGATACAATAAGCGTAACATGACTGAAAGCTAATACACTACAGTTTTCTGTAGCTGTGAAGCCATTTCTGCTTGCCGCAAACTCCCACTTGATAGCTGCAGGCAACAAGTGGCGAAACAAATTGTATAAATGCCTCATATTGGATCATTATGTTAACTTCAGTCCAGCCCTGGAGCTTCCTAGAATATATTTTTATTAGTGTTTAAGATTTAAGTTCATACTTAAAAGCCTGCCTTAATAAGTGTCCATGAAGTATATTTGTGGTATTTTCAATTTTTAAAAAAAATGTGTGGATAATTATTAATAATTCCAGACTTTATTGCATGTCCCCTTTCATCCATCCAGTTTTTTTTTTATTCTAAGGTTAACCTCAATAGAAATAATCACAAGATATGTTTAACTCTGTTAATTTGACTCTCAAAAATGATTAAATTTGAGCAAAAAAAATGTGTAGCAACCTTGAAACACTTCTTTATCATGCAAAATGTGTTGAAAGTTCTGACTTGCGTTGATCAAAAAACTCCAACATTACCATAGGAATTTAGGAGTGTGATGTTTGGGTTTATTCCTTTCTGTCTTTTTATGATTCTAGGACCCGAGCAGAGCTGGAACATGAAGCACTTATCGATGGGAACCTCGCAACAGAGGCCAACCTAATTATTCTTGATACTTTGGAGATCGTTGCACAGGTAAGCAAGCAGCCACACAGCAGCACAACGACAAATTCCCAAATTATTCCCTTTTTTTCTCTTTAATGACTATACCCAAGTTGAAAAAGTCAAACAAATTCTCAAATTTTGTGCCATGCATATATTTTTCTCCTAAAACGTCTTTCTCGTCCTGTTCTCTCGCAGACTGCATCAGTGACCGAATCTAAGGAGAGTATTCTGGGTGGGGTGTTGAAGGTGCTTCTTCACAGCATGGCCTGCAACCAGAGCGCCCTCTATCTTCAGCACTGTTTTGCCACACAAAGGGCCCTGGTTTCCAAGGTTGGATTTCTAGACTTTTTTTTTTAGAATAGTTAAAAATGCTGATGTGTTAGTTTTTTCTTCCATGATTAAATCTTTCTCCTTCATTAATCATTTTTGCTGAACTCTGCTTGCATAGTTTCCAGAGTTGCTGTTTGAGGAGGAAACCGAGCAGTGCGCTGATCTGTGTTTGAGACTCTTAAGAAGCTGCAGCAGTAGCATAAGTACCATCAGGTCCCATGCTAGCGCCTCCCTCTACCTCCTCATGAGGCAAAACTTTGAGATTGGTAATGTAAGTAAAACTGAAAGTCATAATGCTGCCAAAACGACATACTTTTTTTTATTATTTTTTTATTTAGCTGGATCACTGTTTATTAGCTAGCTTTATTGTATTTAATATAATATTTAACCTTTTGAAATGTAGTTTATACGATGGTATCACTAATGTAAAAAGGTTTTCTGTAAAACTATCTCTTCCAATGTTTATATTACCTAGTTTGATGCAAAGGTGGAAATGACTCAGGTTTTACTCAAATGTGGTTGGAAGCATTTTTTGTAGGGATGCACCGATACTGATACTGGTAACGGGCCAATGCCGTTCTGATATACTCATTTAAGCTAATCGCTACCATGAACAAATACCAATTTATTGCAAACTCTGCAAATAATTTAATAGAAAAAGTAGACTTTTTTAACTTGAAATTTTAGTTTTGTGGTTATTTTTATTAATATTTTATTTTGTATCTAATTCATCATAATTTGTTGTAACAAGCATATGAGAAAATAAAACCTGTGTTCCAATTTACTGCATTTTCTTGTGTGGTAGAAGAATTGGCATTAGTACTCTGGATTGGCAAGTACTCAGATCCAAGTTTCGGTATCGTTGGATCCCTAATTTTGTGATTTTAATTAAAGGCATAATGTCAGGAACTCAAATGATATAATGTCCATAATTCATGAAAAATAAATGTTCACCAGAAAGTATTTCTTTTTTAATCCATATTAAACTTGTACATTTTTCTTTCCTCCCTTTTTTCTTTTTGGATTTGCAAATTTTTAGAACTTTGCAAGAGTGAAAATGCAAGTGACAATGTCTCTGTCCTCGCTGGTGGGAACGTCACAGAATTTCAATGAAGAGTTTCTCCGTCGTTCCTTAAAAACCATCCTTACCTATGCCGAGGAAGACCTAGAACTCAGAGAGACCACTTTCCCAGATCAGGTACTGGTTTTAGTTTATTACTTTTATTTTATATTTTATTGAAGAACCATTTTAACTCCAAAAACTACTTCTTTTTTTTCCAAACCAGGTCCAAGACCTCGTGTTTAATCTACACATGATCCTGTCCGACACAGTGAAGATGAAGGAACACCAAGAAGATCCTGAGATGTTGGTCGATCTCATGTACAGGTACTAACTAAAGATTTATTCCTTCACTATCAGCATTATAACTATTCAGTTTCTTCTCTGTGTGTTCTGACTTTGTCCTTTCTTTTGTTCTAAACTTCAGGATTGCGAAGGGTTACCAGACGTCTCCAGACCTGCGTCTGACGTGGCTCCAGAACATGGCCGGAAAACACTCTGAGAGGAACAATCACGCTGAGGCTGCTCAGTGTTTGGTGCACAGCGCTGCCCTCGTAGCAGAATACCTGAGCATGCTGGAGGACCGCAAGTACCTCCCTGTAGGTTGTGTTACCTTCCAGGTAAGGATAGTTCTGGTAGAAATGAAATCAGGTTAGCAAATGAACAAGTCCTACCATAGATTTCAACATCATGGATTCTTGTTTGATTTTCCAGAACATTTCTTCAAATGTGTTGGAGGAATCGGCTGTGTCTGATGATGTGGTGTCACCAGATGAAGAGGGCATCTGCTCTGGGAAATATTTCACAGAAATCGGTCTCGTGGGCCTCTTGGAGCAGGCAGCTGCCTCTTTCTCCATGGTGAGGGATTGGGCTGGGTATCGATTCAAATTTCAAGAATCTATTCGATTCCAATTCTCAAGGACTCCAGCAAACCACACTGAAATAATTAAATTCTCATTTTAAGGTTTTCTTTATCGGACACAAAATTTGTTTGATTATTAAAAAAACAGAAGTAATGTTTAGGAGGATGATTCCCTATCCCAGCACTGTACTTTCTATGAAACAGAAGAACTGATGACAGTATTAACTTAGCAAAAGGCTCCAGCCTCTGCATGGTTATCAGGTGTCCAGTTATGCAAATTTCTCCAAATTTAAGGTTCTCGTTGTTTCGGTGAATAATCGTAATTGATTGGAGTTGCCTTTCTCTCTCCAGGCTGGCATGTATGAGGCAGTGAATGAAGTGTACAAGGTACTAATCCCAATCCACGAAGCCAACAGAGACGCAAAGAAACTAGCCACCATCCATGGTAAACTACAGGAAGCCTTTAGCAAAATTGTGCATCAGGTAAATACACAGAGGAAGAAGGCTTAACTTAAAGTTTTCGAGTCAAATGTTCATTCTGATATTTTTAAAAGGAAGTGATGTCATTTGGATTTAATCAGCAATGCTTGCTTTAACCCTTTGTGCCACTCGTGTTTAGGTTTTGTGAGAACTCTGGTTTTTGGTCCCCTCCGGGTTGCCTTTTTTTTTTTTTTTTTTAAGTCTACACACACATTTACCGTCACATTAATAAAACCTTGTAGAAGTTTAAAACGTTTTTAGGAAGATTTTACAGAAAAAAGGTTATTTTTCTTTTTTTTCTGCGTCCGTCATCATATTGGAACCCAGCAGCGGAACAAGCTTACACACAGACACAACTTTATTATTTCCCATTTTGTTTCCTGTATGTTTAATTGTTTTTATATGTCAGGCTCCTGGTATGTTTTATTATTATTTTTTTAAATAAAGGAAGCATGAGATGTAGGATTACAGTGTGGACGTTGGGTTAGGTAGCTGGTGTGCAGTTTTCCTTATGCTAAATTTTCAGGGTGACCAAAAATTATTTTTCATGGATAATATTTGCTTAATTTGGTTGCAGATACAATGGCTTTTTCTCCAATCTGGAATAGTTTCCAAGGGGGATATTCTCTTTGTTGTATCATCCTGTGCATGTGTGTACCACGCTGTGTTTGGTTGTAAATATCTTGTCTTCACATGTCCTGTATTCTCTTTTACACAGAGTACTGGCTGGGAGGTAGGTGGTTAAATAGTTCCTGCTTGGTCCTGCTCATGTTTATCTTTTGTTTTAGTTTTTTTTTTTTTTACTCTCATCTTTTTATTTGCCAGCTGCGAGCGTTCTGTTGTTCTTTGCTTTTACTTCATTCATTCAGCCCATTAACAGCCGGAGACATTCCCAACCGTCTGCCCTGCTGGGGATGTTGCTGTATACATTCACCAAAGCCCTCGCTTTTTTCCGTCTCTCTTCCCTCATCTTGTGCCGGAGGAACTTGTGTTATTTTTTTGCAGTAGGACAGTGCTCAAGGGGCTGTGCATGACAGCCACCAGATGACACTAATGACAAAAAAAAAAAAGTTGACATGAATGCATCAGCAGCACAATCCGCACCTAAAGCACCCCCATCTTCTGTCTGTCTACTGGTGTCAGTTAGTGCTCACTCATCGACTGACAAGGTCTGCTGTCACTCTTCATCTTACCTCATCTTCATGCACAGGGATCGATTTCAGTACACACTCTATAAATGAACAGTCTTGGATCTTTCTTTTCACACCCAATTTATAAGGCCTTTTCAAACAAAGGTGTTGCAAACTTCGGTTCGAAGCTGGACTCAGGTTATTCAACTTCCCATTCCATTTCCCCTCCAGAAACGATTCAACTAACAGAAATATTTTTTCTATTGGTTTTAATTGATTATTTTAATGAGCTTTTTCTTTTTATATTATAGACACTAAATCGACCCCTGCTTTTTAAATTATTATTCTTTTACATCCACCCTCTTTATTTTGTTAACTTTATTAACCTCTGGGTGAGTTTTCTTGGTTTGTTGCATGAACTGATTCAGATTCTGGTTGTTTTTGGAAGGGTGCATGGTGGTGTTTAAGGGCTGCGGTTCTTTATTTCTGACTTCATTTGATCTTTTTCTTTAGTCTTCGTCTGCCTTTGCATGGTCTGGAACATTAAGTCAATCATTTTCTTCAAATCACTGAAGATATTTTTGATCTTGTGTGCTAGTTTGTCTTGATTTTTTTGTTAATTCTGTGGGGCAAGCCCGTCCTGATTAAAATTTGTTCTGTTTTTCTCCTTTTTGATTTGCCCGGTTGCTGACCCTTCCCTCCCACTTTACTTAATTGTGTCTTGTGGTAAGTGCATTAGTTTAAGGGTACTGATCGTGTTAAGTAAAAATATATTTGGTAAATGTTTTGAAAATCTACCAAGCCCGTACATTTCAATATCCTGAAAAGGAAATATTGTTGCAGTCACCTTAGACTTCTACATACACACACCTTTGCTATTTAAAACACATGCTGGTTTTCCTTTTGCCTTAAGTTCCTCATTGAACTTCTCAACTCTTGCTTCTTATCCATGCAGAACAGCATTTGTAGTATTGAAGTTAATTGGTAGATTTTCTATCACTGAACATCATATGATTAAAGAAGAGGTGCCTTTCTCTTCATTGTTTTTATATAAAATACTCTCCATTTAATATTGTTATTTCTCGTGGTAGAATTTTCTCAATCTTATCTAAATATAACAAAAACGGAAAGGCTTTGATTAGCAAATCCCCCCTGCTGCATTGATTCGTGAATAGAACAGTTCTTCGTAGTGATAATAGTATCGGTTTGATGTCCGTTTTTCCGCACTTTTCTTATTACTTTGTACATACTTGAACTCTATCAAATGAAATAAAAAACTTGGAAGTGACCATTTCTGGAGGCTGTCGTGCTTCTCTGATACATTCGGGCACTTAATTTAACTTAATTTGCTGTAGACATGCACTGATTCGTGATGTTTTTAAACCCTGTCTTCAAAACGTTTTTTTAGCTGATGCTTATTTCTCTAAGACTTCCCACCTTGATATTAATTTGTTTTTAAGATGTATATATATCACCAAAACCTGGCAATTTAACTGTTTTAATAGCGATGCTTATACATTTTTGTTTAGTCTGTATATTCTCTAGAAAATGCAGATTGTTTACCAAAACTTGAGCTTTTCAAAAATGATGTCAGCTTTTTCAAATCCATAATGTTTCAAATCAGTCAGGGGTTGAAAGGTCAAACATTGCTGCAAATGTTGAGCCTTCCTGTTATCTCCAAAAGTCTTGCTCTCTCTCTTGCAGGCCGATGGAACAACACTTTTCTCTTTCTTTTAGAAAATACACCTTCCTCTTGAATAGCTGCTCACATCTGTTTTCGTTCTGAATTCATTTTTAAACACCACGCTGATGTTGGCGATGGGTTACTTTATCTTTGCTCGATACCAACTTCCACACTTGGAGGGTGCTGTCATCGTAGCCTTTTTTAATCTCCAACACCACTATACAGTGCATTCTAAACACCTCCACTTACATTGCCAGGTTAATGAAACCTAAGGTCTTTTTTTATTTCAATACGATTCATCAACTAATTTAGGACACAGATGATGTGTGAGCTCTCGTTTTTTTCTTCAGTTTTTCCACTTTTCCTATTCTTTTAATGATTTAATCTTTAGAGATAGTATTAACATTTATTTTAAACTCATACATTCATTGATAAACAAAAAGGAAACACCTTCATATAAATGATGCACCCATGTGTAAGATTTTCAATGAGGAAGAGCTTTATAGGCCTTTATAGTTGAGCGAACAACATTTAATTTCCCTCTTGGATCAATAAAGTATTTTTTAATATGAAACAGGAGTTGGTCCTCAATGAATGATCCAATGACAACTGTCCAAATTATAGTGATTAAAAAATATTTGACCGAATTGTCCCATATTAAGCAATTTCTCAATTAATCCTATCTTTAAAGTTCAACATGGTGAATGCCATGGTATGATTCAGCACCAGTCTGGATCAGAACCTGCCAGAATGGGGGGAAGGTTTTGCCTTCTGGAAAGGCCTTGGTGTTTCTATATTTGCCACGAATATTAAGGCTCTGAATGCTTGTACAAGTCATTTGTTTTAAAAGAAGCTTACAGAACAGTTGAGGCGCCACTTATTTGGTTCTTCCCTCTTTGAGAGCTTTGTACAGGGAAAAGAAGCCTCAGTCACAACAGAAAACACAATTAACCTTATGGGAAATTACTGCTTTCTCTCTATCTGATTGGCATTATGCCTGATGTTTGTACCCAGACGTTTCACGTATTTAACATTTTCCAGTTTTGAAGACATTCTAACAGGTGTTTTTTTTGTTTGTTTTTCTACTGGCAGGATGGGAAGAGGATGTTTGGTACGTACTTCAGGGTGGGATTTTATGGTTCAAAGTTGGGCGACTTGGATGAGCAGGAGTTTGTGTATAAAGAGCCGGCCATCACAAAGCTGGCTGAAATCTCTCACAGGCTCGAGGTAAACACCATCAGGCCTCATCACGCTTCTGTATTTTAACTTTTAAGTAAAATAGAATGACCAACCTAACATGTTTGCACTTAGCATTATGTTGCTCCAGAAGTGTAACGGCCCTGCCTTGTTTTCTGCTAGAGCTTCTATGGGGAGCGATTTGGGGAGGAACAGGTAGAGGTCATTAAGGACTCCAACCCTGTCGATAAGTGCAAACTTGACCCCAATAAGGTCGGTGCTAATTGAAGCTTTATTCCCATGTGGAATTCATCAGCAATAGACACGCCTCGTCATTTGCGGATGTTTTGTTACTTTGCACAGGCCTTCATCCAGATCACATACGTAGAGCCGTACTTCGACACCTACGAGATGAAAGACCGCATCACCTACTTCGATAAGAACTACAACTTGAGACGCTTTGTGTACTGTACCCCTTTCACCTTGGACGGCCGGGCCCACGGGGACCTGCAAGAGCAATTCAAACGCAAGACCATCCTAACCACGTCACACGCCTTTCCTTACATCAAGACAAGGATCAATATTATCCACAAGGAGGAGGTAGGGAATGAAATTTACCAGCAGCTGGCAGGAAAAGTTGGGACTAAATACGGACCAAACTGATTGACAGCAGCATCTATGTACTATACACATTATTAATGTTTGGAATGCACCTCAACCACACACATTTTCACAGCTTCTGGCACAATTCTTTGACCACAGAATTTTTAAAGTTCATTTGAGTTGGTTGGTTTCCTGGCGCTGACCCGATTTTAAGCCCAAGAAGAAAGAAGCTGCTGCTCCAAAATCGACACTTGGGAGCTGACATTAGCGCTCATCCTCATGGATAAGCCAAATCTGAAATGTTCCACCACACTGAAAACAAGAATCGTTTAAAGGAGTTACTGTGTAGTAGTCAAACCGAATACATGGTGGTGGTGGTGGTGGTGGCGGCATCATCTGGGATATAATACCTTTGTGGTTGAAACCTTAACATAAGAAGATAAAGAAAATCCCCAAAAAACACACATCTACTTTTGGAATAGGTAATAGTGTCCCACAGTGGGCTTCGAGAATGACTCGGACCCAAACATTGTTAAAAATGAGCATATTTTGCTTAAAAAGCAGGTCAGAGGTCAATAACCTTTACAATCTAAAACCATTTTTGCCTATCCTCGGGCTAAATAAAATATGGATCATCAATTAGGATTTATGCATATTATAGCATTTCTGTTTTATGGTTCAATTAAGCAACATTTTATTTCTTTCATTTCTTTATTTTGTTCTAATTAAGATATAGGGAACAAAACATCAAGGCTTTACCCAAATACATAGGAGCGGTGCACATAGTCATATTCAATAAAGTTTATTTCAGTAACTATTCACTAAGTGAAACACAAGATTTTGATTAATAACATAGAATGATGTTTTTAAACCTTTATTTATTTAATTAACTGGAGACACGGCATTTACGGTTGAAATATTAATATTGATATCTTAGAGTATTACCTCAGTTTACATCGTTTTAATACAGAAATGTGGATTAACTGAAAAATTATATCTAATCCTTGCTTAAAGGTCTTAAAAGGCATTTTTTGTAATCTGACGTCTGTTCTGATTTATTGAATATGAATAGTTTGTGATGTATGACAAACAAAAACGTCTGTTCTGTTGTGAAAATTCTATTCTAATATTGCATTAAAAAAATCTTCATCCTAAACGCCGCAAAAAAGTACAATTATAGATTAGAAAATACTGTTTAGCATAGTCTATTATCACAGTGAGTCGAATCTCATAACTGTTTTCTGTTCCCAGATTATTTCCACCCCCATAGAGGTGGCAATAGAGGACATGCAGAAGAAGACACAGGAGTTGGCCTTCGCCACCCACCAGGACCCTGCTGACGCCAAAATGCTGCAGATGGTCCTGCAGGGATCTGTGGGCACGACTGTAAACCAGGTTAGACAAAACGAAACAAAAATCACAGTGCTCATTTATTTAGATTTTATTGACGCACATATAGAACATTTACATTTTTTATTGATTTAAGAAAATTCACTTTTAGGGTCCTTTGGAAGTGGCTCAGGTATTTCTGTCAGAAATCCCAATTGACCCAAAACTTTACCGACACCACAACAAACTCCGTCTGTGCTTTAAGGACTTTACAAAGAGGTAGGTTGTGTTGCAGAGCTGTTTGTCTCACTTGACTGAAGGGAAATGGCAGTCAACACAGAGGTTGGCATCTTTGACTCATCACCCAAATCTGCTAGGTGTTCAGCGGACGCTTTTCAAATGTGACTGGCGTGAGAATTTTTCCGCTTTCACTCACCAACATTTGTCCTGCCCAAGGTGTGAAGACGCTCTCCGGAAGAACAAGAGCCTTATCGGTCCGGACCAGAAGGAGTACCAGAGGGAGCTGGAGAGGAACTACCACAGACTGAAGGAGGCGCTGCAGCCCCTCATCAACAGGAAGATCCCCCAGCTTTATAAACCTGTCCTGCAGGTCAACGCGCACAGGTGACAGAAAACATGTTGGTTTGTCTGTGTTTGCTTATTTGTTTTGGGTGTTATTTAAAATGAGTGTTTTGTTTCTGTAATAATCATGCAGCAAACGGACAGCTTGAGAAGGTAGTTCTGTAACTACACTTTGTGTTGTGTGTTGTCTTATAGATATTATTTTATGGTTTTCTCAGAATAAAACATAAGTTTGCCACACTGCGGTACCATTTAAAGACTACTAAAATGAAAACGGTAATGCTGCACACAACAGCAATATCTAAGTTATCCTTTCATTATATGTGATCACAAAAAAAGTCACAATTACTAGCATTGCTATCTTTTGACACAAGTGGTAAAGCCAACATTTCAGCTTTCGAATAAAGAGGATTTTGAGATTTTAACAGCAGATAAATGGTACATCTTGCCATTTAATGTTATAGACCAACACAAAATAGTGCCCAACTGTGAAGTGGAAGAAAAAATATCCAGTGGGTTTCAGCTACTAATCTGAAAAGCGTGGCGTACATTTATATTCACCCTCCTCTACTCTGATACCCTAGAAAAAACACTATTGCCTCCAGTAGTCATCTAACTAGTAAACAGAGTCCACCTATATGTATTTTTCAGGGTTTCTATGGGGCACTAAAAAGCATGAATCGGATTCTAAGCAGCATTAATTCTTTCAGGAGCTTAATAATAAAAAAGTTATGCAAACAGAGATTCTGATACCGGGAAAAAATGTTTTTTCTTGAGGTGAAGCATTAGTATTACTGAAAGGCTATTTTTATACAAACATTTTAATTTTGCACCTTTACTGTTTGGACTAAAAGTTTGCTGTGTTTTGCTTTTAAAAAAAAGGTAGAAATAAAATATAATGAATAATAAAATTTATAAAATGCAAAATTATTTTGAAGAAAGTTTTAGTTATTTATTCTCTTAAAATTTGAATTAAAAATGGTATTGAAAAAAGTATCAATAAGGTACAGGTATTGTTACAGTAGTAGTATTGAGAAGTATTTATCGGTACCCAGCCCTAGACAGCAGTTTACTATGGCTAGTTATTTTTCCACCACCAACAGTAGAATGTCTTTAGCAGCTATCGTGAGCACCACAAACGTTACAACTGCAGGTGTACTGAATACCTTCATATAGGGAGCAGTCTTCCAGTGTCATTTGGATCGTGTTTACTGCTGTATGTGGAGGTACTCTGCTGCCTAAACAAAGCATCCATTGAAGGTGTTTCTGAGTTGTTCCAGGCAGCTTCCAGATTCAGAAAGGGTTAAATGTTTCTTGTGGAAGGACAAAAATAGCTCAATGAACTAGCAAATTCATAAATTACATATAGAATAGAATAGAATAATCCTTTAATAGTCCCACGAGGGGAAATGTGGTTGTGACAGCAGCCAAAAAAACCAAAAAATATGTAAACGTGTTGAAACTCACCCCAAAAAGTATTTTACAGAAGAGAAAAATATTGAAATCAAAATGTTCAAAAAGAAAAGGCCATTAAAAAGTATTAAATCTGATGAGCTGATTTCTGCAGAAACCCTGTTTTAATGTCCGTATAAAGCCTGTTGTTCTGTGAGATTCTTTAGAGAACAAACAGCATTGTGATGACCAAGCAACACACAAGTTATAGATACGTTTTTGCAGCACATTTTTCAGACCATCATCTTAAAATACAAAATGTATTAGAAAAATTACAAAGGCATGGCAATGCAAGAAGAACAACTGGCTAGACATGGTAAGTTTTACTAAAAAGAAGCAGCCAAGAGGCCCTTGGATAACCTTTGGGGAGCTGCAGGGATCCATAGCTCATGTGGGATGATGATTGAACAAGACAATTATTCTTTGTGAATTTCACAATTCTGGCCTTTATGAAAGGATCGAAAGATGATCGCTGTGTGTTTGGATTTTGTCCAAATTCATGTGGAAGAAGGTGCTCTATTCAGATGAAATCAAAATGTGGCCAACACACCATCCCCACTATGAAACATGGTAGTTGCAGCATTATGCTGTGGAAAGGCTGTTCTGCACCCGGCAAAAGGGAGGTGGTCAGAGTCGGTGGGAATATAAGTGGATCTTGATGCGAGGTAATCTGGGAAGAAAATGTGTGAGAGGCTGTAAAAGACCTGTGACAGTGGTGGAGGGTTCGCCAACAACACTAAACATGCAGCCAAAGCTGAAATGGAATGGTTTAGATCAGAGAATATCCATGTGTTAGAATGGCCTTAACTGAATCTGAGAAATGGTGGCAAAAGCTATCGACCGGAATTAGAAAACTGTGTGTTACTTTACTTCTGCTTTCCAGTTTTGCAAAATTTTGTGCTGGTCTATCACTTTAAATCCCTTTAAGTCTGTGATTTTTAACCTGAACAAAAGGTGGAATTTATTAAAGGGCATAAAGACTTTTAAAAGTCACTGAATGCGGTCCAACCTGTAAAATCAAGGCGTGAAGCAACACATCGAGCCACAGTTAAAAGGAGCTGATAATCTAGAGAATGAACATAAAATTCTCTAAATTCCTTCTTTTTGAATTTTGCAGAGATTCCTTCAGCAGACTGAGTCTTCGCAAGCTTGATATTTGAAGACGAAGATAATGCACTCAAGTAACCGACACAAAGACTCCAAAAATTGCAATATTAATTTATTTTGAAATGTAAATACGAGTGTGTGTGTGTGTGTATGTTTAAAAAGTTGGTGTTTTTTTGGAAAGCGTGTAAGAAAGGAGAGCTGCAGATCGGTACGTCATTCCAGTGTCTTAATTTTATTTCTGGACAAACTGTTACGCAGTCAGCAAAGTGAACAAGGAGAACTTAAAGATCTAGAGTTACCTTGTTGTTCAGTGCTTCACATGCTGTTTCATATAGGGATGTTTTTCCCTCGGCTACCTTAAAGAAAAAAAAGGAAAATGCACACTTAAACACTTGATACCAAGAGAACCTTCAAGTTGTAAAAAAGAAGTGTGCTCTGAGTCCCGGATAAGTGCCAAACCCCCTCCCCTTTTTACAGCCAAACTTTTTACAAGCGTCCACAGAAAACGGTACCACTTTAAAAGTCAAGGTGTTTATTTAATTCTGTACGATGTGTCCAAAAAAAAAAAGCAACCCTCAATGTATAATATTTTATTTGTGCACTTTTTTATTATAGTGTAGCAATGCATTTATGACTTGAAAGATTTATGTATTGGAAGGAGGGGAGAAAGAAAAACATGACAAGAAGTTGTACCAGTATTTATCATGACGCTTTATTATTTTATGTTGAAGCTACAATATTTTAAAGTCAGGTACTGAAAACATTCTTGTATAATTTTATGTAGTTTTGTTTTACTTTAAATATTTTACAAAATAAATATTTTAATGTTCAGGTTGTGTGCGTGTGGTTTTTCCCCCCATCTATAAATTGGAATAGAGTTGAAAATGTAGTTTAATTAAAAGATTGAGATGTTTGGATAAATTACACATGTCAAGCATTTATTTCTATATATTTGAATCAAAGCTAAAGCCTAGTTTCTACTTCTACACGTTTCCTGGACCGGAGCGGTTCTACATTGAATTACTCCCCCGTACGAGGCCACAACACAAATATGTTTTATTACAGCAAATTTAAAAGATATATTTTCCTTTTTGCACTTATCCTTAAGTGGAGGACATCTGAAAATCACAAGTAGGAGAGTCCAGTTATTCCACCGTTTCAAGAACTGGATACAAATGTGAAGATTGTTAGGTGTTTGAGTTATTTCATTTCTTTATTCAGCTCACCTTATGATTTTAGCTAGAATTGTTAGGTGTTTGTGATTTGAGTTTCCTTTTACTTCGTGTGTGTGGTTTTTTTCCTTCCACTACATTTTTTCATTTTCCCCCTTTTTTTCTGGAGTTTGTACTTTGAGTTTCTCTCATTTTCTGGTCATTATTATTTTATTCAGCTCTCATTTCAGTCTCTCCTCTTGTGCCAGTCTTTATTAGTTTCTGTAGACACTTCTTTCATTATGTTGTATTGATCTTTTAGTAGTTGTTTATTTAATCATCTGTTAGCTCTCCGTTATTTTTCTTCATTGAAATTACCATTGGTTTAAGTTTCTTTTTAGAGTTAGTGTTTCCTTCTGTTTTGCTTCTCTCCTTGTTATACTTATTAGTGCTTTTACTTCGATTTCAACATTCCTCGCTATGCTTTAAGCTAAATAGCACAAATTCTTCATCACACAAATAACATATTAAATGAAATATAATTACCATCAGAATCGGTGACTGAGTGGCGCTGTTGATTTTATTCTTCCATAGGTCACCAAATGTGACAGTAGATTCTCGTATCATATTATGTGACCCCCCCTCCATCACTCATGAAAGATTAGGAGGGTGTTTATAGAGAAGTTGTAAAAGTTTTTGAAAAGTGTCTTAGAAGTCCCAAGTCTACCAGTTTACACATCATATATCATGTGACCCTTCCATACCTTTTGTAAAATAATGGCCACCACCTCATGTTAGATTTTAATAATGGCATTCATGATTTTTGCTAAGTGGCACTACATTTGTTCAGGAGTAATCAGAGAAGTAGCGCCCCCTAGTCACAGAATATGGTATGTATATATATATATATATTTATTTTATTTTTTTCTAATTCAAATTTTCTGAGAAACTTAACTATTGGTATCTCAAAGAAATTTCAATCGAACGCAACTGGACTTGATAATTTGTCTTGGAAGACGTTTCACCTCTTATCCAAGAGGCTTCATCAGTTCATGCTCGCCGCTGACCAGGCTGGGACTGGTCCAACTAACTGGTGTGGAGACTCAGCTATTTAACCTCTTGGAGGGCTTTTACAAGACTATTGGTAGAGTAAATAATTAAAATGCCCAAACATACCTCCTGTAAGCCTTCCTATAGACGAGAAAATATCAGCAAAGAGAATATGGAGGTAAAAACTTTATTGCTTGTCTGCTTCCATGTAGCTGGCATGGAGTACAGTTTGACACACATCTGGGCTGCTGTTGTGGTATAAAGAAAACTTTCAAGCAAAACACGCTTCAGTATATACAAACATTTCCTTTAGACGAATAAAAAAACGAATACACCCAATTAAGGGAAGGATGTTAAAATGATTCCTGAATATAAAAAAAAATATGATTTAATATATTTCTTTGCCTTTTTCTGGGGTAGAGGGGAAAGCACATTCGAATTTGGTCAAATATTTTAGCTAAAATATACTTGAACATGTGAGACACTTACTGTTTCGACATACAAAAAACAACCAACTTGTGCAATGGGGTGTCCTAAAAATTTTCCAAGCTATGACCAAGGTGCATTGAGGTAGGTTAAGTGGACCCAAATCTCAATTTTTCAATTTAAATATAAGCATCTACTGATTTGTTCACCCCTTCAGCTCCTGCAGGAAGATAGTTTGGGAGTTATTGAAACGGACTTAAACCTTTTCTGGGCAAAACGTTTTTTTCTTACAGGTTTTGCAAATATTTTAACTGCTTGGCAACTATAGGTAGGCGTGGTTACTAATCTTTTGAATGCTGCAGTGGGAGGGTATCAAATGCCCTCTTCGGAAAGAACTTCCATTTACACTTCCTTACACCCGTAATTTGATGGACATGAGGATTGAACTTTGTAATACGTATAAATATGATTTTGAATCAAGAGTTGCACTTAAACTCTGGATATGTAACTAACCATACAAAATGTGATATAAAACTTTGTTTTCAAAAAAGCCTGCACACAGTAATAGTTTTTTTTTTTTTAAGGATGGGTCAATTCTGCTCTTATGCACTGTATCAATATTGGTCAACGTTAACAGATATTTAAAATGTGGAAACTGCAATAATTTCACAGAAAAAAAAATTTTTCACTTGAAATTTTAGTTTAATGGTCATAGTCAATATTTTTTTCAATCTAATTTATTTGTTATAACAGTCAGAAGAAAATAAAATTTTTATATTTCATTGCATTTTTTTTGTTTTAGAAGCAGCGGTATTGGTACTCGTTATCGGTTTGAAAAAGTGGTATTGTTGCATCCCTAGTTTTTTGTTTTTCTAATACTAAATATATTGTAAATATCTGCTGCAGCAATCATTTCAATCTATCCAAAAAAGTTTCACTGATTGAAGATCCAAATATTTAAAAAAATAACTATACAAAAGGGAGCTTTAAGAGAAAAAAAGGGTAAAGTTTGACAAATATAGCATTTAAAAAAAATTATATTTGAAAATCACATGGATTAAAAACAAACAAAAAACAAAGCTCCTGCCTTTTATCTAAATGAAGTTGAGCTGAAAAGTGCTTTTGCCATGAATAACCCTTGGACAAACAACAAAAGAAGGCATGACAAGTATGAAAGCCAGTGTCTAAAATACACCACTACAAACAACTAAGACTGTACAAAAAAAAAAGTTTAATTATTCCTGACGTGTACAAAAAACTCCAAAAAGGAATCAAACTTTAAAGTCAGACGGTTTTTATACAGTGACGCCCTGCTTTAGGGTACATTAAACTGGCCTTGGTCCAAGAGGAGGAGACTGTTTGCAGTTGGAAACAAACTTTAGTTAATGGGTTAAAAGGGCAGTCAATGTTTTTGGCACCAACGATTACAGATATAATTGTGTCTACATCTAGAACTCGTGTTTGTTTTAGTGTCTGGGCTCGGCCATTCTCTTGTAAAACAGCAGGTACGGTGTGGATGAGGAGCTAGTCTCAGGGGAGCAAGCTCGCAGGAAGTCCTCCTCCTCGAATAAACGCACCTCAGAGTCATCAAACAGCAGCCACTTTCCCTCATACTCCAGCAGGTCGGTTAAAGCCTGCTGCTCCGTTGCCTCCATTCCCCCAGAGGGCGCCACTGCCGCCTCCTCTAGCTCCTTTTTGAGTCCGCCCGTGTTCTGGCTGGAGCTGCTCAAAGTCTTTCTCCGCTTGGAGCCCTCTGCTGCTCCGCGATTCGTTGCTTTGCTGCCACTTCCCAGCTCACAGTTGGACAAGGTCCTCTGTCCTCCCAGGAGTCCTACGCCACCTTCTGAAAGCTTTTTGCTCCCTGATTTAGTGTTAGCCAACCCGGCTCGCCTCTGCCCCCTTGTGCTCAGGCTGACTGACACCTCGCCGTCATCGAAGGCCGGATTTTCCTCTTTGTGTGCACGCTCTTTATTTGCCTTCACATCCTCTTCGGCGTCGCTTTCCTTCTTGTCCTGCAGCCAGACCTTTGCGTCTTTCAGGTCGGACATGCGGATGTAGGTAGTGTAGTGGCCGCTGCTGATGGTGACGCCGCTGTGCATGACCACAGCAAACAGTTCATACTGCTGCCCTGAAGCAGCAGAGGGCTTTGTACACCACTCGCTCAGAGACAGGGTCAGGGGCGTCTGTAAGGGGGTGTTCACTTTAGACAGGCCCGCGTACGGGTCCACCCTGTGAAGAAAACCAAGTTAAACACCGCACCTCAAGGGTAACAGATGACGATTTTTGCTTGAAAAAAGAAGAAGAAAACTCACTCCAAGCTGCTGGCAGAGAAGCGCTTCAGGTGAATGGTGATCACTTCAGGAGTTTTGTCAAACAGCAGGCTTCTTTCAGCCTCTGTATAGTGGTGGCAGGTTTCACAGAAGTATTTGTCTTCCCCCACGATGCGCTCCACTGAGGCAAACTGAGAGATGGCCCACGTCAGAGTCTTCATCTCAGGTTTAGGGTCAGGAGAGACTGGAAAGGTAAACAGAATGACTCGTTTGTACCCATTTTGATTTCATTAACAGGTAACTGTATAAATACTTGGAAAAATGCCCCCTCCCAACCCACACATCCAAGATTCTACATCTCTACAGGAGGGACTTCTGTGAAATTTTGAGGAATGCCAAAAGCTAAACTTCAAAATGCAGCTCATCTGAACAGTGGATGGTGGCCAATCACAGGGCATGCAGTAGGGCTGGGCGATTTGACCTTAAATCAATATCACCAATATATTTAGCAGAATTGAGTCTTTTAGTGAGTCCAGTTGTAGAGCACTTTTTCAGTCAGAGGACCACAAAGCGCTTTGCACTACATTAAGTCATTCACGCAAACATTCGCATGCTGATGATAGCAAGCTACTACAGTGTCGGTGTGCCCCAAGGCAGCTGTGGAGAGGAGAGGCTGCCGGACACAGGCGCCACTAGTAGTCAACGGAGCGAAGTGTCTTACCCAAGGATACAATGACTGAAACAGTCAGAGCAGGGGACTCGAACCGGTAACCCACTGATTACAGGACAAAATCCTACCAACTGAGCCACAGTCGAGGTGAGTAAGTGAACGAGCTTTGAGTGGGTGCAATTGTTTTTTATTTTAAACTGAAAGATTTTGCGCTGAAATCTGAGCGGGTAGGACAGGACGTGCATATGACAATTGAAAGTATTTTGTCTGCACTCTTGCTTTTTATTATAATTAATTATTTTTTAAGTTGATGGTTTTTTTCCCCTGTGTATCCGTTTTCTTAATTTATGCAACTGTGAAGCACTTTGAATTGTCTCGTGTTTGAAATGGGCCCTAAAAAGTAAACTTGCATTGCCTAAACAAAGAAGGAAAAATCTTAAAAAGCAAAACATTAAGATCCCATTCAAAGAAACTCAACAACAGATGAGAGAGATTTACTGATATTCTGTGAGTGGCAGTCATTGCAAAATCAACTATTTCTTAAATGCTGTATTTGTTAAAAAGATGCTCAAGCGCATAATGAATTTTAAGTACAATATGAGGAAGTAATCAGGAAAATGTGGTTTTATCATCGATGTATTGCCATGGCAACATTCACCATTATTACCACAATTAGTGCATGTGTTGAATTGATATTCAGTCCTCCTTCCTAGGATCAAACTGACTAAAAGGGCGCCTCAACAACTTCTGGCAAAAAAGTACTTAAAGGTCCATTGTACATTTATCAAAAACATCTGGATTATGCATAATCAATCAAACTTTATTTTCCAAGACTTTAGGGATCTGCCTGATGATCCTGAAGGACAATGTCTAGCCTGACATCCAAGACTCGTTCTTTTCCTCTAAACCACGGCAGTCAGATGTGAAGATTTTCCGCCCCTCTGCAAAGCACTTTACCGTCAGAGAGGTCCTCTGGGCTGCTGGGTTGGTCTTCAAGCACTGGCACACTGATGTCCTGGAAGTCCTCTCTCCGCTCCGTGAAGCTCTCACACTCCAGGCAGCGAGTCCTCAGCACAAGCCGGCCCTGGAACAACTTTTCCATCAAGCCCAGGACATCTGAAGCAAAAAGAAAAAAAAGGAATGGGTTTGAGATCATAACTAACATAATTTACTCAAGGCAGAAGTTGAATCTATTTTTTTTCTACACTACCGTTCAAAAGTTTGGGGTCACCCAAACAATTTTGTGTTTTCCATGAAATGTCACACTTATTCACCACCATATGTTGTGAAATGAATAAAAAATAGAGTCAAGACATTGACAAGGTTAGAAATAATGATTTTTATTTGAAATAAGATTGTTTTTACATCAAACTTTGCTTTCATCAAAGAATCCTCCATTTGCAGCAATTACAGCATTGCAGACCTTTGGCATTCTAGCTGTTAATTTGTTGAGGTAATCTGGAGAAATTGCACCCCACGCTTCTAGAAGCAGCTCCCACAATTTGGATTGGTTGGATGGGCACTTCTTGCGTACCATACGGTCAAGCTGCTCCCACAACAGCTCAACGGGGTTCAAATCTGGTGACTGCGCTGGCCACTCCATTACCGATAGAATACCAGCTGCCTGCTTCTTCTCTAAATAGTTCTTGCACAATTTCGAGGTGTGTTTTGGGTCATTGTCCTGTTGTAGGATGAAATTGGCTCCAATCAAGCGCTGTCCACTGGGTATGGCATGGCGTTGCAAAATGGAGTGATAGCCTTCCTTATTCAGAATCCCTTTTACCCTGTACAAATCTCCCACCTTACCAGCACTTTTTTCCAGTCTTCCTCTGTCCAATGTCTGTGTTCTTTTGCCCATCTTAATCTTTTTCTTTTATTGGCCAGTCTCAGATATGGCTTTTTCTTTGCCACTCTGCCCTGAAGCCCAGAATCCCGCAGCCGCCTCTTCACTGTAGATGTTGACACTGGTGTTTTGCGGGTACTATTTAATGAAGATGCCAGTTGGGGACCTGTGAGGCGTCTGTTTCTCAAACTAGAGACTCTAATGTACTTATCTTCTTGCTCAGTTGTGCAACGCGGCCTCCCACTTCTTTTTCTACTCTGGTTAGAGCCTGTTTGTGCTGTCCTCTGAAGGGAGTAGTACACACCGTTGTAGGAAATCTTCAATTTCTTAGCAATTTCTCGCATGGAATAGCCTTCATTTCTAAGAACAAGAATAGACTGTCGAGTTTCAGATGAAAGTTCTCTTTTTCTGGCCATTTTGAGCGTTTAATTGACCCCACAAATGTGATGCTCCAGAAACTCAATCTGCTCAAAGGAAGGTCAGTTTTGTAGCTTCTGTACCGAGCTAAACTGTTTTCAGATGTGTGAACATGATTGCACAAGGGTTTTCTAATCATCAATTAGCCTTCTGAGCCAATGAGCAAACACATTGTACCATTAGAACACTGGAGTGATAGTTGCTGGAAATGGGCCTCTATACACCTATGTAGATATTGCACCAAAAACCAGACATTTGCAGCTAGAATAGTCATTTACCACATTAGCAATGTATAGCGTGTGTTTCTTTAAAGTTAAGACTAGTTTAAAGTTATCTTCATTGAAAAGTACAGTGCTTTTCCTTCAAAAATAAGGACATTTCAATGTGACCCCAAACTTTTGAACGGTAGTGTACCTCGAGTCATTGATTTTTGCCCTCAAAGAACGTACGTTTTTAGGTTCTAAAACTTATTATATTATCCCGCCTTATTCCCTCTACTTTCATTGCTCATCTCATACCTCTGTGTTCTTCACTTTTGCCTTCAGCAGACTGTTGACCAGTTTTGTGTTTTGGCTCCTCCCAAGCTCGGTTCTCCTCCTCTGATTTGTTCTGTCTTTTCAGAGTTGTGGAGCTGATCTTCCCAACACTGCAGAACTTTGAGAAAATACTTGGCTGCTTCGCCGATGATCTCAGCCAACCGAGGGTACCTCTCTTCTTCCTTTTCCCACCCGCCTCTTTAGCAGATGCCGTTTCATCTGTCTCTTCCTCTGTATTCAGAGTCTTCATCTCCTCCTCGTCCTTACTCCGAGTGCTGTCCACGGTGATGTCACTGGAGGACTTTCTCTTGGAGCGAGTGAAGGGTTTACTTCTAAAGATATTTTCCTCTGCAGACTCGGACTTCTTTGACTTTGGCTTCTTCTTGGCGTTTCCCACCTCGGTGTCGCTCTTCCTCTTTCCGCTGACCTCATCCGTGGAAGCTTTGGATTCCGTTCCGGAGCAGCTAGAATCAGCAGGAATGCCATTCTCTGTTTTAACGTCCTTCTTTTCCAGCTCCTTCTCCTTTCTGATGGTGTCACAGGCCTCCTGAATATATCCCAGGATGCACTGCAGAACCTCCTGAGCATCATGTTGGAGATAGCCTTCGTACATAGGGTTCAGCTGCCTGCAGCGCCCAAAAAAAAGAAAAAGAGCAGATACTTAAATCACAAGTAAATGTCCAGTATTATTACTCTAAACAAAATATACCAAACATCTTATGTGTTTATTCCATAATTTTGCTTATGACCAGACATCAGAAAAACAAATGATTTTATCATTTACATTAAAAACAAGACAAGATCCCACCCTTTTCTTTGTAGATTTCAGTGCACCTTCTTCACAGCCTTTAAATATGGGCACAAGCTAAAACAATTACCTGATGGTGTGAAGCATTTTGCGCGGCGGTGTGGCCAGTTCTCCTTCACCGAAGCCTTCAGGGTTGAGCAGGTAGTTGGACTGCAGCTGCTCCACAGACGTCATCAGACTGTTGAAGCTCCCAAGAAGCTGGATGGGAGCCGGCAGTGTCTCAGACGCAGACTCTGACTGCTGACTTTGAGGCTGAAGACAGAAAATTCAAGAGATTTGTTGAATGAAACCTTTAATTCTGATACAAAAAAAGAGATGCATGTCTTTATATGGACTGAAACAGTTCTTTAAACCATTTGCTTTGAACAAACCTCTTCATTTTTATCGGCTTCATCTTTTGGCTTTTCTTGCCTTTTGGAAAGATCATACAGCTTCTTCACCCCTGCTCTGAACCCAGGGCAGTAATACAGAACCTGCAGACAAAAACAATTCATTCCATTTTAGCTACACTTGTTTTGTATTATAGAGAAACATCTAAATTAAAACACATTTGAACACAAAGGTTTCCGAAGCCCAATGGTGCATACATATCCTAGACTTTTACATGCATGCAGGATGGCTTCAGCAAGCCAAGCAGCCAATCAGCTGCCTCATCCACATGTTCCTGCAAATCTAGTCTCAGTTTTCTATATGTATACAATTTTCCCACAATGTCAGCCAAAAAGCCACATGTGTTCAAGAGTCCCTCACTTTCAGATGTAAAAGCAGAGTGTTTAGGTGCTTTTATCATTTTAAAGTGCAGGATTTCTTCTTCATTTTAGGCTAAAGTTCGGCTCCCAGGACCGATAACATTGCAAGTGTGGGTTGTATTGGGTAATAGGCCAAGTGCGAAATGTCATAGTTGCCTCTATCATGCAAGTCTCAACACCAACAGGAATGCCTCCAACTAAAACTGCACGTTTATGACGTATGTAGCTTCAGGAATGTTTTTAGATTTGAATGCCTCTGTGACACAGACAGAGACCTAATTGGAGAAATTAATTAAATAAATAAAATGCTACAGGCGACCACTTCTTTTCTTCAAATTACTCCATCTCTGGTTCAACTAAATCAGCTGCATGGTGGTGCAGTTGGAAACCCTCCTCCCCTACAACAAGAAGGTCCCAGGTTCAAATCCAGGCCTGTAGTCTCTGTGCAATAAGTTTGCATGTTCTCCTTGTGGGTCCAAAAACGTCACTGTTAGATTAAGTGGCCGACTTAAAAACAATTTGTTAGGGAAAAATAATAATGTTGTATTATTATTTTCTTAGGGTATATTTCTTTATCACATAGTTTAAATGTACTTTTTAAATGTCATTTGGTTTCAACCATATGTTCCTTTGTATACACCCTGTTCTTTTAAGATGCTAATGAAGTTTGACCAAATAAAGAGAGACTGCAGTGTGAGGGCCCTTTGAGACCAGGTGACAGAGCTGTGTGATCAGGACATAGAGCTGGGAGGCTGTCTGAGAAGCTGAGAGGAGAACAGACAAACGGTCAACCAGAGTATCTTCCTGGTCTCCCTCTGCAGAACTTTACTTATTTTATCTCCCACTGCAGAGTTCATTTAACTTCAATTTCTCTCCGACCCCTGTGTGTGTGATTTTTTCTAGGTTAAACCACTATTTTTTACCCTAACACAATTGACCTTGAGTATGACTATGTGTGTGCCTAGTTGGTGCAGGTGTCCTGTGACAGACTGGTGACCAGACCAGGGTGTCTTTCATCTCTCCTAAAAGATATCTAAATTTGCTTAACTGCACACCAAAAAAGCATTTAAAAGGTGCAGCCTTCAGCAGGCACCATGGCAGACGGGAGGAAGAAGTTTCTACACACAAAGAAATATAGTTAAAATAAAAAGGCCTGAAAATTTTTGAAAGATCATTACGGTCAACATAAATGATCCAATTCCTTAACCTGTTCTGTATACAGATTTTTTTTCCAAGGAGAAACTGTGGCACTCTGTTTGAAACAGAGGAGGAATTAAAGGGCAACAGATTAGAGGTGCAGGATACGACCAGCTCAGTGAAACATTCTGCTCCACACTTTGAAAGCACCACACGTAGATAAGTGATGGCAAGCCCTGGCAGGATAAGCACGTTGTTAACTTAGACCAAAACAGAAGTGAAATTCAACAGGTTTTTATGGGCCAATCGATATGTATCAAAACAGGAACGCTGAAACTGGGCCCATACTTGTGTTTATAAATTACAAACAAAACAAAAAATAACACATTGATTTGCCTATGACACCATGTCACTGAACATACTTGGCAAAACATTTTTTATCTTTTGCACCCTTCTGGAAAGAGAGACATCTCACCTATTCTAAGCAACAGGTGAAATATGACACCACAGCAACAGGCCCGCTGTGTGAACAGGTGTTACAGAGGAGATCACACAAGCGTCCAACTGGGTGATAAAACCTCCGCTGCTTGTTGTCTCTTCTCTTCCAAACACTGCCTCTATAGATAAGCCACAATGGGACAATCCAAGCACACACACTGCAACATTCAGCAGGAGAACGAGCAGCAAAGCAGCCGCTTATCTCCAGCCTTAAGCTGTTCTATATGAAAACACAGTTTGGTCTTCAGTCCTAAAGCACACTTTTAGGAAGCAATGTAATCCATCTACCTCTTGATAGGCTGCTTCTATGTGCAAAAAAACACCTTGAAGATCAGAGAATGGCAAGTATTTGCCAGCAATTAATTTTGTCTAGCTGCTTGGCTTTGGAAATGTAAAATCTTGGTAAAGCAAAAAGAAACCTTTAGGACACTTATGAAATTATACATTACATTCAGCAACAAAATCTTACCTACATGTGGCATAAGCAGGTAAAAGAAAGACCAAAATACTCAATATCTTAAGATTTTCTGATTTTTAGAACTTTAACTGGAAACTTTTTGGATGTAAATTAATCAATAAACTTAATCACCCACCTGCAAGATGCTGTTTAAGTAGCAAGTGTTGCCAAGGTTGTTGAGGCCCACGAAAGGCACCAATTTCTCCTTCTTCTCACATGGGATTTGAAGGCCTGGTGAAGCAGGACAGGGGGCGGGGCCATAGACCACCTGATCACAGCTGCAGAAAAAGAGGTAAAATAAAACAGCAAAATGTGTTGATTATTTTTAACAGTAGGTATAATGTAGGAATTGCTTGAGTGTTTTTGTAATTAAAGAGTTAAGCGAAAAAGAAATGCTCAGAAGGAGGGTTTAACATGTTTCTGCACTAAAAACAATTTCAATTACTTGTGCCAGAGCAGAGATACATCTAAAACATGCAGGACAGTAGGCCCCGAGGGCCAGGGTTGGACCAATGAACTACAAGCTTTATTAATGGAAAAAAAAAAAAAAATATATATATATATATATATATATATATATATATATTTATTAGGGATGCTCCGATCAGGTTTTATGCTGCCGATCACAGATACCGATCAGCCAAGGTGCCGATCACTGATACCATGGATTGGCTTTAAATGTTTCATTTAGTTATGATGAGTACTACTGGCTATATGATTTAGAAAAAAAATTCCCGTCTCGGTAGCACATAGCGGGGCTCCAGGTGAGCGAGTAGTCGGCGGAACCCGGTGTCTTCCACCACTGAGAAAGGCTGGTCATCTAGTCCGAAGAATTCAATTATTTTCCGAGTAATTTGCTTAGCTATTTGACTGTCACGCTCATACGGACGCTATTTGACTGTCACGCTCATACGGACGGGGGTTGCTAAATGTGGGCTGAGTTAGCTGCCGTCTAACTGTTGCTGCAGTGGCTGTCTTCTTTCCCTTCTCTGCCGTGAGCCTCGAAAACTCACAATACTCCGTCAAGTGCTTATTCTTTAAATGTCGGATTAAATTTGTTGTGTTGAAGCCTTTTGACGTGCTTCCTCCGCGAGGTATTATTTCGTTGCATGTTTTACATTTCGCAAACTTTACATCAGTGTAGAAGTTCCACACGGCAGACATGTTTGTTATTGTGGGTTTGCCACCGCACGCGTGCGAAGGGGAGGGGGGACACTACTCAGCAGCACACAGAGCCACTGCTGGCTGCAAAGTATGATCAGTACTTGTGATCGGTTTTTGTGATTGGCAATGAAAGGCAGTGATCGGCGAACACCAATCACATACTTTTCCACGGAGATCGGCCGATAATTATCGGTGGCCAATCGATCGGAGCACCTCTAATAAATGTGTGTATATATATATATATATATATATATACATACACACACACACACACATTTTACACTACAGCCTGTAACTTTTAAAACTAGTTCAATGCTGTTTCCCATTTCAACTAAAGCCAATTTAATTCAAATACTGAGCTTGACGAGCATCAGAGATCTTAGGTAGTGAACCAAATATCAAGATACTGCTTAAATATAAACCATTTGATTTTAGTTCTCCAGACAAAAAGTAACCAAATGGCAAACCTCAATCTAGATCCAGAAAACAACTTAGTATGTAACTGGGTGAAATCAGCCAAGAAAGGTTTATGTCAGTTGATGTAACGTAATCACGCCGCATGCACCTTTCGAGACCATTCCCTTTCCGATTGCCTGGAAGGACAATCCCGATAGAGGACAAGCAGGGTCTCTGCTATGCTGAGAGAATCTGAAACGAAGTTTCACAAAAGGTAGCTAAAGGTGGTCAGAAATGTCGCTAGGTGCAGAAAAAAACCCAAGCAGCTTCATATTTACACATTTTAAAAACATATATTTTTGTTGCAAAAAATAAATAAACATTTGGATTTTCAGTTATTTTTGGGCTATATAACCTCTAATAACCACACACGGAACCTAGGTTGGGCAAACTTTAGAGGGAATATGAATTTACATGTATAAATAATTAAAAATGCTGTAAGTAAAGTCAGTTTCCCAGATGTTTTAGTCCTAGGAATCTTGTGTGTACAGAACCACTATTTAAATTTTATTTTATTAAATTGATCATATTCCTTAAAACAACTAACAACTATTGTTCCTTTGTGTAGTATGACCCAAATTCTACTTGTTCATGTCAATTTTTAAACTTTGAACGATTGATTTTTAAGTGCACTGAAAATGTGACTCTTTACACATCTAAATGGACATTTGTATAGAAGCAAAGAGGTTGATTTGTGGCAAAATATCAGCATCTCAGCCAGTGCTGTCCCCAACATGACTGTGCGGAATATTGTTGCCAAATAAAACGAACAGTTGTTTTTTGTGTCAATAATTGGCCTCATAAACCCACCTCGCCACAGAGTCCTCTTGTTCTGGCGTTTTGGTCTCTTCTGCCTGAGGTTCGGAGAAGTCCAGAGCTCGTTTAGTGTCCTTCTTCTGGAAGAACTTTAAGGAGAGTTTGTTCCTCTTCAAGGGACTCCCCTGCCCGGGTGCAGCATTTTCAGCCACCAGACCTGACATCTTCTTTCTCCTTAGTATCTTACTGAGACCGAACAGCGCAGCTCACTGGCGAAAAAGAGAATTACAAGAGATAATTTCAGTCGGCGCCATCAGAGCTCGGCATGAACGAACGTAACCACGCACTTGAGTTTGTGTTGTTGGAATTTAATTTTGCGCCAAATAGTTCGAGTTAATCAGCACAGAAGATCCTAGTTTATGATATAGAGTGCAGTTACAATTCCAGTTCAGCGCCATTTAACATATTACCTGGCTAACTTAAGGGTGGCTGTGTAGTTAACCATCCAAAAGAACCGGAGAAGAGACTTAGCATGTACGTGTTTTACATAATAGTAACAACAAAAAAGTACGAATTCAAAAGCCCATTTAAACCAATTGAACACAACCTAGTACCAAAACTAGGTCGACATGGAGCGGTGTTGTGAAGCAGGGGGAGGAGTAAACGGGCAGCCGCTGCCTTCAACTGTAGAATTCAACACAACTAACTATTTTAATCCGAACATTCAACGGACATGTTTAAGTCTTACCTAAAGAAGTCATTCTGGCCTCAGTTTGAATATATCTTCGCAAATATATATTCATTTAAGTCCTTTACTCCGCTGTTTGACTAGTCACACGGCGCAAAGAGAAGTTGGCGCTTTTTCCTGCTCGAAGATACGCTGGCCGTTTCTTCGCCGGTGAAGAATTGACACCGTCTGAAAAATTCTGACGAAAATATCATATAAAGATAACGGATTCAGTTCATAACAAATGTAAAATTCACATGCAAATTAATTTTAAAAATGCGTATAGGCATTTGAAAACCTAGATTAGGTGGGAAATTTACAGTCTAAAATACAGGCATAGCTATAAACACCTAAATGGACGACGTCCGTCTGCGATGTGGACGCCATTTTTGTAGTGTTTTAAGAGGAAACCTCGCAAAGGAGAAAGATCGAGAGTTAAAGAGGTTCACGTCAAACAGCTGACAAGCAATTTGTTCAATATATCTATTTGCTTTGAGAATGATATCTTAAATCCATCAGCAAATATGGACAAGTCGGGTTCTGTTGACAATCATTAAAAAAATATACTTGAATACTTAAATAGATCTATTTACATCGATGTACTTTCATCGATGTGCACTTGGGTCGAGCAGGATAGGAAAACAATTGGAATGCAATAAATTTGGTTGGTACATATATATATATATATATATATATAGGCTACTATGTGCAGCTTTATTTAGAAACTTTAAAATCTGTTTTCCAGCTCCAACCCTGACATTACCATTGCTTCCAGATGTAGTGTGTTCCTACCTTCTAATAATACGAAAGCTGTACGTGATATGTTTCTATAAGTTGCAATTATACATTTCTTAATTATACGTAAACCTAAAAAAAAAACAGTTTCGTACCTCGGAATGATTAACAACGGTACATCATTTTCATCAACAGGGGGCGACATTATCCAGAGAATGTAACATCAAACTGTCCAGCAGCATCATCACCATCTTCACTGGACCATCTCCTCATCTGACAGTCACCAGGCTGCTCCCTCATGAGTCTAACGGTAAGATACAGTTTTTTTATGCATTTATTTCTGAAGAAAAAACATACATGTACTGCGATCGAGGCACAGAGCAGTCTGTTTAATCTCGCCTCACCTTAATAGTATCAGTTTCAGTGTGATGTTAAATGGGCTACAGACTGTTGGTGCTGGTGTGTGTTTGTACGTTGAGCTGAGTATCGCAGCACCTGGATGTTGCACAAAAAATGCGAAACGCCTGGTGCGTTGTTGCACGGTGGGATTTAAACTACAGAGATTTGTTTTTCCTTACGGCGATACGCGAGCTGGACGTTTCGTTTCTGTTGCTGCTGCTGCTGCTGCAGAAGACTGGATGCTTGGTCAGCAGCAAACATTGCATCAACGGAGCTGGGCTACTGTGCCCGAGCTTCAAGAAATCCCTTGGTTATCAGGTGTTGTTGCAGCAAGGATGCAGATACAGTAATGGACGGTAGTAGTTTCGCAGGCTAGTACTTCCTGTGGGACTGGCTGGTATTCCCAAAGGTATCCTCAGTCTAATATGCTCCATGATAGGATGACTGCTCACTCGGACTTTGGAGCGACTCTCCAAAGCCCTCTTTACTGGAATACTTTGAGTCTAATTCATCTTAAATAACACAGCTACACTTTCTTCAACATTTAGCCTATTTGATTAAACAACATAATCAGAGCTCTTGTTTGGGGGCCTAACCAGTATTTTGTTTGAGGGGAGGGTCTTTCAGCTACCATAAGGTGCCTCATCCACGTTTGAGTGATTAATCATACTAATTATTGGAATTTAAAACTCAAAATTAATATAAATCACACAACAAATAAATTGATTCAGTTTACATGTACCTTTAAACTTTGTAACATTACCACCTCTTATTTTAAAGTATTTTATTGGGATTTTATGTCAGTACAACACAAAGTAATGCATAATTATGAGGTAAATGGGAAAGGATATGTGGTATTTATTTATTTGTGTAACTAATACACACTTTAAACTAGTAGCCTGGAAAGAAGGGCATTAGTCAAAGAAGTAGCCAATAGAGCCATGTTAACTCTGGAGGGACTGAAGAGGCCCACAACTCGGGTTCAAGAAGGTGTTGAAAAGGACAACCTCATGCAATCAACAAATTTAGCCTTCATGGAAGATATGTCAAGAAGAAAGGTATTGTTCAAAGAAAGCTATATCAAAAGTCCTGCTGGAGCTGTAGGGGACAGACAACATAATGGAGAGGGGATGTTTTAAGATAAAAAACTGCTTCCGCTTCACAAGTTTGCACTATTATTTGTTAATCCATGGTTCGGTGGGAATGTTTCAAAATATAAATACGTTTTGTTTTGTTTTTTCTCATTGAAATTCTGTTAAGGCTTCTAGACCACAAGTACCAAAATAGAGAATGAAAATTATCAAACAGTATACCCTTTGGTTTTTATTTTGGTGTCTCGAAAATTATATTGATTATGTTGAGGAAAATATATATATAAAAAACTCCAAATGTAAAAACAAACAAGTAGTTTTTGCTGATTCGTGTTTTTTATCTGATTTAACTGCTAGAAAATGTGGATTGGGTTACTGACTAATGAATCTGTTTATCAACAAATTATTTTTCCAGAATAAAATCAAGTTTTACATTTTAGGTATCATTAGCTTTGCTTTGCTAAATTAATAATGCAAGCAAGTAATGATAATTCTGGTGGATTTTGGGGCTCACTGTCAGTTAGGGGTTTGGGGGTATCTGGGCAGTGGGGGGAATGCTACTTAGTTTTCTTAAGCGTTAGGCCAACCCTGGATCTGATGGGACAGTGATTTCCCACATCCCGCCTAAGAGTTCATCTAAATCCAAACGTGGGGCCGCATAATAAGGAAGCATTATTATGGTGTCTCATCACCTTCCAATATCATTGTTTTTTTATGAAAAGACTACTCTCGCCACCCTCCACCCATGTCCTATAGAGTATGCACGTAAAGATTTTAATTTCCTAACATATTTCCTAAAATATTAGTAGACACAAGACTTTCAAACACACAATTAGATCAATGGGTAAATTTAAGATTTGAAAAATGATAAGAATTCTTTTGATTGATGCAATAATTTTTGTTTGGTTTCTTTTCACTTGATATAATTGCAGTAGTTTCATATATTTTTTAAATGATTTAACTTGTGTTTACGAGGAATTGTTTACACGCCCAGTGCAATGCCAGCCTTTATTAAAGTAGGCTTTGTACCAGGAGGCTTTGAGCCCTGACAGCACGGTATGGGAGATGTAGGTGGTGTGGCGGCTTTAAATCCCAGAGAAAGAAAAAAAATTGCCCCCCTCTCATGCTCCAGCTCTGTCAGGAGATCACTGATGGGAAAATGAAGGCATGTCGAGTGACAGGTAACGTTGCACTCCAAGAATGAATAGCATGTCTTCACTTTCTTTCTTTTGATCCCTCAAAGCAAATTCTCTTGTTACAGTGGCACAGAGTTATTTGCATCAGCTGAACTATTTTGTTACTGTAACACTTTTTAACAAACAAACCTGAAAATACAATGTTAGTGAACCCCCACTGAATTCATTGTGAACATGACTCAAGAACACAAACAAATTAAAGGATTTGTGTTGAGAATTACATTCCCTCCTTTGACCTGCTGGGCATCCTTCAAGGTTGGGAACAGTTGGTTTTAATTCACATCATTTCAGCGACTGTAGAAGAACACACACGAGCATTGAATTCAGCTCGTTAGCAGCCGTTTAAAGCACGAAGACTCTTGTAGCGGTTTACTTCTTTCCGCTGAAAAAAAAACACTGCTGGCAAAATCTCGCAGGCTGCACTCGGCTGAGGGGAAAGGCTTATTATGTCATTAAACTTAAGTTAACAAGCACTCACAGATTCACATGTGCATGCAGTAGTCAAAACATGCAAAGCATTCAAACAGACTTTAATAGATAAGTCAGTTAAAAGCTAAGCTAAAAAGGTGTGGTCCTCTGGCAGCTTGTTCCAGAGGCAATGGCTATAATAATGGAAAGATATGTTTGAAAATCCTTCACCATAGTCTGGCATTTTAATCCAGAGGTCTTAAAACTTTTGAGAGCCACTGTACATCAGACATGATCGCCTCTCCAGTTGCACACAGTAGTTCTCCATGTTCAGATACTTTAGAGGGGGCTTCCTATTTAATGCATGCTGAGGAGGCGGGTGTTTCCAACCCGTCCACTCGGATGTTGCGAAGAATAGCTCCTGCATCCTACTCAGTCTGCTCTCTACTCTCTCAGCTCTCCTTTTTCGCGCAGACTGCTTGCCTTCCAGCGTAGTGCTGTCCTTTCACTCTCTGTTATTCATTACCATCTAGTGTGTATCTTCGCAAACCTACCTAGGTGGACCAAAGGCACTGGCACAGAGGACTGAGGAGTTTGTGCTCAGATGAAAGAAACATACATATACATGTAAATTTTTCTGGAAAGACGGAAGCTACTACTAAACTGCAGTTTTTGTTACAAAGGATAGCAGACTCACCTACAGAGGTAAGAGAAATGCACTATTTTTTTTCTTCACTTCTACTTTTTTGGCATTCTACGATCATGTTTCTCTTACTTCTGATTTGCTGTTTTTACTATTATCTTGGCATTAATATCATACCACTTAAATTCAATTTCCTTCCATATATATTTTGCTAGAGTTGCAATAGGCAATTATTTAAAAAGTAACCATTCAGGGGGTTATTTGTTGTTCAGAGTAAACATATTTGGAGCTTTAGCTGACAGCCTCTGTGAACACTCAGTGGGGATGTCTTCGCTTGGTTTCCTCTCCCTCCTCCTCTATCGAACCCCTCCCTGCTTCTCCTCTCTCCTGTGTCTGCATGTATTCACAGTTAGTCTCAGTCACCGCTCTGCTTGCTTGCCTGCCACAGCCCATTGGCTCTGGTTGGTTAGCATACCGTGGTTACACATTAAATGTTGGATGTTCACTAGGTACCATACTGTGCACGTGTCTTGTTGGTTACACTCACAATTTTACTTCAGTGCTCAAGTTAAGGAGCATGGTGAATGGGGCTGACCCGGATGAGTGTTGGTCCAGAGTTTATTTATGTTTGTGTCAGTGTGTTTTTCTTGGAGGTGCAGAGAGGTGAGTCATAGTGGCTCACACGCCGTCGGCTGCCATCAGCATTCAGTGTAAGCGCATCGTGATGTGTGATTTGCAAATCTACAGTGTCTGATGAAGCAGTCTATCTGTGAAATGTCGAAATTTCAGGAAACGAAAACATTCAAATAGACCTTTTTTATATGACTACTACCAAATGATTTTTTTTAACAATGCAATGGGATTCGATTAGAGAAGGTCAGATCTTAAAGAATATTTCTACACAGCAAGTAGTTTTTAGTACAAATAATGATATGAAAGGCAAAGTTGCACACTTGTTTAGTAGCAGAGAGAACTTGATTTTTATTTTATTTCAATTACCTGGAGTCTTTCTGCATGAAGTTTAAAGGTTTTTTTTATGCATTCGTGGGTTTTCTCCTGGTATTCTGACTCAAGCCTAGTTTTTACTTCTCTATCTACTTCGGAACAGATAGAAGCAACTGTATTATCCGTTGATGCAAGGGCTGTCCATCACCTATGCAAGTACGGACGGAGTGGAGCCCAATTTTCTAACTATCCATCTCCGTCAACTGAGGGTGTATGCCTGTGACTGGTCAGCCCAACATAAACCAGAGATCATTTCACCAGAACGGTGCTCTAAAGTTGATGTATTCAGTAGTCAATGCAGCATTTGGGCAAATATCTAATCTGGTCTTTTGGTGATTTTGAACACCAGGAGGTGTTGAGAAAAACAAAAGAGACTGTTGTGTGTGTTGAGTGGAGCTGCACTTCTTGAAAAAAAATGTCCACCTCAATCAAAAATTACTTTCCTTTGCTCATTGTTTCTTGAGGAGGAATGCACCTATCCTGGGTGCACTGGACAGGACACTAGTCTATCTTTGCGACCTGGAAAGGATAAAGCTACAGTTCCATAGAGGTGGAGATAAGGAGGATTCAGCCTCCATTGGTGTTTTAACATATTTTATTTTGATGGTACAGGAAGCCCTGTTCGGCCAACGCTCTCTCTGTTTAACATTGTGTCTCTGCTTGCCTATGTGAAGGTTCAGAACTTATATCAGACAGAGCTACTGTACAGTCATAACAATATCAGACGAGTCCTTCAGTTACACCAGTGTAGGTGAAATGTCCATAAATCTCCTGCAACTCCAATCTCTCACTGAGTCATTATGCCATATTTCCCAGATGCCTTTACTGATAATTGCTAATCATTAAATGGAACTAATCTTGAAATAAATTTCCCACCCTATAACTAAGTTTGGCAAAGATAACCTTGGGCCAAAATGTAACATATCCAATTTATTCCATGTCATGTTTCTCTGTGGAGCTTCAGGCCAGTCAGGAGAAAGTTTTTTTTAAAACACTTCTGTTTCGCAACCCCACTATAAGATATGGAGAACTCCCTATTCGTTCCTCTCTTGTCTTTTAATTATTTTGGAGAAAATTCAGTTTTCATGATTAAATTTCGCCCAGTATTTTCAACACTTCCTCATTACAGTATTCACTGTAGGCTACAACTGCATTGTTTTTTGAATCCTACTCCTGACTGATACTTAATTCTCTCTTCCTTCGCAACCTGTTTGCCAGCAAAGGCTTTGCCTAAACAAAATTGTTTTTTCACGTTAAAGGGGAAGTTCATGTTTTGTTTTTTGTTTTTTCAACCTGGATCTTATGCATAGGATACATCACTTTCGTCAGACACTCACCCAGACAAGTTTGGTACCACTGGGAGTCTTTTGGAAGAAGTTTATATCTTGTCATGATCAGCGTATATCCATATAATGGGAGCTGTGGGGGCAATGCAGCTTCTAAATAAGGCATTATCTGCCTAAATAAAATCCTTATTTTCACCAATGTTTTGTTACGAATCACTAGCACTATTCCCCTGTGAGTTCGGAGCGTCTTGGGAGTGCTTCTTTGTTGTCCTCCCGGGTATTTACAGACGTTTTTCAACATACAACAAAATCCGATCTTAATTACGTCGCTGTCAACACCATCACTGTTGTAGTCTGAGCAGGGCTTTTGCTGTGTGCTGTATGGCGGCAGACAGTTAGACACAACTTGTTACTGCAAACATCAACATGGTTCACGCTTGCGTGTTTTCAAATTGCACAAACAAAATGTCCAAATGGACTAAGTTGTAGAGCACAGAGTGAAAGTCCTGCTCAGACTACAACTCCCATGGGGCACTGCAGTAATATCACTGAAATTGCAGTTTGTTGTCAGTTGGAATAAACACCTGTACACCGGAAGAAAATAAAGAAGCACTTCCAAAACGCTCCAAACACACAGGGGACTAGTACTAGCGATTCATAACAAAACATTGGTTCAACTAAAGATTTTTGTGGTAGATAATGCCTTATTCAAAGGCGGCACTTGACGTGCCCCCATTAACTCCCATTATATTGATATACACTGATTGTAACTGGATATAAACGTCTTCCGAAGGACTCCAAGCGGTTCCAAACTTATCTGGGTGAGGAATTGAACATAATGCATGCTTTAAATCAAGTCCAGGTGGGAAAACAAAACAAAACAAAAGAATGTCCCCTTTTAAATTTAGCATTAAAAGTCCTGCCCTTTTATCAGGAGTTTTGTACACGTTTGAGACCCGCAGGCAATTTTTGAGGTTAAACTAGAATCACATAAATGATAAACTATCTCACTTTGGTTCTGCTATGGAAACCAGGCCATTAAAGACCAAAGCCTTAGAACTCAATATAGAAAAGGTTTAGGAGCTTAATCTGATGGAAAGTAAATTGAAGCACTGGAGTAACTTCACATGGAAACACATTCTCAGACTCCACAGTGAGCATCTTAGGATGGCTGCTTCTATACAGAGCTGCTGCGCTATGAACAACAAAAGCAATGCTTTTTAGCCCTTTACCCTCCTACTGTGTGTGTGTGTGTGTCTTCTTTTAGGTGGTGTTTTGTGAGTTTCAAAATAGTAACTATGCCAGCCTGCATCACTAAAGACAGATGAAAGAAACATGTTCATGCACATAACATGACACATTACACAGTCTATACCCACTAGCATTGTGCAGATCCGATTTGTCAAGAACTGCAAGTCAAGAATTGAGGTGGCCCATTATTTTCCCAGATGAGTGTTTTAAGTTGGTCTTTGCCAGTGGATGCCAGGCTGCTCTCTGTCTTTCAGCTGGCTGGATGCCCAGTACTCCCCATGTGCTTCATGTTCCACAGACTTTCACATCCACTAACTTCTCCTAAGGCTTCACTGAACCTGTAAATGTGACTGTGTTTATCTGCAAATGTTTGTGCTAAGTCGATTGCCCTAAGGGATAAATTAGCTGTACGTCTTGCTGAAATAAAAAAGTAAAAAAGTAGGTAGACGAAAACAAAGTGAGAAAATGCATGTTTGTTTTTGTGTCAGGGATTGAGAATTAATGAAAATTTTTAGACAAGTGTGTACGTTTTCAGCACGCTGGCCTGCGTAAAGTCTGATTCTTTGAATGTTTCATTCAAAGAATCCAAAAAGCCCTCGCTGAGAACACACACAGATACATGAGAGCCTGGAGTCAGAGAATACACACACGTCAGCAGAGCGAACGCCTGGGGAGGGTACTACTAATTCTCAGTAATACTCTTTCTCTGCTGACACACTAGCGATCATCTCTGCCTGCTTTCATAGCTCTTTCTCTTACAATCCTGCTATTCCAAAGCTAGAGGTGTGATCACTCTATCTGTGTCAGCAGAGCAGGAAAGTTCACAGAGGCACTTAGGGATGTTTGTGTACTTTTTTTTTGCCAGCAACACGTCTAATCTGCAATCCACAGCATCCCACTAACTGCAAGACCTTGCTAAAAATGTGTGGGTGCAGCACAGCAGTTCTTGAAAGGGTTTTTGCGAGGTTGGAATAAATAAAGGCACAGATAATGAACTAAGAGCCCAATTTAATCAGGTCTCGGATATGTTGTTGTAGTTAGCTGAAAAATGTAAAGTGTCTCTATGTAAATAAATCTACATGGATGCTTTACGGTGGAACGTGTGTGGTCCAAAATTGTTCCTTACTCATGACAGATTGATATTTAACATAGTTTTCATTTAGAAAAGGGTTGTTTCTGATACAAAAATGATAAAATAATTTCTCAAAAATGTTGGGTTAAAGTTTTTAAAAATATATATTTTCCTAAAAATGGCATATCAGAAGTGATGAATTCCCCTAACAATAATCTCTGGAAAATCTGTGTCATCATAATTGCTGACCTTTTTAGATGTTTTCCGTGGTATTATGACCAGTGTCACTGGTAAAGCTTTAGTCTAAATATGATCCCTTTTTCAGTAACGACTAACTCATTACTATTTCCATATACCAGTAATAGAATTAAAGTTTCTTGACCAGGCCACTATTTTTGTAATTTTCTTTAAAAAAAAAAACCACATATATTTGGTACATGGGGTAAATGGCGACAAAAGCACTTGGAAAACAAGCAACGATAATGGTAAATATGGTCTTACATACATTCTATGACACTGCTGCCATCTTTTTTTGTCATAATCTGAAAACGAAACACTGTTTGTTTTGTTTCTATCCTACTAGTCCAGCACTCTATCTGGTCTGAGTTCTGTACTCTTCCCCCTAGTGGAACTCCCCCGTAGTACGTGCAGTGTGCAAGCAAGTGTGTGCTCAAGACGCAGCCTGTTGGTCTCAATGCAAGGTTAAAGAGCAAGTATATTTACGGCCTTAGTTAAAATTTACTTCCAATTTAGTAAATATCAGCAAAACTGGTTGTTTTTATGTTGAGGCAGTGGGGAGTGTTATTGACAACTCCTGAAAGTAACTAATAAAGTAACTTGTAATCTAACTTAGTTATTTCTAAAATAAAGTAATAACATATAACTAAGTTACTTTTGGAAGGAGTAATCAGTAGTCAGTAATTAGAATACTATTTCAAAGTAATTCTGGAAACATTTCCAACCTGTCCAAGTGTACTGACCACTGGTGATAGGCAGCGGGCCTCCTGCAACACTGCAATGATAAGCAGGTATAGACAATGGATGAATAAATAAAGTTTTATGTAATAGACCAACATAAAGTAGTCCATAATCGAGACAAATTTGATGTATTGTTGTTAAAACCCTCTACAAATACAAAAGTGTTTTCCTTTTTGTATGGTTGCACATAGCACAGCAGCAATATCCTAATTTGTGAATCTCTTCACACATTTTGTAAAATATGGAGGTGCCAGCGGGGAAAATAAAGGCTATAAATTTGTCCTGCCAGTAGGCCTGGGCAAAAATCTATTGAATGAATTAATTGATTTTTTTGTTGCAGGAGATTTTGAAAGAAGTACATCAAGTTTTTATGTAATGGCACATTTTTGGCTTCCTGGAGCTTCCGTAGTGTAATTGGTATGGGTTTGTTGTGACAGACCTGGAGCAAGAGAGCCCAGGCTGTTACATTTGCCTAAGGCCCATCGCTGTCAAAAGCAGGAGCACTACAAACCTATTCCAACACCTGGAACAGAGGCATCCACCCGAATATGAAAAATGCTAGTCTCTCTGAGACGAACAAAACCACAGTGATCAGCAAACCTTAGTGTAAAAATAGCTAACTGTAACTGAATCCTTTGCTCAAGTTGTCGGCCATTTGTACTTACTGCTTTTCTTAATGAGTAGTGGGGAGAGAATCGGAAAAAAATCATAAATCGAATAAAAAATAAAATAAAATCTGAGATTTGATTTTTAGGCCATATCGCCCACCTCTAGCTGCTGGTTAGCAAATTGAGCAGATACTTTAATATTTCCACTCAGTACTTGTTTATTAAACAAAGTCATTAAGGACACCATCTTTACCACTCATTACAGTAGTGAACGCAGCAGATTGTGTACACACAGCCGAGTCCATTTTCTATATATGTAGAAAAAGTAAAGAAAACAAAACTCTACTGACCGCCGAAAAACAAAGCGGTGACACACCATACGCTACAAACTGTGGCAAATAAGCGACTGTTACAAATTGTCAATAAACCTGTCTTTCCTGAACTAATTATGAACTGCAGGGGTATGAATAGTTTTGGGCCTAAATGTGGTTTAGCAGGTTGCAAAGGGTCTAAAGCAGGGATCCCCACTTCCAGGACACACCAGAATCAAATAATGGCTCGTTAGCAGGCCTCTGCAGAAATTTGAAATGCTGAGGAGGAAGTTAGAGAATTTGAATCAGCTGTGTTTGAGCAGAGAAACCTCTAAAACTGGTAGGACATCGGCCCTTGAGGCCTGGACTTGAGGATCCCTGGTCTAAAGTGTCAGATTTGAAAAAAACAAAGGAAGACATGATATGCAATACCAAACAGTAGTGCTAAAAGAACTATTTGGTGGTAGACTCAGGACTTTGGTCCCAGAGAAATGATAAGTTTGATTTGATTGCAGTTGCCCACTTTTTGACATAAGCCAGCCAGCACTGAAATCATTGCCGGCGTGGGCAGGATTCTGCCTTTGCACTGAAAGCAAATTAAATTATTTTAAAGGAATGTGTTACATCTGCACAGCATGTTCCAAACGGATTCAATCTGTGATTTCTGGGCAGATTAATTGAAGTTATTTAGCTCAGCGTTATTCATTCCAGCGCCTCAATTGAGACATTCCAGTAAATGGAGTTGAGCATCTTGAAAATCCAAACTGTTGCTGATTTATGCTGATGAGAAGATTTTGTATTTGGAGGTTATTAGTGGGTAATTATTTCCACCTGGGATGGATCAGATTGCGCACAAATTACATAGCCTTTAATGCGCTGATGAGAATGCCTATTTTTAAATGTCACAGACTCTTTCAACTGGAATAAACGGATTATTATTTACCCTATCACTTGGCCTGCCTTATTGTACCCACATTCCTTTTTTCCCCTCTTTGTTATATAAGTTAATGCTTTTTTGACCTATTTTATATCATGGAATAGTAAAATAAATCCTTGGTGTTTTTGATGTATGCCTCTGAAAAGGAGTTAATGTTTTAAAATGCATGGATAGCTCTGCCTTGTTGCAGGGCAAAGATGTAGTACTTGTATTTTTGTGGAACTTCCTTTGTGGATGTGTGAGTGGGTGACGTTAGCTGGACAAGGGTCAGTGAGTTGGGCGGGGAGTCATAGAGATCAGAAGCACAACACTGTAAGACTTTCCCTTGTTCCTTGTTTTCACATTGGGTGGAGAACATTTGCTTGGTTTTCATTTTCAAAAAAAACTAGCAGTTCATATCACCAACAGCGTCTTTTATTTGCTTATATATATCCATATATATATAAATAAATTGTGTTTACTCTGAATGTCTATCAAATGTAGCCTGACATTCTGACATTTTCCTGCACACACAAGGCGAATTCAGTCGAAGAAAGGCTTGGACATTTGAATGAAGATGCAACTGTTACGTATAATAGTTTAGAAAGTGACTTGAAATTGTCCTTCCTTCATAGCTGTTTTTGATATACATTCTGAAATATTCACAGATATTTGGTCTTTAACCATAGTTGTCTTTTCAAATACACAATTTTTTTTACGAGAATGTTGCCTTTCGGAAGCTGAACGGAAAGTAGAAGCAAAACGAAAGGAGTGTGAAGCAATTTTAGCACTCACAGCTTTCCCTGTCTCCCACCGCCTACAGCTTGTCTTGAACTCGACCTGACTTTCTGAACGCCAACACCCTACCATGACATATCCGGTCTTGTCACCAAAGGCTCAGACGATAATAAACCAACAAAAGTTAGCTGGACATGGGCAAGACATTTGCTTTTAGACTCGAAGGTCAAAAAAATTACATCCGAAAATATGTGGAAGGGATTACTTTGAGTTGACCTCTGCTCCTGAGACTAGCAGCTAAAGCTAAGTATGTTAAAGGTTGACTATGCAAAATGTTTCTTAAAAGCTATCTTTTAAAAAAAGTAATACCTCCACAGGGCGTTTAGAGGTGTGCAGAATGAAAGTACACCATTTCCTTTAAAAGTTATTCATCCATCCATCCATTTTCTGAACTGCTTAATCCTTAAGGGGTCGCGGGGGGGCTGGTGCCTATCTCCAGCTGTCAATGGGCGAGATGCGGGGTTCACCCTAGACAGGTCGTCAGTCCATCGCAGGGCCACATAGAGACAGACAGGACAAACAGCCCCCTTTAAAAGTTATATTTTAACTAAATACATAATAAAATATTTCTTTTGACGACCACAACACTGTGTTTATATTTGCAAAATACTTTTGTAAGCAACAGGCTGGAGCAGTCAACCTGCTGTGTCCAGTGTTGCCAACTTAGCGACTTTGTTGCTATTTCTAACGGCTTTTTAGACCCCTTAACATTTTTTCCAAAAATTCCCAACTACAAATCTAGCGACATTTCTGACCACCCTTAGCTACTTTCTGTGGCACTTTGTAACTGATATTCCCTGCAGATTACAGATCCGATTTGCTCTGCTCTGAACCGTCTTTCAGGAGGGGAATGATCTGCACATAGTTCTTTCTTAATCTTCACAGAGACAGACAGCCCTCTACGGCAAATATATGTTTTTAGTCCGTCGACTTTCCACCGTTCAAAATCATCAATTTTGCAACTTTAGCTATATATATGTATGTTCGCTTATGGCAGTTTAACACAAACTGTTATGAATCCACCAACAGTTTGAATGTGTGATAATTATTACTGATGGAATTTCATTAAATAATTTGTACCAAAAGTAGCATGTTATCATGGTATCACTGGAAGACTCGAAGCTCCTGAAAGGGCTTTTTTTTTTCAACAGAGGTTTATAGAAGCAGTTGCTGAGCACTGCTGGTGAGTGGGACAAAACCAATATTTTTTGTAAGGAAATTCGTATTGATAAAACTTTGACTGGGTTTTTGCTGTAAAAACATTGTGACTTGAGGATTTTTTTTATTTTTTATCTTTCCATAGGTGGGCAATTCTGGTCTTCAAGGCTAATGTGCATATTTTACATGTTTCTCTGTTTACATGTCTCTATTGCCTTGTGTTGAAAGTGTGCTATAGAAATAAAATTGCCTTGCCTTCTCTGCACAACACACCTGATTGAGTCAGTTAAACTATTTCTACTGCTTAACTATTTCTGAAAACAAGCAGGTCATCATCCTCTAATTATCACCTACACTTGCAACAGATTATTAACCTTTTGGTTTACCTAAATGCATCAGCAACAGAAAATAAACAGATTTTTTCTCACAAACAGCATTGGGAGAAGACAGTGATCCAACTACAGAGTTTCCATTAAAGGTTACAAAAATATGACACGTTTAACTTTGCCAGATCGCTTCTTTAGAGCCGGCTTGCTTTTTGCCAGAAATAACAGAATAGGCAGGAGATTTCTCAAGGAGCAGCAGTGGGAAACAATAGCATAGGTCCATCCCTGTATTGTTTCACCAGCGCTGCTACTTAATGTGTTCCTGGCATTGACGGGCAGGAAAAAACAGACTGTCGTGAGAGAAGCCTAGAGTGCTGAGGGTAAAATAGGACTTCCTTAATGGAACCTTTGTCGTCAAATACTGTGTTCTAATTTGCTGGTTGCAGGAGGCATGAACTTCCTGTTTCAATGTTGTTGGAAATAACCACTCCTCGTAATGAGACTGTTAAACATATACTTAAGATGGAGTTTGTGCTAAAAAGTCTTTAGTCGTTTCATATTTTTAAATTGACATGAATTGGTGGGTTGCATTTTTTTGTGTGTGTTTTTTTTATGAACAGGATTCAGTAAGAGTTACAAAATAGTTAAGGAGGAGGCCAAGATCTGTGATTACATGAAACACTTTAGTTTCTGCATTATTCTCAACTGCTTTATTATTGTCTTGACCAATATGCAATATAGCGGTTCTTGCCAGCTATTTAGGTCCAGCCGAAACTGCTCTGCTGTTGACTTGATGATGAATTGATGTGACTACTAAGGCTCTAGGGGTGTAAAGGTACATGTATTTATAACAAAAACCTTTTTTACAGCCTTTTTGACTTGGCCTACACATACCACATGGTCATATAAATGTTTTAAGCAGTACACATTAGGAATGTGTGGGGCGAAAGTGCACAACACTAATGTGCTCACAATGTAATTTTAAAGTGCAACCCCAGAATAAAACGAAGAGGTAAAGCCTGACATTTTGCAACTTTACGGTCCCTCATTAAGCTACAGTAACAATGGAGAAAGAAAGATTGATCGAACTGATGCTTAAAGTCACCAATTTTCAACAATAATAAGATACAGAGCTCACTCTGCATTTAACTCAACTACTCATCTGAAGTGAAGCCAAATGTAAATATCCAGTAGGTGGAGGAAAACACGGCATATTGCACAAAAGTCGGATTAAGACATCCAGGATGAACGACTGAGCATAGCTCATTGTATCCGAAACAAGAGCATCCCAGCTTATTTGGTTACACAAAGACCAAGCCAGGATGAGCAGACAAAGATCCATCAAGCCAGGTGTAACCTAGTCCTGTATATCCTCAACTAGACCTCACCACCGATCAGACTCACTGATTCAAGAGGGCTTATTTTATCTCATCAGAGGCAACAATTCTCACGAAGGCATACGAGGAGTTAAAATAAATAATTAAAAAGAAAGAAAACAATGCAACAGTGAATAAACAATGAGAAGAAGCATGGACAAATATTGCTACTTGCCTGCATGTGTCAGAAGCGCACAATTAAATACTCAACGCTCTGCAGAAACATCACCATTACAATCTAAATAGTTGATTCACATCTAAAAAAAACTGTTGTACTCTTATTCTGAATCAGTTGAAGTTTTAGTTGAACTGCAAAAATGAGTAAAACTGTATAAATACAGACTATAACCCTTTGCTAAATAGATGAGCTAATATAATATTAATTAAAAAGTCTTTTATTCATATAGCTACTTTCAAACGACATGGCAGCAAGCCAAAATCATATCACAGAACATTCTGGTTTCTTCAGGTGCCTGCTCAAACACTGTACTATTTTAGCAGTAATCCTGGCAAGGGCAACCAGTCAAATGATTAGCACAGATTTTTCCTGCTTTCACTTCAGTGTGCATATATGTGGGCTGTATTATATTCAGACCTTTAGATGTGTAATTATCAGAAGTGGGTAGAGTACCCCAAAATTATTTGTGTAAAAGTAGAACTACTTCAAAATATGTTAAACCAAAAAAAAGTAAAAGTATAGTATTGCAAAACTTGTCTAAAAACTATATTTCCCTACAGTTGTTCAAGTAAATATAACTGAGTAAATGTAACTAGTTACAATCCACCTCTAGTATTTGTCCTTGTGTTGCATAATATGCTTTGATTCTGTGGTTTCTGTCTTGAAGAGTCAATGTGTGACTTCAGTTTTGAAAGGAGCTGAGGGTTTACCTGTTTTACTTTATCTGTACTCACTAAAGGATTATTTAACACTGATGCATATTTATGTTCATATGGGATGTGTATCTTAAACAACAGAATACTATGGCTACGGTGAGGAGGAAAGAAAAGGTCCTAAATTAATGAGAGTGTTTTTTTCTGCTGTAAAGATGCATTTCCTTGCATATTCCTTTTCAAGTCCTAATACTTCTGACGATGTGATGCAGATGTACCAAAAGATTCTCTCTTTTTCTTTCAAAGCTAAACTTAAGTACAATTCCACAAAATGCTCCGCAGCCTTGATTTTAACAACTCTTCTCCTTACTTTAATAAAGTAAGGAGTAAGTAAAGATTGCACTATGTGATTTCAACCGTCAAAGAATCTTTCTTTTGTCAGGAATTGTGATGAAAAACTGTGCGCATGCTTGTAATTTGCCGTTCTGTCGCCGTGCCGTGTCATGTGATCCCAGAAAGTTTAGAGCTAGTAGGACCAAAACCAGCCCTTGGGTTGTATTGTGACTTTATTCTAGTAAGTTTATGACTTTATTCTTGAAGTCTGTGGAGTTTTTTTCTCTGTGGTTGTAATATTTTGTCATTTTATATAGCTTTTTAGAAATTGCAATATCATCTAAAATCATCATTTATGCAGAAAGATGAAAATGAATGATCACACACGTTTAAATAATGTGATAACAATGTGTAGTTAACTGCGATAAGGAAAATGATTAAATAAATCCATGAATTCAGCCTCGTCTGGAGCAGGCTAACCCCACGGAAATATATCTCCATGGTAACGTATACCATAACATCTCCTTCTGCCCCCTATTCCATTTTTGTGCAACTGGATCATGGATAAATTGAGCTAGGATAACCAAGAAATCCTGCCTTAATCCCTTATCCTAGTTTTGTGCAGAAGGCCCCAGGCTAAATACCAAATGCAGCTGCCTATAGCATTGAACTTTCGACTTGGTTCGGTCGAAACTTACTGAAAACAGGTCAAGCTGTGACTTTAAAACTGAGGTGCATACCCAAGTTGGATTTTTGTGTGCTGTTATTCTATAAGGGGGGGTGTTTTGTGCTTCTACGATTTATGATTCTTTTTGGTAGGCTTGTGGAGTGAAGTGCAGGGAAAAACGAGCCCAAATGCTTGTTGCACATTCTGCATTTCTATAGTACATCAAAATTTGATAGATTTAGAGTGCGTCCGACGAACTTTGAACCAATGTACAGGATCTCTGTACAGGGACAGCATGAAGTGACATTGCATGCTTTTTGGCAAGTCAGATATGTTTGAAGGGGTTTAAAGTGGAGCTGAAAATTGCAGAAAGACATTGCCTTTCATGAGGAAGATATTCAACACAGGGATCAGGATGTTATGTCTTTGTTTATATGGCTGACATGAATTTCAGATTCAGTCAGAGCAAGAGGCTCCAGCGCTCAGCTGAGTTGTTTTCAGTTGAATCTGATGCTCCTTGAATGCAAATTAGCTGCTTAAAAGCTGAGACTCTGGTTCTCTCAAAGAAAGGGAGAAGCCCACGCTACCTCAACATGAAGATAGTCTATCTCAGGTGAAGGTTAAGTGAATGATAGCTATTAAACAGTTAAAATACATCAGGTTAGTGTGTAGTGTAGTATTGTTTCTGCAGTCACATTATCATATCTTTGTAGTGAATAACAAACATAAACTGCCCAATTAATTTTCTAATTCTGTGTAGTCGTATAGCATATTCGAAAATACCTAAGAGGTCCCTAAGGAGAAAGATATATGCTGAAGCTCCTTGATGATGCTTCTTGCAGCAGTCCAGGATATAGATAATGATGCTCTTTTAGGATGTTTACCAGGTTCAGGGCTACTAACAGATCTAGGACACAGAAAAGTAAGAAGGCAATAAAGTCAGGAAAATAGGGCTTTATGATATAATCATTTGGTGGCAACAGTATTGATAGAAATTGAGATAGCAGTAGTTGTAACTTGTGGCAAATCCACATCCTCCTCACTAACTTATGGCAGGCCATCTGTGTCAGATGTGGACATCTATTGCAATGATATATCGGTGTGCAGTAACCTGATGGCGCGAAAGGTTAGCCATGTAGTGCACAGTAATGCTGCATCTAAGTACCCTTACTACGGCTGTTACGTAGTAGGCAAAAAGCAGTATTCAAGCGATGTAGTAGATCCGATCGCCGGTCTGGATTGGAGTAGTAGGCATAGTTCCCGGATGTGTACTACCACCACAGTAAGCAGCCAGTGGACGCTATGCTATCCCACAATGCAGCGGAAGCCCAAAAACAGTAATAGAAGAGTGACCTTGGCTACCAAGGACTGTAAACAATTGTGTTTTGTAAACAAAAGTGTAGCGATGTTACTGATTACTTTAATTGTTTTTTGACAACTGATTAAACATTTAAGTTGATAAGTTAATGTTTAACTGGACCACAGGCGACCTTTTGTAACGTAAACGGCCAGGAAAATGGTGGAGCAGTCCGTCCGATTTCATGCGTACTCGCTCGTTTGCTACACAGTATTTACTACATCAAGGGCCGAGTAGTAGTTACTTCATAGCATGCATTAAATACTAATGATTCAGATGCAGGGTAACAAAGGCAGTTTAGTGATTAGTTAACCTAACATGGATGTTTTTGAATGGTGTGAGGTAGTTGGAAAAAACAATGACACAGAAAAGCCCTTGTGAGGATTTAAATCAAGGCTTCCGAGTGTTAGTTAGTTTTTTCTCCAATCCAAATAGGAGTTTGATAAGATCTGAGCCCTGTTGAACACCTATGTTTAAAAAAAGATTATCTCTCACTGGAAATGACAACACGTTGATTGCCACTATTTTTACTTTACCCTGATCAGTTAATCCTTTAATATGTTCAACAAGGAAAAAACAATTGGGAAATCTAACTGTAAAGGATGCAGACATTTTATTTTTCGTTACGAGTTGGTCCACCACCTTCTGGGAAACCTTAAAGGCTGGTAAAACTTTTTCTGATGCTTTCATATTTAGTTGAGAAACGAAAACTGCTTATGTAAAGCAAAGCCTTCAACTTTACAGTATTTCATTTCCACTCCATCACCTTCCTGCAGCCTTTGATTATATGTTTTGCTCAAATGGAAGGTCATTACATTCTCTCCCTGGCATCCACTGTGCTGGACATATTCTATGCTTACAGGGGGTTAAAAGTCAATAAGACTAGAGTTATCTACACTGTGCACACATCCACAGCTCTGTTCCACTTATGTTTTCTGACGGTATTGCACAAAACCCCAAAACTCAGTGTGTGTGGTTTACTGTTTGGAGTGTCTCACTGCTCTTGCAGACAACATGAAATCCAAGGAGAGGCTGAAGGTAAACCACAAGTATGTGAGTGTTAAGTGGGTCAGTGATGCTGTTGTACTGTAGGATGGTCTCAGCTGTCCAGATTAAAGTTTCACATTGAGTCTTTTTGTTTTTTTCCAACTTGCTCAATACAACCTTTCCAAAAACACATGAAATAAAAAAAAATGAAAAAAAAATATTTTATATCAAAAAAAAAGATTTAGCTTTTAAGTGTTTCACACCAGTCTTAGTAAGAGTTTGTATCTTGGCTTTGTTGACCGGAATGTCAGCATTTCGTACAGCTTGTCAACAAATGAGTTCTGATGAGATTATTTCAGGACTTTTATGTATTCTTCAAAGTCTTGGAGAGTGTTAATATCCAAAACCCCCAAAAATACATAATACTGTTACAATGAAGAAATTGTCTGTTCCAATACTGTTTAGCATCTGGAATAATAAGTGAAATTGGATTTTGTTGCTAGGCAAATTAACTCATGTAAAGTGAATATCTTGCACCTTAGCAGAAATTTTACTGAAAAAAGACCTGTGTCTTCTATTGGAAAAAGGAAAAACAGCAGCAGTGTGGAATAAGAGATGGAGACCTGTCAGTTTGTCATCTTTTCTGCAGTGTAGTTATGTGTGTATGTGTGTGTGTGATGGAGAGTATTTCTTTTTTTATTTATTTTTAACCTGAGAGCTTTTGACATAGTCCAAATCAGTTTCTTCAGCAGCATCACTTCACAATCTATTGTTCCTCATCTCAGAGTACTGTATGTGTTGGCATTTATTAAAGGTTATTTAGGATTGTGAGAGCTGATGTGTTCTATTTCTATCTTCCTTGTCTGTGTAATTCTATGGTTTATTGATTATTTTTCCTTCCAAGAGTTTTCTTCACTTTGCCCTTGGTTATGTTGTGTAAGCTGCTGAAACTTTATCATGAAGGCATCTTAAACATGTGCTTTAGTGTGTTTTTCTTGTAATCCAAAGTGTTTTGATTTTCAATCCATTTATATTTGTACCAAATACAAATGAGACATAGATAATCAGAAACAGTGGCCATCAAAAGTAAAGATGCCGCTGTTTCAGATCTATAAGGTCAGCTTAGGAGGGCTGTGGATAAGAGATGTCCCCATAATCGATAGGATTGGAGAAATCTTGCAAGTCAGAAGAATTATTATCAAGTCAAATGTGGCAGGTTGATCGATTGCTACCAAACAAGAATGAATGCTGTATTTGAATCAAAAGGGGTTCAAATTATTTCAACCACGTTATCCTATACAGATCTGCTTGTATTTTATTAAATGCTCTGACATCATGCGAGATTAAAGCTGGTAGCAGTTTTAAGACTATTTATCGAAGTCCCAATTTTTACTTCCCACAAACCTGGGTTTTTAGCTGGGGTTTGTAGTTTCTGAGATAAATGCTACTCTACCAAAGGTCAAAGGCAGACATTTGAAATGATCAAAGTCAGGCAGAAAGGCACAGCTGAGACTGAGAGAGAAGTGAGAAAAAAGGATAAGATGACATAGTGGAGCTAAATTGAAAGACTTGGTTTAAGAATATTTTCATCTGTTTGTGCACTTTAGTTATTTGAATTTCCTCTTCTGTTTCAAAAAACTATGATGCATTTAGGAGTTGCTCAAGACATATGTAGATAAACAGAACAGAAGTATGGGTTTTGTATATAAAAGCATGAACAAACACATATGTTTTAAGGCTACTGTGAGCTTTCAGCAAAGTGTTTTTGTGTGCAAATACTCATTGAAGTGTTTCTTGAGTGGGAGCTGCACTAGGTTAGGCCTCTGTGGGACAGAGCCCGACCTGGATTTAATGAGCCCTGAAGTCTTGCTGCTGCTCCACCTGTGAATGACTGTGTTTGTGGATATTCAGCATCGCACCTCTTCTTACTGGAGCAGCTAAAACATTTGTTTCCCACCCGGGACCATGCAGACACATCTATGTTTAGCCAGCGTTCTACTTTGTGGTAAAAAAAAGCCACTTTAAATGTATAGTAAGCCATATTTAAACCGTCAAATCTTACTGTGTGAGTAAAATATGAGCTAAAACTAACTGCAAATGTTTTGCATTAAAAACGTGTTAGCTTCCATCAGCTGTCCATACAGAATAAAAGAAAATGTGTGGAATTAACAAAATGTGTGCCTCGCAGCCAGATCTTCTGGAAATAACTAATGGTTTGTACACTAAAGAATGCATAAAAGAGTCTAACACATTTAATAAGTCGTAGGTGAGTGGGATTAGGTGTAAAATTACTTCAAAATTAGAAGGAAGACAAATCAGTAGAGTCAGACAGCAGATATGAGGTACGCATATAGCAGAAAGTAATTAGAGACGGCAAGTTCAAGTTCAGTGAACCTGAACAGGGCAGTTAAAACAAGACCTCCTGAAGTGTACCATTAAACAGTGCAAATGTTATAACAGTCAGAAACAGCATGTTTTTCTGAAATGTTTCCTGTCTTCACAGAACCGTTACAATACTTAAGATTTCTTAAATGCATGATACTGTGGTTAGGGCACTGCTAAAGACTCAGAAAAGTGACTCAGCAGTCATAATTGGGAATGCGCAGGTGTCGCTGTGATACAATCAGGATAGATAGATTGCAGCACTTGAACTCCCACACCCATGATGAATGACTCTAATCAGGAGGAGTGTATCATCAGGGGGCTTGTTGTGATTGTCAGTAAGGGCCAAGTATTCCACGGGTTCCAAGTTAGCTCATCCATATACCACAGCAGTGAAACTGAATCAATAAATATATGCTTATTATGACTTTGCCGTGGAAAACCTCTTGTGAAAACTTTATTAAAACCCGGGAGGTGAAAATAAAATGACCCAATTTAATTTCATGTGATATAAATTGATGACAACTATTTAAAACTATCAGACAAAACATTTTTTTTCAGTCTAAATGGGAATTGCTGGTGCTTTAGTGTGAGTCATTACTGCTAGTGCTCTGACTGCACTCTGTTCTGTGGCATAAAAATAACCAGGGAGCAACAGTTCAAAATGCTTTCTAGTCAACTTCCACTGAGACCGGGATGAACTGCTGCTGTGCTTATAACTACAGCCACAGTTTAGCTAAAAACAATCACAGCTGATTGGATGTGGATAGTGTCAAAACTTGAATACCCCTTTTAGCAAATGCTTTGCCTATTACCGAGTAGAAGAACAACTTTGGCTTAAAAATAAGTAGAAACATCATTGATAAAGTTGTCTTCATAAGAAGCTGTTATACTTCATCATCGTTTTGGTGGAAAAAATAGTTGCAGCAAACATTGAAATATTCTTCAGGCAATGTTGGTTCGCTCAAAGAAAAATACTTCATTTTCTAGCAACTTATCTTTTGCCATATTACATATTTAACCTACTGTTAGATTGTAACTGCTAATTGTCCAATGCAGTTCAGTCCTTAGTATACTTTGCCTTTACAGTTAAGCTCAAAATTATTAATATCTGTAGCAGATTTAGATGTAAAAAAAAATTTTGGTCAACAAAGAAGTTCCTGATTGACAGCCACCAACTGTGCAAGTTGTCCCTTTTAAAAAGAGGAGAGAGGTCAATAATTTTCATCATAGGTTCAACTGTGAGACAGAGTGTAAAAAAATCCACAAAATCCCATTGTGTGCTTTTAACATTTTTTTATTTGTATAATAATGTAGAAACCACCTGTATAAAAAGTTGTGGCATGTTTTTGTATTTATTTACAGAAAATATTGGATATAGAAAATACTTTTGATATATTACTTACAAGAATGTGTTTATTTTTTAAGCTATATTTGTCAATCCTGCTGTGTGAACTGAACAGACACAGGAATGCTGGGAGATGCTCTTTTCACCAGCAATAAATAAACCCAAACGCAATTTTATTTAAACTACGGAGGAATTGTGTCCTTCTTTAATTCTTTCCTAACATTTTAAAAAGGTTTAAGATGTTTTTAATTACTTGATGAAAAAACACTGAATCTTATTTTTGGCATATCATGTCTGAAAATACACACACCAGTAAACAATATTTTTCAACAGATATGTACTGCATACATTACTTAGAAACTGATATAATATACTGTATATAAATTTAGGCTGAATCTTTTCACCTGCAACCCGTATAGATTAATGATAATTCAGGCTGAGTCTGTGAAATTTATTTTATGTATTTTTTCAAGCTTGTGGCTGATCCGCCATGTTGAAGAACCATTATTACCCTGCATAATAATAATAACTTAGCCAACGTTGTTCTTGTACAACCATGTGGATTATAATAATTTTTTCCTTCTCAGCTGCCAGATGATGGTTTTAAGACTCATATGAAAAACAAAACAAAACATGTAACCCACGGCTTTCAACCTTTATTGATTGAATGAGGATATGATTTTTTAAAATCTGTTACACTGTAGTGGATGTTGTTATGAAACATCAATCGGATGAATACATAGCCAATACATTAATTAATATTTATTGTCTCCAGCAATCTTTAAACCAGACTCCAGTTTATGGTCACTGTCCTCAGCAATTTGAATAACAAATTGACGCCTTTACACTTAAAATTCATTTTTTCTGAAAAGCAGCTGGAGCAATTTGTTTGTCTTCTTGTCTTAAAATTTAACACGCAGCAATGGATTATGGGTAATACCCTTTGCTGAATCTTCAGCCAAGGGTGAAGCGAGGGTGCAAGAGAGGCAGGGCCAAGGTACAGAGTCTCCACTCCGGAGAATCAGGACCTGCAACTCACTTTGAGTATTGAGACAGGGCCACTGTAGAGAATCTGAATCTGTAGGGATTTGAAAGTCCAGGTTTCCCAGCAACAGCCCCAAAACATTATAGATCTAGAAAAAGATCTGCATGGAAGAATGGGCCAAAATACAAGCTATATCGTGTGCAAACCTGGCGAAGACCTAAAGGAATCATTTGATCTTTGTCATTCCCAACCAAGCTTACATTACAAAGTATTGAGGTAAACTTTTGTTATTGACCAAATACTTATTTTCTGCACCATTATACAATTAAATTATTTAAAAATCATACAATGTGATTTCCTAGGTTTTATTTTACATTCTGTCTCTCACAATTGAAGTGTACCTATGATGAAAATTTCAGACCACTCATCTTTTTAAGAGGGACAGCTTGCACAATTTGTGGCTGCCAAATAGGCCTACTTATTTCCCCACTATACAATCATTGCATGGAAAACAAATGTTGAAATACAGTTTTAAAAAGTAAAGTGGCGCAAAGTTTAATTTTAAATTCAAATTCAATCATCACTATCAGACTTTAATTCATTAGTCTGATTATTTGATCACAAAGGGATAACAAAGGGATTTTTCATGAACTTATATCTCTTTTTTTATTAATTTACCAGTGTGCATACCCAAAATAATAATATTTAAAAAATATTTATGATTAAAAAATATATTAACACACTTTCCAATCATCTTCTTTTGGCCTATCTACCTACAAAAGTTGCTGACATGGTACCATTATCTCTCCATTCTCCCCAGTAACAAAATTCCAGAGACAGCTCTCCATGCCATCCAATCAGATAAGAGGTAGCCCCTGATTTTAAATCTGCACTTCATCCTGCTGCTAGAAAGCATTTTGCAAGAAAGACAGAAGCATATTGCCTTTTTGGCGTGTGCATTTCTGCTTTCATACTTCACATATAGAGAAAATATGCAGATTGAGGAATTTAACTTTCCTTTCAAAGATTGAGAAAGAAAGGGCAGAAATATAGATGAAAACAGGAGAATAACACAAAACAAGAAATCAGTGCAGTGAGAGGGGTGATGAGAGCAGGTTAACATTAACTCTCTTTCAGATCACAGCTCTCATGGCAGTTCTGAGGAGAGATGTTATGAGCAAAGGAAAAGACAAGATGGCAGTGCAAGATTCTAGAAGCCATTTATTTCCTAAAGTATCTCTCTGTGTTTTTGCATCCCTGATCAGATATTTCGGTCAATCAGCAAGAGGTTCTTGAAAGTTCTGGTATATAGCTCTTTTCATACAACAGCTCAGAAGCAGAGAGTTGGAAAAAACAAGGTTGTAAGAGTGTGAAAGATGAGGTGGTGGCAGTGATGGCTGAAAGAGAAGTGAGGAAGCCAGATCAGCAGATATTTTTGGCATCTGAAATGAGGGTTTAGGAAGGACCAGTATACTGACTCAACTCTGTCTTTTTTAGGGCCCTGCAATCATTTCTAAAAACATAATGAACTATTCAGATCCCCAAACAAATGACCAACCCAGATCCCCAAACCTGTGTTTAACCTAGCTATGATGTCACATTAACAATAGACATTAAGAACTTTTTAGTTTAAATTAGCCAGCTTTTTTGTCAGTCAGAAGTTTAACCATTAGGATATGTTCCAGATTTTGGAGTAAAAAGAGGAAAACCACTGACAGCTTCCTCTCCAGAAATATTTAAGTTTGGTTTTCTCGCAACATATCTTCACAGTACAGACGAGTGTGCAATATTGACTAACAATGGCGAAACCAGGCCTAATGAGGAGCAAAACACTACATCAGTTTCACCATGAGAATTTCAAGATGATGCAATTATAAAACAACTATTTCACAATGGTTATATCTCAACAAGGAGTGAGGTACTTATGTGGGTTTTAAACATATATCACCCATAATTGATAATCGTGTGACATTGTAAAATAATTATTTCAGGTATTGCTGTTGTTATTTAAAAAAAATAATGAATTACAAAGTGTAGTAGTTGAGGGCTCGGACCTTCAGGAATGACTTCACACAGAAGTCAAGCTCGCTCTATTCTGAGTTGGAAAGCCATTGAGATTTGCTGGGATTTTAACACCACACAGCACTATATTGACTTCTGGTTAAAAAGATGCAAACTAAAGGAAGTGGTAATAAATAGTTGACAGTAGAGCAACGCCTATTCCAGGATTCTCCTATCTCCAGATTTTTCTGTGGAATTGTGACTTCAAATTATTTTTCCATAATGTGCCTATTCACAGTTTTATTCTTGGAGCATATCTGAAACATTCAAATGAAAATGCAGTTTGGAAAGATGAAAAACCTGGATATAATGCTACTTTACACCATACTGCCTGCTTTTTACAAAGTAGCCAATCCAGGAAGACCATTTATTTTCAGTGGCTAAGAATCTCCAATGCATCCCCAAGAGGGGAGATAAGGAAGACTGTGGATGTTAACTTCTGCTGTAGTGCCAACATGTTTTCCACTGTATGTAGTAATGCATATATGCCAAGCATAGCAAAGTATATTTGTAGTTTGAACTATTAAAGCAAGCAGTGATGCATCTTTTTGAGGGATACCAAGTATTCATGGATTTCAGCTATATGTGGGCACCTGCAAATATCTGGGATCCACTGTATTTCTGCAACTTTCAAGGATGCTGAACTTTAGATCTGTTTGGAACACTCATTTTCATTATCGAAAAGGAACTTCAGGGTTCCTTCTTGTTCTTTCTGGGGGCTCAAAGGATCTAACTTTCTAACACAACGAGAACGCATCATTGGATTTGACAATAGAGTTTAATCATTTCTATTATGTTTTTTTATTTAGATCAGTCTGTGTTTAAACACAGATTCACCAAGTGATTCTAAAATCTCATTTAATTTTTGTTTGCTATGAGCATCTGCAAAAATATTTAATCAGTAATAAAAATAAGTTAATCCGGTGCCCATGGCCGACTGGCGATTTTTGCAGAGAAACTTAAGTCTGTTAATCATCTGCCGCTCTGTATACGTCCAGTGGGATTCACACAGGTCAGTGGAAAAATACAATCTTTACTATTTCCAGAGAAAAAATGAAAATGTAGAAAATTGCTAGAAATGATGTCTGTTCCCTCTATAACATCAGAATGTGTGCTGTGTGGTCGTGCTGTTTCCCAGAAGTTATCTAAAGTCAACACATGCTTTGCCAGCCTGCACAAATTGCAGAAACACAAGCCAGAAATGACCCACTGTCACTTTGTCTTTATGTGTCACGACGGAGGCATTGTGCATTGTCTGCTTCTGACTAAGCCTCTTTAAATCTTTCAATCCAATAAAGCAGTTTGGCCACAACCCAGAGACCCAGATTTATCCCTAACCATTTGAGTTGGAAGACTTGCACCAACTGTGTCTTAATATAGACAGAAAATAACCAGCCTCCATGACAAACCCAATTTGTCACCAGGAGGAAGCAGATGGAGAGTCGTTCTGTTCATCACAGCCAAGATATGTCTTTATCTTAGCATTTTTACCCTGTTACTAGCTTATCTGAGCAGTTCTTGTCATTCATGCTTTGTTTATCGTGAAAAAGGGCTGTCTTGAGTTCCTCTTTTTTTTTTCTAAATCTCCCATCAGATTTATGGGTAGATTATGTCTTTTGTAAAGGCCCTAAGTATATTTACAGTGTGTCTGTTTGCATTCATCCATCTTCTTTATTGATAATAAATATGATTTTCAACCTCAGCCTCCCTCTGTCCACCATGCAGACTAATAAATAACCCACACATAGATGACAAACAAGTGAAAAGAAAGAGGCCTGGTAAAATATAAACATGACTTGCTGTCTCTTCCTGGTATTTGAGTTTTTTTTAACTTGAATGGTGGTAAGACTGTGGGTCTTCCTTTGTCCTTTGTGACTTCTATCCTAACCCCCCCCCCCCCCCCAAATTATTTTCATTATAGGAGTGAGAGAGTGAATCTCGGGGAGAGGATAAAAGACCCTAAAGTGAGCTGGTTTTTTCAATCATTATACAAATATGCAGGCACACACACAAAGTACTGACTCGGTGGTGCCGTAAACAAATGCATGCTACACTTTTTGCTCAGGAGGAAGGATTTATTGTATAGGGAATGCTTGGCCGATTATAGATAGGTAACTTTTTCACATATTTGTATCAATAATTGATTACTGCTCTGTCTTATAACCAGGGCCAAAGTGTAATATATGTAAGTTAATTTATTAATTAAATGTTTTTTCTTTCTTCCATGTTACAATCAATGCACAACATTGTGTTGGTTTATAACAAAAAATCTGAATATAAAGACATTGACACTTGTGGCTGTATTTTGAAAAATTATGAACTATGAATTATGTCACTCCATTAACGTCCATCTCTCTGTCATAATTATTCCACCACAGTTTTGTAAATTTCACAAAAATTGGGCAAGAAAAAAGGTAGAATGCATTTTAAAATGTCTTAAATTGGGCATATGTTCCAGATGTGTTATATTTTTGGTGTGTTTTTATGTGTTTATTTCTAAATAACAAGGATAAGTATAACACTGTGAAAGCATGACAGTGCATTTTGGTTTCTAACAAAGAATATGTTTGTGTCTGCATGTGGGTGGGTACGCAGTTGCATGCATAATGCTGGATGTGAGCAGTGGATCACATTTGCATGCTGTTTTTGTTGTATTTTCAGGGCTGTGCAATCTTTTTCTTCTTCTTCTGGCTATGTAATCAATCCAACAATGCAAACTGATCATCTCAAAATAATTAATCAGTCACAAAAATATATTTTAAAAGTTAAAATCGGTAAATATTTAGCATCTTTTACATTATATCACTGTGGTATAATGAGTAACTGATCAACTGAGTATTATTTAGAACTACTGTGCTGCCATCCTTTTAGCCTAATGGAAAAAGCCAATCACTGCAGCAGTCGACAAACAGTGGCCAACAACATAAAACCCCTTCTTATTCTTGTTACATTTAAATGTATTGCCTTCTCTAATTTGCATCATCAGTGAGAAAAAACCCATCCATCCTGAAATTGAATCGGTGGAAAACGTGATGCAGAGCTGCTGAGTGGGTTCCTGACAATCCTGAAGCCTAGCTGACACATGACACAAAGCATTCTGTGGTGTTTAACGTTGTGGTGAATGGGAAGGAGATAAGCTGACAGGCAGAAAGAGCCCTCCTTTTATGCGATTAGTACAGTGGCAGACAAGGACTAGTGGTTTAGATTGATTAAAGTGTAATCCTGGTGGATAATCATGCCTCCTGATGTGGCATGTGTGGCCATCACCCTCATGCAACACCCCCTGTTTCTGCTCTATATGGATAATAGCAAACAAACAAAGAGCATCTCTGATCACATGGTTCCTGACTCTTGGTTAATATGTGATTCAGATTTGCTAGGATTTTCGTTGACCATTGAATGAACTTTAGAAAGATGAAACACCACAAAAGGAAATTTTGTTTTATGGGAAAACATTTTTTTTAGCATGCAACATATGAAACAGTAATTGCTGTGAAGATGGAGGAATTCACTGAGTTTCAGAACCATAAACACTCCGCCCGCTGTCCCTGTCCAATTAACTTCACTTTAACTTTAACTAATCAGTCTCATCTGATACTCACTCTCGTCTCTTATTTAATATTGTCTCATTTGCTTACTCACGGTCGGATCATTGACGTCTCTCCACGCTGTGTCTCCTCCTGATGTGTCCTTCCTCGTTGTTTGTGTCAGCCTGTTGTCTTTTCTCATTGTTCCAGCTATCATCATTCTCACCTTAATAAACATCCCTGCACCTGTTCCAAATCTGCATTAGGGTCCATGCTAAACTAAAGTTTAGATAAAAAAAACTCTACTTTGTAAAAGTAAAAACTATTGTGGTTTGATTTCTGTGTAACAGTTACAGTCTGCTGCTAAAAGTTTGAGTCTTTTCTTAGTGTTTGAATCCAGTTTGTTCACGGATACATCTCAGCTCACCCAGTTAAACTTTCTCTCCCAGATTTCACCAAATCAATGATTTTGATGTTCTTGACAGGAAGGCGGGCCTGTAATCAAATGCGTACAACTTTGGGCCAGCACTGCAGGGTATTATAGAAGACGCAAATCTTGTAGTGACATAGCTGGGTTGGTGATTTGTTTAGAAAAACTGAACTTTGAATTGAGATATTTGGACAAGGGCAGTTGAGTGGATGAAGCATCTGTTTCCAGCTCTCTGAAAACAGCTTTGACCTGGTTGGTGGATCAACAATATGTAGCCTGCAGGGACAGTCAGCTGCACGAGCCACGGTTGATCTACCGTTGACAGCTGCTGTGTCGAAAACATCCCTCTGGTATAGAAACAAAAAACCCCAAAGCCTGGTAAAATACATTTTACAAAAACTGAACAATTTTCTTAACAAAGTTGAGGCATTGTTTACTACTGTGAAACTATATTAAAAACATACTGCGCAAAACTGTATAACTATGTGCTTGGACAGGCTTATGCTGTTGCATTATGACTGTACCAGATTTTGTGAATTTATTTCTGACCTTAAATTTTTTTTTGTTCTTTTGGTTAAGGACATGAGGGCTGTTCCATGAGCTCAAAAAAATCAAGTCTTTTTTTTAAAATAACCTTGCTAGAATTACCTTGACAGTTCACCCCAGGGTTATTTGATTCCACAAACAAAGCTTAGGTGAATTCAATTCCCATGAATTCAAGTGAGGCTTAATCAGCTAGCCTAATGTGCATCCATGCTATATTAAAGGCAGCCCCTGTCAGTCAATGCTAGCTAAGCTGAGAAAGATTTAACAGTCATTTATGCAGTCTATGAGCATCACAAATATATCATAACCAATTTAGGAAATATAAACTGCCTGAAAACGCTTGTGAGGCTGCATGCTGTAATAATGTTAATTATTTGGTTTTGCTACATGGAGCAGTGTTTCCCACACATAGACGAATGTGTGGCGGTGTGTCACAGATTAAACTGCGACCGCCACAGTTTCAACACAGACCAAAAAAATAAAAAAATAAATCAACACTCACCGTCACATTGGTCACAGGGCAGTCCTCATGCACACACCCTATCTAATTGTTCTTTTCTGGACTGAATTTCATATGGTAGACCTGACACTGACAAGACATGTACTGTGTCTTTCTGAGGTTAGTCTCCACAGCATTCTACTACTCTTCAGCAGGGACAATTTAATCTCCAAGGATCATGGGCTCCCCACAATATCTAGTTGCTATTGCTTATGACCTTCTGCCGTTTGGTGCATTCTTGTTTTTATTAGGAGGCTGCTTCATGTTGAAGTGACACCAGGCGAGATTCAGAATTCACGGGAGGGACAAGATACTCTGGTATTAAAGAATATTTTCATAACGCATTGGGCTCCCCCAAAATAAGATGGAGGATGTCACTAGGGAGAGGGATGTTTGGACTCTTGTCCCAATAACCTGATCGTAAATTGGCAGAAGATAGATGACAATCAACAAATACTAAATAGGTTTTCTGTTCAGGTTTAATCTTATATTTTGTCTTTATGTTGCACCTAGCTGACGTTGACCTAGTTGCAAATCCCCTATTTATTTTCTTCAAATCAGATTATCGGATTAGATGGATATGAATATTTATAGAAGGGTTGAGCAGGCTTGAAATTTTCAATGCGAATGTTTACATAGAAAACCATCATGACTTTTGTTGCCTTGTGCAATCCATCCATCCATTTATTCATCCATCCATCCATTCATCCATCCATCCATCCATCCATCCATCCATCCATTCATCCATCCATCCATCCATCCATTCATCCATCCATCCATCCATTTTGTGAACCCTTGCAGGGTTGCAGCAGTCAATTGGCACCCTGATCATTTTGCCAATTTATCGCAGGAGAACGTAGAGACACGCTAGAAAAAAATACTATGCACACACACACACACACACAAACGCATACGCACACACTAACACACGCACACTAAAGGACAATTCAGAGAGACCAATTAGCCGAACAGTCATGTTTTTCGACTGTGCAAGGAAAGAAAAGAGTATTCAGGGGGAACGAGGGAGAATTTGCAAATTCCATGACAAAAGACCTTTCGAACCCAGGAGCTTCCTAGTGTTGGAGAGCAGTGCTACAGCTTCCATTGTGACTGGCACACTGGAAATTTCTGTCAGTGTCTGTAGGAAACAATGGCTCATTTTGTTCTGTCAACTGACAGACTTAGTTGGCGAAGTTTAAAGCATGCACCATCTCAAAATGTCTTGCTTTACAATGAAGATCCTGCTATTTCCGATTTTTTTTATAACCTCATAAGCATATTGAAGTCATCACCACATTTAATCTGCATCGGGGTCCCTCCACAAGAAATACTTAAGTAAAGTTTGGAAACATTTGAGAAGAGGCAGATTAAAATGCAAGAACCGCACTGACAAAACCAAAGCATTTGGATTTCAGCAGTTCCAGATGTGGTTACGTTATCATAATAACTACCACCACTTATATTTGGAGGCAGTTTGACAAGGTGCTGTAAGGTGATTTACAGGTTTTGACAAAAATGATCTGAAAATCCTTTTAGGCATTAGCTGCCTTATTCACACTTGGTTTCAGTCAATTAGACCAGATGTCTTACATTGAAGTTGCCTGGTTAGTCTACCGTAAGAAGCCAAGAGAGAATTGTGCTTACATTTTCATTATCAGCTGCCCCTCAGTATGTCTAATGAAAACTTTCAGGGCTGTGGTGCTTTAATGATATTTGCTTTTATTTATTTTGATATATAAGACTATTTAGATGAAACAACGTTTGAAATCAAATGTTAAAATTGAAGATTATTTGCACTACCGGTAAATCAAAAAAAGTTGTGTAATGTTTTTTTAACCAAAATGAATAGCCATTGACTCATATTTCAGTCATACTCTGAGCCTTTTATTTTGCTTTTAACCCTTGATTTGTTTATTTAGCAATTGTGAAGGCAACAAAATGGACTAGGTATATTAAATTAATAAAAGAAGATATTGACTTGTAGCATATTCAATCACATTTTATTGGGGATTGTTATATGTACAGACTCAACCAGAAGAAGAAACATACAGCTATTAACCTTCACTGTATTCACACGAACTTTAAGCAACATCTTCATGAAGATAGTGTTTTATTTGAGTGGTTAATTATCTGAATATCCCTCTTTATCCTCCACACCTACCCAAGCTGTACATTTTATCTGTCCTTTTGCTCAAGGATTACATTAAAGCAGTGAAGATCTGGTGGTCACATCCTATCTTGCAAGACGAAGGAGGGGGTAGCGCACGGATCCCCAAATCCAGGCCTCGAGGGCCAGTATCCTGCAGGTTTTACTTCTTTCCCTGGGTCAAAACACCAGAATCAAATGATGGCTTGTTAGTAGGCCTCTGCAGAACTTTGCCATGCTGAGGAGGAAGTTGGACCATTTGAATCAACTGTGTTGGAGCAGAGAAACATCTAAAACTGGCAGGGCATCGGCCCTTGAGGCCTGGATTTGGGGAACTCTGGGTTAGGGAGAGGACAGAAAGGAAGTCAGTCACATAAATAATCAAGAGACAATATATGAGTGTATATGAGTGAGATGTAGTTCTTGAATTGCGCTGGTAGATCTTGGTGCCCAGGTGCTGGCTGGGTGTGGCCTGGGAGAGTGGGGTGAGGGTGGGGTTGGGGTTGGGGTTGGGGTGCCCGCTCTAGCTGTTGCTGTGGATGTGGAGGTCTGGGATGTTTTCTTGTATTATCTTTGTTACTCTTCCTCTCTTGTCTCGTCAATACACATTTCTACCTCTCCTGCCTCTCTTCATCTTCTTTCTTTCTTATCTCTTGTTTTTCCGTTTCCGTGTCCATATTTTCAAGAAATTAAACCCATAGCCTTCTCTAATAATGATTTTTAACACATATATATTAAGAGGAGTTTCTCTTCTTGAGAAAGTACATCTGTTGGGCTTGTACTTGGTCCTCAGACACCAATTCTGATTATGTAATACCAATTGGAGTCAGTTAATAGGATTGGCTAACACAGAGTCCCAGTATGATGAAACTTTAAAATTAATCAAATGAATGATGTTTATATCCTTTAAAACTCAGTAGCTTAAAAATGCTTTAGAAATAACACACTACATTTCGTCATTACACCTAACTCACAGATGATGATTTTAATTGTTTCTAACAGTTCTAGATATTTTTTCAAGAGTTCAGACTCTGTTTTCTGGTCTCATATGATAACACTGTCAAGAAAGCTACAATGTCCAGACAACACATCACCTAAAACGGGGACAGCTTTAACATTTGTTTCTATACATGAATTTCAGTCAGCTGCAGTTTTCAGCAAATTCCCATCTGAATCCTGCTTTTTCAGTGCTGGAGCTAAACGGGCTTACGATCTGTTTTGGTACAACATGTTGATCAATTGTTTCCCAACATATTTACCGATTGCATATTGCATTTTGGATTAACAGTGTGTAGACAAGATTTGCAGAGAAAGTTCAGGAACTTTATCCTATGTTTTGGGACTCCAAGCTGATACCTGGGACCAGTTCAGAACATGTATAATAAAGCCATTTGTTCACTTAGTCCTTTAGTCCTTAGTTTTATAGGTCTTCTTTCAAAGGAGCTGAAAACAGAGAACATGTTTACCTTTTTCCAAACAATATTAACAAGAACATAGTGTTCCCCCAAAGCTGCATGTAAAGAGTTGAAGGTGGAGTTTGATTTGAGAGAAATTTTCCACATTAGGATTTTTCTAATGGACTCCCATTTGCAGGTTCTTTAATGGATACTAATCAAGTACCCCCTTTACATCATCTGGCATATTGGAAACTGCTACGGACTCATTTTGATTGATTTTTGATAATTACTGCTTACTTTGTGATGGAACAGCCATTTTCTCAATAGAGCTATTATTCTTCCTTAGTTGTGACAGGGGGTGGGGGGTGGGGGGGGCACATGTGAGTTTTAGTTTTTTTTAAACATTTCTTATTTCAGTTTCTTCCAAGAGTAATAATACTCTAAATAAATATATATGGAGGAGCAGCGGCTCTATTCTAAGCACCTCCCAGATGACTGAGCTTTTCACCCTCTCTAAGGGAGAGCCCAGACACCCTTTGGAAGAAACTCATTTCAGCCACTTGTATCTGTTATCTCGTTCTTTCGGTCCCTACCCAGAACTCCTGACCATAGATGAGGGAGGAAACTGTGATCAAATGGTAAATCGGAGCTTTGCCTTTCTGCTCAGGTCTCTTTTCACCACGCCCGCATCACACTGACACCCTACCAATCCACCTATCGATCTCCCGCTCCATTTTCCCCTCATTTGTGAACAAGACACCCAGATTCTAGAACCCAGAGAAAGCACTCTACCCTTTTCCATCTCAAGACCATGGTCTTGGATTTGGAGGTGCTGATTCTCATCCTAGTTGCTTCATACTCAGCTGTGAACTGCTCCACCAAAAGCTATAGATCACATTTTGATTAAGCCAACAGGAGCACTCCATATGCAAGACTCGATCCTAAGGCCGCCAAAATGGATCCCTCAACCCTTGTCCATAAAAGTTATGAACAGGATCAGCGACTAAGGATAGCCTAAGTGGAGTCTGACTCTTATTGGAAAAGAGTCTGATTTACTGCCAGCAATGCAAACCAAGCTCTCACACCAGTTATACAGGGACCTAACAGCCCATATCAAAGGGCCTGGTACTCCATACTCCCGGAGTACCCCCCACAGGACTCCCTGAGAAACATGGTCGAACGCCTTCTCCAAGTCCACAAAACACATGTAGACCAGTTGGTCAAACTCCTACGCACCCTCCAGAACCCTGTTTATGATGTAGAGTTGGTCCAATTTTCGATGGCCAGGACATTTTTTTTCATCAAAGTAATTCAGTGTTATACCAGATCTAGTGCTTACCAGTTCTTAAATAGTTTTATAAACAAAACGTATTTGGCTTTCCACAGCCAAAGTGACAGCTTTTTGCTGAAAATCTAATTTCCAGTATGACTTTGATCTTCCATTAAATAAACTCTTTTATCTTCCTGAATACATATGTCTTAAAATCAATAATTCTGTTTATTAAGTTTGTGAATACTCCAGTAGTCCTTTTCTCCAGCATTTACCAGCAGATTGCAAACAAGAACTTCACATATTGCTTTATTACAACAACATGACATTTCAACAGATGCAGTAGCAGCATATTCAGATGCAAATTACTGTGGCTCTTTGGAGTGCATCTTTCCACATATTTCTCATAGCAGATGGTGTCAAATAACTCACTATGAACAACGTAAACCAGGAATTATCGGTGAAAAGAACACCTCTTCATCATGTCAGACGCCATCACATGTGAGCATTTGACCACTGAAGCATTTGACCACTGAAGGCGACCACTGAAGGCGACCACTGAAGTCGACCTGGAGGTCGAGACTCCGATGAGGATGAAGACCATGCAGATTAGCTTCCCTGAGACGGTTTCTGACAGTTTCTGCAGAAATTATTTGCTTATATAAACTAATTGTTTCAGTAGCTGTTTGAGTGGCTGGTCTCAGACGATTTTGGCATAATAATTTGATTTTCTGAATGACATATAAACTTTTTTAAAGGCTCCCATTCTGGCTAAACTATTAGCTTGATTATTGCTATAGCTCTACATAGATGTGCATTGTTCACACACTTAAAGGTAGCGCTTTATATAACCCTGGTTTAGATACAAATATTTGTTGTTAAATTAATTTTAGGATCAAGCGAAATTGTTTGGTGTAGATGGGATTTAAGGTTTGACATGTTTTTAGAATACATAATTTTCATAGGATTTTTTTTTTTTCTTCCTAGTGGTTGTCGGTTCAAACCCCTGCTTCGTCTATCTCAGTTGTTGTGTCCCTGGGAAAGACACTTTACCGACCTGGCCTGCTTGGCCTCATGTTACAGCTGTGGCTATAATGTAGCTTTTCACCATCAGTCTGTAATTATGTGTGCGTGTGGGAATGACTGTAGTCTACAATCTTTTGGAGTCATCAGATAACGTGCTAAAGTGCTATATAAAAGTAGGACATTTACTATTTAAAGCTAGGTTAATTTGTTACAATATTATTGGAATAATTAAGTTTTTTCAAGTGTGATTTTGATACTTAAATAGTTGCACAAAGGGATTTAAAAATAATGTTTAATAATAATGCCTAGTAATTTTCGCTGTGCATTTTAATTGAAAACTGGTAAATTGTCATTGTAAAACTGTGAGAGGTTTTGGTTTTACACTACTCCTGATATCTTTTTCTGACTCCCATGTTTATTTTTTATTGTTAATATGAAACTTCTGGAAAGATCCTCACTTCATTCAATTCTTTACAATTTGCCCAAATGCAGTCGGTTGACAGGGTTCATATGTGCATAGTGAAATTAAATGAGAGAGAACAAAAATGTTCAGCTTTTAACCACAGTTGTTGTTGAAAGAAAAATGAGACACAAGTTAGAGATATGAGAAATGAAGGCCAAGTATGACCAACAATCAATAGACAGAAAAATTCATCATGAAACAAGAGTTTATTTGATGAATTATGCACCAGAATACAAAGATCAACTGAAAGAAGATATTATTTGTGTCACATTTTTTGAAGTACAGGGGAATCCCATTGAGGTGGCAATCATACAGAGTTATTTTTATTTCAGTTTCCTGTTTTTCCATTGGATTGTATGATTATGAGCTTTTGCCCACAAAAAATAAATTCAATGTATCTTTATAGTTATATAGAAGAGCATGACTTTCATTGTAAGGAACCTACAGATGTTCATTTATCAGAATATTAAATAGTTAATAATTGTAACTGCACTTAATTACCCATATATACAACATTAACTGTTTTCCCTAGATTGCTTCTTAAGATTGACATTTTTGTATTATTTCTCTCTAATTTATTAATTTTGTCTCTTTGTTTCTCACGTATTCTTAATGATTTCCCTGTATTTTTTGACCCATTAACTTAAATTAATTAATGATTAAATAATTATTTGTTTGCTGGAAAGAATGTTTGATTTTTTTTCAGGAAGCCCTTGCACTCACAAAAATACCTTCCCAGCCAGCTCGGAGGGTTGCCAAAATGCAGCCAGATTTTCTGAGATCACAGCCTGTTCTGTTCCCCTTTTTGAGCTACCTATTACTGTCTCTTCATGGAAAGCAATTTGTTTTCTCCTGAGGTGCCAGACCTCCCTAATTTAAATGGTAAAAATGCCCTTTCCTAATATAGGGAAAGCTATTTTTGAGTGCATTGTGCCTTTGTCTGTCCTCCCTTTGGTGATATTTGCAATTACATTAGGCATTAACTTAATGTATTATGAAACCCTCATCCAGCCTTCGTTTTTAGTATTTTTAATCATTCCGTTATTCACATACCCTCATCTGCCATGCCGATCTTTTATAAATGTCTTAGCTGCCTCTAAGGATAGTATCTGCCAACAAGTCTGTCAACAAGTGAGTTCTTTATACTGCATAACCAAAGCCACTGTTTTAAAATGAGTTCTTTTCAGGTCAAGCCACTCAGGATTCATTGGGTTTGAATGCTTCATTAGGTGCTCATGTCCTTACTATTAAAGGTGCACCCCATTGAATTAGAATAAAACAGTAATTTATTAAGTGAAAGTCCTATACAGATTACAGTAGGTTGAATGCTAGGTTAATATATTTCAAGCATTTATTTCTGTTCGTTTTGATGATTTTTGAATACAGCTGATAAAATAAATAATTTAGAAATGTTGTCATTTTATGGCTTACATAATATTGGGAAAAACTGCAAACTCTTTATAGGTGAAACTCAAATTCAACTTAAAAGGTGGAACGAATGTATGATATCTTCAGTACATGCAAAGCGAGATATTTTGAACCTTTATTTGTTATAATTTTCATAATTGTTGCTTATGAAACCCCAATTTCCAAATCTCAACAAATTACATTATTTTAAAAAGGTTCAATATTTTAGGCTCAAAGTGTCACACTCTTATCAGCTAATCACCCAAAACATCTGCAAAGGGTTCCTGAGCTTTTAAATCATGGGTGCCCAAAGTCGGTCCTCCAGCAAGTTTTACTGCTTTACCTGGTTCATCACACCTGAATCATATGATGGCTCGTTAGCAGGCCTCTGCAGAAGTTTGCCATGCTGACCCGGGCTTTCCACCGGACACGTCAGGAGCGTGTTACAGGAGCAGCACGTTTAACTCGCATATTCTGCTTCTTGGCCCTTCTATTGACTACGACCGTGGCTATGACATGCTGCTGCTATAATGTGCTGCTGACGCGTCCAATGGAAAGGAGGGGTGAGGAGATAGTTGGAACATTTGAATCAGCTGTGGTGGAGCAGAGACCCATCCAAAACTGGCGCCTTAAAGACTGGAGCTGGGCACCCCTTCTTTAAATGCCGTCTCAGTCTGGTTTAGTAGGAATCACAATCATGGGAAAGACTGCTGACCTGAAAACCTGTGCAGAAAACTATCAATGACACCCTGTATAAGGAGGGATAACCTCAAAAAGTCATTGCGAAAGAAGTTGGAGGTTCCCACAATGCTGCATCAAAGTACATTAATAGAAAGCTATGTGGAAGGGAAAAGTGTGTTAGAAAAAGGTGCACAAGAAGCAGGTATGAGCTCAGACGGATCCTGGACATGGCCTTCAAATGTTGTTTCCCTCTTGTCAAGCCACCGCTGGTCTGATGCTAAGTGGTCCAAAGTCCTCTTTTCTGATGAGAGCAAATTTTGTATCTCACTTGGATACCAAATTCTCAGAGTCTCGAGGAAGAATGGAGAGGCACATAATCCAAGATGTTTGAATTCCAGTGTGAAGTTTTCACAGTTTGTGTTGATGTGGGGAGCAGAGGTTGTGCTAGACATTTTTTTTTTTCCCACTGTTTTGACCGGCAGGGTCAAAGAAATACTGACAATAGTTTTTTTACCTATTGAACAAACAAGTTGGTATATGTTTTCTCTGAGACACTGGGCCATTTCTGCTTGATTTACAGATGTCTCAGCCTGTTAAGCACACCTTCACCTCAAGGGAGCTGGTTAAATTGTGTTAGTCTCGAAACAACATACAGGATGACAGTTGGTAACACAGTCAACCCTACGGTACAAACAACTCTTCAGGAAATCATGAAAGGTGAAAAAAGGGGCAATTTATCAGCAACAGAAAAACTAGATGGAAATCCTGTATTTTGACAAAACTGTGTTTGGCCACTTGTATGAGTTTGAATGGCTTTTCATCCTATTCCATGTCTTGCACGGAACCTAAATAAAAGGATCTTTCCAGAGAGCAGACTATTTCAGGACGATTGTAATTTTGGAAGCTTTGGAAACAAAAAAACAGACTTAAAGAGCAGTGTGTTTCAGTCAGCTTGTCTGCTCATTCTTGATTTACTGTCATAAATTTGACATAGCTGTGGCTCCGAAAGAAAAAAAGAAAACTCCGTCTTTCAGTTTAGTTTTTGGTTAAATATATGGAATCATCCACCAGTCAGTTCTTTTGCTAAATTAACACCTTAGTAGTGTTTTAGTAGTGACTCAAGTTTGAGTGGCCTTTTTGTCCAGTTTCAGCTATCATCTTCACAAGATCTTTTGCTTTGGCTCAAAGGTTGGTACAAGATAGTACAGTCTTACGTACTTTAATATCATACAAAGGGGAGATTCACCTAATCAACATATGCACATTTTGCACTAAAGTGTTCATCTCTTAAACATAAAATCCATTTCCTTTTTGAATGTTGTGATGGCTGAATGTGGCCGTTTATACTTGCAGGTAATTGAACAGACAAACATGGCACCTTTACGAATTGTAATCCAGGAAGAACCAAGGTTTTCTTAGTTTTAAAAATGTCAATTTTTAGTTTTTTATTTAGTTTTGATTTAAGATTTTCAATTCTATTTTAGTTTAATTAGTTTTTACCATTTGCTAGGTAGTTAAGTTTTAGTTTTTTGAAAACGCTTCGTTTCAGTTTAGTTTTTATTAGTTTTAATATTTTCGTTAAACAAGTTGTGTACCAGGACAAGACTAAAAAGAGAAGAGATGTATGACAAAATTTCAGAAAATTATTATGCTTTTAAAAAAAATTTCTTGACATGGGCCTGATTAACAACCATACAAATCAGGCAAGTATAAAAACATATGGTAGAGTAAGGTTCAAAGTTCTGTAATCAGAATAACAGCACTTGTGCGTTAGAAAGCTCAATAATTAATGCAGGTGTTACAGTTCTGTAAAAACACTGACACTGAATAGTAACATAACAAAAAAGAGCAAATCCACCAGGAGTACTATGATGCTTTTGATCATTTTGCACATATTCTAGTAGTAAGTAATCCCAAATTAGATTCTGGTGCTTTTTCTCTCAACCTTTGCTGACTTTATGCTAGGCAAACTGCGGCTACACAGACCACTTGACTGATGTATCTGACTTGTTGGAATAATGCAGTACAGCGTAAAAACCACCAACAACCATAAACTAGAGGAATTATTTTTACATTAACACAGCATATATATACACAACCTACACCAGCTTACACAGCTCTAGTTCCTATTGCTATTGTTTGCAGTTTTCCTGCAGTAGCAGTGTGGGTTAGCAAAGTTAGCTTGTTTGTTAGCCGTAGATCAACTATTATAAAGTTTTTCCTGAAGACTTTTGAATCATCCAATTTCACTCACTTTTTCTGATAGCTAGCAATCCAAAGGCGTCTTTTATTTGCCCTGAAAGTAGGGCTGGACGATATAGAAAAAGAGCATATCGATAAAGGAATAGTCATATTGATCGATATCAATAATTATTGATAAATATCACATAATGTAAAAAATATATTTTAAGTTCCTCTTTGGTCATTTTGTTATTCTTCAATGAACTAATTTTAACCAAGAATAAAATTAATTAATTTTTCAAACACTTTTTTTATGTCATAGCTAATTTTGTGATACACAGAAACCAATCAAGAGACCCGAATAATATCAGTAAATACAAAGAAAAGTAATAATATTAACCATTATATATATACATTTTAATTATGTTAGTAATTTAAATTAAAGGCTTATCTTGATACTTTTTAATCTTTTAAACATTTTATGACACTTCATAAAATCAATGGCTGAAACCTTTGGATTAGTTTGTCAATAGAGCTTATTATAATTCACTTCAGCTCTGATTCAGTTGTTGGCTAAAGCTAACCAGCTAGTCACCAGAGTGTAGACGGAGCCCAGGACACTGCAGTCCAGTAACTGAGGGCTTTAAAGCGTTCTTTGCTTCTTAGGACCAGGAGCAGAACCAATGGGACATTTTAAAAGCCACAGGTGTTGTTAGCAGTGCGACGCGACCTGGGTAAGTTTCCTGTGTCTGTAACACATTCGTAGCGAGCTGTAAGAGGGGAGTCCTGCTTAAAACAGGATTCTACAATCGTAGTATTACATTTCGTTTATTATTGCTATGATTTAAGGTTTTAGAGAGTGGAGGATTGGTTCAAAACAGGATGCAACCTTTACCTGGGCCACTGAAACATTTATCCAGAACAACTTCATCCGCTGCTGCCTTGTTGTGACGTCTGACCATGGCAAAGTTATGGCGATGGTTCACGTAGGGACTATCAAAAAAATTCCGTTTCAGCTTAAATCATTTAATCCTTTTTGTGGTGTGAAAGGAGAGGGGTGACTGGCAGAGCCAATGATTTGTGAACAATGAACAATGATTTGTTTGGAGTAAGTAGTAATTGATGTATTAAGCTACCTGATAGGTTATAATGAAAAAATATGGGGGAAACCTTTTTTTTTTTATCAAACTTTTTTATCGACCCCTTTTTTTTCTATCTCACCACATTTATATCGTTCAATATATACTGCTATCGAATTATTGTCCAGCCCTACCTGAAAGGGGGTGAGTTGATGGAATTTTATAAAATGTTCCTGTTCTATTGTTTTTAATCAAAGCAATTTGTGCAACCAACAGCACAACACATGATCGCATCTGTTTCTGGTGATATAGTGATGCAGTAGAGCAGGGAGCAATGTAGACCAATATTTCTAGACTTTATACAAATGCATGAGACACAGAAACGAAAACTAAGCAAATTTTTTTCATTAAATTCAGTTAGTTTTAGTTAGTTTTGTGAATACTCATTAATGTTTCAGTTTGTTTTGGTTTTGTTGCAAATTCTCAGTTTTATTTTTATTTCAGTTGACGAAAAATGTTTTTTCACTTCTAGTTTTCATTATTTTGTTCATTTTCTTTATCAGTGATAAGCTTGGGAAGAACCAGACTCATGGTGGTCAAGAATTACTTTCCTTCTCTTCACTGATTTCTTTTCATTCTTCCTTTGTGTCAAACAAGGAAGCAGTACGCTTAATGTATTTACCTAAAGTACATCCAGTTAATTAATAAGTCAGATGTTATGAAGTATATACTATATATTATATGAGGCTTATGAATGTATGACAGTATCTTGACTTTCCATAAATTGTGTACAGGCACAGTTTTCAAACTTTATGTTATGTTTTTTACTTTGACAAAGCAATAAACAATTTTCTAAATGATCTCCCTTTTTTCTTGGTAATTAGGAAGTTTAATTATTTTGTTAATCATAACAGACCTAAAAAAGTAGATATTTTCTTTCATTTGAGCTCAGAAGGTAAGAAAGAAAACCTTATGTTCTTTTTTTATTTAGTGTAGGGAAATATGATGGCAACTGTACATATTGTATCAGAAAGCATAGTTAAATTGTTATTTAAACTTTTGACTACAGTGATTTTTCTCTTCTCCGTTGCGTGGTATTAAATACTGATATTAGGCTACATTCATTGGGGATTTATTTATTTTGTATGCCTAGTAAACTGTTGCTGGCATTATTGCTGTTTTTAAATGTTTCATTTCTATTTGAGCAAAACTCCATGACCGTTTTCTTTGATTGTGTTGGAGTCACATTTCCTTTGTAGTAAGTTTATTTTAAGCCCAACTCCCACATTCGGCTGAAGCATTACAAGACCTCTGAGCCTGTACTTTAATGTGTGTGAAATTGATTATATATGTAAGAAAGTGGGGTAAAGAGAGAACAAAAGTGACCTTGGTAAACCTTTCTTCCTCACTGTCTTATTTCCTTTGTGTGAACAACGAGAGGAGTTGGGGGGGATTTTATTTGATATCCTTCCCGTACTCAGGGAATACTCCCTCATTCCTCCTTCAGTCCAGCTATCTCTGTGTCTTTTTTGGGTCAGAGCTGGATAAAAGCTGCCCTTGGAATTAATGGCTTGCTTCTTTGTTTCAAGTAACACGCTTTAACTTAAAAATGTAAGACTCAAAGATGAATTTTATTGCACAAAAAGAGCCAGTCTAAGAAAAATCCACCAGAGATTGACACACAGATTGTATTCTATGGTAAATCTTTTTCCACCTGTTCTGAAATCTGCCCTTTATGTTTAAGAGTAAAGACTTTAAAAAATGTTCCAATCTGTGATTGGTTTGACTGAGCTAAGGGGGGTTATTTCCTAGCTTTAAAAAAAAATTGCTGAAAGGAAATTGTATTTTTTTTTCTACTATAACTCCTTCATAATGAAATGCTTCACTGTGTGAAAAAAAAAAGAGTTTACATTGAGTAAATGCAACAAAGCCAACATGTGTATGTGGGTCCTAAATCAATCAAATCAAACTTTATTTATAAAGCGCTTTTCAAACACAGTTCTTTACACATTTTCAAATGACCCCCCAACCCCCCATTCAAAAACCAAAAATAAAATCATCAACGCAACAACACCCCCCTCCCAACCCATCAGCCACACACACGCACACACACACACACACTTAAAAGCTACAAAAACAGCGGGCTGAGCACAGATGAGCCAGGAAACGCCGTCATGGGAGCCATCTGCATCGGCAGCAGCAGATCAGCAGCCGCAGCCAAGGCACCAACCCAGGGCGCCCAGAGGAGGGAGGGCTGGAACCCCCACCTCCACCCAAGCACAACAAGGGGGGCACCCTGGCAGCCACAGCCGACAAACACTCCCGATGCACAGGGCCCCCAGAGAGGAAACACTGGGAGAAGATTAAAATAAATTAAGATATAAAGTGTATAACATACAAAGTGTATAAAGTGTAAAACAATGATAAGTGTAAAATAATGATAAGATAGAATGAAGATGAAAATGCAAAGCAGATTAATAAATAAACAGTTAAAAGCTAAACTAAAAATGAAATCAGGTAAAAGGTGCTGACCAGTTAAACATATATTAATAAATAATAACTAGTTAAAAGCTCGGTTAAAAAGGTGAGTCTTGAGCCTGCTCTTAAAAACATGAACGTTCTCTGCAGCCCTGAGGTCCTCTGGCAGCCTGTTCCAGAGGTAAGGGCCATACATAAATGGATTTTACAAAAAAGACATGGGTACTAAGTGGTCATAATGAGCTCATAATGTCCTTCACACGTTTTGGAAAAGTGCACAATGTTTCTTGTTATCAAACTATTTTTTTAAATATCAAACACGTATAAGCTGAGTAAGAGCAAGAAGCAACCTTTGATAGGTTTATTTTAGTAAAAAAAGAAATATTCAAACCAGATGCATAAACAAGCAAACTTTTTCTTTTTAAATCATGAGATAATTATGATACCCTCAAGTTTTTATTTATTTTACTAACTACACCCAGAGGTTATTGTGCCAGATCTGGAGAAAAATACCTGAAATACTACCTGACATCATGAGGTAGACATAAAATAATTGTGAACCCTTCCTGGATGCCTAGTAATTTTAAGTCAAGACTTCACCAATGTCTTATTCTTGAGAGCACAAAAAACAGGACATCTAATGCTCAACAGGTTCTACTTTTTGAAGTTTAGGCCAATTTTCACAATGCAAGAATAGATTAAAAGACTGTGTGAAAATGGCATCTGTGTGGGAGTTCCAAACTAAAACCCAGTGCTGAAAAAAAAAAAAACACAGAGGCCTGTGTTGCATTTGCTCAATTAAATTAAATTGTACAACATAGAGGTGTGAGTTCAGAACTACTTTTTGTACATTTTCTAAGCCCACTTTTACTTGTTTCAAAAGGTGTTGGAATACTAGGTTTATAATTTACATTGAACATATAATTGCAATGTTGTTTAAAAAAATTAGTCTGGGTACTTGACTTTCCTGTCTTGACTTGCGACTTGACTTGGGACTTGAGGATAACGACTTGGGACTTGCCAAACAATTACTTGTTTCCACTTCTGCTGGGGAAAATATTCTGAGGATTACCATAAATATTCCTACTGTCAACCTTACTGGTGTTACTGTGAAGGCGGGGGGCTGCCTTGCTGCTTCAAGTAATGAACAAATTGTTGTAATTGAATGAACAATCAACTTCCTTTTCAAGCAGAAAATCCTAAACGAATATCTTGGGCCAGCTGTGTGACTTTAAATTATAGCGGACTTGGAATATGACCCAAGCACACAGGCACGTTTTTGGAGTGGCAAAGTCAAAGTCTATATGATTAATATAAAACTTAACATAAAGTCTATTTTTCTTCTTATCGGGATTTTTTGTTTAATACAGAGTTAGAGTTAGTTTTAATTTAGTTTTTCCCCCAAGGTCAAATTCCATTTCACTTTATTGCATAGAGAATGCAACATAAAAGCAATAGACTTGACAGTACAACACAAAATGACCTACTTATACTTCACCGCCACACACCTCCACCCTAATCCATGAGACAGGTCTAATCGGAATCAAAGAGGTCTGTTGTTGGGGGATGTATTGATTGAGGCGATTGATCTTCCAAATCCGGCCCCTTTGTACCTAATGGTCGTGTTGCTGCACCCTTAGGCTAGTATGTCTGCAGGTTCATTGAATGGGTTTCAGTCCTGCCCTACTGAAATTTGTTGGATCTCAAACATTTAATGCAACAAAAAAGCAAAAACAAAAAGACATCTGTAAGGAGGCAAATAATTTTTTCATGGCACTGTATATCAACAAAAACAGCAGTTAACCCTTTTTTAGATTTTTGCTTAGTATCATATAGGTATTAAGATTTTTTTTTTTATTGCATGACATGTCTAAGACCATTATGGGTATGACTTTTTACCCAGAAGTATGCTGCATCAAATTCAAAATAAGCAGTTCCTATGGGTAGGTTGTTTAATCAGCAGACAATCTAAACTGGGACTCATTTTAAACCATATTTGGGCATATGGCCCCTATTAGTAAATGTTGATGGAGTATGAGTTATTTATGTACTTGCCTGTTAAAACATAAAACAACAGATTTGTGGAAAAAAAATATAAAGGGTATCCTGAGGAGCCTAAAAGGCACAGAAAGATGCTCCATCGGCCATAAAGAAAACAATAATATTAGACTAGCAGTGCAAGTAGCATTAGAGAAGGCAAAACATGGCTCAGAGGAGATTATTTCCCTGCATTGTTGGACTATAAGTCTAACAGTTTTTTAAATTCAATCTTGTCACAGCTATACGAGCATGCCTCATCACCATGGATTTGGTCCATATAAAGACTATGCAAACACTCATACTCATTTTTCATTTGTCAAAGCTGATTAAACCTCCCCTGGGAGAAGGTGCAGATAATTCCACTGCTGCTGCAATCCATAATAAATAAAAAATACTTTAGCAAAAGTTTTGTCAAAATAATTAGATAAGCAGAAAAAAACTGACAAAGCGTCATTGCAAATCTATTTTTATGCTGTAATACTTCATACATTTTTAAATGTTGGTAGTCTCTGCATTTCAGAAAGGCTGGAGCTAAAAGCCATAGAATATGAAGAAGATTACAATACAGAATAAACATATTAAGTATAAGAGCTGAGTAAAATGAGTTCTTGGTTTATTTCATTTGGTCGAACGTCATATGGAAATCAGCATTATAGCTTTAAAGAAAAAGCATTGAATCTGCATTTATTTCTTTATACTTTATTTCATCAATATATATTTTTGACATGAAAGTTGCAGTGGAAAAAGAATTACAAGAAATTCTCCAACAATACCCTTGCGTTGTAAATTAGAGGCACTTTTAATTAAATTTCAAATTAATGTATAGACGCTCAGATAAACATGGGTCCATCAGGTATAGATATCTGATAATAGTATGACACATTTATATTTTTTATACCCTCTAGTCCAACTAAAAGTTTAAAAATACAATGTCGAACTTTGCATTTAATTATTGCAGCTGTAGCTTATCTATGATGTTGATGTGTTAGATAATACTAGATTCACAACAGAGTGGTAAATCTGAGAAAATGTGTGTTTATCATATGTCCAAAACTGATTAAGATGCTATATATTCCAGAACTGAGAGAAATTAAGCGTCAAAACAGTTTTCCTCATTTACAGAGAATGAGCAAGGGAGTAAAACCTGAATGATTTAGAGCCAGGGTTCCGATTTCTACCTTTGTTTTAACTAAAAAATGAATGCCTTAAGGAATGCCTTATTTTCTAAAATTATGCCCATACACATTTCTTTTCTTTCATTTCTAAACATATACAGAATGTTGAAAAATGTTTAATTTCTATTTGAAAATAGAGCAGCTATCAAAATAAGTATTTTTTGTGTAAGATGTACAAACAATATCTTAAAATGGATTTAGAAAAGTAATTAGTGACAGAAGATGAGCTGGCTGTCTCTGTTTGTTTAGAGTTAATTCATTGCCAAATCCCAACATAAATGACACCTCAGAAGGATTATTTATAAAGGCTCTCTGCTTCACATGTTGGCTAATTCATAACTATTAATACCTCAGTAAAGAAACAGAAACAAACCAGGATATTGGTGGCATGTGGAAAGCAACCTTTTCTTTTAGTGCTTGGCTCAGGCATGTGGAAAAAAATGATCTTAACCCCCTTTAAAAGATTGAAAATGAAAAATATTTTAATCATTAAGACAGCCTGTTTTACTAAATTACGTTGGCTGTGGTTGACTGTGTAACCTGTTGAGATTTCTCCAATGCTCAGGTTGATATAAAATTTGCTCCAGAGTCTGTAAAATATAGAGTTTTTCATTAATTTAAAAAAAAACAAAAAAACAGTAATGATGGGGTACAAGCTTAAAAGTCATTTTGGTAACATAACATTCTCAGCGCTTCACAAGGTATCGAATAATGCTAGAACTGCTTTGCTTTTAGTAAGGAATTTGTAATGCCCCTTTTGCTACTGTTTTAGTCTGTCACATATAATATACTTTGATGACCTGCTTTGATTGGTTATTGCATAATTTGCTTCTTTAAAGAATCTGTGTCCAGTAGGTATATAACTATCACTTTAAGATTTTTTTTTAACAATGCTGTTCTTTTGAGAAATGCACATTAGTTTAATTTGTTGATGGTCTTTGTGAGGCAATACGAAAACACTGCAAACGCATAGTGTGTGTTCACAAGCCCTGTTGACCACCAACATTAAACTTAGAACCTTAAAAAAAGGTAAGAAAGATGATGATAAACTGCCAGGGTATTTTCATAGCTATCTAGATTTTATTCCAGGACAAGAATTTTGCTTTTTAATATTATTTAACTTTGGCTTTAATTGTTTTTCTTTTTAAAATTCTGATTTGGCTGTTTTGTTTAATTCCTAATCACAGCTGGAAATGTTTAGACATAAGAACAACAAGGAAAAATATGGCTGGATGTGGAATGAGAAAAAACAGAGATTATTTAAGTGCTGGTGCTCAAAACATTGTTTTAAGAGCAAGTATATTTTGGAGAAATAATTATTCCTAGAAATTACTTAATTCAGTAGAAGCAGTATAGTATCAAAAACAAAGCAGGAAATTGGTCAAATGGGATATAGTGTTTGTAAATAAATAAATAATAAATTAGAATAAAAAATAATAATAAAGGTGATTCAATAGGACTGGACTACAAAAGTTGCTAAAAATATACAACCACATGTTTTATATTTATGTAATATCACTATTTAATCCAATTTTTGTTTTACTTAAAGGCCAGAGCAGGAAACAAATAAAGAGAAATAAAGAAAGGTTTTGGAGCAGTTTGTATGAAAAAAACATATTACATAATATATTTTATAACCGTGGGATCAAATATTGAGTATTTCTGCTGAGGCAGTGTTTAAAATGTTAGGTGTGTCACAGTCCTAATGGCCATATTTGCATCCTTCACATAATAAAAGTTATTTAGAAATTCTTCAACTTCGCTTAATTAAATTAATTGCATAGACTCAAACAGAAAGAATAACAGTGAAAGAAGGCAGCTCACTTCTCAAAGGAACTGATAAACAACTCATGTTCAAAAGCCCCTTTGAAATTCTCTGAAAAAAATTACAGGCTGCCATCTAAGCTAATGACATAAAAGAGATGGGGGATGATGGCTCTGCTGTCGAGGTAAGTGTTCAATAATGAACATTTCTACATTTTTACCTAGGCTTTTTTTCCTATCTCTGCCCACTATATTATGTTAATTAGGGCCCGACCGATATATCGGCCAGCCGATATTATCGGCCGATGTGGGGGTCATGGATGATATCGGCTATTGGTAGAAAAAATGCCGATAATTTTTTTTTTTTTTTTTTTGAGGGGGCATGACAAAAAATGTAATTGAGCTACTTATCCAGCAGATGGCGCCAGATTCATAATTTCAGGTCTCAGTTAGGAGTGTTGCTTAATACACGCAGCTGACCAGACTGTTACGTTACGTTTTTGTAAAGAAAAAAGTGGCAGAGGTGAGTAAAAACAAAGCATAGGCCCTATTTGTTGTCAGTGGGGAACTGTGAAATAAGCAATGACAAAAATGTGTTTCCCCCTCTTCCTTCATACGCATAGTGTTTGCCTTGAGACTTTGTGTGGAAAATTCAGGGTAAATGGTTTAACCTTCCTGTTTCCTTGCTAAAACTTAAATTTGTACAAATAAAGTTCTTAAGTCCATATCTTAACTGATGCGTTAGATTAAATAATGTATCAAATGTTTCTTTTCCTTCAAAAAATGCCGTACCAGCAGCATACAGAGTGCAGACTTTAACGGCCCCGCAGACTATTATAAACATTAAAAGTATCCATGTTGGTTTCGTGAAGTATGAGTGACCGCAGTAAATCCTCAATAGCGACTTTGTCAGCATTTTAAATCTACTGTCATAAACCACAACTTAACAGTTTGCGATGCTTGAGAAGAAAAAATCCCCTGGAAAGGGCTCTACAATGTTTAGAACAAAGAGTGCAGCGCCCATTTCTTAAATGAGAATACTTAAAAGTTGGTCGCTGTGTGCTGTTTACTTTTACTTTAACAGGGTTTTTCATACATAGGAAGCTCAGCGGCGACCGCAACTGCTAATTTATTACCGCCGGCGGCTCACGATGGGGATATAAATAAATACTTTCAGCACTGCTGTCGGGTCTATGCGCTCAATGGTCGGGATTTAACTGAAGTTAGACAAACGCAGCAACAATGCTGGTTATGCGCTGTTTCGATGGCGCAATTTCTTTCCTAAGAAAGAAATTTCTGAACACCGTTTACTTTCTGTGAAAATTTGTCGCCGATATTCCCGACAGATTAGAGAGCCGTCTTGTTCTTCATGTTTGCAGAAGTTTGTCTGCATTATAAACTGCATGCACACTTGGTACATTCAAGAAACATTATGTGTTCTGTGTTGTTTTTGAATATCATTGCTAAGTAAATCTTATTTACGTTATCTGGAATCCAGCGAGTTACTCAGACTGTTATTTGGTGTGTAGATAGGCAGAGAAGGCAGGGTTTAAGCTGAAAGTACCTTTTTTTTTGGGATTGGAATTTATCGGCCATTATATCGCCTATCGGCCTTTGCTATGGTTTTATATTGGTATCGGTATCGGACCCCAAAAATCCATATCAGCCGGTCCCGAATGTTGATATTATTCTTAAAGTGTGGGTGAAGAAAAAAAAAAAGCCAGCTTGGTTCTATTTACTTTCCATGTGTCACATTACACTTCTGTTCTGTTTAGAGAGCCTTCCTGACAAACCTGCTTCTCTGAGTTTGTCAATTGTGGGTTTAAAACAATTTTACCTTAATGCCATCGTTGGGTGATAGAAATTCATTCATATGTTTTTTTGTGAGATTTCAGCATAGCCAAATTTGCCTTATTTGAAATAAGAGAAAAGTCTAATAGACTTTTTTTTAGCCATATGCGTACAGCAACAGGCGGGAGAGGGGCTGCACTTATACTCTATGTTACAGAAATGTGTCCAAAATGCGTCCAGGAAGAGTTAGAGGACTTGCAGTGCTTCTAGTTCCATTCAGTGAGAGAAAATACTGCCAACTCTGGCATCTTATCTATTCTGTAATTAAAAGGACTTCAGACCATATAGGAACAGTATAACTGAATAAATTGGAGTTTGGAGGTTCTTTAGAACCGGCAAAAATACCCAAATGCTTATCTTATTAGTCAACAGGCAAATCAGAGAGACTAGAAGAATACTGCTCTGTCTTTTTTGAACTTTTTTTTAAAATTCTCTGAATGTATTCTTTGCTTGAGCTTCAAAATTGGGTTGTTTTAGGCATGAACGATGACTTCACTCATCTTCTCCCAAATCATCAGGTGATACTCTGATAATATGTTGTTTTACCTGAAGGGTTCCTAATTGCTCATTCATTTCAGAGCTCTACCCTCTTTCTTAATAAAGCACCAAGCTGACAGTTTCCTCTGCATCTTTAGAGTATTGCAGAGCAAGAATCACAGCCAATCTCAGTTACCTCATTAACGACAGGAAAGCTTCATTTTTTAATGGCCATCCTGCAGATAATGTTCCTCATTTAGTCCTTCTCTCAGTAGCATGCTGCAGTATTTAGTGACCATCTCCGTGCAGCTCGACATTAGGAAGGAGAAAATCATCCAAGAAAATACAGGTAAAAAGATTTAACCCTGAACCACTGCTTTTTAGCCACAGGAAGCTGTTGCTCTACAATGCCTCCTCTTTAGTTGCACTTCTTCGTCCAGATGAACTTGACTCTGAGGGTTTTTTTAAAGACAGGGAACCACAGAGACTGTCAGGAAAGATAAGAGAGTGGGTGTAACATGCAGAGAGGGCTGTTAGCCAAATCTGAACCTTTGTATAACACTGTAGAAAAGCGGTTTGCTCAGGAGAAAATCCCTCTCTTCTTGACTATCATCTCTTTTTTTATTTGGAAAATTCTCAATATTTTTTCTGCATATTTAAAAAAGGGAAAAAAAGTTGAACATTCTTTTTTGTACCTCTAACTGGATCAAGACCAAGAACTAATTCCCACACAAGACCGTTTATGTACCCAAAGAAGTGATTTCTACTGCTATCTCCTGTTATAAAAATCCCCAAAGCCATCCTTAACATGTGCCCCCACTTTCCAAATCAAGAGCATTTTGTTTGAATTATAAATATTTACAAAGCATTCTCTGGTTTTCCATTTTTAACTCAAAGGAAAATATTGAAATACCATAAGGGCCTTCTTTGGACTTATAAAGCTCTATCTGGGCTCCTGCAACCCTTAAAATAGGATTGTTTGCTTCCACCAACATTTGTCTTCATATCTTTTAAGCTTCGTGTCTGTTTTCTTTTAGTATTTTGGATGACAACTGTTCCAATGTGAATAAAACATTTTCTCTAACATGAGAATCAAGAAGAAAAAAAAAAGGTAACCACCTTAGCACTAGAACATTCACATTATGTCCCAGTATGCATGGCATCCCCCCATTTTTACCTATAAAAGGAAAAATCTCTGAGAATTGTTCAGACAAGGCTATGACCCCGTGTAGCTTCTTGTGAGGATCAACATGCTGCATTTTCTGAGAAAGTTGACCTTCTGAGTAATACAACTGCTTTTTACTTGTACTGAGTGAGTTCAAATATTCATTTCTTCTTTTTTTTATCATTGACCACTGAAACATTTTAAAACATCAAAGGCTATAATCCAACTTTTCTTCATAGTTGTTGGCTGATAAAAAATATCAAACGATACACAAAGACCAGACAGATGGTGTTTATATTAATGATGTTGGCTCAACAACAACTAATAGAACAGCTAAAGGATCTTAGGAATATCAAATATTCAGCAGAGAGCAGAGAAGAGGTTTGGAAAATACTCTGAAGAAGAATTTGAAAAACCTGGCTTAGGTACTGTCATGACATTGATTGAGTGGAAATAGGTTTTCCGAATGGTATCAAGATATGTTTGAAAATACGTGGCCAGTTAATTTCAAAATAAGCTAAAGCGGTTGGAGATCATTAGTAGATAAAAAATATTAGGGCTACATCAGAATAAATTGGTCATTACTTACAGTGTCTTGAAAATGTATTCATACCCCTTATGCTTTAGCACATTTCATCATGTAACTACCACACAGCTAAGTATATTCTATTAAGATTTTATGAAATAGACCAACAAAAATAGAGCATAAGACTGAAATGAAGGATAAATGAAGGATAAATATTTTTTTTTACAAATACAACACTGAAAAGTGTGGTATGCTTTTGTTTGGAGTTTTTTTGTTTGTAGTCACAACTTTGTAGGATGTTCTTTCTCAAAAGCTACAATGCAGCATAGGTGAAACAGTTTGGCTGGAGAGGATCTGCGCACAGCAATGTGCAAGTCTTGCACCAGACTCTCAGTTAATTTTGATTGTTCATCCCAACATCAGCTCAAGCTTAGTTGAACAGTATTGTAAATGCATCATTTGGGCACTAGATGCTTTATATTGCAAGACCAGTTTATTTAATATGTTCTTTTGGTAATATGGAACACTGGGAGGTGTAGAGAGCAACAAAATGCGTTTTTAGAGTATTCAGTGAGCTGCACTTCTACAAAAGAGCTTATCAGCTCAATTAAAACTCGCTCTTTGTGAACCATTGTTCCTTGACTTGATGTGTGTTTACAAGCTGAAGTAAGTCAACTGTAGTTGACCAGAGACGTCACTGCAATGGTAGACAGACTCCCCAGAAAAGGTCTGCACCCTCTGCTGTTCTGGTGTGGAATTGCTTTCCAACACTGACACCAGTTGTGGTACCATCAGTATGTGTGCGTGTGGGTGCAAACTTCCTGCCAGAGGAGTATAAACCAGGCTTTACTTTGTGCTAATCTAACAGATGAAAATGTTTTGATTAAAACTATCGCATTGTAGCTTTGACTGTAGGTTTGACATTGTTGATCTGTTAGACCATGAATTTTCATCCACATATTTTCACGTTGCCTTGCACTTGGCTCCTTCCATTTTCTCTTTAACTTTAATCAGCATCCTTGTCCCTGATACTGTGCCGTTATTCTGCTATCTTGTTGTATGCTGTATGGTATAGAACCAATTCTCTAATTTACTTCTGATCAAAGCTGTGGCTTCACTGGATTTACGATTTAATCGTAGTTTTGAAAATTGCAATAGAAATACATACATAAAATGTTACTGTTCCTTCACAAGACCAATGCAATGTATTTTAAAATGGTGTTTATCTATGTTCATGCTTACCTAGATTCTTTATGGTGATAGTGAGTGAGATCAAAGTTTGCCTGGGGTCGCCCACACGTCTCAACACAGATCCACCCTGCAGGAGCCGACCTGTGGGAAGGGTATGGTCAGATTCTACTCATAAATAACAATGAAACTTATTTAGACTTTCCTATTGTAATTACTTTATTTTTTGTTTTGGTGTACAGCTGTTTTTATGTACACTATAAAATGTGATCACTATGTTTAAAAGTCAGAGAATTTTTAAAACAACATGCAGTTTTAGAGTGATTCAGATTTTTTCTTTTTGAAAAGGGCAAGACTGAATAAATCTACTGCTAAAAGCCCATACCTACCAACAGTCCTTGTCTTGTTTGATCAATTAAACCTGGTCATGTTCTGACTATTCTATTATTGTATTGTATTTCACCTGAATATCTACATCTTCCTCAATTAAGAGTTTGATAGCGGGCAGGAATAAAATCATTATCATCTATCTTCTGTGACAAGACAAGTAACTAAATTGTTACTTATTCCTATTATTTAAAACAGCACATTGCAAAAGTATTATACCTGTTTATCATATTCACATTTAACCCTGTTACAAACACAAGTATCAGTGTATTACATATGTGACAAACTAAAATTGAAAGTAGTATACAACCAGGAGGTGGAGGAATATTTTCAAATTGTTCATTGTAACCACTAAAATGTAATTAGCTCAGTTTATGCTTCTGCATTTACTTTTTCCAGCTTCTTCATCCATTATAAAGGAAATTGATTTGCAGTGTTATTGTATTTATATATATGTATTTATACATATATACAAATACAGTAAAGTACAAGCTAAATATGTTATTGCAGAGTGCAATCTCAAAGTACAATTTATCGGAAACAATTACAGCTTATACAGAAAAGGCCTTTGACATTCCCTGCATCCAAATCCTTAGTATTTACTATATGGTATGTAGCAACAAGTACTCACCTGTTTATGTAATGCTGCATAGCAAATGATTGCGTAATAGGCATGAAATCAGACGTACTGCTCCACCATTTTGCATGTCCTTTGACCCATATGACTTCTGTTGACCCAGATGTTTACGTTACGTTCGCCTGTGGTCCAGCCATCCTCTAGCCGTTATTTTGTCTGGTATGACTTAAGAACTTAAATGTTTTATCAGTCAAAAAACAATTACAGTAATCAGTAACATCTCTACATGTACATTTATCTGCCGAAACTGCAGCGGTATCAATGGTTGACAGTTCGTCTGTAGCCATTTTTAGGTAGGTCCTTCTTCTTCTATGATTTCGGGGCGTCCGCTGCATTGTGGGGTAGCGTAGCATCCACCGGCTGCTTACTGTGGCGGTAGTACACTTTTAGGAACTTTCTGCTTACTAGTCAGATCCATAATGGAGATTTGGATCTACTACATACTCCTTTTCACCTGCTACGTAGCAGGCGTAGTGCAGCCATTATGAGTGCTGAGTGGCGTGTGCACGGTTTTTATATGGTCAGCTTAATGAAGCTTTAGCCATGCGTTTGCCCCCTGGTGGTTGGCAGACTATTGGTTGAGGCAGTGTATGATGAAGAGGCAGTGAAGCTCGCATTTTGAATGTAAATATTGTTCACAATCAGGTTCATTTAATTGTGGCCACCAAAATCGTGATCACGATCAAAATCCGATTAATTGTGCAGCCCTAGTCCAAAGCCATGCCAATGCAATTTTCTTTCACATCTTGGCTGTCTGAAAGCTGCACTGACGCATGGTTATGTATAGTATGGGTTGTATCGTCTCTTTTCAAAATTCTTATATAGCAGGACAAACCATGTGATCGTGTTGTCAATGTATAATGTCCACAATTACTAACTTTATATTTCAAAAAAAGCTGCAGATCTTTAGAATTTTTTTTCTACCTTCTTTGCCATGTCCCACACAGTATTTAGTGGTGAGATAAACTTCGGCTGACACAATAAGGAAGGAATCCAATGTCGCTGTGTTTAACTGGCTTGTTAGTGAACCCCCAAAAATAGTTCTGGCTATGGATTTTAGTTTGCAGTCGCCTTGCATTTGGACCATTGCTGATTTGCTGACTTTTTTTTTTTTCCTTTTTGTGCATGAACTCACACTGCTTGAAATAATTCAGATCATTTTCACTTGTGCAGTGAGGTGTGTGCAGCGGTTAGCCTTGAGGGCGTCTGTTTCAACGTATAAACAGTCGTTTCCCTGCCTGAAAGCCTTATCAGTAACTTGCCTTCCTCAGGATGTCTGCCAGTCACATACCAGCGATATAAACACACCTTGGAAACTCTTGGTTGGGACTTGATTCCATTGTTAATATGTGTGTTTTAGATTTAAATTCTCATCAATAGTCTTCGCCACAGTGGAAGAATATAAGAATATATGTACCAATTGATGTAGGTGCTCATACTGTAAATGCAGTACTTGAACTTTCACATTTTGAGCCTGTAAAATGATGAACTTCTGTGTATTTTTGTATGTGAGTTTAATATGACAGACCAAAAGAAAGTAATGTATGATTTAGAAATATAAAATTTTTACGAACAAAAATCTGAAAAATGATGTCTCTACCAGATGTGTTGATGTTGAAATTGTTGCTCATTGAAATAACTCCGAGTCCAAGCCCCAGACTCAGTTAAACTCTGAGAAGCTTTCCGTGTCCTTGTTAAAGAAAAGTATCCCCATGCTGTTTCCACCATCATGTGTAGCAAATGACATTTTGCATATAAGCTAAAAAGTTATTTTTGTATATTGGTCTCCTCTGTATAGAGCTGTGCCTTCTACATGTGCCGCATTGTACGAAAAACGTAAATTTGTTTTGCTTTTGTTTAACTTTCATAATTCTTCCATAAATACCTGTGAAGTGATCAACTTAAAGTTTTCCCATTGACAGATATTTCCACCTAAGCTGTGGATATCTGCAGCTTCTCCAGAGTTATCATGGTCCTCTGGGTTGCTTCCTTGAGTCATGCCATTCCTTTCTACCCTGTTGCTTTAATGGATGACCATGTCTTGGTACTGTGGGAATTGTGATGCATTGTAAAGTTCTCCATGATGTTCAAAGCTAGGGATATTGCTTTTAAATCCTCCTCAACTGTATTTCTGACTTGTCTGGTGTGTTCTCTTGGCTCCATAGGCTCTATTTACTAAATAGATGCCATCTTAAGGCAATTGATTTTTATGACTTTTTTAAAGGGTGCCAAGATTAAAGGTGCATATTGCATAGGCATGTCAAATGTTTAGATTTTAAAAATAATATTTTTGAATGTTGAAAACTTGATAAAACTTTCCTTTTTCTTTTACAGTTATGCATTAACTTTGATTGGCCCATTAGATAAAATCTGAAAAAAAGATAAAAAATGAACTGCATCATAAAAGTTACAAGAAAAATATGTAGGTTTATTTATCCATGGTACATTCCAAAGTGTACAGCTTTTTATTTGGGAATGTGTTTCGGTTTTCTCGTGCACTGTTGTTGGATAGAAACCAGCATCTGATTCAGAGCTCTCTCAACTATCAAAATGTCAGGAGTGGTGTGTCATGTAAGTCCTAAATTAGTTTTTTTACGTTTTAAAAAGTGTTTAGGTTTACTGGATCTTTGATTTACTTTTGTGATGCAAAAGTAAATACCTTAACCCTGAAACATATCAGAAAAGAGGCCGGAGAGAGAAGAAGCTTTATAGAACTAATAGCATTTGCCAGCAACACTTTGTCAAAGTGTGGAATAGGGAATTATATCTTGTGTTTTTTTTCTATGTATGTGCTTTCCTGGAAAGACTAAGAGATCAGAGTAAAGAAAGCGAGGGGAAAAAATGCAGCTCACAAATGCTTTTTGTTTGGGTTCATGGGGTATGATATCGTCGGCCTGCTTTGGAGGGTCAGGCTAAGGCCATATATGGTCTTGAGCTTTACACTGTGTGTACTGAAGCGGTGATGCATGGTTTTAATTACACATATATTTAACATACATGACAAACATGCAAAAAATGAGGGTAGTTTTACACTACATTACTTTTTAAGATCCCTCACGATAACATACTTGAATAATAATGTAAATCTTTGCTCTGACTAATAAGTCCACTGTAACTCGATGGGAAGAATAGCAAACACTAATCTTTGGTGTACGTTATGATTTATGACTTATCCCAAATTGAAATGTGGTCTTTTAAATATTTACACCACTGTATAAAATAAAAACCAATTGCCAAAATATGTTTTTCTTAAATCAAGTTGGATTGTTATCAGTCATGTTAATGACTTTATAATTAGGAGAAAAATCAACAAATTTTAGGTATATGGTGTTTTCTTTTTGCTTGTCGTCCATGATATTTGTAACCATCTTTAGCAAAAACAGTTCACTTTAATGCAAACACATTTATTTGCCTCCAGCAGATATGAGTCTTTAAACATTTTTCAAATGTTTTAGAAAAAGAATTACAATAGCACAAAATAATTCCAGGTATTTTAGCAGATTACCTGTAGTTTTTACTTTCTTATAAAAATTTGTGTGCATTTTAGGTCAAACTTATGTCTAAGAAAAAGCTTTGGTGATAACTACTAAAGTGGGAGTAGTGTTATTTTATGTTTTCACACTTATACACATAGGTTTGGTGTGCCAGACTTTGCACAATTGCACACATATTTTAGCAGCATGGGTTTGTCAAGCACAAAGTCAGACTGATGTATCTCTTTTTTGTCCATGTTACATGCCTTGGACTACACCCACTTTTTTTAATGATGGCCTAACCGGAATTATTTCCACCTCAAGAAAATGTTTGCTTGAGTTTTTATATCCCAAATATGACTTTTCATAGGTCACATATGACATGCTTTTTTTATTATTTTAGCAGGAGTTTAGGAGTTAGTGTTCTGAATAACATTCAGATAAAGACTGACGTTTATTAGACTCACATATTTGAAATTTGAATTGAAAACCATTGTTCAGTACGTAAATCCATGTCAACACAGAAAGAGCACAAATCTTTCCTCACAGAAATATGCGGCCAAATCCCAGTCAGGGCTTTTCTGTCTGAGTTTTAGTGTTGTTACTTTACATTAATAGGTTTTCTCAGGGTACCCCTTTTATTTCTTTATATAAACAATATGCATTTTAGATTAATTGTATTCCCACATGATGACTCCAGGGTTCCAGATTTATCCTGTATAATAATAAACCAAGCTTTGACATTTCACTGGGTGGGTGAGAGAACATACAAACCACATTCAGAGAGCCCCAGGCCAGGATCCAAACCAATGACCTCACTACAGTGCTACCATCTTTTCCATCATACCATGCCCCTCTTCAATCCATTTGCCAAAAATACCAAACATAGTAAACATAGTTATTCATCTAATCTGACAAGCAAACAAGGAGAGCGCTAATCAGAGCTGCAACCAAGCTGCATAGTGATTCAGAAAATACAATCATGGTGGGATCATTATGTGGAGATGGTTTTCTTTAACAAGGGAAGCGGAACAGATTTGACGGAAGGATGAATAAAGATAAATATATGGCAAGCCTTGTAGAAAACTTATGGGAGGCTCACTTTCCGACATGCAAATGACCTTAAACATACAGCCAGAACTACAATGGATTTGTTTACACCTTAAACATATTCATTGTCAGATTAGTAGGGTTAAAATCACCACCTAAATCTAATTAACAATCTGTAGCAATACTTGAACTTTTCTGATTACAGATACTCAGTATATTTTTGCTGATTGTGAGATATTAATCAGGAAAAGGTGATTTTACAAGCTATTGACTCAGGGTGAGTGAATAGTTCTGCAATGTACCCAAACTGTACCATCACTCAGGCTCTTTTCTAAATCTTTTCTACCTAATATCACATATAGTATTTGGTAATTAAAGATTAGCTTTTTTAGTACCTTTCACCCAGTTCAGTGTCTGGCTCAGCAATTCTCTATCACGTAACTCTGATTGTAGAGCGTAAAGCACAAGGTCAGATTGTCCTGTTGATATCTTGCCGCTTACTGATTTCTGTTTAAGCACTCTGATACATTTCTATCAAAACACTACGTACAGAAAGCACTACTTGTCTCCAACATGACCTACTCCCCAGATGTACTTACTAGGAATGTAACTAATGAATTTAATCCTGATTACATAAAAATATTTCTACAACAGTTCAAAGAAACCTAACCTTATAATTTTCCATCTCATTGCAATTTATTCATTTAGCTAAGGTTTGCTCTTAAACCAAAGGAATGATTAATTTAATTAACAATGTCTTAAATTGACATTTACATAAAAAGACAAAACACAGGTGGGATTGTAGAGGTCCTGAGGGTCTGAGGTGGGATCTGATCCCACCTGACAAGAGAAGACTCATGTGATCTGCTAAAAAGAAGCTTAAGCCCCCAAGGCCGCATGACACCCTCTTTCAACCCACTGATTTAGTTGAAAGGATGTAGGCTGATTTTGTGCAGTGTTGGAGATCCACGCAGGCGAGAATATTCAGCCACGGAATCTGTCAACATTGTCTTAGGTTATTATTTGGCTTTATTTTTATCTTTGTGAATAAATTTCCTTTAAAATATTACTTTGAGTACATGTGCGGTGCATTCTAAACAGTTAAATCCTATTCAATCCAATGACATAGTGTTGATTTCTGAAACTTAGACCAGACTACGGTGTATTTTAAAATAAATCAAACTCATTTTGAGATTCAAGAGTAATATTGTAACTTTATCTGGTTTCCCTATAAATAAATCAGTTTATATCTGTTAGCTTACTTGGTATAACCAGTAAACATATGGACTGGCTGTACTGGCTGCTCAATGCTTGCTGCTCCTACCATTCACTAATCGTTAAATTAGTTTTTTAGGACTGATGAATTGGAGCAAAGGATAGATAAGAGTTTGGTTTAAATTGCCTGGGCAGTTATCCTATTTAAAGGTACTTCATAAATTGCCTTATTTACACTATAAAGCCAACTGAGCTGGTTTACTCATTAGACTGCTTTCTGTTATTGGGGCAGTCGGATATGCCTGAGGCATTTAACTGTTGTATTTCACAGGAATGTATCAATATGGACTTGAAACTGATCATTTGATGCTTCTGTTTTTTTTTTATTTATTTATTTATTTATTTTATTCAGCATGGAGCTCAGATAATTTGGGGCTCGGAGGTAAGTGCTGCTGTAATAATTAAGACTGATGCACATTGGGAGTTGAGTGTGGGGTAAAACGAAAGGCTGCTGGCAAACTCTGGGGTAAAGAAAATGGATACAGGACAGTATTCTAAAGACTTTTGCACTGGCTACAGACGGAGACATTTTAATCTGTTGCTTTGTAATCATGCACATTTAAGGAAATTCTTATCAAACCACTACCTACTCCTTCGGTGACTGCAACCTCAAGAAATGGTATCTGTTTACCATATTTGAAACTGTTTGTGTCTTATTAGTTGCAGCAAGTATGCTGTTGCAGGTAAACCTATCGTAGTGAGAGAACTGAGAGGTTATAGTTTCACCAACTTCAATGCTTTTATGCTTTTTTCCCCTCCTTCTCTCGATTATATCATCTGCCCACACGTCAACCCCCACCCTCCAACCGTTTTTTTGTTTTTTTTTTTTTCCTTTTTTGCAGCCAGGGCCAGTAGCTTTCACTCAAACAGAGTAGAAAGTGATAAGAACTCCATGGCAGGTGAGAAGCAATTCAGCCTTTGTAAATTACCTTCCATTTTCAGTTTTCTCTTTTGTTTACTAATGTTCCTGTTTTGCACCTAATATGTATTTTCCTTCATGATTAATTATACCTCCCCGTCTTTGTGTTTTCAGGCATAATTTTATATGTCTAATAATGCTCAGTCAATTGGTTGACCATGCTCTTTTCTAGTTCTCAGTCTGTTTTTACAGGGTATGACTTTAGTCACTTTTAGTTGCCTGGAATCTGTAAAACAGAGTCTCTTTGGTTCATATGTATGCGTAGGTTTAAAAAAAAAATTTTTTTATTCCTTCTGGTTGCATAGTTAACGCTCCCCACACAGCTTTGGCAGCTGACATTGCGCGGGAAAACTCGGTTTGCCAGCAACACACAGCAATGCTTTCACACCCAATTCAATGATAATCATATTAAGCTACTAAAAGTGGCAATTAGTCAGTTGTTTTTATCAGAAGCGGGCATGATTTGTGTTATTCTACATGTCTGTTAGTCTGTGTGTGCCAGCAGGAAAAAAAAGCTGGAGGGTAAGGATCAAAAGAATGTAAATTTATGTGTTGAGTTGCGTTCAACTATGCAGTTTGCTCTGCAGAGTGTACAATATGTTTTTTTGCATGGCTTCATACTTTGGTACATCTGGTCTATGTATTAATAACGATAATAATGTTTATCTGCATGAACAAAAGCCTTAACAATAAATGCACAGCATTAGAAAATTCTGATTAATGTGCTTTTGAGTGCTTTTTTGGATTTTCACTAGTAAGTAAACAATTACAATGCCATATTTTTATAATATACAGCATAAATGGTTATACGTTCTTAGTTTTTGTTCAGTGAATCTTTAAAGCTTGCAAGGACTTCCATAAAAAAAACAAATTATACTATCTTTTAAAACCACTCCCTTATGCTGCGTTCACACCGCAAGCTTTGTCAACATTAAGCAACGCTCATAAAGCCACTACACAAGATAGATTTTTAAGCTGAAGCTTGCAAAGCTCGTAGGCGGGCCTTTCTCTGTCTGATGTTTTAAACACTAGCGGATCGTGGTTGGCTAGGCAGCGTCGACGTCGGGAAACGTCACTACAGTGAGACGCTCTGATTGGTTGCTGTGCTGCTTCAACAGTGTTAAGACCCTCTTTCAGCTAGATGAACTTCTGCGTTGCTTGCGTTATGAGGTTTACAGCTTGAAACGCAGGAAAAGCTTGAAAAGTTGACGGAGCCAACGCTCACAAAGCGCTGCAGAGACTGCAACGCTCCTCGAACGCACCATTAGAGAAATGAGAAAAATATATATTTTATATGTGCATTTATGTATTTAGAACAAAGGTCTAAATGTCATAAACAGGGGTGACCAAAAAGATTTAAATTTTGTTTTTTCTAGCTTTTTAGTTTGAACGGATGTAAGATGTGAAATGTTGACCCTGTTTGTTGAATGTTTTGTTCTTTATCAGAACAAGGTCTCTACTGGTGTGTCTAGGATTAAGGTACATGTCTTTGTCATGCGTTTTTACCTCTTGGTCTCTTGTTTTGTTCTGTAGTCTTTTTTAAGTCCGTTTTTACGCCATGGATAAATCTGGGTTAATTACCTCCCAGTCGTGCTCTATTATCTTTCTGGAAACCATATTACAGTGGCTCCTATTGCAATAAAGGATACTCCTAATATCAGAGAACGTTGCTGATTGTCATAAGTTTTAACGCAAACAGTTTACTTCAGTTGAAATATTTCATAAATGTATGAAAAGTAACATGACAACTTTATTGCATTTTCTCACTCAATCACTTATTAACACAAATCGTAAAACAGCCAATCACAAGGTAACAAATCACTGCCAGTTAGTGGCAGTTGTGTGATCAAAAACGCCTTGCTGATTTAAGAGGTCAGCTGAGAATAAACAGACTGGTTTAACGCGATCCAAAGGCAATAGTCCCTCAAATGACCCCCTGCTATAAACCTAGGTATGGAAAATACCATCTATGAAAGCACAAAATATTGAACTCTGAAAGAGATGGCTCCAGCAGCTGAACACCAAATCAAGTCTCACTTCTCTCTGCTTGGAATATGAGAGGGAGGCTACAACTTGCACAGGCTCATTGACCTTGAACAATACGAGAATGGAAAAATATTATCTTGTCCAATGAATCTTAATTTCATCTGTAACATTCAGATAGTAAGTTCAGACTTTGGTGTAGAGGTGTATGACCACAGTGGACACATCTGAGTGCTACTTCTTGTGGGATATTGCACCGAATCACAAAGAAACCTTATCCCATTGATAGCCACATTGGTGGTAGTATTATAATTATAGTCTTTTTCATGTCTGATTCATATGGGTCAAGGTTAGTAAAACATTTTCTCATTAAATTAACTGAATTTATTTCATTGAACACTTTCAAATCCAACACGGAACAAGCCCACTATTAAAACATTGTTTTCCCCTCAAAATGCAAAAAAGTTTAGCCATAAATACATTTTTACCTCTTCGCTAGTTCCAAGCAATGAAAGATAGACTGATGTGCTCGTCATGTTGCTGCAAATAGATAATTCTCAGGGAATTGAGGGTTTGAAAACAGCACCAGTGGACCTCCGTTGTTGAGTTTCTTACTCGAAGACACAGATACCGCATGCTTGTGATAATCTAGGTATGCACTGCCCCCTACTGCCCGAAAATTACACACTGTGCCTTTAAATAAATAATAATACAATAATAATCTGTAGATTAAAGTACATCTTCATGAATGCAACTTTCTATAGATATGTTAAAGGTAATATTTAAAAGCGGCCAAGTCAATGTCCTGAATACTGTCAAACCCAATCTCTTTTATAGGACCATACTGAGCAGTTCAGATGAAGAAAATCTGAACTATTTAAGAGTTTACGTAATTTATCCTAGAAAAATCCTAGATTTATTTCAAGTAAAACCTGAGCAGTTACAGTAAATGTTTTGTTAGCATTTTTGGATAGGATGAAATGTAAAGGAAAGTTTCTTGTATTTCTGACCAATCTGTGCTTGTATTTGTTTATGGGGAAAAACTCTGAATTTGTCCAGTGTAATTTTTGATCATAAACTATACAGACAGTTTATTGTAAGGATCGACAAAAATGTGAGCAGCGCTGTTTTTGTATGACAACTATCTTTTCCTGTAATAATGGGAAGTACACATTTAGCTACATGGCTGTTTAGCAACAGATCCACAGCTCAATTGGTAAAAAGCATATTTTTCCTTCTGAAATACATGTTTTTTTTCCCCATTTATCTTCCTTCTGCCATTGACATTTTAATATACTTTGTCTCCCTTCTCATAGATTTATTCTCCTTTAGTCTTTTCATCTCTTGCTTTGCTTTATTTTTTCTGTCACCTAATTTTCAGCCCTTTAAGGTCTGTAGTTGTTAACATAGTCAGATGGTCCTGTGTTAATTAGGTTTATCACCCTCATTAACATATATTAAGGGAAGCAGCTTTAATGCACACGTAGTTTAAGCTATACAGGTTTAGCTTTAACTAGGAAAAAAATATTAATAATCTTTTAGCTTCATACGTTTCAATACAAGTTAAAATGTTCTCATTTTCTGTCTATTTCTAACTTTATTAAATACATTTAATTAAACTCTTCAGTCATACCAAGACTGCATTTGTTCTATGATAAAAAAGTAGTCCATTCATTATCCTGAGGGATAATATTGAAGTTGTTTAATGAAGCGTATGGACGGAATATCCGTCTGTCATTTTCTCTGTGGAGTTCAGGAACAGATGTTTTTTTTTGGCACAAAGGGAACAGTCTGCCCTCTGGTGAATTCAGCTTCTTTCAGACTGGACGTGAATAAATCAGTCTGGCTTAAGACTAAGATACAGAAAAATAGCTGGACAACGTAACTGCCTTTGAGTTTGGAGCATTTAGTAAAACTGTGGAAAAAAAACAACTGTTTTTGTTGGACAGTGTTGCATATCTGCTATACAAAGGAGATAAGCTAATTTTGGACTGGAGTGGGATAAACAAGACTGTTCTCAAATAGCTCTTGTAGAGAAGGGAGATTGATTAGTTCTTGCAGAGACACACTCTGAGCTATATGATATCAGATAATGTCCCCCAGTAATATCTTTGTGTTTGTAGCATTCGATCTGGCTAAGCAGTCATACACTTCCCCTGTTTTACTGCTCAGGGCAGTGACTTTTTGTAGCTGTCATAGATTTCATATCAGTTAAGGATAGATGTTTAACTACCATTTTTCATAGATATTTTGACCACTGATGATTTAAATCAATCTTCTACAATCTGCTGGATGAAAATATGGTTCTGTGAGTCCGATAAATCATATAAAAGAGAGACTTTTATAATATTTTTAAGCTTATTTGTCTTCTGAAGTACGTAGATGCATAACAACGACAAGATTTTGTAATATGAAAATGCTTAGGACAGTCCTCAAGGGCCGCTGTCCTGCAACATTGAGATGTGTTCCTGGTCCACAACACCTGAATCTAACTGTTTTAATCTAAGCTGCCTCCTATGCAAGCAAGGTTCTACAAGGTCCTGCTGATTACCTAATTATTTAATTCAGTTATGCTGAAACTGCGATATGTCTGGAAGTTGCCGGACTCCAACCTTGGAGGGCTGGAGTGTGACGCAAAGTGCTATTCAGTGGATGTCAGTATGTGATGTCTTCTCATGAAGTAGGTTTCACAGATATCAAGATGTGTGCTCTTTAAGCTACTCCGTAATGCAACTATGGTAAAAGTAAATACTTCTTAAGTTGCCATGTTAGGTTTGACATGGATCTGACTTGGCGAAAGAGATCATTCATTTGGAGCTAAAAAAAAAAAAAGAAGAAAAAATTATTCCAAAACAGTAAATCAAGAGTTCTGCTAACTATGGTGTTTTTTTCCATTGGCCTTTCCTTGCATAGACTAAGAGGTAGGGCTGTTTAGAATTTATAGTTGATATGTAATTTACATGAAAATAAATACATTATCTTTTGCTGGATTATAGAAGGCTCAGTTATCCCAAATAGTGATGCCAAAAAGTGTTTATCGAGAAAATCTTTCACTTCATTTTCAGAGCTAGAGATAAAATGCTTTAAATCCAACAGTAGGTCTTCCGAATAAGGTGAGAGAAATCAGAAAAACTGCTACTACTTTAAATGATAAAATTTATACTGAGAAGATTATGTTCTAAAGTACCTTAATTTCTCTATTACTGGATGTGAAGTAGAGTTTCATTCCATGAGTTGCACGCTTAAAATTCATCTCTGGCAAACATCCATCCAACAGAGATGTAGCAGATGTAACTGGTATCATGTGTGTATGCACATTCTTATCAGTATTGGTGGATTTGTCTGCACATGGCTAGAAATTGTTTGGTTAGTGAAGGCATTTTAGGCTGGACAGTCCTGCTTCCTTTCTCAGGGCTCTACAAATGTAAACAGAGATAACTAGTCTTATGTCAGGGGAGTGATAACGGCCTGAAACCTGTTACAGTTGCTCGTCTTGCTAGTTTCTTTTTCTTGTGCAGCTGCCTGCAGCACCACTCTGCCTTTTTTCACACAGCTGATAAGTACTCTAGTTTAGGGCTGCTACTGTTGCATGTTTACAATGCTTCAGTGGGAGATGGATTCATAAGAATTTTGAAAATGCTGCAAAAAGTGTTAGATAATAGGGAGGAGCTCTGGATGTATGAGATACGACCACAGATGCCTCTCCCTGCTCTTCTGCTTTTTCTCTACTTTCTTCCCTCATCCATCCACCCACCTCTTGTCCCCTGCTTGCTCTCTCCAATTTTATTTCCTTCCAGTCTGTCTTCTCTCCAATCCCACTCTGTCAGTGTGTTAGACTAATTCAATCTACAGTACACAGGCTCTCCAATGTAACGACCCATGACATTCAATTAAAGCTTCTTACTGGGTTAGGTCAGGAGTAATTTTATGTGTGCAAATTTGCACTTGTTGGATATGCATATGTGAATCCCTTAGGAGGCATTGAGTGTATTAATTGTCATGTATTTATATTACTGTAACCATATTTTTTTTACAAACTCCCTTTAATTCCTAAAAAAATTATTTTTGGCTAAGGTCTGGCTTATTTCCATGTGGGAGAGATCAAGAAAAATGCAAGAAAGTTTGGAGAAATAAAACAAAATCCACAGTGCAGTTGATGCCCTTAAAGTTGACAGACAGTGAAGCTTTTACACCTGGAATATTAAACAGATGCATTTATACATAACACAATGGACACATAAAACAAACACAGATATAGCAAAGTCTCCAGCTCAAATTAGGGTATGGGTGAAGATTTGTGTGTTGATTTATCCAGTGAAGAGAAGGAAGTTAACTGTTGTATGAATCCACTATCTTGTTGAGTGATGAGCTCGGTCTGCCCGCAGTTTATCACACTGTGTAATGATCACTTGTAACAAAGACTGTACAATGGTCCCCAGAGATTCATGGGGGATATTGACCAAAAGCCAGCCCAAATAGCTAAAATATGCTTGTTTTGGGCCCCTGGAATTGCTTATTTAATTGTTCAAACACCCAAAGTAGCTTTATATGTGTTGATACGCACAGAGCAAACTGTTTAAGTACTATTGCAGAAGCTAATATCTACAGTTCTCCTTATCTCTGATCCTGGGGGTAATCAATGGCCAAGCTGCGCCAATTAAAAGAATAGGAGTCCTGGATTGGCCTCTTTGAAAATGCCACCCAATACCGAGCCTAGTTGCATTGCATCTCCCTTGTGTATTTAAACCCTCATGTGGTCTCTGTCCTTTGTCAGATCCTTGTCGTCATTGTATGCCTTGTCTGTCGTCAGTTCTTCTCTCATCATTCATTTACCAGAACTCCGTCTAAGTTGTCACACATCATGACTATTTCAGCTTCCCAAGTTGTATTTCTACTTAATTTCCCTCTGGTATCAATAACAAACTGAATTCAGTTTTAATTTTTCTTTCAAATATGTTTTTGGAAAAATCTGACTATTTCCACAAATTTAGACATCACTATGAGACACTCATTTATGCAGTTAACCAGCAAAAAAAAATGATTTGGGAGTTGCACTTTGAAGTGGATATTAACGGATCAATTGTATTCATGTTCTGACCAGCATTATTGTTCTAGGGTATCAAGCCTACCTATTACTCTAAAAAAACATGTCACCATATAACCTATATTTGCAAGCTATTTTTTAAGGTTTTCTAGCCATTTGTATTTGACAGTAGATGGCATAGAAATGGGGAAAGACATGGGGGACAACATGCGGCAAAGGAACGTTGAGAACGGGACTTGAACTCGGGACAGCCACGTCAAGGGCTGAGACCTCTGTACATGGGGCGCCCACTCTAACTACTATGCGATGCAACGACCCTTTCAGTGATGCTTGATATCTAATGGTGCCTACACATCGAATGCAATAGACACGACCAGAGAGTCCGATTTACATGTAAAGCCAATGGAGGAGCGCGATTAATCGCGACTTGGGATCCCACGACACGTCAGACGCAGATTTGCACAAACTAGGCAAGGAGCCGGGGTGTTTATTGATCCTTCCAGCGCTGCTCAACTGGGTCTACCCCCGCAGCAGTGGTCCCGACATTTAACGTGTTCAGCTCATACACCAGAGTCCACTGGGAGCTTCCGGAGGGTCAGGGGAAGAAGGGAGGGAGGAGGAGGAGGAGGCCAGCAGAGCGGTCCCGGTTAGGATACTTCCACATTTCCGGTTCACGCGCGTGAAAATGGCATATTTTAAATATTTTAAAGCGCAGCCAGTTTGCTTTGGACATGCTTCAAGGTCCGAATGTTATGGCAACCAGCTAGGGGCGTGTCATGCTTTTTGGTCGCATCTATCGCGTTCGGTTTGCAAGCACCGTTAGATTTTACATCTGTCCTATTTTATTCAGGGTTTAACTGAACTACAGTTATATATGTCAACAGTCTTTGGACATTGGTTGTCGCACCACTCAAACACAACAAGTCAAATGGGTCCATAAAGTCTTTTGAAGCTATGCTATGCATGTAGTTGCTTGGAACTTACAGTAATTTGATTACATCTGCCATCAAACTTTCTTTCCTTCATTTGGGTTAGACTGGCTATATTTAGCTATAAATAAATACAGGAATGCATTCTCTTAACTAAAAACCTTTATTCTCAAAAGCAAAACCTCCAGTTATCTCAATGGTCTGGCTGTTTACTCCCTCCTACATCAGCTGTTAGCCATTGCCAGGGCATCAACAGTGTTGTGTCCTATGCCCTTAAATTGTTTAAAATATTAGGAGAGGTTTGTTCTTTTTTTTTTTTTTTAACAAAGAACAAAAGAAAACATCCCCGTCTCTGTTGGACCGCAGAGAGGTGGGAAAAACGAACAACAAAAACAATAGAACAGAACAACTGTAACAAAACAGATCCAGTAACTAAGAAATACACATTCACATCACACAAATATGGATTTATAAATACAACACTAATGTCGCTGGATAGCTCCTGGCAAAAAAACTAATGATGATAGCCTCGGCCCAAGAATATGTCTGTACACACCGATGTCCCCACACCTATGTGTGTGTGTGTGTGAGCATGCATAAGAGGTCTGTTCTCCATACTGGTGTTAACATTCTGAATCATCTTTATTGGCCAAGTTTTAGGTACACACACAAGGGATTTGGTTTTGGTTTCACATGCTTATAGTGTATTGACATTAAATATAAATACATAGATGTTAGAGGAGCTACAAAAAAAACTAAAAGAAAAAAATTTGCATGTATTTGTATGTGCACCAAATATTTTTTTCAAAGACAGGTTAAAAAGATGCAAATTAGCTTAGTTTGTTTCAGATTAGAATAGCTGAGTAATCTAGCTGTAAGGTGTTAATTTTGTTCCTCAGACTGACAACCTTTGCTTTTAAGGTTTGGCAAACTTTTTCTCTAAAATGTCTGTAAACTCCAACCATATTAGCAGGGTTGATGTTCACTTTGGTAATATATATGAAAAAACCTGGCTGTCATAGTGAGATCTTATTTACACTACCATCATTACTCTTGTTTTCTGGGCCTTACATTACCAATGTCATCGCTTCTCCTCCAGCTGTAAAAGTTATTGGATTGGTGCTGACAGAGTACAGTGCATCCTCTAAGAGCCCATGTGCATGAGTGAGACGCAGAATGCTAAATGTGTACTGATCTAGTACTAGACCATATACAAACAAGTGCTGACAAAGAGAGTGATTGCATGGGTGCTGACACAAACACAAATTCACATAAACACATGCTCACACTTTTGGACAAAATTGACTATGGCTTCATTATAGCTTTGTGTAGCCTGCTGGAAATACTTTCAATTTGGATTAGCATGCCTTTTATGAGCTTTCAGCTCATAGTCATTATGAGTGTAATCCTGTGTGGATTCTACATCATCAGTGTCAACAGAAAGACTCAAAAAATTTAATTAATAGCTTAACCTTGATAGTGGACTAGTTAGATAATTATCACTGCCTCCATCATCACTTTATAGTAACCCTACATATTACTTTGGTTATGGTCACTAAATGCAATATGATTAATTTGAGGCTTTCTGAACACACATATTTCCACACAATGTGGATATTATTATTTGTTTCATTGTCAAATGACCTAATGGCAAACATCTGAATTTCTAGTATATCAATTTTTTTAACCCTCTTAGAGCTGTAATCATTAAAGGCCACATGGTGTGTATTGTCTTTGTCCTTCAATAAATGTGTCAGGGTATTTCCTAAATTAACATAAATTTGACCTTTTTCAGGAGCTTAACTTTCAATAACTGTAAATAATTTGCCAGTATTATGTGATATAACAAAATGAAACAAAATAATAGTATTTTTATTCGGATATCTATGTATAAAGAATGTAAATATAGATGTATGTAAGACTTTTAGTGTCCTTATTACATGTGATTTACCCTGTCAATGTTAAGGAAGTTTTTTTTCCCTGTTTTCTTTTTTTTTTTTATGTTGTGGTACTTTGTAATAAAGTTCCTATTTAACCATAGACAGATTATATGTTGCACTCCGTTCACATCCAGAAAATACTTTTTGCACAGTGCTTGAATAAAAGAGCCTTATTGACTCTGCATCAAAAAAACAAGTTTTCAAGGCTATCACTTGGTGTCAGTGAGCTGGTGGTGAGAGGAAGCTGATAGCCAGGGGGTTCCTTTGGATATAAATCTGGGTGGCCATGGGATGACTCAGTTATCTGCGTCTAACTCTGTTTTCCAGGCCTATTGAAGGTGTGAGCATTAGCAGCTTTCTGTCCAAAAATATAGAAGATAGAATTACAAATATATCAGATCAAAATTAGTCGTTGTGTTTTTGCAAAATATTTGGAACAAAAAAAGAGAGAAAATAAAAGGTTAAGCAAAAAGTAAAAACACAGTAATTTGACACAAAGTCAATAAGAGAAAACACAGAGCAGTAGTATTAGTATTAGTTTTAATACCTGAAAATTTGAAATAAACCTAATGTCAAGTCTTCTTTGAAAATTTCAACCATCTGAAAAAAATGTCAACTTTAGATGAGGGAAGTTCAGTTCAGTTTATTTATATAGCGCCAATTCACAACATATGTAATCTCAAGGCACTTTAAAAGAAAAGTCATTTCAGTACAATTATACTAACATTTCAATCAGTTAAAACATTTGTTTTTTAAGAAATTCCAGCATTTTGCATGGCATCATTGAGGTGAGTTTGTGCCCAGATGTTCATTAGGATGTTCGCAAAACTAAACCCAGGACCATCAAAACTAAAACTTAAAGTGAACTGGAAACAGCTGGATGAGCAGGGTTATGTCCATAATGAAGCCAGGTTTACTTCACTGGGGACACAGAAAGAGGCCACTTTTGCATATAACTTGTGCAAGCTTTACTGAAATTTCCATGCAGCAGCTCATATGGACAAGACAGACGGCTTTTAGAGGGTTGAATTTTAGAAGGTTGTATAACACGTTGTAAAAACTGCTATGTTGTCACACTGAGGCTTTAAACCTAGGAACATTCTACAACCTGACAAGCAAGAGCCTGGCAGAATCATTGAGTGTTTCAGCAGGACAGTCAGATCTTCATCAGAGCATACTGACGGAAATGTTCTTCCATCCCAGTCTTCTTCTTCTTCTTTGTTCCTTTTGCTGATTGCACACATGCTATACTGCACCACACTGCCTCCTCAATTACTACTGCTCCTGTTTATTTGTTGCATTTTAAAACGCTAATGATGGACTAAAATACCCAAACTAAGTGCAAGAATGGACTAAAGGCTCCATTTGAGTCATGCATAAATGGAAGTGCTTCAATGCTTAGTGAAAAAAGCCAGATCCATGAAAACATAAATATTACCATAATCTTTTTTTAAGCTTTCCAAACTTGAAACTTTTTTGCATCATGCAAATGTTATTTTCAGGCATTAGTGTAGCGATTTAGTTTTGTTGGATGTTCAGTAAAAGTTTTTATTCAGGTAAATACAAATGAAGTTAATGAGGATTTTTAGTCTTTGTATATTCCTTGCATGAAAAAACAATATAAATGAGCTGCAAGTACTCTTTACATGTAACAGATTTAAATAACTGAGAACACAGCTTATCTCAATTCCTTCATGCCTGATCAGAGAAGTTATCAAATAAAGCAAGTCACTGATTGTTATTTTTCATTTTTATTTTGTTAATTCCAGTTTGTCATGCCTGTCACTTGATTTCTTCTCTTCTTTCAATCTTCTTCAGATTCTCTTCTTCCTTCTCCTTAGCTTTCATCTCTCTTTAAATCTCATTCCTCTTGCTCTGACGCTGTATCTTTTTAAAGTAATGATCTAATTAAAGAAGGTTGCGCTGCCTGCCTACTGTGTATAATTATTACTAGGGTCACCCTGTGCTTCACTCAACAATTACTTACCACAGCATTCTTTGGCTTCTTAATTAAGCCTTAAGGACAGCAATTTGATCGTAGTCGCATTTAACAACACCAGGAGCAGGGAATACCTGTGCTCTTTTCCCTCCTGGGAAAAGAGCTGAGAAGCAGATTACGGAATGGTTGCTATGGCAGCAATCAGAGGATGTCTCATCCTGTCAGTCACTTGATCCGTGTGTTTCTCCTTGTGTATGTGTTATCTGCTCATCTGTATCAGAAACAACAGTTCTACCGTAGGTTACCCATTTTTTTCATTAATAAGGCTCAATCTGTGAAAGTGGGACCAGGTCCAAATAGTACTTTTCACATTCCCTATTAAGGTCCCGTGGTGTACTGACTGTCATTTTGATTGATTACATTGCCACCTCATAGCATGCTTGCCTTGCAGTGTGTCACCACTTGGGATTGCACAACACAGCTTTCTTTGTGACATGGACTGCACACTCACGTCAGACTACTATAGATAATCTTTGTAATGTATTGTTCCAAAAATATAAGTGTAAACACTGAAAGGTTTTGCAGTCTGTACAATATCACAATTTAAACTGATTAAAGATGAAGCCTTGTCTTATGAAAAAGAAAGAAAAAAAGTGCATTTTCTATTCCTCAGCAAGCATCTGTCATAATAGAGATTGGATATTTCAATCTTCTTCTGAGAAAAATGCGGTACCCATGTGAATACTGTTAGTTTGGTCTGAGGCACAGAGCCAGCTTTTTAACATATATATTATAAATGTCCAATAGAGTTTAGGTAAATGCTAACATTTTTCTATCTCTATCAAACTAGTTTTGACATGTGTTTTGGATCATTGTCTGATGTTTACAACTATTTTGGTCAAGGTTTCAACTATCTGTTTGCTTATTTGAAGTAATTCAGAAACATTTAGAGTTTTCACCTCCTTTATTCTTCTGTCTGCTTTTTGCACTGCACCATTATCACTGGCAAAACGGACTCTGTGTCCACCATAATGCTAAAGAAAAGGTTGTTTTTGTTTGCCAGTTTTTAAAATGCCTCACCTTGATTCCCCCAAATATTCTTCATTTGATTGAGTAAAAATGGGTTATTCTTTGTCCAGCCTGACCATAAAGCTTTTCTTCTTAAAGCAATTGCTATGTGTATGTGGGCTGGTTCAACTGTCAGAACTTAAATGTTTATTTGAGAACAGATGTTCCACCATATTCCAGTTTATAATAGTCAAATAAGTTAAATACCCAGGCTAAATTATACGAGGATCTTGTTGATGACAAAATCCTTTTGTTTCTATAAAATGTTTGAAAGGAAATTTAGGGAACTGTAAGAAAAAATGGATCTATGCACAATATTTCAGCCCATGTAATATCCAATAATGAATCCAAACTTGTTCATGAAATAACATTTTTAAAAATGTATAGGTGTTTTTTACTGTATAATCATGTGACATCCCAAAAAAGACCAATAAATAGGGATTGTTTGTGTCTGTCAATCAAGTCAACAAAACATAATTCAATTTTAAAGTGACAGTGTGTAGTTTTTGCACTACATCTTTGAAAATAGCCATTAAAATATTATGTAATAATTATTGCGTAAAGCACATTGATTGCAAAATATTGGAGATATTGTAAAATATGACATTAAAAATCTGTTTTAAAATACATAGGCGCGGGTCCTCTTTTCAGGGGAAAGCCATATTAGATGACGTCTTTACTTCTACAAGAGCCCGGACGGACAAAGCGCACGGAACACGCCCGCTATTAAAACATTGATTTCCTCTCAAAATGCAAAAAAGTTTTACCATAAATACATTTTTACCTCTTCGCTTGTTCCAAGCGATGAAAGAGAGACTGATGTGCTCGTCATGTTGCTGCAAATAGATAATTCTCAGGGAATTGAGGGTTTGAAAACAGCACTAGTTGGACCTCCGTTGTTGAGTTTCTTACTCGAAGACACAGATACCGCACGCTTGTGATAATTTAGGTATGCACTGCCCCCTACTGGCCGAAAATTAGACATTGTGCCTTTAAGGTGCATGTTTTCTTAACTGGGGCATCAAATAGTTATTTTTTAAATGGGAAATCTGTTTCTCTGTTTGTGAAACACTTGTATCTTCTTTGAGTATAAAAAATGTTGTGATAAAGATAATGATAGATAATAGTAAAAGTAGGCTTCCAAAGCAAAACTCAGATTGCATTAGGACTCCCAAAGGGACAAACAAACAAACAAAAACAGAAAAATTATTTCACATTCTAAAATATTTTTATTTCATAATGCAGTTCTGATCTTCATCATAAAAAAATGCTCATGGTAATTTAGATTTTATACTGAAGACATAGTAAATTCACAAGCAATGTGGTATTTTCTCCAGTTTTGGCACCAATTTTCCTAGACAGTAAAACATGTTTTGTGTTCTTCTTGTAAATAATGTTGAAAAGATGTGTAGCTTTATCGGCTTACTTGGTTATATTAAGAAGATTTTAAATATATTCAGCTCAATCAAAGAAGTGGACATGGGGTTGCTGTTATTGGTAGTAAAAATGTTTTACTGGGGAGTTTTACAAACAGCCAATAAAACATTTGGATTACTCTTTCTGAAATTCTCTCAATTTCTGTCTGCTCTTCAGTTTACAGTTTGATTTCTTGGCTCTTCCATTTGGAACAAACAGTATAAGGCGACACCAAATGGTCCTTTGAGTGAGCCTGCCAAGGACTGATCTTGTTAAATTAAATTAGACTAATGAACAAAATGGCTCTGTGTTAAATTTGTTATGCTAGTAATCTAAACTTTTTCTCATAATTTAAAACATTTAATTGTGGCAGCAGTAGATAGCTGACAATGCACAATATCTAACTACCAATTAATTTCTAAATGTTATGAATGGAAAATACAGTCTCAAAAGAGTAAAAGGTAATTGAATTGCAATTACATCAGTACAACCACCTGGACTGGTAATATCACAAGCCAATTAGTTTAATGCAGTTTTAACAGAAATATGTTCTGTTTTATTGTAGCACCTTTTAGATATGATATTGTTGCTTAGTAGTCAAATATGGGTGAATATTTGCTATTTTAATCCTACTGGTTTTTTTTAATATGCAGTGTATAGTATAATATTTTTTTGAGGTTTCTTGTAAGTTCTGTCATAAAGTATGTTTTGGTTTGAATGAGGTCTTCTGGATTTACAAGTACCACTGTTCAGTACATTGCAAATTCACAAACCTGTCCTAAATGTAAATGCTCATATCACGCTGCCCCTGAAGTAAGGTTACCTACTTAAAAATGGCCCTTGGTTCAAATGTTAGCAAGGTATTATGGATGAATTCAATATAAAATGTATTACAATATATATACATATATAACAATATACATACATATATAACAATATATATGCATATATAACAATATTCTTGTAAGTTCTGTAATGATTCTGAACATTTGCTTAATTTCTCACAAGACATTTGTTCTGTATTATCCAGGCTGCCAGCTCCAATTGTACCAATCACAAGTAGATGACTGAGAACTCTGCATCTCATGATGGACAAGAAAAGTGGTGAGTGCCACTAAGCCTGTAGTTAACAAACAATGTTCCCGCTCCTAACACTTCTCAGAGTTTAAATCCTATTTCTCCAACTGTAACACCAGTAATTTCTCTCGTTGGATTCTATTTTTGTTCATTGTACAGTCATAAGAAATAAAATGTATAACAATTTGCCTGATTATTGTGTATTTGACCCTGGCTGCTAAGGGCTTATTTTCTTGAGGTGATAAACGCCTCCTGTCTCATGCTGAATTCATAAGATGGCACAGCATGACCAGTATTTTACATGCTGGCTTGTTTGTTTTGGCACAATCACTGCATACTAATTACTTCTTAGCTTGCTTTACAGAGGCATGTAGTCAGTACAGTACAGTACAGCCTGTCTTTGCAAGAGGGTGAAAAAGAGTCATGATGTTAATAGTAATCTCAGATTCAATTTACATTTATTTTGCTAAGTAATTGAACTTTACTTTGAAATATTTATCAGTTTTGTTTTTTACTAAATCGATTATTATCCCTGTGAATTCCTTACAGCCAATGGCTTTCAGACCAAGGCCACCGAGGGCGGTGTACAGAGGAAGCAGCTGCCCTATTCAGTGGAGACTCCCTATGGCTTCCATCTGGATCTTGACTTCCTCAAGTATGTGGACGATATTGAAAAAGGCAACACCATCAAAAGGGTTCACATCCAAAGGAGGGTAAAAGGCCCAGCTAAATTCAGCACTCTTCCCAGAAATTTTAGCCTTCCTGGACATGGAGTTAGGCCTGCACCTAAGGAAGGGGCATGGTCTGGGACATCTACCTTGGGCCCAAAGCCCAAATCCCGGGTGACAGAGGTCCAACAAATATTTGACTTTAAGCCAAGTGAAGGGGCAATATGCACTCATAGCAGCAGAGCAACGGCCAGTCAAGGAACTACAAATGTTACAAACAAATTTAGAGATGAACCAGGCAAAGGCTTTCAAGGTACTGAAGATAAAACCGCTGTGATTCAAAGTCGACCAAACCTCCTCAGAGCTTCATCAATGCCCATCACCATCCAGCAGAGGAAAGGTTCAGATTCGAGCAGTCCTGATTGCACGACGGGAACGCCAGAAAATGGATCAACAGAGAACATGTTTCGTGCCTCTCCAGACATCCTGGAGAGACGATGCCTTCCGCAGGATCGGGCAGGTCTTCATCAACAGATCACAGTGGCGCTAAAAAGAGTCAGAGAGCTTGAAGAACAGGTCAAGACTATCCCAGAACTAAAAGCACAAATCCGTTCCTTGCGGGAGGAGCGGGAGCAACTGCTTCTTCAGATAAAAACACAGTCTCAAGTTCAGGTTTTCAAATCATCCTCTGCACAACCAACAACTAATGAGACAGGGGGAAACAGTCTACCCCAAAGACAAAGACCTTCAGAAGGCCTCAATTTGTCTTTGGCAATCCAACCAAATCAAGGTGTATCTTCTGAGCATGTGCGAGTAAATGTGGAAGAGAGACAAAGGGAGACAAAAGGACTAAAAGAGCTCCCAAAACAGAGGAATGCTTCTACAAATCAAAAGCAAAGTCTACCATCGGAGAAAGTAGACAAACAAAAAGAAACATCCGAGAGATTGCTGGAAAAAGTAATGGAAAGGCTATCACAGGACACTGTTGTTGTTGCAAAAGAAAGTGAGACTCTCACAGATAGCAATGCATCCAAAGATGACCAAAATGGAATGCTGAAGCTGGAGGAGAAGCTAATGATACTGGAGGCAAAACTTACTCAGGCTAGCCTGGAGCTAGAGAGAACTAATGGTCTTTTAAAGGAACAAATAGAAGAGAATAAAGTAAAAGAGGATAGAATATTGCAACTAAGTGAAGGAATGAGGGTGGAAATTTGTACATCACAAGCACCTGAGAGGCCAAGGAGAGAAAGTATAGATGCAGGAACAGCTACAGAGAGAATTGATCTAAGCCACCAAGAAACAGAGACAGAATCTCCGGTTAAAATGGATCAGGGGACAGATACGGATAAAATCTTGGTTGAAGTGACTGTACCTAAGACAAGGGCTAGAAGTATAGATCGAGGAACGGTGACTACTAAACTTGACACATATTACCAGCGAACAGAAATGGAAGATGAGGCAACTTTGGCAATACAACCTCGATCCCGAGCCAATAGTATCGAACGGGGTACAATAACAGAGAGAATTGTCACTCAAGATCAGACGACAGAAACGTCTGCAGCTGAGAGGGTAAACAAAGTCACAGAGACAGAGGGAGAGACAGTCACGGACCATCCACATAGACCGAGAGCCAGTAGCATGGATCAAGGGACAGAGACTGAAAGGGTGGAAACTGTGGACAGAGTCACTGAGACAGAGACAGCACAGAGGAGCAACTTGCAAATAGAAAAAGGGCCAGAAAAACGGGAGGACGAAAACTCATCCCAAAATGTAGAAACAGATGGTCAAGTGGGTGAAATCAGTGCAATAGAAGATATTGTTCATCCTGTCAGTAGCATACCAGAAAGCAAGAGATCAAATGAAGGAGTCCAAAAAGAAAGTGAAACTGTTGCTGTGGAGCATTCTACAAAGACATCTGTTCCAGATTTAGAAGACATTGTAGATCAAACTTTGGATTCAGAGGCAGGAAGGAAGATTATTACAGTCTCTGTAACAGGTGATTCTATGACTGAAGTGAGCTCTGGACAAGATGGCTCAAAATCAAAAGAGGTTGAACTCCCAGATAGTATGGAAGCGATAGAACCTAAAAATACTGAGATGGAAACAGCAGAAAACAAAGATAGCAAAGACAGAAAAATGGTGTGTGCATCAGTCAAAGAAAATCTGATTCCTGATACTGTTGTCCCCATAGCTGAAAATTCAGCTGGGAAAGCAGTAGCTCCAATTAGACCCCAGAGAGGTCGCAAGCCCTCAGTGGAGCAAACACAACCATCACCGCCTCAATCTCACCTTGCACCCATACTCACCCATAGTGGATCCAGTGAACCTGATGGTGAGAAGACCACAACAAAAGTCCAAACTTCACCACACTTTGAGGCTGAGACATCAGCACAACCCTCTGACCCACAGGAAAATGATCAAATGCCATCAGTGCCTCAAGTACAAGACAGTAGTCAAGAAAAGAACCTGAGTGATGAGTTAGTAGAGAAGCAATCTAATGCACAACCTCAGGGTGAATGTCAAAGCATTTCTTCAAGCCCTATTGGGATCCAAACAAAGACCAAAACCATTAAACCCCACACTAAGTCTCAAACTACATCTCATCAGGACTCAAAAGAGCAGAAAGTACCACATAGGGGATCCAGTTTACCAAACCCTCCAAGTCATGAATCAGGAGAAACCAAGACCCGCCAAACCCGCCAGGGGTCAGGCAATACCCAATCTCACTCTCAGAGCTTGCGTAGAAGCTCCACTGAGGCGCCATCATCTCAAAAAGATGTTGGTGAGACACAGTCGCTTCGAAGAGGCTCAAGTGAAGCAGCTCAGCGTCGTGGTTCAAGTGAGGCAAAGTCCTTGCGAAGGGAATCTGGTGAATATCAGTCAACCCGCAGAGGCTCTGGTGAATCACCAACATCTCCTGCGGCTTTGGGACAAGTTGTAACTCGAATAACAGGTCTTTTAGGGGAGCAGTGGGCACAGCTTGGGAGCAGCTCAGGAGCACAACTTACGGCCAGCCAACAGGAAAGCGCCAGTGCACCGAAACAGACTGCAACCAAAAGGGCAGAAGCAGGAAAGGGAACCTCAATCAAGCCTGCCGGCAAAAGCGTCCCTGCTGCAACAACTGGGAAACCAGCAGGGAAGTCTGGTGCTTCCAAAATGAGTTCTATTCAGAGCCAACTGGTCAGTTCCCTCAGTGTCCTCTCAGCCTTCTACTCTCCAGCCCAGAAAACAGCTGCCACCAGCAAACAGCAAGAGCAAGGTAGGAATGCAGTGTATCAGAAAGAACAAAGCTGCTTATCTACCTGACAATGTGCATATTTTTTATCTTACACAGTCTCCCTGTAGATGCATTAGTTATGTTGCTTAATTGCAACACATGCGTTATGATTTCTTATCGTGGAGGACTCTTAATATTAATATGTCAAATCAAGTCTCGATCAATTATCACTATCAGTGATAACCAATATGCACCACCAATGGTAAAGGTGCATCATATTCCTTCAATATAAATTTGTGTTCGGGCAGTAGTAGCAAGGCTGGAGGATGTCGGCCTGGGGATTGGCCGCCCGGGACTTCGGTCTGCTCACGGGCCTGGCGCGGCATGTCCGGGGTACCCGAGTCGGTGGTGCGCCGGGTACCGGCCTTGGCCCGGGGGTCCTCGGACGCTGGCGGTGCCTGGGGCGTCTCTTATTGGCGGGGAGGCTTTTTACCATCTAGCACAGGCGCTCTTTTTAACGGGGTGCGCTTGGGACGGGAGGGGGGAGGGCGTTGAGGGTGAGGGGGGGCTAAACTCAACCTGGGTGTCTAGTGACATGTGTTTTGTTAGCAGTGTGAATGTTGGGGAGGATTTAGGTATGCCCCTGGCATGGGGGCTGGTGGATTGCCGGGGCCCCCATGGGGCTCGGCGGTACCGCTGCCGTGGGCCCCGACTGGACGTGCTGGGGCCTCCCACCCCTGGTGGATCGGGCCGAACGGGGGTGCCTATTGGAGTCAGCAGGGGAGCTGGCTCCCTGGGGTTGGCAATGGTCACCCCAGTTATTTTCTCCCCATCCCCATGCCTCTGTCCACCTGCTCCTTCATTCTACCATTCACAAGGCCTTGGGACGTGGGCACGTCACTGGGGTGCGGGATGGAGCTTCCGTCTTCGCTACCCGGTGGCGGCCTGGGTCCCGATTTTATTGAGCAATTTAGACACTACACTTGCAACATTTACAGGGAACGCACATGTAGGGACCTGGCGGTGTGGCGCCACAGGCGAGACCCCCCCGTTGAGGGGGCCTCGCCTGTGGTGCCGGCACCCACTGGTTAAACGCATCTAGACACTGAGGGCCCGGGGGGGGAGATGGGGGTACCCGGCAGTATTCCCATGTCCCCCCCCTCTGTTTTAAGTGCACATTAGAACAACACGCAACAACACCACATTGAGCTGGGGGAGAGAGGCTGGGGGGTCTTTCCACACCCCTGTTCGTTGGACCATCAGGGGTCGGAGCCCGGATAGAACATCACGCCGTCTGGTCGGGGTCCTGGGCTGGTGGGCTGCTCTTGCCGGTGTGGGGCCTTGGCGGTCTACTTGTCCCCGTCCTGGTGGGCAAAGGGGTCTGTCTCCTGGGTGCAGGGGCAGGGTTCTCTACTGGGGTGTCTGTCCCTGGGCCTGGGAGTATGGAGTATAGTGTACGTATGGGGGGTATGAATGAGGGTTGTTGGCTCCTCGTTCCCATGCGATCGGCACTCGCTTCCGGAGAGTGTAGGGGCGCCA